>CM055969.1:21642500-24042500 GCA_029531755.1 Holothuria leucospilota
GCTGAACATGCTCACTGCAATAACCACGCACCTCTATGGCAGATGCCAAAAGCATTGTTAAAGTTCAACATTAGGGATGCGGCTAATTAGGCTCTAGAGATTAGGGTCAATGAAAAATCCACTGTTAACAGGATGGATGGGAAAGATGTCAGCCACATGTGGAACAGTCTTTTTGCATCCAATCATGGTCCTTTCTCACTTGCCTCATCCAATGAGAACACAGATAAATCGGCACAATCAGAGCACAGAATCCTCAATTCAACTGTCCAATCAGAACCCAAACAAATCAGCCAATCAGAACACAGAATCCACCAATCAGGGTTGCAGCATAACTTTATAACTTCACTGCACTTGCTTCCTTGCATCCAGGACTCTGACTTTAACATTATGCACATAAACATTCATCACATTAGGAACAAGCGCCAGGAACTTACTCATTATCTACATCACAACAACATTCATGTCGCTTGTTTCAACGAAACAGTCACGTGCCATACATTCAGGGAGTAATACCTCTCCAGGAGAAGACCAAATTCAATACGTGCACTTAAAAGCCGCACCTCAAATTTTCCTTCAGGAACTCGGCAGACTCTATACTGCTTCCTTCCAAATTGGCTATATGCCACTCCTGACACGACTTTGAAAATTTACAAAACCATGACTCGACCTATTGTTGAATACGCTGCACCATCTCTCATACAAACGAAGGACTCACTCATGGAGAATTACGAACGCACTCAACGACGGGCATGTAGGATTGCACACCACTTAGACAGCACCCATCACGGGAAGTACTAGACATAGCGGGACTCCCCACTATTAAACAGAGGTTTCAGGACTTACACAGAAAATTTCTTGCAAATTGCAAGCACAAGGACCGACAAACTCGAAAATTCATTAGGAAAGAACTCAAACTTCGACCATTTTACCTCCGACAAACTCCACTAGAAGGACTTACAAAGGAAATTTGGAAGAATCTAAAATAGAGGGCGCACCACCGAAAAGAAGACCAGCCACCGAAGAAGACATCAACCAGGGAGAAGAATGGCAAACCCTGAAGAAGGGTCCCTGCCGAAACATCCACACCCTGAACAAGGGTCACTGCGCCAACGATACCAACGATTAAAACCATTACCACCGAGAATGGCCCAAGTAGTCTCCGGTAGCCTTCACTTCACAGTGTTGGGCCGGACGACGGCTGGTTTGGGGGTGTTTTGGTTGTTTTGGGGGAGACTGAGCTGGTGGCTTGGAGCCTCTCTGTCCGGTCTTTCTCCGCCCTTGCCGGTTCGGCGTGTTGCGGTTGTTTGGTGTTTTTGCTCTCTCTGGTCTCGGGAATTGGTATGTCAGTGACTCATTTTCTCCGGCCTTCGGGCGTTCTGAAGCACCTCCGGGTGGAACAGAGTAAACGAGTCATATACATACATACTTCCTTGCATCAATCTTGAAGAAGTCAGAGCCACTTCTGACGAAAGCTTGACTATTTCAAGACCTTCGACGGCGTACTCGTTGAAATCATCTTACTAGTATAGATTTCCGTCGTGAAAGCCTTTCTACTTAATTATTTTTATCACTTTTTACCAAAAATCATTTGAAATCTTTCACGATTTTTGCAAAGTCTTCTCAATATTTCTTGTTTTTCTCTTGATCTGCGCACTTTTAGCCTTGAATTGCTCCTTTTACTATCAATAAGGTCCCAAACGTATTCGCATTACTCATAGGTGGGGTTCTACCATAAGCCAATCATTCGTGTGCATAAACGTGATTTCAAAGGAGCCAGCGTAGTAAGGATGTAAAGCAACTGATATTTATTTTTTCACCCTCCTCTTCTTATAGATTTAAAACTAAATTATTTCTTAAAAATCTCACCGACTTGAACTTAAACCATTTTGCGTTCAGCGCAAGGTTACCGTTTTAAAAATAATCAAAGCTCCATTTAGACCTCCCAAAATCAGTTCCCCCTAAGCCACACCCCTTTTTACTCCTTGTAACATCTTTTTTATGAATAGTGTAAGTGACACTGAGGAGATAGAATGTTCAACATATATGATCGTATCGAAATCAAACATTTGTAAAAAGCAAACTTTGCATGAGCTTGAGGTATTTAAAGCTCAGTGTACTGTAACTAGAGGAGGCGTGTAGCTGATTTTCAATCTTAGCTCAGCTAAATTGCTCATCAATTCTGGGATTGCCCAATGCTTCCTTTATGCCCTTTACTGTGTGTAATTATAAGGTCTAAATGAGACTTTGCTTCAGCATGGTATAGCATATATCAGAATACTGCAAAATGGCAAAGGGTGTTTCTTCTTTGGTGATCCACTTTTCAGTTGCAAATCTGTTACATTTTACAGCCTTCCCAGTTTTAGCTACTTTGTTAGGTAGGACTACAATAAATGCAGGGAGACCCATAACAGGCGGTAAATATTCGGCAGAGAATTTCTTAATATTTGTTACCATTTCATCAGTACCTTTGTACTAAACACTTTCGCCTTTATAAATATGACACTGACTTCCCAATATCCCAATCAAGCAATACCACCTAGTAAGCCTACATATATATTATAAACACCAAGATGTCATACAGTCCCCTATACTAATAGTCATGTGGAATTTATTGGTACTCATTTTACTAAGCTGATTTGCAGCAGGCTTGTAACCAGGCTGTCTAACGATGAGGAACTTTTCCATTCGAATGCAGTCCAAGCAGGCCCGTAGCCCATGCGGATCACTGTGCCCCCATATGGAAAATCAATCGAAAATAAAATTTTTCTAGTATACCTGTATGGTATGACTCCAGGCGATTTTTGACCAAAAATAATCTCAAAACGTGTTAAATAATTTTCCTGCAAAATGTCGGCGCGCTTCACGTGCAATTCTCACAACGGAAGTTGTATCGCCTATGACACCTATGAACATTATTAGCACAAGAATTTCAGTGAACTAGTCTAGCCAAAGCTAGGTGAAGGCTCAAAGTTAGATGCATAATCAAGGGGTTTTCATGTAGCAATCTGTTACCTTGAGCAACATGCGTAACGTGATACTACATGCATTTGAAGTTAAATTTACTCCTACTACAAATTTATCAAAAAAATTACCTTTTCTCTTCATGCAAAATTTCGTTCAAAGTAAAATTACCATAATTACCATCTGAATTGAGAACTGTGAAGAGCTTGGTGTACTCTCGCTGTCATTCAAAGTCCTGCTAAAAGCTCCAAACCAGTGTTCATTCCTCGGACATTCCAGGAATTTCCTTCTGGATCCTACCAAAATCATACTGGGCCACATCTTGTTTCACTTTCTCCATTTTTCTCTTTTTTCACTTTTCCGCCATCACAATTTTCCTCCAAATTATTTTTAACAAAAATGTACCCCTGTCTTTGACCGATGCTTAAGGTACTTATTTGGTAGTATTAAGCGTTTCCCGTAGTGGACAGTGCAGGTTGTTCAGGATAGTACCTTTAATTTTAAGCAGGCTTTTCTACTTGTAAGAGCCTGGTTGCCTTTGTTTTTCTTAAACTAAAACAAATTTTCGCGAAAGTGCTGTACATTTGGGGTACTATACGTTTCCTACCCACACAAAGTGGATTTTAATGTTTCTATGTATCATCTACACTATGCAAAATGCAAACTCCCTCTGCATAGGTTTGGTATGAATACCTCCAGGAATATGTCTGGTAAACCACCCAGACAAAATGGTACCCTTTGGGATAAAGATCCAACCGTTGTTATGTTTATTACCCAAGCGGTGTTTATAAAATTATTTCGAGAGTGTACTTCTGGCGTAAACAAGGAAACAACTTGCAAAATTATTACCAAGCAAATGAAATCTTTTCTGGAAGGGACCCGCCGTAAAATTACAAACATATTACCAGTTAACTGGTGGGAAATTAGTGGGTAATTCCAAAGTCTGTTTTCTTTTCCTAGTAAAGAGGAGGCTGGTAGAATAATCGGAAGATATTCAAAAGCTATTGAAAAATCATTTAGATCTTCAGGCACTTCCCCTAGGTAATCCTCAAAAACAAGAGTTTATAAAGACATAAAGTTTAGGGGTTGCTTGTAAGAGGAAGATAGGTAATTCTCTCAGTTACTCGGTAAGACGGCGGGAAATTCCCTTACCAAATAAGATGGGTAAACCATCTTTAAATGAGGATAAAGTGCTTTACCATGAAGGTACTGTTGCAATTTTTTCCTAGATAGAAATTTAGCATTTCATTGATTCTTACTAGTTGCCTGCAATCATCTCTTTGTATACTGTACTTAAAGTGATACAGGTGCCTTGTGGTGTGAGGACCAGAATACAAAGTGATAAGGTCGCTTGATACATCTTGCAGACACAACGGAAACTTTTGCCCATATCCCTAACATTGTCACTGTACACCGATATTCCCCCTTAGAGCCAAAACCACAACCTGAAAACTAACTGGCTAACTTTCTTGATCATACCAGTTTACTCGTTTATTATAGTTAAGAAGAAAGCACATCGCGGAAAATTTAAACCCTCTTGAAAAGTTTAAATATTTAACGTGAATAACGTAAGTAGGATTTCATGAACACAGTCCGACCTGTTCAAAGCTAAGCAGCAAGACCTCCTATGAAAATATACTGGTCACATTCAAATGTTTGCTTTAGAAGAGTGGAAAATGCTACTTCTTTTGTGACAAGAATGAATTATACCTTTCTGGTGTTTAACCTTTAAAGCATAAACATACTTCAAAGGAATCGACCGTGATAGCACTCATTTTGTATCTCAGCCCCCTTAGTAAAACGATATTTTGAGAAAGGATGGGGAGATACCCCTTCTTAGCTTGCACACCATCCCAGGAGGATAACCCGCGTATAATTAAATTATGGAATGGAATAATTCGCCAGAGCAAAATTTTGAACTTGAATGGGTCATAATTGGAAAACCTCCGAAAACCAAGTGGTCACCCTGTGACGTTTGATGTAAAACCTTGGAAACCTTGGAAAAGATGCCTGAATATTTCTGGTATATATCATCTAAAATAAAATACAATAATTTACGACCATGGTAATATGACTTAATTCTGTTTTGTAAGTGCTAAATTATATTTAACAATTTATACCTAGATGAAAACGCAGTAAAGGATCAGTGCAAATCTTTGTTACGGCAGTACATAAATAAAATTCCCCACTTCCAACGAATCACATGCTTTTGGGTTCCTTGTTTAAGAAGTTTCTATAGCTTATACCAGAATAAAGTATCACGTTGGCTGCATGAGTTAGTTTGGCGCATGCGCTTCACACCGTGAAATTAAAATGTTCATTGGATTAACGAATGTAGGTACCGCCTTTACCTTACATGCACTCCGGTCGCATTATGTGACTCATTGGGCATCATTTGGAATGACATATAAGGTCCAAACACATTCTTCTTCTGCCAGATGGCAAGTTCTGTCAATCACTTGTGATATCATTCAGTACAGCAAGTTCATACACGCTGGTGAGTTCTGTTTAATTGTTTAGTTATTTGTAACAGGTTTTAAAGTGGTAAAAAGGTATAAAGTGGTGAAGGGAAGGGAAATAATGCTAAATCGATGTTGAGATCTTTTAGTTTAAATTGTACTTACAAATTGTGTTTGCAGTTATTGGGATTATCGGTCTCTCCACTTGGGATACTTCTTCAGCAAAAATAAGTGAAAACAAGCTAGCGAGCATAACCATTCATGTCGTCGGTGTAATAAATACTTAATGGTATAGTCTGTGTTTTGTTGTTTTCTGGTTATTGGGATAAAATCAAGCGCGTAGCGACGATCTTACCATTGGGTGGGGGTGGGAGGTTTCAAGAGAGAATGTATAATATATACTTTCATTAGCCTTACTTAGACTGTTGGTGGATCATATAGTTACACTGAGAACGGGAGAACGGAAGACGATTTGAGGTTGACAAACAAACTATGCGATAGTTGGTGCAGTGAACAAAACTGTTTCCACAAACTTTCAAGGATTGTGTGGCATGAGTGAATGCTGCCGAGTTTGAAAGTCAATTGCGGTGTATTCTATATACATAAATTTATGTATAAGCCGTGTTTGTGTAAGAACGTAGATGGTATTTTGTAGTCTTGAAATACGGATATTGGCAATATCAGAAAAACTGTAAGTGAAAATGTCCTAAGGACTCAAAGGGTGGGGAGAGGTCCCAACTTAGCCCCCTACCCCACTTGGCTACACGCCTGGATAAGATTAACATTGTTAATAACATTGCGAAATCATGCCTACAATATATCGACATCGTTCCATCAGTATTTGGTTATATCCAATTCTTTTTTGTTAATTCATTCAGCCAAGTTGTACTCCATTCACTCAAAGTATGTATAGCAAAGGTTGATTAATTCGGGAAAATGCCATGTTTACATTTTCAATTAAAGGGAAGAGGGGATCTTAATACTGCTCAGGAAAGCAGTTATTTCTCATTTGAGCTTTTATTTTTATGAGAGAATATATAGTATCCTCTGTTCATAGTGCATAGTGTGTTTATTGTCCTTATCACGTTAAGAATGGACAAGTCGGTTTAAGACTTTCTTGAATACCTGTAATGCTTAAACTACCAAATTCACGAACGGTTCGTCCGACTGTAATACTATTTTCCCTTTAGCTATTAAAAGATCCTGTTTCAGTTATGTGCCTAATAGTTTGTCTTTACCTGTTACCTGACAGTCTATGAGTATCACCGTTTAAGGTGATTCACGCACTGTTCATTTAGTTTTGTTTCACTGAACTGTGATCACGGATCGCCTCATTTCCGAAGTGGATACACTATTTGTATTTACCTTAGATAGATTAACGACCTAGGGCTAATTCTCTCAAAAAAGTAGGTGGTCATATACTGCATGGGCGGTTAAGGTGATGCACACACTATGTAAAATTGCGTATTTCCTCATTGGAAGACATGTGTCTGTTACATATTTATGGAATGAAGCTGAATTGTGTTTACTATTGTACCACAGGTCATTTTTACTTAAACATTGATGACGATGTAAAATTTTTGAGTCACTTGCCTACTTTTAATATCCATCTGTTATTACCAATCTTAAAGACATTCTGGGCAAAACGTATGTATTAGATGTCAAGCTCGTAGCCAGAATACAGTATTTAGGGGAAGGGGGGTTTGGAGTGGAGAGGAGGCAACCAATTGATGCATTTTTAGGGGACAAGAGGATGGAAAGGGGTGCTTCTCTAGATAATCCCGGCTGTACTGCTTTCCACTTGTTCGCAGGACAGCCAGGGGAATATTATCCTGCTGAAGTTTGAGCTGATTAATAATCAGATAATTGCTGTTATTATCTGGTCATAAACTCTTAGCTTCTTAGCTTTAGAGTCGTGAAGCTGCTTGATCTACCAAATTGCATACTAGACTAGCGGCGAAGCCTGAAAATTTTCGACCCCCCCCCCCCGGTACAACTTTGTAAAAGATGACACCTACCCTTAAAATGTTTCTTAGGATGTTAGCTTTCACTTTCTGTTGGTTGTCACCTTTTAAATTTACCCGAACATGGTAATTAGGAGGGTCAAAGGTCACGAGTCCATTTTCACCCAAACTTCAACAATCTTGATACTATACATGTGTGCTTCACCTTCAGTTCCTTTTCATGGGGAGGCTTTACCTTGAGTCTAGTGTCGTAAATATTTTGAATAAATTTACAGTAAACATCCCTGAACTCAAGTCAATATATAAAATCCTTAATTATCAATATTTACTATGGTTTCATTGAATATTTTCATTAATTGTTTTTAGTTTGCCCCATTACAAATTTACACGGTATGATATTTCAATGCATCTTACGCATGTTTTGCCACGTGGAGATAAAGCGTCCCTCAATAAAGACAAGGTAAGATCGTTATAAGTTCTACAATGCAATGTCATGCTTTTCTTGGATAAAATTGATCTGTCCCAATTCTGACTGCATAGCGGCTCTCTTTAACTTCTGCCACACAGGGTAACCGTAGCGAAGGGCTAAACGGAAAACTCCGTCAGCTAAATACACACTAGTAAAATTTAGTAACCATATCTGGTACGGTTAAAGAAAAAATGTGCGTAGCTACGGTGTTTCGCTTCAGTGTTTTCAAGTTGTCATTTGATGTAACAAATTAAGATTTTCTCATATAGTGGCGCTTTCTGACCATACTTTTATTAAAGCCCTTAGACCATATGGCACTGAAAAATATACATCTGAAAGTTTTCATGTTGATCTTCTGAAGGCGAAAAATCAGAATGGTCATTACAAACGGAATGCACCCTGTAAGTAGGAAAAGTAGTACTGAACAGCTGAGATTTTTTCATTATAAAAATTGCGAATCCCATATTAGATGTAAGAATAATAAAATACAATGATCCACCTTCAAAATGTGTCACTAAAATCTTGCCCTAAATGGGTCAAAGCGGTAAACAAAATTCTTTGCTTTTTATAAAAAGAAGCATTTTCAGTATCCGGTCAATTGAAACTGTCTTCATTAATCTGCTTTTGAAAAACCGATTCACTAAGCCCTCTTAGAGCCGGTTTCATCCAGGCCCTTAGCCAGACAACGTGCTGAAGGGGGCGAGAAAGCTCCCACACTGTCAGAGGGAAAATCATTTTCAAGGCACGAGATGTGTTAACATAAAAGGCAAAGGTAATTTTTGTTCCTATACTTTCTACCAGGCGTAAATGTTTGTGGGTCCCTCCACTGTTCCTATATTATGGATCTCTATTTCGAACAGAGTACCCGTTCTCCCGATTGTTCAACTGGTCAACACATGGTTGCTTTCAGGCTATATCTGAATCTGGTTGACCCGTCATTTAACCAACCAATTTCTGTACTTGTTGCCAGGCTAAAAGAATAATTGGTGGCAACGCATGTTCTCCCCCAAAACCCCGAGTTTGCGGAATGCTTCTTACCTCCAATCATTTGTCGGCAAAAAACGTATATTGTGCTTGACAATAAGCATAATATCAGTCCTTAGAAAGGAACCTGTTTTCTAAACATCTACAAGCGTACGAGACGGGGGTCGGGGGGGGGGGGGCTGCAGACCTCCCAGAACAGAGGAATTGCTTATTTCAGGGCACTGACACTTGTATTTTCAGGGCAAGGGGGTAGTGCAGTGGGCAGTGCGGCGATCAGCGGCGTTTGCCAACAGGGCAAATGCTTATTAGTTCACTCTAAATTCACTATGGTCAAAATTGACCATTAATTGGTCAACTATGCACCGACTCAAATATGGTCAATTTTTTGAACGTAATTTACATTAAAAAAGTTGATCATATTTGATATTATTTACTAAACACTGTCTTTTTAACTCCAAAATGAAAGCAAGATCATATATGAATTTGTACCGTTAACAGTCCCTCTACAAGCTTCCTTGAATTCATCTCAGCATGATCATTTTTGAGAACTGCGAATTATTTTATTTAAAGGATTTTTTTTTGGCAAGTAAAACCAAGTCTTGTTATGGATATATGCCATTTCCATGTCCAAACTTTAAAACAACATAGACAGGTGAGAAAATCATTCACGGGCTTTCCAATATGGGAAACAACTTTTAATAATATTGCTCCATAACCACAAATTATTAAAGTTTTATTCACCAGTTAACAAAGTGAATTAAATTCATGTAACAATTACCATGGGTGTAAGGAACACTTTCTAGGGGGAGGAGGAGACTAAGCCGTTTGCCCCAAAAACTGTGGTAATCCGACCATTGGCCCGATTTTCACAAATGTGCCAGAGAAATAGGATTTTTCTCTAAACTCCGGCGGCTAAAGCTCCCAATACCCCTGACTAGTGCGCTTATAATGTACATTTTCCTATTAAGGGGTCTCAATTATCAGTAACATCCCTAGACCTAACAACTTTACAAGGGAACGAACCGTGCAAAAGATTGCTGGACAACGAAGTCTACACATTGTTAACAAAGGCACTATCAACACCTTGATAGGGCCTCTGCCCTCTCACTCAAATTTTTAAAGGGTTTGCTATCATAGGAGATGTTCTTATATAATTGTGCTCGTATCAATGGACGGGAACTATTTGGTGCCTACAAATGTAAAGTTTTCAAAGAAAAAATTATAAAATCGCATAAACTGTGAAGAAGATCCTCTTTCCTGGAGCGGCGAGGAGGCTAGGCCATGAGGACATTCATGCTCACTTATTTTCAAAATCACGTTAACACGCACAGAGAAGACATCTAATGGCTTGGAAAACGTAGGTAACCCATTCACATTTACCAAATCGTGGCTGTTAGTTCTCCCAAACCACTGTTTTAGCCTATATGAGAGGACAGTATAGTTTAACAAGATAAATTTAAATTTCGGAATGACGGTGGGTTGGAAACAATGCACCAATCGAGGCCCCTTAGAGAAGAGATATCGCCCATAAATTTACCCCAAAAAAGTTAAAGACGGACCAAGTTCCAATGCAACTAAGTTCCAACTCTATCTCATAAAAAGATAGCAGAAAAATGTGTGTTGAAACAAAACAAAACCGTACTTTGTCACTTTGTAGGGCTAAAATGTATTAGTTGCATGCCTTCCAGGAGCGAAGACGCTTTCTGCCTTAATAAAATTTACCATCATGTTCAAAAACATTTAGACATACATTCACTGTTTTTGCATGGGATATTGCTACAACCTACCCCTTTTCGCTGATCTGGTTTATGCTGGCAAATAGTTATTGCAATGACAGAAACACCGTAATGTATATAAAAAATAAGTCAATTAATTTAGTTAGGCTATATGATTTCGCACATTTAATATAATCAATGCAATGGTTTCACACTCCCTAACAACCGAAACAAAAATTCAGATTTCTCTGATACAGCTACCAAAATAGCCTACATTGCATGGTAGGCCTATAAATATTTTCATTATATCCCACTTAATTTTAAGGATTGCCCTAGGCAAGTTCTCGACATTGGTAGGGGCGGAGGCCATAGAACAAAACCAGGACAAAAATGACGGATTACTGGAAGGATGGTGAATAAACTTTTCGGCGCTGTTTGGGCGGCACAAATTTGGGGCTTTTAGTGGAGAAATTGCAATAATTTGGTATTTTTATTTAAGTAAATTTAAAAATTTGGTTTTTTATTGGAGAAACAGGTGGGTTTTGCAATTTAATTTGAAAATAGCCCTCTTTGAGAGCAACTCAACTAAACTGTTGGGAAGACCAGACGCCGTCGGAGATTAAAAACTTCATCGCACACACTCATTTTCCCTAAAAAAGATAAGAAAATTTTCCCGACGAGGGCCTCAACCTTTCTCGAAGGGGCCATGGCCTCCTCACCCCACCTGGCCTCACCTTGATAAATTTGCTTTAAAACGTCTGAATAAATGTTGCTTGAAGACATAGAATTTTGTGGAGGGTCCTTATGCGGAAAAACGTAAAATGCAGATCAAGTTTAAAAAGTGCGACCTTTAATGACCTTTGACCTTAGAACTTTGCATATTCGGGAACTGAAGAAACATTCAAAAGTTGCATTTTAAACATCACTTGTGCATAGTTTACAGAACGAGTGGGATATGTTCTGGACCAGGGGTGGCGCCGGGATTTGCCCGACAGGGGGCCAAGCTCCCCGATGGGGGTGCCAATAACCCGAAACCTCAATGAGGGCGATATAGTGCCGAAAAGATGTTTGAAGCAAAATTTTGGCGCGCGAACTGCGCTCAAAATTTCGGACTCTTAATGGAAAAAAAATGAAAAAGTTGGGCTTTTTTCATAGAAAATTTGAAAAAAATTGGATTTTTACGAAAAAACTTGGAGAAAAGTTGGGGGTTTATTGAAGAATTAGCCCAAAATTAAGTAAATCGTCGGGGCGACTGCCCGTTGTCGGGGACAACATATTTTATCCTATACATCGTAGCACCCCCACGATACCGGAAAATTTCTTCGACGGGGAGGGGGAGCGGCCTCCCCCGACGGGGCCATGGCTCCCCTGCCCCCACTTGGCTCCACCACTGTTCTGGACGTTTTTCTTCTCAGTCTTCACCAATGGTCTAGAATTGAATTGAATGTTGTTGAAAACAGTCCATTCAACGTGTCTAATTCCATTATTCAAATTACTTTGTTAAGGCTGCGAAAAACAGATTATAATTCGTTCATTTACTATATATTTTGAGCACTTCAAGACTGTATAAATTGTTCATTTTCACCCACAGCATTTTATTAGTCTCGTCATACTAAAGTGTGTCAAAAATACTAAAATTTTGAAAAATTGACCTTTTTGACCTTTGACCTTGAAAATTTGCATGATTGGGAACTTTTAAAAAGTGACAACCAACCTAAAATTTAAAGTTACATTATAAACAATAGTTTTAGCATAGTCGCTATATTTTGCAAATCGGTACCGGGTAAGTCAATTTTTGTGTGTACTCGATTGTGTGAATAAAATGTAATCATATCATATGAAACAAGTTATTAGGTTATAGTAATACTAGAAATTGACATAAAAGTAGAACTTAGCTGTACGTTTCATTTGAGATACTTTGAGATGTAGAATTACATTTACATTAGTGTAGAATTACAGGAATATCTATTTTAGAGGTTAGCTCAGCAATTTGTGAAGTTATTCTTGCCAACTCACATTGCCTGCTTTTGGTTCCTTTTCAAATTGAAATGTCTACATGACCTTCAAAACTTATTGTACTCTTTTCTTGCATTGCATGTTGATAGGGGAGGGCTTGTACCGTCAAATAACTCTGCAACAATACCACAGTGATCAGATTTTGGCACAGGGTGCTTTGGCCTTAGGAAAACAGAGCAAAACAACGACAGTAATATAAGTACAGAACTGACACCACAAATTATTGCTCAATCTTCCATTAAGCATTGAGTGAATAAAACTTCAAAATTTTGTATCTCAGCACAGGAGTGTCCTATAAAGAGACGTGTTGGACGCGTGGGACTTATGTTTTTAAACCTTTGTAACAAGTATTTGGAAATTTTAGACTGCAGGTACACTTTAACTCTCACCAGCATGTTAACAGATGCAAAATTGCCCTATTCGGAAATTGAATTTCATACTAACTCTCCCTCCTCGAAGACCCAAAGTACCTACAAGGTCAACAGTGGGTTTAATTGTGCAAGGCGTGGGAAGGGGTACTTTCGAAATCTCTGCAGGCCTATTTTAAAATCTTGTTCATAGGGAGTGAGAACCTTCCCCAGGACTTCCCACTCTTTTCATCAGACACCAAATACCGACCCTGGTCCAAGCTGGATGAAACCAGGTAAATCTTACTAGGAATACTGGCTGAGTTAAATTTGCCTTAACCTCTCGAAGTTTAAACTAAATGACTGAACCTTAATATACTTCACTGATTCTCAGCGATTGTAAAATTTCTCCTAACAGTGCTGAGCTATGTTAGCTGAAATATTGGGGTGGGGACAGGCAATTACTGCCGAGAAATGGCATGCCTCTCTTTCACAATTCTCGTCTCACAGGTGATGAAATGAAGATGTTATGTTTACAAAATTTTGGCGTTTTTCACCTGGTAATGACAAATGATCTTTAACTCTCACCACAAATGATACCGGTATTAATCTTGCATTTAGTATATGGGGCTTGTACATTCTAATTCTATGAGGTACCAAAAGGCTTTCTTCGTGCGATATCGTGTTTTAATAGTTTTCAATCATCAAATTCGAGTGATTTCAAATGACTTTCGACATTCACCAATAAACATATTATGTTTATTGGTGTTTATTAAACATCTTGAACTTAATAAGAGGTATCCAAAGACAAAATATGATGTCCTTTACTGCTACTATACTTTAGATATCGCGTATACTACAGTTTCACACTTTGAAGGCCGGCTACCTAACATGACATCTACCTTTTATTGAAAATAAGGAGATTCTTTTACCACCTTCCATGCATTTACATGCTCAGTATCAAAAGGATTCATTCTACCTATCTTTGGTAAGAAGAAAAAATTGCGCTTCGATCCAAAATGCACACCCTATATAGTTTCTATTTTTCCTCACAATATTCGGTATATTAATTTGTACACCAAATCATATTCCGCAGTCACAAGGGAATATTCACAGAGGTCCAAAAACTTTGCAGAACATTTCTTTTTTCTAGGATACAAGAATGGCTACAAGTCTGGGTTGCATTTTCTTTGCTTTTTACATCACTATTCTCCTACAACGATGTAGAGCCTTGAGTAAGTTACCTCAATTTTTGTAAACTAACCTGAAATGAAAGCTCCTCATCCTCCAAGTCACTTCTAAAGATGATATGGGATGCAGAAACTACTGTCTTGCACATTTTCAAGGATAATGTTCCCAATGTTAATTCTGTATTTTTAAATATACTAGAAAGTTATTAAGAATTTAAAATATAGCCTAACGTAATGTTGTTTGTGCACCTGCCATCATTTATTTACTTACGTCTGCGTAAATCTAAGGATTAAAATGCTTTGCAGTTGCTATATTAATATTTACCTTTCATTTTGTTTTCATGATATCATTTCGTGACTGATAATATTTTCCACTGTCAAACTATTGTAATGGTTTAGAGTGTAGTGATACTTGGTAAGTTACATTTCATCCTGTGCTTAGATGACATTAATAATTGCAGTGTTGGAGGTCCGGGAACCTGTGGAATCGACAGCACTGATAACTTGTGATTAATTCTAAGTAAATATTTGGCAAGCTATGCAAGCAATTACTAAACTATGTCATGATGTTTATGTAGAAGTTTGACAACTTTGTTCTTCTTTCAAGATGGTCAATGGGCAAACGTCGCACCAGCTTGCACTAGATTGCACAATAACGTTGAAAGAGTTTCGAGTAGTGTCGAAGACTGCCAGTTATTGTGTGAACAAGAGGAAGATTTCAGATGTTTGTCTGTCGACTTCTCTTCCAGTACAAGAAGATGCTTATTAAGTCGTTACAATCGCAACAGTGTCGCGTCCACAGATGATTTCACCCAGCCATGCTACACAGACGGTTGGGTGTACTCTGAAAGACTTGATTTGGGTAAGTTAAAGGAGATGGCGAATCGCATTTTGTTGGGCTGAAATACGTGTAAGTTAATACATTGTTAATACATTTGATTACCTTCTATGCAACTATAAACCATTAATAAATAATGTTGCGATGCCAATTAACCTTGTTATGCAAAAAAGTTAACAAAATGTAACGGTTTTGCAACCAACTTAAAAATAACTCAATTCACACGAATAATTAAGTAAGAAATATATAAGAAGCTGTTCGTCCTGTCCTCAGGAAAAGAGCAAAGAAATACTATAGCTGTCCTAAGACTGTTGGGTTCAGATTGATATGTGTTGTTTTGATCATCATTGATCTTTTCGATGTATTGCAGGTTTTCCTTGGTCTGAAACTGTCCTTGGATGTATTAAGAGTAACAATGACCGTGAACACACAGTGTCCAGTATGGAAGAGTGTCAGCTACTTTGTGAAAGGGAAACATCCTTTCCTTGCATGTCTGTAGACTTCCGAGACGAACAGTGCTTACTCAGCCGCTATAACCGAGAAAGCATACGCCCACTCAGTGATTACACACAGCCATGCTATCTGGAGAGATACCAGTATAGTGAACGTATTGATAAAAGTAAGTCATTATAATTTCCGCCAAAAGTTGCTGGGTGTCAATCTAAAGTAAAAGGTGGGCCTAATAGGCTGGAAAGATCAAGCATGCTAAGGGTGCAGCCGGAGTGAACATCACACGGGGCAAGGAATAACGAGGCTCGAGAAAAGCTTTCGCTAAAGGGTAACTGGAGGCCAGTTTGAAACTTTTTTAAGTAGGTTCCAAGTTAAGGGTATTAAAATGACTTCATTATCTTCAAAACCAGTGGGTGAACATCTAAAGGCTATGAAAACAACAACTTCACCATTGGTTTAATAAGACTAACTGCGGATCCCATAGGCCTTTATTGTTCATCGTATGCAACAACGCTGTCAGAGGCGGTGATTCGGTGGAACTTTTACAAAACTTTTGCATGCATATATATATATATATATAATATATATATATATATTAAAAACTCCAAAAGATGAATATTCCAAAAGAATTTAACAGGATGGAGACAAAAATGGACAAGAGAAGAACACAGTTTTTGAGATGAAGTCATATATTTCGACCCCTCCTGGCGCCTTCCTCAGTGACTGATTGCAGCAATTTGAATAAAAACATGACATGCAAGGGTATTAACGTACCAACGTGATATATATATATATATACATATATATATATATATATATCAATATATATATAGATATATATATATATATGATAAAGTCCTAGCATTGTATATATACATACATATATACACACATACATGCATGCATACATACATACATACATACATACATACATACATACATACATACATACATACATACATACATACATACATACATACATACATACATACGTGCATGCATATGAGTGTGTGTATATTATATTAAATGACATTATATATACTATATCCAATTTTCCATTCTTGCGATTTTCATTTACATATACATCGCAGTTGCAGTCGTGCTTTCATTCCAATTCGTCATTATGGGAGAAAAATTCGGTACAGGTTTCAATTTCTACAATGAATATCGTGAGGTGGGTCCTCGACTTCACTTAGAAGAAAGGTTGATCTGGTCCAACGTCCTACACCCTTTTCAAAGAAAGGCGTCCGTGTAGCCTATGGTAACTGGAAGTCAAATCATTGTGGTATGGATTTAGATAAACTATAGGCAGCTGTAATGATATCGATATAAAATCATTTCTTACAGAATACTTCTGGACAGAAACCGCCCATGCTTGTATCAGAAACAACAACAATGGAAGACATGAAGATATAGAGAGTTTTGAAGATTGCCAAGACCTTTGTCTTCAGGAAACCTCCTTCGCTTGTTTGTCTGCAGAATACTTTCCCGACGGTGATGACCAGGTTTGCTTGTTAAGTAGCTTCAATCGAAACTCTGTACAACCACGGGAAGACTTTACTCAACCATGCTATACCGAAGGTGGGATTTATTCCGAGAGGGTAAACGTCGGCCAGTGGATTCCAGTTATTGAAGGCGCATGCATTAGTGGATTTAACGAATGGTCAGGTGATGTTGAAGACTTTGAGTCCTGTAAAATACTTTGCAGTCAGAGATCGAATTGCTGCTCCGTTGACTACAGCAGGGACTCCAAAAGATGCCTGTTGACCTCAAGGACCAGAGCCACCGTAGAGGACAGTGATTTCGTCACTTCCTGTGGTAGTTACAGTTATTCAGAGAGGACAGACGTGCGGTGCGTAACCGCATAATCGCGCGATTTTATAAGAAAGAAAGTTACAAAACATAACATAGTATAAGAGAAAGTGATATTTAGCGGAGTAAGTGCAAGAGTAGAGATTTGTAATGTAACGGATTAAACTTACCATAAGTCCGTTTTCTCCACCTAATTTGTAACCTTTCGGAATTCTTGTTGAAGGTAAAAACAGTCTATGAAATCACGCTGACCAGCGTATCTGTGCTCGTGTGTTCGTGTGTGTATGTATGTGTGTATGTGTGTTTGTTACGCGTCACTTGTAAAACACGATATCTCAAACTAAAACTGATGGGTGCGTCTCAAATTGGTGTATACGGTTGTCACATTAAGAGAAAGGTTCCTATTGTTTTTGATGGTTGTCAATGGTTATTTGAGTTCACAAGAGGTCAAAACCCCCCAAACTTGTGAACGCGATATTTCAAGATTGGAATGATGGATGCTTTGTACACTTATTACATAGAGATTTTTCATATTAACAAAAAAACCTCTATTGTCTTTGGTGAAGGTCAAAGTTCATCTGAAGTCTGCAAAGTTGAAACTACGAAACCTTGTAAACTGCTTCTAAACACGATCTTATAAGATAGCAATGTGGGTACAAATATACTTGCTAAATAGATTTTTCAGATTTAGAAAAAGGTTGCTATTGTGTTTGATGGAGGTCAACAGTCATTTCAGGTCACGAGAGGTCAAAAGCTGAAAATCTTGAAAAAAAGATAGGATACTGTTAATACTTGGTACGTGCATTTGTCATGTTGTGAAACAGGTCTGACTAAGGTCATCTGGAGTGAAACTACGAAAACCGGGTAAAATGCTTGTAAACGCGATATTTTTAAAGGAATAACTTTGAGGGACCTCAGCATGTGGATGCTGCATTTTGAGTGTTTTTTGATTGCCAAAGGTCATACGATGTCACTAGAGATCAAATAGTGAAAATCTCGTAAACACAATATCTCATGAACTTTAACTTTGATAATTCTCACAGCAATCATTAAGATGTTCCACATTTACTCCGAGAAACCTCTTGTTTTTCATGGAGGTCAAATGTCATTTGAGTTCACCGAAAGTGAAATGGTGTAAAAATCTTTTTCACAATACTTCAAGGGAGGTAACTTTCCGAGTCTCACACTTAGCATGCTGAAGCCCTACGTTTAATTACAGGTCCTAACGCTTTAGTGGGATAAAAGGTCACTGGAAGTCATGAGAAATCAAACTGTAAAAACCTCGTTAGCATGATATTATGAAAAGTGAAATCTGGGGATCTTTCTCATCACATGAAGACACTCAACATTGACCTCAAGAAGTGTAAACATTTTGGTGGAGGTCGAAAATCACGTGAGGTAACTAGAGGTCAAATTGCAAAACTTCATAAACATGATAACTCAAGAAGAAAGGGATCTCATATTATGTAAGTCGATGTTTCACATAGGGTTAAAGGTTCTATAATCCCACCTCATCAGACAGTAAAAATTGTCTCTACTTAATTTACTTCTAGCCCCTCTTCAAATTTAAGTAAAACACTTGTCTGTTACAGAGCTACAGCAGCCTGCACTGAATTAAAAGTGCCCAAAGTCATATTGTCACATTAATCTGTGAAATATTAATTGGGAACACAACTGTCTGTACAAGTCATCACTGTCAACCAGAATGAATGAATGTTAATCAAAGGGCAGTAACTGATTGTATTTATAGAACTATAGGATTATTCCTAGACATAGTTGGAGATGCCTCTTTAAGGAATCCTTTAGTGTTTAGTGAAGGTCAAAGGTCTTTTAGTTACCAAAGGTCAAACATCAAAGTTTTGTAAGTATAGCATAGCCTATATCATCTACTTTTTAAAGTACATGTTAAAGTATTCCATCTTGCCGACGTGCTGCACCCCCAGCACTGCTATGCACCTCCCGGCACCATCCGGCACCATCCGTCACCTCCCAGGCTGAAAGAACTTGACATTTACTATATTCTTCCCGTAAGGAATCGTAAATTGGACTTTATGGTTGTTATTTCTACCAGCAAACAATTTAAAGTTGTTTCGCCCACTAAAGTTACTTTTGTATTTTAAGTGACACTAAAAACATTCGCACAGACATTGACTATTCAATGAAATACAAGAATTACCCAAATGTAGTCCAGATATAGTTACTATCAGATTTTATATCAGTTTTTATTGTTTTCTTTAAAACTTGCGATAGCGGTAGGTTTTTTGGTTGTTCGAATAATTCACCTTTTGCAACATAAATGCAGCATTCCATTAATTTCATTTTCTGTATAGCTCTATACCTAGTAAGGATCAAAATAACTACCAAGCACCCGTGTTCCAATGAAAATGCAGTAATCTTGTTTGACTGCTAGGTTCTAATCCCACTACCACCTTGCCCCTGCGGTGGATTCTTTTACTCGTGTAAGTATATACTAGCTATACCCGTGGTGATACAGATATGTTGTCTACTTAAGAAAGAGGTACCTTTATATACTTGCTGCGACGGTAAACCCGTGCCTGAATGCCGATTCATAGTTCCAAATTTTCACGTGCTACAAAACTGTAAGAACAGTATGTGGTTATCCCTTGTTCTGTTGCGCCAATCATGGACAGAGCCCAGAGTTGAGCAGTGTTCAACTTTAATAGCTGCATATCCCTATACTGAAGTATGGACCAGCCTTTTATTCTTAAAATTGTTTCCTAACTTGTAGCGAAGTATTAACTACCAATAAATGGTGGTGAAGGAAACAGGTTGCAACTGTTGTTTATCGAACTACCGTACTTAATGACAAACTTTGATTATTTTTAGGTTTATCTAAGCCCTTGCAACAGTTTCATTTTACTTGGAGATGGAATATTTAAAAATAAAGATTACAGACTAAAGCCCGATGTACGTACAGAAGGACCCGTGACCTATTGTATGGGGGGGGGGGGGGCGTTCAGTGTCTGTTATTGTGAAATTATGTGTGGGGTGGAACTAATACGTGACATTAAGTGGAGTGCGACCATCAGTTATCAAGTGGCCTATACAAAAAAAAAAGATTTGGCAAAAATACTGCCGGCGGTAGATTGCCGTAAATTGCACTCCCTGCAGTCCTTTCAATTTGCATTTAGACTTTTTATCCTAAAAGTTAGAAATTTGTACTCAGCCTAAATTGGGGGCAATACAGACACATTTTTATTTCGCAAAATAATTGTTCAGAGGAGAAATTGAACTTGACATTAGCCTATAACCTCTACATTTTCGTTGTTATTATGTGTTAATCAGGGAATCAAAGATAATACACATGCAAGGTGGTTTGAGTAGGTCCCAATTCGTGTTAACTGAAAATATCGGGGGTACCAACAAGAAGTACAATAATCGTTACGTCAATAACCAGATGCAAGAACGTACTTGGTCATTCTGATGGCAGCCTAAGCATGTGATGTATATGCTCAAGAAAATCCATACATGGGAATTTCACCTTACAGCCAAGGACCAAAACAATTGGTCAATGTTAATTTAAAAAGTTTCAAACGAAATCAATATCTGTGAAGTTTTGTCATGTTATAAGCAGTTGCATTTCCATCCCAGGTGGCCGAAGAAATGGTCTTAGTCATCGCTCTGTACCACAAAAAACAGGAAAGTAAGGGTGAGGTCGTGAGTCTAATCTGAAGGCATTAAGCTTCCGTAAAAAAAAGAAGAAGAAAAAAACATTCGCTGCTATGCTACCAAACAAATTGTGTTTACGTGTGGATCCGACTGTAACGTATCAGTAATAGTCAGCCCAAGGTCCTTGTAAGGTTGGGCTTGCTCAACCGCTCCACCATTTAATTCAATGCGGGTTGGCTAGGGTTACCTCTATAGAACTCCGCCTGAAATCAACGATAAGTTATTTTGTTTTAGAAACGTTCAGCAATTTTTTTTTCATTACACCAGTTTGTAAATGTTGATGTTTCGCTCTTGTATCCTTTGCCTCACCACCATTCTTATCAGTCAGACCTATGAAGCATGTGCCGTCTGTAAATTTTACGATAGGCTATGTGTATTTGGTTGTGTGCTGCAGCAGTCTGATGTATATAGAGAGAAAAGAACTGGGGATATTGCACATCCTTGCAGAACGCCAAAAATGTTATATCTTTTGAAAATAAACCAGTAACAAACACTCTTTGAACCCTGTTATCAAGAGAGTCTTACACCCACTTAGTCAAGTAAAATTAATCCCATAATCACACATTTTATCGATTAAGATGTGTGGGATGATAGTGTTAAATGCAGATGAGAAATCTTTAAATAAAATCCTGGCAAAGTGACCAGAAGTATGATAGAGATGTCCATGCACAGAATCAAGACAAAAAAAAAACCCAGAATAGCATCATCTACAGAACAATTTCCTCTGTATGTGAACTGCAGGGATCTTTATGTCTTGTGATTAAGGGACAAAATTTTGAAAGGACAAGCCGTTCCAAAGTTTTCGTAGGAATCGACGTCAGGTCTAAGGAGGTTTAATACAGTACAGGCTGGATTTTAAAAACAGGAGCGGCCAAGTGGGAAGTTTTCCATGAAACTGGAATACGATGAGAGAGCAGGGACATGTTAAAAATGTAACGATAAACATGTGACAACTGTTCTCATGGCACAATTTGGAAAGTTTACCTCTGATACCGCCAGGATCAGAGGCTTTCGTGGAGTCGGTAAACTCAGTAAATTCTCTGGAAACCTCAGTTTGAGTAAATTTAATTTTATCTGACTTATCAATACTCCTTAGCCTATCAGCAACACGACGCAGTTCGGTTGAATAATCATTATCGTTAAATCTAGAATAACTTGTTCAACTCATCTGGCATATTGTCTTAGTAATATTATTCTCAGTAATTTACTCTTTTTTCTGTTCCCAACCAGTTACATTTTTCATGCCCTTCCAAACTTTGCTAGTGTCACTAGTGTCATTTGATTTGAAATGACGTTCTATCTTACTCGTCATCCTCGTCCTTAGCTTTTCGGATTTACAGTTTTTAGCTGTTTTCTGTCGCCCTCCATAAAGTAAGCCTCTTTCATTCATTAATGTTATTGTCACCGTTTTCATTTCAACTACGTAATCTTTACAAAAGTTAAAACATTCACTGACGGTATAAGTTAGTTCGTCGATATCCTCGCATGCGTTTATAAACATATCCATTTCTGTTCGTTCCTAGCAATCCTGCAGACATGTCTTCAATTCTTCGTTCCAAAACTCAATTATTTTTATAGGCTTACTCTTACGGGTGGAAGGTAGCTGATATGCGTTGTTGAGGGAACAATACAGTATGTCTTAAATCCTGCCTGACAGATGGTGAAGTCACTAGTAATGATTGTAACTGTATGTGGCGATTTAGTGCGTTGTTCAGCTAAGTTTTACGTCTAAGATTGCATGGGCCGTTTCTACAACAGACAACGTTAAGATGGATTGCAGAAAATTCACGTGGGAGATAGAATGGGCGAATTCTTAAAGAGGGTAGTTCTGGGTTCGGTGCACAGAGTGTTTTCATTGTTCAACGTTGTAAGAGATACACCACCTGTCATTAAGATGAAAGCACAAACGCCACCCACTCTCCTATTCAGGGATTAGGGTTAGCAACAATCTGCTCTGAAGACATGAAATCCATCTTTTCCACCATTGTTTTATCTGGGGTGAATCCTGTTTCCGAAAACGTAGAATTGAAGAGTTTCTGTAATTATAAACTAGGTCACGTATACAAGCTTGAAGCTGATTGAGCTTATTATAAACAGAACGGACATTCCCACAGTCACAAGGGGGTGACGATGGTTTAGTCTTCCAGCTACCTGGTTTATTAACAATATTGTAAGCTTTCTTTCTAACCCCGAACGATGTCCCCTTGTACGAAGGCGGATCTCTTTTGGAAGGCCGGAGGACCGGTTCTGCGATTTCCTGGACGTAAGGATTTTAGTTCACATGCCAGTGATGAAATATATCATATGGAGAAAAGTATTAGCAGTGCTAGTTTGATAAACAACTGCCTGCTACCATAATGAATATCCATATAAGAAAGAAAAATTTGTATCCATTTTTTATACGATATAATTGTCAGTTCTTATGGAACATCTATGCAGCTAAAAACCCTGCAAGGTAGCCATCGTGACCAGTCCCCAGAGCAAGCCCGAGTCCACGCGGGCTCCACAAAATTTTATAGTTCATGATTCGCAAGACATGAAAACCACAATGAATACAAAACTCAGGAGAGTAGTTAGAGCAATGGTACTACAAGTACATATTCACAAAGCGAGACAGAGCATGCCATTGAACAGCGACCTCAACACAGTGGCTCTAATAATATACACACGGACTTTTAAGAAACTTTTGACAGAGTCATCCAGATAGTTTACACGACAGGTTTATGTTACACAAGCTTAGAGTAGGGAAAACTAGCCAGCCTAGTGAGCCACAACTGGAAAAAAGGCCGTGGCCGGTCCGACTTAAACCAATTGGTTAGAAACTGAGCAGTAAAACCTCATTTAACTCTCTCTATACAAGCCTCGGCGCAGTATCCGGAACGAATTAAATAGTTGTTTTCTTAAAATATGTAATATTGCACTTTTCGAACCATTTGTGAGCCATTTTGGAACGGCGAGGGCGGTAATTCGTGTCTTGAAATAAATCATTAAACGTTCAATAATTGAATTGAAGCGGCTTTTTCGTTTTCAACATTGGACAGACCACCAGACACCCAACCGTCGGTCCGAGATGACTGAGACCACCAAAAAGTGACTTTGGTTTCCTGTCCCAACACTCTTCTTCCATATCTCCTATCCGTCTGTTTACTAATGTTAATTGTAACATAATTTTGATAAGCAAATTAGTCAGGGATCAAAACGACCTTCTTCTCCAGTATTTTTTCACAATTGTTTAACAAGCTGATCTGCCATAAATTGCCTTACCAAATTACAGCTTCTTTGGGCGTATTGCTGTTTGACAAATAGCAACTCCCTGGTGAGATAATGTTGTGATGGATGTAGTCTATTATCAGAAGCTGAAACTGGGTAAGAAAGAAGATCGCCTTCCTCTAGACAAGACGATTTGGTTACGTCACTGGAATTACCTTGTTGTCACGGTACTAGATACAACTTCTTATGCTTAGAACGTGGAGTTGAAATGAAAATTCACTGACTGCAAGGGCATTCACCCACGTTAGGGAAGTCCAAACCAGGAGCTGGGAAATGTAACTCCAATAATTTTCAGGTTAAAGTTTTTCCTTCGAAAAACGATTGTCTTTGAACGGTCGGCGATGTCTGTATACGTACTGTACTATACATACCAGTCTGCAATTACACTGCACAAAATACAGGTGAGGAATTAAAAAAAAACTTAAAACTTTCAATTTAATTGGAACAGTAATCACGGGGGAGGGTTGGTCTGGGGTAACGACACCTCCCTTCTAAAATCGACAAGCCGGCTACAGACCCGCCTGAAATGTAAGTTTAAACCTACACTGTTAAAAATGTTGGGCAAAAATTACCCAACTTTTTAACCAACGTTGGTCGTATATTCAACAACCTCAAAAGTTGGGCAAGAAATGACCAACAGAATTGGTCAAAGTTAGCAAATCAACAGTTGGGACCACAAACTCCCAACTATTTGGTAAATCATGTGGATCAAGCTTACCCAACTATTTGGGTAATTTTACAAGAATGGTTGGTTAAATGGGCATTGCTTTCCCAGGAGCCTTCTGTACACTTTCTACCCATCAGTTATGTATGACATAAATTTATTGGAAAAGACGTTAGCTATTTTGGGGGCAGTTCATCTTTCAATGTTTATCGTGTACTATAGTGATCCTAGCTATTCCTAAATTTCTAGCTTTCAGTTATAGGTATAACGAGTCACTCGTAACTGAGTTCATGAAAAGCCTAAGCAAAAGCTAGAAAGGCATACAATGTATTTTACACTATTTATATATATTTAATGTAAATTAAAATTTGACACATGCCGTTAGAAAATACCGTACGTTACATGTGCACCTTCACTGAGATGTACATTTTAGGTTAGGGCGACCCACCACAAATTAATAAGTCCAAATCCAAAACAATAAGGTTCAAACGTTTTACTTCCATCAATATGTAACTAATAACACAAGCCATCCGGGTATCCAAATTCTAGAAGTTCCTGCTGAGTCGCATAATACGTCAGTACTGTAGCATTATGAAATGCTATAAAAAATGTTAAGTCGGGTATATCAATGCCCTTTCGGACCTGAAAGAGAATACCCAAGATTCTGGACTCTCATTGGATAGACGTTTCCCGCTCAGTAACGTCTGTCGAATCTCACACAAACGTGTGCTAGTTTGTAGCACTATTTTAAATATTTCATGGAAATAGAGCCAGATTTTGTGACCAAACAGCATATATGAATTTTTCTCCTTTACATATGTCAACAATTTCAAAAGGAATTTTCAGTGTAATGAACCCATGTCGTGTTATCCGAAGAAATATGAAGCAAAATCGAATCAACGCGTGCTTTCGCTCCGCCGCGAACGATTTGCCCAATATGTAGGTAACGCGAAAAAATGCCCAACCGTTAATGAAAGCTTGTCGGCACTTTGACCAGTAATTGGAAAGTGCAACAAAACATGTATTGATTAGAAATTTTTACCATTACATGAGCAAAGATTGACCAACATATTATTAGTGAGTTTTACCCAACCAAAAAATTGCCCAGTGTTTTAACAGTGTACGTCTAGGCAGTAGAATGAAACTCATGATTCGTATGAAGCGTTTGAGTGAAAGTGTGCATTAAATGACTAACTTACACGGAATTATTGCAAAGAAGACGTTGGCAAATCATCCAGACATCTTGGAAGGTGTACGAATTTTTTTCCATTTGTTTTACAAATTCTCATTTGTGCTGTCGTATTGATTTAACACCCCCCTCCAAAAAAATCTAATGCGGCAGACAAATAGATAGCGCACCAAAAGATTGAGGGGGGGGGGGGTATCGAACACTGGGTAGATTCGAAACTGTCAGATGTGTTAAAGTGAGGAGGGCAGGGCAACATTAAACGGGCAAGACCCCATCTTGGGCATCTTGGGCATGATCTTGGGCAATCGGCTATGTTTGAAAGTAAATTTTCAATGAACTGAATATTATTACAACCGTAGACCCCCTCTTCCATACCATTCAGGTAATGACCCCTAATTACTTACTCCTGTCATCTACCAATTTGTCTCGTTGCTAACGTAATCGTTGTTTCGTACATCGTTACTTTTGTTCCAAAGATCAAAACAGGCAGGAGTATTCGTTGTTACTACAGGGCGCCACCTATCTTGCAATGACTGCCATCCTTCACGCTTTATTCCGAGGCTCCATTTCTTGTAAATATTCAAGTGAATACAGTCATCCATTTTGCGTTGTTTCCATCATGTCATAGTTTTCCAATATTAAACGAGTTACTGTGGGCGGAGTTCCTTATCCCAGCTTTTTGCAAACTTAAAAGTTTACGAAAGCGTCTTGCAACTGCCTTCCAGATGGGTAGGGTGTGGTAGAAAACTCATTGCGGACCCAGGTGGGTATTACTAAGACTAAATTCCAATAGTAAATGACAACATCTCACAAACACATACATATTCAAAATCCGATAAACACTGTAAAGTTCTTGGGTGTATCAAAATGTTTAAGAACGGACGCCACTCCCAGTGACATTCGCAGTCCCCGGCACATAACAATTCTACCTTGCTTTGCCTGTGAGGCTACTACTAGTAGCCTCAGCAGTCGCTCCATACTTTCTCTTACTATGCAAAAACAGGAAGGAAAGCAGTTGCAATATGAGAAACGATTAACGTTTCTGTTCTCTTTAATACATATTTTTATGCCAAGGTAGGCCTACACAGCCTAAGAATGCAGACTTCCTAATTCAAAGGGAACGGGGGCCCAGGCCCCCATTTCCTTGGTCAGTTGGAAGAAAATCAATCAGTCATGGAATTTTAGGGGAAGAGGAAGAGAGAAGTAATGACGAGACAGAGGCTATCAAAAAGTAAAGTAAGCCTCAGGCTCGGATCCAGGTGCACGCCCCCCTTTTTTTCGATGAACAACGATTTTTTGACCAAGGATTTAAATACTCGACCGAAAATATGAACAAATAGATATGAAAAGTATGCTTCCCAGATGCTGGAAAATCGCATCTAAGCGCATCTAGAATTCAAATTTTCCTGGGAGAGGATCCCCAAATCCCCCGCCGTGGCTTGGCGCCTTCGGCGCTCGCTCGACGGCGTTCGGCCGACGGTCTGTGCGCCCCCTCCCCTTTCTCAAAATCCTGGATCAGCGCCTGAGCCTACACAGCTATATTATATTAATTTAAACTTCTCAATAGGAAATAAATTTCTTCTCTTCCGCCAGTGAATTATCCGTTTGTACTAATGTCCGACCAATCAATTTCTTATGAGTCTAGGTAGCCAATGACGACAATTTGCGTTAAGTCTTTGTAGGTGAACGGATGAAGCAACCACAAGTGCAGACAAAAAATTGTCAAGGCGGTAGGTGTAGAGAGCGACTTTCGGTTTTATGGGGAGTTCGTGGTGCCAATGTTTTTTCCACACCAGCTCTGCATGGTAAACGTAGAATTGTATTGGCAGCTTTGTCTAGAATCTTTTACTTCAATTTCTTTAAATCTGAGATGTTTGGAATGCCAACTTTTCTGACCTCAGCCCTAAATATGGTTCTGTTCATTTACTGACCCAACGTCGCCTTTACCCCCAACATAAAAAAATGTCCTCAAGCTTGGGCACTCATTCACCGCACCCAAAATTGTCCTACTGCGGAGTGTGGTAGATTGAAAGTTATAAGTGGTTAAATTGCTCTCACGTCAGTATATACTAATGATGAGTAAACTATCTTTTGAATTGAGCAAAACAAAGTATAATGGAAATCGATTCCATGAATATACTTTTCGAATATTTCGGCTTTCAATCAACCTGGAGTCAGTCTTTAATATCGAATCTGAAACAACTTGAAACGAAATGAAACCTGATTAGAACAGTCATTGGAACTGATTTTCTACGTGTTCGTTATCTAATACTTTAAGAGCTTTTGGAGGTTCGTACAGGACCCCATATGGGCTTCTCCCCCAGGTACCCTTTAAGAGAACCCAATCCGGTCCCACACGCTGGCAAAATCCTGCTTTGCCCTCGTGGTGCAACATCGATTTACATGTGGTACCTTCTTAAGTCCTCAGAAGTTCCTGAACCCCGGGCCGCTGAGCCTTACCCGTTTTCCTGATTAGACTAATAAAGTAAATTTCAATTCATAAGTCTTTTCCATCAGACCATTAAGGGTTAAATTCAAGGTTTAATTACAATCGGTAAAAGTAAATTATTTCTTAAAGATCGCATCGGACTGAAACTAGTACCGTTTCAGCGCTAGGTCACCGTTTAAAAAAATCAAAGGTTAGGGGCTCCCTTTAGGTCTCCCCAAATTAGTCGGGAATCATATATTTTCATATATATATTCCCTCTCCCAACTTTTCATCAGTTCATGTGTCTTACCATAGGAAACTGTTCTCATGTGAAGAGGTGGGGGAGGGGTCTGGAAGTTGCTTCAGACCTCCTCCCCGAAGACATGGTCTAATGGGAGGGCTGTTTGCATTCTTTTGGGAAAATTGTGAATATTTGAGGGTCCTTAGATGGAATCTAATGAGACATATTTTGCAAATTTTAAGAAAAATTACTGCGGAGAGAACAAATAAGGGGGTTTCGTCCTTGAATGGTGAGGGTGGAAGCATGCATGCTTCCACCCACCCCTCCCCCGCTCCTACCCTTGTGCAAAGAAATTCCTTGGTCTATATGAACGGATACTTTACAGGCAATCTGGAACTAGGTGGGCAGTAAGTTGTTGAGTTTGATTGGTTTAACTTTGTACAACCCATGCAGGATGTTCATTTGTTCCTGGTATCGCCAATGTTGGGCCTCCGGACACAAAGAAAAGACACAGCCGTAGGCCTATACGACGAACCCACGTTCTGCAATTTTATTCTGACAAAGTAACCCTGTAACGAAGTTATATACAAAAACTGAGTCACAGTTAAACGGTTATGAAAACCTGGAAAATAAAAGGAATACGCCATCTTCATGGTCTTCAAGTTGCGTAATAGATACATCAACAAAAACGTGTTTGCCTTCTTTAAAATAGGAAAACGAACACAACATACATATATCTTTAATTTTACGATCCCGTGGAATTCCTTAAAGAGAAAACACAATTTTGCACCCGTTTCCGCAGCAGAAAAACTAACCAAAATGACACTCTTCTTAACCTGTTTCACTCCCACAGGCACCAGCTGCCTATATAATTTTTGGCGGTCATAGAAATACTTATATCGCCAAACTTTCAACTACATGGGCGAAGCTCTTCAGTTATACGGGGATGAAATACGTAGCAACCGCTACCATAGCCAAAGACAGGCTGTACGGTGACTCGTCAACTGCTCGTCCTGCCCTCAGTCCCAGTCTTATTAGATTGCCACAACCTCACCCTTGCCTTCCCACCCCAGAGTATGTTAAGCAGTATAGAGGTATGAAAATGATCGCTGTACGAAACTTTTTGTAAATGTGATTTACGTTGCACAGCTGTGCTGTGCCCTGGATTCTGGATAAAGAGAGATTATGATCGAGCTAAAGCCAACGGTTACATTTACAAAATTTCAGATACTTGTGACACCATTGCTTACGTATACTATCCCCGGTGGACTGTTTAGAAGAGGTCCTACACTCTAAAAGGTACAAAAGTAACAAAACTGTAACGATTATCAGTAAAATACTTGAGTAACACCTTATGTTTTCAAACACATTGGTGACCTGAAGACAGGTATTATTCCTTGTTCGAACCCTGTTACATAAGCCTACATGTAATTTATTCTTTTACTTTTAAAAACATCGTAAGTAACCCCAAAGCGGAGAACATTTCAATTGCACTACGGAATACAAATTATTTAGGGTCTCGTCTTCTTATCCCCCGAGCAACCTTAATTCCCCCCTGACTATCATAAGGTTGCCTGAGGGCTGACCTTCTTGGCTACTATAAGTCTTGCGTCCCTTTGGTGCATACCGTCCTTCCAGACTTGTCTTTGGTTTTTGTCTGCATTGGCAGATAGCCCAGTCCCTTTGACCCTTTTAAAAAGCAATGTCATCTTGCACAGCTTTTTAGCTAACTTTGATTTTGTCTTGTTCTTTCAACCAAACGAGGTCCATACAGCATTTAACTTTAATACTCGTCGCAATCTATAGTATCGTACATAGAACGTAATGTTACAAGACGACCCGTCAGGAACACCGGATTGAATCCATCGACGAGCGAATGGAAAGTTCCAGAGAATTCAACTTCAACGCAGCCTTTCTAGAACTGTCTAGAAGTGAGAACTGTTTACGTTATGTCCCAATTATAGCAGCGACCTGGCAACACTTCGAAGAAGCTGCAATTATCATTATTCAACTACTGTGTGTTCTAGAAGTTTCTATTAAGGAACGTTCTCGTAATTGCTGGACTGTGTACACTAGAAGTTTCTGTTAAATTCTGGAGAGTTCTCGAATAAAAGCCTAGCATATAAAAGGCAGTTCAACAACTATTCTGGGAGAGATTTCAACGAGACCAGACTGTCACACTACTGAGATATCATAAGCCAGCCACTGACACTGAACACTTCTGATAAATTGCCTTACGCCGTTTCTACGCTGTGTATTGAGATTGTTATCGTCCATCATCGCTAGCCTTGTCGTTATTCGCTCGTGGAACCAGTTCCTACGCTACAGCACGCTGCAGGTCTACTACTGTACCATCGTCAACGTGCATGCACTACCAGCCCTTGGACCAGACCAGGCAAATATTAATTAAAGGATTGTGAGTAAGTCTAATTAATTATTGTAAATTTAAGTGAGATAAGAGATTGTAAATAATCATTAAGTTGTTGAATTTTAATCTCGTTCTTCTGTGATCTTTCGCTGTTATTGGTTTGACTCTCGGCGACCACAAGCCGTAACAGAATTGGTGGCCTAACATCCGGGAACGAAAATACTAGAAAATTCGAGAAATTCTGTTGTGAATCGTAAGCAACTGTGTTTGCTCAGACTACTTATTTGTTTGTTGAAGGTTTGATACAATTTCAAAATGCCATTCACCCCCCCCCCCCCACCCCCCCCCCCCCACCACCCCCCCACCCACCCACCCCCCCCCCCCCCCCCCCCCCTCCCCCCCGCCCGCACACCCCACACCCCCCCACCCCCCCCCCCCCCCGACCACCCCCCACCCCACCCCCCCACCCCCCCCACCCCCCCCCCCCCCCACCCCCCCCCCCCCCCACCCCCCCACCCCCCCACCCCCCCCCCCCCCCCCCCCCCCCCCCCCCCACCCCCCCCCCCCCCCACCCCCCCCCCCCCCCACCCCCACCCCACGCCCCCCCACCCTCGCCCCCCCCGCGCCCCACCCACCCCCCCCCCCCACCCACCCCCCCCCCCACCCCCCCCCCCCCCCACCCCCCCCCCCCCGCACCCCCCCCCCCCCCCACCCCCCCCCCCCCCCCCCCCCCCCCCCCCCCACCCACCCCCCCCACCACCCCCACCCCCCCCCCCCCCCCCCCCCCCCCCCCCCCCCCACCCGCTCCCCCCGAACACCCCCCCCCCACCACCCCACCCCCCCCACCCCCCACAAACCTGGTTTTTGGGCAACAACGTGCTCCCAATTTTTCTTAGTAAGCTGTTTTGTAAAGAAACCTGAAACACTGATACAGCTGCACTTGTCAAAAACACTTTCCTTGATAAGAGTGCACAGCGCATAGTGCGAACTAGGGCTGGGCTTGCAGACTGACACTCCCCCTCCAACGCCCGAGTTTTGGGCGAATCTGTTTTCTCATGGTACCTTTTTAGAAAAAAACACCGACAAATCTGTTTGGCTAGTATAGGGTGTTTTTCATGGCAAACTTGCCCTGCCACGAAGACAATGTCCGTACAAACCTATGAAGACTTTAAGTGACGTTTTAAAAAAACGTTTGCTAGTAGCAGTTCCTATACGCTGCTGATTTCACACTCATGAAGATATCTCAATAACCATGGAAGCTTCATCTTGCAGGAATTTCTCAGGCGCAGGCAAGGGGACCGAATGGGCCCTGTCGGCTGAAATATCTCGACCAGCCTGCAAAATCAGAGATCACAATTTACCATTTCTTAGCACTTGAAGGGCCTTGCCGCCCTGAAGAAATGCCGCTCCCACCTTCAACGACCAGTTTGCTGCAGTATAAAAACACTTGTTTACAATTCACAACGTTTGCCCCCACTTTGATATTGCACCGTCCCTAAAGCTCTTACCGTTTAACACTGTGTTATACGGCTTGTGACTACGGGCATGAGGGAGCATTACATCATTTGGTGATTGACCTTGAAACCGTTTTCTGAAAAGAAGATGATTACAATTTCTCTTTATTTTTAACATTTAATTGTGGAATTTGTTGTTGTTGTTGTTGTTTTCGCGGTCTGAAGTAATCATACGAAGCTAAAGTGCTATCAAATCAGTTTTGTCTTGTTTCGTATGTTTACGCAAAAATAGTTTGCTACCATTATCAATATACCCATCAGTCGGGAATCAATAAATAATCGCTTTAATCGGCAATTTTTGGAGCAATTTATTCTATAGAAATCGGCCGTGGTCGTAACACATCACTAACAATGCATGTAACTATTCTTGGCTCTATTCGGCACCAAGTCTATGAACAAATATTAAGACATAATTTCAGTTTGACCGCAATGCATATATGCGGTCACTTACCAACAATATCTTACAAACGTCCTTGACCCCATGGAAGTTTTGAGGTTTCTACAAGTCATATGATTACTCCCCCCCTCCTACCCCCCCCCCCTTACCGTTGATAGTCGTCTAGGGTGATTCAATAACATGTTTCCTTCCAGAAATGGCTATAATGACCTGACTATTCTCTTGATGTCTCTTTTTGTTTTACTGGCTGGGGTAGATTAATAGAAAGGTTTTTCGCCCACTTTTTACAGAGCCAGTGCCCATAAATACTCATTTTGATATTAGTCAAATAGCAGCGGTCGGACGACTAACATACGTAATTTCGGTACTCGAATTCCTGAGTCGGCGATTTTTGTGAGTTTTCGATTCAAATCTTCTCCATTTCTGGGGTCCGGAAAGAACCCCATATTTTTGCCAACGATCTGAGTAATCTAGATGACTTCTTATGGCAGGACGACGAAAATTAAATTTATAACGAATTTGTTTTCGTGACGTCACATCACGTCGACGAAACAGGCTTTTAATCGGGACTAACGCGTGTCCGATAAAAGCCCTTGGGGTTTTTTTTTGGTCGTGTGCCGTCACGAAAACCAATGCAGTTTAACATTTTACTTGATTTCATGGCAATACCTCGCTGCTGCAAACATAACGTATATTGTACAACTGTTTGGCTTCTCGGTGGCAGCATAATAATTTTGGTCTCGGTGTTCTGTCTTTCTGACCATGTGTATGATGGAGGAAGTCTATTTTAATCAGTAAATAGTAACCTCGCGGCATGAAAAATCGGAATTCGTAATCCGATTCCGAATTACGTTGTAGTTGTGACCGCGGCTTACCTGAATAGCATCAAGCAGACAGAGACGATCGTGTGTTTGGTTGGTCAAGTGGTTTGCTCGTAAAAACAGCGACAGACGATTCTCTGTATTCTTTTTTTTTTCAATTTTGTTACGCAAAAACGTGAAAACTGGGCACATAATATTATATGGTCAAACTAGTCAACCTAAGCATATTCTAATGTTTTGGTCGTCGGCTAATGGACGTGTAAAGAAACATTTCACAAGGGGCACTTGTTTTGAAAATTTTTCACCAATAGGCAACAATTATGACATGGTATATTTGCCCTGAAACCATGGCGTCAGTGACATGAAGACATTTATGCCCTAAAACCGACTTTTCTTTAACTATGGAACGGGAGCGAGCTCCAGGCCTAACTTCATACACCCATGGCTGTTCGCACAATTCTTAAGCAGTTGTTGCCTCGGGACAGAAGCGACACAAAGCGCAAAAGTTAGTCACTGAACTTCGAATTTTAATCGCCATAATTTCGAAGAACAACTTACATTATGCGACGACTAAAAAGCTTAGATACCCCTCGGAACGTTTTTGCAACTCAGGGGGCGATAAGAGTCAAAAGGGCGGCAGAGGACGTTTGAAAAAATGAGAAACTAAATTCAATCGAGGGTTTAAAAATATATCAAGTGTTTTCCTTTAGCTGTACTTTCAAATTAGTATCCAATAAATTTAGACAAATGGAGTCAACAAGTAGAGTAGGTCTAACTTTCCCTCTCTAGGTTAAGCACAAGTTGGTGAATTATTCCAGATGCCAGGAAATTGCAATTAACAGTGTTGCATTTCAAAATTTTCCTTGTGAGGACCCCATGATGTAAGAGCTACCTCACGGTCACGAGCGATGTCACAATGAATAGTGCCGAAGTCAACACTTCATGCAATATCAGCATTTTGAGACTAGAATTTACGGGCGGCATGTACTGCAGAATAAGGAGCTAAGGTGCAACTGATTGTGTTAAAAATCGATTTCAGTTGGAAAGTTCCCAGTCTCTGAAGCGGTGTCGTTGGTCTCTCGGTCCCAGGCGCGTAGCCAGGGTCTTCCGGCCCGGGGGCAAAAAATGAAAATTTTCGTCCAGATTTCATGATTTTTCAATCTATTTGTAGAGGTGCGCCCCCCACATTTTCTTTTGGGTCCAGTTTATCACCCCGGGACAAGTCCGGAAGCTGTCGGAATCAGGATTGGGGTGGCATAAGAATAAATTATGCGACTTGAATTCCAAATGGCCTTATCAAGTATGCGAACTTATAGTGCCCGATAATCACAATTTAGCTCATTCACCATAGCTCGATTTGATGAAGCCGGGGTGAACTGTGCAGTGGGTAAACTCGGTGTAAGATCGAGGATGAATTATCTTGAGGGATCAATGCCCTTTCTTCAGAGAGAACCCTTTGTGACTTTAAAGCATCTGCGGGACGCCACCACCAGTTTGGCGCGAAGCGGTACAGAGAATATTTTGGCCACAAATGCCTTTCCCCACACTATACACTGGGGACAATGATCCTTCCCGGGGTGTTTATACGTTACACCAGTGGCGTGCCACCGGATTTGTGGAGGTGGGGGTAGAACTAGTGAATTCCACCGACTGGCACAGAGAAAAAGTCCAACTGGCTAGACGCAAACTATTAACAGGGGCCTTAGGAAAAAATGTCAAGGAAGGGGAGGAGGGACGCAGCTCATAGAAAGTCTCCCAGCTGGCTCCGCGCCAAACCGATGGTGGCGCGGAGGCGCACGATGAAATTTTGGTCCAAAATGCCTCCCAGATGGCTGGAAATGGCAACTTCCCGGGCCTGTTTTTAATCGCATATCAAAAACGTGGACAACACTAGCAACTATTGTGCAATGTAAACATAATACAATTGATAAAAAATAAGAGTGGGCGGGCTGCCCTGTTCCATCCACCCCCCTGTCTTCAACGCTTTTGCTCAATGACCAGTATAAAGGTAGTCATCTCTATAACCTAGATGACTTGACCGTTCTTCATACTGCTATTTGTTTCTAGTGATTATTGTTATAACAGAGAGACAAAATTGATTGTACGTACCGTCCCGGGGGAGGAAATTTTTTGCTTTTTAGAAGCTCGCTGAGATGAAAAATGGTGCTATATTTGAGCAATTCTGAAGCATTTTAAAACCCCCACCTCAACGTACAATTGGGGGAGGGGGTGCGCCATGAATGACTCGGCGAGTCTCGGTCAGACTACTTCCGATTTCCCCCGACTAGCTGTTTTTCCCCCGACTAGCTGTTTTTCCCCCGACTACTTACAACGGTGGGGCCATGGCCCCGGCCCCCATTGCGCACGCTGCGTTACACTCCAAAATTTTAAGATGTTAGGAGGATTGCTGCCAAAGTAAGCCACACCAGGAGTTCCCCTGAGAACAAAATAAAATGTAAGTTCATAGAGCTAAGATTTATCACTTTATATCTAGTCAGCTGGGAAAGCAAAATATGGGCGGAGCTTGCCCATGTTATATTCAAATTCATGCCGTATGGTTTCTCTTGGGCAATTTGCTTTCTTGACCCGTTCAATTGGGGTTCTGACACCAGACCTCCAATAAGTGGCAACGCAACTGGATACTTTCCCACTCATTGTGTGACTTTGGAAGAAAATCTGCACCGGGACATTTGATTTTTAAGTATCCCTTTTTTTTGATAATGATTAAAAATGAAAAATCGGGACGTGTAGCTACTATCGCCTATTCGCTCCGCCACTGACAGCCTTGCTTTACGGTCCATTTTTCTATCCCCTTACTCCTGACTGCTCTGCTTCCATAGTCTGTCCTTCCGGAATACCTAGTCGTCTAACGCTCTCTATGTCCCTTTCCTAGTTCATCTTTTTCCTCTTTCTCATGCACAATCTGCCTTCGCTTCAATCCCTCGATCAGAAGTTTCTTTTCTGCCTTCTTAGCCCTTCATCTTTCCTCATTCCCGTTTGTCTTTTTCCACGGTCCCTAGCCCTACGCTGTATCAGTATAACTCCGTCCCGTCGATCATTTGGAACCATTGCCTCTATACTTATCAAGCCCGTTTCCTTCTCTCCATCCTTTCCTTCCATCGATAATGATTATTATTATTTTATTTCCCTTTTCTCCTGTTATTTTCCCTTTTTTCTCCCTTCTTCCCCTTTCCTCTTCCCCTTCCCTTTTCCTTCTCCCTCTTTTTACCTTCGTTTATTTTATTTTTTTCATTTTTCCGTCGTCCCGATTTTACTTCGATTTTTCGCAGGGGGGGGAGGGCAGTCTGCCACCCTGCCCCCCTCTGGCTACGCTACTGTCTCGGTCTCGGTATCTTGATTTGGCCTACAACATAGTTTCCTACACGTGACCTAAAAGTAGCAGTTGTTTCGCCGCCGTGCATGATATAACAAAAGCTCGACTGAGAACTTGAGCTAAAGCTGTAAGATGAGATAACATTTTTAAAGTTACTGTCCATCTAAGGAGTGCAGCCAAGGGCGTGGATCCATTTCCAAAGGTGGGGGAAGGGGGACCTTTCACCTTTTCGAATCGCCGTCCTAGAGGAGGGAAAAAATGAAATTGGAAAGTGTCTATATGGCAAATGGTGCCATATTTGGACGCAATTTAGCTTTTAAAATGTTGTGTCAATTCGCAGTCTATGTTATACTATTGGGGGACTTTTTAGAGATTTTTCCCTTCCAAAAAGTGAGGGGGGCGCGTCCCCCCGGTCCCCCCATAATCCACGCCATGAGTGCAGCTCATTAGAGATTGCTCCTGCCGGGAAAGAAAGGTTTTTGTGGGTCGAAGAATTTGAAATAAGTGGAGATGTTAAAATGTTGCTTTTTGCTTTGGAATGAGGAAGTCTGCTCCTACTTAAACAACACCTGTTTTTCTTTGAAGACTTATACAACTTAACTGAGGCAAAGTGGGAGTTTGTGGGCAACAGATGGTCAAATTAATCATGTGTATAAGCTTGCAGGAAACGACAGAATGTAACAATTTTATGACCAGGAGATATCCTGATTCCTTCAAAGATATGCAAAATCTGCATAATTATGTTTTGAAATAATAATTTTGTATTTCATTTATTAGTAAAGGCAGGCAGACAGGGATTGCTATTACTGATAGTAGTCAGTCGCTTCAGCAGATGTCTAGGAAATGGTATTCATGAAATTGTCTTTTCAATTCCGTTTTCCCACGTTTTGTTGATTTCCAGCTAAGTAAAAAATACTTTCCCTGGTAGTGGTTACTCAATAACAGTTTAAAATGTATAATCAATGGAAGACATAATTACACTAACTTTGATAAACGATTTGTAAAAAGTTTCACTTCATTTAGAAACAATGGTCTAAAGTATGGTGTCCACGGGTTTTGTACTCTTCACCCGTACACACACATGAGTGTTCTCAACGGAGCGGTATCACACCCCTGAGACTTTTGCAACTGCGGGACGTATCGATCAAATGGGTGGCAGTGGGTGCATTTGAAAAAAGAAATGAGATCTTACTTAAAATTGAAACGAGGGCTGAAAATAGATACCAAGTATTTTCCTCTAGCTGACTTTTCCAATAAGTATGAAATAAGCATGTAGTTTAAGTCGGGTCTAACATTCCCTCTTCAAGTTCACTGTAAAGTTGTGAATTTTTCTTCCTCGGCTAGCTGCCATGAATCACATCCAAATAGTGTCGGTTTAAACTTTTCCTTGTCCGGACGCCCAACCTTCCATCAGTGAACGGGGGTACAATGAGATCACAATGTCCATTCTTCCTTTGGATGTTTATTAAAGCACTTACTGATATAATCGACAATTGTAGATAATTGAAACAAATTGAAAACGTTTACATGATAAAGGAAGTAAGGTCATGGAAAATGATCTTCCAAATATTATGTACTTTTTGGTCTAGCGAATGTGGGCTATCTGTAATAATTTCCCGGTGTATAGGGCACCTTGAGAAGCATACGTCTTCCAAATGCCCATGCAGTCACTACAATCCTTCTCCCCACCTAAATACAAGCGCAACCCGTGCGATTCAAAGATATCTTCCATTGTTACTACTGCAAGATACATATGGTCAAATGGGTGATTTGAAATGCTTCGTTTTTTCTCCGTGCTGACACAATGTTTACACAAATACTGCAGAGATACCCTCTGGTCCCCTACTGGGACATTGCTACCCATCAGGGACAGCTAAGGACCTCCTCTATCTGCCCTATCTCCGGTGGGAGGGCGCTTCGCACTGTGGAATTCTCCGCAATCTTCGCCATCTTTTAGTAAAAAGTTTTTCGCTCACCCTTGTCTCCCAATGAAGGCTTCCCCACTTTATTGATTGCGTGTTTGTGGATCTGCCCATCACAAAAGGAAGACCCCGTACCGGCTTTTTGGTAAGTTATGTCACTACCCTGGGCCAGCCCACACCTGTAAAAGGCTGTATGCGTACCTTTAATTCACTCAACATGTGCTTCAACTTTCTACGTTGCGTTTATAGAAGTCTCTTGGAAGGGACATGGAAGGGGGCGTTTAGCTCTCACCCCTGTATGTTAAAGAGGGGGAGTATGATCTGGAGAAAGGTTGGGGACCACTGATGTACGCGAAGTAATTAATCTGTCTAAAAAAGTCTAAACGTTGTGTATGTACTAAGTTTAAAGTCAGGTTTAGTCACACAGTTTGGAAGTAATAGTCCGCAAGGACGACTATGAAGCCCGAATTGTAGAAGGCTGACGACGGCTAGCTACATCCTATTCCACTCAACGATCTTTTGTGTGTGTTGAGTTTTGTGGGATGCATGACGTCACAACGTGTATAGATAGTCAAGTTATTTCCTTCCACGGGGGGATTACTAAAACATAATTCTCAGGTAGGTTTGGTGGTCACAAGGAGGCGATCAATGAAGTTCAAGGGAATCGTATCACGAACACGACAGTATGTACTCTGACATTAAAATGAATTTTTAACGCGAAATAGTCCTTTTCATGGAAAGTTCATTCCATGTGTCCAGTTTGCTTCATTTTAAGTATCCAATTAGGCCTAGTGCCTAAGGTCAATATGCAAATATTCTAACTACCTGCCCATGGGTGACTGGGATCAAAACAAAGTAGTAAAGATTTACTGAATAACGTAAGACATATTTGACCTTCGCAAGGTGGATTTCGTACTCACAGAGTCGCCCCAGCTCCCTGGTCTGTGAAAAATGTTTGTTACGCAAACCTATCGTGGAACTTGTGCAGTCCTATGTCTACACGGTTTGTAAAACGCAGTGGTGGGTCACATATCCTAATTGGAAAAGAACCATCGGACAAATGATTTTTAGTTCAATGGATCGACGCCATATAATTTGTGCAGTTGCTAAGTATAAGTGGAATAACAATATAAATTTGGGAATATTGAAGTCATCCAGTGGCGCTTTTCGATGAATATTACTGTACAATGCGACAAAAGCGTCAAGTACACTTATTCATTTGTTTGTACACCATTATAATGACGTTCACGATTTGTTTCCTTATACCGTACGTTTCAATGACACAAACTTGATTAGTTTTCTCGGTTTTAGTACACACCTACTTGTTTTTGCCATTAATGCTGTCCACTTGACAATGTTACGTTTTTTTAGCATAACTATGTCATGACCTTACCAAACTTGCAGTCCTATTATCTGTTAATCACCTATCCGTACTCTGTAATCACTCACCCGTATATAAACACATTCCACAGGTTATCCACCATTTTGTCACTTACATTAGCTATATATGCGCATTCTAAGTTTTATTTATCATTTGATCTCCGTCGCAACAACAGAAACAAATGATTCAAATCTCTTTTGCTTAACGGCACTGACGTCCGGGTGTTTTTCGTTTTGGTTCTTCTTCCTTGCTTTCTTCTTCTTCTTCTTCTTGTCTTTCTTCTTCTTCTTCTTCTTTCTTCTTCCTTCTTCTTCTTCTTCTTCTTCTCTTTCTTCTCTTATTATAACTTCTTTCTTCTGTCTTCTTCTTCTTCTTCCTTCATTTCTTCTTCTTCTTTCTCTTCTTCTCTTCTTCGCTTCTTCTTCGCTTCTTCTGTCTTCTTCGCTTCTTCTTTCTTCTTCGCTTCTTCTTCTTCCTTCTTCTTCTTCTTCTTTCTGTCTTCTTCTTTCTTCTTCTTCTTCTTCTTCTTCCTTCTTCTCTTCTTCTTCTTCTTCTTCTCTTCTCTCTTCTTCTTCTTCTTCTTCTTCTTCTTCTTCTTCTTCTTCTTCTCCTTCTTCTTCTCTTCTTCTTCTTCGTTCTTCTCTTCTTCTTCTTTCTTCTTCTTCTTCTTCTTCTTGCTATCTTCTTCGCTTCTTCTTCTTCTTCTTCTTCTTTCTTCTTCTTCTGCTCTTCTTCTTTCTTCTGTCTTCTTCTTCTCTTCTTCTCTTCTTTTCCTTCTTCTTCTTCTCTTCTTTGTTTTACGGGGGCTTTTTGCGGGGCCGAGCAATTGTCCTACTCTTTCCAAATACTGCCACGAGAAAGTGGTTTTTCGAAACTCCCCTGTCCGCTCCCCGGGGAGATCGATACCCAGGGCCATAGTTTTGAATAGGTCGGGGATTTGCGTTCCTAGAAAACGATTTCTCGCCTACTAAAAGAATTTTTATCTAGCAAAACTTACTAATGCTTTAATAAACATCTTTTCTTATCTCGCCGCCCCCGAAAAGGGGAGATAGATCTCCTCGCTCACGTCGTGGCAAGCTATTTTCGGCCGGGCCCGCTTTAAAAACCGTGGGTAGCTATGGGCCTTGTAGAACCCTGGAAGCAGCCATTCGGTGACGTAAAGTCCGAGTAGACCGCTATCCCAGTGCAGAGTTGGGAGATTGCTTGCCGCTCCCCACGGCCGGACTTTGGCTAATTCAAAGCACACCCGCCCCCACCCCCCCCAAGTAAAAATTACACGTCATCTTCTTCAAATCTATCCTCGGCCCCAGTCCGCATCCTCCTGGTTTCGTTCGAGCTTTAATTGTATCCCTATCCCCTATCCGTTTCGATTCAAGACCCATGGCTTCTGCTAATTGCAGATCCTATCATCCAAAACGCTCCAACTAAACTATGAACGGCTTATTCTCGGACATGGTGCCTCTTCCTATCTAGATATGGCAACCCATCTAAAAAAAAAAAACCGAGGACATGTACCATTACTTACGTTACATTTAGATTCATGAATAACTACGTTGTTATCTGAAAGAAAGTCACTAGAACTGAACGATTCATGAATGGTCTAAAAACGGAATAGGTCAACGTCTGTCCTGCTAATAAGTGTCCCCCCGCAACTATTTAGTAGGTTTATGATATGTGTTTAGTGTCCCAAATTTTCCGTTGAACCTTGTTCATACTTCAATCGTTAAACTGTATTCAACCCACCAGAGCCTGAAAGGTCATTGTTCTAATTGCTACTTAACTAAATGTATTTTGTCACTTTTGCATGATCTTTGCTATGTATGGCCCGCGACTGTTAATTATTCTGATGCGTATCACTGTACTAATGATCAGGTGTAATGATAAGCTAATTTTATCATCTTCAAGGAAATTAGTTCAAGGGTTAGCAAAATTGGCCAGTCATATGAGGTGTTGTTTTGGCTAGATAAACCGAATGTGAGTCTCAAATAGCCTAAGTGTATTAATTTTGTTTAAGACTAATTTAGATCGGAAATAAGTAAAAGTTGCAAATTCCGTTCGTTATCCATTTTAACCGTATCATGGGCCGTCACCAAGGGGGGGGGGGTGGGGAGGGGGGGGGGGTCGGGGTGTGCAAAAACGACCCCCTTTTGAGTTCTCGTACATAAACAATTTAAAGGAATGTATCAAAAATAGGTTTTCTTTCTGCTATTTGCAAATTTTTACGTTTCTGTGTAATCTGTCTACGGGATCGTTAATCAGACTTGGTGTGGTGGCGTAGGCTAGATATTTTGTTGTGGGGGAGAGAGGGGAGAGGGAGGGGAGGGGGGGGGGGGGGGGGGGGGGGGGTGAGGGGGGGGGAGGGGGGAGGGGGGGGGGGAGGGGGGGTGGGAGGTGGGGGAGGGGGGGGGGGGTGGGGGGGGGGGGGGGGGGGAGGGGGGGGGGGGGTGGGGAGAGGGGGGGGGAGGGGGGGAGGGGGCGGGGCAAAAGCAAAAAATTTTCCGGAACAGATTAGTGCTTGAATGTCTATGATGTACTGAATTTTAGGCGTAGTGACCACCAACATATCTGGCGTGTAGCGTCGCGGCCGGAACAACCATTAGATCTGAAATACCACCGATAGTATTACCTGTTAAATGCACTTCCAGGGCCTTGTCCAGTAAAACCCCTTTCGATGTGTAAATTCTTTGCTTAAAAACATCTACTAAGTGCTGGTAAGCCCCTAAGCATATAATTTTATCTACTAATTTTTCCGTTGTAAGAATTTTTAATTAAGGTGGGTAAAAATTTTCCGACAGAGACTTAGAAATTTCCGGGGACCAAGGCCCTTCGGAGAGCTTTGTGGGGGCTAGCCTCGGCCCCCTGGCCCCCCTCTAGCTACAAAACGCCATGTCGTTAATTTTCGCTACGATTACAGAGATCGGATGTAGTCCCCCAATTACTTTTTCGTCCCATTACATATTTTTTAACGGAAATAGATGACATGTAACATTATTTTCTTCTAGGTCTTGAAGGATAAAGTTTGAAAGTTAAAAAAACAAAGTAAATTGGTAAAATCACATTGGTGACACCACAACTTACTTCTGGCCGTTCCTGTGGAGCCTGATACTTATTATGACTTATGCGGATTACGAGGGGCGCTATTCATTCATTGCAGATTTTGAACGATTTCCTTTACTTTCTTCTTTGCATTGCAGAGTTCAATTAGCTTAACAAACTTTTTCTGTGATTTGTTATTTAATGTAGCTATTTTTAGGCTTCCTAATCTTGAATATTCCCCTTGTATTCCACGAGCTTTCGAGGGTGTTTTTGTCCGAAGATCGTTTGCCTCAAAATCCTAGCAGTTGGTTCCCTTGAGACCAAGCTCATGGTTTTTCCCATGATAGGCCCCAACTTTAAAAAGAAATAAAAAACCGTTTCTGTATGGTGCCGTTGTCATTTTAAAAGAGACTTAAGAAGCTTTCTCCTATGATCCCCATCTATTGGTTTGAACGTTTTGCTCTTATCTGAAATCAGATTTTTGGCATTAGAATCAAACTATAACCAATAGTGACCTATAATTTTCATCGCATTAAAGGCAATTTGAAATGTCTAACAACTCCTCAGAAGCTTCCGAGGGCTTTTGCCTCCTTGGACACCACCCCAGGGGGCCCTATGAAGCGGGCCCCTGGACGACCGCCCACGGCTCGTAGTGCCTCTAGCGCTACGCGAGAGAGCAATTGTTGCCGCCGCTAACAACGTAAACGAAGCGCTAAAAAAAAACTCGTCGCCGTAACAGGGCAGGCTGGGAAGCTGCTGCCACTCTACCCTGGACTGCTAATAAACTAAATCTTTTCAACTCTCCCTTCTTCACGACCAAATAACGACCCCCTTTGTTATATGTCTTGTGACGCGCCCATGCGTATACACACCTCTGCATGCAGTTAATCCTCTCAGCCAGATTAGTTACTCGTTCCAAGAAGTATGAACCATAATAGCTGGTTTACCTGCCAATCCTCGGCCTCCGTGAGTTTTGCACTGGCTACCTAGAACATGTGATCGTATTTAATTTTTAAGGTAAGCTCAGCCTGCTTCTACTTACCTTACTACTAAATTAACCTTCAAACTCTTAAATGATCTGGCTCGGGATTATATTTCATCTCTAAATTACTACACTAAACTAATCCGTAAGTTTGCTGTGTACAATGTTCTTCATCTTGAATTTTTCTGTTTTCCATCCCCCACCCTTAATATTCTATGACCAAGTTTTATGGTGACAAGATTCTGTTTTTAAAAAAAACCATATTTAATATAAATTAAAAATTACACAATTTACTTTAAATAAATTTAATCTTTAAAACCGTCCGCTGCTATTAAATAACTTTTAAACCGTCGCTCCTGCGACTGCTCTGCGAACCGTCATGCGCTGTGTCTGAGGCACTTTGACACGAGGTTTGGAAGTCTGAAGTAATAGAGTCGGTGATGGCTATGTGCGTTCTTTGACTAATCTTAAATCATTTAAAAAGTATTTGGAAATCTATTTTTTCTCTCGTATAATTCGAAAATTGTTATTAAAACTGATCACATTAAAATAATCAATATACACGCACACACGCACAAGGGACAACTACACTCACTGCGTGAAGCTTGCTTTTTGACTTTGGTTTTTGTTTCTTTACTACTACTTACCTCTTCACTACTTTCTTTTACTGTGTTTCCAGTTTTTTTAGAGAGATGGTTTTAATCTGTTTTTTCTTTTGTTTTCCTTCTTTTCCTTTTCTTTCTCTTTCCTTCCTTTTGGTCTCTTACCTACTTTGGTAAATTGTTGGTTTTGTTTCTAAAAATGGAAGAAAGAAAGAATAAATAAAAAGGAAAAGCCTTTTGTTTCTGTTCCATTGTAAAGACAGAGCAGCGCTTAAACAAAAGCAAAAAAAAGCTCGTTGTGGATGTTTTATTTAAAAAAAAAAAGCGGCTTTATTACCAGTAGCATTATTACTTTAATATTAGCATTATATTTAAGATTTTCTTTTCCTTTTCTGTTTCATTCCTTCTCTTTTTTCCTTCTTCACTGCTTGTTCTTATATGTTAAAATTATGTTTCCCTTTCTTCTCGAGCTTATGATTAAGCTAGCACACGAATAAGCTAAAAGCAAGCGGTATTTTGCATGTATAAATGTTAGTTAAAAGCTATCTTTTTACGTAAAAAATTCTAAAATCTGCCAAAATATTCTCATAAAACGTAGTCTCTATCTGGCATATAATATAAATCTGCAAAATCTAATCCTGCAATAGATTGCTGTTTTTGCTATTGTGCTGCAAAACATTAAAAGCTGAACCGGTCTCCACTCCGCACTAAAAAACTTGAAATTTTGAAAAACGTTAACAGGATAGATAGGATATTAGGTAAAATTGAGTAGGTCAGAAGGATAGTGGAAAGAAAAAAAGGTGCCACCCCCCCCACCCCCCAGGGAGTTAGAATAACGAAAAAGGCCGGGCCCCCAGAAGGTTAAGGAGGCCGGGCTTTCATCCTTCATACTCCATATAATATAGCGCTAATAGCGCTATAGGGACAAGCTGTGTGTAAGGATGTTTAGCCGAGCTGGGTCTGCTCGATATGCGCTGATGTAAAATTTATGTATTTTCAATACTTCAGTTTTCTTCATGCGATGTTTGCTCAATCTGTGTCTCAAATTTTTCGCGTACTTTCGCGTAACTACTCTACTCTTTACTTGAACTACCTTTAATTGACTCCTGTCTTCTGTGACTCTTACCTCTTCATCTTCTCAGTATCTGGCCATGCATAGCAATGCACAGTCTCCGACTATCCCATCCGTGCCTAGTCAACAGGAAAGGCAAGTATCGGGTACAAGCATTTATGTGTTATGGCGGGGCCTGCGTTTGAATCGTGAATTCTGCAGCTTCATATATGGAAACTTTATCAACGCGAAAGAACAAAGTATTACAGAAATATTTGATTTACCTGTGATAATTTATTAGGAATCCGAAGAAAAAATCTTTATTATTCCCCTGCCTCCTTGCCATTACTTAACCTTCTGGACTTAATTTAATTATTCGTTGGGAAGTAATAACTGTTCCACCTCCTTCCTACAACGCCCCTGCACAACAATCATGCGCCGGGGTCCCACCGACGTAGGCAGTGGCAATCAGGCCGCCCGATCAGGTCGCTGCCACAACCACGGAATAACCACCCGAATATAACAATGTGATGAGCTGCAGAAGACCCGTATATGGCAAAGGGTCCGGATCCCGGGCGCCATTGTTGTCGAGTAAGAGGGGATCGGTTGAGCTCGTTCTCCAACAGAAGGGAATCCAAAAGGTCGTGTTCAAAAACTGCTACAATCGGCAGAGGTTGTGTTGGCAGCCATATCCAGAAGCTGTTTTCCCTTTGTGCGGATAATCTCCAGACCTAATATCTCGCCTCGAGAGACCTTTGCGAGAAAAGTTGAAAAAAAATTGTTTCAAACGATAAAAAAATGTTCAACTCTTCCAAGCGAATCGAGAGAACCGTGAAAATTCGACATCCCGACTTGGCGCTCGCTCTTGGCAGCGGGCGGGCGAGCGTAAGAAAGAAACTCTGCGAACATGCTATCGAACTGGCTTGGCCCGGCAAAGATACTTTTGACCATATATGTTATTGAAATGGCTTGGAATCTGGCGACCGCTACTCATCGCTTTTAAAAAATATATCGCGCGCGCGATAAATGAGGGAGTATGAAAACCACCGACCGCCGGAAAACCAAACCAAACCCCCACCCCCCCGGGCGCCGCGAACCCGGCCTTTATTATAGAAAAACAATACTTTAAAACCATTTAAAAAGATCACATACAAAAATCATACAATATCTGTTTTTTTTTTTTTTTTTTCGTTTTATATGACGGTCATAATGTTCATGAGAACCTAAACTAAAACACAACAAAAAAACCCATACACCAGTTCTCTCATCCCGTCCACTTTGCGACGCCTTCTTTCTCCCCCTCGTCCTCTTCTCAAACCAAAAACAAACAAAAGAAACACCATTCTCTCCCCATTTTCTTCACCTCTCTTTCTCTCACGAGCCGGTGCCCCTCCCTCAAGTGTAATGGAAAACAATAACCCCCCCCGTTGTTACAAATTCACCATATCACCACAGCGTCAGAAGATCAATAATAGAACGACAGTTCCACTAGGTGCACAGATTATGACAAGTACATTGGTCATGACCACAAAACCGAATGTAGCGTAAGTAGGAAATTCTTTCCGCACTTTGCAGCATTTTTCCGCATCCTATCCTTGCCTTGACTAATAAGTACCCAGGATGGCGGACAACAGTTGGTACGTGCCTTTTAACCTTGATAATTATAGCAAGTCCTGGACCTTGTGTATTTATTAAATATAACCTAGAAACCAAAATATGGATCACATGTGTTCTCATGCTGGAAACGTGCTGGTAATCTCGCTTTGAATATTTATTTAGTAGGCCTCCGACGACTAGAACAAGTCATTTCAGAAAAAAAATGTTAAAATATGTGCACGCATTCTGCGATGAGTAAGATGACATTAATGTACTGACAGAAATAATTTTGTAACAGTCGAACGGATTTGGCGGTAGCTGGATCTTCGATTACTGTGTTGAATTTTATGATAAGTCGCCACAGGACGTAGTTGACAGCCGTTAACGACCCTTCCGGCCCAACTGAAGCATAAAGACAGAAATTTGAGTTTCAGAGTGGGGGGGGGGGGTGGCGAGTGACGAAAGGAATCTTAGCACGCCAGCTTTCCAATAGATTCAAGAGAACACAAATCTGCGTGTAACGAAAAGTGGGGCGTCACACCACAGCTACAAACGTATGCCCGAGGGGGAAAATCTGGGGTTGCACCTCTCCCTCCCCCCCCCCTCCCCTCACCAACAAAAATGTCAACTTCGGAGCAACTGCATCACAGCTGGTCGTTTCGGGGCAAAAAATTTATCTTTTTCATGTCAAGATTACTTGCTTAAGTAGGGAAATTTTTCAGAGCAACATAGTGAAATTTCTTCCAACGACGCCTAGGCCCAACGCTCCACTGCCTAATTCCTAAACCAACTACTTGTAATTTATACCACACAAATTTATACATACAAAACTGCAATTTATTTCAACTTTAGGCTCATCCCATGCAGATAATTCATGATAACGTTCAATTGCTTCTTGCATGCGTTTTACAATCTCATACTGATTCAGTATTACTACACGAACTACCGGCTTGTAAAGGTAGATTGTTCTGCGACGTGTTAAAGATGGTGAAGCCTACAAAGTCTACAAATAATTCAGAAATATATCTTTAGAGGTTACAAATATTATTCTTATTGTCTCACTCGGCCTGCAAACCCCGTTGTCCCTTAGCTTAGTCCCTTGCTGCAGTATTACATGTTAAATTTCTCACTTAAAATCCAACATTTCATTGCGCATAATTTTTGGACATTTTCTTGTTGTACAACTCACATACAATGCTTTGTTTTCTTTTACAATTAAAATGTTTAATATGACCTTGACCGCTTCCTGTTTTTCTGCATGACATGCTGACAGAGAGGGCTATATAGGTCAGTCACCGCGACCACAGCGTAGAACGCGATCACATTTTGGCACAAGGTGCGGTGGCTTTCAGAAAAACAAAGAATACAAAAGATTGTAATTTGAGTAGACAACATGGACATCACAAATTATGCGCAATCTACCTTTTTCAATCGAGGTGAATCAACTCAACATTTATATCTCAGCTTGGAACAGTCCTGTGAGAGGGGATTTGGACCATTGGATTCAGTTTTTCATGTTCTGTAATATCATATTTTTTGAATTTTCACTTTAGGGTACACTTAAGAGCAATAAAATGTGGCCTGGGGAAACTGCATGCTTTTTCTTCCGATTTGAGTCCATAAAATCGGGCTGGCTGAAACTGAACAGACTCAATATATTAATAGACAATTTTGGCTCTTTTCACTTACAAGAGTCTGCATAAATAGAACAGTGTTTTCTTTGAATAAAAATCACCGTGCCGGAACTTAAACGAGTTTACGGATAAAGATAAAATCAAAAAACCACCTGATTTGCTAAACCTCACTACTTGAAGCACTACTATCTAGTAATCCACTCATACACGGTGGTCATATTACCTGTTTGCACAGCCTTCCTTGACTCAACGAAGGAACCAGAAATTACAGTCCGCCTACAAGACCACAAATTTTGTCCAAAACATCATCATACATTTGTATGACGATACTCATGGAAAACTTTGATCATTTACTGCTTACCCAACAATTTGAACCACGTCAAACATGTATGAAGGTGTCACACTTTAAGCTGCTTAACCCTAAAAACACTGGGGGGGGGGGCTATTTGATACCAATCACTGGGTCAACTAAAACTATGTCACCGAACTCAAATATGGTCAAATAGTTTTGACTTAAACAATGGTCAAATTTGACCACTTAATGGGTCAAAATTGACCACTTAATATCAAGTGTTGACCATTGAGTGTTTTAGGTCAAACTATTTGACCCATATTTTGGTTCGGTGCATAGTTGACCCAGTATTGGTCAATTTTGACCAAGTGTGTTTTAGAGTGTATTTCATCTTTCGACACAAGTGTTTCTCCAACATTTGTATGATGATATTCATGGAAAAATGTATGGTAGTGTAGATAGGACCTTGAGTTTTCTCCTGCATCCAATCAAGGACAAGGTTGGCTTTTCCCGACAAAAACTGAATTAGTTTCCAAAGTGTCGCTTAATCTGTTGATTTTGATACCATTAACAGTAATGTACTGTAATATGTAAGGTCTTATAGACCAAGAAGTAGCTCCGACAAGAAGGAAACAGTAGGCAAGTTTGCAACATTCATGCCATACTGGAAGTTATTAAAGGGTATTAGTTTCCTCTCTCATCAGAATACTTAAAACAGCGAACATGAACTTCTCATACTTTAAATTTCTCAATAACATGCTTCCATCTTCTACTTCGCTTTTAACTAAGGTTTAGTTGCCTGTAATACCCTGGGACAAATATCCGTCTTTAAGTCCCAAAAATACGAAATCTGTTAAATTCATTAGCAGATTATAGAGTATGTAAGTATACATTGAAAACATGAACTTTATATAATTTATCATAACCCTCTGGTTTGTCCATCTGTCCAAGAATCAATCAACTTTGCTGCGCAGTTTTCACATTTTGTTTATTTTCTCACTTTTCTGTCCTACTAGTCGATTGCTATATTTGGCAGTGAATCGTATCAATTTGGTGCATATCATGAACTCAATTACCTTTGTTTCATGACGCTGGCAGCACATTCCTTCCGTCGCTTCGTTTTTATCATACCGTAGACATGGTGCTAAAAAGTCTTCTAAGGTTCGATCTCCCGGGTTCGAATAATAAGTTATGTACTCGCTTATCTCCGAGTCTCGAGTCTGACGTGTTAATGATACGCCCACTGGCGTAGCTAGCGGGTGGACTGGGTGGACAATGTCCAGGTGCCCCGAGGCGTTCAGGGGACCCCAACCAGATGGGCAAAAGAAGATCAAAAAACGTAACTCCTGCCTACCGTCTAACACCCAGTGCAGACCCTAAAGGAAGTCACAAATGTTATCAACAACTGCATAACTGCTTTTGAAGCCCAGGGTAAATGGTATACGTGGACGAATGTGAGGATCTGGTGCGTACGAGGTCTCTCTGTTTCCCGTACCCCCCCTGGAGATTGGAGGAAATGCATTCATGCAAGGAAATGTAACTTATGCGTTTTTCGTGATACCATTGGTTTGGGTTCCTCGCTTTTCTTGTCCATGCGGCCCCCGAGGGTCATTGCCACGCGCCGCTGTCTACGCGCTGCTCTAGCTCTGGCATTCATGCACGTCTGATATGTTTTCTATAAACTAAGGAGATATGCCAGAAATTTTCTCAGACGTTTTTAAGCGACGTACGTTCAGAACTACAGACTAACAAATAAATTTGAATCTTGCGTTAATAATCACATATTCTGCATATAGTGCTAAATCGGAAATAAAAGTGAACACAATAGTCGTACGTAGACGTGAGCAATGATCTTGAGACGAACCCGTCCATGTGAGTTTACTATGCTCTATTCAAGAAGTAAACTGAACGCCAGCGACGTCTCCCTACAATTGATGTTTGCTACCTTTTACGCGCCTTCCCCAAGCTAACTATTTTAAGTCATCAAAAAACATCCTTTGTAGTCAATTCAAATTTATGGAAATGTGATTCATCAATAAGCCCTCTTGGAAGCAAATATTCCGAGTCTCTGACCCTTCGGTTCGGTATTCCATCATTTTTTCATTCTATATGTTGATAAAAATGGAAATTTCCTTATCATCATAAAGTCTTATGCTTTCTTTGCCCAACAAATTTGGGAATACCGTTGATTTTAATGCTAGTAGAAACTTTTCTCTGTATAGGCATAGCCAAGCACACACACCATGTCAAATTTCTATACTGTAGATCGATTGTAAACCTTACCACCGAGGGCGACTCTGTTTGCTCATTCCCCTCTTTACGGCTTCCCAATTATCACAACTTCACACCACCCCCCCCCGAGCAGGATAATACGTCCGTAAGTACCTAGTGTGATGTCAGAGCCTGCGAGACGAAAACTGGTGATCCAGACACCCATTATCTTCACGTGACTATGTCAGCTGACAAATATCCAAAGACAAATTATCCTCGTCGTATTTTTTCGCACATGGTGTTGCATGTGAGCTGTTTCTGTTGCAAAACTGCACAATGTGCTTGTAAATAAGAAGGCATTAGTTGCATCTCTGCATCATTGCTTACTATTGTATGTTACACAATGCAATGAACGTTCTCGTGAAAACATTTAAAAAGAAATAACTAAAAGAGGCAAGGCGCAATTTGAAGTTTAACATATTCGGTAATATGTCTCCTTTTTAGCATTTTCAGGTTTAAGAATTTTCATACATCATGAAAACAACCTTTAATTGGCTCCTTTGTAGTATCTGGAATATATTTGCTGTACGGCATATTCCTTGTTCCGCTCATATCCCTTTGGTAAGAGCCCCCTGTGGGCTGGGGGTTGTAGAATATGCCCCACGGTTCCCGCCTGTCCGTAAGGAGGCCGACTGTGAGGGAAAGGACTTACTGTATTTCACTTTGCTTGACTACTATATAAACTTGACATTGGGTTGGTTTTCGTTAAATTTTATCTAACTTACTAACTTACCCTTTGTAAGCTGAGCAGCTAGCAAACGGAGTCCGCTCCGCGGGTAAACTCAAGGTGGTGCAAAATTTACCGAAGAGGGAGCATCTTTCCCCGACGGAAGGGGCGAGAATTCCTAATCCTCGACTAATGTGAAGAGCTGCCGTAAGATAAATTGAGGTCCTTTGAAGAAAATTTTGGAATGTTGGGTTTTATTGAAGAAAATTTGGAAATGTTGGGTTTTCATCGAAAAATTAACAAATGTTCTGTTTCTATTGAAGAATCTGTCCAGACTCCTTGATAACAAAAAACAATACTAGTCGGAGCTACTGGTATGTTGTCGCGATTAGCATACTTCATTGTACCCCTCTCGCTTGCCTACAAATTAGAAAGTTTTTCACCGGTCGCGCATGATCCCTTGTCCCCACCTCGTCGGGCCCGCCTCTGATTTGGAAGTACAGCATCAAAGTGTTGCGGTGTCTCAAATGAAATTGTTGGAGTGACTGCTTATTGCCATTAATTTGCCAGCTTATCAAGGCTTGTTGATATCCTTTTATAAATAGTGTCATACAAATATTTTAAGAGTGACATAGGATGTTCTTTTGGATTTTTGGTCTGTTATACGTGGTTCACAAGAAAGTTCACCAATATCCTTTTCGGATATCTCTTTTACCAACAGCGAGTAGTTTTAGTTTTTCAAGTACAATCCGTCTGGCCAATCATCTCCTCTTTGTGTAGTAATTTCTTCGGTCTGCCCTCAATCTATAACCCTGATCAAAAGTAGTAATAATAACCTAAACACAAGGCATGCTGATATTAGGTTATATTACTACTTTTTTGAATCAGGGTATGTATGGGGCAGACCCGTGGAATAAGGAACAATTACTACACAAAGAGTAGATGCTTGGCCCAGACGGCTTGTACTTGAAAAAAATAAACTACTTCGCTGTGAACATCTCCGAAAGGATATTGTTGAACTTTTCTTGAAACTTTCCCATACAAAAATTCAAAAGACCTCACTATGTCACTCTAAATATTTGTCTGACCTATTTATAAAAGGCTATTCACAAGCTTGATAAGCTGCATTATGGCTATAACCAGTCACTCCCACAATTTCTTGATACACCTCAACACTTTGATGCTTTACTTCCAAATCAGAGGCGGCGTGAGGTGGGGCAAGGGATCTATGCGCGCCGTGTGAAAAGCTTTCTATATTTGTATAGCAAGGGAGAGGGTACAATGAAGTTGCTATCGCCGACACAAACCAGTAGCTCCGACTAGTACTTGTTTTTTTGTTATCAAGGAGTCTGACAGATTCTTCAATAAGAACTGAACATTTTGAATTTTTCGATGTAAACCAACATTTCCAATTTTCTTCAATAAAACCCAACATTTCCAATTTTCTTCAATAGGACCATCCAATTTTATCACCTAAGGCACTCTTCACATTAGTCGAGATTAGACACTATACTCCCCCTCCCGTCGTGGAACTTCTCCCCTCTTCGGTAGAAGATTATTTGCCACACACCCTTTTGACGTACCCCCGCGGAGCGGACTCTGTTTGCTTAGCTTCTCAGCTTACAAAGGGTAAGTTAGTAGTTAGATAAATTTAACGACATACCACACAAATTTTGTTTTAAGTGTCAAGCACAAGTTAAAATACAGTTCAAGTCCTTCATCCAGTCGCCTCTTACGACTAGCTGTAAACACCGTGGGCATATTCTACAACCCCCAGCCCCCAGGGGGCTTACCAAAGATAGCACATGAACAAGAGATATGCCGTACAGCGAAATATATTCCCTATCTACAAGAAGCCAATTTAAAGTGTTTTTCATGATTTAATGACATTTCTTAAACTGAAATACGCTAAAAGGTGCTATTACCGATATGTTAATTCAAATTGCTTGCTGCTTTTAGTTATTTCTTTAAACTGTCGCACAGAACGTTCTTGCATTTTGTACCTAAATAGTTAGCAATGATTGAAGGATTCAACTAATTGCCTTCTTATTACAAGCACTGTGCCGTTTTGCAAACAGAAACAGCTCAATGGACCCTTGTGCGAAAATACGACGAGGATATCTTGTTCTTTGATATTTGTCAGTGACAAGTCACGTGAAGAATGGTGCCTGGATCACCAGTTTTTCGTCTCGCAGGCTTACATCACCTAGGTACGTACGTACATTCCTTGCTGGGGGGGGGGGTGTTTGGGAAGCCGTAAAGGGATGAAGCAACAGAGTCCAGCCCGCGGGTAGGTTTACACGATCTTACAGTGATAGAAATTTGACATGGTGTGGTGGTGTTGGGTATGCCTATAAGAGAAATAGTTTTACTAGGCATTAAATCCGTATTTCCCTGAATTTGTTGGGGCAAAGAAAGCATAAGACTTTATGAATGATAATAGGAAATATGCTCCTTCTTAAATCAAATATAGAAATGAAAAAAATTCTGGATCGAACTCGAGGGTCGAGACTCGAATATTTTGTCTTGTCCAGTATGGCTTTTGATGTTCACTTTCCATAAATTTGAATTGATCTTACAAATGGATGTTTTTTGATGACTTAACACTGTTATCGCGGTAGCAACCATTGTAGGGACCGTGGCGTTCAGTTTACTTCTGAATAGAGGCTAGTAACTCACATGGACGGTTTCAGTCTCAAGACATTGTTCAGTCGATATCTTATTGTGTTTCACTTTTTTTCCGATTTAGTTATATGCCATGATATGTGATTTTATTACGCAAGCATTTCAAATTTATGTATCCTGTAGTTTGCTGAAAAGTTCACGTGCTTAAACGTTCTAGAAAATTTGCTGGCATTATTCTCCTTAGTTTATTAAATAATACTCAGACGTGTGCAAAATGCGGCTAGGGGCGTAGACAGCGGCGTGGCAAGACCCTCGGGCCCATGTGACAGAAGAAAGCGAGGATAACCCCAAACCAATGGTATCCAAACGCCTAGTACATTTCCCTTGCATTAATGCATTCCTCCAATCTCCAGGGGGAGGTACGCGGAAACAGAGAGACTTGTACGCACCAGATCCTCATTCAGTCCCGTATACCAGTTTACCTGGTTCTTCAAAGCATTATGCAGTGTTTGATAACTTTTGTTTCTCCTTAGGGTCTGCACTGGGTGGTTAGACGGTAGGCAGAGTTACGATTTTTGATATTTCCCCCCCCCCTTTTTGCCCATCTGGTTGGGGTCCCCTGAACCCTCGGGCCCCTGGGACAATTGTCCACCCGTCCGACCCGCTAGCTACGCCATGGGCGTATACATTACACGTCATACTCGAGACTCGATATAAAGCGATACATAATTCTATTCGCACCTGAGAATCGAACTCTTATAATGACTTTTTAGCAACCATGTGTCCTAGGTATGTCAATAACGAAAGCGACGGAAGGAATTTTGAATTTCATACTTTTAAAGAATTTCATAAAGAAATATCTTGAGTTTGAAACAGAATAGGGAACTTTTAATGTTTTAAGATAAATCTTTCCTTTCATGGACTATCCCATTACGTCAAGCTATGACTAGATCGTCACTTACAAGAAGAAAATTTCCTCCTATCTAATGTATTTAATATAGAAGAAGACTGCAGATAATTCGCAGATTGGACGTCAGGGTAGGCTAGACTCCAAGTTGTATGGCAACGATACGCACTGATAAGAACGAACACATGCAATAACTGCATTTGATTGGTTTAATGCCGCGTTCTAGGTTACATTTTTTTATTTACATGACATGCATGGAGTTTAAAGTGACTTGTTATTGCAACTACTAACATCTTCTCTCAGAAACATGCACAATTAGAATGCGCACTATCTATTAAAAAGAGTAGGTGTCGTTCAACGTGGCGCTGTTTACAATGGGGTATGACGTACGAGTAGGCCTACGTCATGTGACAGGCCAATAGGTAAAACAATTCTCTCTTAAAGGTGCCTTCATGAAACAGGTTAGACCTAGTCATCCACAACAGATCACAAAGACTACCGTTATCAACAAAGTTGATCGTTTAGTCCCAACAGACGTCAACTGTACGGGAGTATTGATCTACTCTTTTTTGCCGAACTTACGACTGACAGGTAAAGTTAAGGCTGTGATTGTACCTAGGATGAAACTTCACACCCGTCCCTCCCCTAGGGGAGAGAATTTAGTCTTTTGTATAATGGCGAACCTTCCTTTTTCTATCGTACTGCAGACGTGATAGTACTTACAGTCGTAAACAACCCTGTCAAATGTCTAATTTCGAGGTGGTAACTCCATGGATTTAGGCACTGTAATTGAAGTCAACATGGCAATCCCTTACAGATTAAACGTTCAAAAAGCACTCACCAAGAGCCCGCTTCAACTTCAGGATGGAAATGACTTCAGTATTTGGTGATCTTTGATAAAGAAGTCCATTACATGCAGAGTCAAATTAGCCCTTAAGAGACGGTATCGTTTTCAATCATGATAAATACCTTCTATATCGCACCGGTGGATTTAGGATATTCCTAATTGCCTGTGAAAGGAAGTGTGCAGTGGTCTCAAACATTTTTCCAAAGTCAGTTGTATCTTTCCAAAATCATTCTGGGCTCGCTATAAAAACCTCTCTCGATAGGCTATCTCAGTTGTTTAAATCAAATATTACATACCGTACGAGCAAGAAAGTTTTGAAATGTTCACCTTTATTTACGGACAAATTTCTTCGAGGTTGGGGTAGGATATTATCTGTTAGGTGGGGGGGGGGGGTCTTATGAATGTAAAGTAGGGCTCTTGCGTTAACCCTTTTAACATCATTCGACTTCTAACAAAATAAGTAGGCTACTTTGAAAATTATTTATTCCTCTTCGTTCCCTTCTCTCTTCTCTTCAACCGTTATTTCGCATTCTTTTTTTTTTTCAAATTTATCAGACGTGGACGGGTACATAATACGAAGACACATGTCAACTTTAGATAGGAAGCTAGACAAAGTAATTTGGCCACGCATAATGTCACAATACTTGAAAATGCAATGATTAGGAATGATCTTGTTTGTTGGACAGTTTCATCGTCAAGCATCCATTGCATTTACGTTCCTGATGTGTACACGCCCTGCATAGCATTCGCTGAAAAAAACTCGTACACATTTATTCGCTGAAAAAAAAAAACTCGTACACATTTATTCGCATTGGTGAAACCAGAACTAGGGCAATGACAATTCACCTACAGAGTCTAAGCATATAGAGGCGACTAGATAAAAGCTTGTCTGAAAACTTGAAGTTTGTTATTGTTATCACATCACTTGTGTTGATGACCATTGTTCCTTTCAAAAGAGACTTTAGTTCAATTATTTCTCTTACATGATGAGATGACTCTGTCCCCTGATTATGCTCAATCAATCCATGCATTTAGCAGGGAATGGCGCGTCGCTGTTTAAGCGGCTGTAAGCCGTTTTAAGAGGAAGAATTCGACTTCTTATTGTACAATCATTATCTCTTCTACAGGATGCTAATAGTACGCCTGAGGGGATTGCCAATCACTTAAGAGCACTTTCATCCAGTTTTGTAGGCGTAGAACGAATACCGTGTTCTAATCAAGCGTACTTGTTTCATCATTGTGAAAAGAAAATGGTTTTGCAATAAAAATAAAAAACAGGCGTTTGGTCTATTACGAAGAGATGAGATGATAAAACGATGTCGTATTTTATTTCCGTATACTGGTTTAGCCGGCGTCTTTAAAAATTAATGTCTATAGGCTATTGACGGGAATAACGAAAACAATCGGAATAGATGAACAAAAAGGGTCAATGTCATATAGTACAATAAGTTCTCTTCCGATATCAGTAAACATTTAAGAAAATTCCGATATGTGTTTATACAAATATTTGGATTGCGTTTGAAATTCACGATACTAAATTTCTTCTTCAGCAAATTACAATATGCTTGTACTAATCTCAAACCAGCTGGAGATAGGGGTGGGGGTCATGGGGATGAAACCCTTAAAACCTAGATGCTGATATTTTTTAAGGTAAGGTTTGGTGGCTAAAGATATTTTGATAATTTTTGACTGACAATTCTTGGGGGCTGTCATCCCGTCCAACCGGCCTGGCAAGGCATGCGCAGTCCTGTTCGCAGTCCTGTTAACAGGCGCGACGCGGGAAACGGAGCACACGAAAAAGATTGGTGTGCTGACGCCTGTGCGCCAGCCAAGACTATACTAAGCGTGAAGCGCCACTACCAGATTGCGGATGCGGACAATGAAATTTTTGCGTTTAATTAAAAGCCCTACAAGATGCGGCTGGAAAGAAGAAAAACAGCACTTCCCAAGTGTTCTAAGCTGCATGTACCCAGCTCAACTTGGCAAATGGGGGCTGAACATACCTTTAGCCCCCCACTTTTGTCATTGAGGGGGATGAGCCCCCAGTTCCGGTTCCACCGCCACTGCCTATTAACTTCTTGACATATATGAAGACTATTTCTGAATCAAACTTTCAATTAGTTATATTAATTTAATTATTACGTATTATGTCTGCACGTCACACAAGAGCCATAAAAGCCTTTGTGTAATAGAGTTAGAGTTAGATGAGGTTTTACGGCTCAGTTTGTAACCAATTGGTTCAAGTCGGGCCGGCCACTGCCCTTTTTCCAGTTGTGGCTCACTGGCTTGTTTTCCCTACTCCATTGCTTATGCTGAGCACTAAGCACAATGGCAGTAGGTTCCATTTTAAAGTCTTTGGTATGACCCGGCCAGGAGTCGAACCCCAGACCTTCCGGCTGCAAGTCGAATGCACAGGCATTGATATTCCAGCAGCCATTTTGACGTCGGCGATATATATGTTCAAAATGTGAGATATTACTTGGTAGATCATATCCTTCCGCAGCCTTTATTATTTGATTTAAACCAGACCAGAAAGAAATGAGTTTAGCATTCACCATTAGGCTATTTTGTTACTTATTTTAACTTCATTTACATTTTCTTTCGTGGTAAAATGCACATTTTAGTCCTATTCTTACTTTCTTATTCTTTACTGCTTTACTTCTTTGCCGAAAGCGAAAAGGAATCTATGCACTGGCAAAACTTTTCTTAAGAACAAGTCCAGGTGAAAAAACACTTGGACACGTTACAAGAGCTGTGGCTTATACCCCTTCTTTAGACATATGTAAGCATTCCATTTTGGCATTTTGTCTGTTTTTGTATCTATTATTCTCCGGCCAAGTCCTCTATGAATCCTGCCACCTAGAAATGTTCACAATTTGTTTGTTAACTCACTACCAACCAAAGAGGACTTTTAATTCCCTTTAGTCAAATTATGAAACATCGTAAAACATGGTATCTCAAGATGGATAATTTGAGGGATAAACCACAACGCAATAAAGCATTTTTTTCGGCAAGTAATCCCTTGCCTTTGAGCTTTCGGGTTTGTACCTGTTTTGGACTTTTGAAGCACGTATTGTCACCTGATTTTTTAAGATGAATTGACCGTAAGTTGAGAAAGTGGACACATGGATATCTATCCACCGTATGGCTCTGCTTTCAGTTGGAGGGTTGTGAGGTGTGTGTGTGTGTGTGTGTGTGTGTGTGTGGTGGGTGCTGAATACCCCCCTCCCCCACCAAATCCAAATAGTCCCATACACTTACGGCTGTAAGTTTATACAATGCTTATCATATCAGCATCGTCACAGTCGGGGAACTACCCGTGTCATCGTGACAACGAACCAAAACTTTTCATTTTATGTATTCACTTCATCTTAATACTTAATTCCCACCTACATGAAAGATATTATAGAGCTGAGGTGGATGTGGGTTCTGACTTCTGAGCACTTTTGCCCGAACTTTTATCCATGTTTGCTCGGAAATACCAAATTTTCTGCCCCAAAGGAGGGATGGGGCTTCAACCCAGCCCAGCTCCCGCCTTCTACGCCTATGCATACCAACCAGCGACATTCACAGTGTTAAATTCCTTCGAAACCTACGATTTTAATTCAGCTCTCACACGAATATTTGACTAAGACTTATTTTTCTTCGTTTTTGTTAAATTTTGAAGCGTTTCGTGTATGCAAATTCAATCACAATAAAATGAAGTTTGTTATAAGCATGGGCGTATCAGGCACTGTTCCCCCAATTTTAGGAAAAATCTGCAGAAATTTGAGCAAAGTTCTTCTTAAACGGCTCACAAGATTCCCAAAAATATGCCCCAATCCAAATGGTCCCCAATATATGGGTAGTCCAAGGTTCCCCACTGGTGTGTTTTCTGTCCGGGGACTCTTGTGATCGCCGTCCTGGGGGAGGGGGCTCCCCCTCCCTTTTAGGAAAATGTCGACAATTTAAGAGGGCTTAGATCCCAAATGGTGCAATCTACGGCCTTGTTCTTAGCCTTCCCTATGTGTTCAAATCTGGGCATTTTGTGGTCACTTTTTTTTTCTTTGCAAATTGCATTTTCTAAATATCTTTGACTTTACTTGCAGATCTGAAGCTCCAGTTTCCACTTGGACGTATTCAAGAATGAAGTAGTTCACTTTAAAGGAAATTTCGGGTGAAAATCGGGAAACCTAGGGTACAATTCAATTGAATGGTTTCGTTTAGTGTATGAGTTTGATGGTAACGGATTCCTACTGTGGAAACATATGAAAGAAATGCAGTAGCCTAAGTGCATATTGAATGATATAAGAGCTCAGGTGCAAGTGAGCTGGGTTTGCATCTCCGATGTTTTATTATACATTGCTTGTCATGAGTATTTGGAATCAAATATAAAAGGCAGTCAAATGACTAAGTTTGTGATTGAGTGTACAGACAACTTCTTGACCGGGCGGGTCAATTTTCTGTGCGGGCGGCAAAGTTTTGTACGGGCGCCAATGTACATCCAATGCCAACAAACAGAGTGGGAATGTCTTCCTAAATTGGGGCGGGGGGGGGGGGCAAACTGATTCAGTGACTTTTCAGAGCCAAGGTGTCAATTGGAGAGGGGGAAACTAGGCCTGAGGGACTAAAGTGTCTTAGACACTTTAGTTTGACCGGAAACTCACCATTCACGTAGAACGTACCGTCAGTATCGGTGAACTACGTGTCATCGTGACAACGTGACAAACTTGTCATCTTATGTCTTCACTTCATCGAAATATTACTTAATTCCCGCCTACATGGAAGATATTATACGGGTTTCCAGTCAACGACTAAACACGTCCGCGAAACACAGTGAAATTTCTTTAAACGTGTTACTGTACTCTTTAGACTCGGGTGTAAATTCAGTGGATTTAAACTGATGTCCCCGTCAAGTCTCTTGTCACATCATGCAAAATCCTCTGTTTTGAAGATTAAGTCTCACAGCTGACACCCAAGGAAGGATGATAATGTCATTCGTGATGATTCTTTGCAACGAGTTTGAAAAAAGACAGATCACCTATACACTATTAGAAATTTATCTGAGGCTAAAAGAAGGTGTCTTTCGGCTGTCTACAACAGAGAACATAGATGTGGAGTACCACTCGTAGGAGATTCATCAGATAATGTGATCAGCGAGATGTTGCCTGAATAACTTCTTTTTATTCGGATAATCATTCCCTGCTATGACGCTATTGTATATGTTGATGATTGCTTAATTTACAAACCAATCATGTCTTGTTTTATGATTTCTGGACCTGTTTTATGATATCTGGGCCCTGTTTTATGATATCTGGACCCTGTTTTATGATATTTGGGCCACGTTTTATGACGTCTGGGCCCTGTTTCATAAAGAGTTAGGATCGATCTTAACTTTGATCTAGCAACATCACACTTAAGATCTATCTTGCCTTTATCAAACAGGGCCCTAGTTTTAGATACAATCACCCTTAACCCAACCACATTACTCGTATAACACATCTACTGGGATATCAAGAAAACATAGGGATGATATGGGAGACGATGACATACTGAACATTGCCCTGCAAATAGGACGAGAATGAGTGATGAAACCAGGGGCGTAGCGAAGGGGGGGGAGAAGGGGGCAGCCGCCCCCTCCTTGAGCATAATTTTTTGTATTTTTAAAGATTTTTTATGGTATTGCGAGAAACTCAAAAAATTGTTCAGATGCAACTTACAAGGCCTGGGAAGTGCCATTTCCAGCGATCAGGGAGGCATTTTCGGCCAAATTTTTCTTGTACGCTTCGCGCCAACCTATGGTGGCGCTACGCTTAGTTTGTTTACAGGCTTTGTCCCCTCCTTGGCAAATTCCTGGCTACGCGCCTGGATGAAACATACGGTACCTGTGGTATGAAAAATTGGCCGAAAAGAGTCTCTAGCTTTGTGTACTGTTCGTATATGTTACCTGCACAATGTAAATTGTGTCAACCCATGGAGATACAGTGACCGTGACGACACTTGGGCTACACTTAAAGGGTGTAAGCAAAAAAAAGAAACACATCAAAACTTGATTTCAGCTTAGACTCTTCTTTTAAGGAGCTACATACACCGCTTTGCTAAAGTTCTAAAGTATGTGATTGATTCAGAAGCTTTCCTTTAAAGGAACATGAGCTTGAAGAAGTACTTTTAACTTCGGGGCTAATTTCTATCGCACCGAAATTTCAAGAATTTCCTTTCCACAAGTTTGCCCGAAAAGAGCTTATTTTCCCGAAAGGCGCATATTTTCTACAGAAATGGATGGAGAGTTGCAGCCCCACCTCGAAGGCCAATGCCAAAGGAAACGCCCTTACAATTTCTATCAATTTGGGTGGGTTGGGCAGGGACAAATTAACAAAACTACCAATTTTTCTGTAATAAGCGACCAAAATGTCACTACATTTAAGTAGCACAACTTGCTCACGTGATATTTCCTTGTACTGGTGGAAGACATTAAACATGGCCACATTTTACTTTTAACCGGAAGATATCAACTATGGCTACTTTCTACTTCATTTTAATGCAAAATATTGAGAATAAACCGCATGGACATGGGTTGTCTGTTACCAACAGTTTCTGAATTACAAAGTTGACAACACACGTTAGGTGGCAAGAGGTTGAACGAACACATTAAGAGGTATTCTGTAAACAGCTTATACATTTTCCAAAACTTTATTTTGAAATGATAAATGTACCTTTATAACTCGATCACATCTCTGTAAAACGCTTCCGTCACGCCTCAGACAATTATAGTCAAATATTACAGTATTAGAGACAAGCCAGTGAGCTATCTAATGAACAACTTTGCAATTTTAGAGCACACATATCTTCAATGAAGTTTATGAGTATACAGTATTCAACTAGAAATTTGAATTTGCATGGCAAATCCGACGTAGCCTCTCCGAGAAAGAGGTGTGGGAGTTGTTTTTCAATCGGGAGAAAGGAGATGGAACATGAGGCATATTAATTAACCGCGCGCCAGAGACATTTTAATTTTTATAAGCAAGCTCATGACAGTAGAGTTCATGAACTTATGGAGTTATTTTACGTAAAGTGTCCTGAAAGTGCAGGTAGCTAAGCATGATAAAACAGTGGGTACCGAGGACTTAAAGATTATTATTAAAGATATTATTATTATTATTCAAGTGAATTGAATTTACTTTTATCAGTTGCTTCGCAGGCCAGATGAATTAGTAGTCTCGCGGGCCGGAGGCTAAACTAACCCACATGCCGGAGGTTCCTCACCCTTGCTGTACTGAACCACCGTACATACCCTAGTGATCTAAGTGCTAGTGCCCCGGTAGCTAGTTTTTTTTTTTCGTAGGATAGCGAGGGGAAAATCGATTTTTCAAAAAATTTTAAATTTGTTTCAAAATCATGGTTAGGGTTAGAATTAAGGTTAGGGTTACATGGATGGGGGTTATTTGGCCTGTTCTTTCATAATCCGGTGTCAGAATTACAAAACAAGGGTCGGAAAGCTACTATTTTGGAATTAGGGGTGTGACCTCTTTCCAAGAAGCTGATTGGTCCGTATGAATAGAATTCCCCTCGCTATCCTACGAAAAAAAAACTCGCGCCCCGGTAGGCTACTTACACATACCGCTGTGTTGTTTTAACGATTGACGTGAATTCATTCATTTTACATTGACGGCGGCAGGAAGGTCCCCAATTTTCCCTCCAAATCTCAAAGTCGTAACTTTTGGCAATTTAATAAACTTCGGCATGCCGATTTATTATCTCAAAATTAAGCATATAGCCTAGTAAGTTTCAAGTTTCCCGACGAAAATCGCCCGCGTCTAAAATACCTCGTTGCTAAATCAAATAGGCTTTCCGCTGCCAGCTTCCCGGCCGGATCCCCCGCCTGCTCCTGCTGGAATTAGCGCTACTCGACTCGCCTTCTGCAACTCCAGCTGTCCAGTGACACTAATAGCTGGTAATACCTTTCTCAAATTGCTGGAAAAAAAAAGAATCGTCTGTATTCGGACGTGACAGAGAATCACTTCTTAACGATTGGTCATCATTCAAAATTCCCACTTGAGATTGGGTCAATTTAAAAATATTCAGACTATCTCGCATGCGCGGAGCTGCAAATCGAATATTTTTTTTCAATATATTAGACAGTCTCTTCTATGCATTATTTTGGTATCGTAATTTGTTTTTATAGATTCCCACCGTTCGTACGTTTCAAGAAGTCATTTGAGCATTTAAAATCCTTCAGTTTAAGTCGAGGGGCGACAATGAGAATACGACAAACTTTGAGATTTGAAAATGAAGGATTATGGTCAACCAAAATTCAAAACGAACAACTCGTCTCGAAAGTAGATCCGTACGCCAAATTTTTTTTCCCACGAGGTTATGGGCAAATTTGATTTTCAAAATTTTTTCAAATTTGTTTCTAAATCATGGTTGGGGTTATTTCTAAGGTTAGGGTTACGTGGACTGGGGTTATTTGGCCTGTTCTTTCATAATCTGGCGTCAGAATTACAAAAAAATGGTTCAAAAGCTGTCATTTTGGAATTAGGGGTGTGGCCTATTTCCAAGAAGCTGATTGGTCCATTGGCATGATTTGCCCATAACCTCGTGGGAAAAAAAATTGCGCGATCCGTACATACTTTGGTCTATGCAGGTCATGAACAAGCGTGCGTTTGTCTGTGTCTAGTTAATTATATATGTCAATGGTGCGTTACACAGTACGTGCTATAAAGGTAGACCCATGGGCGGCTCTAAGAAATTTTGTTTGGGGGGGGGGGGCAAACTCAAGTCCGTATTCAGAAATATTAATGGTCAGCTCCGGATATTACAATAGCCTCAATAGGAGTATGCATAAGCTAGGGCCCCAAGTTGATTTTGGGGGAGGGGGACTGTAACGATCTGCCCGAAAAATAGAAAAAAAAATCCGTTCAAAATGATAATGTACATATCATATAGGCATGTATCCGTTATCACACCGCATGCCAATTACATACAGTAATTTGCCATGTTACTACCTATTCCATATTGGTTATAATTCTGGGGGAAGTCGTTACAATAATGATGATGATAATACTCAGTGGTGTAGCCAAGACTTCTCTCATGGGGGTGGGGCAAGCATTATGTTGTGTGAGCGCCGGTCTGGGGAGGGGTCTAAGGGGAGGGGTGTCCCCCTCCCCTTTGAAAAGTTTTTGAAAAATTAGGTGTCCATACATGCAATCTGGTGCCACATATGCTATCTTTGAAGTAAAATTTGTGTTACAAAAATTTACCGTACGTATTTTAGGTACTAAAAGAAAAAAAGGCATCACCCCCTACGCTTTGAAAATTTTTGAAAAATTAGGTGTCCTTACATGCAATCTGGTGCCACATATGCTACCTTTGAAGTAAAATTTTGTGCTTTATTTTAGGTACTAAAAATATCGGCGTCAGTGACGAGGGCATGGCCTAATGGCTCCTCAAATACACCACTGATAATCATAATATATAAGTTTAACCATTAAAAAACACACCGGTGAATTAATACCGAATATATAGGTGCTGGTGCAATTCAAATCAGAACTGTATTTTAATTACCAAGGAAGTTTTTGATGTATCGATTTTCGTTAAGCTACATTATTGCATTATTTTTCTTTCAGTAGGTGCCCGAAAAATTCTCAGAATATTGCCCAGATTTTAACAAAAACATTTTCTTGGGGGAGCTGCAGCCCCCAGCCCACCGCCTCCTACGCCTATGGGAGTATGGTTATTATTATGTATTACAGCGATGCCCCATGTAGTTTTCAAAAGCTCTTCAAAAACCATTTCAGGCAGTCAGTTATGAGGTGACTACTTTAAAAATAAATACAACCATATCAGCCGATTGCTACCGTACTACCATAGGGGTGGAGTAAGAGGCAGGTGAAATGGGCAAGGCGGCTTGATCCATTTGTATAAAATGAGCCCCACCTTTAAATATTTTATTGTTTCTTTCATTGTGTCACAATATGTTTCAGCTTTGCCAACGAGCCATAAAATGTTGGTTTTGTGGATTGTTTTCTTAAACTAACGAAATTTCGAGCATGAAGACACTTGAAAACGATGAAATGATAGCACTAGTATTTTGGATCTCAGTACCGTTCCGAAACGAATTTTTTTAAAGGGGGAGGGGGATTCCCCTAACTCAGAACGACGTCTCACCCTATATACTAGGCCACTAGTCAAAAGTCTCATCACACTGAGCTTAAATTGACTGTTTGGTGTGTTTATTTTAAATCAATTGAAACGGTATACTTTAGCACAGAGGTGGAGAACTTGCTTGTAACAGGCTATTTGACAGTAATAAGACCGCCCGTGGGCCAACGGCGCTGTCAAGTTTGACAAGGGAAGGGAAACCTCTCCTTCAATGGGAAACACAATACTTTTAGACTACATGCCCGTTACAAACTTTTTGTCCACAGATACCTATGCTAATCTGGCCAGGTGACACCCTGGCAAAACTGCTTTTAGTCGTGGATAATATTCAACACGGCTAATGAGTTGTGTATCTAATGACCCCGAAAGCTCTGAAGTGTCTGCAAAACTATGGACATTTAACTTCAGCATTACCGTTACACTCTGTAAATGACATTATGATGCCTAAGCTAATCAGATTACAAATATCACAGCGTGATCATTTGTTTTGATTACCTTAGCTCGCACTAACGGCAGGTCCATTTGTGATGTCTGAAGTATATATAGTAGCAAACAAGCAACTGAGAAAACGCGCGCGAAGCGCGCCGAAAAAAATGTCGTTTTGAAAGCATCTTATTAATGTTTAACCTTCGCATTACATTGGAAAGCTATTCATTTCTTTAATTTTAAGCCCACTCAAGGAAAAGGGAGGGCCTAACCCATCTCGAATTACATGCTTTTTTTATTTATTATTTTATTTTTGAAAATTGAAGACCATGCTTTGAAAACTTTGGGGGGGGGGCAAGTGCCCCCCCCCGTGCCCCTATGGCGAGCCGCTAATGGGTAGACCTATCAAAATACAAGTAAGCCACTACATCTTACGACATTTTTATAACTCAGTTGGCCAAAATTGCGCATGCGGGCCAAAATCACGAGTCTCTTCTCCCAACAAGCCATGTTCAACATCTGATTGTGATAATTTTTGTGAAATATATCATCAGTGGAAAAACGTTGCAGAAATTTTCAGATTTATTTGCCCTATTGCTGTAAATTTCCAAAATATTTGCGAGTTTTATTCTGTTTGCACCTGAACATTTAGAAGCTGCGTAATCTTGGTGAAAATACATCAATGGCGACGAGACAAAATATAATGTTCTTCCGCTCTGAATTCATCCGCTTCATAGAGTTTCCGTATTATAAGGTTTACTTTTTTTGCGCAATGTAAAAAAATGTCTACTTGGGTTGTAGTTCGCCTTCCCAAATGATGGAAATACGATTCCGTACACGTAGCCTTGCAGGCTACGTAACTAACGGCAAACTCGGATAGTGGTCCGCTCAGGGCCCTTCAGTCCGGCGCGCACATGACTTCGTCGGCTGAGCAAACGATTTTTATAGCAAACCTACGTGAGCCTACGTGGGAGGTAAGCCAGGGTACCCGGACAAAGCAGACCTACATTTAGCGGGATTCGAACCGATCTACCTCTAGCGGGATTCGATCCCTGCACGCACTATAGAAACACACTGGCACACGTCAGCCGGCGTAAACCACTTTGCTACCCGTGGACCCCCAACTACGGGCCACTTCTGTTACCCTATTTCATTTACTTGGTTAGCCTTCCCTAAGATATGTTGCTTCACATACAAGGAGTGCAAGAGTGTAGACGAAAAAATGCAGCTACCGAGTAGAATGAAGACACTGGAATCCTTTCTTTAGGTAGGAAAAGACTATCGACATTTCACAAAGATGTAAACAAAATTGAGCTTAATTTAACCACTGATATAGGTTGTTTTTATTTTATTTTATTTTTTGAAACACAAAGCTAATAGTAATATCATTTATTCCTTTAAATTTCATTAAATCAAATCATTCCATAGAATAATGTAGTAAACGTGTATTAACTTCATGTAAAACAGGGTAGAACAAACCTGCTCGAGTTCACGCGAGTCATTTCCCCAAGATACTTCATTCGATAATTTTAAAATTCATCTCAAGTAACTCCGAACTGGCTCCAGACTCCAGTAGGTTTCTAACAAGCTGCTGATGGCAGATATTTAGCACACTTGGCAATTGGAGGGCGCTACTTTAAATTCTGCAAAGTTATAAACTAGAAGATGCTACGTTTACACTTTTCTATCAGTGCAGACACAAATACAGTCACAATGAAATTGTACAACTTCGGGACTTCCCCATGAAACGAAGTTTGTAGTACAGACAGCGCTGCCATTTCGTATGCAGATTTTTCTCAGATAGATGTGAGAATTTCTATCCATTTTGTGAAATTATTTCATTCATTTAGGCCAGGAAATAATTTATTAAGCAAATTTTACGTAGCATTTTGAGCTTCACCGAGAGACTCTACTGACTCACAATTCAACCTTCATATATACTCTGTGCACAAAAAGTATTTTGCAAGCAATTTTGATAACCCTTCATAGAAAAATGCTATGTGAACCAAATACTTTTTCAAAAGTCCCCTCGACTCTCTGGCGAAAGACCGGCGAAATCAAAAGTTACTCCCGAAGGAGTTCTGCTTCCCAAAGGAGCTACGTTCCAGAAAGAGCAACAAGACTTAACATGACAAACCTGTCGACTTTCAGACCTCTACATCAAAATAAATTTGTTTCCTAAGGGGCCCCTTATAAAAAACAAGAGCCCAATGGGCACTGTGGTTCCTTTCTGAATGTAATGAAACTGAGCCAACTACTGAATGAACCAGTATTTCTGTTGATTCACAAAATCTGCTCTGTAGACAATGCACATCTTGTGTTAACACATTCAAGCATAAATTAATTGTTCTGAAGAAATACAGCCTACAGGCACTTCAGGGGATATCAACACAGACAGTATACAGTTACAATTTGTTTTATTCAATTAAGCAATCACAATTCATGCGTCGCTCAATGGTATCTGATCCAAATGATCAGTAACTTGGTTCTCTTTATAAAACTAACAACCCATAGTAGCATTTAATTAATCAATTCTAATTTCCAATTCCTGCAAGCTCACATGTCCTAATCTAAGGACAAATGTTGTCTGTCTAGTGAACTTTCACAACAGTCCTCTGCTTTCTGGGCAGAGAATCTTCTGCAATATTAAAAAGTAGTACTTGATGCACGTTTTCATAATGGCAGGATTATGGATTAAAATCATAATACTATAATTTCAATTAAAATTGAGATACTTGGCATCTCTGAAAGATGTCCCACATCTTTCAGTCAATGATACAGTTTTGTGCTTATATTTTTTGACTTTAGGAATTCTTGGGAATTTGCTTTTTGGCATCTGGTGATTTCAACTCTGACATCCAACAAATCTCATATGGGTTTTCTGCTAGATTTAATGCAACACCTCAAAGCAAAAATCTATTCAAGCCTCCTACACTGAGATATAGAGTTGAAAAGGTTTGCAGAGTTTGACCTCCTGTGACCCCAGATGACCTTTGGTCTCCACCAAAATTTTTTCCCCACCATAAGGCATCCACTAAGTATGAAATTTATCCAAGCTTCCTACCTCGAGATATTGTGCTAACAACAAGGTTATCAGTTTTTGACCTTGGTGACCCCAGATTACCTTTGACCTCCACCCAAAACTGTACGGCACAGCTTCTCACAATGGTGGATCTATATACCAAGTATGAAATCTATCCAAGATTTTTTCCTTGAGATATTGCGTTAACAAGGTTTTCAGTATTTGACTCTCAGTGACCCCAAATGACCTTTGACCTCCACCAAAAATGACAGGATTCATCTTCTCACCATAAGTCATCCACATACTAAGTATGAAATCTATCCAAGCTTCCTACCTTGAGATATTGTTTTAACAACAAGTTTTCAGTGTATGACTGCTGGTGACCCCAGATGACCATTGACCTCCACCAAAAGCTTCAGCATTCATCTTCTCTCCATAATGCATCTACATACCAAGTATGAAATTTATCCAAGCTTCCTACCTTGAGATATCGTGCAAACAAGGTTTTCGGTCTTTGACCCCTGGTGACCCCACATGACCTTTGACCTCCACCAAAAACAATAGGGCACACCTTCTCACTATGGCAGATCCATATACCAAGTTTCAGTTTAGTCCAACTTTCCCTTGTTGAGTTACAGCGTACCGAAGCAAGTGTCACACACACACACACACGCACACACACCCATACACACACACACACGCCAAGCTGACTACATAGGTTCCTTTTGCTAACGCAAGGAACCAAAAACCCACATAATTCCCACATACTTCCTGTAGGAAGTATGTGGGAATTTGCAATTTCCTGTAGGAAGTTGCAACTTCCTACAGGAATAATGTGGGATAATATTCACAAACGACAGTTTTCCCACATGGAATAGTTGAATTCCCACATGAGAAGTCAACTTCCCACATGGTGAAACTGAATTCCCATATAGGAAGTTAAATTCCCATATGGGGATTTCAGTTCCCCATATGGGAAGACAACTTTCGATGTGGGAAGTCAAATTCCCCATATAGGAAGTCCAATTCCCCATATGGGAAGACAGAAAATGGCTATGTAAGTTGTGCAGTGAACAGCTTTGAAGGAAGTCTATTGTGATTGGTTATTCAAAGCCCTTTGGACAACAAAGGCCTTTTCAAATTTGGCTTCTCTGTGTTGGTACATGCACAGTGTAGAACTGTATAGTAAAGCAAGTACAGTGTGTACTTGAACACTGTGTTGTATAATACAGTGGTCAGCATTTAGTGTACAGCAAGCAGTGAGAGTGGTTGCTCACAGTTGTAGTGGAGCTAGTCAGTGTACTACATGTACGTTGTTTTGTAAGGGACTATGCTGTATGCAGTGCTGTTTCTTTTGAACTCAATGGTATGGAGTATTCTTATAACATCTTGACTGTCTTATTCAGACTATACTGGACTAAGGATGGAGCCTATAAAAAGAACCATGCACTTCTAACTGAAACTGTGTGGCTCAGATAGGTAATTTTAGCGAAGACATACAGGTACTGTAACCAATGTGAGAAGGACATATGCCCATGCAGTGGCATAATTTGGATAATCTTATATCTTGCTGTCTTATACTGGACTAAGGATGGAGCCTATAAAAGGAACTACTTCTAAACTGTGTGGCTCAGTTAGTTAATTTTAGCGAAGACGACACTTACTGTAACCAATCTGAAAAGGACATATGAATAAAGTGGCCTAATTTCTGCCACACTCAAACAAGTTGCTGGAATTTTTGTCTTTTGCATCGGGCTTTCGCACAGATTTGCATGCCATCTATAGACTGTCCGTCCGGTAAAATTTTTTACTTAAAAACAACACAAGTGTCACAGCTCAGCAAGGACTTAAGGTGAAATTACTTTTTAGGCCATATAATATTCTTTTGGAATCACTGTAAAGTCACAGGAACATTTACTCTGACCGTACAATGCAGTTTTATACATTAGAGGGCCTTCGAGGATGATGAATGAACCAGAAAGCCAAAAGGCTTAGTGATTCCTTGCCATATAATATATTGTTACAAACATGAATCACCTACATGACAAGCATGAGATCCCTCACAGTTATCATACTTAAGATATCATCATGTTAATAAGGTCAACCTTTTGTGACTCAAATAAAAAATTGATTACTCAGTTCTAGAAATCGCACCCTCATACAGGGCTCGAAATAAAGGGGGCCCGTGGGCCTGATGCTCCTAGAAATTCGCTTGGGCCCATAACATCTACATGGGAAAGGGGCCCGGTTGGCTCCTAAATATTTCAAGTCTAATTGTACAGTCTGCACATGAACCTCTCCATCCACAACTCAACGATCTTATATCTCGCACAGCCTGTGCATTCCTATGCTAACAGTCACTAAAAACCTGCAAAACACACATTATTTCTGAAATCAGTTCACATCATTAATAGAGTCTGCTTTATCACATCACTCACGCAGACATACACCAATGTCAGTCACAAGTAATGTACTAGGCGGAGCCTCACAAGATCAACTGACGAAGACGGTAAGTGGGAATTGAACAGTGCCCTTCATTTTACCAGGTAATATCTTCTGGAGTTACGAGAAAATTTTGAAAATGTATACTAGCCTACATGCAACATGGTCTAAGAGGGTGTGGACAGATTGGTTTCAGGCTAGTTTCAGCCTCAACTTGCCTTAATTATACCAATACCAAACATTTTCAAGCACGTAAAAAGCACCCATACACTTTATCAGTCCTTTTTTATTTGTAAGTTTTGGGCCCCTTGATTTCTCATTTGGCCCCTAGATTCCATAGGCTAGGGGCCCGGCAGGCCCACAAAGGTTGAAGGCTTATTTCGACCCCTGTCATACATCGCATTCCAATGAGTAACATGCACACACAGTCATGACCTAGCTTCCACTAAAATGTCAATAACTTGAGTTGGGAGCATTATAGAAGAGTAGCATCGTTGCCTTTTTGGTTTGTCTAAACAAGACAAACCCAGGCATCACAAAAAAGCCACAGAAGTCAAAAGATCAAATGAGGTCAAAGTAGGTCATCACGTGTGCTTCACATAGACGAACACAACTTTCCATTATGCCATCCTCCTTTATCACTCAGTTATTAGTTATCACACCACACCTCACATTCCAATGCATTATGCACACACAATCACAACATTTCACTAAAATGTCTGTAACTTGAGTTAGGAGCATCATGGTAGGGTAGTTTAATGGCCTTTTTGGTTCATCTCAACAAGACAAACCCAGGCTCCACAAAAAAGCACAAAGGTCAAATGAGGTCAACTGAGGTCAAAGTAGGTCATCACGTGCATTTCACATAGACAAACACAACTTTCCATTATGCCATCCCCCTATGTCACTTGGTTATTGAGTTATCGCACTGCATACCTTGCATTCCAATGCATATAACACATACACTCCTAACATTTCACTTAAATGTCAATAACTAGAGTTAGGAACATTGTAGGAGGGTACTATAATTGCCTTTTTGGTTTGTCTCAACAAGATGAATCCAGGGGTCACAAAAAAGCCACAAAGGTCAAAAGGTCAAATGAGGTCAACTGAGGTCACAGTAGGTCATCACCTGCATTTCACATAGATGAACACAACTTTCCATTATGCCATCCTCCTATGGCACTTGGTTACTGAGTTATCACACCGCATACGTCGCATTCCAATGCATATAACACATACACTCCTAACATTTCACTTAAATGTCAATAACTAGAGTTAGGAACATTGTAGGAGGGTACTATAATTGCCTTTTTGGTTTGTCTCAACAAGATGAATCCAGGGGTCACAAAAAAGCCACAAAGGTCAAAAGGTCAAATGAGGTCAACTGAGGTCAAAGTAGGTCATCACATGTATTTCACATAGACGAACACAACTTTCCATTACACCATCCCCCTAAAATGTTTCTTTGGCGAGATATCACCAAAACATCACTTTCTGACCTTTTGAACCTTTCAGATTAATGCGGATCATATTACAATATTTCCACCTCTTACCAGTCTATCTTATCCTGAAGTTATGACTCAATTGGAACAACGGACACCGAGTTACAACTGCTAAAAGAAATTCACTAAATTGCCTCTGGTGACCCCAAATGACCTTTGACCTTCACCAAAAACAATAGGGTTCATCTACTCCATATGGGCAATCTACATGCCAAGTATGAGATTATCCGGGGTTACCGCACTTGAGATAGAGTGTTTACAAGCAGCGTCACACACACACATACATACGCACACACACACATACACACACACATACACACACACGCCATCACCATCGCATAGATTCCTTGCCTGCCTTCGGCAAGGAATCAAAAATGATGATGAAGGCTAGAGCAAAGGCCATATATCCCCCATTCTATAATGGAAGAACCCGATATGGGAAGGGATAACCAGCATGTGGGATTTATGTGGGAATTTTCCCCACATTTATGTGGGAATTTTTTCCCACATGCCCAAAAACCCACATAAATCCCACATGCTGATTTCATATAGGAAATATGTGGGACTTTTTTATAAGGGGCCATTCAGTAAGCTTGTAGGCACTGCAACTGAGCAAAGGTTTTGTAATTATATTTTACACAAAATGATGTAAGAAAACAACACCAGACTGGAAACTAAAATTCTCAAGTAAAAAAACTGACAATCTGTTTGATATTTACAAGGATAAAGTGTAATGAAATTTGAAATTCATCATGAATGAAAAGTTTTGTATGAACTTTGATTTTTTTTAAGATTATGCTTATGTTGCAAATGTGGCAAGCTCAGAAAATTTTTATGTGCAAAGTAAACTCTGAAAAATGAAAATGAGGAAATAATCATCATGATCCATTATTGTCCTAACTGAACCTTCCAAAATTTATTGATTTGTCCACAACCAGCTTCCACCTTTCACACAGGGACCGCGGAGATGGGGGGCTATGGGGGCTTTAGTCCCCACTTTTTCTGCGTGGGCATTTTGGGCCGCCTTAAAAGGCTTTCATTTTCTTGAACATATTGGGCCACTTCGACGATTGGCCCCCACTTCAAACTTGGCTCCGCGGTCCCTGCAGCACCTACAACTACACCAACAATAACATATTATTATATGCAAGACACCCTCTACATGTCCCTTTCTTTAAAATATGTGGGTATACGGAACTAACTAAGATCCCCTCATTGCACACAAAATGGAATAATTTTAACACCTTCATTCTCACAAGGAAGTTTAACCATTTCTGAGAAAGCTTGGTAGCTATGCTTATAAATATGATGTCCGAGTGTTGCCCAGCATTTCAATTAACTTTTGTTAACCCTAAATTTATTAAAAAAAATAATAATAATAATTGCATTTTTAATGTACCAATATCTAGGTGATCCTCATCGAAGGCACAGCACAGTGTTACCCGCGCTCGACGATAAACCGTCCAGGCCACAATCCCTCCAATGCAGCAGCAGCTCAAACAGCATGACCAATGACAATTTACCTCACAGGTGCCCATTTAACCCATAGATCCTTTTCCAAATAGCAATTACAAAAGATTATGGGATCGAGTTTCGGTGTGTGTCGTTTTTGTCAATGGCATTTTATTGTGGACAAAAAATTGTGCACTTAAAGTCTATCCCATAATCCTTTGTAGCTGCTATTTGGAAAAGGGTCTATGGATGGAGAGGGGCAATTGAGGTAAAGCATCTTGCCCAAGGATACAACGTAATGACCCAGGCGGGAGTTGAACCATCAATCCCTGGATCACAAGTCCAACACCTTAACCAACAGGCCACCACGCTCTCAAATTAATACATTTTCCAAAGTCCCCTCAACTCTTTGGCGAGGAGCCGAAGGGCTAAAAACATACGTACACCCTAAAAGGAGTTCTGCTCCCCAATATGGCTCTCTCCCCCAAGGGACACTAAGACTCAATGTGCCCAACCTCTCCTGAATTTATTTTGGGGTCACAGGTTCTGATAAAAGAATGTCAAAGTTCTGGCATAATTATTGAATAATTATTAAATATACTATAATTATACAGTGCAGTTTGGTATGTGTTATGGCCATTTTCAAGTCAACAATTACTACTGTAATTGAAACCTGTAGCCCTCATGGGATGAGACCATTACAACTGTTGCTGAGGTGAAGGACAAACAATAGGAGAAGAAATATTTAATGAGTGCCTCCCTTCACATCATAGATTTGCAGAAATATTACTCTTGACCTCACAGTTGTTGAATTGTGGATAAATTTCACCAAACAATAATTGCTCTTGTTGGCACAGACTGAAACAACTACGTATGACCTTCAACTCAATGGTACACATGTACAGGAAGCACACCCAGTTGGAAGTAACTATGTTTTCAATTCATGCTGATGCTGCTTAGGATATCTATCATCTGACTATTACGTTGCTCAGATGTAAAACATTTACAGTAGCTACTTTTATTCATGATTGTCTTGTTAAATGGTCAATATTGAAGGAATTTAATGGGAAGGTGGCCAGACTTCACCTTTTCTTTGCTCTGTAAACTTATGACAAGTGTAGGACTAACATGTCTTCTTCCAAACTCCTATAAAAAAATACCAAATGGCAAAATCCAAACTACTCCCAAATGGATTTTCTTCCCAAGAACACACCAAATTGAAACTGACCAGCTACTAAGCCTTCAGACCTTTACATCATAAGTCTGCCACATGATGCTACTTTATGGACTGGCTGAAAAGGACGGACAGCTATGCATGCTCTCTGCCAAATGGCAAAGAAGCCACAGGATGACATGACATTAATATTGCCACAGACTTTTAAAGCTCACTTTGTGTAAACATCTTCTCCTCTATTTCCTTGGAAAGATAAAAGTAATGGAAAGACAAATTACGTATCTTTATTGACATCACCACCATACTTCTTTCTTCATTAGCACACTCTTCTATTTTCATGGTACAGGACCAAGTGAAACACTTTTGCTATGCACCTTTAAATAAGGCAGTGAATAAAGCCCCCTAGCTCTGGAGAAACCTATGTATGCCACTTGTGAGCCCTTAGGACTGTCAGCATTGAAACTCATAGCCTTTGTTGGGCAAAGAAAGCCTTGGTTTGGCCACATACTGCATTTACACACATTGGACATCTCAACGGAAGTTGACGAGAGCAAGGTTGGTTGGCAGCCAGGTGGTCTTTCACTAAATGAGCCATTGCCTGTATGATGATAAAATATATGAGATTTCTCAACCAATTGTTGTCAAGGTTAGCAACAATAACAAGAAGCCAACCCATGGAGTTGCAAATCTCATCTCCCTCATACTCTCTACATACCTCGGGTTAAAGATATTTCCCAACATACTGATAAGCAAATCATGACAAAAGACTACTTTTAGGTTTTATGATCTGTTCTAACACACTCTTATGCAAATAATTAAGAAGTTATCTTATCAGTCCTATCATATCATGTAGTTTTATTATGTTTTCTCACATACTGACAGGCAAATTAAGGCAAAAAACCATTTTCTGGCAAATCTGATCTTTGATCTATGTCATCAATTGCATGAGTTTCCATGGTCAGGTACCAACCAACCAAGTTTTAACTTCACAGGACTCATGGCTATGGAGGAGTTTATGACACCTTTTTGCAAAATTTAGGCAAATTTGACCTTTGACCTTCATTTTGACCTTTGACTCCACCCTTAGCAACCAAAAAGCAGTATTGTAAAAACTGTCTTATCAGTCGTAACATATCACATGGTTTTATTAATTTTTCTAATATACTGATAGGTAAATAATAGCAAAAACCCAATTTTTTTGCAAATTTGACCTTTGACCTCTGATCTTTGACCTGTGACATCATCAATTACTCATGCATGAGTTTTCATGGTAGGGTACCTACCCACCAAGTTTGAACTTCATCAGACTTACAGTTTAGGTGCAGTTGGGACAAACTTTTTGGTTCACACACACAGACACTCACACCCAGCTTCACATTTCTGATGTGAAGTACAATATCTCATCTCTCTATACATCACATGTAGGGAGATGAGCTTATTATTCTGGGCTTTACTTCAGCCACAGCCATACCCTATGAAACCTGCAGGGAAACCCATAACTGAGGTCATATGAATCACACCTCCTTGCATGCTGGCTTCAAATTATACGTGATTAAATTTGGATTATAGGATGGTCTGTTCAGATGGCAGAAAGCTATTGCTCTAAGATAAACAAAAACCCATCTCATTTAACCAAGCCAGTAATCAAATCCCAGACCTCCCAGTTGCCAAGTTTCATTTTTTTTCAATTGCCTTTATTCAATCTGCCATAGCAGTGATGTTGACACTAGCTCAACGATTGCAAGGTGAATGTCATGCTACTTGCACAACTTAGATAATATGACCTCCTTATACGTATTAGTCAACACTATTTTCTGTGCCAGGAAGAGCAATCTTCCTATTTGACAAGATGCGAATAAATGCATGGCAAAATAAATAATGCTTCCGCAAACTAAAGGATACCATTAACTGTATGAAGGAGCAAATAGAACATGGCAGAAATTCCAAACATTTTTAATTATTTCATTTTTCTCACAAGACACTCACCTTCACAAAAGTTGGGTTGTCATTCAAAGAAGGTGCTCTTCTTATGTTTTTAACACCACACTATGGGAGGAGCAAAAAAATAAAACTAGTTTTTTTTATTTATTTCCACCATTGTTTTCAAAAGAGACCACTGATAAACACTTCAACTTCTGATGAGATGTAGGAAATTGAAAGGCTTTGTTTACTGACAACATATTAGGTTTTCATTACATTTCCAAGGGCTTAAATTATCACCACACCCCACCAAAGTTTTTGTGCGACCCTCTTTCACAAAGCTACCCCCAGAAAGGAAATGGTCAGATTAACACATACCTACGGGAACACCTCCTACAAATTTGTCAAGTCTTGAAAGAATGTAAGTTTTCATGCATAAAAGCTTCAAAAAAGTTATGGGAAGCTAAAGACCTAGCTCCTTTTACCTATTAGAAATTGCCAAGAACTGACCCATTACAGGCCTCACCTTTTGAGACTTATGAAGATGATCAATTTCAAAATATGCACCAACATTCATATTATCATACCATAATAACCACAGTAACCATAGTTATTCCAGACTTATGAGCACAGACTTTCACTCAAGTTGGATCCCATTAGACTAAACTAATACTTAGTAGTATGGACTAACACTCATAACTGCACATTTTGCAAATGAAATTACCTCATTCTAAATATTTTAGATATTCCCAACAAAGATCACTCTTAGCCTTACTTCTATCTCAAACCTCCCACAAAGTAGCTTCCCTCCCCAAGGGCAATAATGCATGTTCTGAAGGTACTACCTTGTCAGCTTGTTCCAAGCAATCTACCATAAGATAATTTGAAAATCAGAATGAGCTGCCTCTCAGTAGAACCACTCTGCTGAACAGTAATCATCTATGTCATACTGATCTGTATATGTCATTGACCAATCATATAGCTATATGCACATTTGTATACACTTAAATTTGCCTTCCTTTCATGTTAATCAAAGTATAGGGACCTACCACAAAGTCCAGGCTCATGTCAAGTACATATTAGGTTTGAAACCAGGACTGCCCTTTAGGGGTTAAACATTGGCCTCTTTAATATTTTTGTACTCATCCTCTTAACAAGACTTGCACTCTTAATCACATACCCCATATGTGTAGGATACTAATTGTGTTAAGGCACCTGCCAAGTATGTACTAGATTTGAAACTAGGACTGTTACCATTTCAGTTTTAAACGTTGGCCTTTTTATTAAACATATTGCAATAATCCTCACAGCATGACTTGTACCTTTATACGCCATGCAAACCACATGTGCAGGTTTCTCGTCACATCACAATACACTCCAAGCATGTTTTATGAGCAAGCAAAATATTCAAATTCATTCATCATATTAGCTTGGACTACACAGTCAGAGCCACAGCTGTAAGTTTGACCTTTTATATGCCACACTTCTTGAATCTGAATTCTATATTTTGTGGTAACCATGTGCATGGTTATCATTACATCACATTTGCTTCAGGTGTTTGGCAGCTGAGGCTTATATTTTAAAGTAATATCTACAGTACATGTTCTTTAAGTACCTAGGCTGACGATCAGTAAATCTGAATTTTGCAATACTATGACCCAATTTAGATACTAATTTGACTCATACTACTGAAGTAAAACTGTTAAACCAGCTGACAGAGAGGTTTGTGACTGAAAGTAGCATAAATAAAGTTGTCCAAAATTACTACATAAAGTGAGATTGATGAAAGTAGTAGCAAACCATTCTTTGCAAAGTAAATGTATTAATTCCTTACCTCTTCTGCTAATTCTTTTGCATATTCTAAGTCCAATTCATGCAAAGTTTCTATGTGGTCATTGACAAATGCAATTGGCACCAACAGCATGTTTTTGCGGCCATTCTTACATAAGCCCTTGATGGCTTCATCTGTCTGTGGTCCCAGCCATGGAAGAGGGCCGACCTTGGACTGCCAAACAAGCCTATATGGATGAGAAAAGTTCAATGCTTCCATCACCCTCTGGACTGTTGCACCAACCTCCGCAGGATACGGATCCCCTCTGTTGACAACCTGTATATTAAAACCACAAATGCAGACGTTTGGTTTGCAACTTGGGTGTAAACAACTCCCACATGAAAGGCATTTAGAAAGTTCCTTTGCACATGGTGAATCTTACAATACTTAAGACATGAGTTTTAGCTCTTTTTAAAGGTTCCACAACCTATTATTATAATGACTACCATATCAACCCTTACACATAGGAAAGGTGGTTACAAGTCAGACAGACGAGTTGGGAAAATGCTTTCACGCAATGCATCATGGTATGGGTCAAAGGTCAAATGAACCACGTACCTTGGCGAAAAAGTTGTAACGGTACAGCTGACCTTGTGACCCCACCAGAAGTACTGAATTACCCAACTGGCGTATTCTGGGGTGTCACCAGAAAGACAACAGACAATGTGTATAATCACCTAATAGTGACCAAAGGTAAATAACCCCAAAGATTCCCACTGTACAAGCTAGAAACTTGATTAAAATTGCACAGATTATTAACTGTATTTTAATACTGTATGTAAATTTTCAAGAAAATACAAAGTAACTACTTAATTGGCAAGAGTCACTAGAAAATTTGATTGAAGTAGAAAGATTACATGAAAAAAGGGTAAGAGCTGAAATTTTGGAAATATTGTACAAAGAAATCAATTGAAACATTTTAGTGAACATGGATTTTCCACTTGTATTTCTTGATATTTTAGTGTCTAAAGTTAACCCATTTGCAATTCAACATGAACTTGAAAAAAGCAGACATGATGTCATCTCCTCACCATGATAAAATGTGTTATGCATTTTTTTTAAATGTACATCCAGTATTACAATGTAAATGCACGAGAGGTATTTGCACTTTGCAAACTGCACCTGCCACATACCCTGCATACTTAAACAACCCTACCAAAAGGTCAAATCAATAGACTGAGGAGAAAACAAAAGACAGTTCATCCATGTGAGGACAATATGTCAAAGATTTTAGCTTTAAAATTCTTTTAAGACAGGTGTAATTATCTGAAAAACTGTTTTTTTTTTGTTTTAATTTCACTGGTTGGGCAAGTTTCATCACTAAACCATGAGATGCATCTAACCAGATTATTGAAAATTCATATTTTGCATCATGCTTCCCCACCCCCCACCTCAACCCCTCTCAGAGTGTACTTTTGTAAGTATGAAAAAAACTCGTTTTGTAGCAAAAGATCACTTCCATTACTTACACATTCAAAAAGCCTGTATGGGCCTTTGAACCCACCCACGGTGTGCATTTTGTATCCCTGAGAAAAACATGGTGGAAAGTGGACGCATAGACCCTATGGCTTAGAAAAGGATCAACTTCACACTTTTTTTGTAATGAATGAACACCTCAAATGCACTTGCCCATGCTGTTGGAACGTTTCCACAAGACTTCATAAAACCTTTAAGTTAAAACACAAGTGCCCACCTTCTATCTGCAGTGAAGAAAGACCTGCTCTCTTTGACAATGGTATCACACATCCAACTTACCGTCATTGGAAGAGAATGAGCAGAGAAGAGAATGACAACATCATCTTGTACTTCAGGAGGAAACTTGGCCAGCTCCTCTTTAATATGCTGAGTAAATGCCTTCAATTTAAAGAAAAGATACATGACAGTCAGGTAAGGCAAATAATTCAATTCGAGTTATTTCATGATAGCGTTACCAGGGGAAAGGTTTTCTTGATATCTGAATCAAAATATTTACTAAACTACGGAAAAACCAAATCAACATGTGTTTTAACTTACAGGAGAGTTCTGAATCACACTTGATTGCTATATTATGCTTAAAATGGTAAAGTAAGAATCAAACTAGCATTCTCTGCTTATCATTCAGATTTGATCTGAGTCAACACTAGAAAATAGAAATGGAGGTGGGGGATGTGGGTGGGTGCACCTACCTTCTAAAAAAGTTGGGGATGACAAATATTGGGCCAAATGTTATTATTTGAATTCCCTCCAATTTGTCGGCAAAAAGAATACGAAGTCCCCACATACAAGCAATTTCCTTGCAGGATCCTGTAAAGTAATCGTCACAATGGTACATCCTAACATGAAAACTGCTTTGAATGTCACCATAATGTAGCTATTACTGATGTACTTGTCAATTGTTACCATACCCTTGCACAGATGGGACTTCAGTGGGGATGTGATTTATGGAAATGTAACATGCACGATTCATTCCTGGCTAAATTCAAAATAAGTGCCAGTAGAGCAAAGCATGATTCTGCAGCACATCCTGGATAAAATCTATGCAAAATACCTGCATAGATTCAAATTACATATATGAAGTCCCCACAAATTCCTGCAAGTTTCCCAACCAATTCTTCTTAATGCACATCCCTGCTAAATGTAATGCCAAGAACTGCCAAGTTCTTGGTATAGTGGGGATTCAATAAATAGCACATCACCAGTAAAAGTGTTGCAACAGCCATACTATTGAGCAGGTATGGGGGGGTGCTGTGGTTGTTTTTGACAAGTGTATAAATTCTTTGCATAAATCCTTCTGATATAATGGAATATTCAACCTTTATGAGGGATGTTAGAAAATGAAATTTACATGCCGTGTAGCTAAAATCTTGTACCACCACTGGTCTTTGTTGGGTAAAGGCCTAATTCAGGCACAGTAAGTTAAATTATGTTACTGGGGCAAATTGACAAAAAGGATTTCTTAATGGCAATGCATAAATCCATTTACTGTATAGTGGAAAATTTTAATTGGGTTTAAATTTTCGAGCTTTTCACGACCAATTATCTAATTGCGAATTTAAAACCCGCAAAAGTACTTTCGTTAGTTTGTACAAGACTATGTTGGTTGCCTGCAACAGCGAAATTCTTCACTCCGCAAATACATGAATAAGGCACAGATTCCCCAAAAATCAGCCTCACGGAAATTTCCCGCTATACAGTATCCATTGTATACAAGGGTATGGTACAATACAGATGTGGTTCCAAGAAAGCTCCACCCAACAATCCCCATCCAGAGAGTTCTGCCAAGTTCCCCTTCTGGACTACTGTACTCTTTAGAAAATTCCCATTTGGAAAATTCTCACTACAACCATTTCCAAAAGGACAATTCCCACCCAGGACAATTCCAAATTTTCCAGGGGGAAGTTGTCTGAAGGTAATTGTCTTGATGGCTTTGTCTGAGTGAAAATTGTCCATGTGAGCATTACGGGGTGTGTATCAGTGTTCTCACTAGGTCTCAAAATATGAGGGAAATCCCCCTCCCCCCTTCCAAAACACTTTGAGAGGAATTTCAGTTCAAAGATGGGAATCTCAGTAAATTGGCAATGTAAAAAGACAACTTTTGCCCAATATTTTTTCCTAATAGATGGGGATATTCCAGAAAGTGATATAAAACTTGCATGATTGTTGAGAAAAGAGCATAAATTGCGCAATCCCGCTGGCTAATGCAAACACTGGTGTGTATACCAACAACATGATTTTTCCAACTCGGATATTGAGTAAAGATCTTACAGAGTATTAAAGGATGTGACACATGATTACTTTTATATCCCCAATTGGTACTTTTAAATAAGTGTGGGGTGACTGTACATGCCCAGTAAAGGGTATATGCCTTTACCCCAAACTGAAATGACCTGTCCTGGTTTAATAAATCTGGATTGGGCATTTTAAGGCAGATGAAATTTATTTTGTTGCTCAATTGTTATAACAGGCAACCCCTTTTTATAAAAAATACTGGTATTGTGAGATATCACAGGAAAAATAAGCAGAAATTTCATCGGTTGAAATGGTGTTCCCACATGTGATCACATATGACCCTTAATGAGAATATTTCTCACCTCAATGAGACCTGGATTTGTTGGCCACCTGTCAATTACACTCCACTGTAGATTGCTGTTTGTGATGAGACCTGGTGTCTGTGCATAATGCCGATAGATTGCATTGAGACTGCTACCAGTTGTTGAACAGCTGTACTGTGGGTACTGGGTAAATGCTACAGCTCTGGTAATACCATCACTGGATCAAAAACAAAAAGTCAATTTTTTCTGTTAATGTTATCAATGCCATAGCATGTGAAAGGGGGAGGTACTGCAGGGGTAGGAGAAATAGATACATGGGAGTAGGAGAAACTGAAAGGTGCAGCCTCTGACATGAGGACAGAATTGGAAACTTAGATTTACCTTTTCATGTGTTTCTTTTCTTCACATGTAAGGAGGACCTGGGACCTACATACTGTGGTAATTTCCCCAGGCCTAGTGTCCTTGTGCACAGCCTTAACTACTATAACTGCTTCACACTTTTTTCTTCATTGGAAGGAAAAATCTGACGGTATTAAAGAAAGTATCTAACTTACATTTGATTGGAACTTCAAGGGTGTACATTTAATACCCTGTGCCCACCTAACACAAAGTAAACATATTGCAAATATGCTTTGAACAGATTTGGATATTGACAACTTTCAAAATGTTCTCCAGAGAATTTTAGGGAACATAAAGCATTGAAAGTCTCCAAAACATTTTCTTCAAACACCTGACTACTCAGTGAAATGCTTGTTTTTTACAATTTTTGATGAAATTCAAGCCATCATGTGATACCAAATAGTAAATATGACTAATGTTTATAAAAAATTGAATGTCCTTCAATTATCCTGCATATTCCCTATATGCTCCAAAGTTCAAAATTTGGTGCTAGCCCATGGAGCATTTGCCAAACTTATTCCACCAGTCCTAAGGTTATTTACAAAACCTTTAAATGCATAGTGTACAGTATACTGCTATACAGCATATTTTGTACTGAGCCGATGTTGCTTTTCAATGTAAAACTGACAATGACACAAGTATGGCTTGAACTAGCGTCGGGGTATGTAGCCCATGTGTTTGTCCAGCCCTGGCTGTGGAAAACTGTACTTGCTTTATACATACGAGCAATGATCAGTTACACATGTCAGGTCCAATACATCAACACAATCATAATCATAGTAAATCATGGTACATCTATTAATAGACAACTCCACAAGTTCCTGCATATACTGTACACTATGATAAACAAACTTTTATTAGTTTTCACTGACATTTCCTTGAGAAATTTCCAAAATCCCGAGAGGAATATTCTCACATTTAAATGACTACTGGTATACCCAGTCAGCATATGGATATGACTTTAACACATCTGTTACATGATAGGCATATGGAAAAAAAAACATTTTCTACCTAGGGTGACTGAAACTTTTTGATTTTTTCCTGATATTGGTCATTTTTCTTAAAATTTGCATCCACTTTCCCTGACTGGAAAATCGCAATTCATACTAAATAATTCCTTTAAATGGCTGCAAATCCCAAAAGATTACCTTTCCATTTGGTTAATAGTTTGTTCTGTGAGCGGCTCAACGTATCGAAACCCAATATAATACTTATGAGGAGCTGTGGAGAGAAAAGAATAAGATGCCATTACGTATGAATATAAGTATGAACATTGTAGCTATTAGCTCATGACATACCACTGTGTAAATTTCTTGTAAAAGTTGGAGGAGTTCCACTTTTAAATAGTAATTCTTGATCAAGGATCAGTTATAAGTTTTCCTTCCAAGACAGGGTTTGAGAATTTCTGTATGTCTGCTGAAGTCAAATTTTGTAAAATTTTTTAAGAACACAAAAATTTTCAAAGGTTTTCATTCTTCATATTTCTACAAACTAGAAGAACAATACTTTCAAATTATACTTAATGATAACTGTAGTCTCCACGTAAATAACTCAGATGCCCAAGCTTTATACGGACTGCATGTGATTCAGAAACTTCAAACATAAGGTTCTAGAAGAGATCACTGAAATGCTGTTCTTTAGCTAGACAGTTAATATCAATGTGTATTAAAATGTAATGATATTTATCACACAACAAAAAAAAAAAATTGCACTAAAATTCAGTTCTGATTATTTATCGTGATTCTGATGGCTGTAAGTACTCCATTCGAAATGTTTGAGGAATTGCCCATGCCTGGTGTCTTAGATATTCTTACAGTTACATAATTTGTGACAATGAATAGACAAACAGCTGGCTGGTTTTTATTTCAATATACTGTAGTATTCAGTGACATAATACAAAACATTTGGATTATTTCAAAGGGCAGTAATAGCTGCAGAGTGGTGGGTTTCATCAACTATCTACTTCTCCCCATATGGGAGACTGAAGGAGAAGCCTTACAAGGGGTTCGGACCTTTCATAAATACATTATTTTTAGTAAGACATGCAATGTTGTTAACTGTTTTCTTTGAAATAAAGCATGGAACTTTTCGATTATATTCACTCTTCACAAACCCCTCACATTCACCCTTTTAACAAAGAGCAAGATTTCACATTTTTGTCAAAAATGTCCTCACCAGATAAATACCAAATTGTCACTGTGTCTCTTTCCAATGCATTCTGCCTAGTTAACAATAAAGTTTTTATTCTACTTCTAAAGGTTAATATCAAAAACTACCCATGGATACAAATAATGCCATGTACATAAATTCCAGTTTCTTATGGTTTGTCAACAGAATTTATAACTGGACCATTTCCCTCTCTTTCACAATAAAATGACACTTCATCCTCCCTGAAAGTTTCAGATGAAACACTAACCTGTTTCTGGTGATATCTCATCTAGTATTTTCACCATCTCAGATCCTTGTTTATGGGTCCACATCTTTATTGGTGACCCTCCACCAATTTTCTTGTACTGTTCTTGTATTTTGGGTGTCCTCCTTTTGGCAATGAAGGGGGCGAGTTGACTACCAAAAAAAAAACAATAAAACAATAAACCGTTTCAAAAACATTCAAAACTTAAGCTATAGTTATGATACATAGCACTGCATGATAAGCATAGGATTACAAATGCTGTCCCTTGTATATCCTGGACCCGGTGTACGGTTAAGTATAATAAGTTACGCAAAGTAGGATTTTCACCTGAACTCTGCTATCAATCCATTATCTTTTTTGTAAACTATTCTACTTCATATTAAATGCCCAGACAATTGCTTTCCACTCATAAACTGAAACCATTTTTCATGTATGTCCTCAAAAAAGCATTGTGCAGTGTGCACTTAATAAAATATCTTAAGTTAAAACACTAAGTTATACTCATAAGCTCAGCTAAGCTCCTAATCAGATGCTTGTTTCACCTCACATAAACAATGACCAGACAGGCTTCTATTAAAGCAGAATATACTGTATTCAGGGTCAAGCAATGAGTCAAATGCCTTAAATACTGTACCCCTACCAACACTGTTAACTGTTACAAAAGGTTGTAGAAGTTCTCATCACTGCAAGCTATAAAATGTCCAGCTGAGTGTCGGTGTAATCTTCCAAGTAGGCAATGAGTGAAAAAGTGAAGTTCAAACTGTCCTGTAAAGAACCCTTGACCTTTAGCAGAATCTGACATTACATCATTGCTGCACATCATGAAGCCTGCACCATCTTTATCTACTAAGATTTTAAGAGATCTAGCCTTTTAAGCATGCCGTATATTAGTCATTTTTAATCCTTAAAACTGTATATTCTCATCACTTTTGCAGCACCTGAAGTTTAAATCTTTAAAATCCATTATGAAAAGATTTAAGTGAAGCAACCATAGTTTAATATGACTGTGCAACAAAACATTCCTGATGAGGTGATTTTGGAAATAAATGCAGAAATTCTCCACAAGATGGAAGCTCTGGGCTACAAAATTACTGTACATCCGACAGTATCCCCTTTATAGCCTCTTCAGTATTAACTTGTATTCTGGCTGCATATCACAGGTAACCTCCAGTCTCTAAAAGACATGTTAACCTACCTAGATAAAATGAGCAGTCTCAGGGTTAAGACTGCATATCCTCATACTAGCCTTTTGAAATACATGAACAATCTGAATAGGCCTTTCAAAAAGAAACCACACTTGATCTAAATTAGGCACTCGATGTGAAGTTGTAGTTCATAAGCCATACAGGCTTCTCCCACATTCATGACTGCTTTGCTCAAAAAAAAAAACTGCCCTTCAAGGCCTGAATTATTATAACAAGGGAAATTAAGTTTTACTGTGTATCCTAGTAGTCCTTAGCTTCTAAAAACGTTACCCTATGCCTCTAACAAATTATCACAGCATAGTGATACCATGCAGACGACATATATTCTTTAGAAGTGTTGTATTCATACTACACTTTGGTCAGCCTATCCTTGAAACCTGTTTGACTACTGATTGCCTCTCCCTGTAACTGTTAACTCCCAGCAGTACCCTTGCTTTTTCCACTTTTCCATAACAAATCCTCATGTTCAAGATATTCTGTAGTTATTCCTTCGATTCTACCCTACCATTACATAATGACGTTATGTGCAATATGGAACAAAAATCTTTAATCCCACTGGTTGCAATTGATCTAAGTTCAGCATTTGACACAGTCAATCATCAATTATTGCTGGATATTCTTGAAAGATGCTTTGGTGTTTGTGATGTTGCCAAAAAATGGATGTGGTTATATTTGACCCACAGACGATTTAATGTTTATATATACAAATCACTTTCTGTGCCACTTAAACTTGACTTCTCAGTACTGCAAGGTAGTATTAATACTGGGTCAGTATATTTTACTTGGTACTCTAGTATAATCAGTACTTGTGTAATGATGACCAATCCCTCATCGGTTATGCCGATGACCATAGCATTTATACTAGTTTCAGAGCAGGTGACGTTTCTTCTAAAGCAGAGGTTATTGGCAATCACTCTTCTACCACTAGGAAAGATTAAAAACTGGATGAAGTGTAATTGTATTAAAATGGATGATGAAGAATCTGAATTTATTATTTTTTGGCAGCAAAACCCAATTACCAAAATGTATTACTAACGTTCTTACTATTGGTGACATTCCTGTTCATAGGTCTGACAAAATTTAACTGCTTGGTGTGTTTCTGGATGAGTCCCTTAATCTAAAATATCACATATCTATGAAAACATGGGTGGCCACCCTTGCTATGTCGAACTTAAAGAAGATCCGTCCATATCTTGACAGATCAAGTTGTCTCAAACTTGCTAATGCTATCATTTTTTTGCATATGGATTATTGTAATAGCCTGTTTTTTAATCTTCCAGACTCTATGTTACATCCCCTCCAAAGAATTCAGAACCTTACTTCTAAATTAATTTTCGGTCATTCCAAATTCGACAGTGCCTCTGAGGCTTTGAAAGAGCTACACATCCTGCCTATCAAAGCTCGTACTGAGTATAAGATTCTCCTACTTGTGTTTAAATGTCTTCACAATTTAGCTCCAACTTATTTATCTGTGTTGCTTGAATTCAAAACCTCCTATTATTCTACTAGATCCTCGGAAGGCTTACTTTTCAAGGTTCCTTCTACTAGTCACAAGTCCTTTGCGGATCTTTCTTTTAGCATCGCTGGACCTAAGCTTTGAAATGTCTGATCGATATTACTGTAGGCGGTCTTCGACCATCGTTTCTTTTAAGAGTGCTTTAAAAACTTATCTTTTCAACAGATTGTTTTCATGACTCTTGAGATTTTTGTTCTTTGTACAGTGCCATTGAGTGTGGTACACAGTAATGTGCGCTACAGTATATCAAGTTTTTCAACCTTAACCTTACCCTATGGTACTTTACCTTTGTGCAGGAAGTGGAATGATATCCTTATCCATGAATAACCTCAGAAGGAAATCATGAACCTCATCTAGTGTGGAAGGTCCTCCCATATTGAGCATCATTATTCCTGTCTTGGGTGGTCTAAAAAAAAGCAGTGAAAAATGCTTGAAATATCTTCAAGAAGACAGGTTTAACTAGTAACTACTGTACTTCAGTGAAGCCAAAGTGGATAGTGATAATATACAGTTTTTACTCATCTCATTACCCTTCTTCACAATTACTTCCACTTTTTACGGGGTGGTCAGCAAAGTTATATAAAATTTGGCTTCTTATAATTTAGAGCCTTGACCACTCTCCCCTGAAATTCAAGACAATGTGGATGAAGAAAGTAGTGAACCATAGTCTAAGGCTTAAAATCATGATGTCAAACAGATTAAAGGCAAACATTCATTGTCCCAACATTTAACATTCATGGTAATATACCATAAATCCTGACTGGTCACAAAGCTTTGATTTTGCAGATCAGTGAGACTGCTGCAAACTGCACAACATAACTAGCTCATCACACTGAAAACACATTCAGGTTCTCAAATTACAACAAGGTATATACAGTAGTACATTGTTTGAAACCAAACAAGCAACAGTACAAGCAACTGTACAGGTACAGGAAACAGTACAGCAACAGTGTAGGTACTTTCGTGTCATCAGCAGTAAAATTGTGGCAAATGAAACTTGAGTATGTTTTGGGAGGTATTGAAGACAACTACAGGCTCAACAGACGGGTTGGGAAATTCGGTACTTCCGGTCAGGTCACAAGGTCAAGTGTACCATGACAACGGGCAATGTGTTTTAGCTCTGCGTGCTCAGCATGCAACATCCGCACTGGGACACTGTAAGCGTGGTACACTTCACCTTTGACCCATTCCCATATTGCATTGCGTGGAAACATTTTCCCAACTCGTCTATTACTGTACCTCATCCCAGACAGTTAAAATTCTTCCACCTACTGCATGTGCTGTAAGTTAACTTCTAGCCGCTTCTCAAATTAAAACATTTGTCTATTGCACCTCCTAGAAAAAGTGAAAACACTAAACTGCTCAAGGTCAAATTTTACAAAATTCACTATACTAGCCCAATGTACTGTAGTGAATGAGTGGTTTCAACTGCAAGCTGACCTTTCAATGCAATGGGACCACATTACATCACATTTCACTTATCTGAAAAAGTCATCACTGAACATACTGTACATATTGATCAATACTAATTAATACTAATGTCTAAATTTATACGTCAGTCAAAGTTCAGTCAAAAAAGTGTGAATAGAGATACATACATAATGGTTCCTAACTGTGCTTGGTGTTTGAGGGATGTACTAGCCCCTTTGATGAGATTGGATGAGGAGATAAAAGTTACTTTTGATGGGAGGAATTTTATCCATTTGAGATGATGAATGTCTGGTTTAAAGGCAGGTACTCATCACCCAAGAAATGTTTTAGGTTTCGGGTAACCAGAATTAACAACTGGTGACTGCCCTTTGATTAACATTAAAGGTCACCCCAATTGGTCAATGATAAACAAAAGTGCAGATCACACACAGTAGAGTACTCAGCCAAATATGGCCATAAGTGATTGCACCATAGACTTTTTCTGCAAGGGGCTGAAGACAGTTACCTTTGAAACGGAAGGTAGGGCTGGAAGTACACTTAATAGTTGGATAATTTAATAAATTACCTGGGATGAGTAAATCTGGCCTTTAAGGAAAGGGAAGACCAAGGACGATCAAACAAGAGGAACTTTGTTACATCACCTCTAGTGCAGACAAAATACTACTTAAGATGCAATTTCCTCATGGAAATTAAAATTCTCCCAGTCAATTTTAAAGCTATTCTATTCCCAACCTCCCATTTACATAAAACATTAAGAAATAATTCTTCAGCACTTCACCAACAAAGGTCTGCCATTAAAGTCTTCCAAAGGCCATAATCTACTGAGTACATGGCTGTGTGTGATTTCTGCCACACCATGGGTTTCATAGTTAACTGATCTGCACAAACCTATGGCCAATCAGGATGGCTTACATGTGAAGGCACATTTTGAATCATTCAGCACTTCTTATAGCACTCAAAAAGCAGTCACCATTTGTGAATTTAGGTTGCTGCGAGCCCACATTTGGGTGATGAGTGTCCGATTTTAAGTGTCATTATGACATCCTGGTCAAGTATAGATGGCTAATGAATTTTGCATCATTTCAATCATTCCATTCTTTCATTTACTTTGTCCACACTAATAAACATACAATTTTAAACAATCAGTTTTTGGTACAGACAGGATACAGAACAGATGACCTAGTGCAAATATCAACTTATAAACAGATAGGAAACTTAGGAAAGAAGGAGAATATAAGGAAGAAAGAAATAGATAATAGAGTGTCCTGGACTGACATATTAATGAAGTAGGGAACTAATATTTCCCCACTAGATAATAGAGTACTTCACAGTTTGTACCAAAACTGACAGCTTATTAAGGTACAGTATTTAGTACTGTACCTGCTATCCTTTGTCTGCTCTGTTGCTGCAGGAGGGTCCTGTTGTTGATAGCTGCATGACAGGCTAATACTCCGCTTATGTGGAGACACAACTTCAAGTTGCTTGCAAGATCTCAACCCTGGAAGAATAAAAAAAGACCTGTGTAATAGGCCAACTAAGCTGAAACTTACAATAATACCAAGCAATAAAAGGGTTATGAAAAAATGAAATCTTTATCTTCTCAACATTAATTGATGAAATGAAATCAGTCTGTATAAAGATATGATAAAATCACTGATTTCAAACCTGAATGACTTGCCAGTGCAAGCATGGGGGTACGAGGGATAAATATGCAGACGTTACAACGGAAAAGGGTACATAAATAACTGGCCCACCAAATCTTGACAATATGATGGCTGGATATGTATTAGAAGTAAAGGAGCCTTGAGGAGTGTCTTAGCATTGCACAGCATTAATTTTTGTACAAGTCACATTCAATTTTTATGTGTGGTTCCCAAGAATAAAAATAACTAATACTGTACTGTTGCTCAGTAGAAGTATCAGTACAAGCGAAGCGTGTTCCCCAATTTACAAGTGTAATTTGTGCAGATCACTCAGTCGAGTACCCAGCTGCCCAACAGCTGGTAGCAGGTGAGCTCAGACACAGAAGTGTCTGGATATGACTCTAAGTGATTTACCCAAATTTGGCTGTGAGAAATGCCAGATGGCAACCCTGACCAGTGCAAACCCAACAATAATATCTTTTGTACTATGCTGCATATTTTAAGAATATAAAACAAGGATTCAAATGGCTCTTGCTTAAATGTCCCTGCAACTTACATGTACTGTTCAAGGTACTTGCCCATTTCAGGCATTTACAAGTTCTACAGCCAATTCACACTGGGTTATGAGAAGATGAGCCCATCAGAGAAAAGGTCCACAAGGTCAAAGGTCCACCCCAGACCAAATGAACACAACTGTATAGTCGTGAGGTGCACTAACACTGACTCTAATCCCCACTCTTACCCTAAACTCTCTTGTATTCCTCACCTTACTTAAAAGCGGTACAATCTTGCCCCAAACATATAAAATTATATCTCTAAACACAACTGATGACTGCACTTTCATTGACATCAATTCAAACAATAGCTTTACTCTGGGTGGTGAATGATGACTTGAGCAGTCAGTTGCGTTCCCAATTCCTCACACATACAGCAGTAAGTTGTAGGGATATGACTTTCAGCAATTTTCAACTTAATTTACTATTTATCATTGTCTAGGAGGTGTACAATATTTGAGAAGCAATTTTTTTTTTTTTGTAAAACTGGAGGAGGGGCTAGAAGTCAACTTCAGAAGAAGAATTTTTACAGTGAACCTTTCATGTTATTTGCTATACTCAACCACTGGCATTGCATTGATAGCAACATGCAGTATTTTACTGGATCTCAATGAGTATTGCACAACATTCCTGTTGTACTCAAATGTGCGCAGGTAGTTGAGATAAAACCAGGGCCGTAGTGAGCAGTGGGTGTGGGGGGTGTCACACCCCCCAATATTTCATTGGTCACCCGTCAGCAAATTTTCTGTCTGTTGGCAAAAAGAGGAGAGGGAAAGGAAAAGAAGAGAAAAAGAGGAAAGGAGGAAAAGAAGAGAGAATAAGGGAAAAGAAAGGGAAGACAGAGAATGAAAAGAAAAAAGAGAAAGAGAGATCGGGCCAGTCTGTTAAAGCTATTTCCATTTTCGGCTCTTCATCTAATTGGCCCATTCAAGTTGAAGGCCCATCGGCAAATTGATTATGCATGTAACGGCCATATCAACAGCCATTGGTGTACAGTAATTGGAGGAGTGACTGAGTCTGTCGGCAACTCAGGAAAAGAAAGGGAATTAACGGCTTCCTTATAGGTGCACTATTTCGGGTCATATGACAGTCTTGAAAAACCACTTTCGGCACATTATTCCTCACTTTTATCATCACCAGGGGAGCAGCATCCAATTACCCATGGAGAGGGTATTCTTAGCCCGTCTTCTAAACCCTAACCTTGACTTCAAACACATTTTGCAAACTTCTGAGGATCCGGTTTGCCCACAAACATCCTGGGAAAAAATAATGCGTGGCGCGCACGTCTTCCCTTTACTGCAATCTCAGGCTTTTAACTTTTGAACACCGAAATGAAACAGAAACAGAACCCATCTTCAGATCCTGGCATTCAAAGCATATTTTGAACGCTTGTGTTAAGATTCTGAACAGTTTCTTTCCCTTTTTGAACGCCGTACGCCTATCCACTTATCGTATTTGAATGCATGACGCGTCTAGTGTTCAAATGCTGAACACACAGTGTCCCAATTCTGAACGACAGGTTCAGCTCCTGAAGTATAGTGGCATGACTGGAGGAATAGCCTAACACATTAGAATTAACCAGAATCTTTGCATTGAATAATGCATTATGAACCAAAATATACCAATCCTGCATGAGACTTAATTTTTTTACCGAGAGATTAAGCTAAAACCTCAGAGCTTCCAGGGGTGAAGCCCCCCGGCCATCACCAAGGGCCCTAAGGCCGGCCCAGTGTTTTAGCCAGCCCCTATTTATGCCACAATGTCACATAAACAGTGACAAATGTCGCACAAAAAAAGCTGACAAGCAAATTCTACCCGGGTGTAAATTTTGAGGTTCCTCATAAGGGCAGAAATCCACTCAAATATTGCACCATTTGCGATCTACAGTAGGCACCTTTCAAATTCCACAAATTTCCAAAGGGGAGGGGGACGTCCCTCCCCTTAGACCCCTTCCCCAGGCCACAGATCAGTAAATGTCGCATTGAGTAAATGCCCAGGCTAAAACACTGGAGGACCTCTGGATCCCAATTGCTTAAAACTATAGCAACCTGACGAGAGGGATAGCCTGATACATTACATGTACATTAATGGGAATCTTTGCATTTGATGATGCATTATGAACCAAAATATATCCAACCTGAGACTTAACTTTTCACCCAGAGATATACTTAAACCTCAGAATTGCAGGAGGCTTCGCCCTCCGGAATCCACTACGGGTCCTTATGCGGGCCAAGTGTTTTAGCCAGCCCCTATTTGTGCGCAATGTCACATAAACGGCGACAAACGTCGCACAAAAATATCTGACACGCAAATTCTCTCTGGGTGTAAATTTTGAGGTTCCTCATAAGGGCAGAAAACCTGCACTCAAATATTGCACCATTTGCGATCTAGGCACCTTACAGATTCCAAAAATTTCCAAAGGGGAGGGGGACCCCTTCCCTTAGACCCCTCCCCCAGGCCACAGATCAGTAAATGTGGCATTGAGAAAACATCCTACATGTAGCTAAAGCACTGGCGGACCTCTGGATCCCAATTGCTTAAAGGCATTTTCCAGTGGCTTTTCACAAGAGTCCCATGTGAAAGAGAAAAAATTTTAGTTCATACCCTCTAAACCCGTAGCAATACTCTTTTCCTAACTCGAGTTATCTAATATCAAAGGCTACTTACTTTTGTCAAAAAATACCTCCAGTTCTCATCAAGGTCACAGAATGTTATGTAAAGTGGGCACATTGCCTCAGATTTCTTTTGTTTTCCTTTATAATTGAATGTCCTGTTGTCCTTGAAATTTGATACTGTTGGAATGTTTGAACATGTTTCCATTAGCATAAATCTACACCATACTGTATGTATGGCATAACAAATAAAGTTGCTAAATATTCCCTACAACAGTGTCAATATCATAAAGAAATTCAATGCTTTGTCAAATTAATGTGCCGTGATGACATCACAGATTTCCCATAATGCACTTTACCTTGAGAAAAAATTGCATTTCTTTAAAAAAATTAGTATCTTCCAAATGCTACAAGCTATTAAGATGCGGTTTTCACCTCCTAGAAGAGAAAAATTTTCTGTATTTTTTAAAGTCATTGATTTTTGTCACTGGCAAATCCCTTGAAAACTATAGCGGGAAACGAGAGGAATAGCCTAGTGGGGATTTACTTTGTACTGTAATGTATTTGATGATGCATTATGAACCAAAGTATATCCATCCTGAGACTTAATTTTTCACCCAGATATATACTTAAACCTCAGAGCTTCCGGGGCAGCGCCCCTGGACCCCACCAGGGGGCCTTAGGCGGGCCCTGGACCCCACCCGCTCAAGTTCGTTTTCGCACTTAGGCATTAATACCAGATCCGTCAGCAAAACAAATCTCCACCCCCCCCCCCAAAGATTAACACCTTCTCTACGCCCCTGGATAAAACCTCTTGCCCTTGGCACAAACAGTAACAAACTGAGCAGGAATTGAACCAGCAACCTTTGGATGAAATGAGATTAATGCTCTAGTTATGCAACATATACTGTATGATATTGGAGTGCTCTAGAGCTGTAAAAATGCCAGGACTTTTTTATGAGTGTACTGTATTTAACAGTAGATTGAAAGAAGGCTTGTCTGTAGAAGTACACATAGTGTAAACTCTTACAGGCGAGCCTACTTTCAATCTACATTTAAATACACTCATAACTTCCTGGCTTTTTTATAGCTCTGGAGCACTCCAATATACAGTATAATGAATTATGCCTGTCTGCAAAACTGACAATAACATAAAAAAAATTTATATTTAGCTGCTAAAGAATGGAATGAGCTGCCTATGGAGCTAATGAATGCTACATCCCTGAATATTTTTAAAATTCAACTGCATAACCTCATACTGTATCTAAGACATAGTTTTGTGATTCAGTGATTCTAGTAGTTTTAATTGGCAATTTTAACTGATTCACTCTTTAACGGCTATTCTAAAAATTTTATGTTTTTATATCTTGTTTTTGACCCATGGTGACCCCAGATGACCTTTGACCTCCACCAAAAACAATAGGGTCCATCTACTACTCACTGTGCATCAACAAAATTGGTATAAAATCTATCCAAGCTTCCTGCCTTGAGATGATTACAAGGTTTTCAGTGTCTGACCCCTGGTGACCCCAGATGACCTTTGACCTCCACCAAATACAATGTCAGGGTTCTTTCTCTGAACATGGGGCATCTATGTACCAGGTTTCAGACCTATCAGAGTTTCACTTCCTGAGATATCGTGTTAACCAGCAAAGTGTCACAAACACACACACATACTGTACATGTACTGTACCCACACACATGCACATACACACATGCCATCATGAATGCATACAGGTTTCTCTTATCATCTAAACCCCAAAATAAATAAATACAGCAATGGCTGTATAAAACAAACAATTTGCCAGTGGGCATTGCCTTGTGTTGGTGACACTCCTGGGAATAAACTGTTGTCTTTGCTTCTTTCTATGTGCAGGTTTATGCAGAACACCTTGGTTATTACCATAGTTGTACTGTAGGACTGAGTGATTACTGATGCTGGCTGCCATTCAAGTGCAACCATTTCCCTGCTTCAGTATTTTCTTATTTTGCTGAAAATGAAGTCTCATAACGACATTATTTACTGTACATTGATCTACAGTTTTCAAGATGTACACATTTGATTCTGCTACTGTATAGTGAGTGGCACATGAATTTTATGCAAACCTTACATTATGTGGACCCCACACAATTTTTACTCATGGCCCATAAGATGTCTCACATTGTCTGCTTTAAAAATACTGTAACAAAAGGAACTTGTAATCAAGTTTGTAAAAAAGATCTTGGTCATACCGCCCAACTTAAAAATCCAAAACTGAGCCTCAGGTCAATGTTTTCATTAGGATGTGAGCATTTTGTTCCATTTGTGCACATACAGGGATAGGATTTCCTTGATTTCTGCACATTGACACAGGTTCAAAAATTCATTTCATCTTTTAAGCACATACTAGCAATACCAGGGGTATTCCTGGAATTGTGGCAGTGCTTTGCAAAACGTGGATTGCACTGGTGCTTGGTCCAAGTTTAATGCAAGGCGTGATTGGTATACTGTAGATTAAGGTGACCATATTTTGGGGTTTTAAATCAGCCTGGACAATACTAGATCAGGCACCGTGTGAGGAAAATATACATCATTAGTGTGCAACTGGCTACAGTAGATGTGCGTGATCACAGCAGTATAGAAAACTTGATGCTCTAGACTTTCGATCTCTGTGATTACAGGTGCCTGTTAGACGTACGTTGTACTTGGGCATTAAGATGTTGATGTAATACTCCAGCAGGCCTACAACACTAGCTAGCCGGCCATTCAGGTCCTGTCCCATAGGTTTGCAGTAGGCTACACAATCAACAAAATATATTACCTTTAACAAAATATAATTAATATCTTGGGAAATTTCAAGGACATTTGTTCAAATCGTGGACACTTGTTCATAGGGGATGGAATACTGGATTCGGGGACTGTCCCCCAAAATTGGGGACATCTGGTCACCTTAGTATAGACCAGTGAAAACAGCAGTGGATCATTTCCAAGGGCACACCATCACATTGAATTTGAAACAGTGACAATGGATGCTTTAATTTCAATGGTTCTGGTTCTGGTTCTGGTTCTGGTTGGATACTACAAGCAGTTCTCCGCAGACGGGATATACGGTTGTAGGTGTGTGACGGCTAGCGGACCAGCAAATTAGATTGGATTAATAGAATCAGATCTCCTCAAGGATGTCAAGTTCAGTTTGCGTAATTGATTTCTAAAAGTTTCAATAGATGGGGACAATAGAATGGGACTGGTACTGTATTGTGAAACCTATGCTATTTCTGTATTTGTGATCAGAAAACTTGTACTTGCGATGCTACCATGTGTCAGCAATAACCTACTAAATGACTCACCCATGATAAATCTATCCCAGGGGCCCCGGGTCATATTGTAACATGATTAAAGTTAGGCAACCCTAATTAGGCCTAAAAGCATAGCCTACGCACTTCATAATGTTTTCGTTTATCTGGTTCCCACACAAAACTACAACTTAGCTATTACTCTACGTACGCCCTACTCGTCTAACGAAACACTTCATCGGCAGACTTCAACGTAAATGAAACAATTATGGATGTCAACACACGAAATAGCAACTAACCAAGCAAAATAGTTCTCTTTGGAACGAAGGCCATGATGATTTAGGTGAGAAATCCACCCGAGTTGAGCTGTCCTTCCCCTTAATCAGTGTAAGCAGAATTTGTTACACAAGCAGCTGTGGAAGCAAACGAAAGAAACTATTATACCTACTATACAGTTGCAACAAGCTGCGCGCGCTACGGCTTAAAGGTAACTTTTTTACAAATAGTGGCGTACTTGCGGCGACAATGGAGAGTAAAGGGCTTGGCGTGAAGGCAGACGGTCTGAGCTGTACAGTCTCAATCGGGATCGAAGGCCTAGTCCAGTGGCGCATCTGGGGTCACTTGTCGGGGGGGAGGGGGGCAAAAGAGCATATTTCCTGGTGAAAACTTTACCAACCTGCTAAAGTCCTCACACAGGCATTTTTGGCTGGTGGCAAACTGGGATATTACTGCCTGTGACCTGGGGAGGGGTCTAAGGCAACTTAAATTGCAATTTCAGAAGGACGTAGATCGCAAATGGTGCAATATTTCAGTGGATTTCCGCTTGAAAATGAAGACGAAAAGTAGTCACGGTGGTGACGAATGTTTTACCACGTAATAGTAATTAGCCTATGAGAAAAATCTTAGCCATCTTTTCATTTAGTAGTTGCTATTGTCCCTTTTTGCTAGTACTGAGGATTGAGATTAATAACCGATTAGATTTGTAGAAAAAAAGGAGACTTGCAGGTGAACTGGTGGAGAAAATAATTGCTAATAACGATCTGTTACTCCATCATTTTCAAATTTCTCGGCAGTATAGTTGAGAATATCAACAGTGAGCTGGATCGGTGTTCGTATTAGGTTGCAATATATATAAACATAGCACTGCATATATGGGCCTACGGTGCGTACTTCTCCTTAAAATAATAAATTGCTGCTATGTATGTTGGATTAAAGCCCTGGTGGGGTCCATGGAGGTGAAACTCTGGCATTTAGGTTTTTTAACACACATTTAAAGGACCGAAAATTTGGGATGAATTGTTTTGGTCAGCTGGTACCGCCCTTCACAAGGGATAGATTTGATGAACTGAGACGTGACGCCTGACGGAAAACGCAGTGTTCTAGAAACGATCGGACCTAGGAATATCTGACAATATATTCTAGGCTTCTGAGTGTCTTTTAGTATGTAAACACTAAAGTCACTAAATCTAATTTGCGCCGCTCTTCCATTTCAAACGATATTAGGAATTCCTGGAAAATGAGATTGCCCTTATCCGACCTGCATGGGAATAAACTATACTAGGCTGGCCGCTCGCATATAGCTTAGTACTTTTCGTTTGGAAATGGGGGCGACTGTTGATACGGTACGTATCAGTGCTGTACATACGTATCAGCGGTGTGTAGTGTTACAGATGAAACGATGGGAATTGCTGAAAAAGAACTGTTAAGAACTTTTCGCTGCAGTAATCAGACGGACATTCATCGGAATGGAATGTATTTAATTTTAACTTTTCACGGATTTCCGGAAAAGAGGCAGAACTTCTCAGTCTCTCTGATCTGAAAATAAATAATCTCCTTCCCTTTCACTCATTTTCTTTTCCCTTTCTCTCTGTTTCTCTCTATCTTCTTTCCTTATTTTGCCCCTTTTTTCATCCCGTGGTTCAAGCTGATCTCCCCGGTCAAAACCGTCAGGGGGCACTTTCCCCCTGCCCCCCAGAAGATACGCTACTGGCCTAGTCCCGAAGTCCGGTAAAACTTTGTTGTAAACTTGTGAGCAAAAAACACTAGTTTATTTATCTTTAGTAGTTTATCACTATGATAACTTTGTAAAGCTAATTTATACCATATTTCAGGATTAGGAAATTACTGTAGGCTACCATATAGTGCTTATTCTCTGTAGATTCACTTTTTATTATCTTTGAAGACGTTTTTGTTATGAGTAATGTACTGCTTCATATCATTTTTTTCACGCTAAAAATGTTGCCCATAATTTATAAATATATCTTATATCTTATAAGATTGTCACATAATAACTTCTTGATGCAAGCAGCAGCTATAGTGAGGTTGGACTTGTAACCTCTAGTTTTCGGAAAATTATACAGTTCCCTCCAGAATATTATTCCGTGCATTATAGGCTAGTCGTAATAATGATCATCGGGCATTGTTCAAGTTAAGCCCCTTGTTAAAGTATTCGTGGAGATGAATGATGTCGTAAGGAGATAGTTCATCAAATCGAAAGCATTAAATAAAGGTCCTTGTAAGCCTTATCAACAGCTAATAATTGGTAATCTTTTCACACTTCTTAAAGTATTAGCATAAATTAAACTTACTCCATTCAGATAACAACTTCCAGATTCCAGTGTCTCGAGGGCCATTTCCTATTCCAGTGTCTCCGATTCCGGGTCAATTCCAAGTCCGGCCATTTGGCAATGTAGCATACCAAACAAATGGCTTTTACACTATTTTCAAATGCATAACGTAAAAGGTCATTTTTAGGAGTGAATTTCATGGTCCAGCCTATCCTCTAATCTTGTTGGCTGTGTGTGACTATTCATGTTTTAAATTGTGTACAAGTAACGATTCTCTGGAGTTAAGTCCGAGTCCAGCTGCAGCCCATTGTGAGCCAATTTTGATCCCGAAACCTCCAATTTCGGGCCAATTTCGAGACCATGAAAAAAGGAATCGAGTCCGGCCGGAAGTAAGTTCGAGTCCGGAATAGGACGTTACAACACTGACGAAGGTCAACAGTACCACCGTTTCAGCTCTCATCACTCGTTATGTGTACGTACAAATTTTTGAAAAAAGACACTAAATCAAGAATGAAATTATTACTTCTCTGATACCATGATACAGCAGAGCCTACAAATTGATATTGTGGAATACTTCGCTCTAATTAAATCTATTTTGTTCAAGTATACGTTTCTAAACGAAATAAACTTAGAGTGTGGATGCAAACTACAAATTAAGGCCTGGGAAGTGCCATTTCTGGCAAATCTGGAGGTATTAGGGGCAATAAATTTCTTAATACGATTGGCTCCAAAAGCTTGCGGTACTTTTGTTAGGTACGGTCAAGGGCAGCGATCGTGGGGGAATGGGGGACATGATCCCCCACTTAGTTGGTCGGGGGAACAGACCACCTTTCGTCCCCGGCCCAACATTTGGTCAACAACCATAATATTTCCTAATATTGTGAGTGTGAGACATAGTCTTGCCCAATAATTTGGTTGAAGGGGACGTAATAACTGCTGATATTTTAATAAATGTTAGACTTTCTGATGACTTAAAGGGGAATTTTCATGATCCCAGACAGTTCCAATTCTCCCAACTTTGCATCTTCTAGCTCCTCCCACAACTGTATGAGGCTCTTCCTTGTGCAAGAATAAACCTGTTTTATTGCTTAAGGCCATGTCCTGGTGAGCATAAAAGGCTATAAAATGTAATAAAAGTACTCTCTCTGCCTTGTGTAGAATGTGAGCTACTCTGCATCTTTCAAATTTTCAAACTTTGATGTCAATCAAAGAGCAGTCACCAACTGAGAATTTTGATATACATACACTAAAAATATACTTTGGGGTGATGACTGTCTGTCTTTAAGTCATGAAAAACGAATTTTTAGGTGCCTTTCGTGCGCATACTGTTCAGGAAACGTGTTTGGTGATCAACAAAACAGCCGTAGACACATGTTTATTTTCTCTGTAATTTGGTTGGGAACATAATGCCTTTGTTCAATGTTCCTGTAGAAATGGCCAGCTGAAGTAATATATGTTAGAATTAGTGTATGTGAGACACAGTCCCCTCAAACTGTCAAATAACTTGCCTGGTTTGGAAGGACGAGGTACCTTTAGTATTTTGGCAAAACCCGAAATATATGCTCATATATATTTGCCATAAGGCACGATTCCTAGTGATTTTGTTGAGGGGACGGAATGCCTTTCTCCCCCTCTCCAGTTGTCATAATATGTAGCTCAATTGACCAGGAAAGGCAAATGCTTTGGCGCACTTCGCGCGCATCTGTTGCAACATATATGCCTGGTGATTACTGAGACTCTAAGAGAAATACAGGTAAATATTATATTCAACTCCAAATACAGGGTATCCAAATTAACGCACTTGATTGGGATATCCCCATGCAACCATGGGAGTTACCCCAGTGCTCTTAAAACAATCTGATCCATAGGGGCACTAACCGGAATCTTGTCAAAAAGTTGACTAAACCTGAGTCAACATTCTCTAGATGTGGTTATTAAAAATGGAACACCTCGGTTCATTTAAGCCGAATGTAGTGAAAATATTAGAATAGATTTCTGTTCGTGCTCCTATAAGACTATTTTCAACGCTGAATGGGACGTTTTAGATGAATGTTTCCTCAAGAAAACAGCGTCATACTTATTTTAACTATCACGTTGATACTGTGATATTAATTTTACTTTCCTGATCTTTCGTATCGCGGTGTTTCCAATTCCCTTTTTTGATACATCAAAGTGAACAACAGGAAATCCACAGTAAGATAGCCAAGGGAGACCAAAGTTATGTCGTCAATCTCCATGATACCCCCAACTCAAATGGATCTTGGTAACTTTGATATGTATTTTCAATGCGCTCCGCTGGGCAGTTGCTGATGGCTAAGAGCAATATTGGGCAGGAAAACGTTGGAATTAAAGTTCCAAAAGTAAATTTTAAGGTCCATGGAGCCATCTGTTTACGTCCATGCCATCCTCTTTTCATTAATTCTCTCCAATCAACACACTTTGTTCTCTACAGATTTGACCATCCTTTAGCCTGATATCTTTTCAAAACAGGTAACTCTTTTTGCGTGTACGTGACAACACGGAACTTCATTAATTGTCGACTTTTTATACGCGTCTCTGGGGTCTTCACCCAGGCGCGTAGTCTGGGGGAGAAAGGGGCAACCACCCCCACTTACAAGGCCTGGGAAGTGCCATTTCCAGCGATCTGGGAGGTATGTTCGGCCAAATTTTTTTGTGCGCTTCGCGCCAACCTATGGTGGCGCTACGCTTAGATAGTCGGCCTACAGGCTTCGCCCCTCCCCCGGCAAATTTCTGGCTCCGCACCTGTCTTCACCCGAACTGAACATGGCCTAGTGCCTAGTGGATCACATGATATGGGCGCTTACTTTTTTAGATTTTGTAATCTCGCACAATGTTGTATTTGCGTACATAAATTTTCTTTGCGCGCACGTACGTGTAACTTTCTCGTGCAATTTTCAGGAAACTTTTTGTTATTTATTTCTTTTTAGGAAGGCTCAGTGGTGCAAGGGTCAGTTCTGGGTCCAGTTTGGTTTATTATGTATATGAATGATATGGATAAAGAAATTGAATCAACAACAGGTATGTTTGCAGATGATGCAAAAATTATTAGGCCTTTATTAAAAATAAGAGAGACGGGGAAATTTTACAGTTGGATTTGGAAAGACTTACGAGATGGACACAAATGTGACAAATGAAGTTTAATGTAGACAAGTGCTCGGTGTTACACTTTGAACACAACAAGCCAACGTACAGATATGTTATGTGGGAGGTATTTACAAAGTACAGAAGGAGAGAAAGATTTCGGTGTGTATGTGAACACATCAATGGAATTTAGTAAACAATGTGCAGAGTAGGTATAAAAAAGCAAACAGAGCAATTGGAATTATCAGGAGAAATTTTACAAAACTTGATAAGAATATGCTTCCGAATTTGTATAAATCTCTTGTAAGACCACGTTTGGACGTTGCAGAACAAGTATGGAAACCTTACCTAAAGAAAGACATCAGTTTAATCGAAAGTGTACAAAGGAGAATGACAAAATTAATACCAGGAATTAGAGGAAAAACTTATGAGGAAAAATTGAATGAACTCAATTTAATGTCACTTGAACAGAGACACATCCGACAAGACCTGCGTACTTTTGACAACATAATTAATAAGAAGATGGATATACAATTGGATGGAATAGCAGGAATTGTTGGAAAGAAAAGACCAAAAGGGAACTCATTTAAAATAAGACCCAAATATGCCAGATTAGAATCCGGAAGAAACACATACTTTAACAGCTAAATTTGGAAATTTTTGGAACGAACTGCCCGATGATGCTGTAAAGACAACAACTGTGAATGCTTTTAAAGAGGGACTGGGACAGTATGTGATCATTAAGGGCCTTTGGCCTCCTATCATAGTAGCCAGCCTCAACCATATGGAATGATCCTTCCAAGAGAGGGTGGCACTTCAAGGTAAATTCATGTTAAATCCTCTGTGTCAACAATTTACATCAAGGAGCTGTGAGAGGCAGCTCGATCGATCCCTGCTCAAATCAAGTTGAGTATATAAGACTGCATGGTAAAAGTTTGGCTGTTAATGACTTCTGAGCGTATACCCAATGCTATACTCGCGCGACTGGTAAGAAGAAATATTTGTACTTCTTCGGCCCCACTAAAGAGAACATTTCGTTACCAGCACTACGTTTTCTCGTTTACATTTCATACACTTTTACGTATACGTATTCGTCTATGTATACGTTAATATGCGTATGCGCGTACGTATTCATGTAGGAATATATATACACATTTGTATACGTAAACATATGGATTATTTTGAGGTTTCCTCCCCCCCCCAAGTCCAACACAAATCGCCGCCTTGGGTAGGGCCATGATGGTCCCTAGTTTGAGGAAACTCGATCCACAGTAGATATTTATCGAATTAAAGCAGTGGCGTAGCCAGGTTTTTTGTCAGGGGGGGGGGGCAAGAGCACCAAGATTTCCCCCAGTTAGTGATCTGCTTCCTAATAATCAGTGTTCTCCGCAGGTCCAAATTTTGTCCGGGTGATTTCTTCTGACCTGGCTGATGTGACTGGTCGCCGTCCTGGGGGAGGGGTCTAAGGGGAGGGGAAAACCCCTCATGTAAGGTGGGCTAGATGCAAAATGGTGCCAAATGGTGCTAAATGAAAATTTAATTCCCACCAGGAATTCCTATTTTTTAGGAAGCTTTTTTTTATCTTGCTTGTCTTGGTGAATTTTTCTTGAGTCCTACTGGTACTTCAGAATCACAATGGGTGAATTACAGTAATTTAGTGAACCCTGGTACACCTTTCCCTTCATCAGTTCACCACATTCACCACAATCAGTGAATTTAACGAGGACCTGCCCTGGTATCAGAGTATAGCACTGGACCACTGACCTATTCTAACAAACTGCATGTTCCACAATGCCTCTCCGTCAATTATCAAGAAACATTGGAAGTAAGGACAGAGTCCCTTGTCAGAGGTCCAGACAGGGACGACGCTAGAGGAGGGTGTAGGGGTGTGAACAGGGAGGTGTGTTAATAACACCTCCCTGGTGTGAACACTCCCCCCCCCCCCCCCCATCCACGCAGTCGACAAAACCCTGCACTAGTCGGCAAATGAAGGAAAAAGGGAAGTGCAAACGAAGGAAAGTAAGAGGAAAGAAGAAAGAGGGTGAAAAAAGAGGTAAAGAGGAGAGAGAAGAGGGAGAGAGAAAGACCGGGCGAACAGAGAAAAGGACAGGGGAGGGAGGGACAAAGCAGGGCAAAAGAAAGAGGGTGGTGCAGACGGAAGACAGGAGATTGGAATGCATTTGTAAACAACGTTTATTACAATATTTTCAAAGCCCGTAAGCAACACTTTTTGAAACTTAAAACATATTCTGTCGGCAAAAAAAGCTACATAGGGCTTTTCAGTATCATTGTATACTAAAGGAGTTCATCGTTCATGTGGTTTCTGGCATTGAGTAGGTGAATTCTGCACCAGTCGGCAAAATGAAGGAAACATTACGAAAAGAAAGGGAAAAAAGTGAAAGATAGAGGACAATTTCTGTAATCAGAACCCAAAATTTTCGACGCACTACGCGCGCTGTAACCCTGCTGTAATGTCACCCCGGTTTCTTCAGTAGTTCCATTCTACATAGCTAGATAGCATAAGTCCTGTCAACCTCACCAAGTAACATGTAGGCAGGGAGGTTATGTAAATTTCATCCAATATCGCAAAGCCTAGTTGCCGTTCTCTAGCTGTGTCATGCTGTATACGGTCAGTTGGTGGAGCGACTCACGGAGTAAAGTTTGGCTAGTCCAGGTGGTTTCGACACATATATGTTGTCCCTGATACAGCCTACAACCCTTACAGTTTTTATGTTTTTACTGTTTGTCTTTGTTCGTAAGATAACATGTTTTTGTGTCAGCCTATCATAAATTTTCGCCCCCTTTGCAATTTCACGATTCAGACTCAAAAGAACAGTACAAGTGCGCAACTCGGCTCCAATGCCATGGGATAGTTAGGTTCCTTCATATCCCTTTCTCACCCCCTCGACATGCTGTCGGAACTTAGGGTCTCTGGCATGGCCCGGCCCCATGTTGGGAAAATTCTGTCGCCACCCATGGTCGGTTTACTTATTTTAGCTTTTATAAGGGTCATTTCTGCGATAAAACCCCAAATTTTCGGTATGCTTTGCCCGCTCTTCCTCATTTTCGTTAATAATAGCTGAATATAGAACAAACCCTTTCCATCTTTTCAACTAACTTAAGTAGAATTTATCGTTTTATGTAAATGCCGGGAATTTCATCTCATTTCGCTAAACTAGTTACTAGTAATGTTCTCTTGTGTCTGTCTTTCGGTACGGCTAGTGACTCGAAGAGGGAAGTACAATGTAAGTTGTGCCCGATTGGGCCCAACTGCCTGGACAGTTGACCTCAGTGGCGTACACAGGGGGGAGGCCATTGGGCCATATCCCGCTCACGGATGCCAATTTTTTCTGGTCCCTAAAAAAGGTAAATGTTTTAACACAAATTTTACTTCCAAAGGTGGTATATCTAGCACCAGATTGCATGTAAGGACACCTAATTTTTCAAAAATTTTCAGAGGAGAGGGGGACACTCCCTCCCCTTACACCCCTCCCCCAGGCCGGCGATCACACAACATATTGCCTCCCCCCCCCCTTGAGAGAAATACTGGGTACGCTACTGGTTGACCTATATAAGCTTTCAATAAGTACAGATTCTTCTTAGTGTAAGCTTACCCAAAAGTTTCGCGCGTTTCGCGCGCTTTGCAATTTCACAGTTTAGATTTCGGGAAAAACCTTAAATCGAGCGAAAGTATTTTCCTCTAGTATATACAAAATTTTATGCAATATATGCCCCGCAATGACTTGGTATAGCACACAGGTTTTCTTCAAATATCCCCTCACCAACAGCATTGGGGCTGTCGAGGCCCCGGGTCGTTGCCCCCCCCCCCCGTTAGGCAAATCCTGGCGCCACCCCTGCTGGACCACTACCGGTTGGACTAACGGTTCTCAGCTCTAACTGCATCTCTTATCAACACTTTCAGTCGGCATTTCTTTCTTCTTAGTCGGCAAATACTACACCACACCCCCCATGATAAATGCTCTGACGGCGCCCTGGGTCCAGAGATCCCATGCTGTATAAGACAGAGAGTAAAACATAACTAGTACAACTATAAGCATGGTGTCATCGTTCCATCTCTGAAAGATTTAATGCGGACTGGTTGTGCCAGTGTGGCATATACTTTAAAATAAGTAAAGTGTACTGGTTGAGAAATTTAAAATTTTACCAGATCATACGCAAATTTCACCATATATTCACTTTCGAAATTTCCCCCAAGATTTTTCAAGAGGGGGCAACTTGCCCCCTTCCCCCCCCCCCGGCTACGCCACTGTCGAAAAGGATCCTGGGCATTACTAAAATGTCACACCCACATACCGTAGATAGCCTACTTTCCCCATTGTCACTTCGTATAGAATCGCTTAAGTGGAATTGTTATTCCAAAACTCCATAGACACACTTACGCCATCCGTACTACCTAACGGACTGACGGCCTCTATATCATTAAGTCAACTGACTGTTAATCTATGTTTTGCTATGGAAAAATTGTCAAAGTGACATTTTCGTGGTCTGCCAAGTATAAGTGTATCCAATGTATACAATTTCATGATAATTTAAAGCTCCACTGTACGTACTGTCCGTCACAATTTCGAGGGCATTCCCATGAAGGAGTTGCCTTTAGAAAGGCCCCTAGGCGGCAAAATGGAACGTTGGACCTCGCGAAGGGAGTTTCTGCAACGCTCTCCCTCAAGTATGTTGGGGCACCGGTGCATATTAATGTTCATTGTAAAGCAAGACTTAGCGCCCCAAGTGGCAGAGTGGTTTATTCCATGCGGCTGCTGTGCACCACTGTGTTTCACAAGTGCGTCATTGGGCTCAATCCCGCTAGAGGTTCGTGGGGTTTTTTTCGGCGGGGTATAGGCTCCAGCTTTCCTCCATGCACTTGGCAAGGGCTTGCCATCAAAACAAGGTGCCCATGAAGTCGGTACGTTGCGCCCCGGACTGAAGCGCCCTCATTTGGGCGGATCAGTCAACTAGCCGACTTTACTTTGTTAGTTGCCTGATTGCCCTCTCCAGCTTTCGAACTGCATGAGGGGAATGGCCGCCCTGAATATCCCTAAAACCACACTTTTTGGAGGTCTGGGATCCGCGTCCTGGGCCCCTCAACTTAGAATCCTGGATCCACCTTGGCAGTTACGGCTGACAATGGCATTGTCTTGTTTATTTTCTATATTATGATACTAACTTCGGCTTAGTGTTTCGAAGGGGGAGGGGTGGGAGTGACGAAGATAAACAAACGTTTGTAGGCCGGGTCATATGGGAGACCTGCATGCACTATCCAAGCAGAGTTCGACCATTTTGCCAGCGAAGCGTCCTGATTATTTTTTCAGTTCCCAAATGACACTCAAATTTCCAACCAACTGAAATGGCACTTGCAGTATGTTCTTTGAAAGGTTTCAATCAAGGCTCCAGAAACTTATTTAATATGTATTACTAGACTAAAAGTAAAGCAAGATAGAAACATGTACAAATGATAAAACTTTTATTCGGTAAAATCAGTAATTTGTACGAGAAAATAGGAGTTATACGTTTTGAGGTTCGACTTCCTAACGTCATTTCTCAATAAGACCACGTCAAGTTGATAATTACACTACTAGGCTACTATTTGCGAGCCATCTTCAAATTAGGGTAGGGGTCTATCTGTGGAAGCTAGGTATACATTCTCTCTTTCAAGAAATAGCAAATGTACAATCAACTCCCTTTGTACATCGAGTCTTGGATTTTGAGGAAAGGTTGACTAAAAATGGCACGTGGAAACAAAAAACACCTTACCATACCCCTCCACCCACGAAAGCACCTCAATTTTAAACTATTTAAAATTTTGTCTCTTTGAAAAATGAGGGATGTATATCCCGGCCCAACTACCCCTTCCCACGTCCCCCAGCAAACCCTTTCTTCTCGTCCTTCCCTTCCCTAAGTTCCCTCCCCTTTCCACCCCACCTTTCTCCACCTCCGTACACCCTACCTTACTCTTTCCAGTTATAACTCAGCAATATATTAGGCCTAACCTGCAGGGCATGAAAAGCCCGAGTCCGGACTCTGATTGGACTCGGGAATCGAGGCATTTTAATGGAATCGAAAAGTTCCGGAATCGAAATTGGCCCGGAATGGGATGCAGCTGGACTCGCAGCTGATCCCAGCCGTGCCCACAAAAATGAAAGTTTCATGATGACCTTATTATTGGTGCATGAATGGTCGCCTACAGCCTGGCTCCGTCAGTCAACTAACTTAGTTGCAGGTGTGGACCAGCACTTTGAAATTGACCCCTAAAAATGACACTAGTTTAAAGGCAATGGGCAGTCGCCCCAAAATTTGCTTTGAAAAATTAGGCAAACTCTTGCAAATCTCCTCATATTGCATTACAAGCACCTCTGAAGACGTTTTGAACAAAACTATTACAAACAATAGGTAAGTAAGCAAGGGGAAATTTTCCTTGAATTTCACAATTCACTGACTAACAAAACATACATGATCAAAATAGACCATTCATGAACAAGATCGAGTGACGGGGCATACTAACTTTGATTGGGGTGACTGCCTATTGTCTTTAAATGAAATGTTCTTGAATTAATAGCATCAGGGGTGGCGCCAGGATTTGCCCGACAGGTAGGCCAAGCTCCCCTACGGGGGGCCAGCAGTCCGGAAGCCCCGACAAAGGCCAAAACCGCAAAATTTTTCGACGCGCAAAGCGAGTGCGGAAAAATTTTTGGCTTTTTTTACAAAAAAAATTGAAAATTTGGAAGTTTTATTAAAGGAAATTTGAAAAATTTGGATTTTTATGGAAGAAAATTGAAAAATTTGGTTTTTTTTAGAGGAAAATTGGAAAATTGTGGCAGTGGCGTAGCTCGGGTTTGTGGAGCCCGGGGCAAGAAACGAAATTGGCGCCCCTACCCCCATCTTCCGGGGGAAATCTTATGATTACTTACACAACTCAAGATCTTAAATAGAAGAAATGTCCATGGCCATGGGCGTCCGCAGAAAAAAATTCAGGGGGGCAAAATTTTGTAGGGGGGCCAAACATTTTTCATGGGAAATATTTTACTCCCAGAAAAGAGTTTAGATGCTACTTCACACAGTGTTGACAAAGGCGTAGCCAGGAATTTGTCAAGGGGGGGGGGGCGAAGTCCATAGACAAACTCTCAGCGCTCCGCGCCACCATGAGTTGGTGCAAGAAAATTTTGGCCCAAAATGCTTCCCAGATCGCTGGAAATGGCACTTCCAAGGCCTATTTACCGCATATTAAAAAGGGAAACACTAGCAATATCGTAAATATTATTTTATTAAAAGATAAAATTGCTATATCAATATCACGCTCATGGCAAATGGTAGTTCCAACATTTTTTTAAGTGATCTAGATTTGGCCCCCCCTAGTGGCGCCCGGGGCAACTTGCCCTCCCCTAGCTACGTACGCTACTGAATTGTGGTCTTTATTGAAGAATCTGCCCTGCCTATGAGGCGGGCAAAATCAAGCAGATCGTCGGGGCGACTGAAGGTCGTTGGGACTTTATATTTTAAGGCTGGCCAACGAAACTGGAAAATTTCCCCGATGATGGGGGCATGCAGCCTTCCCGACGGGGGGCATGACCCCCAGCCCCCTCTGGCGCGCCACCCCTGAATAGTATAAAATAGTATTTGTATGATATTCGGAATCGGAGGGTACTGGACTCGGAAAATGGCCCGGAATGGGTGACCACTAGCGGGAATCGGAATTGGCTCGGAATCAGGCCGGGTGACCAGACGTCCCGTAAAATACGGGATTGTCCCGTATTTAGTTCATTTGTCCCGCGTCCCGTATTGAACCTCCCCGGGACGCCTGTTTGTCCCGTATTTCCATGTTGCTGAAGGGGGTTAATTCCTTACAAAATAGACACAAAAAGGAGACAACTCTGGTAGAATGGACGGATACAACTACTGCAAGGAAAATTGAAATCTACTGTAGAGTGCGTTAGCAGCTTTTTTAAAGCCTGCTCACCCCAACGTGTTTATGTATTACAATTGTGGGCCAACGTAGGATAGTGTCGAGGTTCGTAGTCAGTTCCGCAGTTTAGTCCCCCATAACATTGGTGCCTCTGGCATACTACTAGTCGCATGTAGCCTGCAGAAATAGTTGTAGTGTCTCCCTTATCAAATCATAACTGCAAATTGTAACTTTTATATGACATGTTCTGAGTTTGTTACATATGCCCAATCTTATAGGCAATTACTCAAAGCTGTGTCATCAAAAAGAAATATAACTATTCTAGTAATTGACATTTTCAACACAATTTATGACCTTGTGATTTATAACTTGGACCTCTCTAAGTACGACTTTCTGGTGCTTTGAATGCACTCAAATCCAGAAGCTTCCGGGGGCTTTGCCCCTGGACGCCACCTGATGGGGGCTTCGCGCTACGCATGCACACAACCCACCTTCCAACCATGCAGTGTCCCGTATTTTACTTTTCAAAATCTGGTCACCCTGCTCGGAATAGCTGGGTTATCATAGCTGGACTCGGATGCAGCCCTATAGGCTGGTAACCTGGATGGATGGATGAATGTATGGATGAATGAATGTAAAAGAACAAGATAAATGTTTATAATTCGCAAAAAAGCAAACGAATCCTCGGGCTCCCTGAAAAAAGAAAGAAAGCAAGAACGACACGGCACTGGCTGTTGGAAGACTGGTCTATAGAAATGTTGGTCACTGAGTTTCATACGTGTGGTTAATTTCTCAAAGGCAGCTCTGCCGACTGTATGCTGTCTACAGCAGTAGACGTCACATGACATTGTTTACACGTACACACGTACAACGAATTCAGAACTCAATATTGTTGATTTCGATTCATTCCAGCTTGGGAGCAGGGTTCGAGTTTTAACGTTACACGTTTGTGGTTTGTGCACAAAATTGTGATTTGATACTTGCACAGTTGCGGTGTTAAGTTCAAGAGAAATGTGTACAGCATTTGAAGAAAGATGATTGATAGGCTACACTCTCTTCAGGGCCCTAGGCGTAATTGGGAACATGAATACTTAGGCCTAGGCCTACTGTGTTATGTATTTGAAGGCCTAACGTTAGGTTACGGCTGTGTATGTGTTTTACTATTTATACAATTAGGCCTAGGCTAGTACGTGAACGTTAGGGGGTTGTTATTAGGGTTGAGTTGTCACCATAGATTCTTAGTTACTATACTGTACACTACACATTGCCATATGCATTGCATTAATAGTGGGGGTCAAGCAAAATATTTCCTTCAGACTTTCAAGATTCCATGAAAAAGGTTAAGGACCATGCTATTAGTATTACTGGAATGTGCCAATAACAGTTTGATTGTTTACCATGTCCATCCTGTTAGCTGTTGCCTACATAGACTAGAGAACATAATGTCATAAGGGGTGATGGAGCAAGCCAGGAACTGCATACAATTACGTACAGGCGTAGTGCACTGAAGTCAAAAGTTGGGAAGTTATGTTAGGGTATTTGCGAAACTGGTACAAATTTTCCACCTGGCAAGAAACTTAGTTTGTCTATGACTCCAGTAATACATTTGAGACATTGTAGGGGAGTGCTTGCCAGACTGGAGAGTTTGCCTTGTGCGCATAAGATCTGGCCCATGCAGCTTGCTGCGTGGTTTGGCACCTGGCCACACAAAAAATTCCTGGTCATAGATCTGGCTGCACATGCGATGCAAATTGGCCACGGCCACGATGCTAGGAGGCAAAAAGTAGGCCTACCTGAAAGCTTACATTTTAACCAACATTTAATCACGCAGAGGTCTGTGAATCGATCTGGCCCATGGCCACACAACGGACGAGAAATAACAAGTTACTTGCCTGCTCAAAATGCAAACTTTCCACTCTGGGAGGCTTGTATTAGAGTGGGGGTGTTTAATAGAGTAAATATGATATGGTACAGTAGGTGACGATATCGCAGTGGGGGAAATTTGCCAGAGAGTTGATGGACCAAGTTTGGTGGAAAAGATTGCAGTCTGAGTCGGGTCGTTCCCATATGAAAATTTTGTTGTGGATATTGCAAAAAATTTTCAGTTGAAACCCCAACGATATTGCAATATCCTTTGATCCCGTTTGTGTTTACAAAGGCACCATTACCTCACATGGCATCTGCCACAGCATTGTGGTTGTGATAGTGCTGTGGCCCTATTGGTGGGGAATCTCCAATGCTGATGTAATTTGTGATGGAATAGAAGACAAACCATAGCAATGGTCTTAAGAAATTTGCCCGCACACTGTCTACCATTATACAGTATTCCTTAAAGACCAATGCATTGCTCTGGTAATCGTTTGTTACAGCAACAACTCTAAAATGAGATGGGAAATACTGAATACGAAATAGTCTGCCGTAGGCAAACTGAAGCACAGCACAGTGCAAACAGCCTGTTGCATATATAGTAGTTGCCTTCGTAAACATCGAAAGTACACATAAACTTAAGTGTACAGTAGGTACAATAGCATCACTTATGTAATGCTTAGGCTACTACTCCACACAGCACTATCACAATGGCTCTCTTTCCATTTCAAATGGCATAATTACTGTCAAAAAATTGTACTCTTTGTACAAGGGCTGTGACAGAGGAGAATAGTGAAAATGTTCACTCAGTAGAGTTCAAAGTTTAAATGGCTACAGTGTGGTGTGCACACCACAGAATAGCTACAGTGTGTTGTTTTATTTTGTTACTGCATCTGATAAGAAAGAGCCTGCTTCCTTGTAGATAATGTTATGGTAGCACCGTAGCAGCTTCTTGATTTTATAGTACGCATACTTATGTTAGGATTTTGTTAACTTATAAGCACTTTGTTTTGTTTTCAATTTCTCATTCAGGTATTGTCTTTCTGCCATAGATGAAAATAATCACAAGCATCTGTTACTGCCCTAGAGTAAGCAAGGGAATGTGACTCGCAGAATATCCTGTATTTGATATTACCTGGGTTTCTTTGTCAAAGTTGATGCATTTGATCCAAGCTGTTTCGAAGGGCTACCGACTTCGTAAGCACAGTCACTGAAATAGTGTCAGCTCATGTGAGATGGAGGAAGATACAAGCAGTGAACCAAAGAGTGATGCTCAGAAAGAGGAGGTAGCACCAAAAGAAGAAGAGGTGAAAGATGCAGCAAGCCAAGGAGATGAGTTAGAGTCTGAAGAATCATCTCAAGGACCCACCCAATCAGAGAAAGTTGCTTCTGAAGGCAGTGAAGGTACTGTACAGTCCAAATTGTTGATTTTATACAAAACTTCAAACAGAGATGCCACTGTACCATTTGGATAGAATTCTGACTTCTTTCATTGCCATAAAAAGTTTGATTTTATCTCTAATGGTGACCCAATTAATGAGTGTAGCAAAGAAGCCCTTCATCTAGCCAGATGAGAAGCTTGCATATTAGAGCAACAGCCAGTCCTTTATTCAAGACTGCCCTACTAGATACTGTAGATAATCACTTCTAAAACAGCAAGAAATTTTTCCCTGACTGGTACTTTAGATTGCCTGTGGTCCGGTAGCATAGCCAGAAAAATAGGTGTGTGGGGGAGGGGTGTAGTGAGGGGCTCCATCATGTCATGAGATGCTTAAAATATGGAGTCATTGTAGTCATTTTATATGTCTTTCTCTCTTGGATTGTCCAGTAGGGAGACTTGTGGGGGCTCCTCCTGCCCCTTCCCAGTCACCCTTAGCTATGCTACTGCTGTGATCCTAAGCAGCTACTGTGCTGTTGAAAACTTTGATGTTCAAGTCATTGCAGAATATGGCAATCAAAATAATTGGTGCAGTACAAGTGCATATTTTCCTTTGTGACATCACCTCTGGTAGTGTTGGTGTTGGGATACACTATACATTGTATTATTGCTGGGTTCCCAGAGCATCTGAATTCAGCATAGTTTTCATATTTTTTATATTTATGCCAAATATTAAGAGTTCAGGCCCCTTTCTAAGTACAAGTGTACAAAAGTTACCCACATATCTAGAGAAAATGACCTAGAGGGTTTTTTTTGTGGGGAGAATGCCCCCCGCCTCAGTGATTACATTTTTTTCCTCCATTACTTTATACATGATTATGCATGTGATCATACTTTACTGCCTCACTCATATTTGTTATCTCAGGGTGCGTAGGGGCCTGTGATCTGGAAAACTGGAAATCACTTAATTTTAACAGTTTCTCTGAAACCACTCTACTTGTACTCTACAGTATGACACTTGGAAGTTCAAATTTGAGTACACTGTGCTTAGTAATTAAACCAGCCTTTATCTGTGAGACATTGTCACTTAAACAGAGCAAAAGTCTCTCAAAAACTAGTTGAGCAATGTCTTAATATTTTTATTTTTAAAGTTTATAGTTCAAATTTACCATGAATGAATCATAGGGAATTTTAAAATTTAGCACGTTTAGCAGAACTACTGTATATGTCACTCTTATTCATAATGACCAAAATCAAGCTACATTTCAAATTCTGCACCATTTGGCATTATGTGAACATCTCTCAAGTTCTAATTTTTGGCTAACCACTAAGAATGTCAGATTTAAGAAGAAGCAAACTGGCTATTGAAAACACTTGACTGTTTACTTGTTACCATGTCAACTATATGTTACTGTAAGTTTGCCAGATGATATAATGTCAGTTGATCACAGAGGCTAAAAATTGGTATTTAAACGTTAAACAATGAATGCAGTCATTCTAAGTTAAAATGAGACCAGTGCCACTAAGCTATGAAAATTTTCTTTCATAACCTCCTGAAGAAATTGCATCTGTTCAGCAGTGTTGGCACTAGGTTTCAGAATTTAAGGGGGAATCTCACCCCCCCCCCCCCATTCCAAAATATGTTGAGGGGGATTTTGGCTCAAAGAAGGGTATCTCGATAAATTGGCAACATACAAATTTAATTTTTTTCAAAACAGGTGTGGGATGGCATCACACACCATTTTAAAACTTGTGGAATTGGTTCTTAAGGTCCATTCACTGCCTTATGGGAACCCTGCTGTGTGCAGTAGTTTGCCCTTTAAGGGACTGGACAGGATATTCCAAGTAATTATTTAGGAGACTGCAATCAGTTATGTGACATTTCATTTTCCGATGTATTCTTTCTTTCTCAGGTAGTCCATCATCTTCCTCATCATCCATGTCTCCATCAAAGGAAGGGACAGGGTTATTACCTGTTAGTGAGGAAACCATTCGAACCTTGAGCAATGCATTTATTGAGGCTTTCCAACCACACTTTGAGCATTCCAGGGAATCACTTCATGAACTAATGTAAGAAACATGAATTTTGTAACGATGTTCAAAGATGGTACACTGTAGATTCACATGACGCTGGGTTGTGATTCAGTAGTTCTGCAGGCCCCAGATTAAACTGTGACATGGTGTAAATTTTCTGCTTCATGGAATAAGTATTACTAATAATTTTTATTTTTGGTTTCGATGATAAGAGAAACCTATGCATTCATGATGGCGTGTATGTATGTGTGTATGTGCATGTGTATGTGTATGTGGGTGTGTGTGTGTGTGTGTTTGTGACACTCCTTGTTAACACGATATCTCCAGAAGGGAAGGTCAGGCAGTTCTCAAACTTGGTACATAGATGCCCCATATTGAGAGGAAGAACCCTATTGTTTTGTGAGGGGGTCAAAGGTCACCTGGGGTCACCGGGGGTCAAACTCTGAAAACCTTGTTAACACAATATCTCGAGGTAGGAAGGTTGGATGAATTTCATACTTTGTATGTAGATGCGTTATGGTAAGGGGAAGAACCCTATTATTTTTGGTGGAGGTGAAAGGTCATCTGGGGTCACCGGGGGTCAGACCCTGAAAACTTCGTTAACACGATATCTCAAGAAGGGAAGCTCTGACAGTTCTCAAACTTGGTACATATATGCCCCATATTGAGAGGAAGAACCCTATTGTTTTTGGTAGGGGTCAAAGCTCATCTGGGGTCACCGGGGGTCAAACTCTGAAAACCTTGTTAACACAATATCTCGAGGTAGGAAGGTTGGATGAATTTCATACTTTGTATGTAGATGCGTTATGGTAAGGGGAAGAACCCTATTATTTTTGGTGGAGGTGAAAGGTCATCTGGGGTCACCGGGGGTCAGACCCTGAAAACTTCGTTAACACGATATCTCAAGAAGGGAAGCTCTGACAGTTCTCAAACTTGCTACATAGATGCCCCATATTGAGAGGAAGAACCCTTTTGTTTTTGGTAGGAGTCAAAGCTCATCTGGGGTCACCGGGGGTCAAACTCTGAAAACCTTGTTAACACAATATCTCGAGGTAGGAAGGTTGGATGAATTTCATACTTTGTATGTAGATGCGTTATGGTAAGAGAAAGAACCCTATCAGTTTTGGTGGAGGTGAAAGGTCATCTGGGGTGACCGGGGGTCAGACCCAGAAAACTTCATTAACACAATATCTCAAGAAGGGAAGCTCTGACAGTTCTCAAACTTGGTACATAGATGCCCCATATTGAGAGGAAGAACCCTATTGTTTTTGGTAGGGGTCAAAGCTCATCTGGGGTCACCAGGGGTCAAACTCTGAAAACCTTGTTAACACAATATCTCAAGGTAGGAAGCTTGGCTGAATTTCATACTTTGTATGTAGATGCGTTATGGTAAGAGAAAGAACCCTATCATTTTTGGTGGAGGTGAAAGGTCATCTGGGGTCACCGGGGGTCAGGCCCTGAAAACCTTGTTAACACGATGCCTTGATGTAGAAAGCTTGGATAAATTTGATACTTTGTATGTAGATGCCTTATAGTAAGAGGAAGAATCCTGTCGTTTTTGGTGGGGTTCAAAGGTCATCTGGGGTCACTGGGGTTCAAATCCTCAAAACCTTGTTAACACAATATCTCGATGTAGGAAGCTTGGATAAATTTGATACTTTGTATGTAGATGCCTTATAGTAAGAGGAAGAATCTCATCATTTTTGGTGGCAGTCAAAGGTCATTGGGGTCACTGGGGGTTAAGCTCTGAAAATCTTGTTAACACGATATCTCCACGTACGAAGCTTGGATAGATTTCATACACATGTGGTAAATTGATGTGTTATAGTGAGAAGCTGTACCCCACTGTTTTTGGTGGAGTTCAAAGGTCATCTGGGGTGGCTGAGGATCAAACACTGAAAACCTTGTTAACACAATATCTCAAGGGAGAAAGCTTGGATAGATTTTATACGTAGTATGTGAAAGCATTGTGGTGAGAATATGAACGCAATCATTTTTGGTGGAGGTCAAAGGTCATCTTGGGTCATCGTGGGCCAAACACTGAAAAGCTTGTTAACACGTATCTCCAGGTAGGAAGCTTGGATAGATTTCATACTTACAGTACTATGTGGATGTGTTATGTTGAAAAGATGGACCCTATTGTTTTTGGTGGAGGTCAAAGGTCATCTGGGGTCACCAGAGGTAAAAAAGCAAAATTTCCCAAGAAATCCCAAGAGTTTTATATGGGTTCAGCAGAGGTCAAAGAGCAAAATTTTCCAAGAATTCCCAAAATTAAATAGGAACACAAAACTGTATTTTTCCAACATGGTAAGATAGCATTTGACCATTGACTGAAAGATATGGGACATCATGGCATTATTTGGAACAGAACATATATCATCGAAACCTCAATGCATTTTTGCATTCTGGTTTAATTATTATGTAATGTATCCTTTAGATTTTGATTATCTATTAATCATATTTAGAGCATATTTTACCCTCTTTGTATGCAGCCTTCCAGAGTTGATGGATAATGGTACTGGTTTAGATTACCTCACAGAATCTGACAGAAAGCTGCTATGCTCAGGTGGCACTTGTAATTTAGACCCATTTCAAGTGCCATTCTGTTTTGTCTCCACACACATGTCATATGCTTACTCAGAAATTTTGTGTTTTGCATGCTGCTGTACTCCTTAGCAGGTGTAGCAGTGATTTATTTGAAATAATTATCACAAATTTTGAAGAATTGTATTAGTCATGGAAGTGAGGGAAATATTCTAATGGGATTCAGTTGCATCCAACAGCTTGCTGTTTTCAAAGACAAATTAATGCGGAAAATATATAGTTCAACATTTTTATTGCTAATTCTCACTATTTCTGTGGCTTCCATTGATTTTCTTGAAGTAGCAGTCCTGTACGTTCAGGGATTTTTGTCCTTGCATTCAGTGAATGGAGGTGTATCAGGAGGTCTCAGGGGAGTAAAAGTGCAGTACAGTTGTATACATAGTACTACGGTATGAATGCAGTGTTGCATTTACAGAAACCTTTTTTTTATAATTTTTAGGAAAATTCCTACATAATTATTAACTACTGTAAATCTGTTTGCCATTCCTTCAAGTTTACCTATACATTAGTGCCTACTGCACCATTTATCCTTGCAGAAGAAATCAAGAGCTGTTGTTAGACACAGTCCAGCAAGAAAATAGAAAATATGAAGAAAATCACATGCTGGAGGATGTCAATGAAACGGTGAGGAAAAGCTTGTTTTGTTTTCTGTTGCTTCATGCCCTATCCATGTAAAATGTGTTTCTGATGTGAAGCCCCCCCCCCCTCCCCACCCTGACATTTTTCTTGAAAGCCATTTCAGTATGTAGACCACAACTAGAGAAAGCTGTGTGCCACCTCACAATTGCTTTGTATAATAACAATGGTTTATTTAAAGGTAAGTTGAAGGAAACAATGGTATTTAAATCAGGCCAAGAAGAATTAGGTCACAAACATCAGTACCATTACTGTGGTTACTTATGGTATCAGTTCAGCTACATGCACACTCATTCATGTGTTATACCATGAAATAAGAGAATAAGCAAAAAGTTAAGGTTAATAGAAGAATCTGATTTTAAAAATACAAATTTTTTTGAAAATATTTTTAAAATAAAAATGTTACCAGTATGTATAGAGTCTTATGCCTTGCAGTATTCTGACAGGGTCCAGTATGGTTGTGAGAGGCCCTGTATTCTTGTAAAAGATGCACTTGGCTGTTTGTTAGGAAAACTTAGGAAGTATTTAGAGGTACTGTGTACAGTATGTTAGTGAACCTTTGATTTTCTGCAGGTGATCTTTCTGAGTTGTAAACATGTTTTACTACCTTTTACGTATGTATTTCCATTTCATTTTGATTGGTTTAGATGAAGAAAGCCCGCCTCTACCAAAGCAAACTTGTAAACATTCGGAAGGAGATGGTACATCTGCATGAAAGAGTGGGAAAGTTGAAGGTCAGTTTCACAGACATCCTATTCATATAGACAGGGATTCTTGTGACCAAAAGTGTCTCCTCCATTTGAACAAATTAAGGCTTACCAAGGTGGCTGCTGGCCCAGGGCTGGTCATGAGAATTTTTCAGGAGGGCAAGCAACTGCCCGCCTTGCTTTAGCTGTAACACTTCAAGGCGGGCAATTAGTTGCCACCGAAGATTTTAGGCGGGCAGTTGTGTAAATGTAAAATTTAAATTTAAAATTATCTTAGCTAAAAGCATAACAGTATTGTACAAACTGAACTGCAAAGAAACCTTGTTGTATAATAAAAACAAGAATGAGGATGAACACTTTCATGTTTAATTGCAAGAACTGTGCAAAACTCAGGCTTGACTCAACCACCCCATGTAACCAATGGGGAGGTTGACATGAGCAAAGGGCAGCTGTACATACCACAAATCACCTGGAGCACAAATCATGGGGGTCATGGGGCCATAACCCTCTCTGAAAATAAATGTTAGGGGGAAGCACCACCCACCCCCACCCCAGCCAGATCCAAACTTAGATATGCAACACTCATAACAAAAACAGTGGTGCCATGTTTTCTAAAATCATGTTATAAATCAGTCAAAAAATGAAAATGATTTTATCTCACCGTGCCACAAATACCCAAATTAGCAACATCATGGCACCCTTCAGGGTAGAGTTGGTGCTCTATTCCCTTCTACCTTATGCACCACTGTGGACACTGGGTGGACCAAGTTCAGGGTAACATATGGCAGAGCCACTCCATGAATGGTGCCAGTAAGGGTCCAAAGATCAACTGACATCCACACAGTTGGGCCTATATTCCTTCTTCAATGGTACGTAATGTAGTCCAGGCGCAGATCCAGAAATTTCGAAAAAGGGGGGGGGAGGGGCTAACAACCCCCTCCAGTATTCTCCTACATTAACATGCTAATTTTTGTGCATTCGTTATTGCTGATGGGGGGGGGGGGGCTGAGGCTGGGAAAGCCCCCCTTCCCTTGGATTCGCACCTACTGTAGTCGGCCCAGGCCTGCAGTCCGGAAAATGGCAGTGACAAGTTAGATCTAATCTCAAAGCTTTGTGTCCTTGTGAGTAATTACAGTAAGTGAAGTATGCACAAAAATCATACTTGTTCCCCTTTAATATAATGGGTATATACTTTGACCATTATCGATCAGACAGGAGTGGGGGCGTTAGGTTGGGGCCATGGCCGGGCCACAATGTTTTCGTCTGGTGGTAACTGATGAATCCTCCACCCCCACATAGCAACAAAATGAGGATTTAGAGTGTTATGTTCATATCACTTTAAGGACTTCAAGAGACTAAAACTATTTGCTTCTCGTAACAGTAATATGTATGGCAAAAGGCTTAGAAAATATTCAAGTTGGTTTGACAAGCAAAGACCTATTCTGGCCATAAATATGTCTGAACTCTTCTCATACCAACATCTCAGACAACATTTGATAACACTTTCAACAAAAATGATTGGTAGATTTTAGACCCTGTAGCTCTACGAGTAAGCAGACACTACTTCTGCATATTGCAGCATCCTAGTAGGCCTATCCATCTATTTTACACGTTAGGCAACAGCAAAATTGCAAAGCCCCTCTAGAGAAAGTTGCCTCGTGGTGAAAACCTTCCAATCAAAAATTGTCAGTATTATGTAGATACTTGTTTGAGAGTCTTTTGAACATGTCAGGACAATGGTTTTGTCATGTCTGACAAATTTAGTAATGTTTGACAGTGAATTGACACTCAAAAACGATGTATTTTGAAATTGTACTCTCTGCAGTACAAGATGCATGCAGCAAGCTGTAGCTTACTTGTGAATTGTGCAACTCAACCATGTAAAATCAAGCTGTGCGCGGCATGCTAGTTTGTGCGGCGTTGTCAGATTGTACGGCTGGCTGTTTTCGCTAGGGAAGTTGCCGAATATTTTGGCGTGGAAAGTCATTAAATTTGGGTCTTTAAATGTACTAATTTGCATGTATTTTGATAGTTTTAGTATTGTATTTTCACACGGGCGATCATATTTTCTCAAGGTGGGCTGTTTGTTGCCTGGCACGCAATTTAAGGAGGGCATTTTGTTGCACACCTTGGCAAGTGTTTTTGCTTCCAAGGCGGGCGTTTAGGCTGGCAAGGGCGATCGCCCGGGTCATATGACCAGCCCTGTGCTGGCCTACTGTTTTTTGCATAATTTGACAATGAATCTGTGACATTTCAGACAAAATACAGCCACAAATATAGGAGAATGTCAAAATGCTTTTTGGGGCTCATTGATTTTAACTGAGCATTTTATTTGAAAATTTCCAAAGTTTCTGGCATAATCTGTCAATTTGTACCACTTATGTAAGTCCAAACTTTACACAGAAGACAAAGGATTCAGTCATAGTGGCACTGTATAAAGCCTAACCATTTACATATGGTGGCAACACTCTCCACAAACAACGTTAGTGCAGGATGCTCTGTCCACTTCGTAAGAAGTCCATAGTCCATACACAATCCTCTGCATGCTGTCAAACATTAAAAGCCAAATGCAGTCAGTCCATTTCGATTACATGAGTCTATTCCCTTGAAAAGAATTAAAGAATAATGCAGAGTCAAATTACTTTTTATGTATCATAGAGGAACTGAATCTAAGGACTGTGGTGGGACTTTCATTCAGTTCCTTTGTATGGTTGACTTCAGATATAACAGCTGAATGTGTTACATTTAAAGAGCAACAAGATTTACCTCACAAAGGTAAAATCCCCTCTACTCAGTTCACTTCCAACCCATCCTCCAATTCAAACAAATACCATCTGTCTTGTGCACTTTCCTGTCAAAGTTGCAGTAGCCTGCACTTAGTTTAAACTGCTCAAGGCCATATCAACGCAGCACTGTGTGTTGGCTTTATTGGGAACACAACTGACTGCACAAGTCATCACTGACACCTCCTGGACAGAAGAATTTGTTTGTCCATAAATGTATGAAGTTATGCATTGTATTATTCACTCAATTTTGTCAGTGCCATGGTTTAGACCATTAGGAATATTTAAGAGAAAATGCAGTCACTCTGATTTAAATCCGTTTTATACCCTGGTCAATTTATGAGTGGCTCTTTTTAACCATGTGACAATATTTTTTTATTGAATTGTTTAATTTATGCAAAATATTTCTTGGTTTTAAAATATCCTTGTTGTAAGTGATTGACTTAGTCAATTGCCTGATTCTGGCCAGCATCTTAATTGATAATTTTGATGGATTTATGACCATTTCCAACTCTTTTAGCATTGGAAATAGTCATGAATCCATCAAAAGTAGGTTTTAAAATAACACCTTCATTATTGAATCTTTTATGTTCAAAAACATGAAATTTACTTAAGCACTTTAATGCTTCTGATTACAGGGAACTTGTCAGGGAAATCCAAAGAATCTGAATAAAGCCTTTGTATGGTCCTGTAATTTAACAGTGAGAGAAAAGAGAAAGGAAACAAAGTTTTTGCAGAAACACAATGTCGCTCCACCCATTCCCAGTGAATGCAGCAGTCAAACTCATTACCCCCAACCATCCCAAGAAAGTCAAAGAAAAAGAAACTCTTTACACCCAGATAACAGATCAAATTGCAAAGGTTGAAATAAATGACTCAGAACTTAATAGACTGTATGTCCTGAGTACATTTAATAAAACATAACAGTTTAAGAGACATGTAAATGACCTTAGAATGCCTTTATTTCTAAGAGCTACCTTTCGGTGAGGACTTTTCCAGTATATTTATTGAACCTGTACTGTGAGAGCAAGGATGAAAATGTGACTAAGTCATGAAGATGTCTTTTATTCTACAGTATGTAATCAGCTGAATGTGATTATGAGGGTGAAAATTACAAGGGTAAATTACTGTATGTAAATATTGGAAAACGGAGCTTGCTGCTTGATAGCCAACAGTATCATAGACACTAAGAGTTTCTGGACTATAAAAAAGGGCTTCCATAGATAAAGACATGGCATATTAGAAATAATCATAGATGTGCAAGATATGAATCTTGTTGGGATACCTTCTTTAGATAAATCCCCATCTGAGAGTATTATTTGAAAGGTATGGAAGAACAAGATTATTGTGGAATGAAATCATCATTCTTTTGGCATGCAATTCTTAAGCTGAGAGAGAACTACTGTAGAGGCTTTGGAACAGAGATACAGATACCTGAGGGGTATGGGGATTGTTCTTGTGTAAAATCGTATGTGTTTTATGAAATCTGCAGGTCTAGAGTACAGTACTTCTGTTAGTCACTTCAGTGATAATTAACATTATGTCAAACAAAGATCTGAGTACAAGAGAACTTCCTACAATCAGAAAATGTGTTATTTTGAATACAGCATTAACCTTAACTATAAAGTAAAAGTGACCATTTTGAAGATGGCTCATTAAGATAAATTTCTCCCAAACCACTGGAATATCACTTATAGGAATTTTTAGAGGTTAAGGTACATGTTGTTACAAATCTACCCTACTAAATAAGAGAGAAATTGGGTGTGAGATTGGAATGAAATGAAACATTCCTGGGCTCTGTTTTGGAAAGAGCTAAGCTCAGTCTTAGAGTTTGATATCAAGAGACCTCATTGCACTTTTGCGTGATAAGGCAAAAGTAAAATTAATCATATCTCATTTTGAAAGAGGGCCCTGAGAGGGGATGTTGATAAAGTCCTATGATGTAAACTGATATTTGAAGATGATGAAAGAGAAAAATAACGGAGAAGAATAACAGACTTCTTCTTTGCATAAAATGAAGTTTGCTACAGGTTAGACCATGATATGATTTCAGAAATCTCTGAGTTTGCATCACAAATTTACTCAGGGGTGAGGAACCTTTGGCCTGTGGGCAGTATGCGGCCCCCGAGAATTTTATCCTGCCCGCAAGGCAGTTCATAAATGCAAATTCAGAATCACTTGAAAAGTAATAATCTTTTAGCCCAAGGTGCCAAATGTTTATTCTGCCAAACCACTTACCGGGTATTTCTGTTTAGCTGCTATGAAACACAACCAGTACAGTATATTACTAAAAACATAGTATGCACAACATATAACATACCCACTGTTCCCTTTGGCATAAACAAGGTGCAGAATCCTTGTACCTCCGGTGGTAACGGATGCTTTGGGTGTGAGGCTACATAGCATTAAACAGAACTGCATTATCACACGTATAGGTCTATCTATTACAGTACAAAACTCAAAGGGTACTGTGCTCTACTTATTATGGTAGATTCGGGGGGGGGGGGGGCTAGAACTGTCCCTTCAAAAAGTGAATTAAAGGCTAAAAAGTTGTTCATTTCTTTTGCAATTGAAAGTGAAGAAAAAATAATGTTGGTTTCAAAAAAAACAGTTTTTCGAGTACTTTTCTTCCTTTGTTACATCATACATAAATAAAAAGACAAATGATCATATTGTGATGCTCCTGGTCCAGGAACCCTTGCACATTCAATGCCATTTAAATAAACTGGATGAACATTCTCTTGCCTACGAATTTTGTACAAACCCCATACCTTCCAGGTTTGGCTGCAGTTCCTTTAGGCTTCCCCTGGACCACAACAGACCTGATGGGGCTCCTTGGCCTGCACCCTGTTGGGAAAGCTTGTTGTGCCCTTGCTATCTGTGGCCCATGAATGGGTTATGACTATCAAAATGGCCCGTCAGAGGAAAAAAGGTTCCCCACCCCTGAATTAACTGGTGACATCTCTTGCCTGATTTAAAATAATTGTATCAACAGCAAGCAAGGTGAAGGAAAACTTAGAAGAACTGTTCGGCAGATCAATTATATAAAAAGAACCGGATCCAGGATTGAAGCTTGTGTTACAAAGTCTTAATGTGACCAAATGAAATAACATCTTGGGAAGAAACAAATTGGGAAGAATTTAAGTAATTTATGAACCAGTGGGAGGATGTACTATGAATACCAAACGAGATAATGAGAAAAGATAGAAATCTTTTAATAGAAGAATGATGCCACAAGCTTCTGTATCAACACTGCACAGTCAACCATGAACCAAACAGGGTGCTTACCATTTGTTCACATCAATTTGAGTTTTAATATTGCTGTGACAACACTATTTTCATTTGTCTTCAACAGAAAAGGGCCTTAAAGCTTCAGAATCAAAGGATGAAGGAAAATTTACAGCGAGAACAGCAAAAAGAAAGAGAGTATGAAGAAGATAGGTTATTAAGGGCCAGACCAGCTGCAAATCAACAGGCAGAGGGCAGTACAGGACCAGGATCATGAACTTACATGGAAGTTTAGTTGTTTTGGTTCACTTCGGTCACCAAAGATCATGTATTCAGGAACCGCATCTTTGACGTAGATGAGTTTCGGTGCTTGCTAAATATTGCTAGAATTTGAAAATGTCAGAGCAGCAATGATTAGGAAAACTGATAAATGCATACAGTGAGTGGAATGAGTATTGCTTGACTTATACAGAGGGCAGGATTGCTGTATTTCATGTGGCTTGCTTCAGTCGTTGAAACTGTGTCACTGTGTTGTGTGTTCTGAGTCTGCATAACTGGACGTGCCTTGCTTTCTCAGAATGAAATGTTGAAAGCTTATTAAAGCATATTTATTAAGACATATTTTGTGCTGTGTAAGTTTGGTGGATATTGTAAATTTGGTAAATATTTCCTGCTGCCAATATGGTAGCAAATATTGGTAATATTAGATAGTAAGGGTGGGAAATTTGGAGCAGAAGCGTAAGAGAGGGGCACAAAATGTAAAAAATAAAGTTGAAAAGTTAATATTTGCTTATTAATGTGTTATTTGCACTGTTATATTAAAGGGGAACAATTGTACAGCTTTGTAAATGTGTACAACATTTAGAAAACATTTTTCCAAGCATTGTGATACCATTAAAAACTAATATAACTCAATATCTAATTTAACACAAATTTTTCAAAAAAATTTTTGAAACTCACTAAATGCCACTCCGTAGGCAGTCATGATATTGTGTTATTACCCACAATGCAACGGAACTGTGATGTCACACCTGCACCTCGTGGCGGTTTGTACAACAACTGCTTGTGTAGTTTGTATGCACACACCTACAGTATCCACAGTAACATCAAAACTATCTTTAATTTTCAAAAAATGCAACGGTTAAATTTGCCGTTAAAATCTAGGAATCTGTACTATCTAAAATCATCATGCAGCCTTCTTCTAACTTGATACGTACGATTTTTAACCAGTTAAAAAGTTCGAGCATATCCTTCACCATGAAGCTATAATTCAATAGGAGGATTTAGCCATCAGGCAACATAAGATGCCTATATTTTTCACCCGGGAAAATGGCTTTTTCCCGGGGAACTTTGGCTAAACTAGCCTATTGAATTCTAGCGGCATGACCCTACACTTAGAAGTGCAGCTCAAAATCCGTATTATCTCTATATGGCATACCACACATATGCATGGTACTGACCACTGCACTGCATCACCGTAGTCCGAAGGGATTCGATCATACTTTTCAAAACATTTAAGATTTTTCTAAACTCTCAACAGCCAATCTGACAATAAAAGTTGTAAAATTCAAAGTAAAATATTCAAACAATACACAGAAGTCTCTTACCAGACCAGATGTACTGATTGAAGCTTACTCAACCAAAAAGAAATTCTGTGCCTGTTACCGATAGCTCGAGGCAACTATGATGGGAACACATCGTGGAGAATATGGTTAGGCTTGCTTCCGGTAGACTCAAATACAACTGTCGACTGACATTTCAAGGTGTTCCTGTAAGAATGCGGCCATTACTCCACCAAATATACAATAATCAATATCATACTTCACATTGTCTACGCAAAATCCTCATTTTATGCACTAAATCTGACAGTATCACAAGACTTTCGTCTCGAACGAATGCCAAGCCCTACAGAATTGGTATAGGTTTTTTTAGGGAGAATAGTGTTTCCATAAGTTAGACAAAAATTTCCCACAGTGGATCCGAATTTCCTTAAGTTTTCATGACTACTACTGAAGAGTTGAATCTCTTAATGTTCCCATGGTAACATAAGAGTAAAAACAGGTAATCATCATTTACGTATGGAAATCTTTATGAAGAACTATCCAAACACCGCATGAACACAGCCCTTCATCGTGATAGGATGGGCTGGGAAAATGGAAATACTGAGAGTTTTCCTTGATAGCATCCTCTTGCAATACTACGAAAAATAAATGGGCAAGAACTGTTTAGTTCTTTTAGCTGTGGGGCATAAAAAATCCCACAGAAATTTTTGTTATACTTTCTTTATTTTTTATAATTTAAAATACATTAATTTGAAATTTTGAACCACCACACAGAAAAATTAAGAAGGCCTCTTTAAATCTATTTGAGCTGGCAACATTTTACTCTGGAAATCGTGAGATGCGCGTTTTACGTCAGCAATCAGCTGATATCTAGTCGTCTTCTTTCGAATATGTCTGCGTACATGCCAGCAAGCGAGGGAAATTTGAAATATATTCTTCTTTAAATGTTCATGTAAGGTTCACCAGGTAAAGATTATCTGTAGTATTTATATGTATACTACACATATGTAAAGGGTCAAATGGCTACTATTGTTCCCCTTTAAACCTGGTTTCAGTGCTTCCTGTGCATGAAGTGTCATTGAAACCAGGACTGAAGTTTAACATGGCCAGTTTTATACAGGCAGGACTATTCAACTTTGAGGGCTCATCCTGAAATTACATTCCAGTGGTTCTACTGATTAGTTTTAGAACCCATTTGTGACAAGATGAATCATGTTGAACTTTTAACCCAATACTTCTACAATGCCAGATCCATTTGGACAGTTGCAGTACTAATTAAAGAGTACAGTACTGTATATGTCGTTGCATTTGAGTCATTTTGAACCATTATCTACTGTAAAAGTTCAGAGATTCATTTTTTTCATTGACAGGTATCTCTGATGATGCTTTTACAAAACAAACATTGCACATTACAATGAAACAAGTAGTTTATGTGGTGTGAGTTTAATCACCTATAATCAAACTTTTTTTGAAGGGTTTACATGAGCCTTTACTAATGTACCCTCTTAAGGTACAGTAAATTATTTTAAGTTGGAAAGACTGTGTTTGCCTATAAAGCTGGGGAAAAGAAGGGGGGGGGGTGGATTGTTAGTTCATTTTGTGCTACTGTAATGTATTTCAGGGTTGTTAAAGCTGAATGGTTTATACTGTGCATTCCACAATGTTGGTCACATTGTCAAGTTGTTCTCAGTAATTCAGGGAATAATTTAGTGTTCTAATTTTGCATAGCAGTTTTGAGAATTTTTTCCTTCTGTAGTGTAAAATCACTGAAAACCCTATGGTTATGCACACAAAAAAAGTGCTACACATTTTTGCATTTGTGTAGCAATTTGGCCAGCTTGTGTAGCAAATTGCGATGTGATACCGGATAAATTATTCCCTGTAATTATGTCCACAAGATTTACCATTTGTTCAGCATACAGAATCAGAGAGAGATTGCTGATACTTTTACAAGAATGAAAACTGAATTTCTTGTTAGGAAGAGTCTTTCATACTTTAGTTAAAGACATTTTAATCATTGGATACTTAAAAATGTACTGCAACCAAAGTCTAAAATCACAAAAATGTAGGTGGTAATCTGATAACATTGTATGGTGGACATTAAGCCTTTGGTGGAATTTATATAACAAAAATGTAAGTAGCCTTAATATATTGGTTGTTGTTCATATTTGTTTTTCTTAAAGAACATAGACATTGTTTAAGCTTTTGTTGTTTTGTACACTTGTGGTTGTTAGCCCTTCTTGCCACAGATATGCAACCATAACAGTGAATGCTTGTAAAGCTAGTTGATGTACATTATTGAGGAAATTTGCTTTACACTAAGTTCTTAAAAGTCACTTGACTCCAAAGGTTATAGGCACTCGTTACAAGCAGGTGAGCCATAGTGTCACTCCATTCTCCCCCCCTCCCCCCAACTCAAATGTTACTTTCAGATTTTGTTATATACAGTAGGACACACTGAGGCGAAACAGTTGTTCAAGTTTAGTGGACTCACAAGTGAGAGGCTAGACTTTTAGCCAGGAATTCTGATATGGGGTGGGTGTGGGGTGGATCAACAAAGGGCATGAGAAAATGAGGATTAATCAGTTTAGTTTGTCAGTTTGCCAAAAATGTGGGGACTGGGGAGTGCTCTGTTCCCCTACCTGGCAAAGGAGTAAGTTTATCACTGTCGGTAGCAGGGATGACAGATGTAGAAGTCTGAGTGGTGGGAGGTGTTGTGTCTCCAGGGTAATATTTCCTTGGGAGCAGTTTCAGGTTTTTGCTTGTAATGGGAAATAACCTGTAGGACTTTTCATGAAAACATCGATGTTGAATGCTTTGACCAAGGTGAGGCATAGGAATGCAGTCCTGGGACCCTAACTAGCATGGTGGACAAAGAGAGTGCTGCATCACTATTGTCTTCTACCATTATAGGCCAGGGAATGATAACTTTTATTAGCCTGGTGTGACTGTAGATGGCCCAGTGTTTTAGTAAGCTAGATAAGTGCATGTATCTCATACATTTCTTTCTTCTCTAAAAGAACTGATCAGCTCTCACATATTTGTATTATATTGGATTACAATAACATTTTAAATTATCATCCGTATATTTTAGGAACAATGAATACAGCTGCAGCAATCTCATTGGTGTTACTCAAAATTATGATCTTTTGGCTAGGGAAAACACGTTCCAATTTGAGTGAGATACTAGGACCTGGCTTGGGATGGGGGACTGGTAGATACTATGTTTTCTTCTACCCAGAAAGTGGGTCCTATACCAGTACCTTCCCTGAGGACTGATGTTTCTGTGGATGGTCCATTGTTATAGTAAGTTAGATTAGTATTGTTTCCCCAAGCATTTGTCTTTTCCTAAATGTTATACCACACCTCTTCATATATTTGTATGGTTTTGGAATAGTTGAAGATTGTCTTACAGAGGAAGGATTTCAGTTTAGTAAAGCAGATGCAATTTATATTTTGATATGAATTAACTTGGTATTGTTATGTTGTTGGATATATTTATACATTTTGCACCTAGTTGTGGGGACAAATTGATGCTTTTGCAGTTTTTACACTGAACTACAGTTGAATTCACCAGTGCATAAATTGTATTTCCTAAGCTATAGTATTAGAAAAAAATGAAACAGGTGAGAGATGTGAGTAGAAAGCATATTCATCTCTCCATGCAAGGAGGTTATATAACCTCCTCCTTGCTTGAAGTGTGTGATGATATGTTGAGGTTTGTCATATAATATGACAGGTTACTGTCTGCATGTGTGTGGTACGATTTTCATTTGTTACACTTGCTTCTAGGAGAAAGATAAATATTGTATACCGTGAAGGGTGTATGAATATAAATATAGGGAAGTCAAATTGTTTGTGACTTAGTTACTAGGCACTCTGACTTGGGTGAAATAGATCATTAGAACTTATGGTAAAAATTCTAAGAGACCATTATTTTGGACAGTATATTTTATTTAAAGGGGAATTTTCATGATCCCAGACAGTTCCAATTCTCCCAACTATGCATCTTCTAGCTCCTCCCATAACTGTATGAGGCTCTTCCTTGTGCAAGAATAAACCTGTTTTATTGCTTAAGGCGATGTCCTGGTGAGTACACAAGGCTATAAAATGTAATAAAAGTACTCTCTCTGCCTTGTGTGGAATGTGAGCTACTCTGCATCTTTCAAATTTTCAAACTTTGATGTCAATCAAACAGCAGTCACCAACTGAGAATTTTGATATACATACACTAAAAATATACTTTGGGGTGATGACAGTCTGTCTTTAAGTGGAATAGTACTGTAGTTTATTCCATGCCAATGAGTGGAGCAGTGAACAAAGCCACTTTGGTTAAGCTTAATCATTAATTGTAGTAGAGTAAGATCTGAAGGAATTTTCTGTTGAGAAAATTTGACACATAGCTTTCAATTATTGCAGTTGTTCCTTCAAGTAAAAGATGATTATAAAGGAAATTTGTAAGCTTAAATTTGGTTTTGATATATCAGAGGGGGTACTTAAAGCATTTGAGTGAAAAGCACATTCATTGCCTATTTGTAACTCTCAAGATATTAGCAGATGAAGTTATTATATTTTCAGCCCATAGTGAACTTGAAGCAAGTAAAAATGTTGTCATTATCTTACATCATTAAGGACTATTTTGTTTTCCTTTCAAGTTAATAACTAGTTTTCTCTTTCATAATCTCATGCTTTTGTTATGTATATGCATGAGAGGCATGCGAATCTGTCTCTTACTTTACGTTTCCCTTTGGAAACTTGTACACCTACTTTAAGGTCAGAACAATATATTGAAAAATAAAGAAAACAAATCATTGTTTATCACTGTGTGGAGTGGACATCACCTCTGCTTGCTTCAGGTTCACTTCAAGTTACAAATGTAGTACCTTCATCTGCCAATGTCTCCAGACTTCTCACCAGAATCGAAAAAAAAAATTCAACACAATGCATAGATTTTGTCGCTTTATCACTAAAAGGCTCTTTTGCTTATACCCTTTCTATAAAATCGGTAAGTGACAACCACTGCTGTGTAATATTGTACTAGCCAATGTCCAGTTCAACAAATCACGCACTAGAGTCATGATAGAATACAATATGTTGCACTGTGATTGTGTCACACGAAATAAAGTTGCAATTTACCATGCTTATCTAGGGTTGCTTGTAGTGGTATAGGTCTAGCAAAATTCTATCACAGCCCTTTGGGTCTCTTCCAAAGTTTCCCATAACTTGAAAGTTATGGAATGGTTGTGTATTTAAGGAATGGGAACATTTTTACATGTGCAATTTAAAAGGAAGAATAAATATAAACTATCACAACAAATTGATATTTGTGATAACTAGCATTATTTATCTTGGTTGATATCACCTTGCTTAAATGCCCAGTTCTTAGTAACTGTGTCATGTTCATGTTGGAGATTTGATTGTTAATGTGGTAAGAAATCATTCTCATGCCAGTCAACATGTAAGTATTCTTATAAGGCAATGGGGTGTAACCTTTTTGGAATATTGTCCAAACCTCACATGATTTACAGTTCACCTTCTTGTTAACCATTGCCAGTTAACTTCAATTCCTACGTACTAAGACTAATACAAAAAAAAATACAAGAGAAAAACAGATACGAGTCCTGCCTTGGGTCCATGGACCGACTTTATAATATGGGTCATAAATTTTCAGTAAACACGGAAGGATGTTGGTCCCAAAGTTCAATCTGAGTCAATAGTTGGGTGTAATGTTAATTACCATAACTCATTTCCTTTCAAAATCAGTCCCCCTTCCCCTTCCATTTGGTGGTCATTTGTTTGAAGTTTGTGTAATATGTGGTAACATTTTGCCCGATTTGCAAGCACCCAAGGACATGCGGGCCAGAACAATAGACAATAATTCCCTGTTTTTGTTTTAATCAGTGTCTGCTGGTGAGCCTAAGTCAAAAGTAATACCCCTATTCAAGATTTCTGGATTCGTTGTAGAGCATCGGGGCCTGTGATATCTTTAATGAACTAACAGAAGGAAAAGCCGCAATGTCGAAAATGGTCAAATTGTAATTTGGTGGTTTGTTTAGTGCACATCAAACTCCATTTCTAGATAAACAGTTGAATGCTTCAATCTCCTGCCCCGCCAATGTTGTCAGTTTGTAAATCCTGTATCCCAAAGCTTACGGAGACTTACTCATTCATGGACCCCTCTAAGCAGCTAGGGCCCTAAGGCGGGCATCTAGACCCAATGATCTCGTACTTTGCGATGCTGCGGCGCCATCAGCGCCGTTAAATCATCGGACTTAACACGTCCCCTTATCCCTCACTTTCGAACACGGATCGCCGCCCACGGTCATAACCTAAAATACAGGTAACACTAAATACCTAGAGTCCCAGATGGTGAATTACATCGGTGGCATGACAACTAGTCTAGACATGTTTCTTGCCACACGTCAGTTCAAGTAATCCATTGAGCCAAATTTATGGGCACCGCCAGGATGGGGTCGCCCTAAATTATGATCTCGTTATCCCACCGACGTTAAGTGTGCATATTAATTTCTACTTTCCCTATGAAAAACCCCTCTCCTTACAGCCTTCTTTACAGGGATGTAGGAGAAACGGCCTTTTAAATTTTTAGTTGGAGGTGGAGGTTGGCGCTTGCCAACACTTACCATCCGCATGACACCATCTTAGCGGAGCGCCATCATCTTTGCGCTTACGAAGAAACTTACCAGAGCTTACCCCAGATTGCCAGAAATGGCGCTTCCCAGGTCTAGTATAGTTATTTCTTCCCTCTATATCTTAGCCATGTTTTAGAAATAAACAATGTCGATTCATACGTTTCTGTAACACTACAGAGTTATGAAAGTCGTGCACTGCTCAACTCTGAGCAGTGATGACCATACATTGTACTTATAGCTTTATAGCGCGTGAAATTTTGAAAGTATAAACCCGGCCTTTATGATTTAATAGAAACTCGTGTAGTGATGATCAAACTTCTTTCAGGGTAATACCAAATAAGGATGAATTTGAGGGCCGTGTTAAGAAAGAAAAACTCAGAAGATATCAATGTGGCACAAGGTCATTGGGTGTTGCCAGGTGATGGGGTAGGGAGGCCAGGGCTTCCCCTTCAGCGAATTTTTCCAATGACGTCGGGGAGCCTTAGTCGACACGATAAGGTGTGTACTCTCCGACGGCAACCAGTCGTCACCACGATTTACCTGTTTTTGCTTTCGAGAGGGCAATTTTCTTAATAAGAACTCAAAATTTTTGGCGCTCTTCGCGCGCTGTAGACTTCTTTTTTCCATAATTCCGTTCCATGTAGCTAAATAGTACAAGCCTTTTTCACCTTACCAAGTCCATTATAGGTTAAGTGCACAGGTTTATATCAAAGTCAGGAACTTCATCCCATATCGTAAAGCTTACCTCATGTTTCCTTGTGTCTGTCGGGAGGTACGGAAATTTGGCGATTTCATCAGGCAGATGGGTTGGATTCGATACAACGTATATTACCCCCAATGGGCTCATCCGCCCCGACAGTTGATCTATTTTTGCTCTAAACGAGTACATGTTCTTATTCGTGTTGACATACCGAAAATTTTTCGCGCCCTTCACTCTCTTTGCAATTTCCTAATTTAGGTTCTAGGAAACACTATTTACCAGCACCCAACTTTGCACGTCAAGAGTATAGGTAACACGGGTATTATACAGACCATGCCCAGAAATGGCACGATATGTTACGAAGGTTTTCTTCAAATCCTTCGAATCCTCTACTCCCCCGCCCCCCCCCCATTTCCTCCCTTCCCATCGATATTGGCTTTCCCGGCTTTGGGCAGCTGCCCCGTCGGGAAGCGGGGACCCCTGTCAGGAAAATCGATCCTGGCGCCACCCCTGCCCAGATCATGTGAGCGACGTGCGTGTAAGGGATCACTGAATTGTATGGGTTAGAGTTAACGTTAGAAGAGGTTTTACGGCTCAGTTTCTTACCAATTGTTTTAAGTCGGGCCGGCCACGGCCTTTTTTCCAGTTGTGGCTCACTGGCTTGTTTTCCCTACTCCGTTGCTTATACTGAGCACCAAGCAAAATGGCAATAGGTTCCATTTTTAAAGTCTTTGGTATGACCCGGCCAGGAGTAGAACCCCAGACCTTTCGGCTGCAAGGCGGATGCTCTAACCACATGACCATGCAGTCGGCAGTTGAATTGTGTAGGTGTATCCTGCAAGGTTTGAAAAACAAAGCTCGTTCGCAGGCACGTAGTCATGATTTTATCTTGGGTAGGTTGTGGAACAGAGAGATAACCCAACTGCGTGGGCATGGGAGGCTGCGGGAACGCGAAGCGCCTCTCCAGAGAGGATGGGGTCCAAGGGTAACGCTTCGATTGGGGAGCAGGGGGCTAAAATCCCATCAAGTTCTTGAGTGTCTAAAACGTGTGGGTTTAAGAATGAAGAACTTAACAGTATCTTAAAACAGCTTTGGATCATGTGCCCACTTAACACACCACAAAATTTACGCTGTGATCTTTTTGTAACAGCATCACTACAGTACTGAGACCATATACCGGTCGCTTTGATGATGCAAGGGGCTTGTAGGTGGGAAGATAGATAGTGGTATGGGAAGTAGGGGTTTTGAAATAAAATTTCACCCAAACTGTCTATTAAAAATTATAATGAGAAAACCGCAAACAGTCCCGCATGCAAGGTGGGTTCAAACAAACCAACCCATATATAACCATGGTCAACTTCAAGTTAGCACAGTATGGAATGGTGAGGGTATTTGAAATTTTATGAAGTAATACCCACTGTGGCTATCTTAAAACCTAGGATAGAATCGATGTAGTTCTTCGCGCTGGCGCAAAGATCCCTACGGGTGGGGCCCAGGGACCCGCCGTTAGGGCTTCTGGTGGGAGTTCAGAGGGCGAATCCCCCTGGAAGCAACGGCTTTTCTTACATTATCAGGGCAAAAAACATGCTCACAAAGCTGTAAAAACACCTAAGTCTCCTTGAATTTTTTAGTCATCTTAACATCAAAAAATGATCAAAATAAAAATTAGGTGCAAAAAGATCCAATAAAAATAACTGATGGTATTAATATATAATTAAAGTGTCTTTTCTGTGCGAGAAAACGGGTAGATTCAGATTATTTAAACAAGTAGCTAAAAAGTATTTCTTCTTATTAACTGTGATGCAAAATGAGAATTTAATAATAGCGAAATTTAAAACAGTGCCCGATCACTGCCATCCCCAAATGTGTGGAGTGTTCTTATTTAAAGACAAGCATGCAGTCATCATCCCAAAGTACATTTTTGGTGTGGGGGTATCAAAATTCTCAGTTGGTTCCTGCTCTTTGATTGACATCGAAGTTTGAAAATTCAAATGATGCAGAGTAACTCACATTCCACGCAATGCAGAGAGAGTGTTTGGAATACACATTATAACCTTGTATGCTCATCAGGACAAGGCCTGAAGCAATAAAACAGGTTTGTGTCTGCACAAGGAGAAGATTTACACAGTTTTGGTAGGAGCTACGAGTTGCTTAGTTGGGAGAATTGGAACTGTCTGGGATGACGAGAATTGCCCTTTAGAATTTGTCCGTAGCAAAAATGGTATGCTATAGATTTTAGTTTTGACTAATTTGGTTTGAAATATCAGTGAGTTTAAATTATGTCTGAGCTAAGTGATGCCAAATCAAACTCTATTTGGAAGGATAGACCAAGTCATTCATTAGGGTCTCAAAAGCCGTCCTGCTCAAATTTGGCCGTCTCTCTTTCAAATTTAGCCGTCTCAGCGACAGCAAGACGCATCGCTGGCTAAGACCTTGATCGATCCAAGGGCGTGCGGAAGAGGCTCGACTTAGGGTCACGGGTGGGGTACAGGGAAAGCGTCCCCAAGAAAAACTCTATGAGTGAAGCTCCTGGAAGTCCTGGGTACATACAAAATATGTGACACCTCAAATGAAACTCATTTTCAAATTGCATTGGCTGCACATTAAACAAATGAACACAAATATTGCAATTTCATCATATATCTAAAGTAGCCTAAATCCATTACAACACCTATATGACAAGCAGTTGCTCATTATCCCTGAAACCCCCGTCAAGAGCAAAGACACGCCTGGGTCTTTTAGGTTGCACATACACATTTTGATTTTGATATCTCGTGTTGTAGAAATTCATACTTCTAATAAAAAAGTTCCTTATTAATAATTATCGCATTTTACAGCTCGTAAACCCTTTAGTAAAACAGTGAACGGCGAATGGTTCGTGGTTTTTGTGATTAATCTTTTCTATCATGGGGTGATCTTAAGCCGGAACAAAAGATTGGACTTTACACTTCTTAGGAAGAGTAAAGTTTGAAAATGGTAGGAATAGCCATTTATTATATTAAGATGTTGGGGAAATGCCTCAAAATACACCTCAAATCTTCTGAAATCCATTTTTTCGGGGCCCCGGATCCCTTTTTGCCGGCGCTTTAATTGCGGTTTGTGCTTGAATTATTTTCGTTAGGTTATGCCCCCCACCCCCCCCCCCACACACACACACACTTTTGGGAAGCTGCTAACGCTCTTGGTTCAAAGGTACAGATACGAAAGTTTTAACGAGAAATTTCGCCGTGCTTCGAGCATAACTGCTACAGTTTACACTCCATGCTTTATGAAAATTATTAAGACGATAATGTATGGAATTGTTCTGGCGAGAACCATTTCCGAAAACAAGAGGTGCAAGTCCCGCAAGCTCACCTAGGCTTGCCTTCATCAGGGAGCTGCCATTGTCAATGGCAGCTCCTTGCCTCCATCAAGAGGCAATTATGTGGTAATCATATGTTATGGATACTTATAGCGTGGTGTGATAATTACTCATTGCATAAGCTTATTCAAGGCAGGGAGCTGTTACCTGAGCAGGGGCGGATCTAGGGGGGCCGACCCGGCCCCCACCTCTTTTTGAAAATGCAAAAAATAAATAAATAAATAAATAAAAATAAATAAATAAAAGAGAAAAAAGAGAGAAAAACGGAAAGGAGAAGAGCTAGAGAGAAGGACAGAGAGTGGAGTGATAGAGAATGAAGCTGCAATTAGCAACCTCGAAGCATAGGAGTCATAGCGCACAGCAGATCAGTTGAACGTCGATTGGGACGTTCACACGCATGCTATCTTACTACACATGATTAGATACAATCAATATGATACAATACCGATACAATACCATCAGCCAATCGAAAAATACCTTACGAGACAGTGCGCATCAGATGGGATGGGCTGCTATCAAGCCTGGCAAGTGCCATTTCCGGCCATCTGGGATGTATTAAAACTTCAAATTTTCTTGGAACGCTCCGCGCCAACCTATGGTGGCGCTCCGCTTAGATAGTAAACGCAGTGGCGTACACTGGGGGGAGGCCATTGGGCCATGCCCTCCCCACTAATGCCAATTTTTTTAGTTCCTAAAATACGTAAAATTTTTAACACAAATTTTACTTCAAAAGGTAGCATATGTGGCACCAGATTGCATGTAAAGACATCTAATTTTTCAAAAATTTTCAAAGGGGAGGGGGACACCCCCTCCCCCAGGCCGGCGATCACACAACACACTGTATGCTCCGGTGAGAGAAATCCTGGGTACGCCACTGAGTAAAACGGGATTCAAACGTGCAACTCTTGGACTAAAAGTCACACCAGCTGAGGTAATCCGTCCTCACAGAAATGTGTGATAAAATAAAATCAAACTTTACATTTTGTTCACAAAAATTGATCTTCTTGATGGTTGCTATCAAGCCTGACAAGTGCTATTTTCCGGCGATCTGGGATGTATTAAAATCTCAGATATTCTTGGTACGCTCCGCGCCAACTCATGGTGGCGCTCCGCTTAGATAGTGACGGGAGCCCCGCCCCCGCCCCAAACAAAAAATCCTAGCTACGCCACTGCAAGATAATTAAAATGGAAAATCATGCGAATTGCAAGGCCTTAAAAGTGTCTTTTCCGGCTATCTGGGATGTGCTTTGACCCAAATTTTCTGTTATGCTACGCATAGGCGGCGGAAAGCGGGGGAACGGGGGGAGGACACGTTCCTCCCTAAAATTTTCAGTCGGGGGACGTCCCTCCATAAATAAATTCCTAAGGAGAAAAATGAGGAATTATAAATTAAATAAAAATCAGCAATCAACAAGTATAACCATAATCAATGACAAACTAAATGGCCAAATGCTGTTTTGTCAGTTAATTAATCCCTCGATTTTTCTCTGAAAAAATTGGCCTACAGTGCAGGTCACCAACAAAATTTTATTTAGAAATATAGTGGTCGGAATCATTACAATTCGGTCATTCAGTTTTAATACTATGTAAGGCCTACAATAATACCATGATTACACTGCCTGGACGTACCCCCAAAACAATGACAGAACTGCCAAGTCTCGTGCATTTTGGGTCATTTTTCCTTTCTCATGAGTCCAAATTTCTCAAATTTCTCAAGGAAGCCCCTCAATATTCACCAAGTTAGAACATGACTACTAAAGATCTGATTAGACGCCTTGAACAGGATGCATTGTAGTAAGGCACTGTGCCTATAACTGTCTTCTGTTAATAACTTGTGGAAAAATTAATGTGTTGAGAGTTGAGACATGTAATTTTATGAAGCAGAAAATGCAAAAATAAGACATGGGAAGTGCTATTTCCGGCGATCTGGGAGGTCTATTTTGTCAAAAATTTTCTTGTACGCTCCGCGCCAACTGATGGTGGCGCTCCGCTTAGATGGTATAGTGCCCTCAATCACAGGTCGAACAACTTCGCCCCCCCCCCTTTTCAGAAATCCTGGATCCGCCCCTGCCTGAGTAACATCAGCTACCTGTTCAACAGCAGCGTAGCAAGGGGTGGACTGGGTGGACAATGTCCATGGGCCCGAGGTTTCAGGGCACCCCATCCAACCCGAAAGCTAGTGGTCTCACTCTAGTACCCTGTACCCCCATACGGAGATTGAAGGGGTCTTATAAAAATGCTTTGGGGACCCCTCGCTCAGGCTCGCTAGCTGTCTCTTGTCCATGGGCCCCGGATGGTCTTGCTACGGCGCTACTGTTCAAAGGTCATTTAGTGCATTTAGAGAACATGAAACATGCTCATTAATGCTCGCTACCCCTTTTGTTGCTGAATACCTTTAATTTACTCCTCTATCGGTCATTCCCCCATCGGAAGCTGTTCATTTGGATTCTCGTTCAAAATTGACTACGATTATTCCAGTGCTTGGTGCAGCTCTCCTACAGTGTTATTGAGATGTCGGTTAAAAGCATCATACTAACTCCCCCATATTGTAATTGACCCCGAGAGCTTCCAGGCTGACATATGCCAGTCTCATGGTACCAGCAATGGACTGAGGGGTGTTATGCCACAGGCACAGCCAGGAAAAATATCACTAAATAACGGCAATCCTTAATATGTAATCAGTTCAAAGCTTTGCCAAAGATAGCGCTATTTTGCTTTTATGCTAGGATAAATTAAGAAAAAAAGTTCTCAAGGGGTGGGAGCAGTCCTTTCCACTTTAACCTACTCCACCCTTCCCTTTATACACGCAACAAATATAGGCCTAAGAACAATTCGATAAAGTATTTTTCAACAAATATGATTAGTTTGAAACTTTGCCAAAGATAGCACCATTCTACAGTCTAATCCACCTTGGACGATCGATCAAAAATTTTCAAATGGAAGGGATCCCTTCCCATAAGACCCCACCCCTGAACGACACCTCTACACTAGGTGACGAAGGAAGGGTCCATCCTGGGGGCAATTAAGGTATCGTAGATACGCATATGCACACTTAAACCGACTTTAAATCGGGGTGAGCTTTCTGAAATCATCTAGTGTGGTTTACTCCCCCATCCATCAAATCCTGTCGGCTCCCGGCCCGTGGGGCTATAACTCATTTGCTGATTCTGTTTCTGAATGGGACATAATTAAAGGTAGTCTTACGTACCACCTCCCGACCACCACCCCCCCCCCCCCCCATCGCGGCTGTGCAGCTCACTCGTGCCTTCGGCACTCCGAATACCCCCTTCCCCATTTTATGTGTAGTGTATTATTTTAAATATTGCATCTGCATTTGGATAAATGGTAGATAAAATTACAAGAAAGAGCAAAGAATGAAAATGTCCTTTCAGTACCACTGTCACTTGCAGCAAGACTTGTTTCCGCTTGTTTCTTAGAAAAACGACTGGGGTATTAAGTCTATGTACGTTGCGTTCTGCTGCCTTGGAAACTAGGATACATCATGTTTCGTGCATATTATGAGAGGTTGTTAATTAACTCACGTACGTAGCATGCAAGTTATACGGTACAGTGATTTGAACTGTTTACCACGCACCTCAGCTCAGCTGTGTACGATCGAAGAGGTGTACTACTGACACTGTACTGTACTGTGGCACCGTCAATTGTGTAGTGTTCTTGGCCCAGCCGGCCTTGTTTGTACCTCGCATCACAGAACAGTTAGTGAGGCTGAACTTGGAATGCGAGTAAAAGTTCGTCAGTAGGCTTCAGGGGCAACATTTTGAAGCACATTCAGTACGAAAAGTTGCACCGTCAAGACGTGTTTGACTCTGAGGGACTGAGGAAAAGAGCCTTTCTGAAAGCAAAGTTGAAAACGTTTTAGCCAAACGTTAGGCTAACGTTAGACCTAACTTAGAACGTTAGGCCACGTACAAGGCCTATACACCAGTCACCAGTTATAAAGCATTGACAGTAATTGACACTGTTATCAATACAAACATCACAATGGTAAGTTAGGCCCTAGGTTGTATTTTGACAAAGGATTAGGCCTAACCAAGGGAGAGGATCAAAGAAAAATGAAGAAATTTATAAAACAGCAATGTCATCAATATGAAGCATCAATATGAAGCATCAATATGAAGTCATGAAATCACACCTGTTTGCACCAAGTGCATTTTTTTTCAAAAAAAAAAAAAAAAAATGGCCAGTGATCTTACTGGCATCACCCACATGTCACACTTGTCAAGATTGACTAGCAATACGGTGTATAGTTTATAGCAAAATGTATTAAGAGTCCATCATTTCCTGCTATTCTTAAGCAGCAAAAAATTCGAATATTTCCTCACTACAACCCCATTATTATTGGAGCTGAGATGAATTCTGTGTTTTTTAGGACATTGAAAACAGTTCATTGTCCACATTAACTAGGCCTACCCATCCATTCAAAGCATCATCAAGGTCACATTCTGTGTTCTCAACTTCTAATATTGCAAATTTTGGTGCCGTCTTTTTGGTATGCACAAATAATAACATTTATGGATAATTTATTCCAGGGTCAAAATATGCAAATACACCACTGTCAGGGGATTTACTCCTTTCCTTCCACCATAATATTTAGATGGTTTTCTTAATTCCATATCGATGGTAGAACCACAGTGTTCTGCCACATGGCCCGCACTTGTCATACTGTTAATCATATTGTATCATTTAAACAGTATAGGCCTAGGCCTAGTTTATTAGTTTCCTAAGGTACTGTGTTTTCCCCATCTACAACTTGTACAGTACTATCCAAAAGTAACTGGAGAACGTAGAGCGCGCTCTAATCCGAAAATACGCTCTGTTTGCGGGGAGACAATACCCCCGCAACTCACGCGGGCGATGTTCTTTTCATAGGGCAGCAGGCACCATTCACATTGCATTCCCATTGTACTGCGCATTATTCTGGGTGAATGCAACGGAAACCCAAATTACCGTTATGTGCTGTGCAGATAAGCCTTTCAGTGTTTCTATTCATGTACGGTTAATTGGAAGGTTCTACGTGAACTCGGAGACATTTGAAAGGAGAAGTGCTACAATCTCGTGACAAATAAAACCGTCCAGCTAGCATGCACAATGTCTCTGTGTAGTCAATTGCAAAAGTTCTTGTAAAAATACTTAAACTCAGCCCGAAAGTCCGTTCAAGCAAAGTGCCAAATTTCCCGAGCGGCGAACGTTGATTTTCGTTAAGCTTTGTAGCGGGAGAACTAGTAAAAGTAGCGTACTGACCGATGTGCAGGCAACTCTTAAAAATGTCGCAATGCATCCGCAGAATTGCGCAATATCTCCGTATGTCTTTACAGTACAGAAGAGTGTTGCATGCCGCGGCATGTATTCATATGTTACAGGCAGCACTGTAGTACCAGCGCGTATATCGATGGGCTGCAGAAACACGGACATCGTAGTACATTCCAGTAGGCGAAGTTCGCGAATCAAACCGTTCATTTTGCTCATCTTTGTCGTTAAGCAGATGTTACATTATCCGTGTTTCGGTTTCAATCGTTAATTTTGCCCCCTACAGTACCTTGTCTGGCTACGGGCCTGGCAGTGTGCCCTCCCCCCCCCCCCAAAAAAAAAACATTCTGAGGATGGAAATTCGGGCACCGAATAGGTGAAATTCCGTCAAAGATGAAATAAAAGTGAAAAGATTGCCTGAATCTTTTACTGAGTTCCCGAATTTCTGATTGAACGCCCGAAAAATGTGCGGAAATTTCTGCTCGCTTCGCACGCATGTAGTGGTTTGGTGATCTGTTTCATGCACCTGAACTGCAACGAAATTAGGGCAACTTTTTGAGATTCGGGCAAAAAAAAAATTCTACACCCGCCCCTCTAAATTGGAAGAGACCCGTATGCCTATGGCTAAAAGCCAGATGTATCCATGAATGCAGAGTCAAATCCAGGATTTGTCTGAGAAGGAGGGGGCAGGGGGACTTAGATTGTCAAGAGCTACTGATGTAGGGCCTAAGGGCGAAGTTCTCATTTTTTTTTAAGAAAAAAAACTAACAAGGTGCAGTTTGGTGCATTTTAGCAGTTGGCATTTAATTACATCAGGGAGTTGTTACAACTAGCAACAACTCCCTGATCACATGTACTTTGTATTACAAAACCGTAATGAGAGTAACAAAAATAACTAAGCTGGACTTAGCCATAAGGCGTTTGGGACGGTTTTATTTCAGAAATAATGCCCGCATTTTCATAACTTGCTCAGCCGTAATGTTGAGTTAACTAGTGATGCAAAACAAAGTGTGATGACGGAGGGACTAAAATTTGTCGAAAAGGAATAGGGTGGGGGGTAAACTCTCGGACTAATCGGCATAAGAATTCAGGCATGGGTCTAGGGTTTGGGCAAAGAGGGACACCTCTGCGACTTCGGTATGCAATGCAATGGACAGAAGTCCGTTAGCGTAGCGCCTGCACCGATGGTTGGCGAGAAGGGCTTAAGAAAATTTTGGATGAAAATACCTCCCATATCACCAGAATTGGCACTTCCCAGGCACTGTTTGCCTGAAAATGGAACGAATCGAATGCTTGTACTATAAATTACAGATTTTGTTTTTCTCGGTAGGCCTAAGGGTTTCATGTGTCCTTATGGTTGTGCGCCTAGCACTATTAATCCGTGCAGCGCGAGGGGCGCGCGAAAATTTTGTCTTATTGTTTGTTTATAAAAGTTTGAACGTCGTCGGGGAATTTAACACCAATTAGGACTACAAATTTACGATAAAGGTAATTCATAATGAATACAAATATTGAATTTTTTCTTCATTTTACAAACACCGCGTCAGAAAACTCAGTGAGACACGGCATTCTGAATATAGCCAAGGTTTACGCATTTTCAACGACGTCCAGTAGAGACAGTCATTCAGTTGAACCTCGCGGTTGGAATTCACGTGTTTTGTGAACACAATCTTCTTGACTCCGAGGCTATTCCGCCACAAGTTCATTCTTTTCCCCCGACAGGGGGGGGGGGACTTGACAGGGTGTCTTATCCGGGCAGGGGGCATAAAATTCCAACTACCAAATTAGTACCTGGCTGGAGTGAAAACGGGATCTCGGCCAAATTCATTCATTGGTGTGAATACATCGATATTTTGAGCTCAACAAGAACGTTCGTCTCTTTAATTTTCTTTCGGTTTCATGATTGGGTTAATTTTCTGCCAGTATACTTAGTACTTCAAAATTTTAGCGATGAAGTTTTCCCTGTCTTCTTCGATGAAAATAACTGAAAAGTTAACTAACTTATGAGCAACCTGAGAACAATGCCACCCCTTCAGATTCGTCTCTGTTCACACCCTCCCAACAATACACAACATCTGGGGGCTCGTGTGAGGATATTAAATTTCAACTAGACGGCGCCTCCCGATGACCCTAAAAAGTGATAATCTAGTCTGTGGGGCCCCTGGGTACGTGCCCCGCTGGCCCATGCTCAAATCCGGCCCTGGTTTTACGCATAGTCCCAGCATCAGGACGTGTATATATTCCTTACCTGTTTAAGCCCCACCCTCTTCCTATGGGTGGCAAAAGTTGGGAAGTGCCTCTTCCCTGACCTATAGGAGGCTCAGTTCTGAACAAGTTTAGAGATTTAAATTGAATGTGTTGAAAACATGCAAAACACTTGATATTAGTGTAAAAACTTCGGCAACAAAATAAAAGAAGCAAATGAGTTAGAAAATCATGCATGTACAGTATGTTTGAACAAAAACTATGATGGATTTGAAGTCGACTTTTGGATTTTTCATTGACGTCATCTGGTCATGTTGCTCTTGACTGTGGGGGAAAAGAGCCTACAATCAAGGCACCTGATTTTGGTACCCCGGTATCGCATAATAGAAGGAAGTTTCACTTTTGTTTCTGACCACCTGTGGAAGATAAGTGTATAGACAAGTCATTACACTTTTGTTCTAGAAAATAGAGCAAACTTTTCAACATTTATAACCTTCCAACATGTTATTTTAAAACTTTTGCAAGATTCAGAATTTGCAGGCCCTCGGGGACCGAATTTAAATATCCTTCAGCTGATCCCACCCAGTCGTTTCCCTCCATTTTTCTCATATTTCAGACAGACCTAGAGGGAATGGCCCCTTGTGCATTGAAGCCAATTCTCTAGAAACCAAGAGAGCCAAACCCGACTTGTATGCCCTTCCGCATGCAATAGGCTTGATTTAGGCCTACAGGAACAAAAAAGTAAGATCTTGTATTCTTTAAACCCCTGGGTTCAAAGTTGTTTGAGTGTAAATGTCCTTGATAACTTTCATCAAAGTTCAAGAGAGCCTGAGCTTTTCTTTCGGGAAGATCAAACCAGAATGAGAACAGTTGATGTGTTTACTTTTAGCTCACCAGGCGTATAGTGCAGCTTTTGTCCAAAGGGCACATCTTCTCCCACCCCATCCCCAATAATTTGCAATTTTCTATAAAAAAAGAAGTAAAGGTATGCTACAGTATTAACGGAGATCAGATTGGAGCTCCCATTTTAACTGTAAAACAAATGGACTTTTTCCTAATTGTGGTAGACATAGGTTTGTAAAACTTCAAGTTATGGGCAACTCGGTGTTAACTGGCAAAATGTGTCGACGTTCAGGAGTGTTGAAAATTTCAGGAATGTTATGGCTGGTGCGTATTAGAGCTAAAGCATACTAGACCTACGGGTTATAAAATTGGGGGAGTCTGTTGAATTTGGTTATTTTTTTTTAAACAAAACGGGAGAAACTACCGATTCCGTCAGCTTGGTCCGTTCCCCGTGTCACTTTCAGTTTCGGAAGGTGCGAATTCATTGCTGAACTCCCGATTTACACGATTTTTTCCCGTTTTACATCGCAAGTTAATGGTGGCTTATAGTGTACAGAAGGAACGGTGGAAACTCCCATGCCCTCTGTATTCAAGTAAATCAAAGAAAACGAGACAAAAAATGCGTAGAAAATTATACGTTGGTAAGAACGTTGAACTCTTCCGAAAGCAAAACTAAAATTTGGACGAGCACATGTAAAAACCACATGTCGCGTTCGGCGGACGTTTGCGCCAGATAGGCTATACTGCTGTTGTTTTTTTTTTTTTTTCGGCAGATCGCGAATGTCGTAGGTCCTTAGACTAGTCTACATTACAAGCGTAACATTGCTAGTCGTTGCGAAACCACTTGCGAATGTTTTAATAGTTTGTAGTCGATCCCAGCGAACATTTCGCGTCACATTTTCAGTTTTGCATTTAAATTTTTGTCTGTAAATCGCTCATGCCGTGCTCGTAGTTTTAAAAATTAACATTGGCCAATTACGAGCGTTATCTGCAGCGGCACGTCATTTCTTCTAGCCTATACCTGCGTTAACCAGCCCAGATGAAGGGTCTTTTTCATTTAGCAACCGGCCCAAAACTCAAGCGGCCCGGACCGTGACGGCGATAGCCGCAACGGCCAGTCTACCTATGTCCAGACATGCGTTTTATCACAATTTCATGTTTCTAAAAATCAAACTATTTTTGACAGGAATGCCTTTGGAACGTGAGAAAAAGTCTTTTTCTATATACTCAAATATATTCGAGCTATAGTGTACACATGTACATATTTTTATTTTCTGTACCGACTTACTTCAAATTTACTTGCCGGGAAGTATATGATTTCCACTTTACGTGCGTAGGGCACGGCTGTGTGACTTTGAATACACAAGCGAGGCGTTCAAATCGATGATCGATCCACCTGTTATTGTCTAGGCATACTTCCTTGTTATAAACACTAATTCCTTTAGCCAGATGGTTGCACAACAATAGGCAGCTACGGCTACTAAAACCACAGAACGTAACGGTAATTTCTCGCGACTTTTGCAAGGAGCGCGCTCTGCAGGACAAAGGATTTCTTGCACTCATCCTACTGTGGATTGCGGGGAACTGGAGCGCGTATCGGTAGTTACTTTTGGATAGTACTGTAGGAATTTTGAAGATAATTAGAACCACTTATATGTGACATTCCTATATTTACTCTATATTTTCCTTGAAAAATCCTATAAAACCCTATACTGTATATTCATCAGTATCCTTCCTATAAAACCTGTATTTAGGCTGTGATGGACCACTTTGAAGCCTGAAGCCAGTATACAGTATATGTGCACTAGATACTGAAATCAGAAATCTTCCCCATTCCAAAAAATATGTGGGCAATGTTTTGTAAGTTTTTCATTTACAAAAATAGATGAGTGAGCCTTGTTAAAGAGGAACAGGAATCTTAACTCTGGGATTTCAGCAGATACTCCACAAATTCCACAACTGAATATTTCAATGCACGTTCACACATATCGAAGCTGTCAAATTTTATGATTTTTGTTCCATCTAGTTTGACCTTCTTGTGACTGTCTTATTTCAGTAATGAACTCAATATGTAAGTGCAGTAAACTGAGTAAAGTTTGTAATTTTCTGTGTGCTATGGTATCCTCTTATGTCTCATAGTACAAATTTTTTTCTTTTCCTCGAATTGTCTTTAAGACTACTGTAAGGAGAAATTTGACCCATGCTCAGCAGGAAAGGCTGATGGCAGAGACAAGGAGAAAGGATGATGTCAGGGAAGATCACTTAAAGAAGCTGAGTCAAGAAAAGATATTTGAAGCAAACATGGCTAGTGAAGAAAGAGTGGAAAACAAAAGGTACCTTCGAAGATTACAGCAAGAACAAAGGGAGAGAGAAATAGAGGAATCTTTGCAGAAGGTACAGTAAAATACAGGGGTGGCCGCACAGAAGCGTTGATAGCGCTATCAACACCACTAACAGCGCTGATAGGAAATTTTGGGCGCACAGAAACTTACTGATAGGGGGATTAGCTATCGGCGCTGATAGGCTATCAGTAAAAGGCCGCACAGAAACTATCACTACTGGTACTGTTATATCAACTCACTAACAGTGATCAAGCCACCGATAGTGGCTTTGATAGCACAAAATTTTCTCATTGTTGACGAAGATGTGGCGCGTGAAGGCCGACATAAATTTCGCAAATGACGGAGCGAAAAGGCAAAGATACAATCCTTTTGAAGAGGAGAGCGACAATGACTTTGCCAAAAAATATCGCTTGTCAAAAGAAATTTTCAATAATCTTTTGGATGTTATAGGAGTGGCATTCGACAGAAAAACGCTGCGGTGAGTCAAAAGCAGCTTTTAGTGCTAAATACGTACATACAGTAGGTGTAGTAATGAAAGGGTTGATGGAAAATCCCCCCCCCCCCCGCACACTTTCTAAAATAACTGGCATTGGTTTAATTGTAAAAAGTGAGAGTGTCTGACCTTTGCCCTACTTTCCAGTTTTGCAAGCTTCGGTCGTATTAGACATAGCACTAGGCTAGTAAGTTACTGTTAATTTAGACAGACTTTATTTCCCTTTTGCCACTTTTAATGTGCAATCTGTGCTATCAATTACTACAGATGAACAAACCGTTGCAAGCCAGGAATGATTTGGTCATTATAGATCGGCGTGACTTTTGAAGGAGGCCGCGGGTAGGGATGAATATTGAGAATTAGTTGGATACAAAATATATTTCATTCTAGACGTTTTTAAGTATTGGGTCTATGTGGCTGTTCCATATCCTATTTAACATTTCTTCACACACAACATTTTGGGCTCAAAGTGCAATGTTGATCACACCTATGCTCCCTCCTCGTACTTTCTACCCCCCCCCCCCTCCGGGGCTGCCTCACCGCATACTGTGTGCTAAGAAAATCTACAGGCAGGCCGGACACTGATCACTTTCAAAAAGGGCGTACTGACTTGAGTTGTTGTATTTATGTATTTTTTCCATTCCCGCTACTTCACAGGCATGATTCTATTGAGCCCAGCCTTCAACTATGTACTGCACTCCGGTACTTTGCACAAGGGGGGATATCTACCCATGGTTGGCGACGTGCATGGACTATCACCCCGTGCCAGATCGGAGTCTGATACAACTTAATCTACCACCAGCATATTCGAAGAGACAAAATATCCCAAATGAAATATAACGCACCAATTATTTGCTCTGGGGGTATAACTTAAAGTATTTCCTTCTCTTCCATCAGTCTATCTAAAACATCGGGTTCGTCGAGGACAGGGTTTCCCCTCCACCTGTCACTTCACGCAGTCTCCTCTTTTCTCGTAAACTGCGGTTTACTTTATCTTAGACATTTTTTAAGTCTGCCATTTGTCTTTGATGCTTTGAAGACTCCGCTCCGCAACCCCTAATGCATTAACTTCTGCTGTGAAATTTTTGTATATTTCATCTTTTGTTTTTTGCATAGTTTCATTGGTATGCTTTGCCGAAAGCGTCTTGCTGTACAGAACGAAATTATTTCTAATTACACTTATTTCTTCCTCTGAGAAGTCCGGAGCACGAGCTCTTTTTTGCTTATTCGGCGCCATATTACTTGCAAAGTAGTGATTTATTGTGAAAACAATGACTTCTGCCTCGTGCTCTCAGGCATCAGTTCACTATATGCCTACTATGTTAGCTGCATTAAAGGGAGCGATTAGGGGCTTATCCTTTGTTGCAGTTAGCGCAGGGTCGCAATAAAACCCTTCAAATAGAGATTACCGGGCAAAGCAACTGGGGAATCCCCCATCTGTAAAAAGACTTCTACGTCGATAATATGCTAATGAGCCTAACAGCGCCTTATCAGTGAATAGCTCTATCAGCGTCTTCTGTGCGGTCATTTTGCACCTGCTGATAGTAGCAGGTTTGATAGAGAGTTGATAGCGCTATCAAAGCCATCACTATCAACGCTTCTGTGCGGCCACCCCTGGTCAATAGAATCAGTCTGGAGATGGAATGCTCCAGGATCACTCTAATTTGGGACAAATATGAATCTAGGGCCACCGATTTTCCGCGATCGCGGAAAAATACGAAAAAAACGGAATTGACGATTTTTTACGGAAAATTACGGAATTTGCGATTTCATATCGCGTCCACAAAAAAGTAAGCACAGAACAAGATTTTTGCATTTTTAACAAGCATAGACAAATTTATTCTCCACAAATCAAGGGCACTTGAGGACTTTTACACTTCTGACGTACGTATCTGATTCGAGAACAGAAAATAGGTATAAAGGCTCCCATATTTTCCGCGACGTGAAACTATTATGACTAAATGTTACTTTTCATTCACCGATCACGTCGGAAGATTCCGTGTATCGTGTTTTGTACTGGACTGTACTAAGGTAGTAGTGCTTCATAGTATTAGTAGCCTATCCGCTCAGTTCTCTGCAAAAATACGTAACTAACGTTACAGTATCTTAGCACTTCAAGGCCACTAAAATTCCACTCAGTTTACTTGGTGCACGCATCTCATGGGGCCCTATCAATATGAATATATTTTTTGTAAACTGTCTTGCCCAAAACTTCTGTACGTCCAGTTTAAAAAAATTCTCCAAATGAAACGCAAGCCCCATATATTCCCGTAATAGAAAAACGGTCGCAACTCCTTGGATAATTGCCGGTGGGGGTGCATGAATTTACACGGGGCCGCTTCCCTTAGTTCATTCATGACCGACGCCCTATGTAACAGCGCGGGCAATACACGGTCCTTGCATTATGTATTGCACACCGTACTCGGTGTACTACGGAGGTGAACTTCAACTTCGCAAGAAACTTTCTTGGGAAGTTATGACGCACTTGTTTTGGCAATTTACGTGTACGCACGCGCATGTTATGACAATTAAAAAAATTAACGAATAGGAATGTGGGAAGTGGAATAATTTATGCAGGATAACGAGGCACGCGTTTAAAAATGATATGATGATTTAGCACTGGATCTTGGAAAAACGTAGCGATAATCATTGCATGTCGCCCTGTAGTATGGTTTGTAGACTATGCAGATGTACGGCATTGATTGTCCGTGGCATGCACACCTCTAAGGTAATACTGTGTGAACTTTGACGCAACAATTCGATGATCATTATCATTTGGAGAGCTTTAAATTTTGCAAATCTTGTGAGTATCAGTGCTGATATTTTGTGCAGGAACTTAAAGAAATGTGTGTTTGGGGGAATTATTCAGTTATTTGCAGAAACCAGAAGTGTATTTTAGCCCCGTTTCCAGTTTTCCAAAATCGGTGGTGGTAATCCTTTGAGTGATAAAATTTTACCCATGCTATATTATTCCCGATTTATCTGACAGATGATCGGTCGCACAATAACTATAAACCAGGTTTGTAACTTGTAGGTGTGCATGCGGGACACTTGCAAGAGGAAATGAGTTTAACGGAAGATCACGGAAACTTATAATTGCCATTTATATCTGAAACGGAAATTTACGGAAAAGGGAAAGTTGAAAACGGAAAAAAACGGAAAATGAAAAGTGGAAAACGGAATTTATCATTTTGTGAAGCGGAAAATCGGGGGCCCTATGAATCTCAACTCACTTGGCATCGTAAAGTGTACATACTGTAGTATATAGGGTAGTTTGCTTGAGTATGGTATGTTATGACTTCCTTTCATTTTTGACTTTTACACAAAATTATAAAAGAGTAACTGAATTTTAAAATGGAAACTTCATTTGTAACACATTACAAGGATGTTTAGGTACGGTCAAGAACTAAAGAATACAGTGCTACTGTGCTATTGTATGTACAGTTTTGGGAGGGTAATAACATTGACAAAGATAGACACAGGTACTGTACATAAAAACAAAACCTGTACTGTTACCAGTGTTAGTTATGATTACAATGCAAAGTAGTCTACTGTACAGTACATTACTTACCATGGAAAACTGGAATACTGTAAAAGTGTCTCAGTGGTACCAGTACATGTTTAAGTTATTTTGTAATTGTGTTTTGTAACTTTTGTTGTAATGTGTTGAAGTTTCACTTATTAAAAAGACAGTGTATAAATCTGAATGCTTGAAATACTGTACGTACTGTACTTAGTCTCTGTAAGATTTGAGTCTACAGTACAACATGGGCACTGTGGGTACTTTGCTGTCTGCTGTAGTTGTTCAGTAACTGTAGACATTAGACTAAAGTTGTTTGCTTCTGTGTACAGTGTTTTACAATTCCTACATAAATGTAAGACCACTTCCACATGAAAGCACTATACTGTATTGTCTTTTGTCACCAGGGACAGCAGCACCGAATGCAGCGGGAGCAACAAATGGAACAGGAAGAGAGGATGGCAAGAGAAATGGAATTAATGAAACTCCAAGATCTTCGAGTAGAAAAAATGAAACAACAGATAAGAGCAAATAGCCTTGAACTTAGGGAACTGGAGGCTAAGCTGAAAGCAGGGTACATGAATAGAGAGCGATCTGCTCAAATTGCAGAAAAACAAGCTGCCTTAGATGAAAAGACTGTAAGTGTCTCCTCCTTATAATTATCAATGGTTTTATCAAGGTCATGGATTAGTTAGTTTTAAGCTAGCTGCTCACTACATGACTTTGCATGATGCAAGTCAACTTGACCATCCCATTGCCAATAGTGGTGCAGTGTGCGTGGGTCTTCAACTGTGACTGACAGTTGTACTGTAAGGCCAGTTTTATGTTTCATTGCCGTCAACTCGTTCTATCTTCCTAACTGGAGTCTGTGACAGTTGTAAGGTCGGAGAAATTTGACCAATCAGGTTGTAGCAATTGTGCAACACCTACAAAACAGGCTAGCCAGACGCGTGTAGTGTACATTGCCAATAGTGCGAATGAAAATTTTACCATCCTTAAGAAACTAGGTCATGACAGTCAAGTTGAATGAGATCACTCAATTTTGTGTAGTGTGCAGCTAGCTTTGTTGTGCTATAAAATAGTTGAACCCAGCATTGAAAGTTTAGAACTTCAAACTGACAAAGGTTTTCAATTAAGCATGATTAAGATCCTGTGAAAAATATAAAAGATGTTCAGTTCTTTTAAGATGGTGACCAGTGCTTGAAAGACTGGTAATTTCATATAGCTTGGGCACATCAATGATTCTGTTACAGAGGTATACTGTGGCAGACTTGTAAAGTGAGTACATATTTCACAAATATGAGTACAAAAGTTTACATTAGTACCAGTGTTTTTTCTCCAAATGTGGGAGTGTTTTTATGAGTACAAGTCCATCTCCATAACCATGATTTACAGATACAGTAATGTCCAGTCTCAAGCATGAATATGATCATACTGCAAGTCTGCATCAAAGTAAATTAGCATGTATGTTACATTTTTGTATGCTTTATTCTTATTTCAATGATAGTAAGTTGGAAGATTTTTTGATCTCTACTCAAAATCAAGCCCCTGTGGGCTGGGGGTTGTAGAATATGCCCACTGTATTTCCTGCCTGTTCTAAGAGGCGGCTAAAGGGAAGGACTTGCACTGTATTTGAGCTGTATTTGAAACCAAACTTGAACTTGAACCATTTTTGAAACCGTATTTACACTTTACCCTTTTATCTAGTTGACACTATATAATACATTCATGTTGGTGTGTTGTTAAATCTCATCTAACTAACTGACTTCTCAAAATCAATGTCATTAAACGTAAGGAATTTGCAAAATAACTTCACAACGTTAGTTATAAAAAAGAAAATAGGAAGGATTATTTGTGATAAGTTGCTGTGCCTACAGGTCACCAGTAACATTAGTGGTCTTAGGAAAAGAAAGAAAAAATAGGTGGGCGAAGGGAAAATGTTTTTGTATGTGAAGTACACCAGTAGGTATACCTTGTTGTTTCCTGTAAACAACTTGATTAATCTAAGCCTGGGTTACAAGCAGTATTCCTCGTGTTATGTTAGTCACCTTCATCTTTCAGGCTAGAGATGCTGAGATAGGCCGTCTCATGGCAGAGGAGAGCAGAAGGGCTGATGAAGAGCAGAAGCGTAAGTTGCAAGAAAGAATTGAGGAAGGCATCCGCTATCAGCAGGAGCTTGAGAAGCAACTTGAAGAACAAGAAAGGAAGAAACAGGAAGCTTACGAGGAGTTCCTGAAAGAGAAACTGATGATTGATGAGATTGTTAGGAAAATACATGAAGAAGATGCAAGGTATTTTGAGGAAGATGTTCTGACTTAAAAAAAATTGTGGAAGTACTTGATTCCAGTTTTCAAAAATGTGTTAAAAATTAAATCAGAAAAATTCCTTTGTAAATTGAAAAGACACATCACAAGCTGTTTCCATGAATTAAATTATTTCAATATTCCCTCAAAGAAACAAATTTATATTATGCGTCAGTTACACCAACCTTTAAAGAGAGGAAAAATGAAATAAATGATTATTTAAAAATGATCAACATGCAGTGGGAGGCTTTTTAGTGATTGTGTGGTGCTTTCTTTGGCGAGACATATCTTCTAAAATTATTTGACATGTTATTTGAAAAGCATTGTAGACCTCAAAAAAGGAAATTTAAATTATGGCAATCAATTCATTGCAAGTCATGATAATGTTGAAGACCTTGAAACAGTCAGTGTTTGTGTCAGAAAATGGAATTCCTACTTTTGAAATATTCCTCTTTAAGTGCTCCTGTTGTGTTACTGGCTGGTTTGGGCAGCTAAAATGTGGGGGAATTCCCCACAGCCAATCATTTCTTTGTGATCACACACCTTAAAGCAAACATCAAATAACAGTTAATTTTGTTTGGAAATGTTATAACACATAGCCAGTGGAAGTATGAATTTTCCCAATCAAAAGTCAGTCTCGAATAATGCGAATGGCTTAATCAAAATGTGCATGTTAATCGGAAGGTTACTGAATATTTTGGGCTTTACATAAATTACATTGACTGTTTCCATCCAACAGAGAACGAGAAATCTACTATGAGAAACAAAATGCAACCAAGCGTTACATTGATGAGTTTGCAATCGCAAGAGAAGAGTGGAAGCAGAAGGAAAAGGAACGCCTTGAACTGGAGAACCGGCGTATCCTGGAGTTTGCTCAGATGCAGCAAGCAAGAGAAGAGGAAAGAATGGAATCAAAGAAAGCTCAGGAAGAGCAGAAAGCCAAAGTTCAGCAAGATGTAAGTTGTAATGAGCTTGACCCCAATCTAAAACCAGAAATAATTGTATTGCATTGATTTGTGCTCCTACAGTACTCCTTTGTGTTGTGCTGTATTGAGATTCCTATAATTGTACAAACATACTGTATATTAAACACAGAAACAGTCATGCAACATGTGGAGGGTCTGAAATAGGCCTGTCATATATTGCATTGCATTTTGCTCCACAATGTGGTCAATTTGTCGTTTTAAGACAGTGGTTCCCAACGTTTCCCAGCCAAACGCCCCTTTCACCAGATGAGGATGGGCAAATGCCCCCCTTGTTTATAGCTTAGCCTACTATTGCCATGGATGAAATGATGATAATAAAACAAAACATGCTGAAATAAAAGGGTAGACCTACCGTGACATACATCGTTTTTACATGTGGGTTCAACCCAGGTTAGCAAAACAGTAATGCAGGACTTAAGAAACTGACACCCTTTTGAGATGGCGACTCTTTAACCCAAGATTTACAAAAGCTGGAAGGCTTGATCGTGCTCAAGAGAGGAGAAACGTCTGTGGTATTTAACTGACTTTGCCAGGGCCCCATCGAGTTGTGGACTGTTCCCCAAAATAAGGCCAAAGGACACCATTCCAGTGTGCAACTGGGGGGATTCTCCCCCGGAAGCTGTGAAGTGCTTACGATATTGTTGACACAAGAATGACGTATTGTCAGTCAAATTTTGGCTATCTTCCGATTGCCTAATAACCTTAAATACAAACTAAAAAGATTGCAAAATCAGCCTTAGCCCAGTTTGTATTTCAATAATAAATAACGGGAGTTCCCTTTGATGCTGAAAAGGGCTTGTCCTGTAACGGGAGGAAGAAGGATGGTAGGGATGGTATGGGGAATTGAAAGACTTGTGCAAATTAAGCTGTCCGACAGGTAGAAATAATGAGAAAGCAGAAATTGGCACACCGAAAAACTGCATTTTTGAAAACAGTTTAAAGTTTTACTTCATAGTGCATTGCCAAAGTTATCTATTTTGTCACAGTTACCTACAATTGTCACTTCTGTCAGTATGTCATGTTTATGGACTGCAAGGAAGAAAACTACATTCAAGGTTAAATTTGCAGGACAATTTTCAGCTATGACCCCTTTTGGTCACCACTTTCACTGTCACTGATGGGAATATGAGGGTCCTTGCAGGAAAATTTGAAAATAAACCCTGTTACAGTAGATGCGATTTTGTGGCATCTGGGAAGGGAATATCAGACCTACTCAACTTGTTGACTCCATTCATCTCCTTTTTGTGCAAACCAGTTTGAGAGTTCAGCTAGAGAAGAGCTTTTGGAATCTTGTAAAGCCTTGGTTTAAATTGAGTATCCCATTTGTGCAAAAGCACCCCAGGGGCAATAACACCCCCGGTTAGGAACCACTGTATTAAGATGTGCAGCACTTTTGTTGAATATGTAATCGTACAGTTTTAAGTGGTTCTATATGCACCAATGAGATCTCAATAATTTTCTTCAATTTTGTTCTATAGACCAAAGAAGAGATTTCAAAATATATTCTTATATTGTTTAGATGTACTTTTGCACACATTTTTACCCCTTTTGGGAACATGAAACTTGTTTTACAGGTTTTTAACCTGAATTTGCAATGTTTTAAAATCATGCCTCAACATGTTGGTAAACTAAAACTTTTGCTTCTTTATGTTGCAATAAAACATTGAGAAAGTGAGACAGCGTTACTGCCTGACTTAGTACCTTTACATTCACACTAGCATTCTTGTCCAGTAGCAAACACGGACCCCACTCTGAGTCAAATCCCGGTGTTTAGTAAACTTTGGTGATCTTTACAGGCAAATAAATGAAATATGAATAGCTACACTTAATTCTTATGTCTCATTTATGAACCACCTGTGTCACTTTTTTAATGAGTTAAATGTGTTCATCCTGTTGCTTTCCAGTAATTGAATAAGGCTTCCAGGAATAACTGATTTCTGTCACACTTTATAAATGCTGTGATTAGAGGGGGTATCTGTATGGTTTCCTTTTTCCCACCTACAACAGCTTAGTGAAGAAATCAAGAAAAAGAGAGAATTTGAAGATGAGATGGAAAGAGTTCGACAGGAATTATACATCGAGGAGCAAGAAGAGGCAGAGAGACAAAAGGAGAGAGCTGAACTAGAACGCAGAATCAGACAGAGGTTAGAGCTGCAACAAACATATCAACAACAGCTCCAACTCAAAGAGCTACGTCGACAAGCAGAACTTAGAGAGGAGGAGGAATTCAAGCAACAGGTTAGTGTGTACAATGTTTTGCGGATTTTGGTAAAGGAAAACTTAATTCCCAATGTATTTTTCTCTATCATTCAGTCCCATGGTTTATTTCAAAGTGTTGGTGGTTAGTGGGTCATGTGGCAGTGTTTTAATGTTTCCAGAATTTGGGCAGAAAAACTTAGAATTTCCATTATTGCTAGAATTTCCATTATTACTCTTTATATGATTCCAGCATTAAACCACTTATACAAAGAAGGCAATAAGTTTGGTCTACTTCGAGTTAAGCTGAGAAAAAGTATGAGGACAAAAGATTGAGTTTACTGCAGCACCATTTTATAAAGAGAATCAGTGCATAATGCATTTTGTGAATGTTGTCGAATTTTCTTTTCTTAACAGTTCCCGGTTTTCAACCTTTAACTACGTGAAGTAATTTGTCTCTTAAGAGTTCTTTCACATATTAGTTATAGTTTGCCATTGTCAATGGATTGTTCAGTAAATGTCATCTTTTTGTAAATTAACTGTTGCTGGCTGTTGTAGGAGCTATACCAAGTGTCTAGTATTGCAGATGTGTTTGGAATTTTGCAAGTGGCTTGGAGCTACTATACAGTACACAGCATATGAAGGGCTTCAACAAAATTGATCCAAATGCCAGAGTACATGTTAAGTTACAGTTAAAGGGCTAATACAGTCACATCAGTTTGAATGAGCATTTCATCTCTGCTGATTTCTGTATGGCATATTTGTCGGATAAACAAATTTTGTTACTGACTCTTTAAATTCATAATCTCAGTATATAACTGTTCTGAAAAATTATGACAGGTACTGTACTTCTAACAGAAATGAGGGGAAATTTTAAAGGTTAATTTGATGTTCATAATGAGGCAGTGTTGACTGCAAAATTCCCTTTAATTTTTTTTTTTTTGGGGGGGGGAGAGGAGGGGCAGGGGGGATGGTTTTTTGGCGTGATCCAATTTTCATTATGTTGCAAAAATGTGAGGTCTTCAATATTACCATATCAATAGCCTTCTGGTCTTACAGAAAACAATCACTGACTTTGTCAAACTGAAACTTTTGCAAAAAGCCTGCCACACCGAGGTCTTTGAATGCCTAATGTGTACTGTAATAAAAGCAAAATTAATGTAGTGCTAGCATGAAATTGCTGTAAAGGCTATAGTTTGAATCTTACTGAGTATGTCACATATATTTTTTGCATTAGTTTTGACTAAAAACTATGTCAACTTTGGAGTACCAAGAGAAGAATATTCCAAACATGAATCTGTTTTGTTTACGTTAAACATAAAGTCAGTTCAGGCGCTCCAGTGAAATTTTCATTCAGTTGTTGTATGTGACATAATAGCATCACACTGATCACCAGAGTTTGTTTCTCACTATTTTCAACCTATTTTTTTACCTTGGATTATATACTGTATTATACCTAAAGAGTAAGTGAGGTCAACAAACTCTCAGTGCACACAATGTATGTATATATAGTATAAATGTATCAAATTCTGGACTAACAATTTGGATGAAAATTTTAAATTGAAAATGAAGAGATAAAATTAGATTGAGACTATATCTTTAAATTATTTATGGTGCTTTCATACCTTGTTGTGTCTTCTTACTAGGAGACTTATTAAGTGTACATTCCCAGAATATACTGTAAAAATGTGAGGTGTCAATATTGCATTGAAAGTAACATATTTGCTATAATTAAATCCATTATTTGTAGATGTTGGCCAAGTTTGCTGAGGATGATCGTATTGAACAATTGAATGCTCAGAAGCGTCGTATGAAACAGCAGGAGCACAAGAGGGCAGTAGAAAAGCTTATTGAGGATCGAAGAGCTCAGTTTGCAAATGACAGGGCCAGAGAATTGCAGGAGAGGGAAGAAGAAGAGGCCCTGGAACGACTTCGCCTGCAGATCATTGAAGATGAGCGTCAAAGACTCCTTCGTGAACATGCATCAAAATTGCTTGGATATCTTCCAAAGGTATGTCTTATCAAATCTTTGGAGAAACCATCTTTTTGGCAGCCAGATGAAGTGAGGGTATAATCAGAGCTGCCAACTGTTCCGATTTAGGAGGAACAGTTCTGCTTTTTCACACCAAAATTTGCTGTGTTCCACTTTTCCTGTGTCATGTTCCGATTTTCAGTAAAACTGGAATGATGATTATACATGTACAATGATGTCATTTGTTTCTTCAAATAGTGGATTTTTTTCAGAACTGTTGAAGGAAATGGTGGTGATTATGTAAATGCTTGCTTATTAAAGTGTAAAATCACTTGAGGTCCTCAATGTTAAGGCAAGTTTTGAAATCTGACGAGATGATAGGCATTGGAATTGGAATTTTGGCATGGAATTAACCAATCAGTTTGTAAATGTTTGCTACTGAGGATTCAAAAAGTCTTCCAAACATACAATCTAGCAATTCGCCCACTGGACCCCACCCCTTGGAGTTTCGCACTAGCACGCATGTGGGTGGTGTTCCTCTTTTTCATTCTGGCAGGTTGGCAGCTCTGTATAACATTTTTTTGGGCAACAATACCAAATATTTTACCCTGCTTTTGTGGTCTTTCCGCAGCACCTTAGAACATGTTAAATTCTTAAAAGCCTTAGTAGGAAATTACAGACTGTCTATTTACTTTGGGGATGTTACAGGCTAAGGAAAGAGTGAAGATTTCCCCCACCTATACCTAATTAATGAGATGGTTTCTTATTAAAATGAAGCTTAGAGCTTAGAGTTATGAATCACGTGATTGCTTAGTGACTGCAATGTTTTTTTGAACAAACCATGTAAAGATGTAAACATTGCCCACACAATAACTTGAATGATATTGTAGTAACTAGAATAGTCCACAACATATGAGGAGAAAGATATATGCTCAATTTTTATTTTATTTTTCAGGGAGTCATTCGTGATGCAAATGATCTTGAATTATTTGATGACGACTTTAAGAGACGCTACACAGAGAGACAAACGGACTTCTTTGAGGAAGGAAGTTGGAAATAGGATCTGAGGAGATGATTCAGACCTTATTGTAACTATTTTCTACTTGAAACCATTTCACAATTTTCAGCTTCAAGCAAGTTAATATCAAAGATTTTCAATTTGATTGCGTGGTGGATCTTCATTCCTGCAAGATATGCCGGTAGAACATGCTGGTGGTATTATCAAGTTGTGAAGCATAACATTTTCTCTCTGCATATTGTGTTAGAGAAGTAAGATGATTTTATGGAGTACTCAGGTGCTTCAAATATTATCTAACAATATTTGATATACAGATGTAATAAACAACTTTAAGTGATTCTTGGAAAAACTATAGTTTGCCTTCTTTTTTTAATATTTGAGCTTCAGTATGTGATCAACATGAGTGTAACAGCAATCAAAAAATTAAGAGATGTCAATTTTGCTGGCCTCCAGAAAATATTAACTGATCTGATAATGTAATATTTGGATAGCAAGATGTGCCTAAGGCAGTGATTACAAAGAAATTGATATTCCCAAATGCAGCTTTGGCTGGCTAGCTTCTATTAAAGAAAAGTATTCAAAAGCTATCTTTGAAGAAATGTCACAAAAATATTGGTCAGTGACATCCTGCTAAAATTCAGCAAATTACATTATAAGTGTTTAATTGTACTTTTTTTGTAAAATTAACTACAATTATCATATTTAAATGCATACATGTAATATTGTTATTCTGAAGAGCATGCGTATCAGCATTATTCAGTCCATTCATCTAGTAGAGAGTAGATGTTTCATTGCCAATACCATATCACCTTGATGCAAGATTAGTTGAAAGTCGTTTAAAATTTCTTAAGAACGTTAGTAGTGACTTCAGTCAGTAGAGAGCAGTTGATTAGGTTTGTGTATAGAAAAAGTACTGCTGAAATGTAGTAGGTGGTCTCAGTTGATTTAAGAAGTATGGTTATTGTAAGACTTTTTATAGTAGAAAATGAAATGATAAGGGGACTTGTGTCCCACCTCATGAGAAATGGTTGGGGCAGTTTTTTTTCTCTTATATACAACTAAGTAATGTATGATAAAGCTGAAGAAAATGAGGGATCACCTGCATGAGATATTGTTTTGCAGGATCACATCAGATATTGCACACAGCATATGACACAACCTCATGTGTTCTTGCAAACTTTGCTGTGAGGTATCAAGAGACACCCTGGAGTGATAATTCTAGTGTCAGGATATCATTCATTACAGGGGAAGTATGGTTCTTCAGGAACCGAATAAAAAACAAAAAATGAATTGGATTTTAAAAGCTTACTGACCGAAGCTAATAAGTTGCATTTTTTTGGGGGGGGGGGGGGAAGAAGGAGGGGGGAGGGAGGACTTGCCACTTAGACTTATTTGGCCCATAAAAAGTATTTTGTAAAATATGTTTAAGCAACACATGCAGTTGTCAGTACAAGGTTACTTTGAATTACCAATTTGGGGTTGTGTAAAGTCATCCTACATTCTGTCCAGTGACCTCCTTGGACACCAGAGATGATACAGGATGTATTTAAGAGACAAAACAAGGGTGTGTACATTGCAGAATCTCATGGACCAATGAATTTCTTTTATAGGGTCAAGATTGAGTACTGCTACCAGTCTGTCCAGATTAACTTGGGATGTGTGTAGTTGTAATAGTTTTGTTCCAATGTCACCAGTAAAGAGTGTTACGGATATTGGGTATTTCCTTCCTCACTGTTAGCAGATAGTGGCCCAATGCCAGTATTTCTGAATTGAGATAATTGTACATGAAAACTGTGGGCAGCCTGTTATGCACTACCAGGAAGTGCAATTTCATTAAAACATAAGGATATATATTCAGACATAAGAAACTAATGTGAGCTTTGTATGAAGTACTTAGATATTAGTACTGGTTTGATTGTACCAGCATTTAAGATTAATTTTCTGATACCAAAATAGGACCAACATGAGGAATTTTGAACGATACCGAAAAAGTGGTAAAACACTAATTTTTACCTTAAATGGACTGTACTTATGACTTAGTGTACTATGTTTGAAATCGAAAGTATGTGGAAGGGTAAGAAACTTTTGATTAAGATTCACAAAGGCAGGAAATGGTAGGAAATTTTCATCTTTAATGAAATTCATTGTGTACAGGTCTTTCAAGTTTATGTTATGGTACTTATGGGAAAATGATCTTGAATATGCACAGACAAGGTAGGTCTAATGACTAAAAAGTATTCTTTTATGTGAATTTTGTGCGAGTGAATGGCTTTCAGTTCGATCAGGGAGCTATTATGGAAGGACATTAAGCTCCTTATCCAATCTCATGTATCAGAAAATACATCCTGCGAGTACTTTGATTCTTTTTATAGGAGACTTTGATTGGCAGGTCCATTAGTTCCTATTCTAAGTTTGTTTGACTTATCCTTCCTAGTGAGAGTTTGATTCTTTCATACTAAGGTAATCCTCAAACAAAGACTTGATAGTGACAGTGCTTTGAAGTGATCTGCGATGCCGACAAGTGTGAAACCTTCTGCGGTCTTCTAGCCTTAATGACTGTGTATGCACATTTAAGTGATCAAATTTCCTCATTATTCTAATTCTGCTATTAGATAGGAACATCACTATTCAGCAATTAATGTAAGTCTAACTTTTGCATTTGAATTTTTAAAGATTCCGAACGGTTTCTAAGATAGCCAAACATATGTCCATGTTCAATAAGTGTATTGAAGCTGTACTGGATCCGTTCAAAAAAAAAAGCACTGGTGTACAATAATATAATAATTTTTGTTTTCTTTTGCGACTGGCAGTATTATGGCAATGGGAGAAATCGTGCCAAGAACAGTCTGAGATCTGGCAGATGACAAGAAGGTCAAAAATTTGCACGAGCTACACAATCAGGAGCTTATTGTCGGCACGCCTGATTGTTTCAAAGGAGGGGCATGTGCTTTATCTCTTTCCGTAACAGCTCCCAGGTTGGAGTGTAAATAAATGCAGATGTGGGGAATTTGGGCATAGCCAAGGTTAACTAAGTTTTCTTTATAGTTTTGTAAAACCTGTTGAGAACATATTTCACACTTTGTCAGCCTTTACAATTGTTTATTCCTCACATTCCCACCAGCCTACAATGCCTTATGTGTAGCTACACAACAACACTAATACTATCCGTATAAAGAACACACTTCGTCAGTAAATTATTTGCCTTTTTGTACTGAATATTAAATTGAAGTTAAAAAAAAAAATTATATTTGCTAAACGTGTTAAAAATGTGACCACTGGTCTCTTCGTTTGTTATTCATATTCGTGTTGGACTTAAAAAAATGCTGATATCTGTAAAGTTTTTTATGTTTATCCTATTTTTAGTGCAGGTTTATACCTAAACACCAGTCATTTTCAACATGATTTTTACCGTTTCCTTTGTGCTACCTGAGGTTTCCATTGTAAAACTCGTGTGAAAAGCTGATTTTTATTTTCATGGGCTTTGGGCTTTTCATGACGTCAGCAAATGGTTAAATGACAGTTCTATGTCCTTCATTCATTATGGGCTAGCGCCGGTGCCGGTGCCGGGCGGTGTTGGGCAGTATCAAACAGTGCGAGTGTTCACCATTCCAATCTTGAAATTGCTTGGTTACAAGGTTTCTGTTTTTGACCTCTGACCGACACCAAAACGATAGGAACCTTTCTATCAGTATGACAATTCTATATCCTACGTATGGTTAGTAACAGAAGAAAAAATTGAATAATAAACACTAAAGATATAGGTGTCTACTTGGGAAATAGGAATTGAACCCGGGTCGCCAAGCTCTTTCCACAACACCATCAACATACACAGTGACTAGTAGGCATTTCTTATTTCTTTATAGTCACACATCCTTCACACGTTCATAATGAATGTAACAGAGATATTTCATGCTAAGTATCAAAAGGAGGCACGTTTCTTACCTTGAGATACCAAGTTTACAAAGTTCTCTGCTTTTTACCTTTGGTGACCTCATACATGAACTCCAGTAAAAACAAAGGGATTTCCTCTTAATATGTCTATTTGCCAAGTATGAGCAGTAGCGTAGCCAGGAATTTCATTGGGAGAGGCTGGAGTTTGACAAATAGGGGCTGATGTTATGTTTAAATTAAGACATGTGAACGCTTTGCGCCAATGGGTGGGCTCCAGTGGCCTGCTAGGGCCCCTTGATGGGATTCAGGGGCCAAGCCTCAGGAATCTACGTGATTAAGTGGCTTTTAGAGGTCTCAGTACCTCTGAAGTTTGTTTGATTAGTCGAAATTTCAATCATATAAAATCAGTGTAAAATACTTGAAATCATAGTCCACATATGAACAGATGCTAACCTCGATTTGTGAGGATCTGTCCGTATTTAAATAAGTCTCCTTTGATCCACGTGTCCACGGTGCCCTCCTGTACCTAGAGAACTATGGGAGTACCGTTACTGTCAGGGGCGTACATACATAGGGGACCGTGTACGTTCAAACGAATATGAAACCAACTTGCGTTTTAGAGTCCGACTGTCAATGGTATAGCCGCTGAATCCGAAACGCGGACAGCAGAGGCGAGATAATAAGCTCTGCAAAAGTGTGGGGTAGAAGTTAGGGTCTCGAGATTTGTTTCGACCTTATGGAGTACCAGTAGGCTTTCCAGTAGGCGGCCTACTTTAGCTAACTGCCGTAAAGTTGATACTGTATATTTGTGCCATGCTTTTGTACCGGTGTTCTGATTAGTAGATTGGTGGGACTTATCTGTGAGTTTACTTCTACTTTACACGGCAAAATGAAGGTATTAAGAAACGTTTGAAGAGATGGAGAGACTTCAACAGAAATTTGAGAAGCAATAAGGGGCAGATATAGATCGAGGAAGAGAGCTAAACTAGAAGAACCAGGCAGAGGTTAGAGCTGCAAGAAAGAAATCAACAACATGATCTCCAGCTAAAAGAGCTACGTCGACAAGCAGAGCTAAGGGGGAGGAGAAATTTAAGACATAAGTTAATATTGTAGAGAATGTGATGAAGGACGAACTGATTCATTATCCTGACAACATTTCTGCTTCAAACTCCTGTTTCTTTTAGTAGAACCTTGATTATATGGGTCACACAACCCTCATATGGGTGTTTTGATCATCTGTTTTGGCCAAAAATTCAAAATTTCTACCTAAACTTGGAAGTGAAACACAAATCTGAGTGTCAAGGCTCAGGCTACATCACATACATACTACGCAGGGGAGGGGGTCGGCGACGTCCGGACCACCCCCCCCCCCCCTTGTACAAGAACGAAGATTGCATGATAGTTTACAACGGCTAAGGGAAAAAAGTTGGGTGAATTGTGCACTTTTTGACAAAAGCATAAAAATTTCCTGAAAGGTACTTTCATGGCCATTTTGAATTTAAAAATGGCCGCCATGGAATCTATCAACTAGCCTAGGCGTATCCCAGCGTATAGACAACATACACATGTGATTTAAATGTCGATACCTACATTTTTAGAGTATGTGAATCCATTTTTGTGACTAAGAATATTACCTGACTGTCGGAAGGGGGTCAAACGACGGCCATTTCGATTTTTAATGCAGTCAACATCATGGTTACAACAATAAAATACATGTATGGAGGTTATTCCGATTTCAAAATGGCCGTCGTTTGACTTTTCCCCACCCCTCCCCTCTCCCCACCCTTTCCGACCGTTGTCAGTGGACAATATTCTAAATCACGAAAATGGATTCCCACAGTCTACAAATGTAGGTATTAACTTCTAACTCAAATGTGTATGTTGTCTAAAAGCTAAGATACCCTAGTTGATGGGTTCCATGGCGACCATTTTTAAATTCAAAATGGCGGCCAGTAACGTCATGGTAGGGATCGATGGGTACCAGGTATAACATGAATCAGTATACTTGGAAGTACCTATGAGCAAACATTCGTGATTTGGTCAAAAAGTTCACAATTTCACCCTCAACCGAATGAAATACATGTAAGGCCATTTTGATTTCAAAATGGCCCTCCTTTTATAATTTGACGGCCGGGTGATACTTTTAATTACAAAAATGGATTCTCACATACTACAAATGTAAGTATGGAGATTTAAATCACATTTTAAGTTGTGCAGACGCTGAGATACGTTAGTAAATAGATTCCAATGGCGGCCATTTTTAAATTCATAATGGCGGTTGGTCACGTGATGGTAGCGATGGGTACCAAGCATAATATAAATCAGCGTACTTTAAAAGAACCTTAAAATCTTTAAGTTTTATGCTTTTGTCAAAAAGTTCACAAGTTTTTCCCTTAGCCGCTGTACTATGAGGCTTCTCAGGGCAGGTACCCATTCTTTTCCAAGATTCTACAGAATATGTTCCATATAACGACCAAAACTTTCGGCTCGCTTCGCGCGCTTTAGAGATCGTCAGTTTTCTTTCATATTTGGGATTCAAATTGCTGATTAGACCCCCTACCAGGCATTAGCGGCTTGCCATGGGGACGCGGTGGAACTTGCCCCCAAAAAGTTTGCAAAGCATGGTCTTCAGCTTTCCAAAAAATAATAATAAATAAATGAAACATGTAATTCGAGATGGGTTGGGCCCTCCCTTTTCCTTGAGTGGGTTTAATTAAAGAAGGGAATAACTTTCCAATGCAATGCGAAGGTTAAACGTTAATAAAGTGCTTCAAGACATTTTTTTTTCGGCGCGCTTCCCGCGCGTTTTCTTAGTTGCTTGTTTGCTTACTATATATACTTCAGACATCACAAATGGACCTGCCATGAGTGCGAGCTAAGGTAGTCAAAACAAATGACCACGCTGTGATATTTGTAATCTGATTAGCCTAAAGTCATTACCAGAGTGTAACGGTAATGCTGGAGTTCAATGCCCATAGTTTTGCAGACACTGCAGAGCTTTCGGGGATCATTAGATACACAACCCATTAGCCGTGTTGATTATCATTCACGACTGCAAGCAGTTTTGCCCGGGTGTCACCTGGCCAGATTAGCATAAGTTGTAACGGGCATGTAGCCTACACGTATTGTGTTTCCCATACAGTGTTAGAGTTAGATGAGGTTTTACGACTCAATTTCTCACCAATTGGTTTAAGTCGGGCCGGCCAAGGCCTTTTCCAGTTGTGTCTCACTGACTTGTCTTACTTACTCCATTGCTTATGCTGAGCACCAAGCACAATGGCAGTATAGGTTCCATTTCCCATAGAAGGAGAGGCTTCCCTTCCCATCCCTTGTACAAATTGACAGCGCCGTTGGCCCACGAGCGGTCTTATGACTGTCAAATGGCCTGTTATAAGCAAAAGGTTCTCCACCTCTGTGCTAAATACCGTTTCAGTTGATTTAAAATAAACACACCAAACAGTCAATCTAAGCTCAGTGTAGTGAGACTTTTGACTAGTTGCCTAGCTTTTTGTGCATAGGATGAGACGTCGTTCTGAGTTAGGGAAACTCCCCACCCCCTTTAAAAAAAATTTCGTTTCGGAACGGTACTGAGATTAAAGCTATCATTTCATCGTTTTCAAGTGTCTTCATGCTTGAAATTTTGTTTAAGAAAACAATCCAGAAAATCAACATTTTCACAACATTCCCACGGGGTTACCGACCCTAGACCCCCGCTTCATACGTCTATGCCCTCCGGTGCTCCCACCCCGCTGAAAAAAATCCTGGCTTTTAAACACTAGTCTTTTCACATATTGCATGTGCTGAACTTCGTTTACGCTACCGCAGGATGTAAAAATTGGACAATTTTTCGTTAAACCATATCTTTAATTGATACAAAACGACGGTGAAGCAGAGATTTGTTTCTTCTACAACGTGATTCCTTCGAATAAAATTTGTCAAACGTAACTTTTCTCGGGTAAGCTTGAATATCTATATCATGAGATATCAAAATGCGTAGATGCAGTCACAAAGCGTCTGAACTTCTGAAGTGCAACTTTCTGAATGTCAGTCGTGGAGAAATATTTGGCACAAATTTCATTGAATTTAACCCTTATTAGAACCTTATCCAATTCGGCAACTCTGCACGGGGTGACAAAGGAAGGATCCGCTTCAGTGGCGCCGACAGGATTTGGTGATTGGGGGAAACACAGATGACGTCGCAATGCCACCTCAGTTAAACCTACAGTCTGCGTAAATTGTACCTTTTTTATGCGTCCCTGCGATTGTATATACAGCAGTGAAGGATCCTTCCTTTGTCACTTTATAAAGGTGCCGCCCTGGGGGAGGGGTCTAAGGGGAGGATGTCCCCATCGCCCAGGATGGTACCTTTAGGTTGTGACGTCACTGATGTGTTCCCCTCCTTTGAGAAATTTTTGTTGATTTAATGTCGCTTAGATGCAAAATGGTGCGATATTTGGAATTTTTTTGAACTGATCATATATCATGCATGGGCTTAGACCCCGGGTTATAGGGGGATATATCCCCCAACATTCGACTAGTGGGATTTCCCATGTAATCATCTCCCCCACCACCCCAATGTTACAGTCTACAGATACGTGTATGCTGGAAAGTACATTTTATTCTTCATTTTCGTAAGAAATTCTTCAATCTCTGCTTCATTTTCTATCACAAATGTTTCTCAAACTCAGAATTTCAGCAAATCCTTCACAAACTATCAAAATTTTCGCGCTCCACGCACTTCAACTCTTACGTCAGTGCTATTCTTTGTTATCAACATCTTCCGATAGCAACTTTCGGAGAAGCACAGCAGCAAAAAGTTGAAAGTTTACGAATTAATAGGTAAAAGACTGGCTTATGGCAGTGGCACGAAGGTTTGGTTTGTCTCGATACAGAACCTGAATGCAGGTTTTGTCATGGAAATCTTATTTAATGAAAAATTTCGGCGCGCTTCTCGGCAATTCGTCACGGTTTGCACCCCATCTCATGACCATTATTAAGGTAATAATACATGAAGCTATTCTGATCACAAGACTTTCCGAAGAACAGAGATACATCTCCAGACATCTGTGGGCACCTCGCATCGATATGGGATCTTTCAGTCTGATATGTAGCATGATGTGGAAGGTTGAAAGTACGTATCTGCCGTTATACAGTTTTCAAATATTTTTACGAGCGCTTCGCGCGCAGCCATTATCGGTACACATGGTGATTGTTAATACACTTACAACGAAAAAGCACTCTGAAACGCGCTTATTAGTCAGGCGCGGATCCAGGTGGGGGTGCACACGGCGCATGCCCCCCCCCTTTTCGATGACCAACGATTTTTGAAAAAATGAGCAAATAGATATGGCAAATATGCTCCCCAGATGGTGGAAAATCGCATCAAAGCGCATCTAGAATTCAAATTTTCTTGGGGAAGGACCCCCAAACTCCCTACCGTGTCTTTGCGCCTTCGGCGCTCGCTGGTCGGCCTTCGGCCGACGGTGTGTGCGCCCCCCTTTCTCAAATTCCTGGATCCGCGCCTGTTAGTCATTCATCCACTTTGCTATACCTATCAGGGAGGTCTAATATCAACTCCCTGCACCTTTACTCTCCCTCCCTCTCATTCCCCATTGCTGAAGCTGGTCTTCTGGATTTTCGTTCAAAAGTTAGCAAAAATACGATACTTGTAAAGTGTTTGGCGTCATACTCTATATTATCATTTGGATGTCAGGTAGTACGCATTATGTTATTGCCCCCACATAATATGATTATTGTAGAGCTTCCCCTTACTCGAAATCCAGATATGGGCCAGATATGAAATTCCATATATAGGCCGGCACCTTTATGTAGTGACAAACGAAGGATCAAAACTGCTGTATTCAAATGCGGGGACGCATTAAAAATAAAGGTGCAATTTACGCAGACTTGGTGGAACTGAGGTATTATTACGTCATCATCTATGGTCCCCCAATCACAAAAAAGCTGGCGGCGCCATTTGTCTGGGATGACCCTATAAGTTGATCCCTGACTTTTTTACTCTTGTGCAATTTCAATCCAGTGAAGCTTATCAATGAGTTTTGTGCTCAAAATAGCATTTCATAAATGTATAAATATACCAATACCCAAGAACATTACCTCTAAAATTTACCCCATAAAACAGTCATCCTGGCACTTCTGAGACATTAAAACCCAGGAGCTTCCAGTGGATTCGCCCCTGGACCCCTTCAGGGCCCACAGGGCGGGCCCCTGGACCCCCCTCCCCCGTCATGGGCTTCGCGCTCGCCGTGCACATTTTTCTAGATTTGCAATAATTCACACCATCCCCCAAAGCTGAAAGAAATCTACGCCCCTGCATATGGCTGGAAAATGTCTATACTTTAGTGTGTTGTAATTTTTGGTTAGATGAAAGAGGAGAATTTGTTGTCTAAGAGAAGGGTATGTTGTCAACAAGCCTTTTGAAGCGCCCTTTTGGCTATTTTACTGTCTACGCAAAAATACGTGCGTGGAGTCCAAAGAAACATTCTTGGACTATTACGAAATTTTATTTAAAATGGTTGTGCGTTATAAAAGGGAATCTAAGGCTCACTAACACCGGTATAGTAGGACCTCCTGGAAGCTCTGGATTAGTTACAAAAAATGGAGCACTGGAATGATGCTTATTACCTGACATCCAAATGATTCTACAGCCCATGATGCCGAGCACTTTACAAGTATCGTATTTCACTAAGTTTGAACAAAAATCCAGACGAACAGCTTCCAGCCATAGGGAATAGGAGGGAGAGTATAGGTGCAAGGAGGTGATATTAGACCTCCCTGATAGGTATAGCAAAAGGGGTGAAGGACTAACAAGCGCGTTTAAGAATGCTTATTTGTCGTAAGTGTATATTAACAATCACCACCTACACCGATGATGGTTGCGCGCGAAGCGCTCAGTAAAAAGTTTTGAAAAATGTATTACGGCAAATACGTACTTTCAACCTTTCATATCATGCTAAAAATTAGATTGAAAGATTTTATATTGATGAGAGGCCCCACAGAGGTTTGAGATGTACCTCTGTTTTCTGAAAAGGGTTGTGATCAGAATAGTTTCATGTAAGCTACTATCAGGCCCGTAGCCAGAATAACCAATTTCGGGCGGAGCACATCGACGTTGGAGTTTCGCCGGCCTGGGTAGGGGTCTCCCCTTTGAAAATTTTTGCCTATTTCAACAGTTCAAGGATTCTAGATGCAAAATGGTGTGAGATTTTTCATTTTTCTCCTTGTATTTGTATTCCAAAAATGTTGGTCTCGTAACATTTTTCCTCCTTCAGTGCAAGACCTTTTACTGATTTTTTTTTTTTTTTTTGGGGGGGGGGGCACGTTCCCCCGTGGCCACGTGCCTGTGTACTATTACCTTAATAATGGTCATGAGATGGAGTGCAAACCGTGACGAATGTGCGCGATGGGTGCCGAATTTTTTCATTAAATAAGATTTCCATGACAAAACCTGCATTCATGCCCTGTATCGAAACACTTTCAATTCCCAACAAACCTATATACCAATCACAAAGCCATTCTTTCACCTAAGAATTAGTAAACAGCTTTCAAATTTTGCTGCTGTGCTTCTCCGGGAGTTGCTACCGGAAGATATTGATAAAAAGAACTATACTGAGGTAAGGTTTGAAGCGCAGGGAGAGAGCGAAATTTTTGATAGTTTGTGAAGAATTTGCGAAAATTCTGATAGCTTGAGAACCATTTGTGATAGAAAATGATTACAAAAGATCCATCATTCAGTCGAAAACACACCTCACCCTACCCCTACAGAAATCTATAGCTTAAACACCAGTGGGATCATTTAAAGTTTACAAAAAAAAATTCTGAAATCGATTGGGGGGCACGCTCCCACATGCCCCCGTGCCGGTGCTACTGATTCGCCCTATTTTCATCTATCCTAATTACTCTCCCCCTCCCATGGATTTCGATATGACAACGGCCCTGGAATTGCAGAACTTTCAGTGTGCTTTGAAGTAACATATCAACCAACCGCTGTCGATCTTTCAGTACAGAAGAGAGTGTGAGTGCACGCTACTCTTGCATTAGATATTTCTAGCTTGGTGTATTTATTTTTTGCCAGTATGTTATAAAACTATATATCGTGTATAAGAACTAAAACATATTGGGGATGCGCCCTTTTCATGTTGGACCCCCGTAAAACAATACCCTAGACCCGCCCCTAAATACCGTTCGGGCTAACTAGAGATGCGCCTTCGTGTGTTAAGTCAGGGAGCGGCCACTTGAACCAAGTGACGGCTTCCAGAGCAAAGTGAGAACAGAGGATTGAGTGACATGTACTGCAGTGAGATCATAAAGAACATCAGCGCACAGTGCCCTGGGTTACAGTTTTTACCCTTTAAATACATGTAGGCTGGTAATGTTCTCTGTAGAGACCTGTTACATGTAGAGTGTAAATGAGGCACAGTACCATTGTTTATCATGGATTCAGTGCAAACATTACAAAATGTAAATCTACTTTTGTAATGTAAATGAGTAGATAGCTGTAGTAACAGCTGGCAAGTGAACATCCATTTACAATTCATCAATTACAGTTAAAGGGCCAATATACTCACACTATTTTAAATAGCATAGGCCTACTCCATCTGGATATTTCCTGTGGTGCATAGAGAATATTTTTGTTACTGAATTTTTTAAATTCATGCAAGATACAAAATCATTGAATCACCTTTAATATACATTATGCAATATTCACACGGACCGTACAGAGTGGGGCTGGGGGTGGGGTGAGCTGTCGCAGTAGCTCCCCCCACAATAAAAAAATCACTGTAAATTCTTATTACATCGGTCTTTACATCTTTGGTTATTAAAAACGAGGGAAGGTTATTTAGAAGTGCAACTTTTTAAATTAAGGCACGCGGGAAAGCGCCATTTCCGGCCATATCGGAATCACTTTGGCGCATGCTTTTTTCTTGGAATATTTGATGCCCATGATTGTGGCGCTCTGCCTAACCTCAGTTTTGCACAATGCAAAAAAATCTGCAAACGGCAATGAATATTCATGTTCTAAAATATGAAAAATATTTTTAAGGTAAATAAGAGGAGATATGTAGGATACAGCTTATTCCTAACTATCTAAAAGTCCTCTCCGCTGGATGCCGCAGTGCCTGAAACCAAATGTTATCTCCTGATGCGACGTACACTAGAAGCTAATATTGGTAACTGAACATGAGGCTGTGGCGAATTGCTTGTGCCCTTTAAAGACAGGTGGTCTAATGTTCATTGATTGATCCAGTTGCCAATGGGAACAGAACAATGACTAGTTAGCTCTGTTAAATATTAACATATCAAATAGTTCCTCTAGATCTTTGTGAGAACAATAGCAATTTGTCACTTTGAAGCTTTTGCAAAATGCAAACCATACAGATATGTGTGAATGCTGAACTGAACACTGTAATTGTAGCTAGTAGTTAATGGTGTACAATACTGCTTGGCTGTTAAGTGCCTGTAAAATGTACAGCGTGAATCTTACTGCCAAGGGCGGCGATTACGTGGGAAATTGAATTGGGGGTGGGGTGGGGGTGGGGGTACATAGTCCCCTATAATTAGTTTGGGGGGAAGGACCACCTTTCGTCCCCTCACCCCCAATATTTGGTCAACGACCATATTATTTGCTCACGCTGTCTCCAGTCACCGTGACGATTTTAAGGAATCCGACACGGGAGGCAAGAACTCGGACACGGTCTCTTACAGTCCGGACTCGTGACTAACGGCTCTAAATTTTCCGAGACCGGCAGAATTTGGGATCACTTTTAGGTAATTAATCCGATCCGTCGTCACATAGCTTTACCGTGTACTGTACAGTTTCTATACATCTCCACACGGTGTCTACGTCTTTGCCATATGAGCTGCAGGGGCGGATTTAGGGGGGCCCAGGCCCCGCCTTCCAAAAAAATTTGAAGTTTTTTTGAACTTCATAAAACAAAGGACAAGGCCCTATTCCAATGAAATAGGCCTATGAGATGTGTCAGAGTGAAACTCAAATTTGTTCATTATTTTCTACCTCGGAAAATAAGTGTTATGTTAATACCTCTGCTACTGACTTTCAGATAATAACATTTTGGCTTAAATATTGGCCTCAGTAACTTTCTCTGGGCATTGCAAGAAGTTACTCATGAGCGCTGTATTAATGGATTGCTAACTTCAGTCTATTACCGGACAGCCCACAGCACTGGGAACACTGCACCTACTTTCAAGGGAATTTCAGAATTCTTTAATATTTAGAGGTAATATTCGACAATATCAGGCTTTAAACTATAATTTGCTGCAATATTAGTAACATTACTCTTTAGTGTCTTATTTAAGCCTTGTAATTTATTTTAATGGAATTACTGTGAATTTAGGGTAAAATTTAAAATTCACTAAATTATGAACATTTTCCAACGATATATGATCAGTTCAAAAATATACTAAAGGCATCACCATTTTGCATCTAAGCAATCTTAAATTAACAAAAATTTCTCAAAGGGGAGGGGACATCCCTCCAGTGGCGTGTGCAGGATTTCGAAGGTGGGGGGCACAACCTGTGATTCCCCCGACTGACATGGAGGAGTGTCACAAGTGCACCGAAGGTGCACCACGAGCGCGAAGCGCGAGTTTGAACGCGTGCGGTCCAGGGGCCCGCGCTAGGGCCCCTGGCGGGATCCAAGGGCAGAGCCCCGGTGGGGGTCCAGGGGGCGAAGCCCCCGGAAGCTCCTGCAATATAAGGTAATAAGACCGCCGTAAATTGGATCTAGAGGCCTTATTGATCAGGTTTCGTTTGTTTCAGATTTTGTGAAATTCGATGCCAATGACGGAGAGTTTAGGTTTTCCTATGCGTTGTAAGCTGCAGTGTGCAGTATATGTCACAAACATTGACAGGACTGTACGTTTAAGATCACGAGACCAGTCAAGAAGGCTGCTTGAGATGATCGCAAAAGTTAACAGATATAGTTGTACCATTACAGATGGTTAAAATAATTAGGAAGGAAACTAAATGATAGTAGGCCTACCTGCACCATAGGCCAGGTATTCATATTGATAGCATCCTGTCTGATTATTCACTATAGGGCGATTTGGAGAGCTCTACCCTTTGGTAAACGACCAAATAATGAAAACATTCTCTCCTTATCTCATTCTGAAGGCTACTTCCAAGTTTTGAGTGCCAGGGATGGCGCCAGGATTTGCCCAACGGGTGGCCAGACGGGTGGAGGCCGCGACCTGAAGCCCCTATGCCGTCATCGGGATGGTGAGGAGGTACCTGAAGAAAACCTGTGTACTGAACCATACCATTGTGGGGCATATATTTCATAAAATGTGTATACACTAGAGGAACGTAGTTTCAGTGCTGATTTAATGTTTTCCCCAGAATCTAAAGTGGAAAATTGCAAAGCGCGCGAAATTTTTTGGGGTTATCCTACACTAAGAATCGGTACTTATTAAAAGCTAATAAAGATCAATTGTCCTGGCAGTTGGTCCCAATCGGGCATAACTTATGTCTTCATGTCACTATAGCCTTACCGCATGACAGACCCAAGAGAATATTGACTTGGCTAAATGAGTGAAACTCCCAACATTTACATAAATTCATGTAGGCCTATTCTACTTCTTCAGTTACTTGAAAAGGTGGAAACGGTTTGTACTATATTTAGCTATAAGTTACAGAACTGAGGAAGAGTGGGCAAAGCGTACCGAAAATCTTGGGTTTCATTGCAGAAATGACCCTTTGAAAGCCAAAATAAGTAAACCGATCATGGATGGCGACAGAATTTTCCCGACAGAGGACTGGGCCATGCCAGCAACCCCAAGCTTCGACAGCCCCTCTGTCGAAGAGGTGGTGGCAAGGGGATATGACTTAATAAGTTAATATCCCATGCCATTCCAGGGCATATTTTGCATAATATCACTTTAATACTTCATGAGCCGAGTTGCGCACTTTATATAGTGTTCTTTCGAATCTGAAACTTGAGTTTGCAATGCGCGCGAAAATTTTTGGTAGGCTTACACAAAAGAGATAATGTGATCATTACGAACATAAAGGGGGAAAAAAAGAAAAACTGTAGGTTCTAGAACATATCTTGGATAGCATATATTTTATCGAAACACATGGACTACCCTATTAAATAGCCAAACTTTGGTCCGTGAGTCGTTCACAAACTGACCGTACCGCATGATACACACAAGAGAACAGAAACTAGGCTTAGCGACATGGGATGGAATTTTCGACCTCCACGTAAACAGTGTACTCTACCGACATGTTTCTTGGTAAGGTTGGCAGGACCTGTACTATCTAGCAATGTGGAATAGAACTGCTGAGGATCCTGGAGTGACTGTACAGCGCGCGTAGCGCGCCGAAAATTTTGGGTTCTTGTTAGAGAAATTGTCCTCTCTCACGCTCCGTCAGGGACTGCATACTCTATTGTATCGATTTAGACTCCCCAATGGGGGCCCCTGCCCCCACCTGGCGCCATCCCTGTTCAGTGTTCAGTGTGTCTCTTCAATCTTTTCTCTTCCCCTTACCCTTAAATCCCCCGACTAAGGGATTTTCCCCCGACTGACTTCGGAGGTGGGGGGCCTGTGCCCCCCCGGCCCCCCCTTTGAACACGCTACTGCATCCCTCCCCTTAGACCCCCTCCCCAGAAAAGCATCTTTTTCACAAACAAAAATTAAAATTCACTGAATTATGAACGCTTTCCAGCCATATATGATCAGTTCAAAAAATATACCACAGACATCACCATTTTGCATCGGAGCAACCTTAAATTAACAAAAATTTCTCAAAAGAGAGGGGGAACCTCCTCCCCTCTCCTTAGACCCCTCTCCAGAAAAGCATCTTTCACACAAACAAAAATTAAAATTCACTGAATTATGAACGCTTTCCAGCCATATATGATCAGTTCAAAAATACACAACAGACATCATAATTTTGCATCTGAACAACCTTAACTTAAATTTACAAAATTTTCTCAAAGGGGAGGGGGACCCCTCCCCCAGGACGATTACTCATCATACGGTTGTCCCCTATCAAAATACCCTGGCACGTCCCCGGGGACCCCTCTCCTTAGACCCTCCCCCAGATCGGACTTTTATACAATCCACTATGACCTGGGCCCCCCCCCCCCTTTTGCCAAATCCTGGATCCGCCACTGAGCTGTATCAGACCTGCCAACCTCCAAAAAACCAAACCTTGAGATTTTCATGAAAAAACCTGGTGATTGGTACCTCAGACCTGGAGATTTGAAATTTGTCGTGAACTGTACCATGACAAGTTCAAGCATAGCTAAGCAATCGCGGTATTCCCCGCCTGTCGTAAAAGGTGAATAAAGGGGAAGACTTGAATCATAAATTCTACAACGTGAAAGACACTATATAACACGCAAGTGTTGATGTGTCTTTAAACGTCATCTACCTATACCTACCTACAAACCTACACCTACCTACCTACCTATGCCTACCTACTTACCTATACCTGCCTACCTACCTATACCTGACCTCCCTCTGCTCACCTGCCTTCCTGCCTGCCTGCCTGGAGCTGTTAGCAGAAAGTATTGATGTAATTGAAGGAAAACATAAAAGTCTGAAGCATGCAAAGGGCGCGAAATACTTACCATGACTCGGTCAAAAACACATCTCGTAAACTCTGCAGGGGTATAGCTTAAATGCCTTTGTGGAAATATAAGGGGGCACGCGCACCCAGTCCCCATGCCGGTGCCACTGAGGAATGGAGTGTAGACAGTGGCGATCGCGGCAGAAGCGGTCCAAAATTTTGCATTAGCACTGTTGTAATATCCAATCACCGTTGACCAACCTAAATGCGATTGATCACGATATCAAAGAACGATTCAATAGCACTGAAGATAGAAGTGCAGGAAGCGCACGGACCTTTTGGCAATTTGGGAAAAAATTCGATCGAAGAAGATTAAGTGCATCCATTATTCGCTCAAACTATACCTCATTGCGTACCCCCTGCAGATAGAGGATGGACAAGATATATCTTTGATTTACGGAAAGGTATCTTGGACAGAGGAGTCGTTAGGAACTTCCACGTAATTTTATTTCCCTTTTATATAATAGTTATAAGATATACAGTGCGAACAGTGACGAAAACGAGACAGGGCGTGCCGAAAAATTATTTATTTCCATGACAAAAGTTGCAAAAATTGGGTTCTGTTGCGCTTACGTGAATAACGAAAGGCGGACACGTCCAAGGCAAATGAAAGATAAACATGGCCAGAGCATAGTTACAAAACTGAACTACATTAAAGTTTTTTGTTCGGCAGGGGTCGGACAAGCTTAGAATGTTAGTCTAAATTACTGATTTAACGAAACGAAACTTTGTTACCACAGTTTTTAATTCTATAATGCACGTCTGCACAAAAATTCCCTTCATATTACCCAAATTTTCACAATTATATTTTTAGGGGCCTGCAGCGTTTCGTCTCAAACGCCCATGCAGTTCGAGATAAGAAAGTCGTCGGGCTGATGTTTTTACTGTAGTGCATACGGCTTTCCGTCTGTCCATTGGGTCGGTGACGATGTACCATGTGTTGAGCGGTGATCACGCACCTCATTTTTTATGCATGATAGATAAGAAAACAATCAGGAGTTGCATGGGCAGGCCAGGTTAGGCATGCCAGGCAACACATATGTATAGACTGGCCTAATGCCCTACGTGTTTGGCTAACGAATGATCTCGATTTCCGTAAGGGGTTTCCAGATCTGATTAGAGTGAAGGCAAAATTGAATTGACTAAATGTGACACAGTAGCCTGATTAGGCTAGCCTGCATATCATTATTTTCCGGTGGGATATTTTTCTGCCAAAATTCGTGGTTTTTTTCCTAACGATGGGAAACCAACCCAATTTTCCGAGTTCGAGCTGTTATTTGCTGCGTAGTTTACTGTTTACATCTGTTTGAATAATGTTATTTCACCGTGAGATTTGGAAATTTGGCCGTGAGATGATGCCCCAAACCGTGAGACTCACGGTGAAACCGTGAGAGTTGGCAGGTATGTGTATGGTTCCCCAGATGACCTTTGACCTCCACCATGAGCAGCAGGGCACACCTTCTCACTATGGTGTATTTATATTCTAAGTAAGAAACCTGTCCAAGCTTCCTACCTTAAGATATCATGTTAACAAGGTTTTCAGTGTTTGACCCTGATGACCTTTGACTTGTGCCAAAAAAGTAGCATCCATCTTCCCACCATAACCCATCCACATACTGTATTAAGTAAGAAATCTATCCGCTTCCTACCTTGAGATATTGTGTTAACAAGTTTTCAGTGGTTGGCCGCCGGTGACTCCAGATGATCTTTGACCACCAAAAGCGATAACATTCACCTTTTCATCATAACGCATCCATGTACCCATATATGAAATCTATCCAAGCTTCCTACCTTGAGATATCGTGTTAGAATGGTTTTCGGTGTTTGACCCCTGGTGACCGCAGATGACTTTTGACCTCCACCAAAAAACAATGCGGCACACCTCACTATGGCGGATCCATATACCAAGTTTCAGTTTAGTACAACTTTCCCTTATTAAGTTACAGTGTACCCAAGTAAGCCTCACAGACACACGCATACACACGCCAACCTGACTACATTGGTTCCTTTTGCTAACGTAAGGCACCAAAAGGTATACAGAGTTTGACCTCCGGTGACCTCTGGTTCTTTCTCACGATAATGCATAGCGTATTAGTATGGCTAGTTACCATGCTTCCTGTCTGGAGATATCGTGCTAACAAGGTTTTCAGATTTTGATCTCTTGTGACCTCAGATGATCTTTGACCTTCACCAAAATCAGTAGAGTTCTTCTCAAAATAATGCATCTACATATTAAGTATGACTAGTTTCCATGCTTCCTACCTTGAGATATCGTGTTAACAAGGTTTTCAGAGGTTGACTCTGGTGACCTCAGATGACTTTGATCTCCACCAAAAACAAGAGGATTCTTCCTCTCAATATGAGGCATCCATATACCAAGGAGTTTCCCTTCTTGAGATATTGTGTAAACGAGCTAAGCGTCACAAACACACATACGCGCCATTTTGACTGCATAGGCTTCTCTTTCATCAAAACCAAAAACACTCAGCAATTTTTTACACAATTTATTTTCAATCTTTCCAGCCTGGCCACCCTTTTGAACCCATGAACACCCCTAAAGAAATATCGACTCTATTCCTCCATTAACACCACCCACACGTCAAAAATGAAAGTCATCAACATTTCCGTTCTTGAGATATTTTGTCGACAAGTCACATACAAGATTCTTCCCTCTCAATTGCGTAAAGTTCGAGTTACTTAAACCTAGTGGTTCAAGTTACTTGAACCTAGGAAATTAAAATAAGAGAAAACTATGGTATAATAATTAATAAAAAATATTTCTTAATTTAGAATACAAAGTTTCTTCCATCTCACGCAGGTCACTCGACCACTGATCATATGAATTAATTTTGTGCGAGGCGTCGTGGATCCATTTTAGCCATCCCACCTCCCAACAAAGGTTGTTACTCGGACACGTCCCACTGATTTTACTTATGGTGTCCATAATGGTCTTTCACAATGGTGTCCAAGTTCCATCACTGATTATCACCATGTGCATGGGCGTCCGAAAGGGGGGGCAAGGGGGGCACTTGCCCCCTGGAAAATCAAAAACGTGAAAAAACGAAGAAAAAATAAAGAGAAAAAAACGGAGAAAATATAACATCAACATTTCTTAACAGTTCAATCAATGTGAATTTCTACTCTCAAAACAGGAATTGAATAAAAATATCAACACTCAGGCCCCAGCAGTCCCCCGAGCATATTTTTGGTATTTTTAAAGTTTATATTTACGATATTGCTTATGTTTCCCCTTTTTACATGCGGTAAATAGGCCTTGGAAGTGCCATTTCCAGCGATCTGGGAAGCATTTTGGGCTAAAATTTTCTTGCGCTCCGCGCCAACCCATGGTGGCGCGGAGCGCTGAGAGTCTGTCTATGGGCTTCGCCCCCCTTGACAAATTCCTGGCTACGCCTTTGTCAACATTGTGTGAAAAGTAGCATCTAAACTCTTTTCTGGGAGTAAAATATTTCCCATGAAAAAAGTTGGGCCGCCTAAAAAATTTTGCCCCCCTTGAATTTTTTTCTGCGGACGCCCATGACCATGTGGACAAGATGCAAAAAAGATATGAACAATAAATGCATTGGAAAAAGTTTATTAGGAAGTTAAAACTTCTCGTACAAAGACAGAAAAAGTACAATATCAGAAACAGGTAAAATAATGAAGATAAACTACTGTTTTGTTGGTTTCACATGTACTTACATTCAAAATTACCAGACTACTAGCTTAAATCTGATCTTATCTACGTCTGCAAGGAAATTTGATGAGTGAAAGGATGAATCCGCCCAGTAACGCTTTCAAACTAAACGAGACGATATTAAGTACACCTAACACTGGGATTCTAGATTGGCACAGTGGCACAGTTCCACATACAGCCGCCGCCGGTCATGCCTATCTTTCGAGACGTCGATGGAATTGGTCAATGGTAGAGCAAATGAAGGCACTGTGATAAAGCTTATTGTATTGGTTACCACGGAATGACATCGAGGCAGACCGTCATGTGCCGCCAAAACTCCTTGTAGGACTACGGTAAGATTTTGTCGGCACAGTACCGACAAAATCCAACCGTACAAGGAGTTTTAAGGACGCTGACAGAGCATCCTCTCACTAGTATACAAACAGAATTTGGTGAAAAAACTCGTTTCAAGAAATTTAAGCGGACAGAGGAATATCTTTATGTTAATAACATGCAGTAACACTACGACCTTTATATTTCAGATGGGAGCAACAGGTAATCATTTTATGACTAGACCGTGGTTCCGCCCTCAGAAGTATTGGCCCATGCGAAGATTAATTCAAGAGAATGATGGCCCATAAACATGATCATGTCTACCATCACGGTCCCAGCTAAAATCAGGTCTCAGACTTTTTCCGACATCTCTCCTTGTAAGGAATGTATTATTTCTGACATGTGCTAATTTTAGATCAGCCTCGAGTTTTGCATAATTCGTAATATGCATCAAGAAGAATGCCGAAAAGGTTCGTCATAAAAGTCCTATGGGGATTTTCCCAGGAAAACTGTCAACGGCTGCCCATTTGTGGCCAATTTTTTAACACCTTGTTTCAGATGAAAACCTAACGTACAAGTAATTCTTAGACGAACGACCGATATTGTAGCCCTTTATACTCCACGTCATGGTTTGAATTTACAGCCTCCGTGATAAATGGAATTTTCGGTTCCGCCAGCTGCTGTACGTTACAGTACCGCGCCAAATAACAAGAAAAAATCGTAAAAAACCATTGCAATGAATATGCCATGATCATTTTCAAAATATTTCATTTTTACGAAGCAGACAACTAAAGCTTGGCAGAAGATTCTTAACATGAAAAATGGTTATGTGTTTATCAATACACGTGTTTTAAATTCCACCAGGGTAAATAGTCGTCTTCAAATATTCTGATATCGTGACTAAACTTGTTCACGACAGAAAGTTGAGTACAACAGAAACAACATAGAATGGGTACAAAGGGCAGTAAATAAGTCCCAGTTTATGACATCTGAAAAGAATGAAGGCCCCTCAATATATTTACATCCACAGAAATTATCATTCAGCCAACTGTATGTTATCTTATTATATCAACTTGAAAAATCAACCTCTTGTATTAGCCTACGAACTTTGCCTCTAGTACTCCCCCACAAAACGTTGGTTTAACTCAACTACCAGACTTAAGCCTGCGACCTACGGAAACAAAAAAGCTTCTAAATTAATTTGAAATTTTAAGCTTTGTAGAGTAGTTTTGGTTTCATGCAACAGATGGCTTGACGGAGAAGTTTCGTATGTACATCCAGAACGACTATGGTTTAAGACGGTTACGTTTACTCTACCGAAGACTGCTACACGCAAAATATGGCCTAGCTGCCCAAGTACAGAACATAGGGTGGTTCAATACACGGGTAGTACGAAACATAATGGTAGTTAGGCCTGTCATTTCGTCAGTTCGAAAGGGGTTAAGTGGAAACACGCACACAGAGACAACTGTCGGCGTAGAAATATTAACCAGTGTCTAAAGTAACCAAATATTTTGTTTGAGCAGACTTCACGTCGAATAGCGTTTGTCATGTATCAACAATCTGATGTAAAATGAAGCTATTTCAAGCCTTTGAGCGATATCAAAGATGGCATCAGGAAAAATAAAGGCACTGGCTGTCGTCCTAAATTGTAAGAAATGAACCCATCAAATTGCCTCTCGAAGTACAATCCCCGAACCTTGATATCGTTTAATGTTTCATCAAAGGAGCAATTTGTCCTCTTTTTTGCACTCTTTAAGTTTGTATTAATATCACTAGCCCTTATATGATGCCGTGACATGAGTATTTCGTGACGGAAGCAGTTTTCTGAAGAAAAACGGCCAAAAACTATGACCTACAAATTATTGAGAGTTTTTGTCGTCAATTTGTTTAAGAATTGACATTTTCTACCATTCATTACCTTGAAGTCGCTTTTATTCTGAATAAGTGAAGATGATGTTGTTAATATAAACTCAATCACAAGATATATTTAACATGCAAAACTAGTTACAAAGGCAATCTACAGTGGCCCTGGCGTAAAGCCAGGCTGTCTGTAGTTCGGGGTTGGCTGAGGCTGGTCATCTAAGGCTGGGCCTGGCCATTTTTGATCATCTTGATTTCCCGAGCGAGTTGACATGCGGCGCAAGGTCCACACCAGAGGGACACACAGCAGTCGTTCAACAATGAACCCTGATGACGAACGATAATTGCATAAATCATCATTTGAGTAATCATTCTTTGTGATGAAAACTTTGTGCTAAACATGAAACCCTAATTCAAGCTTTTTACACTTCTAGCTAGATCATGCACATCTCATTGAGAGACAGTTCTGTGTACTTAAACAGTCAGGGGGATTCTCCCGTTTAGGGGAAAACCAAAATTCTCCCGAATGGGCGAAAACTTATGTACCACATTGTATAGCCTTTCTAACCTAACTAAGGCAAGGTTTAGCAAGAACGAAAACCACCCAAAACTTGCATTTTTCTCAAAAACGGCGTGCTGAACCACCGATTAGGACGTTGCTTTTTGGTAGCTATGCCAATACAGATTCCGAATACACATTTAATTCCATTACATTAGACCAACAAATTTTGCAAGGGGGTTCCAAAACCCATTCGCCACTGATAGTGTACTCAAAGAACAAGTGGAATTGTGGGTAAAATAGACAAAATGGTTGCCCCCATGACCAGTTTACTCCCGATCGGGATAAAAGTAGATTCTCCCAAAAAGGGGGTCTCCCGAACTTTTAAACATCCACATACACATGACAGACCAGAAACGCGAACTATCTCTAATCAAGGAAATATTACAACATGTCATGTAGGGCATTTGATACCGACGAACTACTGGGGCATAGTTACTTATACCAGGAAGCTGTTATTTAATAACAGCCCCCTACTTACACATCACTTACAACTGATCTGTAAAAGAAAGCTTCAGCAATATCCTGTCTCACTCTTTGATCATGTGGGCCGTCTAAACGTGTGTATGTCAGCAACAATCATAGGGCCTGACCACCGGGTTAAGCTGGCTTGTGTCTCAAAGAGGATAACACTGTGGTCGGTCATTGAACCAGGGAACTGTTACTCCGAGTAGCAGCTCCCTGATTGAACCATAGGTTGATAGGTAACAACGTAAGTCTTGTCTTTTGTTGAGAAAGTATGTTCGTGAACATTATTTGTTACAACGGCCCGTCTACGAATACAAAACAATCTCCTATCTGTATCAGCTTAGATTACGAGCTCCTGGCTCTGACTTATCTTCTTAAAACGAACAAAAAGATGAGAAGAAAGAAAAAAGAATCTCTCTCTGTATACCGAGATATGTGGGCCATCAAATCTCATTACCTGAGGTAGACGGGTGCAAATTAACTACCGCATGCCTTAATATTTTAATCTTCTTTATTTCAGCGAAATCACATTAACTGTTTCACCCGACTTTTCCTGCCAACTTACTTGTATGTTGTGTTTCCCGCGAGCATGCGCCCTCATCACTAACCATGGTGCTGGTATGCAACATGGCATGCAGACTCCTTCTCCCATATCGCTTGCGACCATACAAACATGACAAGGCACGAACGTTTCGCAGAGACCTGTAGTAAAATAAAAATATTGCACACAATAGAATTCAGTAACAAAGAGCATACGACATAGACATATGTAGAAGGGGTCAGTGGAGCGACAGTCCCCAACCCACCCTCACACAAAACAAAGTGTCGATTTCTTAGTAATAAAATGACGATTTCGCTGTGTTAGCACTCATCACTTGCAAGACAGAATTCATGTTTTGATAGTCTGCCAAACACCCTCCGTGCCCTATTGAATTTTTTTCTCACGCTCCTCATATGGCACAAAGTGAGGAAAGTTGCATCAGGATGTTGCTACTTGGAAGATAGTTCCCCGTAAGTAACGTTAACTAGTGATGGCGAGATGGTTTGCTTGCATTTAATGTGGAACGTCTGCCGGAACGTCTCCCGATAAATAACACAATGACCGAAAGTATAATCCAAGCATGTAGTCTCGTTTCCCAAACAAAGCCACTGAGGAAAAACTTAACATAAATATGTACACAGGGGCAGAATTTTAACGAAAAACTCAGAACAATGTTTACTTCCTCATTGCAACTGTTCGATAAGCTTCACCCACCCATCTTCAGAAGCTCACACAGTAACGTAGCTTGGGGTGTCTCCCAGGGAAAGTTTAACATTTTTAGGAAACGCTTTTATTCTTCTACAGTGAATTTTTTTTGTTTCTATCGAGAAGTCAGGACAGAACAAGGCTACACGCCGTCAGGTAAGTAAATTTTGACTTTTTCCAAAAATTAACGCCTACCATAAGACGGATTTTTCTTTATGTAATCTTTTCACGTTTTATATTATGTGCATTGTTATGTGTTTTAGTGGCGGCGGCAAACTCGACCACCCCTGGGCGGCAGAAACTTAAGCTACTCCACTGATCTCCGAGTCGCAAATAAAAGCCAGATATAAGAAGTATAACACTTTTCAGTTCTAACTCTGTGGTTTTCACTTCGGCTAGATCGACTAGTCGAAGTAATGCAATCGCTACAACGGTGTTTGCGAGGTGTTTCAAAATTTTTGCCTTGCGTTTTCTCGGCCATCTTGGAAGGTACGGACCTAAAACTTGGTGGAGGTGTGGAACGTGGCACGCCAATGTTGTTCTGATCGATCGTTGTTTGGAGATCGTTTGAGCTTACTTTCCGAATTTCGGCCATAAATCACTTCTTCTCCTAAAGATTTGATATTTGTGCTCGAAACTTTGCACAGTCGTTCATAGGTTGTCTATGCACAGCGTGTTCGGGAATATTTTAAGGAGGGATTTTGAATCTAATATTGACCACTCCTAATACATATGGCTAAACCAACAGCCCCATGGTCAAACTGACCACGCTGAAACCAGAGCTTGGACAGCCAGGGTGTCACATTTGACAACAACCTTTGACAGTTATATTCATCGTTTGCATGTGTTTTCAACTATGCATGCTGAGCTTGTGATTGAGAAATAAGCTACCAGGCGCGATGTCATATAAGTCAAACTATTTATGCATGATATCTTACGAACAAACATAGGCCTATCGCTAAAGCCGGTTCTTGGCTAGCCTCTTTGCTCCTCGTTTACTTGTCGAGTTTTCCTCAAAACATCGAGGATGTTTTGACTTGTATGATGACAATTTCAAGTTCATAGACCTACTCGCAAGAATTAGATTCATTCCACGGTGTACGTGTATGTATGTAGTCTTTGTAGCGTTGAAGCAATGGGCAACTTTCGCGCCAAACTGGGCACGAGAGTGTGATCATGAAGTTAGTGCTTTTATTCCGAACACAGTCTTGTGACCGAATGTCCCGTAATAGGGCCGAACTCCATTTAACTACGGGAAGCTGAGTCAGAATGATCACTTCCTTTTGGCTTTGTTTCAAGGCCTTCTTAGTCTTGCTGACATGTCTTTACCACAAACTGCATGGGTTTAACGTGCTCAGAGTGGGTTCAAACTGCTCTGTGCTGTGGAAACACTGTCCCAAGGAATAATCTTGACCTTGTCTCCCACCTCTAAAAATGGTAGGTTAGCCCGTGCCTTACCGTGAAGTCTATGTCGATGTGAATGTCGCGCTGTCAGACATCCTGAGGCCCATTAAAAGTGCAAAAGTGAGTGGGTGAGTGGAGGAGGGGGTAGGAAGACTTAAGTCCTTCCAACATTTTTTAACACAAACATTACTATTGCCTTCACATATTCACCCCACACTCAGGATTTTTATTTTGAGCTTTCTATGTCTTCATTCTGACGCTATGTTCATTGCAAACCATACAAAGCTCATATCTTTGCGTATATTCTGACCAAAGACCAGTCAAAAGCAAGCAAAAAAAGGCTTGTTCATTAAATTTCAAACTAGTGAAGATTCATTCAAGACTCTTAAATGGTGGGTTTGAATGCTGTCCTTGATAAAAATGACCCAGTTTTGGATAACATTTTACCCAACACAGGTTCGTTTCAAAGCAACTTGGGTATTTATTTTGCCAAACAGATTAGCCAGAGGCATACATGTATGTACCTAATCAGATTGAAAGTGCCCAGTAGTTCTTAACTTAAAGTTCATGTACAATTGTTTGACATCAGAGTCCTGGGAACACAATTCATCCATCTATGGGACCTATACGAGAGGTGATTGCACAAAACAGTGAAGGAATCAGCGCTCTGTATTTCACAAGGTCAATCATCAATCACTTGCAAGATTGTCCCATATATCCTACATAGTCAAACATCGACATCCTTATTTGTCGTAACTGGGAAGAAGGGAAATATTCCTTCCATTCCAACCAGCTACAGCATGTCTACACTTTAACTGCCAATATCAAACAAATCGATAAAGCCACTCGTAAAGCAATTCGAAGCACAGTTTTTTCCGTTTAGGAAAAGAATGTCACAACAGAACAAAAGTTGGAAAGTTTCATTCCAGGTTTACTTTCTCTCCTAAAATGTTGTTGACAGGTTATGATCAACGAAAGAAATTGAAGTACGTGTCACTTACATACTGCCATGTCATCGCACATGGCACAGAGCCCTGTAGTCCAGTCCCTTGGAATGCCTCGCGGCATCATTGGGTTTGGCGCATTCATCTTGAAATGGACAAAGAAAAGGAAAGAAAACGGTATGATCACTCTCTCCATGCTCAGATTTGATCAGTGACTGTGGGAGTGCTTACTTAATTGTGAGCTAACAGCCTAACAAAGTAGGCACCTCCACCAAAACAATAGGGTTCTTGTTCTTAATGGATGTCCTTGTCCTTCAATTCATTTATGCAAAATCTAAGTACCAAACTACCAATTATGGAAAGCATCTATCGTTCATTTTGAGTTATCGTGTTTAATTGATACACACTTATACGCAATCACCTGTACACACGCCATCATGATTACATCTGATTCCTTAAGGTTCCAGCAAAGGAATCAGAAAAATCAGAACTTCCTTTTTATGATTCCATGCGGAAAGAAAATACACATCAGGTTCTTTCACTCTGACGGGAGTGCCAGGCGGTTTCGGGTCGTGCAGGGCTGTGCTCAGCGTTGGCAGCATGAAAGACCATGGCATGTACTATTTACTGTTCATGACAATCTTATACTTAAAATATTTTTTAGTTTGACTTCTGGTTACTTAACATGACCTTTGACCTCCACCAGTCTTTCGGGTTCTTTAACTCCGTCAATGTGGAGCATCTACATCCGCAGGGATGTAAGTGCAGGGTAAAAAAAAATACTGAAAATAGTAGGTTGTACGGGTGAATGCCGTCCTGGGGGTGGGGTATAAGGGGAGGGGGTGTCCCCCTCCCCTTTTGAAAATTTTTGCTGTCAGGAATGATCTGAGATGCAAAATGGTGCACTGTAAATTCATTTTCTGAAGTACAGTTATGCCCCAGAGAATACCACTTTCATGGTATTTTTGGTTCACTTAGACTGTCAAATGTAACATGTAATTTTGTTAAATAAAAAATTAAAAATTCAAATTAATTCTGTACACTTCCAGTTCCATTTACTCTTGATCCCTTGATCAATCTTCTTAATGTCTGCTGCTCTGTCGAGTTCCATTGTTCCTTACACAGTTGCAGCAGACCTCAATGATGTACAAATAGGCCAACAAGAGCAAACACAAGGAGCTTACACTTACAGCACGTAAATTTGGTTATACTGTAGTGTATTACACGTGTGGGCCTAGCCTCCTAAGTGCACAGTATCCTAACATAGTACTGTAGTAAGCTACCACAGTACCACATCTTAAGTTGGTAGCCAAGTTCAAGGAGCCAGTTCCATGGTCCAACTAAAATATACTTTAAGAACGATCATAAACATCCTTCTTTGAGCATTTATCACTGAAATTTCTATCTCTCACCTGGAAGCAACCGCATTTGTATCGTCCAATACAGCGCGAAACGGCAACGAAGCAGCTTGCTCCGTCGGTGATGTTTACTGATTTAACACTAGCACGCCGATATTGTACACGTACGTACGTACGTACGTGAAGCCAGCGCGCGTGCGACTTTTAAGGTAGTGCTGGTACAGTATATCCTACATGGCTTGTGCACTAGAGTACGTACTGGTTTAGCTTTTTTAGAAACGGACACGTCGGGCTGGGCCAGCCGTTGCCTACGTAGCAGACTCTACGGCATATTCCTTCTTCAGTCACATCCCGTTCGTTTGGGAAGCTGAGGAGCTGAGCAGAGCAGAGTTCGCTCCGCGGGGTAGGCGAGCCGCAAGTTACTTGAAGCAAATTTGCCATGCCACACCGTACAGCACAGTACGGAGTGATCGAACTGGTATCGGCGTGAGCGGTACAGATATTCATTGTACATTATGCAGTAATAGAGAAACACCGTTAAGTTTGCTGTTATTTTAACGTATTTTTCTGTTTGGACTTCAACAAAACTTCCTCCAATGTTTTCAGATTAGTTTCCGTATTTCCAGTCGGCAAAAATACGACAGGAATACGGGAGAAATACGGAGACCTCAGTCGATTTTTTAAAAATACGGAATTCCGTATTAATACGGAAAACTTACATCCCTGCATCCGGTGTGTGAGATCCCTCACAGTTATCCTTCTTGCGGTATCAGGTGTACGAAGTTTTCTCAATTTGGCATCTGGTGACCTTAAATGACCTTTGAACTCCTCGAAAAACAAAAAGCTTCATGAGCAATGTGGGGCATCAACATGCTAACGGTTAGATCTATCTAGGTTTACGAGATATAGTGTTAACAAGGTTTTCAAAGTTTGACATCTGGTGACCACATATGACCTCTGACCTTCACAAAAAACAAACTCGTTCTTGTACACAATATGGGACATGCACATGAAATGGTAAGTATGCAGTTCCTTCACTGTTACAAATCTTCAGATATCGTGTTCACAAGCAGTTTATTAGTGCTTCGTAGTCTCCTCTGATGACCTTTGACATCCATCAGAAATAGGATTCTTTGTCTCAATACAACAAACCTGTAAGATAAGTATGCCTAGGAAAAGTATCCATCATTCCCATACTGAGGAACCGTTTACAAGGTAAGCCCCACAAACACACACATATACCCACACACATATACACGCCCGCGTGGTTGCATAGATTCCTTTTGCCTTCGGCAAGGAATCAAAAGCAAATTTTAGGTTTTAGTGCAAAGTGATAGAGAAAAGGCTATCTAGCTTGGGTTAAATGATTGCTTATGAATTCAATACCATGTTTGCTTCGCAGGCTTTAAAGCATACTGTAGTAATGCAGCTTCTTGCATTTACCCAGGCACACCCTTGTAATTGTCTCCCCCCTCTGCCCCCTTGTCAATGAAGCTAGGGGCTTTAGAGTAGATCACTTACGTGATGATGTCTAGGACAACAGTTAAAACGGTAGTGGGCAAAACAGCCGCCTGACGCCAGAAATTTAACTAACGCCATCATTCCTATTAAACGGTTGGGGTATTCCTAAACTTCCTCCCTGGAAGAAATAGTTACTTTTGGTGATTTTTTATCGATATGGCTACCGGTAAGGTAACATACGGTATTCGTGTCAATATGTCACTATAATCTGAATGGCCTGGGAGAGTGACGCCCTCGTTATACTTACATTAATGATAGTAGTGCCGCCAGCTGCTGGTTGCTGCATAATCACAGTTTTGTCCCCGGATGCGACGTATGGTTCCATAGTGTATGATTTGGAAGTTCAGCTTACAATCTGTGAAAACAGAAGGGAAAATTTAAATTTAATTTAGTAGTAGTTTTATGATAAAATACCTAAAAGCCAGCAACATTGCACGAGCAGTGAACATTACGGCTCTCCCAATCAACTATATCGATAAGTTACAAGTCAGCAGTTTTTTTTTCTTTTTTTTTGATGCCGGGAGGGCTAGTCCCCACGATGGTTCTACCACATCCCCCCCCCCCATAAAAATCCCAAAAGAGGGTTTTTGGACAGTTGAATAAAAACGTTTTCACAGTACAATGTTTTGCCAGAAATAGCACCATTTTGCATGTGAGCCGCGCAACATTTAAATTAAAAACTGCAAGTGATTCCCTCCTCCGTCATGAAACCCATCACCACGACGGTACATGCAAAGAATAACGCGAAAAAGACCCTTGTGGGCGAACAGAATCCCAAGATGGTTGGTTAACTGCTCGAGGTGCCTAAACTTCCATTCACCTGAAAGGCTGTCCCAATTGTGAGAGGATGAGCTACATTTTGCACTGCAGTTTGCATGGCGTGCACAGATTTAGGAAAAAAAAAATCAGCCCTCGGTATTCACTTGACAATAAATTCACGTGGTGTTTACACATAGATTTCTTGTACTAGACCTGTCAAAAACATCCCGCTTTAGTTGATACTGTTTGAAAAAAGAAGTACTTTTGTCGGAAGTAAATTCATTTTCTTTTTTTAAATCTTGATTGGTGCTGTGTAAAGATAAGTCTTCCACGAAAGCTGAGCCTTGAAATGATTATATTTACAACGATACAAGAGACCTTATGCACTGACGTCACGTAAAGTCATGTTAGAGGACAAACAATGAACCTTGCCAGATAAGGTACATGATTTTGATACACTTACTGTACGCGCAAGCACGACGTAGTCTTCGTACGCGGAAATATTAGCTGTCTACATTTGCTGGTGTAAGTTGCAATGATACGCGCTTACAGTACCTCTGCCGAGAGCGCAATTTCTGTTCTGTGACATCATATGCATAAGGTCTATACAAAGGTTATTACAAAGTGGAAATGCATCAAAGGCAAGCAAAAACCGAGATCATGATACACACTGGTACCCTAAGAAGGAGAGTTGTAGGCTTGTTCAAAGGTGTATGCTAACAAATTATTGGCTTGCACTGCATTACTGTACCTTCACGTGAGAGAGACAATAGGCTATACGGCCAACTATGCACACTGATGCAGTAGTATGTTTAAAGTGCACTGTTAACTTTAAACAGGGAATTACTATTTGACAAATATCAACTCCCCTGTTTAAAGTTACCAATGATTCTGAAGTACAAGTCGATGTAATGTACTTTGTTATTGATGTAAAACAAAATTTAAGTGATAATAACGCACGGTACATTACTCATCGATGATACTGTACTATAAACAGTTGATACTGATGTGACATGTAGACTTTAAGTCCAACACGTGTCAAGCTAAGAATCAAAGGTTAGCAGTCAGAAGTATTTCTATCTGGCCGTATACTCGGAGTAACCCCGAATGCTTTTAAAGGAAGGGTTTCAGCAAAAAAATAATTTTCTTATGTGAAAAAGGAACTAAACCTACAAAATTTGGTGAAACTTCCATTCAAATCAGACATGTAGTACCGGTATACTCGAAATATCAGCAACTGAAGTTATATCACATCCTTACATTGTTGAGAAATGCTTTGTTTCCTTTGTTTTTGTTTTTTTCAGTCTGTTGAGCTGACCTTGAAGTTAATAGGGACAGGACATCCCCATATAGAAGTGAAGTTTGTAATATTCTCATACCTCTCATGCAATCACATTCCGAAACATGTGATTGTGGAGAAAAATGGTTTTAAAGTTTAAAGAAAAACAAAAGACTGGCCATTAGTTAGAGGCTATGACCTCATATGTGCTTGCTTCAAGTTCACTTTGCATTGAAACTTTAACTGCTAATTTCTTGAGAACCACACATCAGATTCCAATGCAAATTTCACCATATCACCATAAGGCTTAGAATAAGTACCCCTCTAACATATCAAAACTTGATTTGAACGTAGACCCTCTTTTAAAGTGTACAAGTGTGAGATTGACTTTAGTCACACGGGCTCAGGCTCAAGTAACAGTCACGAGACCCATGAGGCCCTTTCGCAGTAGGCGAGATACGACGTCACGCGACGAGATATACCAGTAAATGGGTTGAAACCTGCAGCTTAACCAACTTGACAACGGGAGATATTTCCATTTGACCAATCATGAGATTGAACTGCCCAACTTGTTCATCACATGACTAATCAAGCATCAAGATGAAAAAAGGGTTTTGAAGGGCCTGGCGACATATTTATCGCGACGCGTCATGTGAAAGGGATTTAAAGCGTATTTTATATATGTGAATAAAAAGTGACATGCATCACTCATTTCTCAAGTATACTTGCAAATAGACGTCAAAAGAATCAAACAAAGTTTACTTAGAAATGTTCAAATTCTGACCCGAAACTTTTAGTTGAAGAGATATTCAGCCGCACAGAACCACTATAAAGGGATATTTGGCAATATGCATTTTACGTCTTCGGAACAAACTTCCCGATTCTTGATCCTTACCAGCTGACAAGGTTCGAGAAAAAATGTGCTTCGTCATTTAAGAATTCTGTCCTTTGTCACCTTGTACGAGTCTCCTTGATCATTTCCGTTTCACTAGTAGCGCCTAGCCTGGTAAGTGGTGACTCGAGTCGAGTAGAATTCATGTGGGAAATGCCACCAGTTTCTGACTCGAGATCTTAAGGTATACTTTGAATCTATATTGACCAAGCAAAAAGGGTAAGTGTGCCCCAAAACACCAAAATGAATCATTCGACAAGTTTCCACATGCACGTAGTCTAACACAGCAAACAGAGTTTCATGATACGCTTATTCTACATACTACAGTATCTGGATATCCGCTTTCCAAGAAGGGAGACAAATTTAACACATGTGACCGGTAACATTCACTTCCTTTATGCCGCCCTTACCAAGTTTAGAGTGAATGATAACACGGGATGTTTAAACAAGGAGCCATAACCGCATCCGCCGTACTAAAAATGACATAAATTCAAGTCAGCATCTTAGTGATGCCACACAAAGACAGTTTAAAACGTAACACAGCATAGGCTTTGGAAGCTGTTCGAGACTGGGGGAGGCTGAACATTGTTTCGAATCGCCGTACTGGGGGAGGGGTCCAAGCATTGAGAGTGTCTCCCTCCCCTTTGGAAAATTTCTCAATATTTGAGGGTCCTTAGATGCAATTTAGTGCAACGTATTGGACAAATTTTAAAGTAAATTACTGCAAATTTTTGACATTTCTTACAGAGGAAACAAATAAGGAGTTTTCGTCCTTGGATTGAAGGGACGGAAGCATAGTTCCGTCCCACCACATTTTTGACCGGGAGCCCCCAGTCTCCCCCTTCCCCCCCCCCCCCGCTTCATACTCCTATGGAACATAGAGTGTAACCTAAACTTTACAAGTTCACATGATGACTATTTTTTCATAGATAGAACGCATGTGAGCTACAACTTACTATGTGTCCAACTTGTAACTGTTACTCGTTGAATGTGCAAATTATACCTAAGCGTACTGAGGCAGGGTCTTTTAAAGAACTTTTTCATGGGGCTTTTCCCCAAAGGGACCATCACATGACACTTTCTGAACTTTGCTTTCATTCCTACTTTTAAAAATGTGTTGAGCAATTGAACACTCATTTTCATGGATTTAGAGAAAAGAAGGAACAAATACTTGATTCAAACTCGTTTTAAAGGGGCTCATTGAATTGATATCACACTATTTTGGGAAAAGTTTCAAGGAAATCACTGCGTGACAATGTTTCTAATTAGCCACAGTACTCATGTGTCACTTCCTATAGTTACTGAAAATGTGTGAAATAGTACTGTAGTTCTGTGGACAGGGGTTGCATATGATTAATACCTAATGGTAAAAAGTGTCTGGCCACAAATTTGTAATAAATGATTTTGAACATTAATATCCCTATCATTACCATTTCAGTTGTGTGCAAGATTTGCAGAATCTCTTAGTTTGACCATTTACCATCAAGACGTGAGTAAAACTCAACAGGTGTGGAAAAAAATCATGAATTTGTGGGTAAACTCAATAAGCCCCTTTAATACATTACGACGTTCAGTATTTTGGCAGGTGTGCTTAGCATCTTAACTTTTTCACAAAATGAGGGTAAAACCTGGTTTCAACAAAGTTTTAATTCCTAAAAAAAAATTAGGGTGCAAGGTTTTGCACAAGCAACTGAAGGTAAGCAGACTTTGTTAAGACAAAGCGTAGAAGATGACAGGTCTGTGATGCCATCGTTTTATATGTCAAAAAGGGGTGGGATTTTCCGAGGGCTAAACAAGCTGAGGCCAGGCTTGCACTGACAGAAGACGAAAGTTGGCAATAACATTAAAGGGGTTATGCCATCCCCCAAATATATTTAGACATATTCCCATAGTAATAAATCCAGTTGGTGACTGTACTCTGATTGGCATTTATTCAAACAATAATAGCTCCACTCTGGTTGGTAATGATGACTTGGACCTCCCTGCTTGGACCGTCAGTTGTGCTCTTAATTAGGCTCACTGTCACACACAGTTTGTTTTTCAATATTGTCTCGAGCAATTGAAACTCAGTACATGCCACTGTGGCTCTGTCTTGGAAGTGTTCTACTACTACACAGTTGTCTGTGTTTAAATTGGAGGCGGGGCCAGAAGTTAGGTTAGTTGGGAGAATTGTTAATGTCTGGGGTGAGCTTAGAGGGCCTTCAAATGAACTCTAGCCTTGTATATTACATTATTAGTGCAGCTCAGTTGTGCTGTGTTCTGTGGATAATATACATTAAGTACGCAATATTGTACTTACAACGACGCTTACGGTACTTTACTGTCGGTTAGACAATTTCACATTTTTACAGTCCTATTTTTCGATTGCTTTGTTAAATATTTTATTTTCACCATTCCATTTTCTCGTCAATGGCCCCAATTTGCAAAATTCTGTTGTTTAAACCGAGAGTTATCTGTTGGAGTCAGATATTTTTGAATTTATCTATATAAGATCCTTTACTTAGCATGCTTGGAAAATTCATCTTGCTCCCATTCCCCCGCGAGAATTTCTATTTAACTCTATTGACAAAGGCAGTGTTGTATTTTTATTCAAGTACCAAGTATTTCCCAGTACTTACGGTCCCAAGTACCAAGTACGAGGGTCCGAGTACAGCGTTTTTTAATCCCAGTACCGAGTACGAGTACTGTTTTACCCGAGTACTTTCATGTACTTTTATACATTCAATATACAGTACAATATACAATATATGGACCTACATGGCTTGTCCCTTGTTAAACATGGAGTAGTTCAGGTCCATAGCCTACCTCTATGGACGTCAGCCAATTTAATAGAACTTTTCCAAACTTAATCTCTGCTTGTATCCTAACTCAATGGGAAAAAATATTTGAAAAAGCGAATATGATTGGCATTATAAGGAATTAGGAATACCTCATCAAACAGTTTGGTATGTGTGAAAGGATGCATATGTAAATGAGGGCGGCATTTTCATCGTGACAAAACGCTATGACCTTCTACGTTTTCTCGTCACCAAGATCCCAATCTTATTCACATTGAACAGCAATGAAGTGATCAAAATAACCTGTGTGCGCAAACTTCCAAACGTAAGCAAAGTTTGGAAATGTACGTGACTCCCATTTTGTAGACAGATATCCGAAAACGAACACGTCATCACGATGACTCGACCAATCACACACAGTATAGCCTATTTAGGGTGATGTATTAACGGGTGATATCATGACGATTTACCGGCTGGTTTGTGATCCAAGCAGCACATCTTTACGACGAGCATATTTACATGAAGAATTTGATCACGATCTGATATTAGGGAGTTGTTATCTTATGACGCGCATGTACCCATGTGAACGCAGGGCAAGTTGTCTGGTAATAAACAAAGCTTTGCAAATAGGCCTGTCCTTTTAATCTGTGAGATGACGTTGTTCCCAACTCTTTAGTTTTCAATATCATGACAATCAAGTGATTTAAAACAAGCACATGTCTTGAACATGTCACTGGGGTTTTGTTGTATTAAGGAACATTGTCAATTACTTTTTCGCCATACTTAACATCAGCATATTTACAAGAAAGACCTAGTCGACGGCCATTTTAAGCCAGACTTTTACAAAATGATTAAGTCTACTGTGCATAAAGGAAAGGAATGTCTGGTTTTATTCTATAACAGACACTGAGGTATGAACTTTGTTCAAGTTCTGAAGAACATAGGTTGCCTCCTACAAACACTATCACCGACATGCTGTTCACATCATACAGTCAAAGCACTTATTAGTCAGCACCCTCGTCAGCACCCTCGCAACGTTTTACGGTGCGTTAGCGGCAAGAAGGCTCATATATGAAGTAGTCGTAACTGGAACTCCTGAGTAGCACACACTACAGCTACAGAACACTTGAACCCAAATTCATAAGTGGTACCAGTTCTGTTTGAGTAACATCACTTTGAAATGCCAAAGGGATAATGAAACTTATGCCGTTGTATGTTGTGACTAATTTTTTATACATGACTGTCAATTTTGCAAGAAGTTTGTTTAACGGTAATCGTAATGTACTCGTCCTGAGTCGAGTACAAATACTATAAAATCGAGTAGGAATTCCGAGTAGGAGTAACGACTGACGAGTACGAATACTTGAAAAAAGTACTCGAGGAGTACTCCAGTACCGAGTACTATGCAACACTGGTCAAAGAGCGGCATTGTGTTGATGCTCAGCTGACGGACGCGGGTTTGGAAGTACTTCAGCATTCGAGTACGAGTACGAATACTTCAGAACAGTACTCGAGGAGTACTCCAGTACCGAGTACCATACAACACTGGACAAAGGGACAAGCACTGTGTTGATGCGCAACTGACGGACTCGGGTTTGGAAATTATCGCAAAAGTGACTAGTGGTTCGGAAAAGCAAATGCAACGGAAAGAGACAATGAGGCTTTTTCTCCTGCACCAGACCCATTCGCTGAAAAGTTTTAAATTAAACGTCTTAACGGCTACGGCCGAAAGGCGAAAACCTTACAACTACTCACCTTGGTGGAAATAGCCTGGCGTACGTCTCTAAATGCATGATCACCGAACGTGACCAAGAGCAAACAGGCGCGGATCCAGACATTTCGAAAGGGGGGGGGGGGTTGAAAACCCCCTTGAATATTCTCCTAGATTAACATTATGCTAATTTTCGCGTATTTGCTATTGTTGATGTGGCGAAAAAGGGGGGCTGAGCCCGAGGAAGCCCCCCCCCTCCCTTGGATCCGCTCCTGGCTAAGTCTTCAATGCCGAGTCCGCCGAAAGGACGTCTGTAGTCAACGGATTATGCGTATACTGCGAACCTATTTTCGTGTCTCCTATTTACGTGCACATATACACTGTTAAAAATAATTGTTAATTTACAGTAATTTTGATGTCCCTTCACAAGGAAATTGTTGTACTTTTACAAAGGTGTATGTTTCATGTATTATTTAGCAACTTCAGTTTACAAACAGAGATTTTCTGTTAAAAGACAAACTTAAAAAAACTACATGCGGTTTCAGAAAAATCGTACATTTACAACAACTTTATGTCCCATTATAAGTCATTTTTTGTACATTTACAATTTATGTATGTTCATTTAATTGTCACTGATTGTCCCGTTCACAAAACATTTACTTTCTGTAGAGAAACAATCTGTAGCCAATGTATAGGTTACCACCAGTGACTGTAAATTTACAGTAATATTATATGTCTCCTAAAAACTACTGTCAATGAACAGACCCTAAATGTTTGTTAGAATATTAATAGAAAGGCGCTGATGGAATGCTGCTTCCTGCATCTAACTTGTGGAATGAAACGCGTGGGAAGCGCGCCAGAATGTTTGGTTAGCCTACCCTAGAAAATTCTAGAAAATTCCTACTCGAATCAGGAGTTAAACGACTGTATTTTGGCGGTTTTACAAAGAGAAATTGTCCACTGAGCCTCTTCAGAGCCAAAAACAGGTAAACCGTACATCGTTGTCAAATTGAGTAGTTCATTCGAGTGAATTTTTTTTGCCCAGATCGCCCGTGGACGGGGGGGGGGGGGAGGGGTCGACAGGGGGAGCGGCAGACAGGCGTTTGCCTCAGAAAGCCCCCACCTAGTAAAACGTTCCCATATGGGACACTTAGGGCCCCATATCTTGGTCCATAAGGGGCCCATATAATATTGCACCGAGAATTAATAAAAGGGGCCATATGGGTCACCCCATGCATGACCCATATGACCCATGGGAGGCCTAGTTCTGGGGCCCATGTGACAACTGATGTGGGGAAAATGTGGGTAAACCCCATAATATCCCTCAAGCATGTGGGCTACCCATATGGGCCCCTTGTTAATCCCGGGTGCAAAATTAAAATGGGCCCCACTGGGTTACCAATATGGGGCCTATGTAGGTTTTTTGCTACCGTCCGCCAGTTCCCAGTGGCTAACGCCACTGCAACTTGGTCACTTCCGAAAACATGAGGCTTTGAGGGCTACTACGCTTTTTACTCCATGATCTAGTGGGACTGGAGACAGGGACAAGTGAAAACTGGCCAAAATAAACACATGTACACGATTCCCCTTAGACTCCTCCCAAAGGCCGGCGATCCCCATAATGCATGCCGCCTTCCCGACGGACAGTAGGCCCTACGCCACTGTCCGAATTCATATCATAGCCCACGATGTACCCGTTTAGCCTAGAAATTGTAATTATCTAGGAAATTCGGATCGTGCAACTATGTGCCAATGAAAAGTCGGTCTCCAAGAAAACGTAAAAATACATTCTTGGAGACAATACTATTGATGGTCCGAAATAGTTTACACCCCCTACAAATTCATGTAAATAGGCACCTGATAGGGTTTCAGGATTATATAGCCTTCAAGACTCATTGCTATGCCTCGTAGCTATACACGTTCACAAATCATAGAGGGCCTGTAATTCTCGGACGGATGTAATTGAAAAGGGTTAAAAATGCATTCGCTGTAAATTTATTGCCGTAAAATCTATGCATAGCTACCTTACTGTAAATTGTGTTTATGTGTGTGGTATTATTGCTATTAAAATTCACACACGAAGCTAACAATATATGTTCACAGAGGACGTGATAATTCGTAGGCTACACTATATTGTGCTGCTTTCATTTGTCAAAACTATGTTTAAAGTTCCGATTTATTAGACGTAGTTTAGAAGCACTGAGAATTTTCGGATGGAATCTCTGACGTATACTAAAAAGAAAACACGTATTCATCCTTTCATCCCCACAAATTTTCGGGTTCTAAACACGTTAAAAAGCAGTCGAAATGAAGTCTAAACTAGCACAAAAATATGTTCAAGCTCTCTAAGACTTTAAATTCCCTCCTTAAAACGTTCGTCCAATCAGCGGTCAGTATTGGAGCATTCTCTTTCACGTCCAGAAATGCTTACTTAAATTAAAACCGGGAGCCGTTTGAATTCATTTTCAAAATATGTGTTCTACTACGTTGGTGGGGATAACGCAGAGATGTAAGCCTTTCTTCTTCCGGCCTCGCAGTTACAAAGACTCAACACTCTTTAAGAAGTGACTTGAAAAACAGCTTTTATTCAAGAGAACAACTCTTTCAATAAAAAGCCAGATTCTTCGAGCGGAAAGGTGACTTTGCAGAGGAATGGATGGTGTCACGAATTATTCTATCAGATCAAAAACAACGACAACGCTTGGTTGAAAAGGAAGGCAGCGCAAAATTGTACTAAAAATCAACTTGAAGAAGAAGAAACCAAGAAGATTTTTGACAAACTTCTTCGGCTAAGTTCAAGAAAGAGGAAAGCCCCAAAGAAAACACCCGTACCTGGTGTTTGAAGAAAATCCGGACAGGTAAACCAACCAAGGGCTCCTTTTTGGGCCGCCAACTTCTCCCGAAAGAGTGGAATCTCTTCCCTGCAACATGCTTATGAAAAATGAAATGTATTCTAAGTTTTTCTTCTAAGTCAGAGACTAGCCTAGGCCTCCCAATGGACAAAGAGAATATTCGTAAAGATGGGGGTGGGGGGGGGGTATTATGTGTAGCCAGTTAGAAACCCAAAGCCTATTATAAACTACCCGAAAGCAGTTCATAAGTACCTCAAAAAGTGCATACGGCGTATCCCCCTATAAAACTGAATTTTTGCTATATAAAAGCGGTGAAAAGCGTAAAAATGCAGGCTGGGGCGGTTTTGTAAACAACTTGCCCCTGTAATTAAACAGAGGAGTGCCTGTAGGTATGCATGTGACATCTTGTAAAGTACTGAGCAGTTCTGTAAAACTACAGCGTTGGTCCTATACCTGAATTAAAGCATCCTGTACATAGACGCGTGCTTGTTGTTCATGTATGAAACCCAATTGACAGCAGATTTGTTGTAAACGAACAGAGATGCACTTCTGTAAAAATACAGAGCGGTTCCTGTAGATAGACTTATGCTTGTTGTCCCTGTATGAAACCTAATTGACAGCAACTTTGCTGTACACAAACAGAGATTTTTTTAACAGTGTACCCTCCACTCTTACCGCTACATCTTATTTAGGCAAGCCAGCGAGCCACAACTGGAAAAAGGCCGTGGCCTGCCCGACTTAAACCAATTGGTTAGAAACTGAGCCGTAAACTCTCATCTATTTACAGTAGGCTAGCATATACTGTACCTGCACCAGCATATCGGTCTCAATGCATCCTACTTCCATTCTTCTTGAGGGTTTCTTGTAGGAGTAAATACTATAATACTATAGGGAAGCCATTCATGAGTAGTATTGCTAAATATCTTTGCTCGATAAAAACAAAGGCCTAGCATATTCCCGTCAAAATACATTAAAATGACTAATTCTCAAGGTTATTTCTTTGTTAAATCTGTACCCGGAAATATTTTATATGACTCTCACTGAGTATGACACTTTTCAAAGTTTTCCTTCTAGAGATATATAGTGTTTGCAAGGTAAAAGCATTAAAACACAAACACACACACACAAACCAATAAAACACCTATTCATACCCATATCTGTATGACTGCACGGGTTTGTACTGAACTCGAAACAAATAGTGATATTTTTATTACATTTCAACCACATTTCCGTGAACCCAAAATAATTCATCTGTTCACAAGCCCATAGCTTCTGGTCGTAAATCCTCCCATACACTTTACACTGCAAAAATGTATTTAAAATGAAGGGAGCAGACAAGCCAAGAAAAAGTGAAAGTTATTCTTATGCAGTTGTTTGCTCGAAAGAGTAAGATCCTTTCATTCAAGATTTAACAAAAGAAATATAATCAGTCCGATCGAATCAAATTTAACCTTTACCCTTCCACTATTTTGCATTTAGAGAGTATACTCTCTAAATGTAAAAGAGTGAAAAAATACAAAAAAAACGATTGACTACAGTGACCACTCTCTACTTCGAGTGGAATCTCACTCTCCTCGGAGTGACATTTTCACTCGTTTAGAGTTAATTACCACTCTGGACAGAGTGCAATCTCAGTCCATTTCCACTCCGATAATAGAGTGGTTCCTGCAGGCAATCGTCGAAGAGTGAATTTCCCTCTTTTACATTAAGACAGTAAAACTAATGGCCCACGTTTTGTGTTTATGACACTACGGCACATGTCAAATATTTCAACATATCTTCTCCTAGCCATGCTTGCATTCTTCCCTTTAACAATTATAGCGCTCTTTCGCTATTTCGGGCAATGATGTGGCAACTAAGGAATTTTTCCCAGCAGAATATAAACTCATCATAAGCTGTAAGGAAAGGCCCCATACGTCACTGGCGCGAAAAGTGCGAAACGACCAATTCCCATAGTAGGGATATGTGATGGCAGGAAAGCATGGCTTACGATGCAATAGGCTTCTATCCTAAGAATGGTTACCACCAATCGTATACTGTCAGCAGAAAATGGCAAAGCATGCTACCTAAAAGTTTTGGACATCCAGGGTTTTATGCACTTGACCTCTGGTGACCTAAGGTAATGGGAGGAACATAGGACCATTACCAAAACTATGAACCCACAAAGTGACATGGCACATATCTTATGTTTGCTATCGTGGAGTATTCTGTACACCCAATTTTTTCTTCAGCTGACCTCTAATGACCCCAAATGAGCTTTTACTAACCAACACCCAAAACACGATTCCTACATCCAGTTAATGCTAATGAAACACACCCATATCCTACCGTGATATCGGTCCATATTTCTCTTTGCGATTTTAACATCTTGTCCTATACTGACATGGTAGTCCCCTCAGCTGAACTCTAATCTTCGACCCCCTCCCCAACAACCACCGCAAATTCTTTTTTAGACATAACACATCAATGTAACAGTCGAGACCTCTGTCAAAGTATTTCCTCTTCAGATATCATGTTCACGCGGTCTCCAGCACTTGACCTCTGCAGGTGATCTGCATTCTACTTTTGACCGGTACCAAAAAACTAGGCCTAGGCCTACATGGAATTTCTAGTCAATAGTTTGTACATCCACGTGCCAACCACAACACCTGTCCTTCAAAATTTCTTTGAAAAACTTGCTTTCACAAGGTTTGGTCATTTTGACCTCTGGTGACATCGGGTGTCGCTTCATGAAGGGAGGTGTTACACCTCCCTGCTTCGTGCTCAATGTAAGAAACAGCGAAATAACTCGCAAGAAATCTATAGTGTAGTAATTAAGTGTTATGAACTAGCCAGGTTCGTCTCTCTATATATACATTTGTAAAAATATTTTTACATATAGACAATATGTGTGACCCTACTGTACCAAGAGAAATGGGTTGGGGGTACGATAAAAAGTGAGCATACGAAAATACCACGGCTCAGTATTGATGAATTTCACGTTCAAGCCTTGAGAAGGTTTTCCTTCGGCATGCGAAACACTTAATCCCGGACTGACCATGCAACATTCGCAACCGAGTATCACACCTTTCAATGTTAACCTAGGGGACTAACATCTCCTCTTTCGGGTATAACCATGGAAGTATTACCCTGTATCGGCATGACTGTGCAGGTTTCTTTTTTACCGCGAAATGAAACAGTGTTACATTTTTCACTTCTTTCTGGGGACAAGGTTTCCAGGAAGGAAGCCCGGACTCAAATACTCGTAACCAGTAACAGGCATTTCCTTTACTGCATTCCTTTCCACATGTTGCACTGGACCCAACAACCAATAACGTAAGCCCGTAGTGACAACCATTCTCACCTGGGCAACTTTCCCGGACAACAACCCCCTCCCCCCCCCCTTTCCCCTCTTCGAACAATTCTCAATGTCTTTTTGACTTTTGTTTAGCTATAAATGAGTTTCTTCGAAACGGTATATTTTGCCGAGGTACATCCTGAGAACCATTATAGATTACTGTACAAAACAATTCCAACTGACTTATTATTAGGGAATGAAATATGCCAATATTACTGTTGAAAACGCGACTACCAAGTCTCTGGATCCACGCCCAAATACATTGCGACGTAGACCAGTAGGAATGCACTCATGTTCACAAACACAATAGCCTACGCCGGAAGCTATAGCGCTACATACCGATCGACACATAATAATTTAGAAAGACACGCACTCGACTTCTGGAAAGAGCTATATTCATGGTAGGCTACACATCATCGCCTTTGACTTCATGTGTGGTAATTTTCTTCCTATCGAGGTCAGACTGCAACTCGTAAAGTTCAAGGTTGTAAAGAACTCTGCCAGATAAGCAGTGTTGTATTTCAACCATTGATGTGTGCACACCATCAACAATTGCAATGGTAAAGAACAAATTCTTTCAGAACGGTGAAAGTGCATGATGTATTCAATTACCGCTAAAACTAGATGAATCAGAGAGAAAAGGATGTGCAACCTGAAACGGCCGAGTCATGTCTAAACACATGTATGGCTTTGCTACAAACTTAATTGCAGTTTTATACGATATAAAAATTAAACAATTCACAAAATTTGGCATTCTCATTTAAGAAAAGACGATGAAGTACACAGTGGTGCAATATTCAGTGTTCTCTGAGGTACAGCAGGCGATGGGGGAGGGAGGGGCACCTAAATCTTCGGGATTTGTTTACATGAAGGTGTATTTGACACAAGTGTGCTCCAATCTAATTCCACACACGGTGGCACACCAGCATATTTTCTGAGGTTAAAGTGGAGTACCTACGTGAATCAAAGGCTGTAGCACATGCAGGAATAACCCCTCCAATAACAGAAACAAGAAAATAAGGTATTGTGGGAGAGAGGTGATAATTTTTAAGATTTTCACATAATAGCCTGTACGGACCCCTAGATAACCTTTGACCTCCTAGGTCCTCTTGATCAAAAGTTGCCCCACACCCGTTCATCATTGCATGTACAAGTTTCATCAACATCCCTTAAATGACTGTTCGTTTGAGAGCGGTTTTCTAGTTTGAACAAAGTCGGTCAGACAGACAGACAGACAGACAGACAGACAGACAGACAGACAGACAGACAGACAGACAGACAGACAAACAAACAAACAGAGTGACTGTGCTCAAGCAACTCTTAAGGTGGTCTGTCCCCAGCAAGAGAAATCAAAACTTCGATGTCAAGATTCCCGAAAAACATGATAGGTATTGGAAGGTTTCCAACCTCTGTATAGCTAGCCACCAGGGTTATAGCTACGCCGGTCGGCGCCGGTCGGGGCTAGCCGGCACATGATTTGACCGACCAGTCACCGACCGGCACGCAGCTTCCGGGTTCCCGCCCGATGTTTTACTACCCGGTTCCAAATCTGTCACGCATTCCTTTAAAAAATACATGAAACAATGAAATCATTCCTTCTTTATCATTTGCCCACATAATTTTTCCATGTAAAGGCCTATGCCTATTTTTTCACTTGAAAAATGAGATTCCGAGTGGGATAATACCAATAAATTGTTGATCAGAATTGTTCTTTCGATCTTTGTCTTGCAATGGAATTATATCGTCTGTGAACTTACAAATTAGATTTGCAAAATTTATCACTGAAATAGGGATCATTTGTTGGCACAAAAGTTGGTCCAAAACAAGCAAAATATAGCACCATTTGGCATCTCAGCATGTTTCAAATGCAAAAAATTTTCCAAAGTGGCATGGGCGTCAATCCTGGGGGCAAGTCCCCTCCCCACATTTCGATTGGTGGGGGACACAATATCAACTGTACCCCCCACACACATTTGCGTAAAAGAGTAATGACGTGGCTCTATTTGACTGGCTTTTGAGTGGCATGTAGGTTTGTTGGGCAATTGTTAAGTGTCTCGATGCAGATTCTGAATGCAGATTTCGTCAGGGAAATCTTATTTAATGACAAAATTTCGGCGTGCTTCGCGCGCATGCGTCACGGTTTGCACTCCTCATGACCATTAAAAAGGTAATAACATGGAGCTACTGTATTCTGATCACAACACTTTCCGAAAACAGACATAAATCTCAAAACATCTGTAAGAGCCTCGCAACAATATGGGATCATTCAATCAGTGGCGTACGCAGAGGGGAGGGCCATTCGGCCATGCCCACCCTCACTGATTCCGATTTTTTTTTTAAGTTCCTAAAAATACGTAAATTTTTTAACACAAATTTTACTTCAAAAGGTAACATATGTGGCACCAGATTGCACGTAAGGACACCTAATTTTTCAAAACTTTTCTAAGGGGAGGGGGACACAACATCAACTCCCCTTAGACCCCTCCCCCAGGCCAGCGGTCACACAACATACTATATGCCCCCCCCCCCCCTTGAGAGAAATCCTGGGTACGCCACTGCACTCAATCTAATTTGTAGCATGATGTGGAAGGTTGAAAGTACGTTGTTGCCGTTAAACATTTTTCAAAAATTTTTACCGAGCGCTTCGCCGAAGCCATTATAGGTAGGCTATAGATGGTGATTGTCAATACACTTACGACTACAAAGCATTCTGAAAACGCCCTTGCTAGTCCTTCACACCTTTGCTATACTACGATCAACTCCAAAAATATCCCAAAGATAGCACCATTTTGCATCTAAGCAACCTTAAATTAACAAAAATTTCTCAAAGGGGACTGCTACGCCCCCTCCCCAGGATGACACATATAGTGACAAAGGAAGGATCCCCACTGCTGCATACAAACGCAGTGTGCATAAAAAGGTGCAATTTACGCGACGCCACAGACTGCATGCAGTTAGTAAAACATCCAGCTAGTCTGAAATATTAGAATTCACAAAATTATGGACATTTTCCAGCCATATACGATCAGCCCCCAAAATATCCCAAAGATAGCACCGTTTTGCACCTAAGCAGCCTTAAATTGACAAAAATTTCTCAAAAGGGAGGGACACCCCTTCCCCAGGACGACAAATTTATGTAGTGATAAAGGAAGGATCCCCACTGCTGTATACAAAACGCAGTGCGCATAACAAAGTGCAGTTTAAACGCCTCCATTCAGTTGGAAAAAAAGCATCCAACCAGTCGGAATTTGGGACCGTCACACCCCCAAACATATCACCCTAGCAACCGGCCTAGTCGGGTCCATGATCTCCGACAATGATCCACGCTGCGAATCGTAGTTTCAGCTATTTTGGGACATGATGAAAATAACATCTTAAAGTGGCCATGACACGTAAATTGGAGTAACGGGAGACTAATTTAGCCTAAAGTACACAAAAAGCTCTTTCTTAAACTGTTTTCATCACCCTTACACCCTTGAGCATTAAAAAGAAATTAATGTTTCAAAAAATTGCACCAAAAAATAGACTGTTGAAAATGAGATTTCAAGCCAACACAACAATGACGTCATTTTAGGAACACCAGCCTCCGTATACCGAACCTGGCGTACAGCATAGCCTATACATACGTAATGATTGTAATTCGCGGCATGTCTTGAATTTGAACTTTTTCTGTCTGTTTGGAGAGTGGTGTTGGCCTGTTATATTTTGGGGCTGCAGTAGGCTATTACTAATAATTACAAATATTCTTGATTCATAACCGAAGAACGAAAAAACTCGGCACTGTACTGTTCGGTTCAGTCTGCAGTAATACGTACAGTGAGTGGACTGGCAGCAGCCAGCGAAATACTGTGCACACTCGAACATAGGCTAGTTCCACGATTTCCACTGACACTTGCACGAAAGTAACCTAAAGTTCATATTTTGACTGCCTACATAAAACTTTCCAAGCTTAAGTCCCTTTCAATTGCTCCAAATGCTTCTCATGCTCGAATTGTTGTGGCGTTGTACTTTCACCGCACCTAACAGTCTCAAATCGATACGGTTCTATGCGCCATAACGAATTAAGGCCGGTTCATACTTCCAAATTTCTTGCGCGATAAAGCGATCAATAACCATATATGGTCAAAATATCTTTGCCGCCAGTTCGATTCACGGTCATCGCTTGGAGTTGAACATTGTTCAACTTTTCTCGCAAGCTCTCGAGATATCGCAAAGGAAACGGCTTCTGATTGGCTGCTTGGTAGGTGAACGACCTTTTGAAACGAGCTCACGATCCTACTCGACAACAATGGCGGACCTTTTCAGATACCGGCTCATTACATGTATTCGGGTTCCGTGCGACTATCGGCTGCCTGATTGTGACAGTGAGAGTTGTCGGAATGGAGGGAAACAGTTATTGCTTCCCACGAATTAAGACATAAAGGTTAGTAAGGCAGGATTTTTTTGTATTCCCTAAAATTATCACGGTAATCAATAGTGTACTTTGTCGTAGAGCCGATCAAACCGCATACACATATGTACTGTACTTGGCCTTTGCATAGGCTGGTATTGTGCATTGCATGGCAGTACTGCGAAAGTTGAGCTATGCGAGAAAACTGAAGTATGAATCAATTTTACATCTGCATATCGAGACCCATTTAACATCCTTAAACACAGCTTTATAGCGCTGTAATGAAGTATGAACCGGCCTTTACTCACCCCATCTGCATCACTGACGTCTTGTTCAGTATCGCCTTCGCTTTTCTGATTTCAAATCCAAGAAAACTCACTTTACCGACAGTCCAACATTCCTGTCCGATCAGGGAGTTGTCATTAGATGGCAACTCCTTGGCTCGGATCCGCCATTCCAAACAAAGTGTTAAACTTGATTTCACATAGTACCTACTACGAAACAGTGCTGGTGATACATTGTGTAGTATCAGGTATGTTGTGTACTCTACCCATGGAAGTAGTACTTCCATGCTGTACCTATGCTGCTGCATTGTGAATGTTTGTACATGCAGCTACTTATCATGACACCAAGAGGAAAAACCTGCGTGAAATGCATTTAATTGACTAAAACAACTGGTAAGCACGAGAAAAGGGATAACAATTCCAAAATTTACAACTTTTCACGCAGGTTTTACATTGTATCGACCTGCTTTTAAGTGCAACGAAACGGCACATACAAACAAAAACAAAACTCAAACCGGATCAGACAGAAACATAAATGCAAACTATTTACAAAAAACCAAATCAAACAGGAAATTATGTTCATTACAGTAATAGAACTTTTTTTTTCCAAAAGTCCCCTGACTCTCTGGCGAAGAGCCAGGGGCGAAAACCAAACAATACTCCCGAAGGAGTTCTGCTCCCCGAAGGAGTAACAACGTCCCCAAGGGACAAACTTTGACTTTACTGACCCACCCGACAGTGGTCCCGTTCGAGACTGGCTGAATAGAACAGGTCCCACGAACAGGTCCCACCTGGGAGCTTTTCTTTTTCATGGGAGCTCCGCCGTCGTGATCAGGGATACTCCTGTGCCAGGTAAGTATGTAATAGAACTATAGGTAATAGAACTATATGTACAGGTATTTACATACACATATATACATATACACAAATATACATATTTACAACAGGTTTTACATTGTATCGACCTTGGTAACCGGTACAGTGGAATGCAAACACTGTATCAAATGTCCGAAGGATACCACGGCAAACAACGATCAGTTCCTAAAGTGACGTCACATGACGTAATTTTCGGGAAGACTAACTTTTGAATGCTGGAAGAGGGTGTCTTTTTTCTTAATTTTCGAACGGAAAAACAAGTTGTAAACAAACAGAATGGTTGATTTTCGTTGTAGGAAACGTATTCCTAAAGATACCAAAGGGTTTAAACCGTTAATTTACACGTGGCATAGCCACTTTAAGTAATTCCGTGGACTCTGTGTATTTCACCTGGCAGATCATCTATGATGGTCATGTTAACTTTGAAATGATAATTCTTATTAGAATAGGACAACGTCATTCATCATAGGGGGGGGGGGGGGGGAAGGGCCTATAGGAAGACGCCCCTCTTCAAAATCAAAGGGATTGGTTTATGCTAAGTCATGTATGTCCCCGTCCCCTCCCCCTTCATTTGAATACGGACTGACGCCCCTGCAAAGGGGAGGAGGACGGCGATAACAAATTTAGCCGGCACTCAATATCTTCTAGCTATAACCCTGATCCTAAGGCTATTTCGGTCAAAATTACTCAGCTCACAATTAGTCCCGGTATGCTTATGGCTGTAAAGTTCAATGCTTGATGGCCTCTCAGTCTTACCATGTGGCTATCGCAGTGTGGACTCTATAAACTCAGACCCCTTTTAAAGCTTCCCAAACTGGACAAGGAACACATCGTACTGCTTTAGGAAAACCAAGAGGGGGTGGGGACTGTGTGTACAATGTATCTTTGGTTTCGTTTACCGTGCTTCAAATGGTTGATGGTTTTAACTTCTAACACGATTGTGTTTTTAAACATCACCCAAAACTTATTAAGGAATATCCCCAGATATCTATTAGAAAATTGGTGACAACACTTTGATTGAGACAAATTCAACAATACCATCACACTACTTGATCAAAGACACGTGCAGATCACTAAGAAATGTACTCAACTGCTCAATGCCTGGTAGGCAGTTCAGGGAACAGTAGTGCGTAGACATGTCTCGTTCAGACACAGTAGTGTGTGGACATGGCTTTGGGCAATTTAAAATCAGTAGACCATTGTGGTTTCGTCCGGGAGGTTACTAGGCGTATTGTTCTTTTAAATTGGAGGCTAGAAATTAGTAGAAAGAGTTTTACTGTCTGGGACATGATTTGGACCCTTATTTGCTATGCAGCCACATTTTTTAATGATCAATGGGAAGTAACTACAGCTATCAGCTAGGCTAATCTGCCAGGAAAAACAAACAAACATCAAAACTAATCACAAAACACAAATCGGCAGCGCAAACACTGAAGAAAGGCTAGATTTTCGCCGCTAGATACTGTCTTCACCACTGACTACGGTCCAGCTTAAATACACAGGAATAAAAAGCTGTTCTCGACGGGGGGGGGGGGGGGGTGAACGTTAAGTTGTTTTGGACCACCGTCCTGGGGGTCTAACTTCTAAGCCTTCACTCCCAACACCCTTTCGAGAAACACCTAATCCGCCACAGAATCATGTGCATTTCACCAGTATTAAACTGCATTGTAAACGTACCAGGTGTTCCTTCACGTAAAGCGTTTACTAATAGTCACGGGTGACACTTTCTTATCGAAGACAATTACTGTGCAAACGTAATACGTGTTACCTTTACAGAAACAAGTAGGTCCTTTTTCAACATGATATTTAAAAGCCGCGTTCACCCAGAAACTCGCTGAACTGGAACAGGAAGTTGTTTCGTAACAACTCCCTGATTGGAAGGCTTAAACTTACCCAAAGCAGGAAGTTGCAACTCCCTGGCCAAAGTTCTATTCCACACATACACAATTATCGCGTTTACACAAAGTAAGATACTGAGACACAGTGTTGGAGAGAGGAAATGGTACGAAATAAATCTTTGGAACCTGAAAGGGACGTGCATAAAACACCATGAAATGCTCTGACGTTTCTATGTTCCAACACCCTAAACCTATAGTCCTTTGAGTAAGGGTTAGGGGTTAGCTTACGGACAAGGTCTGGGCCCGGGACTGGGTTAAAAAGAGGAGCCATTTATCTCAATATCTCTGTGACATGAAAACGAAAACGTTCTATCATTCAAAGCCACATGCTGCATGTATACGGTGTCGGAATGTAGAAATATACAGTGTCGGAATAGGTGTTACGAACTTCCGGTCTATATTGACATTCTTCCAGATGTTAGGCCCTTATACCACAGCATATATGGGGAAGCTGGTACCGCGCCGCTCAGGCTTGAAAGTTTCGTGGTTCTACGAGGTACGCTGTTATGTAGCTTGCGGGCTTTTCCGAAAAGTTACTCACGCCCACTGCATACAAAGCAGATACAAACCAGATACAAACCACACATGACCATCATAGGACAAATGTTCCTTCGGTACAATAACTTTCGACCTTTTCAGATTATTTCTGTTCACCATGATGACATACAAATTAGTGACACTAGTGAATCATTTACGGAATAAATTTTCGTTAACAGGCTCCCAAGTTTCTCGTCGTGTCTATGCCTAAACAGGGAGCTCTCGTTAGAGTGGCACTGCTCCCTGGTCTAAAGAGGGAGTTGTTATTTGACTAATAACGCCCCCCCCCCCCCGGTCTAAGTGGCACATAAAGCACTAGGAGTACAGGACTAACAATGCATATTACAAGTTGCTTGCTTGCAGGCATCATCCGTATGCTAAATGGAAATCTGACTAAACACTTGTAAATTGAAGAGATTTCCCAACTTGCTCAATTTCTTAGCTGAATCTATATCCCGAAGATCAAGAAGATGGGAGTTACCTTCCAGTTCCCTGCGTGCAGACACCCATATGACATGCTCTCGTATTGTTTGACAACACCTCTTTGTACAGGATGTTGCAGTTGATAAAGCAAGTTTTGAACTAGGCTGAAGTATAGGCCTGTTTATACCCACACAAACAAGCACCATGCTGTGATCTCCGGATACTAAAGGTTATGGAGCTATTCCCGCAACATATATCTCAGAAACTACAGTGCAGCGGCAGAAAACATGACAACATGACCCACCCGCACATTCTACCAGAAAACCTGACAAGATATAAATGATATTGACTACGTTATAGTGCACTGAAAATGTTAAAATATCCATACACTTACGTGGTAAAAGATCAAATATGGCAGCTACCTAGATACTCAGGGTTTGGTTGTCTGGCTCGAAGAGCACCCAATTTAAACGTGATGAATTCTTTATCAACCGATGCTATATGGTACTTGGTAGGTTTTCAAACGCACGTACCGTATGGTATCCGTCACCGCAGTTTCGTGACTCAATCACCTCCCTGATAAAACGATACCCAGATAATTTACACACAAACTGTGCTCGCTACCAACGAATTTTGACTATTGAATATGAAGCACTGGCAGCGTATTGAAGGATGACATGGCATTCACAATAGCTTTTCACTGAGGCTTGAAGGTTTTGATTGGTTACTTGGGAGTGACAGGACAAGTGCAAGGCAAACTCTGAGGGTTAACGAGGTGTGTATAAATGACTGCTTCACCACTTGAGGAACCTGAAATGGTATCACGAAAATTCGTTTTGACCTTTGTACAGTAGGCCGAGATGGGTTTCGTAACAACTTTCTTGCCTGTATGTAGTTAACAAAACTGTGATCACGGAGCTGGTGATATTACGGTCATCCTTAAAAGATAATGAACCTGATTTTTCACACATGAAAAAGAGTTAAGATAAAAGGTTTTACTATTCGTGTTTCTTGTAAGTGAATGGGGTCATAAGCTACAAAGTTTGTTTGCGTAATAAGACATAACTGGTACAAGACCAAGGAGTAGGCTACAAGCATGGAGTTGCTCGTCTCTATATAGCAACTCCCTGGTACAAGCAAACAAGTCTAGTGCCCCTATAAGCCTATGTTTGCATGGAGGAAGAGTAGTATGCTCACGAGCCTTAAAGGTGTTGATGGTCACTCATGCTGCACATGATATTCACGCCTCAGACTAAGTTCTTTTTAACTTATATCCTGTCAAAACCAAGAATTCAAACAATTTGAACAATTCCTTGGTTTTAAAGGGAATACTTTTTCCAATTCCCATCGACCCTCTGGTGAAGAGCCAAGGGGTGAAACCAAACGTTACTCTCGAAGGATTTCTGCTCCCCAAGGGAGGTACGGTCCCCAACTTGGACAACAAACTTAACTAACCAACTTCTCGACCCTCAGACCTCTACATCAAGGATCTGGACGGTCATGCGAAGTCCCATATGCTCAACTGGTTGCAAAGAACAGATAAAAACGACTGAGGAGGAGACCTTAGTGCCCAAAATGGCAATTCTGTTTATTACGAATAAGCAGAAGCCCCAAACTTACTTTGACACATGCACTAAAAAGTTACAAATCTCTTATTTCTATTGTATCTTTCCTTAGGACTTTGTTTCAAAACATAAATGTGGCATTCTGAGGACAAACAAGCAAAGCCGGGTTACTTTGCATAGCGTGAATCGAAAAATTCAATTACAACATTGTTGTCACATTATTTTCAAGAGCCACTCATAAATTAGGTTGTCCGGGTATACTAATTCAATGTGGGGTGACTACATTTCCCTTTAAAGCAGGCTGTCCATCGGAAATATCTATAGTGAAGAAAGATTGTTGCTTCTATAGGCCTATTGGAAACATCTTGAAGACCTTACGCTCAAGATCCTTACAACCAAAGGATCCTTCCTCTGCTTAGTGTAGTCAATTTTAAAATACTTTTTCATTTCCTCGTAAAAGTCGTAGGGTATAAACTTCTCAAACGATCTACTCGTACATCTTCTGAAAAATATTCTTTTGATCATACTCTGATTGGCTTTTCAAATCTGCGGTGTGTAATCTCTGTCTGATAGGGCAACAGTCGTATGGGACCTTTCCAGTCAGGCACACAACTTTTTTGCAAGAATCTCTGGACGTTTTTAGACGAATTTTCCCTAATTTCTACAAATTCTTCTCGAGTGCTAGGTTGTTCACAAATTTACTGGGGGTGGGGGGTAGTGGTCAGGCTCCCTTACGACTCATCCTACTAGGGACGAACTGCAGGGCTTTAGCTTCCCACACCGGAGTTCTTCGCCACCGATCATTTTACTCGAAGGATGCTCTTGGTCTGGAAATGTTTGCGAGAATGGATTCACTCAGGCATAAGCTGCCTCATCCTCATTCTGAGAGACCTGTTCCTCAACCTTTTAAACCATCTCTTTCCTTCTAAGTTTCTTCATTATGTTTCACAACATAAATATGGTATGATATATTCGCAACAAAAGGAGCAGGGCTATATGGAGTCCACCTAACCTGATTCGGGGTCAATTACGATTCCAGTTTCCACCTTCCGGGCCAATTCCGAGTCCAGTACTGCCCTCCGATTCCGAGCCAATTGAGATTCCTGGTCCTCCAATTCAGGGCCAATTCCGCCGAGTCCGGCCATCTGACAATGCAGCATGTCGTACAAATACTTTTTGTACTATTTTGCGATGACACTCAGGAGTCAATTCCATACTCTGGTTCACCTGTAATTAAGTTGACTGTATGTCATCATCCATATGTTGAAATGTGCACCAATAACAATGTAGCCTTAAAGGTCAAAAGCAGTCGCCCCAAACTTATTTGAAACAATAGCTAAATATCACAAATATCTTATTTCTCTTCCAATTATCTTTCATAATATTTTAGGGCTTAAATATTGCATATTCAAGGAAACCAAGCAGTTGCTCCCTGTACTAATTTTACAATTGAGTGAAAAAAATACTGTCACATGATTCTCAAGATCCATTCAGGAAATAGGATAGTCTACTATACAATTCTTTATTGGGGTAACTGCATCCTCTCTTTAAGTAACGTTTATGAAACTCATTCTTGTGGATTCGGCTGGAATCCCCATCGAGTCCGAGTCCAGCTGCAGCCCATTCCGGGCCAATTCCGACTCTGGGGCCTTCCATTTTGGGCCAATTCCAAGTCCCACGAAAAACGCACTCGAGGAATCGAGTCCGAGTCCGGACTCGGACGTTACAGCCCTGCAAAGGAGTTACGTTATCATATGATAGCAATGAACCATTACTATGTGAGGCATACATATATGCTCACACAAAAATGGAGTTTCTGCGTTTGCATTTTAGGTGCACATCACGGCTGACGCTAAGAGTGTTGTATGCGCATGTGAAATTCATAACAACAGAGGGGCTACCTAGACTGATTCCTCGGAGGTGACCTTTGGCTGAAAGGTACCGACGTTGTGGACTAATAATTATGATATATGGTCATTTTATTATAAATCCTATTACAATGAGTACCGGCTTGTCTAACGTAGCATCCAAACATAGACCCGGACTTCCCATACCAAACGTTTAATTCACTGGAAGGATGTCACCCGAGTATCCCGCGAAGCGGACAAAGTTTTTCGTTCAGCTTGTCGCTACGGACTGAGGAACGGTGTCTCCCCGTGTGACGGAAGCTAAAGAGATGTGTATGATGTAAAGGCTATCACCATTCACCCGTGATAATTGTTCAGTCTTAAAGCAATCGTGCCAAATTATGCTGTTTTCTTCTCTTTTTGTATACCATTTACATGAACTCCCAGCCACTAAGTTACAAATCTTAGACTTAGCAACCAGCTGTAAAACTATTGGAACTCAAGATTTATGTCCACATGCGCTGGTGTTACTGTGTGTCAACTGATTTTCGTTTCAAACACAAATCAAGGATCTTTACAACTTTTCCAGATTTCTATAATTTTTCGACGCAAAGTTTTGCAGTAGGCCTGTGCGTGGAGTTTAAGTTCCGCTCAGGTTGTTTTGCTTACTTGTTAAGGCTGAGTTTCGTAAGCCACAAACGTCCACTATTAACATCACATCTCTGTGAATTCAGCCTTTGTGTCCCCAACAAACCTAGGCCTACATCATACGGTAACTTCGTCGTTCACTGAAGTTCCCGCAGAACCACCAGGCAGAATTGACACAAATGTACCGTTCTGAATTTGTGTATCTTAGCAACGAGTAGTTGACCTTTCTGGGTTAAATCGAACAATTATTCCAGGAAAAACGATATATCTTGCACAAAGAATTGGAGCAACAATGTCAGTCAAAACGGCGGTCTTTCCGATATTCAGTCGGACGATTGCCAGTTTTCCACAAATTTAGTAGTCTTAATCCAATCGGGAAATTAATCGTAATTGGAATCCCTTCTGTTCATTGTTAAACTTTAATCGGTTCTTCATTTTTTTCGGAGAAAGCGGCTGTTGTAAGTTTCAGGTCACGGCTTTAAAAGTGTTAGGGAAGATAGTTGGTAATATGGTAAGATGACTAGAGATATGGGGGACCCTAATCATCTTTTTGACAAGATTTTGCCCAAGATTGTAGACAGCATCACATTCCGATTATTATCATACACGTACGGGGGTCAATATTTCTGGGGGATCAGGGATTTGCCCGAATGGCTGATCCACTATTTTTGCCCGGATTGGGAGGGCATATGCCCCCTGCCTCCCCCCCCCCCGCCTCGTACGCTTGTGATTATTATCCCATTCATTCCTCGCTTCTTACAATATGCCCAAATACATCAATGCAGTGACATGTTTGTCCCTCAAAAAACTAATTCAAAGAAAACCCAAAGTGCGAAACATTCAAACTCGCGAATACACCAGGCTGGATACTCAGCTAAGGGTTACTTCGGTTGTCGCGTGCGGTAGGGCCTACTTTTCGCTTACCCAAATTCCACCTGAAGACCGAACACGCATGTGCTCCCAACAGGTGGGGTACCTTTATATGATTTATGGTATAAAGAAAAAAAAAGAATGATACGACAAAAAAGTATGACAAAAACTGAAGGAATGAAAAAGAGAAAGATAAGACCAGAACAGATGTACAAAAACTGAAAGAACAGATATTTTTGGAGGAGGGGGTCCGGACTCAGGTGATATCGACTACGAGTCGAACGACTTCTCCACTGCACCACAGCAATAAGTAATCTGAAAAGTTTAAAACCTTAACTCACAGCAGCTTTCATGCGTTCCTAGTTTTAGGTTAATTAAATTATTATAGCTACAGAATGTACTGGAGTCCTGCTGGTGAACAGATTAATTTTGTTCTTTAAAGGACATGAGCAGTCGCCCAAACTTATTTTGAAGCAACAGCTAAATCTTACAATTGTCTTCTTATTTCTCTTCAAAGTATCTTTCATAATATTTTAGGACTTGAATATTGCATAGTCAAGGTAAACCAATCAGTTACTTCTAGTAAATTTCACATTTGAGGAGAAAAAATATTGTCACATGACTCTCAAGAGCCAATCATGAAACAGGACAGTCTACTACACTACTTCACGTTGGGGTGACTTCATTTTCCCTTTAATTTGAAATCATACAAAAGTTCAGCAATCGCTTTTTGGTGGTCATGGAAGACAGTTTGGAGGGACGGCGTGCACCATGGTATACTCGAACGCAGATGATGCCTTATACACTGGCTTATGTACAGCGCCAGGTATATGTTTCTTTTAAAAATACCCTAGCGGTAGCACACCGAAGGCAGTGTACACGAGCCTGCTTTGTCCCGGGAGCATCAGAGTTATACATGCTGTATGAGGCACTCAGCTCTCGTACTGTACATTGCTTAGAGTAGAGTCTCATTCACTTCTGATCTTAGACACAGCACCTCTTGACATACGTTCAACTAAAAAATAGGAAGACTATCACTAAATAATGACAATTTGTAAACATATAATCAGTTCAAAGCTTTGCCACCTATAGCATAATTTTGCACCTAAGCCAGGCCTTACTTGTACCCCTCCTCTCAGCACCCTCCCCCAGGATGGCACTCACGCACAGGTGAAAAAGGAAGGATCCGCCCGGGTGTCAACTATAGACACGCCAATTCGTGTTCCACTTAGATAGTGTCATGAACTGCCCCCAAGAGATTTCGCACAGGCTACGGCCCTGTTTTTGCAGTGAATCCTTTGGAACGAGTTTCTCAATATCATTCGCTAGTAATAAGACGATTCAAAAGAATTGCTTGAAATATCAAAAGAATATTTGTTTATTGCTCCCTTCCACCTTATTTCAAATGACCTTCACAACTTCGACGTAACACACAGTGATAAAAATTTCTGTACATAACGGAAAGAAAAATGACCAAAAACAAGAGAATACATCAAAAGTCCTGGCAAGTAGTTTTAGAAGCCTGGTTGACAACAGTTTTTCTGTATTCCTTTTTTTTTCTGTAGGCCTAACTGCACAAAATTTAAAAGAATGTTTTAACAGTGCACTGTTACTGTTATGCGGCAAGAGGAAATCAAAACAACTGACTTGATGAGGGAGGAAGAGGGATACCCAAACAAAAACATCGGACAAGGCTTTAAATAAACATGGCCACGCTGCTACGGCCGCATTCATGAAGTGAGCTAAATACCAAACACTCATATGGACGATTCACTATTGACATGCGTCTCAATTGCATCTGTGAAAGCACAAAAGTACAAATGTTAATGGATGTCCCTGCATGATGGCAAGTATATACGTCTACATTAAGCTGATCAGATTTTCGAAATAAAGGTCTGTCAAACAAATAGTTAAAAGGCTGATCTGGCGGTAGGGGGGGGGGGTCCTAAGGAGATTTCTCGCTCTTAGAGCTTCGAATGTTTCGAGGGGATTTCCAGCGCAATATCTGAATATGGTTATACCTTTTGTAAGTTTTAAAGGTAGTAACTATTTATAAAGAACTGTGTTTTGAAGATAATAAAATAAGGGAAACTTTACAATTTATATCCTACCCATATTTCATGAAATTGTGATCCTTTTCCACATTTCGTAGACTCTGGAATTTTGTTTTTCACGGAAAGTATTCAGAGCACGAGTATAAGTCACTGGTGGAGAGTCGAACATGGAAGTCCGAGGTAGTATAGTTCGAGTAGTATTTCTATGTGTCGACTTTGAAGCAGAGAGTAGACACATGACGTTATGAAGAGTAGGTCTTGAGCAAAGACATAGGCTATGGGACGGGGCAAGGGGGCAGGGACACTGTACCCCCTCCCAAAATATTTGGAAAACCTCAAAATTCCGTCAAAAAACTTGTGCCTCCCCACCCCCAAATCCAAATAGCCCCATACGCAGTATGGTCTTCAGGTCAGAAAAGAAAAACTAACATCACGAGACTCCCACGGCGATGTATGGATTACATTTTTTGTGCGTAGTATACTGTTATGACAAATTCTATAGCCCTTACGGTTTCAATACATTCAATACTTAAGTTACAAGTGCTTTTCGTTTCGTATCATAAACCGTGGAAGGTATTTGTGTACATCGGTGATTAGGTTTAGTTTATATGAAACAGACTCGAAAAGGTAACCTACATTTCGCAAAAATTCTAAAGTTGTCTCGAATAAAAATCTTACTTCAAAATTTGATGGATTTCGTTTTATATCTGGAACATTTTTGGGGACACTCTATAATCGGGGACGAGGAATTGGAATCAGGGACTGTACCCAAAAATTGGGGACGTCTGGTCATCCCAAAGCATACTGAGGCACGGCGTGAGGAACAGTAACCATAGCCTACAGGTTTTAAGGCTGTAACAGGTATAGTTTGGGCAACAACATTCGTAACTTGTTATGGGTGGACCCGGTATCTGATGGACGGTGAGTCATTTGTGCAGGCCGCGCAATTTTTTTTCCCACGACGTTATGGGCAAATCATGCCAATGGACCAATCAGCTTCTTGGAAATAGGCCACACCCCTAATTCCAAAATGACAGCTTTCCGACCCTTCTATTGTAATTCTGACACCGGATTATGAAAGAACAGGCCAAATAACCCATGGCCACGTAACCTTAACCTTAAAATTATCCCTAACCATGATTTTGAAACAAATTTGAAAAATTTTGAAAATCAAATTTACCCATAACCTCGTGGGAAAAAAATTAGGCGTGCAGGCCAGTCACCCACAGAAAAGCTCGTCTACGACAGGGGTCTCAGGACCTGCGGAAAATGTGGCAAAACGGGAACGTTATAGGTCTTTGCTATTTCCCATGTCCTGACTGAGAGCTTTAAAACCATAATTAGGACAATTTCCAGCATTTTCAGTAAAGTGGGCCAACTGCCATTTAACATTGTAGAACCTTTGCAGTTCTGGATGAAGCTTACTACTGCAATGTGTTGATCGAAACCTCAATGCATTTTTGCATTCTGGTCAGTTAAGCAAAGTTCAATCATGAGAAAATAATTTTAAAATCTGCATTTAGGGTACATCAGTTTTGACATGCTATTTTCGTCAGGGGAATACAGGGCAGAAGTAAGCTGGGGAACATAGGGGCAGTTTGCGATTTCCAGACCCTTAACCCTTTTCTTAATGTTCTGGACCAATGTGATTTTTCCCCACGAAGTATGAGAAATTGCTATGTTATCTATCTTGAAATGTGATGCTAAGAAGGTTTTCATACTCTTACCTCTGGTTACCAGAAATAACATGTATTTCACTGAAAACAAAAACAGCATTTTTGTAATAAATAGGGTAAATACACCATGTGCTAAAGCTTTTTGAATGTCAAAGCATAAAATGTACTGTTACGCAAGTTCTTCAGATGCTGACATTTAGTGACCTCAGATGATCTGTGACCTTTCTTAAATACAGTAGGGTACTTTCACTCAATATAATGCATCTACATGGCTACTTATGGAACGTATACATACGGTACTCCCTTTCTTTAGATAATTGTGTTTACAAGCTTTTTAGAGTTTGACCTCTGGTGACCTCGGAGGAGTCTGACCCCCGCAAAAACCAACAGGATGCTTTTGCTTTAATATTTTTCATCTACATGCTAACAATGAAGAGCATCTATGCTTCCTACCTTGATTTAAAGAAAGTTACAACAAATTTTGAACATTTTTACAGGGGGGAATAAATAAGGGGTTTCCGTCCTAGATTTGTGGGGAGCAGGAGCACACTTTTCTCCCACCACATTTTGTTGCTGGGGACTTTAGCCCCCCGGGCTTCCTATGCCTATGACGCTATGAGCAATGAACTTTTTAGAGTAATATTCCATTTGAGAAACAGAAAATTTTCGTAAGTAAAAGATATACAGATGTTAACGTCTGGCAGATCAGCAAAATAAGGTAACTGGGAGAAGGTTCTCACAAAGCAAAAAATGTACTGCCTGAAAAATTAGTTATTCACCCACGCTTTCAAATGTTCATGTGCTGCAACGTTCATAATTCTTGAAATGCATATTTTGGGGAAGTTAGGCTATTGCCAGAGTTGATTGGTAACCTTGCAAGGCTTGGTAGGCTAATTATAGAAGCTACTTTCTGTCCGTAGTAGCATGATGCACTTTAAATCAAAATATTTCCCTTTAATATCAGTGCCGTAAATATATAAACTAAAGGCCCCACTATACCTTAGCAGCGGGAATGATAATTTGATAATTTAAATCATTTTTGTTAAAAGCTCTTTTATCTCTACCCAGACAGTAACATTCTCCCTACTAAGTTTACTTTTAGCCCCTCCTCCAATTTAAACAAAAAACGTGTGTCAATAACACCTCCAAGACGGAGCACGTCAATACCTAGCCTGCACTGATTTAAATTTGCTCGAGGCCATAAATATTGATGCACTGTGACTGTGTATGAGCTTAATTGGGAACACAACTGACTGTTCAAGTTATCGTTGACCAACCAGAGTGAAGCTATATTGTTTGAATGAATGTCAATCAAAGTGCAGTCATCAACTCTAGAGGGCTAGTCTTATACGTTTTGGCAGGGAGTTGCTAGCAACATGGTTTGGGGGATGTCATATCCCCTTTAAAGTTACTAGACTTACTGGCCTTCTGAGCACGTAGAAGTAAAGCAAAACATGTGTAGGAAACCTGCACTAAGCGCGCAAGAGTGCAGTGGGAACAAGCTGATAGTCAGGCAAGGCACTGGAGAGGGGTGAACAGCGTCCAGCGGGGCGAAATACTTTTTGGAGGGAGGGGAGAGGGCGAGACATACTAAAATGTATTAAGGAAATAATTTTGAATTTTCCACAGGACGAATTTTTCTTGTGGGCGCCTCCCCTGCTCCCCCCCCCCTTGGCTATGGGCTCCAAGGTAGCAAATCTATATGGGCCCCATACGGTTGAACCCATATGAGGCTCATTAAATTTTGCACCAAAGATTCATAAGGGGACCATATGGGACAGCCCATATGCCCGTATGACCCATGTGGGACGGTTCTGAGGGGTCCATGTGGGACTGCAGTTGCCCACATGGGACCCAGGACTATCCCATATGGGCCCCTTAATGAATCCTGGGTGCAATATCATATGGGTCCCATACGCTGGCCCATATGGCCCCTAAGGATTCCATATGGAAAAGTTACCTGGGCTTATGGCCTGACGATGTCAAATGATATGGCTAGTGCAACATAATGCCTAGGCTATGACACGAACCAAACTAGTCCTCATCTTCAACCGTACTGCATTGCAGTCTACAAATAAAGGCCAACCGATGCAGAAATCAATTTGTAGCCTATATGGTAGATTGCAATGGCAAAAATGCTACACAAACCTAGGATATATATATATATATATATATATATATATATATATATATATATATATATATATATATATATATATATATATATATATATATATATATATATATATATATATATATATATTGATACTTTGCAAGTTTACTCATAAAATCCTGTCCTCTGGCTGGCCCTGTGAACTGGCCTCAACCTTCCTCCTTTATTTGCCCTGCATTTATTCAATGTGGAAGACTTCGGGAAGTTTGTGATTGCAGATATCTGTAACCCTAGCCTACAGGTGAAGAGTTTGAGTTTCTTGCGGAACAGTGGAGGGGGACCATGGGGCTGCCATAAGACCATGTGTCGCTGATCCAGTATAATTTTGTTAGGATCCAGAGGGAGAAAAGCCCCTACAAAAAAAAAAAAAACAACAAGAAAACCCTAAAAGTCTGGAGGGTAACATTCGCAAAGTGAGGTACACTCGCGTGGAGCCTCACAAATGACACTGCCAGCACATTACCAAGCTCTTCACAGTTCACAATTCAATTCACACACAATTACCGTAGTTTAAGATTTGTACCTTTAGAACGGAAAATTTGCATATTAACAGGCTTAGCTCAACAGAAGGTAGGGCAAGACAGAAGGTTAAAATCAAAGGGTTAAGATGCTTTAATAAACATATGATTCAGACATCCTTAGAATGAGTATTCCTGTAAAATGTCGGATAAATAAAAATGTAGAGTCAGGGTAATTAAGCCGTAAAAGGAGATTTTTCATTTTTTTTTTTTTTCTTTTTTTTGGGGGGGGGGAGAGGGGGATAAATTTGTGGTACGCGAACATGTAACTTTAGATCATATAACCATCACGTTACGAATGGTACTCAAGGCATGAGATTGCTACATGAAAACCCCTTGATGCCCGGTTGTCCGCTAGCGGTGGGTGCTTGTGGTACTCCTGCACCGATATTGGCTGCACTCAAAGGAGGCGTGCACATTCGACACCTGCTACCAAGGTAAGATGCCCGGCCTCTAACTTTGAGCGTACTAATAGTTGTGGGTAGAATATTTCACTGGTATTATTGTACTAATGAAGTTCAGAACATAGCCGTAGAAACTGTTTTTCTTAATGAGGGCGGTGATTTTTGCCCGACTCCAGACCACATTTAACTGCCCAATTTTCCGCCCGACTGAGAGAAAATATCGGCCCGATTTAGTTAGATTTCTGACATTTGGGGGCGGCGCCCCTCAGCACCGCCGGACCGTACGCCATGATTCAGAAGTGATGCAACTTCAATTGAGAACTACATGAAAATTATTGGCTATGGTAATACCTACATGCATGCTCAGCCAGGGGTAGTGCCAGGATTCACCCGACATGGGTTAAGCTCCGCAACGAGTGCCAGCGACCTAAAGCCCCGACGGATACAAAGATTTGCCAAAAGGTGGTGAACGCGATACTTCAGTCACGCAAAGCACGCCGAAAATTTTGGGAAATTAAAATTCTCCAGGTTTTATGAAGGAAAATTGGAAAATTTGGGTTTTTTATTGAAGAATCTGTTTAAGAGCAAAAGCAAGAAATTCGTCAGGGCGACTGGTCGTCTCAGCAGTTCCCAGATGAGGGACTGGTTTCACCTCTAGCCTCAGCATAGGAGACATTTTTAATTTTCTTACAAAATAAGTTTGACATGATGGCGAGTCTGAATTAAGTGGCGAGTCTGAATTAAGAATCTTGTAAACAATCTTGTAAAGATGCAATTTTGTGTTTCTCCAGAATTACGCCTACGGGGATGAAATTGTGGAACCTTTCCCGTTGAATAAAGCCAGCCTGTTTGAAACGGCGGGTGTTAAAGCAAAACGGAACTGTAGATGAAAGCGCGCTAAGCGCACGAAAATTTTTGTTGTTATAGAAAAAAGTGTTACCGAAAACAAAATAGTCTCCATATTGAACCCCTCTTTGGATCGTTTAAATTTTGGTCATCGCTTGGAGGCATACCGGAGCCAACGTTCACAGGTAGTAAAATCCTATATCCGGTCGATTTTCCAAATGGGGGCACAGAGGTCTGCACGGAAGGCGCACGGCCCCCAGTGCCGCGCCTAGATACGGGCCTGATGATGACTTGTGATCTTATGAAGGTCACTAAGTCAAGGAATAGAACCATTTTACCTACCTCACGTTTCAATAGCAATGCAAAATAAAAGAACACAAGAACACACGCAAAGTTTATTTGTGCGCCCGTACTATCCAGGGACTTGCCAAGCCTTCTATCAACTCCGTGCTCAAACGGAACTTGTATCGAAGTCAGGTAGAAATGTCTTCAAAGTACTATGTACAACTACATATCGCACTAGCTGTGTCATAGCGCTCCACACAAGTAAGCTCTCCATGGTATCCTCAACATGACTATTTATGCAAAACTTAATGTCATGTGAAATGGGATCTACACCATCGGTGAATAATGCTTTATTGTTTGTGATTGGTGGTAACCAAAGTCCAGCAAGGCTTAGGCAGTGACTGCGGAATCATTAAGAAAATGAAAGGCTCTGAAGTCAGGTACGTTTTTTACCGGGACAAGTACAATCGACGAAAATGTGTGTCGAATCTTTTGAGCATTATAGAAAAGTGGGGGCCATACCTCCTGCTCCAACCCCTACTTCCAGTCATGAACTCCATATCGCATGGACACATAAAACAGTTGCCTTGTGCCCCGAGCTTTGATTTGAAAAAAATAGCTATTGAGGGTTGTGTGAAAACGTAGTGGCCTACTTGTAGTATATATTGAGTGTTGTATCTCCACCACTTGGAGGTATTATCTTTGTAGCCCTATCTGGACCCCTACTTCGTCACCTGACGGAGCCGGTACGGCAACAGTGCAGAGATCCAACACTTTGAGGTTTTGCTATGTTATTTAACTTAATTAAAATTTCCCTTTTGAATTCAGAGTATTAGCATGATTAGAATTACAAAACTTTCTAATGCATGGGACACCCAGTATGATGTGATGTTCAGGTGGAAGTTGCAGGGTCTAGGAAATATCACTTTAGGCGAGGTAGGTGTTTTTGGACAAAAATCTTGCTACGCTATTCGCCATTTGATAGCAGCGCTCGTCGTTGATAATATTGACTAACATATCTGTCCCTGGAAAGTATCTCTCAGTATCTAGTCTAGCAAGGCTAGTCTCCAGGCTTTGCACGAGGACCTCAAGCAGTTTTAAGGCGGTCTTGCCTTTACTTTCCACCTTACCTAAATATTAAGCAACGAGAGTTGTACAAAACAGTGGCGTAGCCAAGGGGGGGGGGCAGGGGGGAACTGCCCCCTAACATATTTTGTGACACGTTCTTGTTCCCCCCCCCCCCAAATAATTTAACGCTGCACCAGGCTTCAGTACAGTAAGTGCATAAAAAGCTTATTTTGGTTGCCCCCCCCTTGGGAAAAGTTTTGCCCCCTAATGCTACTGGTACAAAAGTTAGTTTAACATGTACATAAAGAGTTCAACATACCGTTGGTATCACATATATCAAAAAGGAACTTGAGTTTTTCTTCTTGTGTTCCGTTCATCATCAGATGAAATCCGTCGACCATTTCCCCCAAAGAGATGCTCCCGCTGTTGTCCTTGTCGAATATCTCAAAGATACGTCTAACAAAGGAAGACTATGAGAATAAAATAACAATTCAAAACAATCAGTGTCATGCAGCTAAAATTCGGATCGAGTAAGGCAGGGGGCAGGAAGCGGCGCTAGCCAGAAATTCCCCCCCCCCCCTTGGAAAATTTCAATTCACCATTGCCTTAAATTAATAAACTTTAACATATGTCACCCCTGAAAAATACATTACGTCCGCCCTAGAAGCTGTGTGAAGGTGGGCCTGGGTTGAGTAGCAGAAGACGCCGAGCCCTTATGAAAATTACTTGTCAGGAACAACGAATGACTATGAGTGGCCCATGGTCATGGGCGTCAATCCTGGGGGGACGGGGGGACACGTCCCCCCACATTTCGATGGGTGGGGGACACAATATCAAATGTCCCCCCCACACATTTGCGTGAAAGAGTAGTGTCGTGGCTCTATTTGACTGGCTTTTTGAATGACATGTAGGTTTGTTGGGCAATTGTTAAGTGCCTCGATGCGGATTCTGAATGTAGATTTCGTCAGGGAAATCTTATTTAATGGCAAAATTTCGGCGCGCTTCGCGCGCATGCGTCACGGTTTGCACTCCTTCTCATGACCATTAAGAAGGTAATTATACATGGAACTTTTCTGATCACAACACTTTCCGAAAATAGACATACATCTCCAAACATCTGTAGGGGCCTCGCATCAATATGGGATCATTCAATTAGTGGGGAGGGCCATTCGACCATGCCCACCCTCACTGATTCCGATTTTTTTTTAAGTTTCTAAAAATACGTAAATTTTTTATCACAAATTTACATCAAAAGGTAGCATATTTGGCACCAGATTGCATGTAAGGACACCGAATTTCTCAAAATTTTTAAAAGGGATGGGGACACCCCATTGGGCCACGCCCCCTCACTGATGCCTATTTTTTAGTTCCTAAAAATACGTAAATTTTTTAACACAAATTTTACTTCAAAAGGTAACATATGTGGCACCAGATTGCATGTAAGGACACCTAATTTTTCAAAAAATTTCAAAGGGGAGGGGCACCCTCCCCTTAAACCCCTCCCCAGGCCAGCGGTCACACAACATACTGCATGCCCCCCTTGTGGAAGGTTGAAAGTACGTTGTTGCCATTAAACATTTTTCAAAAAATTTTACCGAGCGCTTCGCCGAAGCCATTATCGGTATAGATGGTGCAGGCGCGAATCCAGGGGGGACCTGGGGGGCTCGTCCCCTCGCCACGGAAAAAAACGAAAGGAGAAAAAAGGAAGAAAAAGAAAAAAAGAAAAGGAGAAAGAAAAATTAAGAGCAAAAACTTAATAAAAGTGTCTATAAGAACGTAGGGGTTGGGTGAAGCTATAGCTGGATTATCTCTTTAGATATCTTTCACAGTGGTTGGCAACGAAAGGAGAGCTACCAGGCTACAATGTTCGAAAACAGGTGAATAGCTGAGTAATGATCCTTGACTTAAGATCTAGATAAGTAAACATCGTGACATATGCAGTATGGGCCCTGCTAGCTGCACTGAAATTAGTGACAATTTTGTGTTAAAGAGTGAAAGTTTTTGTAATCTAGAGGGATTGAGAGGCAAAGATTTCGCCAAAGAACTTGCAGAGTGAATACAAAAGACAAGCTGTCAGGTGACGTGCAATTGTGCACAATGGCACCAGATGTTGCAGGCAAAGTAGCGGCGTGCATACCCTATTCGATTTCGAAACTGTCTGAAAAGTTTTAAAATGAACTCAAAGGCTTTTAAGCTACAGACAGTGGCGTCGGCACAGTGGGCAATGGGTGACGTGTGTCCCCCTCCCCCATCGAATCTTGAAAATTTTTAAAATGGTCCCAAAGTCGTTTTATAAGCTACAGATTTCTGTGGAGGGTGGAGGGTGAGATGTAGTTTTGATGATTGGTTTATTTGTTCTTACCATTTTCTTTCACAAACTGTTCTCAAACTATCATAAGTTTTGGAAATTCTTGACAAATTCCAAAGTTTTGCACGCTCCGCTAGCGTCAAGCCTTGTGTCAGAGTTGTCCTTATTATCAATAGCTTTCGGTAACTACTCACGGGGAACAAAGGAGCAAAAGTGCTTTTTTAGAATTCTCAGTCAGAAGATTCGTTTCTGAATAGCATAGTTTGGTGGGAAAGTGACAGTGTCCGATGCAGGTTCTGACTGCAGGTTTTGTCATGGACTAATATTTTATTCAAAATTTCGGCGCGCTTCGCGCGCATACGACGGGATTTACACCCGATTTCATATACCATTGACAAAGCTATGACGCAAGAAATTATTCCAATGTAAACATTTTTCTAAAAAGTACATTCTCCTTCTCTGTATGGCTCTCATCATTATGGGATCTTTGACTAATCTAGTCTAGCACATGGTTTGAAAGATTGAAATTACGTAATTACCGTTGCTTATTTTCCAAACATTTTACCGCGACGTTCAATAACGACGAAAATCTTTTCTGAAACGAATTTTGCCTGTCCACCATCCTTCTTGCTATACCTAAAAAGACAAGGTGATATATCATCTCTCCTCCGATATGGATGTCAGGTTGTGAGAGTCCTGTTGGTCCCCCTTTTCAGGGTACAATTAATGCAGAGCTCCCGGGAGGCTCTATACCGAAAATTTTCGGCGCGCTTCGCGCGCAATTGTTTACGCTTACTGAGAGAGGTACGTTTTTATTTAGTGATGCATTTATTTTTATCACTTTTTACCAAAAACCATTTGAAATCTTTCACGATTTTTGCAAAGTCTTCTCAATATTTCTTGATTTTCGCTTGATCTGCCCAGTTTTAGCCTTGAATTGCTCCTTTTACTATCAATAACGACCAAAAAGTATTCGCATTACTCATCCGTGGGGTTCTACCTTAAGCCAATTATTTGTGTGCATAAACGTGATTTCAGAGTTTCAGAGTATAATAAGGATGTAAAGCAACTGATATTCATTTCTTCACCCTCCTCTTCTTATGAGAACTGAAAACTTAGTATCGAAGCCACCTTCTAATTGATAGACAAACATAAAGGGAATTAACACCGTTTGTAATAACAATGGTTTTAAATGTAAATTCAAATTTTCACGGGCAATTGTTTCATCTGACGTCCTATACCTGAATACCGTATGACGAAAATAAAACACTCATTATGGCAAAAATCATTTCAAGTTACCTGCATGGGTTCATAATGTTGGCGTGTAAGTTTTAAGATAACTTAGATTCTTCGGAACTCCTGCAGGTACATAGTATAGTAACTTATACTGAGCCATACACATCAATTTCCATGCAATATGAAAAGGTATAAAATCTCACTGACATAAGAACTGGAGCCGATTTCTGTGTAAAATAAAATACTGCGAGAGCTTCCGGGGGCTTCGCCCCCTGGACCCCGCAGGGGCCCTATCGCGGGCCCCTGGACACCACGCATAGAAACTCGTGCTTTGCGCTCGTGGTGCACCTTCGGTGTACATGAGATTTTCCATCTTGGCCCCCCCTCAAAATTTCTGGATCCGCCCCTGCAGATGGTGATTGTTAATACACTTACGACTACAAAGTATTCTGAAAACGCCCTTGCTAATCCTTTACACCTTTGCTATACTACGATCAGCTCCAACAATATCCCAAAGATATCCATTTTGCATCTAAGCAACCTTACATTAACAAAAACTTCTCAAAGGGGAGGGCTACGCCCCCTTCCCTTAGACCCATCCCCCAGGATGAAACCTTTATGTAGTGACAAAGGAAGGATCCCCACTGCTGTATACAAACGCAGGGTGAATAAAAAGGTGCAATTTACACGCCGCCACTGCAGTTAGTAAAAACATCCAGTCAGTCGGAAAATTAGAATTCACTACATTATGGACATTTTCCAGCCATGTACGATCAGCTCCAAAAATATCTCAAAGATAGCACCGTTTTGCACCTAAGCAGCCTTAAATTAACAAAAATTTTTCAAAGGGGATGGGGATTCCCCCTACCCTTAGACCCCTCCCCCAGGACGACTCATTTATGTAGTGACAAAGGAAGGATCCCCACATACAAAACGCAGAACGTATAACAAAGTGCAATTTAAACGCCTCCACTCAGTTGGAAAATACATCCAGCCGGTCGGAATTTGGGACCTTCACACCCCCAAATATATCACCCTAGCAACGGGCCTGGTCGGGTCCATGGTCTCCGACAATGATCCACGCTGCGAAGCGTTGTTTCAGATATTTTGGGACATGGTGAAAATAACATCTTGATGTAATCCCGTGGACTCCGTGTATTTCACCTGGCAGATCATCTATGATGGTTATGTTAACTTTGAAATGATAATTCTTATTAGAATAGGACAACGTCAGCCATCATAAGGCGGGGAAGGGGGGGGGGGAGGGCCCATAGGAAGACGCCCCCTCTTCAAAACCAAAGGGATTGGTTTGTGCTAAGTCATGTATGTTCCCCGTCCCCCCCCTCCCCCACATCTGAATACGGATTGACGCCCCTGCCCATGGTACACCGATTGATTGAAGTAGTACAGAAATACACAACTTTTAGAATGAAGTTGCTTTTGAGAGTGTCTTCGGAAGATACAGTGGTTAAAAGGTATGTGAACACGGGACCAAAAAACTGTTTTACTCAACAGTGATTGATTAGTTATACCCTAATCGATTTCTATCTCTTGTGTGGATGAAAAAGCGCACACTGCACTGACTAGACTGCGACCAGACGCAACTCATTCCGACTACTCATCGAGGCTGAATTGGAGCAGGGAGTTGTTATTTGACGACCATCCGACTGCTATACAACTAGCTGACTACGATAGCATCCAACCAGGAAGTTGCTATCAACTCCCTTGTCGGATCTTAGGTTTCCCGCACACTGTGCAGACACGAATGTGGCCTGATTCACTCATTTTGGTTACAATATCCCCATGAGTGCCACCATTCTCACTTTTATTTATGCAACGCTTCCAAAAGAATTGTAGCTGGGTCGATGACTGCCGCACATTGCTAAGACCCAACTCAACTGCTACGCAACTGCCCTACTTTACGACGAATTTCAACATTTTCATATACCCTATTTATAACGAAGAGGATTATTTAACTGTGGATCACAGTCGGGTGGGGGACAAAATTTGGCGCATACCGCACCATTCAAATCATGGTTAAGTGCAAAACTAGTAACTGTCTTGTAAAGTCATGGCCAATAGTTGACGGGTCTTGTTATGACTTGGGGCTAGTTTAACATTTAAAATGTTTTTTTTTAACAACACATAGGCAGGTATAATAAAATTTACATGCCCACAAATATTTCATACTCCGCTGATATGCACAAATGTCTTTCACAGGTGCGTAGGTTTGAATCCCACTCCAAAAGAGTCGTGGGGTTTACACCGAGCACTTCGGCTTCCCTCCCACATTGCATTGCTTGCCATCAAAGTCGGTTAAACACTCGCCGAAGAAGTCGGTTGGGCGTCGGACTGAAGCGCCCTGTCGGAAATTATTTATGAAGCTGATAGAAAATTTATATCTTCCGTCCTGACTAACTGAGGGCGTATGTCGACTAAACAGTAAGTGACTCGAGTGTCATGTTCAGAACATTGCAGAGACTATAGAAACGCTAAAGTAAATAAAAGGCTTACGCATAGTGGTTCGTAAGTAATGCCGTACAGAGTGGGCAAGTCCAATGGTTTTTAAGCAAGACAAGTAACTGCAACTGGTTTCCTTCAAGTTAAAGTCGCTTTCCTATTCGAATCTAACTGAGGGTAGAATTTGTAACTTTTGAATTCATTTATGAATATAAGCACCGTCTGGGTGCCTGGTAGGATCTTTTCTGGAGAAGCTTACAATTTGAGACTTTTCGAATAATCGACTGAGAATGCTCAGATGCTGTACTAAGTGCAAAATTTGCAAACTGTGAATAAATTTATATTCAGTAGCTGCACTGATCGTAACATTCTGGAAGGGAGGGTCATCCGATCCTTAAAAGCCCCATCGATGCTGGAAACGGGCCTGGATTTTGTCATTCATTGAGCTGGACATATACTCTATGCCATCAAGCTCAAGTGTATACGTTTTAACGTTTTTTACGTTTTCTCAAGGTGGAAATCATGGTTCCCCAGGTAAAATTTGAAATGCTATGAAATGTTTTTCTTAATGATTGCAAATTTAAGATAGTAACAGCCAGCCAATTTGCTGAGGATCGTGGTAGTTGTCGGGGAAAGTGAACAGCCAGGAGTGTAGCGAGGGTTTTGGAAATAAAAACGAGACAGTTTTACCAAAGTTTTCCTACGCAAAGCAGTACTACTGAGGCATTAATTTATATACGAAGCAGGCCGAAGCAGTTATCGAGAATTCCCCATACATGGGTAGGGTTTGGGATTTTGTTTGCAAGGACCATGGTACATTAGTGACCGACTTTCAGTGACCCTTATTTTAAAGCTTCAAGTCGCAATAGTGTGGCTTATAGGACACTCTTATGCTTTGAAAGAAATTTCACGGTGCCAGCAAAATTTTCAATTGTATTAGTGAGTTCCTCTGGGGGTGAGCGCGAAGTGCGCTGAAAAACTCTTCCTAGCATTTTTATGGTATTTGATAACTGGTATTAATGTTTTCCTTCATTTAACATTACAAAATTTAATCATAATAGGCTATTGAAAATTCTCTTATAGTTTCTCTGGTCTCGCTTTGTTTTGCTCATTTTTTTTATTATTTGTATTATATTTTTGGGCTCTGATCTCGCTTCCTTTCGCTCCTTTTTTAATTATTTTATTTTGAGGGCTCTCGAAATAATTGGCGTGGGGGTATGTGCTCCTCTTTACCCTTTCCCCCGTGTAATCCCTGCCTTTGATTCAGACTAAGCTGACATTCTGTAGCCTGTCCTGAGTCTAAATTGCTCTAGGCCATATTCTGCCAAGTACACGAGCCTACTGTACGTGATTTTAATGATGACTTGTCTATGCAACGGGTTACATTTCATCACATAGTTTCACTTATCTCCATAAGTCATCACTGACCCTACGGAAGACCATTAGGGCCAACCTCAAAAACTTTTTTTGTCGTTTCTGCGACTTTTATTTTCGTTTCTGCGACTTTTATTTTTGTTTCTGCGACTTTTATTTTCGTTTCTGCGACTTTTATTTTTGTTTCTGCGACTTTTATTTTTGTTTCTGCGACCTTTTTTTTCGTTTCTGCGCCTTTATTTTTTTCGTTTCTGCGACTTTTATTTTCGTTTCTGCGACTTTTTTTTTCGTTTTTGCGACTTTTATTTTTGTTTCTGCGACTTTTATTTTTCGTTTCTGCGACTTTTATTTTCGTTTCTGTGACTTTTATTTTCGTTTCTGCGACTTTTATTTTCGTTTCTGCGACTTTTTTTTCGTTTTTGCGACTTTTATTTTTGTTTCTGCGACTTTTATTTTTCGTTTCTGCGATTTTTTTTTTCGTTTCTGCGACTTTTTGTTTCGTTTTTGCGACTTTTATTTTTGTTTCTGCGACTTTTATTTTCGTTTCTGCGAGTTTTATTTTTCGTTTCTGCGACTTTTATTTTCGTTTCTGCGACTTTTATTTTTCGTTTCTGCGACTTTTATTTTCGTTTCTGCGACTTTTTTTTTCGTTTCTGCAATTTTTTTTTTTGTCTGTAAGTGATTGCTTGTTGAAGTTGATTCTCGTACATCGCATACAGTGTTTCCACTTGTCTCTACATTTTCTCGAAATTCGGGATATTTCCACAGTTTACGACATTTTTGGGAAATGTTTCGGAAATTTCGGGTAATAGCAAGGAAACAGATTATTATATATAACATTAATAGGTCTAAAATACGTTGAACTAGTCGATTGGGGAAATGGTCAGGAAACGTATCGGCGCAATTCGGAAGATTCATATCTGAAATTTGGAAACACTGTCCACATATCATACCATTACGCGGAGCGGGTATAGACAGCGGCGGATCCAAGGGGTGAAGGAGGGAGCACAAGGGCTTTCACCCCTAGAATTCTTTTAGAGAAAACTTAAAAGTGCATTGCTCTGGTCGTGTATCTCTGAAGAGACAATTTTCCCTGTTCCCTTTTTCCGAAATATTGCTTACCTTTGCAATGACAATTTAAAGCTTTTCCACACCTTGGGAGGGGATACCCCTCCCAAACCCTCCCTCTCAGGTGCCTCGAGCCCTCGATCTTCACTCCTATTAGTCCTATACCCTTCGGAAATGAGCCCTGGATCCGCCGCTGGGGCAGTTGGAATTTCTGGCTTCCATATTCATCTAGTTGGAATTTCACGGATCATTACCCCCCCCCCTCACCATCACAAGGCCTAAGCTACGTCCCTGTACAGTGTACGTAGGCCTCTGCATGAAAATGCGTCATGACAAGTGCAAGTTGCACTGGGGAAATTGAGTAATAGAGAAGAATGAGGATGAAAACACCCAATCCGTAACGTGATATCAGGCATGAAAACGATAGAATCTAGTGCAGTTGCACTAAATAAACCTGTCAGTGTTTATGAGGTCAAAAGACAAACGCAAATTACGTAGGTAGTGAATTTGCCGTGTTTCGCGGAATTACTTTACCGTATTTCAAGTATAATGGCGGCCTCTGTTAGGCTCTGTATCCAGGCGCGAATCCAGGGGGCCTGTGGAGGGTGTAAGGGTGAGATGTATTTTTGATGATTGGTTTATTTGTTCCAACCATTTTCTTTCACAAGCTGTTCTCAAACTATCATAAGTTTTGGGTAATTTTTGACAAATTCCAAATTTTCGCACGCTCCGCTAGTGTCAAGCCTTGTGTCAGAGTTGTCCTTTTTATCAATAGCTTTCGGTAACTACTCAAGGGGGAACAAATGAGCAAAAGTGCTTTTTAAGAATTCTTAGTCAGAAGATTCGTTTCTGAATAGCATAGGTTGGTGGGAAAGTGACAGTGTCCGATGCAGGTTCTGAATGCAGGCTTTGTCATGGACAAATATTTTATTCAAATTTCGGCGCGCTTTGCGCGCATACGACAGGGTTTATACCCGATTTCATATACCATTGACAAAGCTATGACGCAAGAAATTATTCCAATGCAAACATTTTTCTAAAAAGTACATCTTCCTCTCTGTAAGGCTCTCATCATTATGGGATCTTTGACTACTCTAGTCTAGCACATGATTTGAAAGATTAAAAGTACGAAATTGCCGTTGCTTATTTTCCAAACATTTTACCGCGACGTTCAATAACGACGAAAATCTTTTCTGAAATGAATTTTGCCTGTCCACCATTCCTCTTGCTATACCTAAAAAGAAGGTGATATATCATATCTCCTCCCATATCATGATGTCGGGTAGTTAGAATCCCGTTGGTTCCTCTTTTGTATACTGTAATTCAGAGCTCCCGGAAGGCTCTATACTGTTTTCTGTCAACCTTGGATATCTCTTTAAAATGTAAAGGAAAAATTTTATTATAGTCGAAGAATGTTTCTGTCTGACTCCACGCAGGTAAAATTGCATTTACAATTTTCCCATGGGCGTGGATCATGGGGGGGTGGCGGGGGGACGCGTCCCCCTCACTTTTTTGGAAGGGGGACATCGTCAAAAGTCCCCCTCACTTTTTTCAAAAATGATGGAACAGACTGGAATTATGCCTAGGAAAACGAAATTTTTAGAAAGAAAATAACCTAAATATCCTACACTTTTGTTGCATCAAGTCGCATCTGAGGGCATTCAGTTCTAGAAAAATTTCCCTTAGATCCCTCCCCCATGCCGACGATCACAAAACTTATTGCCTCTCCGTGACGCAAATTCTGGCTACCACCACTGCTTCTTCCACCAGGACGGCGATTCACAAATGTGAAAAAGTCCCCCCCCCCCCCCACTTTTGGAGATAGATCCAAGCCCATGATTTTTCCTGGGACTTAAGGAGGTTTGAAGACAATACGTTAACCGTCTCTTACTCCCCTTTTTCACCCGAACAAAAGTTAGAATTCGCTAAATTGTGGACATTTTTAAAACATACAATCACTTTAGAATGACCCAAAGATACCACCATTTTGCATAAAGGCCCTCTAAAATTAACAAAAATTTCTCAAAGGGGAGGGTAAACGCCTTCCTGGGATTGCACTCTCATATACTAACAAGAAAAGGCCCTCAAACTCTTGTATATAGCGTATACAAAATTCCACTGCCTAAAAAGGCACGGTTTAGCAGTATGCCGTTCCCCCAATCACCAACTCCCGCCGGCACCATCGGTCATAGATTTCTGAAGGGTATACCCTTCAGAAATCCATAAAGAAGGTGATATATCATCTCTCATCCCATATGGATGTCAGGTTGTGAGAGTCCTGTTGGTCCCCCTTTTCAGTGTACAATTAATGCAGAGCTCCCGGGAGGCTCTATACCGAAAATTTTCGGAGCGCTTCGCGCGCAATTGTTTACGCTTACGGAGAGAGGTACGTTTTTATTGAGTAATGGATTTATTTTTATCACTTTTTACCAAAAATCATTTGAAATCTTTCACGATTTTTGCAAAGTCTTCTCAATATTTCTTGATTTTCGCTTGATCTGCGCACTTTTAGAATTGAATTGCTCCTTTTACTATCAATAAGGTCCCAAACGTATTCGCATTACTCATCAGTGGGGTTCTACCATAAGCCAATTATTCGCTGTACATAAAGGTGATTTCAGAGGAGCCAGCATTGTAAGGATGTAAAGCAACTGGTATTCAGTTTTTCGCCCTCCTCTTCTTATGAGAACTGAAAACTTAGTATCGAACCCACCTTCTAATTGATAGACACACATTAAGGGAATTGACACCGTTAGTCATAGCAATGGTTTTAAATGTAAATTCAAATTTTCGGCGTGCTTCGCGCGCAATTGTTTCATCTGACGTCCTATACCCGAATACCGTATAACGAAAATAAAATACTCATTATGGCAAAAATCATTTCAAGTTACCTACAAGGGCTTATAATGTTAGCGTGTAAGTTTTAAGATAACTTAGATTCTCTGGAGCTTCTGCAGGTACATATAGTAACTTATACTGAGCCATACAGATCAAATTCCATGCAACATGAAAAGGTATAAAATCTCACTGACATAAGAACTGGAGCCGATTTCTGTGCTCTTAAAATGCAATATTGCGAGAGCTTCCGGGGGCTTCGCTCCCTGGACCCCCACCGGGGCTCCGCCCCTGGACCCCGCCAAGGGCCCTAACCCCGGCCCCTGGACCCCACGCGTAGGAACTCGCGCTTCGCGCTCGTGGTGCACCTTCGGTGCACAGAGATTTTCTTTGTCCCCCCCCCCTCTCAAAATTTCTGTATCTGCTGCTGTCTGTATCGGCTTCATAGTACGTAGGCTATCGGCGTTACTCTGTGTGACGTTGCAGTCATTTATCCAGGCCCTTCTGTGTAGGGTTACCATATTTATTTTCTGACAAGGAGGACATGGATCGCCGTCGTGGGAGAGTGGTCTAAGGGACGGGGAGGGCTTCCCCTCCCCTTCAGAATTTTTTTCGGTTTTCAAGGGTGTCTAGATGCAAAATGGTGTAATATTTGTTTCTTTAATAAGAGTTTCTTTAACTTGAATGAAGTGTGTTTTGGTTTCGAAATTCAAATCCTGAAAAAAAATCTTAAAGAATGAGTCAGTTTCTTTAAATGTCACATAGATTAGCTCAGTGATCAGAGCTTCGGACTTCGGGCCGTTAGGTTATGAGTATAATGGACCTGTCTATGCTCCCAGCCACTTTGTGCACAGGTTTGCCATACCTCGTGTGGTGCGTGTCTCCCCTGTTTCGGAACAGGCGGCTGTCAGACCATATTGTTCGGTAACGAAGGTAGCAGTACTCATTGTACAACAGTAGGTGGTATACCCGCGCGATGCATTTTACGGTCGCTACTGAAGTAGTACAACTTGCAAATGTGGGACGTGGTTAGAGGCAATCTATAGTCCTTGTAGTTGTGAAGAAATACGAGGTAGGATACCGTTAGTTTTATCCACTCTTCACGGCATCGGTTTATTACATGGTCAGGCCTATGATACGACCAGTAAAGCTTTCAAAATATTAAGCCCGCAAAGCAAAATTAGGGAAAACTCTTCAGATCATGTGAGAAATACATTAAATCCTGACATTGTGGGCAATTTTACAAATCCGCCCGGACGCCAGCGCGAACCAGTAAAACGAGGCATGTCCGGGTAAAACCGGACGTCTGGTAACCCTACTACTCGGCACCTTTGTGCATCATTGGTTAAAACATAGGCGTAGGAAGCTTTTCGAGACGGGGGGGGGGGGCTGAAACTTTTTTAGGATAGCCGGCTTGGGGAGGGCTTATGGGTGGGGTATACCCCACCCCGTTGGAAAATTTTGGTTTTTTGAGGGTCCTCAGATGCAATTTGGTGCAACATTTTGGACAAACTTTAAGAAAAATTACTGCAAATTTTTGGCATTCTTACAGAAGAGACAAATAGTGGGGTTTTGCCCTTGGATCTTGGGGGCGGAAGCATACTTCAGTCCCCTCACATTTTGACGCTCCCAGCCCCCCCCCCCCCGCTTTCTACGCCTATGGGTTAAAACGTATTCTATGAACAGGGAGAGTGGAGCGTTTGCCTGATGTCATTTGGTAAAAGGGGCGATGAGCTGAAAAAAGTTGGGGACCGCTATTCTAGAGGTTCTTTACGTGACGTCAGCACCTACTCGAAAGCCCGAAACCTTTACGCACAGAAGGCATGCGTTAACCAGTTTACGTTCGCGTACACTGTAGGATCATGGATGCAATTGTTATGCCTGTCTAGACATTTTGGCATTGCGTCAATTACATCCGTACTGCGTCATATTTGGAGTCGTGAAAAACGTGTAGGGGCGACGGGTTTCGCAGTCGACGCAACGTAGGCATGCAGGGACGCAAGTGCCTTGCAAAATTTTGATCATGTCCAAATCTTCTTCGCAAGAGACCCAAACTCAAATCAAACCAGAACAAATAATTCCAACTTCAATCCCAGACACTAACCTTGACCCAAACCTGAACATTATTTTTCATTTTAATTTCTATGGGAATGTCTAAAATTTTCTCCCACACGTTCTGGGAAAAAATCCGCTAACGGGTAGTGGGAGATCAGGGACGCTGCACTTGGTGCAGGCGTCGCGGCGGAGTAATTCTTCCTGTCTTGTGGGTCAACTGTCAAAGCGTGTTGTGCGACGTTTTTCAACTTTGCTTTGACCTTATGTCAGTCTTGAGATAGTTTTGTGACACTTTGCCCCCTCAGACGCAAGGCCTGCTTCAGTCGATGCACTGACAGAGAAATCCTAAGCTTTAGGATTTCTCTGTGCACTGAAGTATTGCGTTGTTTTTCGTCCGATCACTAGCAAGTAAGCGCAACTAAAAACGCCAGAGTGAGAGGTCATTGCGCAAAGATATTATTATACAAATAGTGAATGTTTATGAGTGCGATAGTATTGAATTATTTCATGAGTTGAAAAATTGAACGTTCTGTTCAACGAGGCGAAGCTGAGTTGAATAGAACGTTAAATCTTTCAACTCATGAAATTATTCATACTATCGCACGAATGAAAAACATTCATTATTTGTTTTATATAACACCTTATAACTATCTAACGTTACCTTTATCTAGCCGTTGGTTAAAGATGCGTTTGGGCGGTTACTATGGTTCGCATTTGTGGGTGTGGTAGCTTCATGGTTTGTCGTTTGCTAGCTGCCCGTCTATATGTGCCTTTTACGTACGATATGCAATGTGCGTGTGCGATCCCCAAAACTGCGTTGATTTATTGAGTTGCGGCATAGTTTGTACGTGCCGCAGTGATAGTGACGTCACAGCCGTGTGTTATACTAGACTATTGCACGACCGTGTGTTATAGAGGTTCTTCACGTGACGTCACTGCGTTTCAATTTGGCATACTTGCCGTCACTGAACATGCGCAGAAGGTGTGTTATCGATACGCGCGCACGATACGGCCTTAGTTACAATTGTTGTACAATGGACGCCTGGCCGTCAAAACAGAGAGACGCGCAGCGCAGTGACGTCGGTGAAGAACCTCTATACTAGACTATAGACCTTATGCATATGATGTCACAACGGAGAAAGTGCTCCCTCTTTCGGACGAAAATCGCGGAAAAGCACGTATCATTGCAAGCTACACCAATAAATGCAGACAGCTGATTTGCCAACCAATCGTATACGCTCGTAAGTCTACTACACGTGCGGTGAAATCCACACCGTTCGTGCACGTGTGCTTCATTGTTTTCACCCAGAATGACGTCAGTGTGATGTCAATGCATAAGGTCTATTGCACGACGGATAACACACGATCGTGATGATAGTGCCGAATCACCCATGGCATGTGACCACCAATCCTCCAATCAAATGTAATAAGGTGTTATATAAAAGCTCATAACACCTTTGTCATTGCGCCCCCCCCCCCCCCTAATCGATGCAAAGCAGACGCAGGAAATAGAAAAGGTCGTGTTCGATAGACCGTTTGACCAGCTGACAGCCAAAATGTCCAGCAAACACAGAGACTGTCGACGCAATAACACCTCGGAAGAACCTCTACCTGTTAAAAGCACGTAAATTTGTATGGAATTGCAGGAGATGGCAGACGAGACGAGGTGAGCGTGTCCTGCCAGTGGATTTCTTCCCGGAATAGCCCTATCTATCCCCGACGGAAAGGCAGGATATTCCAGGTTCAGTCAATAACATGTTGTCGCTTCTTCTTCTGGAAATTGTTTGACCACTTCTGGCTCATTGGTTGCGTGTTTTCTCGCTAAACATACAGGATACATTCGCCACACGTCGTACACATTTGTGCATATGTGTTTCTACTGTGTCACGTACATGTATTATGTTTGTTCAAGAGTATCTACTATCGCACTGTCACTGTGTAATTTATAAGTGGGGCTAACTACACTGCTTGTACAGCGCATTAATAGTTTAACAGTACATCATAATTCGCCGCGATCGTTATACAGTAGTTTGATATGTTAATAGTGTTTCCACTTTTCAGAAATGGACCTCCGACTTGTGCCGATACATTTCCTGGATTCCAGTGATCATTTCCCAAAAATGACTGGTTTAACGGTTTTTAAACCTAATTACTGTTACATATTATAATCCGTTCCTTGCTATTACACAAAATGTCCAAAGCATTTCCCAAAACTGTCGTAAACTGTGGAAATATCCCGAATTTCGGGGAAATGTCGGGACAAGTGGAAACACTGTATGCGGTGTGCGAGAATCGACTTCAACAAGCAATCGCTTACAGACAAAAAAAGTCGCAGAAACGAAAAAAAAAGTCGCAGAAACGAAAAAAAAAAGTCGCAGAAACGAAAAAAAAAGTCGCAGAAACCAAAAAAAAAGTCGCAGAAACGAAACAAAAAGTCGCAGAAACGAAAATAAAAGTCGCAGAAACGAAAATAAAAGTCGCAGAAACGAAAATAAAAGTCGCAGAAATGAAAAATAAAAGTCGCAGAAACGAAAATAAAAGTCGCAGAAACGAAAAAAAAGTCGCAGAAACGAAAATAAAAGTCGCAGAAACGAAAAAAAAAAAGTCGCAGAAACCAAAAAAAAAGTCGCAGAAACGAAACAAAAAGTCGCAGAAACGAAAAAAAAAAGTTGCAGAAACGAAAAAAAAAGTCGCAGAAACGAAAATAAAAGTCGCAGAAATGAAAATAAAAGTCGCAGAAACGAAAATAAAAGTCGCAGAAACGAAAAAAAAAGTCGCAGAAACGAAAATAAAAGTCGCAGAAACGAAAATAAAAGTCGCAGAAACGAAAATAAAAGTCGCAGAAACGAAAATAAAAGTCGCAGAAACGAAAATAAAAGTCGCAGAAACGAAAATAAAAGTCGCAGAAACGAAAATAAAAGTCGCAGAAACGAAAATAAAATTCGCAGAAACGAAAATAAAAGTCGCAGAAACGAAAATAAAAGTCGCAGAAACGAAAATAAAAGTCGCAGAAATGAAAAAAAGTTTTCGAGGTTGGCCCTAATGGTCTTCCGTACTGACCAATCACAGTGAAGATATTGTTTAATGAGGTGTATATCAAAATGCATTCACAAATTGTGAGTAGAAATGTGAGGGTTCCTAAATAGGGTTTGGGATGATGTAGCCGTCCCACTGAGCACAACGCTAAAAGTGAAACTTGATTGGTGACACGAGGTAAAAAGTTACAGGGACGGAAATAGTTACTTCTTAACATTTGCGCGATGTATTTTTCTTTGCCAGCCTGGTTAACACATTAAAATGTACATCAGTTTTCCTTGGTGAAATGTTGAAAAGCAAACTCCGATTTCGTCTAATAACTGTACAAGTAAAATAAGTAGAGAGAATTGTTACTGGGGTGAGATAAGAGAACCTTTAACCGCGAAAACCCAAACAGAGACTTAGAGCAAGCAATAGTGGAAGCAGTGAGCTGCCAGCCGAAGCATAAACTGCTTGAACAGATTCATCAAAATTTCTACAAAAGGTTTCAGATGGCGCTATTATGCGCATCCTGAGTGGAAATGCCTTCAGTATTCACCTATTGCATGGCAGTATACAATAAAATGTCACCTCCTTCTCTGATACATGATGTGTAATTATCCCGGCGTGGTACGTCAGCCTAGCCTTCACATTTAAAGCTGCCATTGTTGGAACTCCGACATTTCTTTTCACGCTGTTTCAATGACGGCCACGGTCTGATAGGTATATTGTGTAACAAACAATAAAGAACACTTTTACAAGCTGGACAGTTGTAAAGAATGTTACAGAAACAGAGGTTAGTTGGCTTTCTAATTACCGTGAGTTTCTTGTCCCTTCGAGGTCACAACTCTCTATTTGGGAATAGTTTCAGGGTCTTCGCCTGCAGAGGAAAATAGCCAGTATGTTTTTTTTTTTACAAGCACTACTTTGTGTCGCGTCTCGGCCTGTTGAAGTGGCGTAGCTAGAGGGGGGCAGGGGGCTACCGCCCCCCCACAAAGCCTCCGAAGGCCTCTGTCGGAAATTTCTAGTCTCTGCACATGTCGGAAATTTTTACCACCTTAATTAAAAATCCTTACAACGGAAATTAGTAGCTAAAATTATATTCTTAGGGGTTTACTTACAACACTTCTTAATATGTTTTTAAGCAGAATTACACATCGAAATGGTTACTGCATACCTCCCAAGTGACCCGCATTTCAGTCTCGGGTTTGGCCCGCATTGAACACCCAAACCCTCTGATCCGCCCAACCCTTTGAAAAACCCGCATTTCAATACATGATAGACCCACAAAACAAAACCCTGCCTTCGGAAGTATCATACCTCCCAACTAACTGACTAAAGCACAAATTTAGCAAATTACGGTACCAATCACATCTTAGTGCATTCCGCTGCTTGCCTCGCGAAAGGCACTCTTGTTACGTAGACTGTAGCAACATAGCTAACCTCCATAGCAGGTATCGAAAATATTCTAATGGGAGCAATCGAGTCTAATAGCCGCGAGACGCAACTTACAAACCAAAACTAAATGCCCGTTTCGCGGGTTAGAGGCAGGGCTTGTCTCAGAAATTTCAACCCAACGAACGAACGAAATGTTTTAGCCGACTTCATCATAACCACTCAGTCCTATGCAAAAGCAAAAACACGTAATTACTTTTGCACTATCAGGGCCGCATAAACATTTCATCCAACTTACACTCATCCTGTGGTAATTCCTTTAAGATATGTACATATTTTTGTGAAAGAAACTAATTCAAGAAAAATTCCCATTTTGGAAAGTGTGTGATGCCATTTCGGTGTGAATTTAACACAGGCCCGCTTCCCTTGGTATATCACTTAGCAGCAGCACCATGTCGTTTACGCCGAACGTGCTACGTGCTACATGATTCCTGAACTGTGCTGCATCAGAAATTAAGGGTAACAATAAACAACCAATGATCGCTATCATTTGGAAAGCTTTAAATTTTGCGAGCTTGTAAATATCGGTGCAGATATTTTTGGCGGCAAATTAATGAAATTACGTTGACTGATTTGCCAAAAAAGTGCTACCATTTTGCGTCATTTTGCGTGTAGACACCTATAAAATTCCAAAATTTTCCAAAAGGGGAGGGTAACACCCCTCCCCTTATACCCCTCCCCCAGACAGGCGGTCCACCAACGGACAGGTCAGAGGTGGACCAGCATCTAGCTTTTTGGAGCTTGGGAGCTGTGTTACTGACAAGGCCAGTGGAAGTGTCATTTAAGGCAATCTCGGAGAGGTTTTAAATCTATTTTTTTCCGCGCGCTACACGCCAGAGATGGGGGCGCTACGATTAGATAGCACATCATTACTTCAAGATAATAATCTGCAGGAAATTTTTCTCTTTCGCCCCCCCCCCTCCCCTCCCCACAAAAAATATCTAGCTACGCCAGTGGCCTTTTTGCTAAGGTCAAGTGTAGTATCTGTTCTTTTCAGCCAGTCAAGAACGTGACCACGCATGACAGACCCATGATGTAGAGGTCTGAAGGTCGAGAGGTTGGTCAGTTTGGTTTGTTGACCCTTGGAGACGTGGCTTCTTTGGGGAGCAGAACTCCTTCGGGAGTAATGTTTGGTTTCGCCCCTTGGCTCTGCGCCAGATAGTCTAGGGGACTTTAGAAAAAGTACTACTTTGTGTTGAATGAATTATTCACACGTTCCCAGCACCTACAGTTAAACAGCCTATACGAATGCAAGAAGCATTTTCCCGAAGGATGCAACCCCATCAAACTGAGGGAATTTTGTCAAATAAACAAACGTGTTCGAATAAGAATACATAGGGTTCCTTCGTATAAAGGGACTCTAAGGGAATACAGACGGTAGCACGCCCCCATTCATAGGGAAATTAATGCGTCCATTGGTTCTCCTCACAAGTAACACCAAGAACTTAGACATTCGGACAACTTTTGTGATTTGTTACCCAATAGATGGGGGCTTTTGTCAATTTGATATGAAAGTAGACTAGTATCAGTGGTGGCAAAATGGGCTCAATTAAAGCAAATTTGGGGGAAATTATGGGATAAGAAGCTGGAACTCGTACTATCAGGTTTTGATTGAGTAAAGAAGCTTTGGGTAAAGGTACGGAAGCCTTGAGCTCCGCTTGCAAAAAATCTTCCGTCATGGTATAGTAAAGTGAAATTGACATGAATGGCCAACTTGTCAGCTTTCTTGTGAGGGGTAGCTTGTACCTGGCGATAACTTCTAAAACGTTTTAGTGGCCATTTTACTTTTTTCAGATTAGTGTGTAAGTCAATGAAAGATTTATTAGGGGTGCTGCCGGAAGGTAATTTTCAATCACTATAGAGGGCGTACAAACAGAACAAGTAAAGAATGTCAGTGCTTGAACCAGGGACAGCTGTTACTGCTCCCTGGTTGAATTACAGCTTGTTTTGAAATACAGTACTATTATTTTCCTGATGATTTCTCTACGAGATGTTCCACGCATCAGTGTTGCAATACGGTATATAGCGAAATTAAGATTGCGGTCCTCCCAGACCTTCACTTTTCGACTCACTTTTGGTTTACTGCACTGAAAACGTAGGTCTTTTCCCTATACCATGGAGACAAACTACACCACTGTTCCCTCGATGACGCCCCGAATTCAAATCATACTTTTGTCTTAGAAGCAAGGGGGTTATCCAACCTACAATTCAATATTTATGAACGAGCCATATGAAAAGCAGTCCTCAAGTCAAATTGCTGTGACACCTTTGTCAGTGGGGTTGGCATAACATTTGGATGTCAGTTGGAGTGTAAGCTTGTGTATTACGTAAGTACGGTACTTATCCAACAGTATCAAAAGGAAATAGAAAGACTTCATGTTAGTTTTTAAGAGAGTGTTAAACTGCCTCAGACAGCGGTTTCCACTTGAGAATTCTTAAATACAAACTTCTACAGTATGCAATAGGATAATGAGAATTACCATTTTAATAATTAGGAGTACCAACCAGTCAAAACTATTAAAATCAGTTTTATCATTCAGCTTTGGACAACTGTTATATAACGGTCTTGAAATTCCTAGTAAATATTAAAAAAATTCTTCTAAAGATATCGTTAGTTGTATACAGCCTAATCATTTATATACGTTGTTCGAAGTTGTCGCAACGTTCAACGGGGCTGGTAGGACCTGCAGGTATAACCATTTACTAGTGTCTAAAAGCGAAACACTCTCTGTTGACAATTCTAAATAAAATCGAGCAATAAAAAGGTATCCGAAGCATACGGGCACTGCCCGATTGGAAGCAACATCAAGTTCAAGATCCCTTATTAACAAAATCGCAAGCAACTTACAAGTTTTCCCAAACATTTTCTCGAGGGCAACTATGTCGTTACTGCGGGAAGTTGGTAGGGTTGGGAACATTTTACCCAGTTAGTACAATAAAAATATCCTAATTGCTTGGAAAGTACTTTAAAACTCTTCTTTTTCCTACCTTTTTGCCACCAAAAACTTCATGAAATGTTTGAAGTGTGATAACTCTACCAGATCCAGAAGCTTCCTTGAATTTTTCCTCTACAACAGCAAACCATTCGCTCGCCTTGGTGTCCATGGTGTTGGCTTATAAAATCCGTAACAAACGTCTCAATAATCAGTTTTGAGAAAATTCCTGGGGGATACTCCACGGCAGGCAAACACCTAAAACTAGTACTCCCAAGTGAAGTTACGTCCCAAAGAGACACGGGATGAATACCAAACCTAGGCTCACAAGCCTGGGCGCCTCGGAAAATAACTCCGAATGTTTTATGGCTCAATGATCAGACTTCATTGGAGCCCGTCATTCAGTTAGGCATTTAGTCTGATTCAAAAATAGGATAAAGTGACATAGAAAAGGTTTATTCAGGTGCGTAAAATGCAGTTTTCTTGTCCACTAGAACGTATTCAAATTGTTGGGATCGAAACGTGACTTCATGTTTTCCTGCTACAATTTAGTATCTACGAAACGAACTGGCACCCAACAGAGAGGGCTCATTCTTGTTGAGCACTCCTCCCTTAAAGCGTTAGCCACTGTGACTTTAAATTTTGATATTGTTCAATAGATTTCAGCAGGGGTAGGCATTTGAGGAGTGTTTATAAGGACAAAACAAGACACAGGAAGTATCATTTCGGCAATCTAAGTAAATGGTGTTCTGTAATTTCAGTGTGAACGCTGAGCCTGATGTTTTCTTTTCGCTTTAGATGATGTCACAAACATTGAACGTTCAAGGCCCGTTCCTTACGAAAGGACACTTGTGTGCGCCACGTATTAATATAAGGAAATGCTTTGGTAGCAAAGATAATCTTTAATATACATGAAAGCTAAGTTATTTTGTATGTTTAAACTCAGGGAAAAAGAAAAGTATAGGATAAAGTGAATGTTCGTCTGTTGTTCACGACGGGCGACGGGCAATGGAGGACAAACTTGCCGTCCCTGGGGAGAGGGCAGTCACGGACTTCTCATATATATAGACAGAGGATCACGTGACCAATACGGTGGGCACCGTTCGAAAAAATTTAGGCTTACCAAGATGGCCGCCAGACCACTACCATTTGTCCAATTTGACGATGAATCTGCCATATTTTAGACAAAATATAAACAAGAATGGAGGAACAAATATCACAGTCCTTCATTCTGTTTTTGAATTTGACCTGAGCTTTCATTCTTTCGAAAATATCACAAGTTTCTCACACAATCTGCCGATTCTGAACCATTTGATCAAGCCCGAACTTTAATACACAAGGCTATAGCAGGCAGCCATATTGGTAAGCCTACTCGTGTACGCACGGTGGTGACAATTTACGCATAGGACGTTAGTGCAATATGCTCTGTCCATATATATAAGAAGTGCGTGAGGGCAGAGCTAAATAAATGAAATGAATGTGCGGCAGGACTTCTGTATCACTATAAGCTGAAAGGGCAAATGCAGCTATTCGAAACTAATCAACACTGGACTTCCAGGTTAGGCGAAAACGAAGCAGCTAGCTTCTTATTTTTATTTATTCATTCATTCATTCATTCATTCATTCATTCATTCATTCATTCATTCATTCATTCATTCATTCATTCATTCATTCATTCATTCATTCATTCAATCATTCATTTATTTATTTATTTATTTATTTATTTATTTATTTATTTATTTATTTATTTATTTATTTATTTATTTATTTATTTATTTATTTTGTTTTTGAAGTGGAGTTGTGGCTTAAACTTAATGAGATTTTATACTGTCTAGGGCAAGATTATATTGGCTCTTAAGGAGCTATGGTATCCCCCAAATTTATTTAGACATATCCTCATAGTTCTAAATCTAGTTGGTGACTGTAGTTTGATTGGCATTCGTTCAAACAATAGAAGCACAACTCTGGTAGGTAATGATGGGTTGGATAGTCAGTTGTGTTCCTAACAGTCACACACAGTTTGTTTTTCAATATTGCCTAGAACAATTGAAACTCAGTGCAGGCTATACCTGGCTACTATGGCTCTGTCTTGCAAGACAGAGCCTCATGGTTCAGTGTTCCATACTACTAGACAGTTGTTTGTGTTTAAATTGGAGGCGGGACTAGAGGGTAGGTTAGTTGGGAGAAATGTTGCTGTCTGGGGTGAGCTTAGAGGGCCATTAAGGGACAGCCCTCTCGAATTTAAATGTAAATTAGTTTGCCATGGGTGATTAGCGATGGCTATTTTCTAGCTGATGAGAACAAAACCCTCCACTTCACACCGTCATGGAGTCGTAACCAAAGTGCGAAGATATGCTCTATTCATGGTCCCAAGAGATTTTTTATTTAAAGTTATGTGAGCTAATTATCACTACGCAAGAACTGAATCTACTCAGAAGAATCCACGACTCCGAAAGGACATAAATCTTACGTAAACCGAACTCTCGAACCCTAGACCCTTAATCAGGTTGCACGAGGTCTGCATTGCCTTTTACCGTTTACGTAGCATGAAAGTGGTCCTACAGTCACCTGTAGCCTTCTTTCATAGGCGTACAAAGACCCTCGGGGCCATGGACAAGAGAAAGCTAGGGCCCAAAAACCAATGGTATCATAAACGCATAAATGCATTTTCGTCGCATAAATGCATTTCCCCCAATCTCCACGAGGAGGTAGGGGGTAAGAGAGAGAGACCTTGCACGCACCAGATTCGGGTTCAATTGCTTATTCCAATATTCTAGTCTGGTTCTTCAAAAGCAATTCTGCAGTCCTTGATAACTTTGTGGTTCCTTTCGGGTCTGTACTGGGTGGTTAGACTGTAGGCAGAATTACGATTTTTGAGATTTTTTGCGCATCTGATTGGGGCCCGTGGACATTGTCCACCCAGTCCACCCGCTTGCTTCGCCAGTACCTTCTTGAGAGTAAATGTAAGTTAAACAGTGAACAGAAGTACCATAAGGATTCACTTTACTGAAAAGTCAGAGCTAATTTCCCCGTCATAGAGAAAAGACATGAGCTGTCATGTCACTTTAGAGTTTTGACTTCAGTTTGTGCCCGAAGACAAGGGATGGGGAACAGGGGCCTATCCGGAAAATTGCAAGGGGGGGGGGGGCGAAACCCATGGACAGACTCTCAGCGCTCGGCGCCACCATGAGTTGGCGCAAATTTTGGCCCAAAATGTCTCCCAGATCGCTGAAAATGGCACTTCCAAGGCCTGTTTACGGCAAATAGGGGAAACACTAGCAATATTGTAAAGATAGTAAACATTAGAAAATACCAAATATATGCTCGGGGCGGCCGCCCCCTTCGCCCTCTTGGCTACGTGCCTGATGGGGAAGGGGATACTGGGGACAGAAAAACTCAATTATGCCCCATTTGTTTTCATTTTGGATAAATTCAATAATGGACCTGTGCGATAGGATGCATGCAAATTCTCACAAAACAACTCAGCGCCACTAAATTAATACTCTGATCTTCTAAACTAATAACAGTCTGACCATCTCCTCGAGTCAGCTCCCCTCTATGATTTCAATGATAAGTTACGCCTAGACACAAGTCTCTCCGTGCATGGCACATGTAGCGCCATAAGTATTTAAATAAGACCAAGATTCGCTGGGATTAGCCCAACGGGTAGGGTAAAGCTTCCCTTTGAGGGGAGGCAACCCTGCGAAGTTCCCAGGAAGTTGAGTAGTTACCAGAACGATTACCACACGGACATGTTGGATTTTTATTGAGAAACATTTTGTCTTTATTGCGGAAAATTTGGGTTTGCTATTAAAGAAAATTTAAATTTGTGATTTTACAGAGTCTGAATTCATAGAGAGCAAAAACAAGTTAAATGTTGGGAGATAATATACTTATGGTGCCCATGAAGGTTTCCAAAGAAACCGGAAAACGTTGGGCCAGCCTGGGAAGACGGGGAGGGGGCATGTCCCCTTCCTACACTTGGTGCTACCTTTACCGTTATTGTTTTCCCTTTTTCTGGATAACATTTGAAACAAATGGCGTAGTATGCTACAGGTTGTTATTCATTAGGCTAAACAACCATTTCCAGAGTACTACTCCTGACAGAATTCTGGTTAGCCTGAGTCACTGGCTATGACAACGAGCCAGTAACCTTTAGTAACGCCAAATACGACCTTAAATAGTTAGATCTCATCTGTAATTTGTTTGTAGCATCTCATCTCTAATTTGTTTATAGCAATGCGTGATGCTTCTAACCTTGAATGTCACTTATTAACTTGTGACATGGCAAGTATACCGACGACGCTCCCGAATCCAGAGTAGCTTAATTAAAGGCAGTCAGCAGTCCCCCCAAATTGAAGCTCTGTATCCCGATATTCAGCTTTTCTATTGAATGATCACTTTTTGAAGTCACACATGATTGACAGTTTGAATCTGTTTCCATTCAACAAAAGACCTTCTCGATTGGCGGATATTGGTCACATGACATTGTTAACGAACATTCCACAGTGCACTATACTGAACCACTGTGCTACTACGCTCATAACACAGTATACTGTACACAGTATACCACAGAATACCAGTAGTTAGAATACCGTGGAAGTCATTCTGTATTGCATATCGTAGGCTAACTTCAAGCGCTTAATGCTCGATATTTATATACTGATTATACTCATTAAGATGGACTCGAAACATAAAAGAAACGAAAAACTTGTGTGATTCTTGTGGTTGGGTGCTAAGCTGTCTCAAAAAGAATTATCAAAACCTCTTACACAAACGCTTTTTCAAGTTATTTCATTTCATTCCCCCCCCCCCCACCCCCCCCCCCCCCCACACTACGCACCTGTTTGCAGCAATATTTATGGAACTGTTGTGCATATTATTATAAACCACGTTAGAACATTTGGTGCGATCTCAATACTTCCTGGAGTTGGTGTGAGCCGGTGCACGCAGGATACTATACTCGTTCGCTACAAACCTTTGTCTGTCATTGTGTTCGCAGTGCTCTGTTCGGGTGTACTGCCCCCAGCCAGCTCTTTTGCAGGACGGATAAGCAAAAACATACTTCATGGTTAAAACTATTGAAAAAATGATTCAAAACATAAACTTTCGAAAAGTTTATCTCATTAATATCTAAACGTACTTTCATTTATCGTATTTAAGATAGGTAACTTGAAGGGTAAAGTACCCTTACGAAAAATCTGGGTAAAGAGCCTATAGGAAAATTTTACACAAATGAAAAAGGGCCTTTGCCCCGATGATAGCCACATTTTATTTTAAGTACGTCACATGGCACTGGGCAACTACAAATAACGCAGCAAGCCTCACAAATGGAGTATCTCAGATTCTGCTGTACGCCTGCACCATAAACGCTTTGCTGCGCATGAGCTGTGCCCGGCAGTCAAGCAGACACAAATTCACCTGGCTTCAAATAAAATACCTCTGTAGTTGGTATTTCATCGTGTGTGCTCTTTAAATGTGCTGGTGCAAATGTTATGTCTGCCATACTGAAACTCTGCTTCGACAGCTTACAATTAGAGATGGCCTATTACAGGTTGGTACAAGCTACCGTATCAGTGCATACGGTGAGTCATGCATGAGTCACGTGCACTGATGTATTAGTGACTGCATTTTTCTCTTTTTCTTTTCTTTTTTACAGATCATGTAAAGAAATGAACATTTGCCAACAATTGCATTTATGATTGTGTAATAAATGGAATAGTCCACGGCATATGCAGAGGAAGATGTGTACTCAATTTTGAGTTTATTATTCAGACAACATTGGTGATGCAAACGACCTGGAATTTTTCTATACTAATTTTAATAGAAGCTATATGGAGAGAAAAATGACCTATTTGAGGAAGACAGTTGGAATGGAATGCGAGAATGATTCGAAACTTGACTATTCAACAATTGCGACCATTCCACAATTGTCCTGTCAACTTTGAGGATACTAATACCAAATTTTCTCGAGTTAATTACATTGTGGTCTTAAATTTCTCCGTGACAGGTATGAAACACGGAGAAGGACACGGGTTGTTATAAAGTCAGGTCTGTAGAAATGCAGGGGCAGTCTTGCCACCTGGAAAGATTTTCGCCTCCTAGCTTTTATGTTGCATGCCATCAATATACCGGTTCCTACTCTGGCTACGACCCTTTATATATGAATAATTAATTTCCTCTCTACGTGCTTGTGATGAGGTAAAATGATTTTGTGGAGTAGGTTCCAGGCCTACTCATTGAACTTTAAATAGTATACGATAACAATACATCTGATAATATTTGATACATCGATAAAACAACAATCGGCCTTGACATTTCCGACTTGTCTGTGTTTCTTTTGCAGATATTTTGTCGGAACACTCATCACCCTTTCTTTTATGCTCCTTGCCCCCCCCCCTCCTGACTACTGACACCATATTCCGTCATTGGTGCCTGATACTGGTTCTGTGCATAACACCGAAGGAGGCAAAAATTTGCAATTTTCCTTTTTAAAAAGTGAAGGCTAAATTCGGAAAATTGTAGTGAATGCAAAACAATTCAGTTTTCAGGGCGGCATAACCTTTTTTAGATTTTTCACTGGATTGACAGAGAACCTGTGTACTGCGTAATGCGTTTAACTACAACTCATATTGTGGAACATGTTAAGAACATAGCCTACATGACCAATGTTCCTCAAGGAAATAAAAGCAGCTTTGCATATAGTTGTGATATGATGCTGCATGGATAAAAATGATCAAATATCACTCCAAGGTTTCTCCGCTGGGCGGATGGTGAAATATCTGTCACCCACACAAAATTTAGGGAATATGTGCTTTACTTGTGTAGCATTTGTTTCCAGTTAACGTAAATCCAGTCTTGTCATCATTCAGCTTTAAAAAAATTCGCAGACACCCATTGTTTAGTATGATCTATACAGGCGTGCAATATGTGAACACCAGCATCAACTTCAATTTGCAAGTCGCTTTCTAAAATGTCGCCCCCTCACAAAGTAGCTCCCTCGGGAAACAAAGTCGACCCCTAGCAAACTCACCTCTTACAAAACTCGCTTCCCGACAAATTCTCTCCAACGACAAAGTCACCCCCTCAGTTCAACAAAGTACCCCGGGAAAATTTCACCACAAATGATTGAGTAGAGGCAGTAATAATAGATGAAAATGTAATCGTGGTAACTAGCTCTTATCAAGTGCATAAGCACTTCTGTTGCTGATTTGACATTATCACCTTTACAATGTTCTGAAATTAACCTTGCATTTTTTTTTTGTTTAAGTTTGAGAGAATTCAGTCCATGATTTTGATTACTAACGTTTCTTTCGTGAAAATGTTAATTAACACAATGTTCAAACAGAGATGTAAACAGCTTTGCCGACAATTCTGTGAAAAATATTCGCTCGAACCAGCTAATTCAGTATTCATACAAAATACGGGAGTACGTAAAGTACAGTATGTACGGAGCATATAGCCCTGTACGATAATTATGATATATATTAAGGTGCGTACGTACATACTATGACTGAACGTTACACAAGGACAGCACCTAGTGATGCATGCATGCGTAGAAGCATGGAACTACGACACGCGATGGTAACTCCTTGGTCTGCTCCGTACTGTACCTCGCTAATAACGTCGATCATTATTAGCTTCATAGTTCAACGCCCCTACTAGTACCCATGGGCGACGATCCCTGGGGACGGGGGCATGTCCCTCCCTCAATATTTGAGATACCTCCCATTGTCTTTGATTTTCACACAGTAAATCAGGCTCTTTGAATATGGGGTCATGTCCCCCATTATTGAGAACAAATCGCCGTCCTTGCACCTACCCAATACGTTTACGAAAGCTTTCGTTTGCCACTTTTCATTTATCATTGAAAGAATATTTGCAGCCATTTTTACTTATTTCAAATGAGGGGGCGACTTTGTTAAACTGAGGGGGCAACTTTGTGGAGGGGCGAGTTTGTCGGAGGGCGAATTTGTCAGGGTGCGAGTTTTTAAGAGACGACTTTGCTAAGGGGCGACTTTGTTCACCGAGGGGCGAGTGTGTGGCAAGGGTGGCGATCATGAGGGTATGGGGGCAGTGGCGGAGTTAGGGTCTTTGGTTAGAGGCCGGGGGCGAAAATGACCTGTAGGGACGTTTTGAAGTGGTAGATACCCTATGCCTCAATATGGTAAAAGCCTAAAAAGGGCGCCGGCAGGCGATATGAGTCAGTCGGGGGGACGACCCCCCTTACTATATGGACCCTCCGCCACTCATGGTCCCTTAACAATTTGGTTGGGGACGGAGTACCTGTAATATTCAAGAAGCATAGCATTTGTTGAAATTTTTTGAATACTAGATGACTTTTCAAAGACTCTATGGTCATGACAAACGATTTTCCAGTGCACTTCATCCGCACTCTTATCTACGTAAATGTTTGACGATTACGAAAGCACTCGTAGACACAAATATAATCGGTAGACCTCCTTTGTCTACCTCCCAGTAAAGTTGGTCAACCGCTTAATAGTTTCTGATATTTGTAGGGTAAAGGTAGGGTCTCGAGATAACGTGGTTGATGGAGGGGATACCTTTCGTCCTCCTCAATATTTCATCAACGACTGTAATATGCGGCTCACTTGATTATGAAAATCCAGCTTAAGTTCCGGCCGGCTTCAAGAGCGTTTCTTACTACTTCCATTCCAGATGATTACTACGCCATCCGTATACTACAGAAGCCGAGAACGTCGCAGTGGTGTGAAATCTGACATGCCAGTTTTCCCCTTTCTTCGGTAAATATGGGAAGGAGAAATCAAGATACGATTTCTCCTTACCATTATCCACCGATAATATGGAGTGGAGAAAACCAAAGTTAGTGAGGGGGTACTTCAAGAAAGGACCATTACACAGTGTCTATTTTCGAACACCCTGTCCATAAATGGACACTATGTCCATCGATCCTGTTTTCAATTTAAGTAACATAGCTAGCTCGCTCGTCGAAGATTTCTCCGTACCACGATGGGATTATCCCACGTTGGTAATAATATAACCAAAGTTATACAGCGCGAATCTGTGTCATGTGAGGGCACGTCCATTTATGGACAGGGTGTTCGAAAATAGACACTGCGACGTAGTACACTCACCTTAAAAAAAAATACGTATAGGCGTACAGGACCTTCACATTAATGCACTGCAGCTTGCTATAGGCATGAAGGTTAGGGAGTGCCAATTTCTGCAATCTGGGGTAAATTACTGTCAAGCACTTTCCCGGGCGGCTATGTTATGCACCAACTATGGAAGAGTTCAGCTTAGATAGTGCAGAGAGTTGTTCTCTGGTCATTCTTCCTCAAAATATTTGGTATACCAAGACCCGTGGGCAGACGAGGTGTTGAAGGAGACGGGCAAGAATTACCGACGGTAATAACGAAGCAGATTTACGGAATTTTTCAAAGGACGTGAATCTTAAAGAAAAGTGCCGTACTGGACCAAAGGACAATTCAACCCCACCATGGTTGGAAGAGTAAGACAGAAAAATTTGGCTTACATAACCCTTACAAGGCAACATATGGCTACTTTTACAGAAAAGTTCGCCACTGCATTTCTGTGTCTAACAAAGATAGGTCGCCAGTGTTGGAAAGATTTCACAAAAATTGCACATTTTGATGACTGCTATCAAGCCTGGCAAGTGCCATTTCCGGCGATCTGGGATGTATTCAATCTCAAATTTTCTCGGTAGGCTCCGCGCCAACCTATGGTGGCGCTCCGCTAAGACTGTAAACGGGAGTCCCCCCCCCCTCTCCCCCAAAAATAACTCCAGTCCTCCAGAGCCTCCCAAACAAAAAATCTTAGCTACACCGCGGCTACATAGTGTTGATGTTGTAGTTGTTTCCTTTTTCTTTGAATATTTTCATTTTGCTTAAATTAAAATCGGAAAAATTATAATGAGCAAATATGATGTTCTGGTGTGGGAAGGGGTATCCAAGTCGAGAAATCGCATCTGGTCTGCCCCCCCCCCAAATGTCAAACATCTACCTATGCCGCTGCGAGGCCAGTCAAGAAGGCTGCTTAAGATGATCGCAAAAGTTAACAGCACTGTTTCATCCTTAAACCTATGTCGTTTTACCATTACAGATGGTTCAAGTGACTAGCGCGAAGCGTGAAGGAAATTTAATGATAGTAGGTCAACTTGCACCATGGACCAGATATGATATTGCTAGCATCCTGTCTGATTATTCACTGAAGGGCGATTGGAAGAGCTCTATCCTTTGGTAAATGACCAAATAATGTAAAAATTCTCTCCTAATCTCATTTCGTAGGCTACTTCTAAGTTTTGAGTGCCAGGGATGGCGCCAGGATTTTGCCCGACGGGTGGCTGCAGACGGGCGGAGGCAGCGACCCGAAGCTCCGACAGCCCTGATGCCGTCAAGGGGATGGTGAAGAGGGATATGAAGAAGACCTGTGTACTAAACCATGCCATTGTGGGGCATTATCTCATAAAATGTGTATATACTAGAGGAACGTAGTTTCGGCGCTGATTTGATGTTTTCCCCAGAATCTAAAGTATTGCAAAGCGCGAGAAGCGAGAGAAAAATTTTTGGGTTATCCTACACTGAAAAGAATCGGTACTTACTAATAGCTAATAAAGGTCAATTGTCCTGGCGGTTGGTCCCTATCGGGAATTATTTACATTGTACTTCTCTCCTCGTGTCACTTTAGCCGTATCGCACTACAGACCCAAGAGAACATTGACTAAATGAGGTGATAAGAGGTGAAATGAGGTGAAATTTCCAACATTTACCTAAATTCATGTATACTACTTCTTCAGTTACTTGAAAAGGTGGAAATGGTTTGAACTTTATTTAGCTACAAGTAACAGAACTGAGGAAGAGTGGGCAAAGCGTACCGAAAATCTTGGGTTTCATTGCCGAAATGAATTTTGAAAGCCAAAATAAGTAAACCGATCATGAATAGCGACAGAACTTTCCCGACAGATGACTGGGCCATGCCAGCGACCCCAAGCTTCGAAAGTCCCTCTGTCGAAGAGGTGGTGACAAGGGGATATGGCTTACTGTCCCAAGCCATTTCAGGGCGTATTTTGCATAATATCACTTAATACTTCATGAGCCGAGTTGCGCACGTTATATAGTGTTCTTTCGAATCTGAAACTTGACTTTGCGAAGGGCGCGAAAAGTTTTGGTAGGCTTACACAAAAAAGATATGTGATCATTAAGAATATAAAGAAAAAAGAAAAACTGTAGGGGTTCCAGACCATATCGGGGATAACATACATTTTATCGAAACACCTGGACTACCCTATGAAATCAGGCGCGGATCCAGACATTTCGAGAAGGGGGGGGGCTGAAAGCCCCCTTGAATATTCTCCTAGATAAAAAATTATGCTAATTTTCGCGTATTTGCTATTGTTGATGTGGCGAAAAAGGGGAGCTGAGCCCGGGAAAGCCCCCCCCCCCTTGGATCCGCGCCTGGAAATAGCTAAACTTTGGTCCGCGAGTCGCTCGCAAACTGACCGTACCGCATGACACACTCAAGAGACCAGCAACTAGGCCTGGCGACATGGGATGAAATTTTCGACCTCCACATAAACAGTATACTCTGCCTACATGTTTCGTGGTAAGGTTGGCATGACCTGTACTATCTAGCAATGTGCTACTGTAACCTACAGATTTCATCAGGTTGATAGAGAACTTGTATACTGCGTATTGACTGGAACTCATATTGTGGAACATGTAACATGAGGAACGTATACGACCAATGTTCCTCAAAGAAATACCAGCAGCTTTGCATAAAGCAACGATATGGAGTTACATGGATTCGGAGTAGTCAAATATCACTCCCAGGTTTCTCAGCTGGGCGGATGGTGAAATATCTGTCACCCACACAAAATGTAGGGCATATGTGCTTTACTTCTGTAGCATTTGTTTCCAATTAACGTAAATCCAGTCTTGTCATTATTCAGCTTTAAAAAATTCTCAGACATTCATTGTTTAGTATGATCTATACAGTCGTGCAATATGTGCAGCATCAACTTCAATTTGCAAGTCGCCCTCTAAAATGTCGCCCCCTCACAAAGTAGCTCCCTCGGGAAACAAAGTCGACCCCTAGCAAACTCACCTCTTACAAAACTCGCTTCCTGACAAATTCTCTCCAACGACAAAGTCACCCCCTCAGTTCAACAAAGTACCCCCGGAAAATTTCACCACAAATGATTGAGTAGAGGCAGTAATAATAGATGAAAATGTAATCGTGGTAACTAGCTCTAATCAAGTGCATAAGCACTTCTGTTGCTGATTTGACATTATCACCTTTACAATGTTCTGAAATTAACCTTGCATTTTTTTTTTTTGAAGTTTGAAATAATTCAGTCCATGATTTTGATTACTAACGTTTCTTTCGTGAAAATGTTAATTAACACAATGTTCAAACAGAGATGTAAACTTTGCCGACAATTCTGTGAAAAATATTCGCTCGAACTAGCTAATTCAGTATTCATACAAAATACGGGAGTACGTAAAGTACAGTACGTACGGAGCATATAGCCCTGTGCGATAATTATGATATATATTAGTAAGGTGCGTACGTACATACTATGACTGAACGTTACACAAGGACAGCCCATAGTGATGCATGCGTGCGTAGAAGCATGGAACTACGACACGCGATGGTAACTCCTTGGTCTGCTCCGTACTGTACCTCGCTCATAACGTCGATCATTATATTAGCTTCATAGTTCAACGCCCCTACTAGTACCCATGGGCGACGATCCCTGGGGACGGGGGCATGTCCCTCCCTCAATATTTGAGATACCTCCCATTTCTTTGATTTTCACACAGTAAATCAGGCTCTTTGAAAATGGGGTCATGTCCCCCAATATTGAGAACAAATCGCCGTCCTTGCACCTACCCAATACGTTTACGAAAGCTTTCGTTTGCCACTTTTCATTTATCATTGAAAGAATATTTGCAGCCATTTTTACTTATTTCAAATGAGGGAGCGACTTTGTTAAACTGAGGGGGCAACTTTGTGGAGGGGCGAGTTTGTCGGAGGGCGAATTTGTCAGGGTGCGAGTTTTTAAGAGACGACTTTGTTAAGGGGCGACTTTGTTCACCGAGGGGCGAGTATGTAGAGGCGACTTTTCAGGGGCAAATTTGCTGGGGGCTAATTGACTGGTCCCCGTGGTATCTATATGATGCTGACGACTATTGCCATGCGGGAGGGTATAAATAGAAAAAGGCTCTTGGGCCAATAACAGAACCCTTGTTGTTTTTCAGAAAGATAAGACCAGGGCCGTAGCTAGGGTCATATGTTTGGGGGGGTGTGAAGGTCCCAAATTCCGACTGGATAGATATATTTTCCAACTGAATGGTGGCGCGTAAATTGCACCATTTTTTATGCGCCCTGCGTTAACGTACGGCAGTGAGGATCCTTCCTTTGTCACTACATAAAGGTGCCGTCGTGGGGGAGGGGTTGATATATGGCTGGAAAATGTCCATAATTTAGTGAATACTAAGATTTGGTGAAAGTAGAAAGTATGTTGTCTAAGAGAAGAATACGTTGTCAACAAACCTCCTGAAGCCCCCCCCCCCCCACACACCTTTTGACTACTTTAATGCCTTCTATTCTGGCATCTATTGCTGGCATATACCTGTATAGGCCTCCTGGAACCTCTGGATCAATAATATAAAATGGGGCAATGACTGGCATCTAAATAATAATATAGAGTATTACGCCAAGCACTTTACATCTATCGTATTTTTACCAATTATGAACGAAAATCGAGACGAACAATGGGGAATGGGCGGGAGGGAGAGTATAGGTGCAGAAAAATGGTACTAGACCTCCCAGACAGGTATAGCATAAACGGTTTAGGACTAACAAGCGCGTTTTCAGAATGTACACATAGTTTATGCTATAAAAGTTCACTGGTACGTTGTGCTTATAATGTTCTTAAGTGATACAACGTGGATTGTGAGGATTGCGCGCGAAGCGCGCCGAAATTTGGGGGTATACTTCAATGCCAAAATGAAAAACCTGCACGCAGGCTCAGCCAGGGGTGGTGCTTTGATTTGCCGACATGGGAGGAAGCGCCCTGACTGGGGGCCAGCTACTCTAAGTCCCGACAGATGCAATGGGTTGCCAAACTCAAAATATGAGGGGCGCGAAGCGCGCCGAAAAATTTGGGGTTATATTGAATTTTCATTAAGGAAAGTTGAAAAAGTTTGGGTTTTTATTGAAGAATCTGGACAAAACCAAGAAATTTGTTCGGGTGACTGTATGGTCGTCGTCGGGGATTACATTCTTTATCTTACCCATTAAGGATCTCCTACGAAACTGAAAGATCTTTTTCTTACAAAATATGTTTGCCACGATGGCGAGGCTGAAGAAAGAATCTTCTAAAAGTTAGGAAAAAGAAGAAAGAACTTCGGAATGATGCATGCATTTTCGTGTTTCTCTAGAATCACGCCTACACGGAAGAACAACATTTGTGGAAACGTTGAAATCCAATATGTTTGAAACGGGGGCGTTACCACTAGATAGAACTAGAGATGAAAGCGCGCGTAGCGCGCGAAAATTTTTTGAAGTTATAGAAAAAATCGTTACAGAACTTACTGGCTACGAGCCTGATAAATAGACGTTTGGAATATTTTCTGAGCATATCTATGTCTTCACCAATATTAGTCTATAAAAAAATTGGGGAGAGGGGGGGGGGGCTAAAGCGCCCTAGCTCCCATAGAACTGTGTCTGGTACAATTACCTTAATAATGTTCATGAGATTGATTGTAAATCGTGACGCATGCGCGCGAAGCGCGCCCAAATTTTCATTAAATAAGATTTTCATAATAAAACCTGCATTCAGAATCTCCATCAAAATACGTTCAATTGCCCAACAAACCAACATGTCACTCAAAAAGCCAGTCTTTTACCTGGTAATTTGTAAACAGCTTTAACTTCTGCTGTTGTGCTTCTCCGAAAGTTGCTATCGGAAGATGTTGATAATAAGAAAAACACTGAGGTAAGGTTTGAAGCGCGCGGAGCGCGCGAAAATTTTGAGAGTTTGAGAAGAATTTGCGGAAAAGGACAGCTTTGATTTGATTTAACGTGAGGAAAATAACGTTTGGTATTATTCTCACTTGGTCTAGTTGGAAAATATATACAAAGTTGACATAGGCTCAGTCGGAAAAATGTGCTAGACTGAGATATCAGAAATTCCAACTGGCATTTCAGATTTTCCGACTATCGTCGCTCTGACGAACTTTGGGGGGTGAGACACCCCCCGGTCGCGACGGCCCTGGATAAGACTTGAACCATTCTAGGGCTGTACCTGCACCAGCCCGATTGTTTAGCCTTAGAATTAGTCTGCTGTCAGGCTGTGGTCCGCGGTGTCAAAGGCAGCACACAGATCCAGCAGTAACAAGCCTGTGACCTTTACATTGTCCATTCCTTGTAAAATATCATTTTGAACCTTAAGCAGGGCCGATTCTGTGCTATGGTGAGACCGATAAGCAGCCTGACGATTGTCCCATAGATGATAGTTATAAACAAAGGAGTCTAGTATTTTCATTGCCACACGCTCGAGAGTCTTCTCAAGAAAAGAAGCATTTGCAACTGGTCTAAAGTTTTTCAAAGCATTACGACCAAGTGATGGTTTCTTAAACAAAGGGCGGACATGTGCAATTTAAAAATCATCCGGCACAATTTCAGATTCCAGTGAGTGACATAAAATCAAATTTACTTAGTAAAGAAACTATCATAATAATTACCCCATAAAAGGGAATAAGCTACCCCCTAATCTTCTTCTGAAGTAACGGTTAAGTCTTAATGTTTTCCTTATTTCTCTTGGAAGTACTTTCATATTGTTTCAGGATGTAAACAACGCATTTAATAAAGTAAGTCCGCATATTAAAGTGACATGGTTGTCACGGCACGTGATTATGGTCACATTATTTTCACATGATTAAAAATTAATGCACTAGGACACCACCGACTACCTAGTACAGCTACTAATTCAATTTGTGTCACTCTAAAGAAACTTGTAGATGCCGTTCACAACTTAAACCTTTTCTTACTCGTTTTTTTTTTTACTTTTCTCGTACAAGACCCTAAGTCCTAAGAGAATGTTAGCGAATATAGCCTTCGTAGAACTGAATGAAGGATGGCTTTTCATTGTTTCCTGTTGCAGTACTGCGCCCTTAACTGGTAGCATACAGCGCTGTAGTGATTAATTATAACGGACACAATATTCGTGCTTGTTTCTATGAAGTTCAAATAACATACGCCCTTCCTTATGGTCGGAACAGTGTAATTGATACAAATTTACAACCTCTGTAACCAGTCAAAGCTGTACTACGAATAACATGAGAATGAAAGTACCAACTCGAAAAGAAGCTGTACTTCTATATATGGTGATATAAAAGTAATATAATAAACAAGTGAAACATCATACACTAAGAGATGGGAGCTTGATGATGTGGATATAGATTGATATAGACAGATATGTACTTAGGGGCGTAGCTAGGGTAGATGAGACAGGGAAAGGGGTACTTAATGAAGGGCCCGAGGACACGCCCTCTACTTTGGATTTAGGGAAAGAGTTCTACCTGTTATATTAGCTATTGTTTGAATGAAAACTGACAATTTTGTACCATTTATACCACAAATCAAATCAGCTCCCAAAAGAAAGTTTGGAGTAGACATCCATCATTACTTTTAACAAAGAGAGGGTGGGCAAATGTCCATAGCCTACTTCTCTCTGGCTACGCCCCGTATGTGCTTTGTTACGTTGAAGGGCCAGAAGGCGAAACGTACACCACTGACAATATTAATCTTAAAAATACATCTGGTTGGAAGTCAACGAGAAATTATGGGATTAGAGTCAATCCAAAAAGTCTTTTTGAACGCAATCTGTTTTATGTTTTATCACTTGAAAAATGTGCAAAAGAGCAGCACCTATGACCCTAAGGCAACTTATGTACAATATATCGCATAGGCTGTTTATCTAGCCTACCTATTACACGGTATCCTTTCTGAGACGGCTTAAGGTAAAACTGAATTTTTACTAGTATGAGAGTTAGCTAACTGTCTTTCGGGTGGAGGTATTGGCATTTAGTTAGGACTAAAGTAAGGCAATTTAACATGCTTGTGAGATGAATGTGTTATAAGATTTGTGGAAAAGAAGTAGTGTAACATAGCTAGAAAATAGCCTTCCTATTATCCTTATCCAAAACAAAAAGAGAAAAAAGGAAGAAGAACAAAACTGGCAAAACAAGTGTACAGAAATGTGATCTCTTAATAAGTCGATTTGCGTTTTACGTAGTAAGTGAAACATAACTAGGCAGGTGCAGTATTCTTCGTGTTCTAGGTAGGAAGTGAGAAATTGCAAATATTATTTGGTTAAGCATAAGGCTATGATTAAAAGGGGAACCATTAAACTGCACAAAAATCTGTTTTTCCCGGTGTGAAGTTATCCTGATGACGGGATCATGGCCTAACTAGCTACCACCAAACTACAAAATAGCTTCACGAACAAGCTGTGACCAGCGAACTTATTCATAGAAGTGAATATATATATTCAGTTATATAAGATGAGGTTTTGAGTTTCTAGTAGGAATATTGTTTTTGAAACAAAGTGAACGATGATTTGAGACTGAGGAACTGGTTTCTATATTCATTTATGAACTTGAACACCTCAAAAGTTTCTTTCTTTTTTTCTTTCCTTTCATCATCATCATCATCATCATCATCATCATCATCATCATCATCATCATCATCATCATCATCATCATCATCATCATCATCATCATCATCATCACCATCATCACCACCACCACCACCACCACCACCATCATCATCATCATCATCATCATCATCATCATCATCATCATCATCATCATCATCATTATTATTATTATCATCATTTTTGTTTTCTCTTTTTCTAAGCCTAATCCTAAGATTTGTGTAACTTCTCTTCATATTTCTGTACTTTTAGTGGCCAGACTAGAAAAGTCTCTCAACTTACTTCTGGTCCCTCTCCCTTCTCATCCCTTCATGTACTATTAGTACTGACAACATTCTTTAATATCGTTCTGTATATGTGTTATTAAATTGTATTAATTTGATTGTACATATCTTTTGTAATTATGAGAAGGAAGAAATAAACTAAACTGAACTGAACCTAAGTCCAGTGAAATGGGACTGACATGTCGGGTACCGTGACGGAAAGCCACAGATAGTGCAACCAGTCAGGGGAAATGAGCAAAGAATGAATTTAACAATTAAGTTAATTTTTGAGGCCTCTTTTACTTTTTTAATTTGTTATGATCACTATCCCAACTTACTTTAAGTTAATACAAGAATTGTAAGTAAAAATATGTTTGTGTAATTTTTGAAGTTGTTTTGGGAAAACGCCACTCACCACTCACCAAATCTAAAATTTCTTGTAGGGTCACCCCCTGTAACATCAACGTTATCTGAGGTCACCGGGGTGAAAATACGAAATTCCTAAAAACTGCTTGTAAACACGATATCTCAAGAGAACAATTGTGGACAATCTTCATACTTGGTATATAACTTGATCATATTAAAAGGAAGAACCCTAACGTTTCAGTGGAGGTCAGAGGTCATTTGAGATCATTATAGGTCAAAATCCAAAAACCTTGAAAAAACATAATTCAAGACAGGGATGATGGATCTTTTTATACCTGGTATTAGGATGTGCTACTTTAAGAGAGAGGGACCTATGGATTTTTTGGAGGTCAAAATTCATATGAGGTCATGAGAGGCGAAACTACAAAAACCTCGTAATCTATTAAATTCACAGTGGGCGGAACCTCCAAATTGCGTTCGACGTTTCGTGACTAACGAAAAGTTAGTTTCAAAGGAAAAGTTAAAAAGTTATAGAGAAAAACATTTTCTGTTTCACAAGTGTTACAGTAATAATACTAATTCAAAGTACCTTATTATGAACACGTGGAAAAGATGCTGTAATTATAGAATGATTAGAAATCACTAACCGAGTGCATTGATGGGGTAGTGGATAAGGGCTCGGTTCCTCACGCAGATGGTCCGGGTTCGAATCCTCCCTAAGACCCCTCTTTTTCATTTTTTGTTACTTACTTTCTCGTGGGGTTCGAAGGTCATATGAGGTTAGCATAGGTCAAGTTGTGAAAACATCGTAAAAAGTGATATATAGTCAAGAAGTATAAATTTGCGGGATGAACTCAGTAGTGCGACAAATCACCCCCTCTCAGCAAAGAATCACTTAGCGTTTGGGCTTTCTGGTTAATTTAACCTATTACAGCTAAAATTTGCAGATGGTATGTTTATGAATCATTATGTTTGATACGCAGCTGTTTCGAACTAATGTCTTTAAAGAGTACAATCAACAAGTAGTTATAAGCTAATTTCCCATTCTCTGCCTAGTTGTTTCGTCAATAAATGTTAGTCGCCTTGCATATATGGCCTTCAAAATTTGTTTGATGCGATAATTTATAACATATACTTGCACTGAATAACCACCCAATGCATTACTGTACACAGTTTCTGAGAGATCTCTGCATTAACGACAGAATCATCTTGATCTAGCGCTTTTACTCTTGACAACCTTGTTCATTACTATAAAAATATTGCTTGCAACTGAAAGGTTGCGAAATTTTGAGATAGGCCTACAGCTATTCAGATCAGTGTTAACACATGATAACGAACTCGTAATTACTGCGTAACACTACGCGACAACAGCAGTTGTTCAATACACATTAATTCTGTAAAGTGCATGTATAAACTGACATGTCGAATGTGCCTGACTGGTTTTGCCTATGATGGCTACTGTACTCGAATAAATGTAGATAAAAATACCATCTTTTACCTCAAGTTTACTTGACATATCTTGACACCAAAATGTGGGGCACAAATTTCTTTTCACATGTAGTTTTAGCCTATATGGTCAGTGCCTTCGGACGCAGTTTCTAAGATTCGGGGGGAGCCATTCAGTTACCGAGTTTTGACGAAATTTCCTGAGAAAATTTTCACTTTAAAAACAAATACAATTCAAACTGATAATTACGCGGGTCAGGAGCTACAGTCACCCCATAATGATATTACGTAAATTCATTGTGTTGTGGTTAGACACGTACGTATCTCATAAAATGTATGACAAGAATTAATAAATGCAGAGCGAAATACCTTATTTCGAAGCCTCTGTGGTGGATAACAGTAAATAATAACACTTGTAATGTGTAATGACGTATCCAATGAAACTTAATAGGAAATCACTGACAAATTCCAATCAGCTATTTACTAGGCTGACGAAGAGAGTGGGAGGAGCAGACTGGGGGAGAGAAATATCTCTTTTATCACCACCTGATCATTTTGTCACTGATTGGATTATAGGTTGTAAAATCTTACAGTACATACCTCAAATTGTTTTTCTTCATCCGATCATGACTCCTGTCATTGGTCTTATAAAAAAGCCTAATAGACGACTAACAGTTGGCCGAAATCGATAATGCAGAGGGTATGAGGAAGGAGGGAGTATGAGGTATTTTGACGGTTTTCCGGGGCTTTGGAACAATGATTTTAAGAATGGGAGATCTGGTACTCAATTCAGAGTTGTGTGCACTCTAAGCGCGCAGCAAAAATCGCCCTTTTAAGACTTTTTAGCAATATGAGTAATGGAAAAGCTAAGAAAAGTATCCCCCTTCGCTTAGCGCCTGTCCCATATTACGGTACCGGAAATGGCATTTTCCGTGCCTTACAAAATTCACAGATCGATATGTGATAAAAACTTAATTTTGAAACTTTCTGGGGGCAGGGGGTAACTGCTCCCTCCACTGCGTATGGGCGTGGGACATTGGTGGGTACAATAAAAATGGAAGATTTTGTACTAAGCTATGACAATCGAGATGTTCCATCGTTTTAAAATAATCTTTAAAGTTAGTTAGATGAAGTTTAACGACACACCAGCACAAATGTGTCATATAGTGTCAAGTAAAGTTTAAATACGGTGCAAGTCCTTCCCTTTAGTCGCCTCTTACGACAGGCGGGAAATACCGTGGCATATTCTACAACCCCCAGCCCACAGGGGGCTAAAACAATATTTAAAACAGCTGAAGAAGACAGCGTTGTTTGGGACATTTAATTGTAGCGTATTGTTTTATAAATGCAGTATCGTTCATTACATAAAAAAATCTGCTTTTTCCAAGTCCCTCTTCTTTCCATAGAGCACGATATAGGAACCTATGTCCTGCTCTATGGTTCTTTCATTTTTCATAGTTAATAATGGTCTGGGACAAGTGCCCTCTCAAGTTTTCTAATACTAGTGTCGATAGTGAAGGTTATACAGTACATGATACTTTCAAAAACCAATGAAATATTTTATGGGTAGCATTGCTATGGGCATGGCAACGGGAGTCGGTAGTTAATATGCCAGGGAAGTAATTTTCAGTGGAGGCTGTATCTTGGGAAGTTGTGAACTGCGTACCTTTAACCGCGATCGCGAAGGCTGGGTCCTCCCCGAGTAATTTTTCTTAAATTTGACAATTGACAGCTTTTGGGGTCATTCTGGACCATTTCTAGAGAAATTCCTACTTCCTTCAGTTGTAGTTTGAAATGTATAAGAAATATTTTTCTTATGGTGATTGCAAATTTACGATAGAAACTGTCAGTCAATTTGATGGGGATGGTGGCAGGTGGTTGGTGGGGAAAGTGAACAGAGGGAGGGGTAGCGAGGGTTTTGGAAATAGTAGTTTATTTAAACTATCCTACAGGAAGTAATAACAAGGCAATTCCACCAAATTTTTCAGACGCACAGCAGTACTAATGAAACATCAATTTATATTAGTTTTACGGGAAGCAGGCCGATTAACTACACATGGGTAAGTCTTGGGATTTTGATTGCAAGCACTATAGAGCATTTAATGAAGTGCATTAGAACTTTCAGTGACCCTTACCCCTGAGCTCGAATTTAAAATAGTGTGGGGCGCAGGAGACGCCCATGGCTTGAAAAATATTTAGGGTGCCAGACAAAATTTCCAACTGTATTAGTTAGTTTCCTTTGGGGTGCCCTGAAGGGCGAGCAGAAAAAATCTTCCTACTATTCTTCTGTATTTAGAATAGAATAGCATAGCATAGCATAGAATAGGGTTAGGGTTAGAATAGAATAGGGTTAGAATAGAATAGATCTTCATTTGATCCAAAGAAGGGAACTAAAACTGCCTGCCAACAGCTCAATTCAACAAGTAAAAGTACAAACTGAGTAAATATAAAAACAACATCACAAGGCGTATATACAAAATACATGAATGAATAAATGGTTAAAAGAACATAAAAACTAATTATTTACATAAAATACCAATGATTGTATCAAAAATAGTAAAAAGGGGTTATATCCTACCAAAAGCGGTATTATAAAATTTTATTGCACGTGGAACAAACGAGGAAGGATGTCGATTAGTTAAAGCAAGGGGAACTCTAAAGCGACCAGATCTAGAAGTAAACAATTAGTAAGTACGCAATTTAAGGGTGGCTATCGTCCTCATGATGTCCCTCGATTTACCCCCAGCCTCACTATTATACACAGTTTCTACATTATGCAGTATCTCCCCGATGATCCTTCCCGCCTCTCTGATAATTTTATCTAGTCTATCAAAACCACACTATGTAGCCCAAGAGACCAAACAATAACGCCAAATACCAGCTATGACAGAGTTATAAAACGGGTGTAAGATTTTTGGATTAACATTGAAATAATTGAATTTATGAAAGCAATACAGTAGCCTTTCAACGGTAACGTCAGTATGACAATGCCAATTCAATTTGTTATCAATTGTTACTCCTAAATACTTATATGTTTGCACACGTTCAATTTCAGAACCTTTGATAGTTAAAGGATTATAACCAGGAGTACTTTTACGAAAATCGATTATCATCTCCTTAGTTTTTGACACATTAAGTTCTAAAAAAATACTGTCACAGTAATCAATAAATGAACTCAATTGATTTTCATACAAAGTAGAGTTTTCCTTAGAGATTAGGCCTATCATAACAGTGTCATCTGTAAACTTAAGTAAAGGGCAAGATGGTTCAGTTGATACTCAATCGTGAGTATAAAGAGTGAACTAGAAGGAAACAAGAACGGTTCCTTGAGGGGCCCCTGTATTTGATGTAATCATTGCCGAAGTGTTTACGGATGAGGTGATCTTGACATACTGTGAACGATTGGTCAGATACTCAAGTATCCATTGTAATACATTATGCTGAACTGATTGACTGTCATAAAGTTTCTTAATTAGTAAATAGGGTTGTACAGTATTAAATGCTGATGAAAATTATAAAAACATTACCCTGGCACTATTACCATTTCTTGTTTTCTCAAGGTGTGAATAAAGTTTTTCTAAAGCTACTAAAATGGCATCATTACAGCTTCTGTTTCTCTGGTAAGCAAATTGAAGGGGATCTAAAATGTCGGTGACATACTGAGATAAAAACCGTTTAAAAAGACGTTCACACACTTTCATTGGTATGGGTGTCAGGGCCACTGGTCGTAAGTCATTCATGGAATTGATTGTTGCTATTTTGGGGTATTATGCATGAGCGCTTCCAAAGGTCGGGAATGACGCATAAGTTGTATGATTGATTAAAAATGTACGTGAAAATAGGAGCAATTTGTTCAGAGCATGATTTCAGAAGTCTAGTCGAGATATTATCAGGGCCAGCAGCTTTTGATGCTACCAGATTTTTGAACTCCATACAAACATCATTCTCAGTAACTACCATTAACACATTCCCAGTTCTCTCATTTTTCGAGAGTTCACGAAGTTGGGTCAACTCTTTTCTGAAATCATATTTATCAAACCTGTTGTAAAAAGCATTCAAATCATTTGCGTATTCAGCAGAGGTATATGGTAGATCGCTATGCTTCTTACAATTATTAGAATAGCCACTCCTTCAAGTTTTCAAACTTGTTTGATATCACTTTAGCTTTTTCCACTTTGATGACAAGTTTTAACTCCTTCTGTATAACGTTCAGTTTGTCTTTTTCACTTTGTGCGTACAACTGTTTCTTTCTGTTTGTCACTTCTTTGGTTATCCAGGGCTTGTTGTTAGGAAACACTTTCACCTTTTTGGTATTGAGTTCTCTCTACAGAATTGTGTATGTAGGAGGAAACAACATCCATCAGATCACTGATCTCGGGATTAGCATCGATAAATACACTCCAGTCAGTGCTTTCCAGGCATCCTTGTAATTCACTCACAGCATAATCAGTCCATTGATTATGATGATCACAGCATTTGGGGCAGATCTTTCTATATCATGTATAAGAGCACGCAGTTCCTGAGACCCGGCTTTTGCAACAGATCTATCAGAGATGTAGACTGTGCAAAATACAACATGAGAAAACCCCCTTGAAAGATAATATGGGCGCATACTAACAGTTAAGACCTCCAGATTGAGTGAACACGAATAATCTTTCAGAACTGCATTGTTTGGGTGGCACCATTTTTCATTTATATATACAGAAGTTCACCTCCGCAAGTCTTTTCAGTATTTTGTAGTATTCTGTCGCCTCTTAACAACTTAAACCCATCAATGGCCACGTGATCATCCCTGTCGGTATCTTTTAGCCAAGGCTCACATAATAGAAATGTTTCTATATTCACCAAAATGGTGGGTTAATGTTTATCTTTATTTAACATTGTAAAATTTAATCATAACAGGCTGTTACAATTCTCTTACAAGTTTTCTAGTTTCGCTTTGTTTCGCTGAACTAACAAAACAGAACGTCGCCTGAAATATTGCCCTTGAAGAGCTGAAAGATTAGTTTCGTCAGCACCCACCCATAGAACAATGAAAACCAGGATGCTGTCATGGGGCAGGTCCTGACGAATGAGGTCATTTGGGTCCACAGCTGACCTCGGCCTCATCGTGGCTAAGGTGCGGTTGGTAAGTTGGAATTTTAAAACCAGGATCTGTAAGGAAATTGACGCACTATAAAGGGCACAACTTTCCCTTTCAGATAGATCTCCGTCTACCATAGGTAGATCGCAAAGGATATTTGACCTCTCAACACCACTATATGCACAGAAAAGCACCCTTTAGAACAGAAATCTGTGACCACAATCTTGAGAGGACACATTTTGCTTCCGTAAATTGCAGGAGATAGCACTCTCCTTGACAAATGTGTGGCAATAGAGTCCATTATCTATGATACGTGGAGGTTAGTATATGGTGCAAAGGACGCCAAATCAGGTTTCATGTGTTTAGGAAAGTGGCCTTGTCTTCTTAATCCGCCACTGGTCTGATTTTTATAAAAACATAAATACGGCTGTCATCTTTCGAAACTGCATTTTCTATACATCGAAGGACAACGAATCAAGAATATCGTGAGAAAATACAGCGCTCCAAGAAGTGAGAGCTTTGAACTAATTATGACGTTAGAAAAGTATATTGGAATCAAAATACATTAGACGTGTTTCATTTGTAACAGCCTATAAAAAGTATCTTTAGGGCGAGAGGTTTGCAATAATTATATATGATGACAAAAAAATCTGAAGGAGTTTGACTCTCAAAGAGGATTCAAGTTCTGAAGGGGGGGGGGGGGGGGGGCTCAGAAGAACCATTGAAATTCCCATGCACGGGCAAGTGATGGGAGGAGACATATTTTACGCACATGGTATATGGACTTGGAAGTACTACCTCCGAGGCCCAGTTAGTACTTCCATGATAAAACTTTTCTTACTCTATGAAGTGATACGTAACAATATAATTTAGGGCCACATATGCCCTTACCTAACGTTCACGATTGGCAATGAACCTGGTAATACGTGGCTATCTACAGAAGATATCAATCACAACCAAATCCTCTCCTGGAACAGAAATGAGGGACTTGACTTGTCAGTAAATGATAATATTCATATACAAAGACAACTTCCTTATCTCAGGAAATCTAAATGGCGCATCCATAAATTCCTTATACTACATAATAAGAAGCTGTCATTGACGAATAAAATAAAATGGAAGCACAGGGACGTTGCTATAGCAACTACGTAGGTAAAATGGAGATTTTTTTAAGGTTCTTACTTGTAAAGTATTAATTAACGAAAATTAAGATATTTGCTTTATTTAATAAAGTTGAGTTCCTAATGTATGTTTAATGAGCCAGTAATTTCTAAGAAAGCCCACACTCTTAAAACACCGGGGTTAAATTTAACCAAGATCGGTGTTCTATTTACACCAACACAATCCTGGTTAAATTTTCTATGAAATCTTAGTTAAACTAACGCAAATTCTGGTTAAAATAACTAGGACTTGAGTTAGTTTAACTAGGATTTCATGGAAAATTTAGCCAGGATTGTGTTGGAGTAAATAGAACACCGATCCTGGTAAAATTTAACCACGGTGTTTTAAGAGTTCAAAGCAAACACAAAATATAAAAAATACATAAGCGTACGTGATTTCAACGACTGTTTCTTTCAAACCCAGGCAGAAAAAAAGGCGAAATCAAGATGATCTACAGTGTATTGAGGTATAATCTTAGTCTTAGGTTTTAACGAATGAATTGTATAGTGAATACAACATGTGCATCATTTGTCTCATTCGTTTAAAGAAATTAACAATTGTTGAAAAACACCGTTCTCCTCCACGGACTCTTCAACCTGTTCATCACTGTGAGTAAGGTCAGTACAGTGTGCATCACACCTTCAATTGACTGTGACGAAATTTACTCCAACTCAGTACTCAATTAAGGTACTGTACCTTAATTAATAGTGTCTAGCTGCCTCAGCCTAGTTGGAGCAGAGTGGCTGGGTCTGCTGTTAACTATAAAATACTCCACATATCCAATTACAAATGGGTTACTTTGAACCTTCATGGTTTACTGGTCAAAGGAATTGGAGCTTTTCACCCTCGAACAGCTGCTCGGGTGCGTAAATATGGAGAAGTGTAGCTATAAAAGTTTCTAAATTGGTGAACATAATACGAATTATGCAATAAATATTTATGGTTTGAAACTCTTTTGCCCTTCATACACATTTTTGGCAAAGAAAGGAAGAATTTCAGGTGTTATCTAGGGGGTGAAATTGGGTGCCTCCGAAAAAATATGAGATAACAAGAAAATAAATAGATAGGAGGTAGATTAAGGAAAAAAGGAAGAAGAAAGACAACATCATAGGAAGAAGGGAAGGGAACCAACTTAAAAATGGTATATCGTGACGTCAGTCCTTAGGGCTATGTTTTTCAAGGCACTAGTCCAAATCGATTTTTGACCTTAACTTTCAAATGACTGAAAGCAGTACATTTGTACATTTAATTGGTATTCTTTGTGAGGATGGGTTGGGATAAGGTATCTTTTCGAATAAAAGGCGGATGCAGACTATTTTAAATGCCCTCTTTGACAAAACTTTTTCTCCCGAAATCGCATCGACGGGGGCGCAAAAACATTGAAATATGAGGAAGATCGCCCCTCTGCATTCTTGTCAATAACACACAGTGCAAAAGTCACAAGCACCATAGACTCCTGAAGTAACACCAGATATAGCATTTGCCGTGCGATTTCTTGAAAATAATACCGGAAAAGTAAAATGTATGTCCGACACTTATTTATATACATCACAATTTACATGTGTAGTGTAATTTGTGTGAAGAAACCCAGTCTATAGTATAAATTAAAGCCAACTCTCTATGACGTAAAGGAAACCTTTGATGACGTCACCAAATGACCTTGGTCAAATCACCTCAAACAGCTTAGTCCAAAAGCGTTGCCATTTATAAAGATGTGCATAAACGAGCCGCTTCCATGTGCAGCTGGAGAAACTTCGTGCCAACGTATATGTTTGCTAATACCTAATACGAAACAAAAACCTTTGTTGGCTTTATCTTACATCATGAAAACATGAAATTCTATTGTTGCCATCGCAACGGTTCTAAAGTAGGGTTTCAATAACGGTGAGAGTTTTTCACATATTTTATTCAGTTATTTGAAGGGATTTAATGTGACGAGGAAGTTAGTGCCTAAATACCTACAAATAGCACTATCATTTACTGGTGGCTCAGAAATTATGTAGGCCAGCTAATTAATTGATCGAACCTTCCCTAAAACGCCCACATAGTAATTTCATCTCAGCGGCCAAGTTAAATAAATAACAGGATGCTTAAGGTAAGACTGTCTATAAAGATGAAGTGAAAGTGAAAGTGCTGAAGAGATTCAGATTGAAATACTTTAAACCTAAAAGTGAGCACCATAGACATAAAATATCGCAGAAAGTGTCCATTGATTCCATAACAATTTAGTGAAGCCGTGAATTTTGCCTTGCTACCTTTGTAGTGCACCAAAGTTGGTAGCTGACATGCTTAAAGGGAAAATGCAGTCACTCCAATTTGATTTAGTGTAACCAGGTATCCGGTTTGATGAATGGCTCTTGAGAATCATGTGACAATATTTTTTACACTGAAATGTGAAATTCACGCAGGTTTATACTCTCTGGTTTACCTTTAAAATGCAATATTTATTTTCTGACATATCATGAAAGATACTTGAAGTGATATTAGAGGATATATGTGAGATTTAGCCTTTGTTTTAAGATATGTTTGGGGCAACTGGTTTTGCCCTTTAATTATGCATTTTGCGATGTAGAATAATGTAATACGATGTAAATTCTCTCCTGAATTTATAGGTGTACCCTGTTTTATGAGTAAGTTATCAGTTTCCCTACTAAGTGAATGATGAACACATTGTGGTCAGTGTAAGTATTGATACTGTTTAATGTGACGTCACTCGTGTAAATAAATCCCTTGCTTGGAATGAAGACAAACCATATCGTCTTCGCTGCTCATACCGCGAGCTCTCCTCCAATTCGTAAGAGAGATCGCAAATTGAGAGCAGCGAAACTAAACGCAGACAAAATCGGTTTGCTTTCCCTGGTAATTCGATTTGGCCCTTGAATGCCATCACACTTAACATTATCAATACGTAAAGTTTATAAGTGTTTTCCCCGCCCTTTTCACTTGCAATAGCAGCAATACTTCTGAAATTTGTGAGTACAAAAAAGGCCTACACATCCATACACACACGTAACGAACAGACAAGTGTTTCAAAACGTGAGTACGAGTACCTTTTCACCACATGTAAGTCTGTAGGTGACCATTTGGACTGGGGGCACAAACTTTTTACCGGAATCTCTGAGCCTTTTCAGTAAAATTTTGCTCGGATTTTTACAAATTCTGCCCGAATTTGGGGGTTTCCAAACTTGGAGGAGCAGTGTCCCTCCTCATTCGTCTGTGGGTAATAATGAAAACGACCATTCTTTCCCCGTTTGCATGCAAGGGCCGCTTTTCGTAGTTTAAATTTCAGCGCCCTCTATTTGAGGTTCACCTCTCGTCTAACAGGTTGTAACATTCTCCACTGCATGATTTCTTTGGTAAATTGCAGAACGCATGCAAGGTCGGCCTGCACTCTTACCACTTGTCTTTCGTTTAGCTATCTAACACTAGTAAAATCTGCAAGGATATTTACGAAAAGGAAATTAATTTAACGTTGACTTCATAAGCGTTTCAACAGCCACTAAAGTGCAGACGTTCAGCGAGAGGTACTACCTGAGATCTCATAACTAACGGTCCGTAATCCAGTTTTTTAAGGACGAAAAACGGTCCGTCATCCAGTTTTTTAAGGACGATTATTTTTGTCCCCATAGCTGTACAAACTTTTTATCGTAAATTCATCCAGGCGTAAGTGTAAGTATAATATTAAATTTATTATCTTAATTCAGTTTTAAAAGGAAAATAGAGCAGTTGATGCGTGCCCTAAAAAGCGGTAGGGGAAGAACTGAGAATCAATAGTTCTTGTTAATACTATAGTGTACTGTCTCAAATATGAACTACTAAGCCTAATTTTCTAGGTACGGTTTACGAATTTTGTCATTAGTATGCTGAAATTTGTCTTTCATTTTAGAAAGATCATAAAAATTTCCAATCACTTCCATTAAATTTGTTAACTGTAGTTACACCTATGTTACAGAATCCAAATAAGATGACGGCAAAAGAACAGGGGATATATGTTCTTTGAAATCTTATCACAGAAGAAATCAGTTACTGACTTCCCTCTGATACCAAAAACAGAAAGCTTGCAAATTGTGAAAAACTTTGTAGCTTGCTTATTTCTCCAAGCTAGGTCTAAACATTTATGTAATAACATTGTCAGTGTTTTTGTCATCTTCGGTCCCCAAATTCTGAACCTAAATGGTCTGCGGCCTGAAATTCAGTATTCGTACTTGCTTGCCGTGGTTGTCAGAACTTTTTCAGAAAGTTATAAAAACTTACGAAGAAATGTGGAAATTTCATCAAAAGAAATCGTGGTGTGCAAAAACGAGAAAACATACCGGTATATACTTTTTATAAGTAAGTAAAAGCAGCACACGTTTGTTATATCATTGTATGCACAGCTATTTTGTTCACTGTAGGTTGATTGCATCTTATCCCGTAAGGTAACTGGATCAATGAAGGTGGTTCATGCTTCCCGGCGAACATTAATCTCTGAATCACCACACCACAAAAGACTGTAGACCTTCGTTATTTAAAGACGGTGCTCCGTCATTCACTTGGGGTGGAGTTAGCATGGTGCAACCACTTGGGAATTTTCTGGTGACTCATATTTGCTTGTTTGGCGTGGGCCTATCTGTTTGCAGTGATGCTTGAGAGGCTTTAAATTGGTGAACTGAAATGGGGTATCTGGTTGCCCGTCTAAGGAAATGTTCCAACTCAGGAAGTTGTCCGATTCAGTACTGTTGTGGAGCAGTGTTGCAGAGCAGTGATCCTCCACCCCTCCCAGCCTTCTAAAAGGTGGCTTAAGATGGGATACACTCACGTCCTTCAGATGGGGGCGTTTAATGGCGGTCCCGGGAGTAGGATTGGGAACGATTGGTAAACCCTCACCCCATTACCCTTTGAGTACCAGTCGCAAAGACGAGGCAAATCTCGCCGGTTTTCATCCACAACCAATCTTCCTCGATGAGCCCAAGTGATTTCCTGAGGCCTAGAACGTATAAACCTAAACTTAAAGAGGAAATGCAGTCACCAAAATATGGCGTTGCTTAGTTCTGTGTGCTAAGGCTCAACAGTCTGGTTTTACTTGTGATACAAAGGTGTAAAATGTGATATGAAGAAGACATTTCAAAAATTTCTTTCATTTTTTAAAGAAGACATTTCACAAGGGGTCATTGAAGCATTTGCTTTGAACATTTTCCTGCATTGCCAGCAAATTATGACATTAATTTTGTCCTGAAAAGAGGTCTCTTGCCGACAAACATATTTTGGCCGGATGGGGAGGTTAGCCCAAGACCCTTGTCTCAAACGCCCATTTTGTGATATGTACGGTAATATTTTTTTCGTGGAAACATCACGAGACGTCTTTAACTGACATATATAAGAGGAGATTAGATAGGTTTAAAAGTCGGGTTAGAAGACTCCTTATGAATTTCAAAGGTCTGGTGGCAGGAAAACGACATAATCGGTCAGTTAGTTATTGATTTAAATACCAGTAAATCATACTATATTTATTAGACATGACAATTTCCATTAACTCAGATCAAGTATTGACCATTTTATACAGTCATTTCTATTTTTACACCTCCAACTTTAGTAAACATTAAATAAATGTGCAAATCTGTGACGTGGTAAGACGACTGACATTTCATGTTTTCCTTTGTTTTCCAACCTTCATTTCGAGATCTTTTTGTTTGGGGGGGGGGGGAGGTGTCATTATTTCTCTAAATTACTATAGGCTATAAAAAGGTACGTACCTTGTGGAAAAGTGCGTGCTATGATATTTACAGCAATATAAATCCCGCCATCGGGGGCGTGGTGGCAACTCTTTGTTTGCATTCTACGCCCCCATACATCCCGGTCAAAAGGGTTTTGTCATCAAACCTAACGACATTTTAACGATGACACGTTTTTATCACATTTATGCCCGCTGAAAGATGTAACATCAGTTCTGGGCAATTGGAATCAGGGAGATGCAGCTGCCAGCCCCAAGAGTTTCCAGTTGAAGATTTATGTTGTCTTGAACCGTCCCAAATTAACTCAGAAAATGTCAAAACTTGGGAGATGAGTGATTCAGCTCAATGATTCAGCCCTAGTCAGTCGTACTAGCAGAAACTTTCTGACTGCACCGCTATGTACCCCAATACCTGTTTCTTGATATTCTCTCTCTTTTCAGCTCTTCTTGTAAGAAAATTTTCGTAAGATGATGGAAGGCTACACTGCATCTACTGAAATTGTGGTCAATCAACCAAAGCCGGTAAGCACATGAACCTTTCACATAAGTACTTGAAATTTATGGAATAATTTTTTCTTTTGTTCCAACCCACCTGCTGGCACTTCATAGTACCAACAACATTGTTTAAAAAGTAATCCCGACTTGTTAAATTTAGAACTAAGTATTGGGGGTATGTTCAGGCAAGTAACGTAAGGGGATGGGAGAAACGCCAGTTGGCAAAGATCCAATTTCTATAGGTCCAAAAATAAAGTATTTACAAACGGAATTTAAATAAAACATCAAGAATGTTGAGACACATTTTAGCCAAGACAAGGAAAAGCCTATTTTGCTTCCATTTAAGACTTGATGATTGAAAACTTCAAGACACAAATCGCTTTAAATAAATACAAAGAGTAAACCTCAAGACTAAACCAAGAAATCATAGGTTATGTTCCCATACATATATGTCTAAGGGTAAAGGCCCACTTTTCGGGGAATCAAGCTCCCCCAGCCTGAACCCTGCCCCAGAGAACTCTTGGTTACCAACCTATGTATTTGTAATATTAACTGTGGGCGAAAAAGATTTGAAAAGCACAATGTTCTTTGAGAAGAGCCGGAATTTGTTTTGTATTTATTTCAAGAAGTCTGCCTTATTGAGAATTTGCTTAGCTAGTGGATATTTTAAAGGTGATCAGTCGTCTTGAAATATTCTTTGTGACGTCAGCCTTTTCTTGACATGTTTCTGCAGTCGTCACTGTTCAAGGATACACCGTACAAGCATGGTATAGCTAATCGGTAAGCAAGAAGAGACGGCTTGTAGCTGTATACCTACTAGCTATACCGATGTCATCATAGCTACTTGTACGGTGTATCCTTGAACAGTGACGACTGCAGAAACATGTCAAGAAAAGGCTGACGTCACAAAGAATATTTCAAGACGACTGATCACCTTTAAGCATTATTACTTTCAGCCAGGATGGCACCATGTGGAGAACAGGAGGTCATGGTCACCGTCACGGAGGGTTAGCAGTTCGTTGGGAAAATTTTCCAGTTTCGTAACATAAAGTACGATGAAGTATGTAATCTGCTACGACGGTTTACTTGATTTTTCTCTCGTAGAGGGAAGATTCTTCCAAAAAAATTCAATTTTCAATTTTCTACACTAAACCCAATATTTTTAAATTTTCTTCAACAAAAGCAAAATTACCGACAAACGAAGCCTGTGCACCAAAATTGTACGTCCGTCATCCTTCCTACAACCCGTCACCTTTGCCAGGGCTTCGAATGGCTGCCCCCTCCCCCGTCTGGGGGCTCAGACCCCTCGAGCACATCCTTGCGCAACCCCGCTTTCAGTCAGTGGCAAAAAATCTTCAATTTTATTTCATTTAATGTTTCTTCTTCACAATGTATCGAGATCGATTTTAAAGTACATTCACTATACAATTAATTTTGTAAAGTAGACAACAATGAGAAAGGAAGTGCTCTAAGAAAACTATAGGCTTAACTAGTCAGAAAACGAAGTAAACAAAAAAACAAACAAACAATACGACAAAAAACATAGCAGCATATAACAAGGGTGTTACTGTGAAAAGTTAATAAGTATTTACATAATGTACAGTTAGGCTACGTTACGTTGAAGAACTTTAGAGTAGTCATATCTGATTTAATGTGACAATGTATTTCAGGTGATACTAGCTTGGTAAACTAAATTATTCCTGGAACCGGACTTATTGAAGCGCGGGATAGAAATAGTATTTGTTTCTCTCCTATTATGTCTGTGGATTTCTAAGCTATAGCTGAACACTTCGTCAAGACCAACAGGAAGAATACGGTGAATAGAACAACAGATAAATACGGCAACTTTTCTTGGAGCTTTAACAAGTGCAGTGACAAGAAAAGCTTGCTCGTGTGGTCATTTTATAACTAGTAGACGAAATATGACAAATAGCTCAGTTTTGAAAAGACCTTCAACTTACTTAAATATGCTTTCCTTGCATGAGTGTCAACAGCTTCTCAAAAGTGGAAAAGACATAACCTTGACGATATAATTCAAGTGCAAACTGCGGAAGCCAAGAAATGAAGGATCCGGAGCCCGCTTAAGGAGTTTAAGGGCCCAGGAAAAATTGGATTTCAGAACTAGATTTTAGGTGAAATCTGAGGCATTTTAATTCATTAAATGGCTGTGTCCACCATTTCAAGCTTGATTTGATTAAATGAAGAAGCTTCTGGGCATATTTCAAATGTCTCAAAAATGAGTGCTTTATCCTTTTATTTTTAATTAACTTTTTTGTAAGTTATGGAATGAAACATGTACCAGATATTTTTGTTGGGTGGGGGACAAACGATATGATATCCCCTCCACTTCCAAAAGTGGGGGACATGTCTCCCCGTCCCCCCACCTGTTGACGAACACGCTTCCTTGTACCAGACCACATTGAGAGGCAATAGGTAAGATGCGAGTAGATTAACGTAAGGTACAATTTAAGAAGTATATTCTGGGGAAGAATATGTTTTAACTTATTTTAGGCAGCTGTAGCAGCTATAATAAACTGAACGTAAGTTTGTTTTTTTTTAAAGTTAGGTTACAGTCAATGTAGACACCTAAAAACTAAACATTGCGGGCTTTCTATATCTCCTGTTCATTGAAATATGACAGATATCAATTTTTACATTTCGTCTTTTACTTAAAACTATATAATCAACCCATTCTATATTGAGCAACAATTTGTTGGAGGAAAATTAGTGTCCAAATTTATCAAGTTCATTAGAGATTAACAGGTGTGATTCTTTCATATCAATTCTAGCCCTGGTTTAACAAGGGTCAGCTTCTTAGCATCTTAATTTTTTTCAAAAATGAATGTTTTGCCCTTTCATTTTTAATAAGGTCACGCTTCCACATGAACGTATGCAGCCCCGTGGAATCCCCCGAGACTGGTCTAGCGGGCTTTTTGACATCTTTGACGATATGGGCGTATGTAAGTATACAAGCAACAAATATTATCAAGAGTTTTTAAAAGCCCACACTTATTCAAATTTCTTTCAGATTATTTAAGTCACATTTTTGACAGATGAGAACAGAAACATTCCGTTTTGATGGGATAAATTTCAGTTTTGGGTGACTTTGACGATCTAGTGGATTAACGATTTCGCTCCTTTCAAAGTATTATGCTACACAGTGTTTCATGGATATATGAAGTATGAAGACTGTCCCATATAGTAAAGTGTGCACTTCCTGCCATTTGGGACAGAGCCTTCGGTACGGAGGCTGACATACTGAAAACCCCATTTGCAATTAGTGTTTCTTCAAAATAGTCATTATCTGAGTATTGGGAAGGTCAATTTATTACCATAGAAAATTCTAATCCCCCCCCCCATGATAAAATAATGGTATAAGGTTATCCATTGTCAACGTTGCACATTCGACGTTTACGAACCGTTTTTGTTTGATTCTCACTCCAAATATGACAGCATTCTCTAAATTAAAAAGGAAACCATAACAACGAAAATCCAGGTAAATGAAAACCTCAATTCAATGGAACAAAGGATGCCTCAGAGTAAAACGAAGATAATCTCTTCTGACATAATCTTTTTCGTCTGATGTTGAAGGGCAAATGCTAACTCATAAGTGTTCTTTTAACATGTGACAACTATTTTCAATTACAAAATAAGTAATAAGTCTTTGGATTAAGTGTGATATGCAATATTTGCTTTGCGAACATGTGGGAAAAGGTTGGGGACGAAGGTGGGGGGATGTCCCCCACTTTTGTAAATGGAGGGTATAGTCCCACCAACCTTTTTCCAGAAATTTAACGAAAATAGTGAAGATACATGTTTGATTCCATAGCTAGCAGTATAGCTGATTCAATGAAATCTAACTCGAAACTGGTGAAAACAGCCATTCCATGGATTAAAATAGTGGGGAAATGCCTCATGCAGATTACACCACAAATCAGCTGGTCTTCAATTTTTTCTAGTGACCTTAAGTGAGCCCCTGATCACTCGCTACTAGGGTTTTGCTATTCGCGCAAATAAGTCTGTTAAAAAACAAGCTGTTGATGCTTTTTTGTTTTGAAAAATGAAAAAAAAATGAAAGTAGATAATAAAAGGGAAAAAAGGGGATAAGAAAAGTTAAACTCATGCTATATCGGCTGCGCTAAAAAGCTGTTTTTCTCACCCCATCATTCTATTATCTGAGCGGGATATATCATGTTACCAACCCCATCGCTTAAAAATCGTTAAAAATGCATTTGTAAGGAGCTCTGAAGTACATATTGTGGACAATGTTTGTATCAAACAATTGTACTCGAGCTTACTATGGCACCTGAACTGTACATCCATAGGGGAAATTAGGAACACAACAGCTAACCGTTTATAAGGAGGCTGTTTCAAAAAAAAAGATTAAGGCAAAAGTTCAGCAGTAAGGAAGGAATAATTAACAGCTTTTATACACTATTGACCACTTTTCTCAGATTCCAGGTTCTTCAAAACTGTTTTCAATAGTCTTGCGCGTTTCTAATATATTAGTACAATGGTACAGAAGTACGGTATCGAAAAAGTATACCAAAAGCGGGATGATGGTTTAAGAATTGCCTTCCTAATTGCACATCGTCTAAACAAAAATAAGCGTAGGCACCTTGTGATCACTTCACATACCATTTTGATCATTGCTATTTTTACAGGTTTGTGTGAGTGCCTGTTGCCTTTTTGTCACGCCTGTAGCATATCTAAAGATTTGGACGAGGGACTCTGCACACCTCTTTGCGTTCCGTTTGCGACCGTTATTATGCGTTCATACGTTAGAGGGAAACATAACATACAGGTGAGGAGTTAACCTTTTGATTTGCATCATTAAGAATGTGATTGATTTTTATGTGCTGCTACTGAAAATACGTTGTAAGTGCACACCGTCAAAATCATAACAATTCGTGACCTTTAAATTGTGTTACTCCGTACTGTATATTGCCGTTTTTCGGGTAGCCTATGTGCTTTCTTTCAGAGACATCCACTCGGTTCCAATCTTGTAACGAGTCACTCAATTTTGCAGTCGAGTCGAGCCATTTACTACTTTCAATGTGACACGACTCGAGTCATTGTATTATATCTATGTGGAAAATTATGATAAAATTGCTCGAGTCACTTCCGTTTTGAAAATTAGTGACTCGAGTCATGACTCGTTACCACACTGCTAAGTTCTTGATCAAAATCTCAACTATAATGGTAAAGAAACTTCAAAGTTCCATATATTCCAAATGGTGAGCTTTAACAAATAGGTAGCACGCTGGGGAACATAGGGCTTGAGACGGAATTGATTTTATCACAAAAGGAGCCACCAGTTTGGCAGAATTTTTACCCCCAAACTGTTGCCTAACAATATATTCCCTAAAAGTTTTGTAGGAGCAGGGAAGACCACGTTACTTACGAGGTATGCCCAATTCGAAAAGTTCATACTGTAGGAAATTGACTGAAGTACTCGATATGCAAAAACGAAAAACAAAAACAATTACATATTAGGCACTTCTTGTATTATATCCTTCCTCTTGTGTGAAATATTTTGTATGAATTAGCGCCACTGTGAAAACCAATAGCCTCTTATAGGATATCCTCTTAAAAACAAAACCTCAACGGTCATTATACATATTTGAAAACAAAGTACAAAAGGCTTACTTTTGAGCTTTCATGTGAGCAGTAGGTAAATATTGCACTTATTGAAAAGTTAAAAGGTCCAGGGGTCACGGAACGGACCAATTTGAGCTTGTAAGTCGATGTTTGCACCGATTAATGGTGCGTTACCATAGAGGAGGATATAGGAACCGTTATCCTGCTCTTAAAGAGGGATTTGCATCACCCCGAGTATGACTTTTACTTGGTGGTAAGCCCCGCCCATAATTGTCTTTACTGCTTCTCCTTGTGCAGACACAAACAGTTCACTGCTCAAGGCCACATCCTGGTGAGCATAAAAGACCCCATGTGTAATCAAAACATTCTCTGTGCATGCTGTGTAATATGAGCTGCTCTGCATCTTTTGAATTTTGTAACTCTGATGTCAATCAATGAGTAGTCACCAATTGAGAATTTTGCTAACCCCCAACTAAAAGTCATACTTGGGGTGGTGCAAATCTGTCTTTAAGGTAGCGTACCAATAATTAATGTCCCATTGACATACACACTAAATCAGGCTTCTTCCCCGCCTCCTAAATCCTTGTAGAAGTTTTCAACCTGGACATGCCACCCCTCTGGTTAAAGCTCACAATGTGGAATTTTGCGGTACTTTAAAATTTCCATACCATGACCAGTGAAATTTTGAGCTAGAAGGGTCTGAATAATAGGTACCTGTTTCCAGCCATGATCAATACTCAAAAACGACGCTTCACAGGGCGGAGTAATACAATCAGAAAATGACACTAAAATTGGACAAATTGCCTTGAATTTTGCACAGTCTGTATTTCAATTCATTGTCTTCAAAAACCATATGAAAAAATGATCACATTTTAAAAGTAACACAGTCAGAAACAAGCTCCCATAAAATTTTTAAGGGACTAAATTTGTCAGTCAATATTATATTTTTCGGTATAAGAACATTTGCTACGTTAAATTCATCTAGAAAGTTGGTGGCGCAATATCTTTTTAGTTTCCCGAAAGGAAGTCTACGCAACCGCTCTTGCTACGGGCTCTTGCCAACCATTAAAAAAACTTGAGGGGACCGCGGATTGAAAAATCGGAAATGGCTATCAAGCGGATCATAACGTTAGCAACTACTGTACTACCAATTAGGATCAGTCGTTGTTACTGCCCCTTTCATATATTGTTTTCCTGTGATAAAAGCCAACAACGGCTGTAGTACTAATAATTTACAGGGCTCTCAGATGTTACATAAATTTCAAAGTCGCAAATGACTTCAAACATGCTGTTATGAGCAGCTACTGTATGGTTTCACGCGCCGAACGTGAAACGGTAGACCTGCGTACTTTAACGACGATCATAGTTACATCGCTGACTGCTTTGGTGTCCTGTCTGGAAGCAGTTCTTACTATAAATATCATAAGGTGTGTCCTGCTTTGAATGCTAAAAATACTTCCAACAAATAAAATGAAATTAGTCGAAATGCAATTGCCTTAAAAATATAAGTAGTAATTTGTATTTCTAGCTAAATTATATTTATATGCTTGAATATCTTGCATTTTCAATATCCAATTTGGAAATGTCTAACCCTATTCGGAATACCTTGCCTTATCATTAAAGAACCTGGAGCTTCCTGAAAGGTTTACCGCTATTATGTTGGTAGCAGTGGCGTAGCCAGGTTTTTTGTCAGGGGGGGGGGAGGCAAGAGCACCAAGATTTCCCCCAATTAGTGATCTGCTTCCTAATAATCAGTGTTCTCCGAAGGTCCAAATTTTGTCCAGGTGCTTTCCTCTGACCTCGCTGATGTGACTGTTCGCCGTCCTGGGGGAGGGGTCTAAGGGGAGGGATTCCCCCTCCCCTTTGGAACATTTTTGCTCATATAAGGTGGGCTAGATGCAAAATGGTGCCACATTTGGTGCTAAATGTTAACTGAATACATCACCAAGAATTCCTATTTTTTTAGGAAGCTTTTTTTTTAATTGCTTGTCTTCAGGTCTTGGTGAATTTTTCTTGAGTGATACTGGTAGATTAAAATCACAATGGATGAAGTACAGTAATTAAGTGAACCCTGGCACACCTTTCCCTTCATCAGTTCACCACATTCACCACAATCAGTCCAAATTCTACGAGGACCTGCCCTTGTAGCAGAGTATAGCACTTGACCACTGACCCATTATAACAAACTGCATATACCACAATGCTGCTGCTTTAATTATCAAGAAACGTTGGAAGTATACAGTAAAAGGACAGAGTCCCTTATCAGAGGTCCAGAGATCCCATGCTGTATAAAACAGATAGTAAAACATAACTAGTACAACTATAAGCATGGTGTCATCATTCCATCTCTGAAAACCTTAATGAGGACTGGTTGTGCCAGTGTGGCATATACTTTTAAATAAATAAAGTGTACTGGTTGAGAAATTTAAAATTTTACCAGATAATGCGCAAATTTCACCATATATTCACTTTCAAAATTTCCCCCAAGATGTTTCCAGAGGGGGCAACTCGCCCCCTGTCCCCCTGGCTACGCCACTGGTTGGTAGGGGTCTTGAAACTTCACCGAACATAAAAAGAAAAAAAGTGGAATTGCATCCCGCTAAACGGTTCATGACACCTTGCAAAGTAGATGTTTTAAATAGAGCAAACTTTTTATTTCATCTAATAGAGTCTTTATTAGCTACCTAAAAATGAATATCGCATACACCAACTTCACATTCAATGAAGGGAACCCCTTTCATAAATCCTACAGCATGACCACAGGTCATTAACCGAGTCTGGACCTGTACTGGACACGTGCACAAACCTCCGCTTGTTATGATTGCGCAATCATGACGAATGCCTCACACTTTAGAGCAGAAACCGAATTTCACACAGTCAAAACGGCAACTTAGCCATTTCTACATATTTGACATTTTTTCAGTTTTTCTTGTATAATTCTACAATATTTCAAACAATAATTACTGTAGTTTTGATTATATAAAGCTGCCCTAGGAACACCTTTTATATATGATTCACAGTCCTAAAATCTATAGCGACTCCTGTATTCGAGTTGCACACCATAACCTTGGAATAACAGCTCTACCCGAAACCCACACCACACCAACCCCTACCCCGCCACTGCACCTTTGTGATGAGGTTATAAACGCATGACGATTTGGACTCCCTAAAACATGGCGAATTAAAACAAACCCTAAAACAAACCTCATCTAACTCTAACTCTCATAGGTCGTTACAAATGCAAGCAGCTGTGAAAAGCATTTTCTGTGGAAGTGTTTGTAACTATCAATTACTTTCGGGATCTCTGTTCAGCTGAAGTACCTACACCCCATAGGTTAAACTAGCAAAGTAAAAATTCGCCAGGTTTTAGGGAGTCCAAATCGTCATGCGTTTATAACCTCATCACAAAGGTGCAGTGGCGGGGTAGGGGTTGGTGTGGTGTGGGTTTCGGGTAGAGCTGTTATTCCAAGGTTATGGTGTGCAACTCGAATACAGGAGTCGCTATAGATTTTAGGACTGTGAATCATATATAAGATTCTAACCAATTGGTTTGTAACGACCTATGGGCCTTGGGGCATAGGCGTAGGAGCCCAAGTTGGGGGGGGGGGGGCTGGAACGACTTGCCCGAAAAATATAACCCAAAATTTCCGCACGCTCCACGCACGTTCGACATGTTAATGTACATATCATATACTTAGGCATGCATCGGTTGTCAAACCGCATGCCAATTACCTTCTTTATTGGTTCATTTTGGCCAAAGTCGGTGATCACCGGCCTGGGGAAGGGGTCTAAGGGGAGACAGTTTCCCCCTCCCCTTTGAAATTTTTTGAAAAATTAGGTGTCCTTACATGCAATCTGGTGCCACATAAGCTACCTTTGAAGTAAAATTAATGTTAAAACATTTACGAACTTTAGGTACTAAAAAATCGGCATTACCACCTCCTCTTTGAAAATTTTTGAAAAATTAGGTGTCCTTACATGCAATCTGGTGCCACATAAACTACCTTTGAAGTAAAATTTATGTTAAAACATTCACGTATTTTAGGTACTTACCCCCTCCTCTTTGAAAATTTTTGAAAAATTAGGTGTCCTTACATGCAATCTGGTGCCACATAAGCTACCTTTGAAGTAAAATTTATGTTAAAACATTTACGAACTTTAGGTACTAAAAAATCGGCATTACCCCCTCCTCTTTGAAAATTTTTGAAAAATTAGGTGTCCTTACATGCAATCTGGTGCCACATATGCTACCTTTGAAGTAAAATTTATGTTAAAACATTCACGTATTTTAGGTACTTACCCCCTCCTCTTTGAAAATTTTTGAAAAATTAGGTGTCCTCACATGCAATCTGGTGCCACATATGCTACCTTTGAAGTAATAATTTGTGTTAAAAATTTACGTATTTTAGGTAGAAAAAATCAGCATCAGTGAGGGTGGGGCATGGCCCACCGGCCCCTCAAATACACCACTGATAATCATAATATAAATTCAACCATTACAAACACACTGATGAATTAATACGGAATATATAGGTGCTGGTGCAATTCAAATCAGAACTTTATATTAATTACCAAGGAAGTTTTTAAACTGTTAATACGCTTTAGCTACATCATTGTATTATTTTTCTTTCAGTAGGTGCCCGAAAAATTCTCAACATTTTGCTCGAATTTTCACAAAAAGTTTTGGTTGGGGGCTTCAGCCCACCCCAGTCCCCCGCCTCCTATGCCTGTGCTATGGGGTTGGTAACATAATGTACCCCACTTAACACTAGAATGGTGGGGTGTGGCAAACACATTTTCTGGCTCTGTCATTATGGCGTGTTTTGCTTCTTTATCTCCCCAGGGCTCAATTTTGAAAGATTACTGCACGGCAGTCTGGTGTGGACCTTGTATGAACTGTCAGTTACACAGAGAAGTGAACAAGATTAAGAACGGAGAGGCGTTACCATGATCCCTTGAACATCGTAATTATGATCTGGACTAGAAAGTTTGCTACTATTATGACACTCAAAGCACTTTCTCAGCGACGCCTTTTATTTTTTATGTTTTTATATATTTAATCTATTCTCTTGAGGGGACCCGGACTAACGGCATGTCGACCTGATGACGCAGGGGTTGTTGGTCGGTAGAACAAATAATGAGAGGGGTTTCTCGAGTCTGTGGAACGAGGATTCCACTCAGACTGTCTTACAGAAAAGAATGATGGAACGATTATCCATGATGATTGAGCGCAAAGTTCGCCTAAAAGTAGCATGCCTAAGTCATTTTAGGAATGCTGCCCTTCATTTTACTCGTTGGAAACGTTACCTACCATATATACTAAAATTCCCTGCCCGTCCTAATTTCTCGTCTCATTTCCTTTCCTTAAGTTGTTCACCTTTTGGAGACCAACTTGGCATCGCTTGAAGAAAGCCGTCTAACTTTAAGTGTGGGTAGAGTACCGCTACCCCCTCCCCAACATTTACACCCCTTAGGCTAATACCTGCATTTAGGTTACAACTGCTACTGAAGTCCTACGTATGACTCTGCTATACTTACAATGTAAACAAGTGTCTGTAAAATGTACACTTTTATGAAAAAAAAACTGCAAAGGAATTGAAGATAGTGTTGTCAAATTTGTTTAAACTTGTCAGTTATTTGACATGCCCTCTTTGCATTCTTTCGATTTCGTCGTAGTTTGCTCTGTAATTGTTCAAAATTTTTCATCCGTTTTGAAGGGAAATTTATTATAAAAGTTGAAAAGTTTGTTTCATTAATTGGGAAAGATTGCCATGTATTATGGAAAGAACAAATAAGGCAGTTTTTCACTTGAAAAGTGGGGGAAAGGGAGCACATTTCAGCCCCATTCAAAGGCCACCAGCTCAGCCCTCCCTCCCGTGACCCGTTTTTCTTGGCCTTTATCAACCACACCGAAATTGAGGGCGCGCCGTATAAATTGAGATCGTGGCAATGTATTAGGTATATTGGCACAACAAAGTATTGTATCCTTGGCATAAGACTTTTATTTCAAAGATACGTTACTAGCAGCTTTTCTGCACAGGGAATTTGAAATTGGTGTCTATAGCATAGCGCTGTAAAACTCGAACTCTCCCTCAGCACCCTTAGTTTTCCTTTTGTAACAGGCCCGGATCCAAGGGGGGGGGGGGCTTTCCCGGCCTCAGTCCCCTTTTTTCGCCACATCAACAATAACAAATACGCGAAAATTATCACAATGTTAATCTAGGAGAATATTCAAGGGGGCTTTCAGCCTCCCTCCTTTTCGAAATGTCTGGATCCGCGCCTGTATAATACTTAATAATTAAATTCAGCAATGCGTACGACAGGTCTTCGTCTTGGACCGAACGAGTTGTGTGGATCGTCTTTAAGCTCTCCTCTGCGTGAGGGGAGAAGGTGCATTGTTATACTGAAGTCTTAATAGGGACGATGAAAGTATCCAAACTCGTTGTAGGCACAGGCAACTTGGAACCTTCTGCAATATATCGAAGGACCATAGGCGGAAATTCTCCGGTGGATAGACCAATATATCCCCCTCTTTTGACAATGGAGATGGAGATGGATTGCACAAAAAACGCCTCCCCCGATTTTCAAAAATATTACAATATAGTTCAATAGTTCACTTGTATTATAATACTTTTGGTTATCAAATGGATAAAGTTTGCAATCGTGTAAAATAAACAATCACTTTACTTAAATGTCTTTAAAAATGCTTTCGCCTGACCCACACAGTGTACATAACATTATTTGCATGTCAGCTTGGGGCAGATTATTTTTCCCCAATCCCATGCAACTCCTATCCTCCCGAGCCACAGGCGGTAGCGTATCTACCGGGAAAAGAATGCCCCTGACGGTTTTGACCGGTAATGGTAGCTTAAATCATTTTCTCTAAGCCTATTCTTACCGCTTTTGACTAATCAAATTACGAAAGGACTGTCTTTCACCATTAATTGAAAGAAGAACGAAAATAAGTCCCATTTAATTTGTTACCCTCTCAGAACAGTAAAATAAAAACTCCAGGAATTAAAGTAAAATTTTACACATAATTAATTTAAAAGTCTTTATTTTGTGTATTTGCTCAAAAGAAGGATTATTTCCACATTTTTATATGCAAGTTTTTTTTTTTGCACCAAATATTTGTAATTTTTGGAGTCATCATGTGTAAATCTTATATTCTCGAGTTCTTATTCTACTTGAACTGAGTATTTCTGTGCATGTTCTTAACCATACGACACATGTATCAACATCAACAAAACTTACCTGGTTTAAGAGTCTATGAGCTCCGATACCAGCCCCCTGTTTACATATATAATTCCCCTACTTACCTGCAGGTACCATCTGGCATAAATCAATTAGCTCGCGGGATGGCGTCCTCCCAAATAGAGGGCGACGTGGCAAGGTCACTCTTCCTCTCTTCCTCTTGCCCATCTTCGAGCTCAGACAAGTTGGGGAATTACTATGTAAATAGGAGGTGATGAGTAGTGAGATAGACCTAAGAAACGTATACTGCTAATATTCCATCTGTGCCGGGTGAGGTAAATTAAATTAAAACTTATAATAGAAGTAAAGACGTATCCAATTTTCTGCTTATTTTTACGACTGGTAGCCCACCAGAGGGGAAGAGGGGAGGGCATTTTAATCTTACTTGGATAACTTTGGTAATGTAAGATAAAGTAAAGCATTCTAAACTGTTTAAAATGTTATTTCTCGGCGGGAACTTTTGCTACCATCGTAGATAGTTGTGTCATTGCCAATTTCTTTTGGGCAGCTTGAGTAGTACTATTGTTTTAACGCAACTTTTATACCATAAGGGAGCCCGTTAGCTTACAGCTCCCTGATACTAGCATCTACACTGCCCACTCACAATCCATCAAATCCACCGGCCACTGGTACAAATACTAGGCAATAATACGTAATATAGTCAATTCCGATTTCGTGGTCTGTTTAGTGCCGTCCAACGCCTTTTTCAGATATTAAAATGATTCACACCCTAGGGAGAGCTCAACGCAATCCCGGGGCAGCTTCGGCATCGTTGGGTCATTTCAACTTGAAACCTCTCCAATGACAAAATCTTAAAGCTTAGGCCTTCTATATTCCATGTGCCTACTCTGAATGTCATGAACCGGGTTGCTATGGTGTTCAACGGAAAGCAAAACCCTTCCCCCTGAAACGTAACCTTTTATATTCACCATTGCCCCCCCCCCCCATCATCAAATTGACTGGCTTTAAGTCCGCGATTATAAGAGTCAGGGTAAAATTATCATTTTTGTGGCCTACTTAGTGCGAATTCAATTTCCTTTCGAAAAATTTCAATTTTTCATGCTAATGCCCCATTCTAATGCCTAAGTTTCATTTCTGTGATTTGCTAAAAGTGCTCAGAAGTGCTTCAAAAAACAATGATTTTCTAATGCCCACGATTTTGAAAACATCCACCTCAGAACTTTCGATGCATTTACCCTTAAACCCACCAGGGGCCCTTAGGCGGGCGTCTGGACCTCATGCCGTCAGGGAGCGTTGGCTTGACCCAACCACCCAGATTTCAGAATAAATGCCAATGAGAAGGACAAAAATGTAATCAGTTGTCTGTTTTAAGAGATCACACAACATGAAAATGCTTCTTACTATATTATATTACCATATATTAATCACCACGGCTGAAATTACAGCTTTTTGATTCAACGAAAATGCACATTCAAACATGGCTGCACACCAGTTTTTACACAAAGTAGGAAAGTAAACATAATAGCACAAAAATTTAGTAATAAGTTATGAACAAAATATACAATGAAAATAAATCAGTTTGTGACATCATATCAGCTTTTGTTTGGTTTGTGTAGATTCATATTTAAGAAAATATCTATTAATTGTGATCCTTACAACGATAGATCGAGAAGAAAATATGAACTAGTTGCATTAATAAACAAAATAGTACTTAAATAACAACAATAGCTAGCAACGCCAGCAAGCAGTTACACTGGAGCATAGGTTATAGGCAAAGGAAGCGGTGGGAGTCGACTGAGAGGAGAAGGGAAGAGCCCCAGTAAAAAATGTAATGGGGCAGAAGTATGCTTCTCTCTCAGTTCAAGGACGGAAACCCCTTATTTGTTCCTTCTGTGGAAAATGTCAAAAATTTGCAGTAATTTTCCTCGAAAATTGACAATATTTTGCACCAAATAACATCTAAGGACCCTGAAATATTCGAAAAATTTTCCAAAAGTGAGGGGTTTCCTCCCCTTTTACCCCCTCCCCCAGGAAGGCGGTCCGAAAGAATGTTCAGCCCCTAGTCGAGGGCATCTTCCTACGCCCTTGAAAAGACATACTACAAAGGGAGAGGGTAAATTTTAGCCATGAAATTTTACCTAATTTGGAGACAATCATGGCATGAAATTTGCCAAAAATTGCCATATTTTGTCCTGAGATTGACATTGTTTTGTTCGAGGGTGTCGCCGGCCACCTCATACCATACGCCTCTGCACCAGCCTTTTAAAATCGTTGAAGTTTGCCTTTGGAATTAGTTAAATGTTTACACGTTCGTTCACAGCTGTGATAACTTAATACGCTTTTAAGTCAATATAGGCCTAAGTTACTTTTGAATAGCGATCGCAAAAATCCGTCAATGTTCTGAACATTTTAAAGAACACATCTATCCCAATTAAAATATACTTCCCCTTTACTATTTTATGTATGATATTCTTAACTATGTAACGATATTTCTGCTACATTGTGCTTACATTCATGTCACATAACTCCTAGAATAACAATATTTATAAGTTGAACCGTCAAGAAGAAAAAAAATCTTGCACTGGAAGTAAGAAGATAAGCGAAATGTTACTTGATATTTTAACATGAAGTTGGGACGATTGTGTACGCCCTTTTTAGTTACCCCTTACTACTGGCAATGTAACGCTATGAAATGAACATGGTCCTTCGCACGAAGCCCACGTAAATCTAAGAAATAAAGTAGCAGCGCACAACGCTTCTTAATATCATGAAGGGGCTTTACCCCACCTTCCCCCTCCCCATAAAGAAAAGACAGGCTGGCATATCTGAAGTTGTACTTCTGCAGATTAGCAAAGCATCTGGAAATAAGTGATATCTTCATCCTGGTTTCGAGAAAGACTTTTAGAGGCACCTTATTTTAGTTCGAGAAAAGTATAGAAGGCCAGAATGATGAGATTAATGTTACAGGTCAACTAAAAGGACACTGCGTGTAGTGTGCCTTTTATAAAAAAAAATATGTCATATGATTCCATTAGAAAAAGTAATGTAGAAAAAACGATCCCACAGTCGGATTGTAGCCTATGCATGGGCCACGGTTATGGTTCGGACAAACATCTACACCCCTCCGTTATAGCGTAATTCTGCTGCTTTAGAATAGAAATACTTTCTAAAAACCGTCTGGCACGTTGCCAACTAACAAACTGCTATAAAGAAATGAACTAGGTTGGTCAGAAAGAAGGCATACTTTAACCGTGGAAGCTCCATGTTTTAACCAACATGAATGCACACATCTTTGACCAATGGGAGCTGCCTTTACCCAGCACTGATGGCAGGCATGCGTGCCCAATAGTTTTTAGCATGAACAGACCTTTCATCGCCATACTATCATTGCTTTGCAGCATATATAATTAAAGACAAATGTTGTGTTTACATTGCATCGATATGACACAGACAGAAACTTGTTTTTTTCTTTACTGAACTGTTAAATATCACCAATGTCCTCTTGAAATAGTTTTACTACCCAAAAATATTACACATTACAAGAGATATGAATGTGACATTATTTGAGAACTTGAATATTTGGGTCAACAATTTGTTCATGGGCTAAACTGCAATGAATTTCTTTCATGAGAACCGATTCTATTGAATAAGTTACTTCGTTGCCTTACCTTGATTCGCCTGTCATTCTATACGTGTAAACATGGTTTTTAAGTAATGAAATTTTCCAGTACAACAAACCCAAAGTTTCCCTTTGAAGGGAATTAACAGTAGCATCAACCTCACCCTGACTAATAAGCTAAATCTTTCAGATCTCCCCTGTTTTCTCTTACGAGTATTGTTTCTGTTTCAGAAAATGAATATTGTAAATTCTAAAAAGAGTAATAGTACATTGTCACAACGTAATTGGTTAAAAGGAGCTACGCACGAATTAGTAATAAAGGGTATACTACTTTAAACTGGGATGACTGTGTTTTTGCTCTTCAAATCATAATCATTTCATTAAAATGTGCCCAAGTTTGATTTTAAGCTGTAGTGAAACAGTAAAAAAGGGCGTTTAAATACCCCCACCCCCCACCCCCACACACAGATTTTGTACCTAGATCCCACCAAGGACGTACGGCTTTGCCCTGCAGTTCCTCACACCTTGAAACTCGTCTCCAAGTCAGGATTCCAAGTTCAGCATAAAAAATGTTACTCTTCGGGACTGAATCCACCTACTTACTTTTCGGTCAACGACTTCTATAAGCCTAACATGTTAACAGGAAGGTTATGTTATGTCCTACCATACTAGTACTGCACACTATATCTGCTGCTCTCATAAAACAAACAGGCTATGTGAATATTCGATGTGACAGGTTGAAAGAGATTTAAAGGGATAATGTTATCATTAAATACAAAATATGAAAGATTTTTTGGTTGACTTTTTTAATATTTCTTATTTTTTATGCACAAAGATGTTTCAAATTGGCACACACCTAATGTATGACCAGCATTCTCTATTCAAATACCCTCAGTCTCATCGCTCTGCCAAACCCATCCTCTGAGACGGTGCCCTGCCCCCTCCCTTGGCGATAGGCAATTGTTCATATTTGTTTTGACTTCAGAACAAGTTAAAGATAAAGATAGCCCATAACTGTCTCTATATTTAGTCTGAAAGTACCTTAAATTCTATGGAAAATGTAACATTTGGAAACAATGAGTTTTCGGAACTGTCACGCTTTCACTTCACCTAAACACACTAATAATAGTAATAAGTGATTTGATACAAACCTGTGATCACAAATCTATACTTTGTTTCTTGTATAGGTATTCTTCAATAGAAAAATATTCTCCTCTCACAAATAATTATTGCATATTTGTATTTTGCCCATAACTACAACGTGTTTACACATTTCCTAGAACACTTCTCGTCTAAAGAGAAAGTGATACTTTTCACACATCTGTTTTAATATTTTTATCATTTTCGGCGGTCCACAGAAGAACACTTTCACCTTGCCTTTTCTTTGTTGAGATATCCTCTGGAAAATCTGTTTGCGACAATAAAATGGAACACGAGTTAAGTTACTACATTTTTTGCCTTCCTTAATTTGTCTTGAGGCACATAGTATAACATAGGCAATTGAAAAAAATACTGAAAGTTATTTGTGAATGAGGAAAAAAAAACAGGAAGGTATGATTAAAATTATATCGTTAATTAGGTGATAAAAACAATTATAAAACTCCTCATTTCTTGCAACGAATTAATTTTACAAACAAATTTTCAAGCAAAAAGTTGATTTAAGTCTTGATAAGTAGATTGTTTGCATGTATTTGGAGGAGGAAGACCATAAAGTGTTAATAAGAAAATCATAAAATGTAGCCTATTCAAAACGCCAAAAGATTCCAAAGGTAATCAGTTCTTACCACATCCCAATCGGGCCGCCCATATCTGGTGTTTTCATTGAGTTTTGCTAATAACTCCGACGAATCTTTGTTGGAAGCTCTGTCTAAGGCTAACTGAAGCGCGAGGTCCTGAAGTAGCTGTTTGTCGGGTTCAGAGGTCAGGAATAATTGCATATCAAGGAACTGATCGAAGCCCATGTAATGCTGTCCTGCTGTGTCAAGCTCCGTCAACAGACTAGCAAACCATTCGAAGTTTTTCCTGTCTCGGTTGATCCAGATGAAATGGACCTTCGAAAAAATGGGACAGTTTAAAGATAGAAAAGTTAAATTCGTTTTGAAAAATTAGCAAATCCTCGCAAATCTTCCCTTATTTGCTCATAAATATCGCAAACAATAGGTAAAGCAAGGAGAGATACTCTCCATAAATTTAAGAATTTAATAACAAAAATATTGTCACATGATGAAAAAGACCATTCATGAGTTAGGATACCAGAGTATAAAAATTACAACTGCGGTTACTGCATTTTTCCCTTTATGTGGGTGAAGGAACTAACAGACAGAAGGACGGACGGACCGACAGAGTTGAACGGACAAAGTTCCGGTATGTAATTCCACGGCAGAAAACAGAGGAAAATTGCCTCCAATTGTAACGCTCCTTTGACCACAAGCCCGTGGAAGGTGTTCATACAAATGGTCACCTCGCAGGTCTTATGACCATTGCAATTTGTTTCTTATACGTTTGCATCCCAACCCTACTGTCTCTCTGAGGCAAGTGTCTGATGACGTCATTGCTAAAGAAGTAGACGAGCGAATCTCCGAGACACAGCCCGCACTATTCTGACCGATGAAAGGCCAAATATTTTGAACCGTTTTATGCTTTTTATCCATCTTATTTATTTATCACAATAATTTTATTCAAAGAAGTCTACTTTTTTGGGCTACAAGCGAGTGTGAAATTTAGTTTAGGTTGTTGAACTTAGGCAAAGAAGTGTTATGAACCGTATCCAGTGAAAGTACAATATTTGCCCTAGACTGAAATATACTTTTCAAGAATCCTTCATTCCAGCTAGTGTCATCCTCATATTACTCGATATTTTATCGATATGACGGATAGTCAAGAGTCAGTGACCTCCATACTGTCTTTATGCTCTTACAACTCCAGGGCAGGTGTAACTAAACGCCTTTGTTATGAGATAAAATATCAACTCAGTCTGTCGTCACAGGGCGTGGTCACTTTATCGTTTGCATTGCTTTACAAGATACATAGTAGACTTTGACAGTTATTGTCTTAGACGCATTTGAAGATTATGTTCATTGACTCGAGAATAAATCGAAGGTTCTTGACATAATTCCCAGAAAACAGGCAACTCATCTCAGTTCTCCCCGGACAATTCTCTCGGGAAAGTTGTCACCCACACAAATCCCAACCCGGGCAATTCTCACCCGCCCCCCCCCCCACGCCGGGCAATTCCAAACTAGGACAATTCCAAGTTTTGGGGGGCTTTCTTAGGGGTAATGTTCATGGGTGGGACTTGCCCGAGTGGGAATTGTTCGGGGTGCGAAATGCGTCACTATTCTCTAAAAACAGCCAAATATACAACACACTAATAATAAAGGGTACCACCCACGTAGCAACCTGACAAACCTGGGTCCACGTCACTTTTTTGAGAGTGTGTGGGCACGTGTTTGAGTGTGCTTGTCAAAGCTTGTGTGGGTGTTATCGGTATTAAACCATGCATTATGACTAAGGTGAGTGTGATTAAACACCTCATGTTGCGCTGTTGCAACCTGAAGGCTGCAAGTACTGACACAATGTGGTTTCGGGAAGTGCTAACGACCCCCATTTTAATATAGATACATCTGGTATATAATCATTAGCTACAAGGGGACTTATCAACACAGCGGACTCTGTTTGCTCACCCCCTCTGTAAGGTTCCTCAAACAACAGGCATATGACTGAACAAGGAGTATGCAGTACAGCTTGCTACTTGGGCAACAAGGGGACTGCATATAAGTCTTAAATGCTGGTTGACCAGGCACGAGGATATGCTGCAACTTTTGGGAGGGCAAGCACCATTTTTGAGGGACCAAAATCAGTTTTCGGTCTCGGCGTGGTAGCCGAAATAAATTGGAGGTAGATCATGGGAAATTATTGGGGAACCCTCCCAACTTCCCTCTTGGCTATGTGCCTGAAGTGAACTAACCTTTTTTAGTTTCATTGTAGCTTTCGGTCGGTTTTCAGTCCACGAATGGCTGCAATTGGGACAATTTAATGATATCCGATCGAATCGATACATGATGCTTTGCAGTACGGACGCGAAAGGGGTGATACCGATTCCTCCAGCTATCATGACCACGTGATCTGCCTCAAATATACGTCTGGTACATGTCCCGTACGGTCCATCGACATAGACCTAAAGGAAATCAGTAAAGAATAACATCTCTAAACATGTAATGATGCACACCCAATCCCTAACATGATATCAGGCAATTAGGAAGTCTCGAGCCTTCTAACCCTATACCTTTCCTGATTGCTTTAACCCTAACCTAACCTGGAGACATGATATCATGCATATATGCATGTCTTGAGACACAAATGTGACACCTTACAAAACAAAACGTACGGATTTGGTGTGATGCAAGCCCTCTGAGTAAACCGTGACGATAACGTCTACGATGGTTGCGACTAACCCATCTCTCCTCTTATAAGGTAGGAAGCAGGGGCTGGGGCAGTCAAAATGCTTCACCCCCTGAATTCAAGGACGAAAATCCTATTACTTGTTCCCTCTGTAAAAATACCGAAATTTTGCAGTAATGTTTTTAAAACTTGCCCAATGTGTTGCACCAAATTGCATCTATGTACCCTCAAATACTCAAAAAGTTTTCCCACGACGGCTGTCCGAAACCACGTTCACCCCCCCCCCAGTCAGGGGCGTCAATCCGTATTGAAGTGTGGGGGGGACACACATGACCTGCGTGTAGTCAGAAATTTTTCCGGGGGCGAAGAGGTAGATTCTGCGAGGGAGCGAAGCGACCGAGCGCGCTTGCGCGCAAGGGGGCAGGGCTTGGGAGGGGGTGTCCCCCTCCCACGGTGAGAAGCTTTTGTGTTTTTTAATGTGAAAATATGTGATTTGGTGCATACTTTATATGGTATTTTGTATGCATAAGGAGACATATTATTATGTATTTTATGAAATATTTTGTAGGAATAACCATGTAGAAATTAAATACACACATTGCTGGCAAATAATTTTATCATTCTGCAAGTATGCAGAATCACATAACAGCTTCCAACTATCAAGCCTTCCCTGTGTCCCTCTTTGTGATGACTGACGTTGTCCTATTCTAATACGAGTTAGGGTTCCCAACACTGGCATAGCCAGGATTCTTGTTTGGAGGGGTCCAACCGAGGGGTCTGATCGCCGACCTGGGGGAGGGGTCAAAGGGGAGGGGGACACCCCCTCCCCTTTGAGAAATTTTTGAATATTTGAGTACCCTCAGATGCAATCTGGTGCAACATTTTGCATCACTTGAAGCCAATTTTTGTGTTCCATTAAAATTTTTTTCAGAGTTCAATTCGGGGGCATGACCCCCTGCCTCCCCTCTGTCTACGCCAATGATCCAAAGTTAACATGACCATCGTAGATGATCTGCTAGTTGAAATACACGGAGTCCAGGGAATTACTTCAAGATGTTACTTAATCATGTCCAAATATAGCTGAAACCACGCTCCGCAGCGTTGACTATTGTCAAAGATCATGGACCCCAACCACGCCCGTAGCTAGGGTCATATGTTTTGGGGTGTGAAGGCCCCCAATTCGGACTGGTTGGATGTTTTTCCAACAGAGTGGCGGCGTGTAAATTGAACTTTGTTATGCACTCTACGTTTTTTGTATACAGCTGTGGTGATCCTTCCTTTGTCACTAAATAATGGTGTCGTCCTGGGAAAGGGGGTGTCCAAATTTTGTTAATTTAAGGTTGCTTAGGTTCAAAATCGTGCTATCCTTGGGATATTTTTTGGAGCTGATCGTATATGGCTGGAAAATGTCCATAATTTAGTGAATTCTAATTTTCCGGCTACCTGGATGCTTTTACTAACTGCAGTGGAGACGCGTAAATTGCGCCATTTTTATGCCCCCTGCGTTTGTATACAGCAGTGAGAATCCTTCCTTTGTCACTACATGAAGGTGTTGCTCTGGGGAGGGGTCTAAGGGGAGGGGTGTCCCCTCCCCTTTGAGAAATTTTCGTAAATTTAAGGTTGCTGAGATGCAAAATGGTACTATCTTTGGTTTATTTTTGGAGCTTATCGAATACGTTTTCAACTACCTTCCTGAAGCCCCCTTTGGCTACTTTTTGGCAGTTTTTCTGCAAAAATACCTGCGTTGAGTCAACAGAAACTTTCTTGAACTGTTATGAAAATTTTCTTTTCCTTGATTGTGCATTATAAAAAGGGCATCTAAGGCTGGCAAATGCCTGTATAGGACCTCCTGGAAGCTCTGGATCAATTATATAAATGGGGCAATGGCGTAATGCTTATTACCTGACATCCAAATGTTAATATAGATTATGATGCTAAACACTTTACATCTATCGTATTTTTACTAATTTTGAACGAAAATCCAGACGAACAGCTTCCAGCAATGGAGAATCGGCAGGAGGGAGAGAACAGGCGCAGTAAGGTGATGTTAGACCTCCCTGATAGGTGTAGCAAAAGGTGTGAAGGACTAACAAGCGCATTTCAGCTTTTTCTTTGTAAGTGTATTAGCAATCACCATCCATACCAATAATGGCTTCGCGCGAAGCGCTCGGTAAAAGTTTTTAAAAAATATAACAGCAACAACGTGATTTAAAGTTTGAACCTTCCACATCATGCTTACAAATTAGATTGAAGGATCCCATATTGATGTGGGGCCCCTATACAGATGTTTGGAGATGTATCTCTGTTTTCGGAAAGTGTTGTGATCAGAATAGTTCCTTGTATATTCACCTTTTTAATGGTCATGAGATGGAGTGCAAACCGTGACGCATGCGCGCGAAGCGCGCCGAAATTTTTCATTAAATAAGATTTTCCTGTCAACATCTTCATTTAGAATCTGCATCGAGACACTTTCAACAAACCTACATGCCACTTAAAAAGCCAGTCAAATAGAGCCACGACACTACTCTTTACGAATTTTGGGGGGGACATTTGATATTGTGTCCCCCACCCATCGAAATGTGGGGGGGACATGTCCCCCTGTCCCCCCAGGATTGACGCCCATGCCCCCAGTCGAGAACAACTTCCTACTCCAATGTCTCCTCTAACGAAAGTTCTGTATCAAAGGCACTTTCTCGTCATCCGCAAGGTTTTTTCTGTAACCCTCACGAGGATAGTATTTATTTTCTTCACCCCCCCCCCCCCGCAATGACACTTCCTTATATTTGGTGCAAAGGTATCCAGTGCATCTCAAATTACCATATCGATCACAGCTCATTCCCAGTGGAGTGTTGATCATAAGCGTTCACAGCATTGCCCAATATAGTCTATACGTTTCATTGCCAAAATTCTACAAACAGAGATACCCTTGCCACAGTGACGTCGAACCCACTACCGCCTTCATGGCGCTATGAAGTTCTAATGGTACATTGAACTTGTCTTCTTGGTTTTCGTGATTCTGCGGAAGAAAAGGGCATGTCAAATCCCAGGTAGGTTGATTTCACTCGTTTAGAACACTCCTATCATCCACCTTCGTGAGGGATAGTAAGCACCCGCGTAAACAGGATACATTAACCCGGGGCGCGAACTCCCAACAGAACCCCCCCCCCCTCCCGAGTAAGCGCCTGGTAAGGAGAGTAAATAGAATATGTTTGATCGTTCCATAATTCATAATCAAGCAATGCGGTTTTTCTACAAACAGCAAACAAAATGAAGGTCAAAGCATCAGACTTACTTGAAGTTGTTGTGTGTCTTCGTCAGTAGTTGAAATGACGTTTATGCATCCATCTTCAATATTGATGCTCGTCTGTGTTGAGAGGTGAGACCTTAAAGTTTTCTGCAAAATAATACACGGAAATAAATGAAATGTGTCGTTTTTGTGTTACTATTGCATCACACCTGGTGGAAAATTTATATCACACATATTCTCCATACCATCATTTACCGTCTCTTTGACCTCCGCTAGCATGGGCGTCCGGAGGGGGGGCAAGGGGGGCACTTGCCCCCCCCTGGAAAATCAAAAACGTGAAAAAAACAAAGAAAAAAATAAAGAAAAAAACGGAGCAGCAGCTCCCCGAGCATATTTTGGGTATTTTTAAAGTTAATATTTACGATATTGCTTATGTTTCCCCTTTTTACATGCGGTAAATAGGCCTTGGAAGTGCCATTTCCAGCGATCTGGGAAGCATTTTGGGCTAAAATTTTCTTGCGCTCCGCGCCAACCCATGGTGGCGCGGAGCGATGAGAGTCTGTCTATGGGCTTCGCCCCCCCCCCCCCGACGTATTCCTGGCTACGCCTTTGTCAACATCGTGTGAAAAGTAGCATCTAAACTCTTTGCTGGGAGTAAAATATTTCCCATGAAAAAAATTTTGCCCCCTTTGAATTTTTTTCTGCGGACGCCCATGTCCGCTAGGGATACACTGAGAATAGTAATGAATTAATAAATTAGACTAAAACTAAACTAACCTTAATTATTTTTATTGTTTTAGTGACGTAATTTTCTACACTACATACATTATTTCGAAACCAGTAGTTATTTTTTTTTCATGCCACCAGATTTTGGTATGACTATATTTTTCCTCAGAGCAGTCATCATATACGTGGGTCTTTTACCTCCTTCCATTGTATTTTCTACGTTCCAAATTCATTCATTCAGGAGTCTGTGCTGAAACAGTGCACCCTAAAAACAGTTGGGTGAAGTTTTTCCCAAGTTGGGTACGTATGCCACCCAAGTTGGTTACAAAATTAACCTTTACTTGGTAAAAATCCCCCTATAACATGGGTATTTTTGACCAACTTTGGGTAATTAATAACCCAAAATTTTAGGAGGTGGCATACTTCCCCAACTTGGATATAAATTTACTCAACTGTTTTAATACTTAAATGTTGTAAATGTATTAGCGAATGGCACAGTAAATATGCGTTAAAAATACCAGAGATGTAGGCCTAATTGAAATCAGTGCTTTTAAATTTACAGCCTACTGCTTTTCGTAACCCACACTTTAAAAATATATAATTTACATGGCAAGAGACAGCTGGAAATGGAAACGAAGCTATAGTTACTAGCCACAGCAATGTTACTGATAAAATCAATTCTCTCTTGCGGATTTAGAGAAAAAAAACTTCAAATAAAAGCCATCCCAAAAGTTGTAAGGTAAAACAAAGTTCAAACTTCTACACTAAAAATGCAAAGGACTATTTTTCTATTTGTAATCCAGGGATTCTTCTTTCACCAAGGGATTAACAAGGTAGGATCATAATCCCTTTAGGGCAAGAGGCGTTGAAGGGTTTCACTCACTCGTGTTTGTGGAGCGATGTCAATCTGAACATCCGATGGGTTACGACGAACCGAATTGGAATTGCGATCAACCGGACTACAGGACGGAATGTTTTCCGACACCGACAATCGAATGGCTTCCATAGGGAAATTCCCGCGTTTCTTGTTGGGAAATATCATCCTAGGATTTGTTTCTGGCGTATTCGGCTCCTTCTCGGGTGTTCGGAACTGCACTCGGCGATGTAAGGAATCCTTGGAAAGTTTCGTGAGAGGAGGCCGTAATTCCCCGTCGTCATCATCGTCATCTGAATCTTCGCCGATATTTGGCAGCTTCTTGGTCGGTTTTTTAGTCGGAGAAAAGCTCTCACAGATCGATCTTCGTCGATTCTGACTTCTCTGGAAATAATCGTGCAGTCGCTGCGTCCAATCACCTAACGTTCGCACGTGCAATGAAATATGGTCTGAATGGAAATTAAAAAAAAAACTGGAGAAATTTTATGCTTTGCTAGACAATCTAACTGCAAATTTTTCCTTGTATTTTCGTGTTCCGTTGCCACAGCGAGTAGCAATCACAATTTATTCAATTTTCATACCAGCCGATCTTTTCCCGGTACAAGTATATTCAACATTACATAATGCGGCCAAATTTTTTCGTACAAAAACTTGAATCAACAAAAGGGACACAGTTAATATCATGCTTTGGGGAAGTGATGCGAGGACGGTTTGGTTGGTTAGTGACTAACAAAGTATTATATGACCGAACCAGAACCTTACACAGAGACCCTCTATGTACACAATTACTAATACTCCCTTACTCTTTATATCGGAATGTGCCAGGGGCGGACTGAGCAGTCGGGCAACTGGGCACTGCCCGAGGGCCCACGCAGATAGGGGGCCCACACTGCCATTCGGAAATGATCTGTTTACTTTAATTAAACTTTTTTGAAAAGTGAGCTTTGTTAATGTGAAGACTGGTATTGAGTTGGTAACCTATGTGGGATAGGCTGTGGCCATTTTAAAAGCGTGGTCTGGTGACCAAATTTGATGCTTTCAAAAAAAGCAGAAAAATTTTCTGTGTTAGGCAGTGAAAACCCCATCTTAATAGCATCTTGCATTCGGAAGATACAAATTTTTGAAGAAATACTACATTTTCAGTTTCCCTAGTGCATGATGGGAAATCTGTGATGTCATCTGGGCAAATGGATTTGATGTAGCTTTTGTATTTATTTATAAAGTTGATATCACTATATTGAATATTCCATAACTTTATTTGCTGTACCATAAGTATGGAACAGTTTTTCACTATATCTACACGGAAAAATATCTAAACATTCCAACGGTATCAAATTTCAAGGACAAACAAGGTAGCCAATTATAAAGATAACAAAAGGAATCTGAGGCAATCTGCCCACTTTGGATCACGTTTTGTGACCTTGAGGAAACTTGGAGGTATTTCTTATTAAAAGTAACCAATCTTTAGGAAGAGATATCTTGAGATAGGAATGGAGTTTTGATACGGGGTTTGGATGACATGTAATGAAAAATTTTTATCTTTCATATAAGACCCCTACAAAATGCCACCAGACAATGCCTTTAAGTAGTGTCGGTGAGGGAAAGTTGATTCAGGATGGGAAGGAGGAGGGCCCCATACCCATTTTCCCCAGGGGCCCAGTTCATTATCAGTCCGCCCCTGGAATGTGCATACATCGATTCGGCTAATTTGGTGGTATATGTAACTGTAAATCATTCACTTGAAGGGAGAAAGCAGTCTCCCTATGTTTGTTCAAAATGGGAAAAAACTAAGAAAGTGGCTTTTGCCATTGGCTCTATATGTTTACTTTGAACAGGGAGTTGCTAGCAACTCCCTGCTTTGAACCAGCTCAGAAGGGGAATAGAGTATACTTCCAACACGTGATATCTTCAATTAATTCAAACGATAGAAATCAGAGACAAAACTCAATTTCTTATTAAACTAATCAATATATTCGATAGGGAATCAATCGTATTCGATAAAAATTTCCATGCAAATTTGTATTCGTTCCTCATCCCAATCTTTTAGGTTGACATTTAAGTCTAAGAATCTAATTATGTTAATAAATCAGTACAACTAAACGTTTCTCATTAATTTTAATATTGTCCTGCATGAAAATTCCAACAAAGTTATAAACATTTCATTTAAATGATGTAATTATCTGTCATAGCTTTTTACATTATCAGCTTATTAGCGAACTGTTTGTTGAAAAATAATACGTGTAACCTAACAATGTTTTATGTCCTTCCCATGAACGTGGGGACATTTTCATTTCCTCCTTCAAAATAACAAGTTTTGATTTTTTTTTTTCACTTACCAAGGTTTTCAGGAGCACTAGAGATTGTAAATGGGTGCCACTCATGGTTAGATAGCTCTGGAATTTGCATGAAAATGTAATCCCCTGGCTGGAATTTAAACTTTTTGGGCCTCTCAATAATAAGGTGGACAACCTATAAATGTAAAAGATTACATGACGTCATGATATAGTCCTGTTCAGCTGAATATTAGGAAAAACTCCTCTAATTATGTGAATTAAAAACTATTTTTACTTCTGTCAATCTACCAGTATCCCGACTGAATCTTTTCACCATTTATTTATTTTTCCACATTGTCAAAATTTTACAGACAGAAAAATCAAACAAAATAATAAGTGGATGAAAGTGAACTTGAAACCCTTATAGGCTTAACAATTCGAGCGAGAAATTGAACTGATTTGACAAACTGACAAATCTGGAATGAGGTATTTACGGTCGTGTGTCCATAAGTAAAAGCAGGCACCCCTTACTGGACCAAATGAATGATACAAAATTCGAATATATTTTTCAAGTCGTAAAGTCTTGAATTCAAAAATTGGTACTTTTCTGGGCACCCTACAAGGCTATATGGATCAAATGGTCAAAATAATAAAGTTTTTTTTTTCTTACGCCGTTTGGAAGTATGTGCGCTGATTGAACGTATGTATCACCATATCGATGCCTTTTAACGATTCGACTAGAGAGTACTTTCTCCAAAAGAAACAGCAGACCAGGAATTAGGAGCCACTTCCAGTCATTTTTGCCGTGAAAGAGAAAGAAAAGGCAAAACGGAATGGCGAGGAAATGGGCGGTTTGAAATGCCTTTGGAGGAAGAGAAAATCAAGTTAGGATACTCAAAACAGCAAATGACAAAGTAAATAACATTATCGTGTTGATGATGACATATTTTAAGTATTATTTCCGATTGACTTTATTTATGCTAAATATAATTCTTTTTTTGCAAAAAGTGTCATGTAAATTGCTTCTCTTGGTTTAAGCAATACCACTTGTATGGTTTAACTGGGAGGGGTTTCAAACTTTCATGTCAAAACTTAATGAGAGTCTACTGAACAAAAGAAGATATGGAAATATGAAGGTTTAGTTAACCTAAGATAAGGAATCCTTTGATCTATTTGTTAATGGCGGCACCGTGCTCAGGTGTTGCATTATTACTTGATACTCCGAACTGAATAAAGTTCGGCCTTTCGAGAACTTTGCTACACGTAAAACTTAAGGTGCATACACACCAAAACCGAAATCTGCAGCGTTTTGCGGACTGGAGCGGCAAAGCAAATGGCTTGCACGTATTTCTATGGAACCGTTCATACAGAAACCGCGTTTTGAAAAGTTTATGTGTGAACGGATAATAGAAATAAGTACAAGCCATATGCTTTGCGGCTCCCGCCCGCAAAACGCAGCAGATTTCGGTTTGGGCGTAAAGGCACCTTTAAAAGCATGGTCTGGTGACCAAATTTGATACTTTCAAAAAAAAGCAGAAAAATTTTCTGTGTTAGGCAGTGAAAACCCCATCTCAATAGCATCTTGCATTTGGAAGATACAAATTTTTGAAGAAATACTACATTTTCAGTTTCCCCAGTGTATGATGGGAAATCTGTGATGTCATCTGGGCAAATGAATTTGATGTAGTTTTTGTATTTCTTTATAATGTTGATATCACTATATTGATTATTCCACAACTTTATTTGCTGTACCATAGGTATGGAGCAGTTTTTCACTATATCTACACGGAAAAACATCTAAACATTCCAACGGTATCAAATTTCAAGGACAAACAAGGTAGCCAATTATAAAGAACAACAAAAGGAATCTGAGGCAATTTGCCCACTTTGGATCACGTTTTGTGACCATGAGGAAACTTGGAGGTATTTCTCTTTAAAAGTAACCAATCTTTAGGAAGAGATATCTTGAGTTAGGAATGGAGTTTTGATATGGGGTTTGGATGACATGTAATGAAAATTTTTTATCTTTCATATAAGACCCCTACAAAATGCCACCAGACAATGCCTTTAAGCGGTTTAAATGTTATCAAAACCCTACTGTGGAAAACAAAGACCTAACGTTCACGTAAGGATCATTGACGCTAGACTTACCTTGTGAAAATGTTTACGAATATAACTGTATGATGTGATTGACATAATGATAAAGATTATAACCATTGCCCATCCAGTAAGGAACGCCGTGGTGGTAGTATAGAGACCCTTCCATTCACCGTCGGCAATCAGAAAGAGTCTCAAAAGGTCGGTCGGCTCACAATCGGAGGAACATTTCGAACCTACAAAGCAAAGGCGATTAACTTTCTGTTACAGTGTTTGAATCTTCTGTCATTATGATATTTTTGTTTAATTTCATGGTAAACACTGTCAAAGAGCTCTTTTGTCATGTAAAACAGCCATCAATAATATTTACACTTCTACAATATGGGAGGCATAATATCCCTTATTGATTCAGGCCCTAGGCAATGTTTGAGCATTATGAGGGGGGTGAAAATACCCTGCCCTCACATCTTTTGACATGACTGGTCATGGTTATTGATACTCAGTGCATCTTCACTCTTAACAAATGATACTTTCGAAAGGAAATCAAAATCATTGTGTACTTATATGCTCTGCATGCAGTCTTGTACTCTCCGCTTTTGATGTAAACGGAAGCCCACCTCATCCAAATTTCATCGTTTCATTGAGTTTTAATTTGTTGAAAACTTCATACATAGACGCACATTTTTTGGACACTTTTGAACATTAAGATCGTAGTGCCTTCACCAGAATAACATTAATTACACAACACAGCCACGTTTAATTCTGCTAATTCTGCATGACTACACCCGTCATTCTCTAAAATAGTGCCCCCCCCCCCCATTGGAACAGCCCCACCTCGAAAACTCTGGCTACACTAATGACTCTAGGTCCTACTTGCAGACCCTAAAGAACATCGTAAATATTTATCTTTCCAAAATCAATAACCTTTTATATATGCTCGTAATACATATATTTCCGTCAGCATGTGCGTGTCCATATCTGATAAAAGCTATCAGTGCATTCATGGAATGTTTTCATTCTTTTAATGTGTAACTTACAGAGCATATTATAGTTTCCAAAAGCTTTGAAATATGAACATCTGTTCCAGCTATTGTTTTTTTCAGTACGGTAAGTAGCCTAGCTATTTCATCCCTCCTACCCTGCGGAGCAGACCCCGTTTGCTCATCCCCTGTTTCAGGCGTCATTGATCAAAGAAAATAGTTCCTGCCTGCTATAGTACGTAGGTAACCTTCCTCCGTGCTTCACTGAGGTGGTTCCTATCATTTGTTAAAGGGAAAATGCAGTCATTCAATTTGAATCAGTATGCCCCGGTATCCTAATTTATGAATGGCTCTTTGTTACCATGTGACAAGATTTATTAAAGTTAAGCAGAATGACTCCTTGGTTTACCTTTAATATGCAAATTCTTTCATTTTGAAACATCATGAACGATAACTGTCAGTAAATGGGAGGAGATTTGTAACATGCCGTTTAGATTCTAAATCTAAAGTAAAGTTTGGGCGACTGTCTTTTCCTTTAAAGCCAAAAACTGAGTTACATAGGCGTAGGAAAGGGGGAAGGAGGCGATGGCCACCGCACTGTGATTGGTGGGGGCGGAAACCTTGTTTCGCCCCCCCCCCCACACACACACACACACTTTGGATGATGTGCTGTCAAAATATGGCATTGAATAGGATAAAAGTACTTCAAAGTTTGTCAAACATTGCACCATTTGCATCTAGGGCACTTTAAATAGTCTAAAAATTTCCAAAGAGGAGGGGACATCCCCTCCCCTTTGGTCCCTCCCCAAGGACACTGATCACTAAGATTCACTTCCGCCCCCACTTTCAGAGAGCTTCCTACGATTATGAGTTACACAATGTCCGCACTTCACAACTAATTCTCCGGGAAATCTTGAGGAGGTTAAAGAGATATTGCCTTCTAATACGATTGGTTTTATCGCGACAACTCCCTGGTTTTATTAATTCAGTGTGGGCGGACTGCATGTACCCTTTCAGTTGATTATGGCAAACTACATCCAATGTTCCCGATCATATTATTTCTTGCCAATTTCTCAACGTATAACTTATAGCTATGTCATTTGAAACCACTCACCAACGTTGACCAAATGGCAAACAGTATGTATAGCACCAAAGAGCCCAATCAACAAAGCCACCGCCTTGTGAAGGAAAACGAGGTGATCCAACGGCAAGTACTTGGAGAATCTGGTTGTCCTCAGATGAGTAGCAAAATGACGTAACGTAAAGATAAGAATTAAACCACAATTAACGTCAAGTGCCATACCGCATCCACGAGCTGAAAGCCAAACAAAACTTGTGAATTAAAATGTGGATTTCTCTTAAAAATAAAGGTTTGATCACCCCGATACCGGTAAGTACTGTAATATGTCTTCCCCATGTAAGCTTTGTCTTATCCCCTCTCCGCAGTTTTCCACTCTATATAGTTTAACAGGACAAACATTTTGGTCCAGTTCTTCCCAGAAAAGTTTTTATTTTATCCCTTCATTCAATCTTCACAATTGTAGAGTACCTCCTACTAAGCAGTTTAATTTTTCGCAAGGTCAATTGACAATTTACTATGAGCTGAAAACACTGCAACTACTAGCCTTTTCCAGACAGTCTTCCTTCATGTATATTTTCAGCCGAATGTGTTGCCTCCTTGTACAACCACTCCGCTGGGCAACGATCATCTTCATCAAGTTGCGCAGTCATTGGGACAGGAAGGGATCCTTCCAGTCAAAATTTTCCCTCCCTCTTGTCCCACCAAATCCCATTATTGGGACAAAATCAAAAAGGTTCAGCGTGCTCAACCACCTTGTGGTTGCCATGAAACAGGTACTCCAGTAGTACTTTCCGTATTTTGTAGGGACAATGGAAAATACGGTAGTACAGATATTTACTGCAGAATTGGAATTGGTAAAAGAGTAGGACAGCGCTCCATTTAAACTATTTCTTTACCATTACATTATATTCTGTCGTCTCATGGGTGTACCATGGGAGGAGTCCCTTGAAAGGGGGGTAATTTCCCCTTCCCCCACCCTCTCTGGCTAAACCTGATTTTTCATCCAAAAAGCCAGTGGAAATGTGTACGGCGATTGTTAAAGTTACAAGTATGTGGGAATGAGTTACATTGCAAAGTCACCTAAACGACCTAACTAGTGGGTCGCGTAAAATAATCTTTTCTCCCACTAACCCCCTCCTCCCCTAGATGAAAAATTCGATACGGTTACACAACTGTCTATATTCCAATCATTAGCAAATGACAAAGATCAGTCACAGTGGCTTTTTTACACTTGCTAGTTTGTATAGCTTGGACATGAGTACCTTGTAAATCGAAGTATATAGGGACCTATCAAAAGTTTTACGCACGTATCTGAGATTGGCTTTTGGGATATAGTAGTAGTATTTTACTATTTACCCCTTCAACTTAAGTTCTCCTCCCCGTGATGAAAGAGTAAATCTGGTTACGCAACTGTCTACATATATTCTGTTCATGATACTGTACCAATCAAGTCTGGCTTTCGCGCACTTGGGGGTGTAGATTGAATTTCCCTTTATGTTAGTCGATGTAAGGCAACCAGTCACAAATTTCAAACTTCCCACGGTGAGATTATTTGAGCAGGGAGTTGCTATTTGTCAAATAGCAACTCCCTGATTTGATGGTTTTGCCGATAGCTGTATTTTTAAAAGTATTTTGGAAAAGGAATACTGCGAAAGTAACGGAAATGATGACGTATCCGTCGAAATGATCAAGACATGGCGGGTCTGGGGTCACCTCCTCGAGGCAAAGTTTAAAATAGACGTAGACATAGCTACATGGGTAAGTCCATGCGCAATTAATCAGCAAGACTGGCGCCAGGTGGGGAGGTGGTCATGCCCCCGCCGCGTCGGAGAGGGCTCCCCGCTCGCGGTAAAAATTTTCCATTTTCGTCGGGGAATTTTAATGGGTATGATAAAGAGTGTAACCCCCGATGGGGAGCAGTCGCCCAGACAGGTTACTTGGTTTTGCTTTCATGGAGGAAAGATAGTTGACTAAACACCCAAATTTTCAAATTTTCTTCAAAAAACTTCCAAGTTTGACATTTTCATCAATAAAACCTTAAGTTTTCATATTTTCTTGAATAAAAACCTAAACTTTTTTCAATTTCGTTCAATTGAAACCCAAAATTTTCGTGTTGCACAGTCCGTCCGGTGGTTGTTTGAGCTGCAGCCTTCTCCCACCCCCTCCGTCGGGGAGCTCAGCTATCTTGTCAGGAAAATCCTGGTGCCACACGTGTTCATCAGATGAAACATCTGCCATTCCTATAGTTCCAAATGCCAGTCTGCAGTGCGATAGCAGAGTGGAAAACAAGTAAACATGGGATGCATTCAGTGAATAGCCTATTTATCCAACACGACGATCTTGGTACAATTTTCGATTGCGTGGCTTAGTTTCCTACTAAATAATAGCATGCAACTTACCTACAGCTATTAATTGTCCATGTTCGATATACCGCCAAGCATTCCAAAGGAATCCTAGTAAACTTAAGAGAAGAATTATTAAGACACTGTAGATTTTACGTTGATTATGTAACACGTATGCGACAGTAAAATATCGTCGAGAACAGGGCGGACGACATCTGGAGGAAGGTACCCGCTCACGACTGTGTCTTCTAACATCTTCCCCTGATCGAAAACGACTAAAGATAAAACAAGATGACGGATTTTTTAAAGTATTTTCCATTTTTCATACTCAAATGACAAAAATGTTCCACGAGAAGCAATAATGTTCAATGATAGCCGGTACTAGCATGTGGTAGATGTAATAAACATGTAAACAGTTACATGTGAAGATGGCAGGCAAGCGTATGTGCACGTCTTCATGTAATTCCCAACTGTCAACTGAGAGAAGAGGTCACCGGTAAAAACCAAGTCCCATTAGGAGTGACAAATGCAAGAAAAATGAAATGGATTTGACAACTCCCTGGTTAGAGACAGTAGTTGAAAATATTTTCAAAACATATGGTTCCTCGTATTTGTAAGCCTATAAAAGTTTCGTAAGTTGACACATCTTTGAAACATTATTCCATAGTGCTGGTAGATGGAAGAGAAAGGTTAGTAGTCCGATACAATTGTATATGGTCAATCATCTCCTGTCAAACAACTCACTGTTGACAACTAAACCTAGTTTTGTAAGATGTCATATACCAGCAAAGATGAAACTAAAAGACGTTCAACCTTGGTCAGGTTAAACTTCTCCTTTTACCGCCATTAAAATGTGTGAGTTGATGGTTGTTTCTTGTGGTTTTATTTCCGGAGTTCTTTGCATGAAAAGTAGCATTTTTTGAGGAACGAAGATGATTTAGAGGATGAATAATTAAAATAGACTGACATCCGGTCAATACCGTAAAATTATAACATTTTATACATTTATAATATTTATGATTACAGGTTCTACAACAAAAGAAGTCTTAAGTAACTACTGTTGTTCTCCTTTTTATATACTAATAAAATTGCTTCTGAAAAACCACCCAAACATAAATTACATTTTATGGCAGTTTTTCGAGGAATATGAAATGACAAGTTGCGGGTGTTGCGTTGATTTGATACCAGTTCATGTGAGTCATTGAAAGGTGGATTTCATATCTTAGACGAATACCATTTTCAAAAATTTAACTGAGTTGTAATATGAATACAAATGTAAACAAACAGGGAATCGATACAGTTGCAAACCCCATGTTTTATCTCAAAGCAGCCGTTTATTACCAATGCTTAGCTTTGGAACTTATGACCTTTGACCTCCACCTCTAATTTACGGTGGTATATTACGGACATTATAGAAGACCTCGCAAAACTCAACTGGAGTAAACTCTTAAACTGTGATACCAATCATAAGAATGTAGCGGTAGCCTACCGGCACCATGGCGTAGAGCAAAGTACGCTCCCTCCGTGGGTGGAATCCAGGAGCTCTCCAAAAGGTCTTTAAAATGGTCCATGGCAATGTCCCGTTGGGTGGCTATAGTGGTGAAGCCTTCACATTCTTTTTGGGGGTGTGGGGGGTTGGAAACTTGTATACACTTTACAGTGAAGCTGAAATGGGACTGAGTGTAGGATGAGCAAGCTACAAGTATAGCAAAGTTTTGAACAATCAAAGACGATGAATGTAAAGTGAGGGGATTAATGAAGAGAAATTTGCATCTGAGTATAGCAGCTCTCTCTAGTTTATCAAGTAAAGATTATATTAAAGGCACAAAGCCCTACCAGGGAGTCCTAATAGCAACTGTCTGGCTCTGTGTCAGATGTCCGAGGAATCATCAAGAGGTTGATTTAATTTCAGTAGATGGGTGCAAAATGCGTCTAAAGGGTTGCTTTTGGGCCTATAAGAAAATTTGTGAACAATTTTAATAATTTTTCTTCATAAGGCATCGCAAATGTTAGTCATTACATAAAAAGTAGTTTTGACTTTTTTCTTTGTTTTATTTGATTTAACTTCATCGACTCACTCATGGGGCTTTATGACCACCTGTCTCACCGGTTAGAAGCAAGCGCGCGCAAAAATATGACAGTAAAAGTATGGAGGCCTATCTACCAGGCATGTTTGGGGATTACTCACTGATAGAATCACGTTTAAAACAATTTGACCTTGTTATTGGGATGTTTTCCTTCTTTTAAATACCATGCCCCACACAAACCACCGTAGGGATGCTATCAGTCATGCACGTACACCATGAAACCTTGAATCCTGGGACTTAAAGTTCATATAGACCTAGCACTTACATGGTTAAAGAGGAAAATGAGTACCGAATTGACGCACATGTGTGACCTTTGACCTCGAATGATCTCGTAGTCACCGCACAACACAAATGTCAATAATGTTTTGTTGGACGAATGTACAAATTCTTGAAACTTGTCATCAAGGATTTACCAAAGCTATATTCAAGTATTAGGATTAATCTTACATTAAGTGACAGACTAATCTAGCCTACGAAATTCCTAAAAAGAAAAAGGTCAATTCGTAGGATACGATCTCAATGTTGAAATTTTTATTTCAGTCTCCAACTGTTCAGATTGTCTTTGTTCTTTCATTTCCACAAAGAAGTCATGATACTGACGTTACTGAGGTCTGATTTCAAACCTAGTAAGCTGCAAATCTGTAACGTCTCGACAGGAGATTTTCTACGAAAAGATTTTGTTGAGTAGGGAAAAAATACTTTAACAGGAAGCCAAGGCCTTACCTCATGACAATGGGGGACATGGATATTTTCATGAAAATGTCTGGGATCATTAATTTGTCCCCATACCCTTTATTTGTCCTCCCCCTTCCTATAAAAAATGCCCATCGTGGAACAAAAAAATCAAATATCTTACTTCGTAGCTCTGAGATATGACTGCTTCAAGCGCCAACTTAAAGGGGAATTTTCATGATCCCAGACAGTTCCAGCTCTCCCAACTATGCATCTTCTAGCTCCTCCCATAACTGTATGAGGCTCTTCCTTGTGCAAGAATAAACCTGTTTTATTGTTTAAGGCCATGTCCTGGTGAGCATACAAGGCTATAAAATGTAATAAAAGTACTCTCTCTGCCTTGTGTGGAATGTGAGCTACTCTGCATCTTTCAAATTTTCAAACTTTGATGTCAATCAAAGAGAAGTCACCAACTGAGAATTTTGATATACATACACTAAAAATATACTTTGGGGTGATGACTGTCTGTCTTTAATATATACTGGTAGTTAACCAAAGGAACAAAGAAATGGTAAGGTCAATGTTCTCTGTTGTGGAAGTAGGTAACATGCGGTAACTTCTGACGTATTTAATACATCAATCATGTGTGTTCATATTTCAAACAACGGTAGTTTTTTCCAGGAACCCGAAGTACTATGATACTGTAGAGGCCTAACCTCTCCCAAAGAAAATACTTTAAATCCTACACCGTTTTCCGAACGTAAGCTTCATAAAATAGTACAAACTATAATACTTGAGTCTAAGCCAAATATGATATGACAGCGGTTTGGTGATGCATGCTGTCAAACCAAAGCTGGGTCAAGTCCTAGTTTAAGGTCGACAGGATGGGGAACTGCAGTCACTCCAATCTCATACCACCTCCTTTCTGATTTGAAGAAGTATACCTGGTTACGTAATTCATGTATGGCTCCTTTTAATCACGTGAAAATATTTTTTGTTACTGAATTGCTAAATTCGTGCTGAGTTACTCGTTGGTTTATACCTTTCATGTGCAATATTTATGTTGAGAAGCGTCATGAAAGATGCTTGAAAATAAAATAAATAGGAACATGACAGATTAGCAGATGATCCAAAATAATGTTGGGGTAATTTATTATTCCTTTGAGTTAATATTATCTTTTTATATTCATGGGGCAGGAGGGTCCAAAACTACATAGGAAGGGAAGGCTGACTGCATAATAATCAAAAGAGGAATTACTGTATTTCAAAGACCTCGTTTTGACCAGGGAAATGGGAAGAAAAGCTTTCCTTTTGTTCTAACCGATCGTGCCGAATTAGGTTCTGCTCAGGCGTTAAAAGGAAAATGTTTCCCACAGGTCTTTTGAACTCCTTTGTGTTAATGAATCCAGTCAGTGCACGGACCATACAAATTTGATGTCATACAGACTGACTTCCTTAAAGGACTAAACATCTCCATAACTTGAGGCATAAGTTCACCATCCCGAAAGGATGAAACTTTATACTACAAAATATTAGTGTTTGAGCAGAAATATCACAAATTCAGTTTTCTGTCAAAGAATATTCAAAGATAAATCTAGCAAATCGGAAAGGTAAATTAAACTTGAAGGTAACACTTTTAGGGGGAAAAAAATTTGTCCCTCCACAGGAGTAATCATGGAACATAACTTGACTTCACACTGGTCATAGGTAAGATATATGTATCAGATGATGATATATAGTAAAAATGCTTTCATCTATGAAATATCCACATTTTCGTAATGACCTTAAATTTAAACAATTACAAAGAGAAAATAAGTTCCAAACTACAGTTCTAGCTGTAATGAATTATATAAGGAGGACTTTCTGTAAATCCTTAGACTGACTTTTTGAGTGGGTGCTCCGGACTTTTGACAATTTTGAGTAAGAAACAAAAAAATATTAGATTTTACTCTTTGAAAGCAGTCTTCATCATAACTTTCTTCACGCCTTCACTTGTTAAGTTGCATGCATGTTTCACCTTAAAAGGACGCTGTTTGTCCTCAGTGTATCATAGGATGTAGGTGCTGCTTTTCACTTATGCGCCAGATGACTAGTATATCTGACTGGGGTAAGCTATACATATGCAGCATGACGGTAGATCCTACTCTCTAAATGTAAAAGAGTGAAAATGTACCAAAAAGATTGACTACAGTGATCACTCTCTGTTTCGAGTTGAATCCCACTCTCTTCGGAGTGGCATTTTCACTTTTTAGAGTCAATAACCACTCCAAGCAGAGTAGAATTTCAGTCGATTTCCACTCGATAAAAGAGTGATCACTGTAGACAATCCTTGAAAGTGAATTTTCACTCTTTTGCATTAAGAGAGTATATAAGCAATCAACCAGCACAACTTTACTTTGGGATAGGCTATATTTGCTAACTCATAGTAACAAAATTATAGCACTTACGATTCAAAGGTTTCCAACAAATTTTGGTTTGCTCTCAGACACACAAGCAGTTCCTCGATGGTGATGACTTTATCTTGTGAGTTTCCGAGAACCTTTGAAAAGATTGATCTTGCCGTGGCCGCAGCAGTTTCCTCCTTGCAGCCAGTGACACCTTCAGAAGACATCCATACTAATAATACCCGTTTAAATGTTTCCTCGTCGATGAGTCCCGTGCCTGTATAAGGGTATTTTCTTTGTTAAACTCTTCATATTTGTTCTAGTGTTATGTTTATATTTATACTGTTCGCCTTATTTCGAATGAATGAACGAACGAACTAATGAATGAATGAATGAATGGATGAATGAATGAATGAATAATGAATAATGAATAATGAATAAATGAATGAATTATCATAGAAGTGAATGCCCTTCGATTAAAACAATTTGATTACCATACGATAATACATGATGCGATAATAGGTACGAATAGTTGCAAAAAGGTCTTTCCTGTCAGTTATAACTATTCAGAAAAGCCACTAGATTGCAATGGTAAGAGGGTATTAAGTGGATAAACACAAAACAATGTGTAGGCCTACGGACCAAACCCATGCAGAACTTTTAGCCTTTAAGTAAAATGGATCAATACCTAATCACATTTTCCTGAGTATTTAAATAATAATGAAAGGAAGAGATTTGGTGTTTATACAGAAAAAACCTAGATCTATTCGTCTTGTCTCATATCAAACAAATAAACTAAATTTTAGCATAATTTTTTACACAGATTGCACTTTAATGAGTCTCATGTACCCAAACGATGCACAATGACTAGCCTTCTCTAGCTTCATTACTCTTGTGGTGAAAGACAAACTAAAGCACGACATATCGGTTACAGGTGTAGTAGACCTAACATATAGGGTAAGCCAAATTAGTTCGCCAATCATTTCACAGAAATAAATGATTAATGTTTGCAACTAAACGTTAAAAAAATAACTTTAAAGAGCAATCCATTTACAAAGTAGTTTACCATCATGATCCAGAACTTCAAGAATAAAGCTACATTTTTCAACATTGGATTTTGACAAGTATACTCGAATCTTAATCATCAGAACTTGAAGTGGTACCGAGGCGGTCTCTGATCCCTCGCGAGTACTGATGCCTTTGAACCATCTTCTCACGTAATTCTGTATGAAGAGTGAAAAGAGTTAGTTTAACATAATTTCATCACTGTATTGTTGTGTGAAGAGCATTTACATGGTAAACTCAAATAAAGCAAATCAAAATTTCCAATATTCTATGTACATATTTACACGGACTTATTTAGACATTAAGATATGTACTGGTAGATACTGTATTATAAAAGATGGCTACTTATTTACTGGTAGATACTGCACATATAGATATTGAGTGGGAGATATTCAAATGCAAAAATTATTTACCTGTAGAAACTCTAATTTATATATTTGCTGGCAATTTTTTTTTTAAATCTAGAGATATTAACTGGCGGAGGCGGGATTACGGGGGGTAAACGGGGGCACTTTCCCCCACACTTTTTTCCAGAGCTTAAAAACTAAAATAATAAAAATGAGCGAAAGTAGGCGATACCAGAGAAATTATAGGAGAATTTTCAATAGCCTATTATGATTAAATTTTGCAGTTTAATGAAGGACAACATTAATATCAAAAACCATAAAATTGCTAGGGAAATTTTCTCGGCGGGCTTCGCACCCACCTCCAGAGAAAAGTGACTAATACAGTTGAAAATTTTGTCTGGCACCGTAAAATTTCTTTCCCCTACCCGCCACACTATTGTGTCTTGAAGCTCTGAAATAAGGGTCATTGAAAGTACTAATGTACGTCATAAAATGCACCATTGTCCTTGCAAACAAAGTCTCAAACCCTACCTATGTATAGGGAACCGCAATTCTCGAAGAAAAAAAAGTCGGCGTGCTTCTCATGAGCCTTATATAAATCGATGTCTCATTAGTACTGCTGTACTGCTGTGCGTAGAAAAAACTGGTGGAATTGCCTCGTTATTAATTCCTGTAGGACAGCTTGACTAAATTACCATTTCCAAAGTCCTCGCTACACGTCTCTCTGTTCACTTTCCTCACCAACTACCACCATCCTCAGCAAATTGACTGACGGTTACTATCTTAAAGTTGCAAGACTATTTCATTAGCATTTCAAATTACACCTCGGGGAAGCAAAATTTTCTCAAGAAATGGTCCAGAATGGCCGCAAAAGCCGTCAAATTTAAGAAAGATTCTCTGGGAGGACCCTCAGTTCCCAACCTGCGGCTTCGCGCCTTCGGCGATCGAGGTTAGAGGTTTCGCCTGCCACAACTTCCCAAGATGCAGCCTCCAATAAAAATTACTTCCCTGGCATTTTAACTGCCGATGGCCTGGACAATGTACATGTAAAAACTACCCACAAATGATTTCATTGACTTCTTTAAGTATCAAATAGTCTATAACCTTCAAAATCGACACTAACATTATTTTTCACACTAATAAAAAAGTTGAGGGCACTTGTCCCAGACCATCGGCAAAATGAAACATAAAAGAGAGCCTTCATAGAGCAGGATATAGGTTCAAATATCCTGCACAATGGAAAGAACAGGCACCTGGGGAAAGTAGGAAACTTTGTTATGCAATATAAATACTGCATTTAAAACTAAAGAAAAACGCTAGGTTACAATTAAATGTTTCAAGGCTGTTTTCTTCTGCCTTCTTCGCGCTTACCCGTTTTAAATATTGCTTTGGGGTTTCGGGTTACTTCCTGTAGACCATCCTGCTTGTCATAGCTCGTACACACTCTTCTATTATCATCGAAACCACCAATGCCCCCATAGCCGTACGCAGCGTATAGGGGAAGATCCCCCTTCCCCAGAAATTTTCAAAGCAAAATTTTTATCAACATAGATCTGTGTAAATTTACCGACTCTTTAAAGATCGTTTAAATGCAAGTTGTAAAGCACGGAAAGTGCACTCCTTGAGGATATTTTTCTTTTTTAGAATTTCTATTACTCATATCACTGAAAAGTGTGAAAATACGATTTTTCAGCGCGCTTCGTCCACCCCCATTCTGTATACTAGATCTCCCATTCTTAAAATTATTGTTCCAAAGCCCCAGGAAACCCTCAAAATGATTCATTCTCCCCTACTTCCTCAAGCCCTCAGCATTATTGACCTCATCTGACTGTTAGTCACATGGAGTGAGAATATAACTGAAAAGAGTCAAATTGTGATTTTTGTGGTATGTTAATTGCCCACCTTATGTCATTTATAGTTGAAGCTAAAATGCACCATTTAATGCCTACAATTTCGTAAATACCCCAGTGCTTCGGGGGCTTCGCCCCCTGGACCCCACAGGGGCCCTGAGGCTGGTCCCTGGACCCCACGCCGTTAGGGGGAGCGCTTCTCGCTCCCATAGCGCCTTCGGCGCCGTTTGACAGTCCACCCGGCTTTGCCGCCCACTTTCAGACATCAAATCCGGCCATTGTTTACTGGTAAATATTTAAATGTATAGATACTGGGGAAATGGTATATATTTGAAAGCATAATTATTCGCTAGCAGCTATTGTATTCATAGGTGTGTATATGTTTCATATATATTTAGATAAACAATACCAAGTGGTAGATATTTAGATGTATAAATACTTCTCGACACAGATATTTTATTAATATGTAGAAATATTTAATATTATTTAGACCGTTGAATATTTACTACTAGGTATTTCAATGTGTATATACATATTTAAAAAATTAAATATTGAAATATTTAGATATTTAGCTATTCAGAAAATTAAATGTTCAGTTACTTAAATATTTAGCTAGGTTGTTTACATATTCAGACATAATGTTACTTTGGCTTTATATATTGAAATATTTTGGTTTAAATCCAAAAGTTTGGAAATAATTAAACACACTTTATTCAAATATTTAGAAGGCTGGTACTAATTTAATTTGTGGCTATCTAATCGTAACACAATATCGTTTCAAAAAACAAACTATATAGCACTTCGTAGTTGTTAAACATTTATAACTTTAAAGGCAATGGGCAGTCGCCCCAGAATTTTCTTTGAAAAGTCGGCAAATTCTTGCAAATCTCCTCTTATTGTATTACAAGTACCAACAAAATTATTGTCACATGATCAAAATAGGCCAATCATAAACTAGAATGACAGGGTACACTCACTCTGATTGGGGTGACTGCACACTGCCTTTAAAAAGTAGTGTTGTACTAAGAGTACAAAAAACTGATATAACCGAGTTTTTTTCAAATTTTCAATATCGGCCGATACCCATCCGATATTTGAGAAGTATACTGGGTATACTTAACCATACTTTTTCCAAAGTCCCCTCGACTCTCTGGCGAAGAGCCAAAAGGCAAAACCAAACGTTCTTCTGCTCCCCAAAGAAGTTTCGTCCCCGGAGGGACAACAAGACTTAACGTGACCGACCTCTCGACTTATAGACCCATAGGTGGGACACTCTGGGGCAAGAGGGGCACTTGCTCCCACTTTTATCCAGACCTTAAAACATAATGAAAATAATATAAAAAAATGAACGAAAGGAAGCGAGACCAGAGAAATTATGAGAGATTTTTAATGTAATATGGTAAATCTTTGCGATGTCAAATATAAAGGAAACTATTAATATCAAATATCAAAAAAGTGCCAGCTATTTTTTTTTCGGCGCGCTTAGCGCGCACCTGCAATGAAATCAAACTAATTCAGTGGCGGAGCTTAAAGGTGGGGCAACGCAAGGGGCAATTGTTGTTGAAAAATTTTGTTTGGTACCTGAATCAAAATTTCTTTCAAGGAATGGGCGTCGGGGCCCCGCCACACTGTGACTTCCAATATAGGTCACTGACGATACTAAATGTACGTGATAACACCCAAAATGATCCTTGCATACACAATTCAAACAGCTATCTCTGAATAGGGAGCAGCGATTTCAATTTTTTCGGCCTGATTTGCGTGAACTCAATATACATAGGTGTCACGTTAAGACTGCTGCCCGTTGGAAAACTTTTGTGGAATTGCCTCTTTATTACATTCTGTAGGATAGCTTGAGTAAATTACTATTTCCAATCCCTTGCAGCTCCTCCCGCTGTTCTTTTTCCCCTTCAACTACCACCATCTTCATCAAATTGACTTATACTATCTTAAATTTGCATATATCAAAAGAAAAAATATTTCATTTATATTTCAAATCACACCTCGTGATGAAGGAATTTCTCTAAAAATGGTCCAGAATGGCCGCAAAAGTCATCAAATTTACGAAAAACTTCTCAAGGAGGACCCTGGGTCCCTAGCTTTCGGTTTGGCACCTTCGGCGTTCGCGGTTAAAGGTGCCACCGGTCACACCTTATGCAGCCACAGTGGAAAATGAAAACATTTTTACTGCGGACTTGCATGGTCATGTCTTCGTAAGGACTACCCCAAACATCATTTCGTTGATTTTGGAAAGTATTTTACACCGTCCGACAACCCTCAAACTTCGATCGTCCTTACAAATTACACTTTAATGTTTATTTTCCACATCACAAAAATTGAGGAGTCCCTTGTTCCAGATAATCCATAAAAATGAAACATAAGGGAAAGAATAGGCTGCTGGGAATGTCGGAGAATCCTTTATGTGATGGAAAATATTGCATTTAAAAATAAAGAAAAACAATATGCTATAATAAAATATCTTAAAAAAGCTGTTTTCTTCGGTGGACTTTGCGCGCATACATTCGCTTTAAATATTGTTCCGTATATGGTTGTTTCCTCTAGAGCATCGTGCTTTTTAGCTCCTTACAAACTCTTCCATTATTATTGTAAATATTCACAAGCCAAACCAACTTCAGCATAATAATGACCTGTTATTCTGAGTAAGGCTACTATTAAAATGGTCAAAATCAGATTTTTGTGATCAGTTTAGTGCACAGCCGATGAGTTTTAAGATGGCCAAATGCTTCATTTAATGGTTTTAATCTTTTTTTAAATACATCAGGGCAATCCCACTTTCAGAAATAATTCCCGCCCCTGTTTAGACCTCTACATCATGGATTTATCATGTGTGACCCCTTTCTAGACTGGCTGAAAAAATACTACACATCATCTTAGCCAAAAGGCCAAAAGACTAGTATACTATTTCCAAAGTCAACTCTCTAGAGAAGGGCAGAAGCGAGTACACTTAACCATAGCCGACTGTGTTCTTCCATGAAGTGTCTTTTCATTAACGTATATATGGCTGTTAGGTAAATTTATGGGACTAATACTCACACGTAAGAAAATAAGGTAACGTTTGTATTAAATAATAGTTCAAGAAGTCTAGTTAGAAGTATAATACTATGAGGTATAATATATAGTATAATATAATAGTATAAAGTAGTAAGAAGAATAATATTTCAAGTTCGTCTGGTTGGAAGAGGCATTTTAGGTAAATTTTACCGATACCGATAAAATACAAAAAATGAGGAATATTATTCAATACTGACATGCATAACTTTAATCGGTCTAACATTGTTTACAATCCTCAAACAAAAAAATAAAAAAAAAGGAAAAGAAAAAGAAAAAGGTCTTTGAAAATTCGGGTCGTACAACTTTGTCAGCGGGAGTCGGTCTCCAAGAAATGTAGTTGGTCCAAAAAAGTTCACACCCCCTGTGAATTCATGTATATACCCCCCTGCATGTGCTTTAATTCTCATCAGTTGACTGTTATCTCTCTAACAATAATTTGAAAGCCAAAGGAAGAGTCTGGATATGGGTTTGATACCAAACTCTTCCTATGAAGAAAAATAAAGAAACCCCGAAGTGTTAAAAGCTGGTTGGTCCAATATAGTTTAAGAATTGCAAGGATAACCTAAATAAGCACGTGCAAACAAGAGGAAGCTGGTTTATTGTAAACCCAGAGCATAAGTCTGGTGCTGTAAAAATTGGGAGGACCTGACTCAGGCGCGTAGTCGTGGGTGGGGGGGGGGACTAGGTTGAAAATGACAAAACGGCGCCGAAAACGCTGTGGGAGCGCAACCGCTCAACCCATCGGCATTAGGTCCAGTGACTGCCTTAGGTGGGTCCACGGACAATGGAAGCTCAGCTCTCCGAAATCTCTAGGGTATTTACGAAATTGTGGACATTAGAATGATGCATTTAGCCATCTTCAAATGGCATTGGATGGGTACAAACAGACCACAAAACTTAAAAATTAACACGTTTTGCATTATGGCCTTAAACATTTCTTATTATAGCGTTACTCCGACTGACTTACTGCCGGCAGGGAATGATGATGATGGAGAGGGCTTGACGGTGAAGGGGAGGATGGGTTATATGGTGGGGGTTCCTGGGGATTTGGAACAAGAATCTCACCCAAGCCGTCCTTAACGATGTAATCTATCTTGGAGACAGGTATAATTTCAATGGTGTGCGCGAAGCGCGCCGAATTAAACGCATGGATAAGACATTTTTGTAATGTTTCACCTCATTTTATATACAAAAGTTGTCCATCTAGCCTACAGTATGAGTAATAAACAATTAAAAAACTTTTTGCTCAGGGAGGGGGCGTCTCCCCCTCCGCTACGCGCCTGGCCTGTCTTCTGTTAAAACTCCACTCTTGTCTCTCAGCATGCTTGTTGTTTCGACAGTGGGAGAGAGTTTACCACTTTCAGCCATTTAGTTGGCAAGTTACTCGACAGTTAATGGTTAGGCCTAAGGTAGAGGAGGAGGATGTGTTGTAGGGTAGGGTTAGGAACTATAGTAGCCGTTTGGTCAGACAGGCTTCCGAGCGTTAACTCTAACGTGCAAGAGGCGGTCCGGTGTTCAGTTTAGAAAGAGATCTTTTATTAGTTCCTATAAGAAAGTTTGAACATTTCTGTACATTATGATCATTAGGAAGGAATTTTGACGTCATTACGACGTTAACACAGTCGCAAATGAAAATATAAGTAAAATCCACGCACCTGATCAGTATCTTTTAGAGCCGAACAAAGTTCATCACCGGTAATATTCCTAAATCCACTAGTGCCAAAAGTATTCTGGATGCTCTTAAGCCACGTCATAGTACACTGTAGCAGGCTAGGTTAGTTTAAGTTCCACCAACTTTGAAGTGTCGGTATGCCTAAGTCAACACTGTCATTAGCCTAACAGACGTAGTGTTAGAAATCCCGCTTCGTTTAAGACTTAAATCTTGCATGGCATACGTCTTCTTGAGTTAAATGATGCACAATGCCTGCGTCTGTTATTGTTTTTGTTGTAAACCTTTCAAATCCACTGTTGAAAAGCCAAAAGAGTAAAAGGACGGTTAGGAGTTAAATGACAACTTGATGAATAAGTTAAGCATTCCGAGACGATAAAGTCATGACATTGAATACATCTGGGTCGTTTATGAGTCTTTGAATGTTGATAAACATAAAGAGATTACAAAACTAAACAAAAGCATCAACGAGTTGCTTTCTTAGCATTAAAACCCAAACAATAATCAGAACTATTTAAAATCGGAGATAATCTGTAGAAGCATGACACTAATTGACGGTTATGACCTATGACACACACCTGTCTAAGCTTTTTGATGCCTATTGTGACAATCATCTTACACTAAAGAATATTCTTATCACGTAACATGGTAGCTGTCAGAGCTTTTCCAAACTTGACAGCAGTTGATCGACCTTGAGCTTTGATACTAAATTTTGGAGGGAGGTTAGACTTGCCCAAGTCCGTAGGGTTTTCATGTTGCTCTGCTTTAAAGCGCGCTATGTTTATAAGTCTGCTCAGTGCCTATTTCCCACTGTTCATGTTTTGAACACTGACCAGGGAGTTTTAAATCGAATAAGGCCGATTCAAGACCGGTTCATACTTCAGTATACCCCTATAAAGCTATGAAAGTTGAACACTGTTCAACTATGAGCTATGTCCATAATTGGCACTGCAGAGCAAGGGATGACCATGTATGGTTCTTACAGCTTTATAGCGCGTGAAAATTTGGAACTATGAAGCGGCCTTCATATCTTTCAGTATAGCGCTACAATGCTATGAAAGTCGCTATTCAAGTTTGAGCTGTGTCCGTGATGGGCCCGTAATGAGAGCAAGGAATGACCGTATATGGCTCTTATACCCGTCTACACGGTCTGTGGAGTAAGTGGGTACTACGGAAAGTTGGGAGTCAAAACGCCGTCCTTTGAGTGGCTCGAAAAAGAAAAAAAAGAGAGAAAAATGAAAGAGATAAATTAATGTTAATATCATGATACAATCTCGAAATGCAAACTTAAGCGGCAATTCTAAAATTATTCATATAGGCCTATTCCTATTCTCTATCTGTCTGATTTTTCCTCTCCGCATGCATTCATTAGCTACAAGTCTGATGACCGTTAGGACCCTTAAAGTGAAATGCTGTTTCAAACAAACTATTTTGTGGAGCAATTACACCCTTGGGAATCCCATCCTCCCATCACATCGTTTCCGTCCTCTCATATCCCATATGTTATTTCGATTCAATTTTTTACTTTTAACTGAAAACATTCCAAATCTTGCACAAATAATCTAACTTTTAATCTTTTCTTCCCACTTGATGCGCAAACGTCACCGATCAATAATCCACTGATAATTATTACCGATAGTACATCCTGCACATGACAGGCGCAGGAAGCAAAGGTCTGGTGGGCTAAATGTCAAAAATATGGGAACTGAAGTATGTTTCCGCCCCCAATATTCGAGGACGAAAACCTCTTATTTGTTCCCTCTGTGAAAAACGCCAACAATTCTCAGTAATCTTCTTAAAATTTGCACAAATGGGCTTTCGTCGGACCAAATCGCATCTGAGGACCCTCAAATAATCAGAAAGTTTTCAAAAACCGCCTATTCAATACTCCCTTCCTCCTCGTAAAAATTGGCTGTTATTGATTCCGTGACGAAAGCAAAAGGTTCTACGCAGTCAGGCACAAGTGTTTATATATATATATATATATATATATATATAGATATATATATATGTATATATATATATATATATATATATATATAAATTTGAGAACGATCCAAAGCGGAAGATGGACAAAATGAAGTACTATATATTAATACTTATTATATATATGCTTCATTGTGTCCATCTTTTCCGGAAGATGGACATAATGAAGTACTAATGTTTTAATACTTATTAAAACAGTGCTTCATTGTGTCCATCTTTTCCGTTTTGGATCGTTCTTTAATTTCTACATTTTACGAAGTACACGTGACGTACTATATATATATGCATATATATATCTCTAAATTGTATATTTGGGAGACATATATATATATAAATATGAATATATATATATATATATATATATATATATACTAACATATGTGTGTTTGTGCGTGTGTGTGGGTGGGTGTGGTTGTAACGATTAGCTTGTAAACACGATATCTCGAGATAGCAATGATGGATATATTTCATACTTGAAATATCAATTTTTCATATTAAGAGGTTCTGATTGATTTTGATGGAGAAGTTGAACAGAGGTCTATTGAGGCCACGAGACGTGAAAAACCGAAGACCTTGTAAACATGATATGTCAAGATAGGAATGATGGAAACTTTTTATGCGTGTTATATAGATTTTTCATATAAGAGGAAAAACCGCATTGTTTTAGTGGAGGTCAAAAGTCATCTGCGGTCACCAGAGGTGAAACTGCGAAAACACTTGTTGACTGTAGGCACGTTATCTCAAGAAAGTAATAATAGATACTTTTTTTCATACTGGGTATATATATATATATATATATATATATATATATATATATATATATATATATATTGAGAGAAAGGTTCGGATCTTTTTGTGCAGGGCAAGGTCTTTTGAGGGAGTCACAAGAGGTCAAAAACCGACAAACTTATAAACACTGTATTCCAGGACAGGGCGCATATGGCCTTGGGAACTTTTCATACTTCAGTACTTGGTATATAAATTTACCACACTAAGAGAGAGAACCATATGAGTTTTGGTGGTTACCTGAGGTCACCAGAGGTGAACCTACGAAAACCTTTTAAACACCTCCAAAATGTGTCGCTTCGTGACCACCCAAAAGCGAGGGCTGAATTCTTGTACCATTCCAAAGCAGTGGCGTAGCTAGATATTTTTGTGGAGGGGCAAAAGCCAAAAAATTCCGACAGAACATCACGGATTTTCGACTCCCACTGCCATAGTTGTACGATTCGAAATTCTGGGGACTTTTTTTTTCAAGTTTTTTTTTTGCTTTCCCTGCAATTTGGGACCGAATTTTGATTTTCACGTTGACATTTAGATGTGTAATTCTGCTTAAAAACATAACAAGTGTTGTAAGTGTTCCAAATGAATTGTTTTTATTTATTTCCGACAGGGACTAGAAATTTCCGACAGAGGCATTCGCCCCCCACTCTAGCTACGTCACTGTTCTGAAGATAAAATTATAGAGAACAACATTCAAGCGGCTATATTAATTGGTTATTCTTATTTTAATAACCTAATTATGAACACGTATGAAGGATGCGATGATTATAGCATAATTTAAATAGCTAACAATAAATGAGTATATTGGACGCTGATCGGTGTTTCATTTTGACGGCCCCGGTTCAAATTCCATTCAAGGCACTCCTTTTTGCAGTTTTTGTTTTTCAGTTTTTGTCTTCCGTTACTTATCATAGTTGGGATATAGATTTGCCACATTGAGAGAAAAGTTCCTATTGTTTTGACAGAGGTCAGAGGTCATCTGTTACCAGATATAAATCGAAGACCATGTAAACTGCACGATATTTCAAGGTAGGAATGATGGACATGCTCTCTCTGCTCGACACAGCCCGTCACCTACCCAACACCACCCGGCACCGACGGCACCATACAGAATGAAACTTAACAAATAGTACTTTTTCGGCGAAGAATAGTAGAACAGAAGTTCTGGCTCTGGTCTTTTGCTCATACTTAGGCTATAGAGTACATCCAGTACCATTTCAGCATCTTTCTCAACTTTTTAAGTTCTTCTCCAGAACTTTTTATTTGGGGTCCAGGGGGCGAAGCCCCCGGAAGCTCTCGCAATATAAGACAATTTGAACAAAGAAAATTAGTTTAAAATGCCCCAAGAGTCGAGAAGAAATGAGCAGCATTCCCTTCAGTTTTACCTTTTAATGATCCGGGAGGCTCTTTGCAAGGCAGTGAGAGTGCTTTCCAGTCATTGGACAGAGTTTTACGATTGTGAACAACCCAACTAAAGAGGAGGATGTTACTCGAATTCATACAAAAGTTTTATACAAAATCATATGAAAAATGCCAGTGTAGTGCAAAAATGAAAAGTACAACTAATTTGACAAAGGAGATCAATTTTGTCAAAAAAAAGCCTTCAAAAGGTTATAAAATTTGTATTAACACCCCTAAAGTGAGCTCTGACTTACGACTTTTGAGATAATAATTCAAGGACTATCAGTAAATTCTTTGAACGTGCCCTGTAGAATCAATCTCTCATGGAGACAGGTTGGCATATTTTTGGATCTAACTTAAGTAATTTACCTTAAAGACCCCCCTTTCGCCTCAAGTCAGCCAGCTAGGCCTGTCTGCAGCTCTTGTCAGTCGGGCCCGTATCCCTGAATTCTGATAGGGGGCACCGGCACCGTATACGGGGAACTAAAGAAGTTTATACGTTTGTAGTCAGTGGTGACGCCATATGATAATAGTTTGCGGAAACCACAGGGGGTCATACCTTGAGCCCACCAAAGATAGCTTAAAGTGAGTACATGCGCGCGAAGCGCGCGAAAATTTCGCTCCTCTGGTGGGAATTTTGCCTCCTTTTGCAATGCAGAGACGTGGAAGGTCGCCACCAGTGAAGGGAATACGGCTATGATCATGATTACGATGATAGTTCTTCAGCTCCGCAAGAGCAAGTGATGACTTGAGTACTTTGCGAACATAGAGGGGACCAAAGCAGGTACTGTCATAACTGTCATATGGCAGGCTTGGTGTGGTCCAGCATAATTTTGGATAGGATCCGTAGTGAAATTCCCCTAATGTCCGAGAAATTAACAAAATGGGAACACTAGCATGGAGCTTCAGCAGAAATTTGAAAGGCAGAACACACCAAGCTCTTCACAGTTCACAACTGAGATGGTCGTTATTGTATTTCACTTTGAACGAAATTTTGCATGAAGAGAAAGAGTAACTTTTTGAGTGAATTTATGGTACTAGTCAATTTAGTTTCAAGCCATATACCCATCTCGATACGAATGTTATTCAAGGTATTAGAATGTCACATGAAATCCCCTTGATGTCCGACATCTAACTACGAGCCTTCACCTAGCGTTGGCTAGAATAATTCACTGAAATTGTGGGGCTTATGATGTTCATTGGTGATACAACTTCGATTGTGATAAATGAACGCGAAGCGCCAAAATCTTGCAGGAAAATGATTTACGATGGTAATACCTGCATGCAGACTCAACAAGGGGTGGTAAAAGGATATGCCAAACGGGTTCTGGAACCCAAAACCCCGGCCAGAAGCAACGGAATGCCCAAAGGAATGATCGGTGCGGAACTCAAAATTTGGGAAGCGCGAAAATTGAAATAATTTTCTTTTTTTAATTTTAGAACATTTGGGTTTCTATAGAAGAATCCGCTCCCTTTCTTATCATCCCAAGACAGTTCCAATTTCCCCAACTTAGGTACTCCTAGCCACTCCAAAAACTGTCATGAACCCTTCCTCTTGAGCAGACACAAACCTAGTTTTATTGCTTAAGACTATGTCCTGATGGGCATATAGGCCAAATGTAATCAGAACACTCTCTGTGCATGCTGGGTAATGTGAGCTGCTCTGCATCTTTTGCCTTTGATGTCAATCAAAGAGCGCATTCACCAACTGAGAATTTTGTATTCTCAGAACCAGAAATGTTAGGGTGATGGGTGTCTGTGTGTAAGAGCAAAATCAAGACCCTGGGCGACTGGTCACGGGGAATTTCCCTTTCCACGACCCCTGGACTCAGCTTCGAGGCTCTGTGAGTTTCTTACATGTATGATAGCATGTTTACCATGACTGTGAGTCTTATTTAAGAATCTTCAAAATTGTAAAAAACTTGGGCCTCACTATACCCTATATGCCGGAAATGTACCACAAAATGTGTGAGTTAGATCTGATTTTGTAGTATTTTTTTATTTTTTTTTTGCATTACATTTTTTTAATTTTTTTCGGTCGGCCTAAGGGGGGGGGGGGCGGTCGCCCCCCGCCCCCCCCTCTGGATCCGCCCTTGGTGTATTATAGCAGCATGCGATACAACTCAACATGCAGCACGGGGTCATACTTCATTTCATCCTTGTACCTACGACAATGGCGTTCTTTGCGTTCGCGCAGATGAGACTAACATGATTTATGTATAAGCACTTTCCCTGGAAAGTTAAATCATCACTAGTTGCTTATATGGACCAAGTCATCAGTAACCCGATAACGAGCAACGCTGTCTGTGGTTTTGTTATTTCACCACAACCAGCCTGTAAAGAGAGCCACAACATCTACGAGTTAGTTGAGAAGGTAATGCAGACAAAATTTTAAAGACTTAATGAAATCTCCGCAGCTTCGATTAATGAAACCTGTTACACCCGATAAATAGGTCTTTTACTCTTCCCCACCCCTAACCGAACGAGTTGGATTTGTAAGCTACTTGGTTCTTTCTTATAATTAAAGGGAAATATTGTGATCACACTGCATAGACATGGCAGAGACAGAAAATAACTTGGATCAAAATTAAAACCATTCAGACTTTCCAACACACTAAACAACAGACAAGAGATTTTCTTCCCAAAATTATGCATTGCAGGAGTTATAAATGTTGCATTATTTGAAAATATGAATTCTGGAGAAACAAGTTATTCGTGATCTACAAAGTAGTGAATTTCCCTCTGTGGGAGCCATGGTAGCCAACAGTTAGGGACAGGGGGACATGTCCCCCCTCACTTTTGAAAGTGGGGATATCATATCTTTTGTTCCCCCACACTTTTTCCTAAATCCCGAACAAAAAAAAATGGGTACTTGTATGAAACCTTAGCTTACATTATCGCTCTTAAAATGGAGGGAAAGTGCCTCTGGTACCTGCAGATTACACCACAAATCATCTGAAATCTCAGTTTTTCTCGGGGCCCTGAGGAGAGTCCCACCAAAGGGTACCAAAGAGCATCAACAAGTTAGACTTATCCAACCGAGTCTATCGTGGTTAACTCTTAACTTTTTCCGTATACAGCACTTTGCAAGTAAAGTTCCTCGTCCCCTTCCCGTAAATTATCAGTCAGTATTGAGATTCGGCATGTGATCCAAGTACTGTATTTTTCGCGCTTGGTGCGGGTTTCGGTAGGCCGTAACAACAGTCAATAGTCAGGATAGGTAAAATACAGGATGGAACAAAGCGCAAAGGCGGTGAAAAAATTGTCAACTTCGATGGAGTGGAGTGCGATTTCATGTATTTGGCATGTTACGAATGCCACATATCTTCCATACGGGCGTTATGTACCTGTTACATGATATTCTTCTCGGCGAATGATGTTCAACGAGAATGTCTGTTGCAGTCAGCTCCTTAGATTAGTGCACCCGAAATAGCCCTTCTGCTAGCATTATTTTCTTTCCAGGACGAACGTGGGCAAATCGAGTTTTCAGAAAATTTTAAATTTGTTTCAAAATGAAGGTTAGGGTTAGAATTAAGGTTAGGGTTAAGTAGATTGGGGTTATTTGGCCCGTTCTTTCATAATCCGGCGTCAGAATTACAAAAAAGGGTCGAAAAGCTGTCATTTTGGAATTAGAGGTGTGGCCTATTTCCAAGAAACTGATTGGTCCATTGGCCAGATTTGGCCTGACTCGTCCTGGGAAAAAAAAACTACGCCTTCTGCTAAGGAGTAAACAGTGTTATAAGTAATAAACGTGTTAAAGGTCGTGTGACATGCCACCATAAGAGCTGTTTCACTTGAGAATTAAAATAAGTCTTCCAATGAAAGATCCGTTGGAATTATTTCAATATCTTTTACCATTCTCAAAATATACTTCTTCAAAGTTTGATGGTTTCTGAAGTAACGCATTGCCTATGAAAAACTAGTGATGTGGAGTGTTGCAAAGTGTTAAGATTTCTTTTGTTAACCGTATACAAATTATCTCTTAATTACTGATCAGATAGTTTACAGTTCGATGAGTGATATCAATATTTCTCAAGGAAACAATTTTAACTTTCATAACAATACTACCAGTTTTCTTGAAATGAAGGTTGAAAAAACAAAGGCTAACATTAGCCATATATGGTATGTCCATCTTTCGATGTCACATATTTGCATATTGTAGTTATGTTTATTCATGATACAAGTGTGAAATAGAAATTACCCCGTAAAATGGTCAATATTTGATGGATTTGCGGAATTGCGGCTATTTTCTGGATTTTTAATGCTTTTTACATCAAGTATCCAATTATGTAATTTTTATGTCACCAGACCTTTAATTACCCTAACACAGTAAATTTACCTTTTACGAGAAAACCAAACCTAAACAGGGCAATACCAAGAATAACTCATTTCATGGATATGTTTTCACACTCATTGGCTGGCTTCTAATTAACCTTTACTCCCAGTCATTAACATCGAATTTCACAAAATCTGATACGACATAAAACGGGATCAAAAGAGCTTGTGGAACCAGTTTTTTGGGGGTCTTATTATCTTATATCGCAGGAGCTTTCAGTGGGAGAATCCCCTGGCCCCACGCGTGCAAACTCGCTCATCGCGCTCGTGGTGCACTTTCGGTGCACTTATGACACCTGCTCCCCATACACCACTCCTCCATATCAGTCGGGCAATGACAAGTTGTGCCCCCAACCTCCAAAATCCTGTACTCGCTATTACCGTATGCTATCATCATATCAATACAGAGGTGCTTTGTCCTTGTAGGTATGTAATTTATTACCTTAGCAACAAAGTGTAAAATAGTTTAGCAAAGGTCCATTCACCATAACATAAATTGGCCACTGAAGTGCAGTTAACAGGTTCGACTCTTGTACACAAGTTTGATATGGTTCACATCAACCAGGTGCGTAGCGAAGGGGCGGGACGAAGTGGGTAACCGCCGCCTCTTTGAACATATTTTTTGTATTTTTTAATGATTTTTTTTATGATATCGCTAGTAAATCAAATAAAAATGTTTAGATGCAACTTACAAAGCCTGGGAAGTGCCATTTCCAGCTATCTTGGAGGCATTTTCGGCCAAAATTTTCTTGGGCGCTTCGCGTCAACCTGTGGTGGCGCTACGCTTATATAGTTTGCCTACAGGTTTTGTCCCCTCCTTAGCAAATTCCTGGTTAGGCGCCTGACATCATCTTCAACTGACATCAAAGTATGGCCAACATCATAGTGTATCACGATGTACAACTCAGCCCCTTCCTTCCCCTTGAAAGAATGACGCATGATAATTTGGGGAAGAATGTTTCAAGTTAATTCTAAGGATTCTAATAATCAATGAGGCAGAGAGAAAATTCTGGTCTATGTTTTCATTTTTCAGAACTCTCTCTTTTACAATAACTTACCGATTACTTATTTTGATGGAACGGAGTCGTGTAACTCGAATTCAGCATTACACAAGAATATGTCTTGATTTCGAAGTGTTTCCTTACTCCTTCGAATCGACTCAAAGGTGATTAAAAAACTAAAACTTTAAGTGAAATGAAAGGATAGCGAATTTCTAATTCATTTAACAAACCGTATCTTCCTATCTTGATTGGCTACCGGAATATTGCCCTTGTTTTGATTCATGATTCATGAGGAACCTGCTATTTTCCAAAAATCTTGACTTGTGGCAGGTTAATAATGATGTCTCAGATTCACTTTAACATTGCATTTGTTTTTTATGGAATAATCTAGGTCCACTTATTTAGTGCTGCCATTACCATGGGTAAAAATAAACGCAGAAATGTATATCTTTAATACAACTTTTTTTTTTTTTAGTTTTTTATTTAACTTTGATACTAAACAAACATATGACGTCCTAGTGTGAACAGAAATATTAATACAAAATTCCAAAGAGAAACAAAAATTTCTCAGATCTGAATTCAGGATGAATCGTCAAATGTCAATATTTTTACTTGTAGCTCACCTGCATGTGAATCACATAAGAATTACCATAATTCCGTCGGCAAGCAACCCTGCTATGAAAAGGCGATTTTAGACTTTTGCTCTCCTTTCTTTTTATTAGTATGAAATATGAACTTTTTGTCTCCACAAGTCTCCACAACTGGTGACTCGGACTTGATCCAGAGTCGAGGGCAGCATGCATGAGTAAAGGGAATCGGACGGATAAGTCAAAGACTCTATACGTCACTTCTTTCTCAGTACTCTCTAAATGTAAAAGAGTGAATTTCACTCTTCGACGATTGCCTACAGTGACCACTCTTTCTTCGAGTGAAAATTTCACTGCTGGGAGTGGTAATTCGCTCCAAATGAGTGAATTACCACTCCGGGCAGAGTGGAATTCCACTCGAAACAGAGAGTGATCACTGTAGGCAATCGTCGAAGAGTGAAATTCACTCTTTTACATTTAGAGAGTATGTTTATAAAGTAAATTAAACAAATCTGCTGTGCAAAACGTTTCCCAAAAAGTTTCACCCGGGAAAAAGCCATTTTCTCGGGTAATATTGGCCAAAATGTCCCATTCAATTCTAGCAGCATGATAAAGAAAATTGTGAAACTGATCCGATCAGCAGTTAGTTCGTTTTGGAGCCAAAGTTTTCCAATACTTCTGACCCACGCAAGTTAGATGCAAAATCGTAGCGACAAATTTGTGCTTATTCTGCCAGAGATGGTAGCAAGCCAATATTTGCAAGTCCAAGTCAAGTCACAAGTCAAGTCACAAGTCATTTTGTTTAGTCACAAGTCAAGTCAAGTCAACAAATTTTTAAGAGTCAAGTCACAAGTCATTCGGTCCCAGCACAAATCATGTTATAGGCCTTTTTGTCCTGCAGGTAGAAGTGAAGTCGCAAATGTTTCAGGCTGTCCCAAGGCAATCAACTGTCATCTTTGAGCTTGCCCAATTGCATTTTATACTTGACAGATGACAAAAAATGTCGCCACTTCATAAACTTGTTCCTTCTTTGGTAGAATATTTGAGCCATCCTTTACAGTAGCTCTCTTCAATGTACAAACACGAGATCGTTTACTTGTAGTGGTATAGATACCTTGAGTCAACAAGTATCTTCTTAACACTAGTATAGACCCTTTTCCAAATAACAATTACAAAGGGATTGTGGGATAGAGTTTGGTATGCGTCCTTTTTGTCAGTGGCATGTTACTGTGGCGAAAAACGACGCATACCAAACTCTATCCCACAATTCTTTGTAATTGCTATTTGGAAAAGGGTCCATAGCGTGTACATGTGATGTAGTACAAACTTTTGTACCACATGCAATGCGTATTCCTCAACTAATAAGTTTTTGTTGATCCTTTCTTTTCAAGAGAAATATTTACTCAAACCCAAGTTTTCAGGTCTGATTATAAAACAAACTAGATTTTTTGGTAAATTCCAACAAAAATGTAGTTGAGAATTTCTTAGGCAAAACCTACACTACAAAGTTCTCTTAAAAATTCAATCTTGTATTTTTGTGATAACTTTATTTCTGACCTTTGTTAATATCAGTCTTTGGAATATACTTTTTCCGGGTAAGTGATCGACTCAACGTTCCATGACCAGAAACATTGTGTCAACTGTGTACTGCCACCGTCAATCCAAGCCTCATTCGCCAAGGATTTTCCCTTCTTTTTGGAACACAACCAAAATATCATTACAGAATGAGGAAGACAAAATAGTAAGATTTATTCGATTTCTTCATGTTTTCTGTATTTTTATCAATAAATCATTCCTTAGATAATTGACTCATGATAACACTCATTCTTGAAGAGTAAATGTAAATGAAATTCTCCCCGGGGGGTGGGGTGACAAGGGATTGGAAGAGATAAATTATAATATGCCATTCCATTTCAGGGCATACTTTGCATAATATTCTTTTATGCTTGTGTCAAGTTGCGTGCCGATATAGAGTGTCAAGTTGCGTGCTGATGTAGTGTTTCTGCGGGGAAATTTGAACACTGGAATTGAATAGCGCGCGAAGCACCTGAAAAATTTTGAATACACATTACAGAACACTTACCCCTTTAAAGCAAAAATAGACAGTTGGCAACTGTCGGGTCTGTTGACCGTATCGGGGTTAACATATATTGTATCGTTGACACCCCGTGTACCCATGAAATCGTCAAACTTCCCTATACTAGTCGCTTACTATACCGTATGTCAAACACAAGAGAACATTAACTAAGCAATGCGATATGAAATTAAAGTCCCGACCTTTGCAAAAAACTGTGTATATAGTCTAGCAATAGGTTACTTGCTAAGGTGAAAAGGACATGCGTACTATTTAGATTGATGAACGGAACAATGGGAGAAACTGAAACGACCAAAACTCTAAAGCGGGCGAACGCCGAAGATTTTAGGTCCCTTTTTTAAACAAACTGCCCGATTGAGAACAAAAACAGGTAAATCATCCGGGAGACTTGCAGCCGTCGGCGATTAAATAGTTTTCCAGGGAGGTGTTAGGACCTAACACCTCCCTGGTTTTTCGTACCGAAACTGGAAATTTTTTTTATAATATAAAAAGTAATGGTCCCAGTACAGAGCCTTGTGGAACACCGACAGTAATTTCTTTAATATTAGAATCTTTACCTTTGTAACGGACAAATTGTTGTCTATTTGTGAGACCAAATTAAAGGGACAATACAGTCACCCCAATAAAGAATTGTATAGTAGACTATTCTATTTCCTGAATGGTTCTTGGGAATCATGTGACAGTAGTTTTCTCACTCAGTTGTAAAATTTACAAGGAGCAACTGCTTGGTTGACCTTGAATATGCAATATTTATGTCCTAAAATATCATGAAAGATACCTGGAAGACAAATAAGAAGAAATTTGTTACATTTAGCTATTGTTTCTAAATAAGTTTGGGGAGACTGCTTCTGACCTTTAGGTAAATGTCACACTCCATACCTCCATACTCCATACCTGTATAATTTGAGTAAAATACTATAATTATTAGTATCAAAGGCCTTGGATAAATCAACAAACAAGGCTACAATGCAGGCCCTATTATCCAAATTACATACCGTACAATATCATCAACAAATTTTAAGGCAGCCATATGTGTGGAGTAATTTTCCCTGAAACCATAATGTCCGGTGAATAAGAGATTATTCCTATTAATAAAATTAAACATTGTGTTATAAACAAGTCTTTCAAAGATCTTAGAAACAGCCGGTAAAACTGACACAGGGCGATGGTTTGAAACAATATCCGAATCACCAGACTTACACACAGGTATTAACTTAGCAATCTTTTACTCATTCGGGAAAATTCCCTCACAGAAAGATAATTCAAAATATGAGTAAGCGGATCTATATATTCATGTATATGTTTTAAAACTTCAATGGTTATGTCGTCATACCCTGGTGATTTTGCATTTGTAATTTCAGAATAGTAGAAATCACTTCCTCCCGGCTTATTGGATGTACGACGCAGGTATTCGTGACGTCAATATCATTTAAACAGGACATTACTTTCATCTGTTTCATTAGGAAGGTTTTCACCAACAGTTGAAAAGAAGTCATTAAACCTGACGGCATAGTCCGTTATACTTGAGTCACTTGTAAGGGTGCTAACTGAACCTGACCAATTTGAGCTAGTCCCCCCCCCCCTCCTCCCTATTCAACAACCTATTTATACCAGACCATTTGCTTTTGCTATTGCTCTTCATGAGGTATTGGTCTCGTTAAAACTACTAAAGACCTCTTTCCCCTTCTCTATTACACCAATTGCCTCAAGGCTGGACGTTGCCATTGTCCAGATCATGACATGTGATACAACTTGATGGAAAGAGATAATTAATTGGCTCGGCGAAGGAGATAGCTTCGGGCGTTAGAAAGTGACATATAATCCTACCCCACGAAAGTCCAATTTTTGGGGGTCGGAAATCTAACATTTTAAAGGGTTCAATACGGCATGTATTCTCAGTAAAGAAGTTATAATAGTGGGACTGTTTATCATTACGAACTATACCGGTAGTTGTTAATCTGTTCTTGTAAGTTCTTTAGTGAAAAAAAAAATGCTCAGTAGGGTTTCTTTTATACGCGCAATACAGGTTATTCTTCTTACAAACAGATTTAAGAATACCTGAGGTAATCCAGGGTGATTTCTGTAAATTTTTCCTGCATTTGAAATTTCTAACTGGATAGTTTCTATTGAATATTTCACATAGTTTATTATAAAAGGTTCGAAAGAAAGACTGTATTATTATCCGACTACACATCATACCAGTCACATAAACTAAGCTCCGTTTTCATACTTAAAATTTTGTATCACGTATTAAGTAATCACTTTTATGAGCGTGTCTTCTAGGTGGCTTTCAATCATCGCAAATAATAGCAATCTGAAAATGGTCTGATATATCAGTTTTAATAACAGTGGACCTAGTCATAACATCGACATTCGTAAAAATATTATCAATAAGGGTTGAAGACAAACTGATTCCTCTAGTTGGTCTATCAATGACAGGATAAAAGGAGAAAGATTGTAAAGTGTTCACAAATACATCAGCGGTTTGTTCAGAAAGAAGGTTAAAGTCCCCCCGCAAGAAAACAGACATCACGTCACAAATCAATGCCAGTATTTTGCAAGTCAAGTCACAAATCACAAAAATAGTGACGCGAATCTGACTCGAGTCCAAGTCACATGACTCAAGTCAACAACTCCGATATTCTGCGGCATACGCAACTTTTTTCCCCACGAGGTTTTGGGCAAATCATGCCAATGGACCAATCAGCTTTTTGGAAATAGGCCACACCCCTAATTCCAAAATGACAGCTTTTCGATCCTTTTATTGTAATTCTGACACCGGATTATGAAAGAACAGGCCAAATAACCTCAGTACGCGTAACCCTAACATGATTTGGAAACGATTTGAAAAATTTTGAAAATAAAATTTCCCCAAAACCTCGTGGGAAAAAATGAGACCTGTGGCATTGCAAGGTTTCGAAATGCGATATTTTCCCTTACACTGGTGATCTACGCATGCTAAACTCAGGAATCTGTTTAAAAACTAAGCTTTTTACAATGTGATTTTCTGCATTCTAGAGCACAAGTTCGGACTGCAGAATTCCTCCCACACTGCCAACCCACTCGTGGCAGCAATGAGCTATAAATTTGAATTGTGAAGTGGATTTTTTTTTTAATTTAGATCGTTTACAATGAAAAAAAAATCCGTTAAACTCGTGACCCAACCATATAAAACGTAGAAACTTAGTTTCAAATTGTGTACCGGTGTGCAATTTCCTGCAACGTTATGTGGACTCAGCCTCATAAATACCATTTTTTCTCACAGTGGCTACCCTCGCTTTCTCACAGTGGCTACCCTCGCATAGAAGCAGAGCTCCAGTTACATAACATACAAAATTTCCTTCATTGTACGGCCTCTGGAAGATGAACTGTTTTCCCATATTTTGACCCACACCGCTTTGTAGAATAAATGTAGATAGGGTTTTATTTTGCACTGCGACTCTCTGAACTCCAAAGTGTTTGGACGGCCAAACTTTCTGACAGCAACCCCATCAGGGCGGAGCTATTAAAAGTCGCTATATAACGATGGAGTTAGTAAGCTCTAAGAGAGCCTAGTTTTGACTTAAAAAGTCGTACAATACGGATAGACCGACACCAACACTATCGATAAGTTTCAAAGACAACATAATATGTAATGCCTATAGGCTCGTAGCCTTAGAAGGAGGGGGAAGAGCTTCGGGGCCAAATATTTTCTTGGGGAGGGAGAGAGATACACTAAAAATGCATTAAAGCAATGGTAAATGAAATTTCTAGGGGGCGAAAAAATTCTGGGGGCGCCCCCATGACTATTGGGCTTGAATGCCTATTGTAGTACTTTCACGCTAACCACCACACCATTACACAGGATTGTAGAACAAAGGTAGCACTAGAGACTAGACAGACGAAAAAGAATGCCATTTCAAAGGTCAGGACATGACAACCCGTACCGATCTATGGCAATTATTATATACAGCTAGTAGATGAAATAGACTTCACTGAGCAATGAAACAGCTTAAGGCCATAAATGTAGTTGTGCCAGAAAGTTTATTTTCAACTCTCAACTGATCCTATCTAGATTTTTGGGTAGATCCTTCCTTACGCTCTCAGAAGATTAAATCATGTAACACCAATTAAAAGACAAGTGAGTGTTGCAGTGCCATGCAACTCCGTATGGTAGCTCCATGACCTAGCTGCACAAATTCGTAGACAAACTTACTTCTTTCCCTGAAAGGGGGGGGGGGAGGATAATTGAATTTCTTGGTTGGATCAGCCCCATTAATAATTCAGAGAGGAGACTTGCATTTGCCGTTTTGTTAACATTTCTAAATCATTTGAGTCAGGTAATACATCTTGTCAAACCAGTCATGCCGGCACGTGCATGTAGAAAGAGCTTGGAATGAAACGAAACAAGAGGGAGGTCAAACTGGGAGCGTCATAGATCTATCCGCAATATGGTACTAATCCGTGTTTCTTTACTTTTTAAGTAATATGACACCAATCTTAGCAACAGGCCAGCATACTCGGTGGATCGTTGCTATATAGATAATATGCCCTTTGAATTGAGCTCATAAATCAGCGCGTTATTTTCCATATTTTGTTTTAAAGACCAAAGACAATAAACATTTATGAGTTTGTAGGAAAAGAGTCGTTTGCACGTGTACTACGTGAAGAAGATGCCGGTTTCTTCATTGTTTGAAACACTAACCGCTACCCTCATTCAACCTCATTCTGCTCAGTTCCGCCATTTCATGCACTGTAGGCTGCCTAGTGTAGGCCTACTTGCTACATAAATACTAAACAGAGGGATTATAAAAACAACAGTGAAATACTGATAGCTGTGGTACTGAAATATATCAATGCATGTTAGGCTAGGCTCGTCGGCCACTTAAGTCTCGTGTCCCTTTGAGATCGTGACCCCTTTGGAGATGAGTTTTCAGGTCTTCGCTTGCAGCTGGAGATGGCCGTAAGAACTTTTCAAAGAAAGCGGCATTATGTCATGAAAGCACTAGATACATAGTTAGTTCACGACGGATACACTGTGGATTTGACAACAGGACTCAACGTAGAGTCTGTCAAATGGCTGTCGAGGAGTAGGCCTAATTTGCGGCCCACCAAAGTGCACTAAAATGGTTCACAGAAGATTCGAGAATCCCATTTTGCTTAAAAAAAATAAGCTGTTTAGTAAAGTTTTGGCTACTACTGTAAATTAAAATTAGAAACCGATGCATTAAAGCGGCACATTGAGTTGGTTCATGAAATTCACCAAATTTTGCCAAACCTGTTAAGTTTTCTTCACATACTAATGACAAATCTTCAAACTTAAACAATCCCCACATCTTGCATACAAATAAATGTTTCATAAGTGAGTAATAAACAATTCCATTCGATTTTCAAAAATTCGTGACCAGACACTTTTACAAATTATGCACACAACCGTTACAAGCCAGGATACCCAAAACTTCGAAATTTTAGGTTTATGCGTACTACTATTGGATGTGAAACTATACTTATGCTAATAATAATCATTGTCATGTGGTAGTACCCTTCAACACTCTCCTTAAGTTATCGATATCAACTCAATATGCCCCTTTAAGTGGAAGGCCTCGGCTCGAAAAACTTTCTCCGGCGCCTGCTCTATAAAAGGTCAATAACTTGCTGGGTAAGCGTCATAATTAATGTAACCACACCAACTAAATAATGAAGATATATCTGAGGGAACATATAGAAGGGAGGTGGATGGAAGCTTAGCGTCTCAAAATACTGTCTTGGTCTCTGGGGCCTTGTGTTGCAGCCCTCCTTGCTTGATCCATTGACCCATAGCCGGATTTACCCAGTAATCGAGGTAACCTATAGGCTACGGGCCCCCGATATTTTGGCTTTCATGGGGCCCCCCGGAAATTTTCATAAACGAGTCACCTTTTTAGCTTAGTTTTCAAATCTGCTTCTGAGTTGAAACAAAAATCCCTACCTTTCTGTGTACCAAAATATAGCTTCTGAAGCTCTAGTCTCCATTTTCTGATCTATAATGTTACCTGGCAGGAATTTCTTTTTCTTTTCTTTACTGATAGTATTTACCAATAAAGCTACTATGAAGCATGGGTTATGACGCATTGTCGTTGGGTATGGTATCGTATTAACACTGATACGTGGTTAAACATGCCTGTTCTAGAGGTTCGTTTCTTCTCTGTCATATACGCTGTTTTATTACATTTTTAATTTCTTTATCAGGATCTCAGAATCGCCCAAGTATTTTTGAGGCCGTACTAACAAAATACTGAAAAGGTGATCATTATCTGCACTTAAACTAGGGTGAGGTTTATTTCGTACAATGAAGGAGATAGTTTCACCCCAAATATTCCAAGCGCTTCTCGATAATATAGCGATAATTATGGTGGCCCTTCGGTTAGGACAGTGCTTCTTAGTCAGGCCACAGAAACCTTGGGTCAACTGAGGAGGAATGTGGATTGGTGTGACTGCGTAAGGAGTCCGGAATTCTGATCGATGAATTGCCTTGACTTTTTTGTTTTTTTTTTCAAATTGACCTGCACATGATCTTCAGGTTAATTGCTAGTCGCTTGACAATTTAAAAGAATTGACAGTACCATGAATAGATACAATGCATTTTGCGTATACTTTAATTTTCAAAAGGAAGAAATTCACGACTGACAGTCTTAAATTTCAGGAGAGGACCCACAGTCATAGTTATACTCATGGCCGCACGCAGTGGGGCAGTGTGCCCCTTCCTCGAAATGTTTAAAGTCAATTTTTATCGATTCGATCTGTGTTAATTTCCGAGATTCCAAAATAATGTTTAGACGTTGTTTGTAAGTCAAGGGAAGTTCCATTTCTGACCGTGGGGCAGACACGTAGCGTAGGGGGCAGGGCAACCGTCCTGTCCTTGAGGTTATTTTGTCTTATTTTTCTGTCACCTTTGTCGCTATAAATTTCTTAAAATGCAATTCAGTTTCCGCGCGATTCGTACGGTTCCATCCTGAGTACTACTCCCCTTCTCACTTTCTGTGGGGCTTAGCCCCATAAAATCTCGCAATAATCCAAACTCCCCTCCTTCCTCAAGCTCTCCCGCATGCATCATCAATCCCTGCCAGCTGTTAATCATAATAAGTGAAGATACATTTGCATCAGACAGTGTTTCATTTCAACATTTTCCTGGGAAGACCCGCGCCCTGTTTCGGGCACTTCTTGCCTTTTATCTTCACTCTCACAAAGTGAGCCATTAACCACATTGCAGCAACATTTTGTTCAAAATCGTGGATGCGCACCGAACAATTTCATAAACATTAAGTGAATTGAATTTTCGCATACATTCAAGTCAGCTAGTATGAGAAAGAGAACGATTGAGAACAACACATGTTCAGATTTCGTAAATATATTCAGGGAAAGAATGCGGGGAAAAGTTTTCAACTAAGTAAAGGAAATTGAATTAAAAAGAAAGGGTTGAGAAGCACCACCAGTTGTCGCAATGCCGTCGATGCATTAAGTATCTATTGCTATAAAGTTCACCTAAATACCATTCTTGTCTCCTCTGGCCAAACCTCTTACCTCTGAGACAGAATTGTAAATGTATTTTGTTTATTCTGAATAGTTACACATTTCAATTTAAACTTTTTTTTTGCATTGATATGACTACAGGTAATGGTCCTGCACCGAAAGGTCAAATTCGCTTCCGTACATCAGAATGTCCAAGCGCATTTCTGTATGTGGTTATTGATGAAACGATTATTGTACTACCTGCAGATAGGCCTTCTTGATGCAATTAAAATGAATTCGGACTTTCAAAACCATCTTTTATGGATTTCTATGCCAATGTCATGTGTATATATTACCTTTGATTTCCTATTTAACACATAAAAACATAACAAAAATTAAACAGCAGAAGTTATATAAGTCAAGTTCTATGTCTCCCCTACACAAATTGCTTAACGGAATAAAATGTGTCTGAGTTGTCTCTCTTTAGGGAGTTTAAAATTTCTTAATCATGAAAGGTAGAATAGTCTTATGCAAATTGACAGACCTGGAAGTGGCATTTCTGGTAATTAACCGACATCGGCACTTTGTTCAAAAAATCTCTCAGTAGGCTAGACGCTAATCAGCCGATGGTGGTGGCGCTCCACTTAGATAGTGTCACGTATTAGTCCCACCCAAAAATAATATCACTAAAAATTATACTCATAGGGCCCCCTCATATGATAGGTCACGCCCCCCCCCCCCCCCGAAAGTAAATCCGGCTATACATTGACCTTTGCTGTTGAAGATACAAAGTCCTCCCTTTTCATCACAGTATCGAACCTCTGTACCTATGGGCGTCATAGCCAAGGGAAATGTCTCCTCTCCATTTTGTGGAGGGGCTGTCGGCTGGCGGAAGCGACGTTGGTTGCATCGTTTTTGAAATCAATTACAGCTCTTCCCCTCATCATGACTTGGTCGCATAGCGTAACTAATTATAACAAATGAGTGCCTTTGTAAAGATGTTGATCCCGCCACTTGAAGTTCCAGGACGGTTCCCCTTTCTCATGTGTACGACCCCATACTAGTTAACATGGCAAAACAGCGGTCAGGGCTTTGCAACAAGAAACAACAGGACCACTGGGAGAATACTTTAGGTTAAAGTTTAGCATTTAAGCCAGGTAACCGAGCACTGTACGTAATTGGTCAGTTTATTATAATTGAAAGAAGGAGCAAACAACAGTTCATTGTGCAACCTTTCTGAAACTGTCAAAGCAAGTTCGACCATTTTATATATATAGTTGGACACAAAGCCGCGGGAGTACTAAGTCCACAGAGGGAAATATTATAAGCCAAACGTTAAGATAAAAATTGGCACACTGGCAGGAGAAGCCTCCGATTCTGACCAAGTAAACTATGTATGGAGCCCGTTTACACGTTCCGGAATTGAATATCTACAGGTAGCCTAAGTATATACAGAAAGGCCGAGGTAGGTAAGTAATAATTATATTAATATAAATTAATCGCTTACATGGTAACCACGACAGCAACAAAGCCAGGTCAAAAACTCACTTCTCGGCCTTTTGGCTAAGATCATTTGTAAGTATTTGTTTTTTTTCAGCCAGTAGGCCTATATGGAGCCGTACATGACAGATCATTCCAAGATGTAGAGGTCTTCAGTTAAGAGGTTGGTCAGTTCTTAGTGTCCCTCCTGGGACGTAGCCCCTTTGGGGCATTGCCTGTTTAGTTTTCGCCCTTCGGCATCCAGCGGCCTAAAGGAGGGAGGCTTTCAAAAAAGTATACTTCAAGAACGCCGAGCAAAACTTCTTCAAGTAAAGAAGATTAAAAGAGCATTTGGGATTATTTTTCAAGCAATCAAACATTTGTTTGGGGAGCAATCGGTACGGAGATGTTCTTTACCTGGTTCCTTAGACTTAGGTGTTAGTAAAATGAATACAGTGAGAATTCTGGGTACTTACGAAGAAAACTTCACAATCCGCTCGTTCTCCGATATCTGCCAGTCATGTAAGGTGAAACGAGTTGAGGGCAGTCTCGAAAACACCGAGTCGAAGTGACTTTTGAATTGATGCCTAGTCATGCTTCGTTCCCAAAGAAGATGACTGTGAACGCCATTTGAGGTGCGGACACCACATGCGGCGAGTCACAGATCAACCTTGTCTAGAGTGATATTTGTGAGTGTACATGACACTTATGTTCCATTGGAAATTTTAGTTGTAAGCCTTTAATTCACACCGTTTCAAGTGTAAGGAATGTGGCGCACATCGCATTTTGTTTTTGTTACTTCAAGAGGCATCCATCATATTTTGTCATAAATCTGTTACGAATCCCTTGTTTGGTTTTAGAGTCAATGGAAACACCGCCATTGTTTGTTTTGTGACGCACATTCTCCCCACTACGTTCTTTTTTCCAGGATGTCTGTACAATTTTTCAATAATTCCCTGTAATAAATGACGAAATATAGGACGGGGACATTTCAACCTGCCCTGAGCTTGTTAAAAATAATTTAGTATTTTAGTGAGTGACATATGAAACTTTTCACATGGACGGTAAGCTGTTTACGATGACTGAACCCACTTTTTGTGATGGGAATGCATTCTGAGATTCTTCCCTGTCTCGACATCATGTGACATTGAAAAATTGTATGTTACAATGTGGCAAGGCTGACAGAAATGAGGGCGACGAGTAAATATTAAGTTTTCGTTAGAAGAAACCCTTAACGCTATACGATAAAACATCATAGCCTTATTACAGAGGTCGAAAAAAATTCATTTCTGTCTGCTATAGCTTTATCCATTGCTGTTATATGTATACCCTGAATTTATCAAGCCATCTAGGCAGTATTAATCGAAATGCTTATTTCCTTCCTAGGTGCTAATTTGACGAAAAAAGTGTTCCTGTAAATCTCATTTCGCGTGCTACTTAGGGTGACATGGAGACGTTTTCAAAGTGTTGTTAATCATAATAATAATGCACAAAAACGATTTTTCTCATTTTTCAATATTTTTTCGCGTTGTCATTGCCATTTTGGAAGCACTTTTGTGCAAATTGACCGGGCGAATTTGCAATCCTTCTCCACTGCACACAGGTATACTACTCAAAATACCTCTTCTTTACGATACTAATTGTGAAGGACCCAGGTTTCAAATTGGAATGACTTCAGGAGAGAGGAGGGGGCTTTTTTCTCATAGAAAAGTTGGCTCGTTAAGTCAGTTGCCATTGGCTTACCACACGTTTACGCATCTCGGCCCCTGAAAAATCCCCCCCCCCCCCGAAACGATATCGCCCCAATTGTCTGGCTACGGGCCCGATAACAAGCTGAACTGGTTTAAGCCTGCTTAAGCAATGCATATAAAAAAGAAGATAAAACCTTAATCTTATGTTGTAGTCCTATGTCCGTATAGTGGCTCTATTGTGCTTCCACCACAGGGAGCTGCTGTTGAACTGAACGGGAAAAAAACCTCGTCCTATCCTCTAGCCAGAGGAGCGGACAAAGCCTTTTGCGTTCAGCTACAAAAAATAAGTTTGTAACTTTGATTTCTGTCTCCATGCCCGTGAAATTTCAGTGATACTGGACTACACATGTTTTTTAATTACAGGCAAGTACAAATCGAAGCCCATCAAGATGTGCACTTTGTGAATTGCCATGGAAACGATAAAAGTCGACTGAAGACCTGAAGATGAAAGTACATTGAACTGTGTAGTAAGTAATACTGTCTAAACAAGGATGTGTAGGTTCTTATCACAAATACAGTGCAACTGTAACACTAAGACTATGCCCACCTACTTCAGGTCATTGCAAATTTTTACCATGAAAATGGTTTCTAAATGGAAATGCCGGTACTAAATTTTAAAATAACCTCATATTAGACCATGAACATCACCAGGTGTCCATATGGTAACCTATAGCCTACTCAGAAATGAACATCGAAAATAATTTAATATCTCCTTAAAGAGTACCCGGTGACGATTTTCTATGTTCTTAATCTGTACTATTGTGGGAGCTTCCGCGGGCTTCGCGCCCTGGGCCCTCACAAGGGTTCTGCCCCGCGACCCTGCCAAAGGCCCTAACTAAGGCCCCTGGACCCCACCCGTGCACACTGCACTTGACACTATTCTTTGTGCCCCCGTCCTTAAATATTTCTGGATCCTCGCCTGTTGCCAATTGACATGATCAAGCTCGATTTCCTTCAAATACTGTCATCGACCAAGATCCTTTGCAGTGTTTGAGGGTCGAACGGTCTCACGGTATCAAATAAGTTATACAGTATACGCTAAGAGAAAATCTGAAGTGGTTAGGCTTAAAGACAGACAGTCATCACCCCAAAGTACATTTTTAGTGTGGGGGTATCAAAATTCTCAGTTGGTGACTGCACTTTGACTGACATTTAAGTCTGAAAATTTGAAAGATGCAGAGTAGCTCACATTCCACACAAGGCAGAGAGTGCTTTTATTATATTTTATAGCCTTGTATGCTCACCAGGACATGGCCTTAAGCAATAAAACAGGTTTATTCCTGCACAAGGAGGAGCTTCATACAGTTATGGGAGGAGCTAGAAGTTGCATAGTTGGGAGAATTGGAACTGTCTGGGATGATGAAAATTCCTCTTTAAGTGCCAGGTAGTAGATTTTTTTTTGCATCTCTTTATTCACGCCGTTGTTATATACATTAAAGTGAATAACAATATTTTTAATCGATATGGTTACATATTTACATTTATAATCTTATAATTTAATAAAATTAAAGTTTAACACAAATTTCTTGTCAATGGGAAAAATTGACCAAAGTTTTAACCCATTTATAATAACATAAAGCATCGTCCTTTATGCACGTAGAAAAATAAAACAATAAAGATAACAGGACCTAAAACTTATAAGAAAGTAACCGATGATCGATACTTGTTTGCTATATCAGACTGCTTTTGCTTTTCAACCTCAGTGCTAAATTTAAACTTAAAGAAAAATGTGATAACATCTGGTTTGCGGGAACAATTTTGTTTGCAAGAATAGATGACATACTTTGCATAAAAAATGAAGAAGTTTACAATGCTTTTCCTATTTTCTAGATACCCAAAGTGAACAGTTAATTCATCCAAATTTAACTCATCCCTCAAACAATTTCAACAGATTTCATCCCAGAACTTTTTATGACAGTACAATTCCAGAAAAGATGTTCCAAAGTTTCACTCTCTGTATTACAGAAGGTACATAACGGAGAGTCCTTAATCTTAACTCGATATAAAAAATCATTGGTTCCGACAATCCTGTGAAGGTATCGAAACTGTAAATACTGAACCTTAGCCTCCCGAACAGCGATATAAGGTAACATAAATATAGATTTCCAGTCAAGAGCATTATCTGAGAAGTTGCGAGAACATTGCTTCCCATTTATCTACAGCCCTTGGAGTGGTGGACTTGTTTGAGAGAATAGATTTATACACAAAGTTGGTAGCCCGTTGATAGTTTTTAGAGTCTACAATCGTTTAAATTTACGCCACTTTCATTACTTAAATTTGCTTTCCACGGGGACGGGATTGTTGAAGTAATGCCATAATATTGGGTAAAAGGAAGGTTTCTAATGCCATGCTTGTCAAAAAAAATTTTGGTACGGAAAGACACCTCCTTCTCTACTCAAAAAATCGCCTACTTTGTAAACCCTGTTCTGTTTTAATACATTGAAGTAAACAACCTGCTAATTAATTTTAATGCAATTATTATTTAATACCACTTGAGTTGCAAAGTCCCTTTTGAGGAATGGAAAAGCTAAAACTTGCCCAGGCGTCACAACTTCAAGGATGAAGCAGTTGGATAAAGATATATCACCTTTCTTAAAGTTGCAAGAAAAAAGAAAGTATCCACCATAATTAATGCGTAAGGCATGATTAAAAATAAGTTTCCAAGGTCGATAAGTGTCATCAACATACATCTTAACCCATTTTGTTTTCAAACCACTGGCAAAAATGAGAACATCTGTTATATTTAAACCTCCATTTTCCTTACTGTTACAAAGAATTGTCCTCTTCATCTTGTCAGAATTATTTTTCCAAATTTCCAAATAAAGTTGAAACATAGCTTGTTCAATTCACTAAAATAATTATCAGGGGGATTAGGAAGTACCATAAACAGGAAAACAAGCTGGGAGAGATCAGAAGTTTTTATTAAAAGAACCTTTCCAATCAGAGTAATATCCTTTGATTACCAAAGGCGAAGATTATTTTTCAGACGAGAAAGCTTAGGTAAATAATTTAAGAGAAAAACCATCACCTTTGTGATGGGGAAAAGAAATTCCTGAAAACTTAATAACAGTAGTATTTAGTTCAAAGTGGAACCGGTTCAGGTAAGTAGGATGACACTTAGATAGAGGACCAGGAAGTAATTAGTGTGATTTATCAATATTAATCTTCAGACCAGAATTTACTGCAGAACCGTTGTAAAACCTTGCTCACCTCAAACAACATTTCAGAAACTTCATTAATAAATTTAACATTATCATCAGCATACTGAGATATCTTAAGCGGTACTCCAGAAATTGAAATGCCTGTGATCAGCTGATCTAAATTAATTAAAGAACAAAGAATTTCGGTAAAAATGATAAAGGGGTAAGGACTCAGGGGGTAACCTTGTCGAATACCACGTGATATCTTAAAATATGCATTACCATTATTTGAAACACAGGAAGTAATTTTGCTATACAAAATATTAATCCAGTTTTTAACTGAGATCCAAACTTAAAACTTGTGAGTGTATGCTGAATAAAGCTCCAATCCAGCCGATCAAAAGCTTTTTAGAAGTCTAAGAATAGTAACCCGCCTGCATTTTTCATCACAATATGAAGTACACTCTTAATGCAAAAGAGTGAAATTCACTCCAAAAGAGACTTTAGTTTGGGACCACTCCTAGTAAGAGTGAACTTCACTTGGGATGGAGTGAAAATTCACTCGAAGTAGAGCGATATATCATTCCATGCGAGTGAATGTCTATTTGAAGTGAATTTTCACTCCACCCCGAGTGAAATTCACTCTTACTAAGAGTGGTCCCAAACTACAGTCTCTTTTGGAGTGAATTTCACTCTTTTCCATTTAGAGTGTATGGTCTTGGATTAATCATATTTTTTCACCTATGAATCTTCCTTTTGAGAAACCTGTTTGCTCATTACCTATGGCAGAATTTAAAACTTTTTTCATTCAGGAAGGTATAAATTTAGCAGCAACTTTATAGTCTGTGTTGGTTACAATGCAATAGGACGCCAGATCCTAAGATATCTAGTGCCCGTCCCAGGCTTAGGGATCAAAGAAATAATAATGTTCATCAGATAAGTAAGCTGGCTTTGTCAAACGCATACCTACATGAATCAACCACAAGCTGCCCAATGTCGTCAGTTAATAATCGACTTAGACTTCAGCATCGGAGGGTACGGCTTCGAAGGAAGTGGCCTTGGTCGAGAGAAATGAGATCCCGACTTCAACACTGATCGCTAGACAAGGATCTTCGAACAGCAGGAAAGAAAAATTAGTTTGAACGGGACTGGTGAAATTCAACAGGTTCTTGTACAAAGTGCGAACATATTCTCTCATGTAAAGGTTATCATACCAAAATTTAATGTTCATGCATTAAATGTGGTTCTACTCTGCAGTTGATGAAAGAGCGTCCTCTTTTTACAGAGTCAGCGTTGACGTTAACGTCACCTCTATGACTCTTGAAATAGATGTGTTTTGCTCATTCCATACCATGGTGAAGAGAGCCATGCTTAGAGGCTCAGAAGAAAGAGAACAGCGAGTCTTATGTAATTTTGGGATAGGGTGGGGGCCATGCCCCTAGGCTGATTTAATGACAGGACAGCTGGTTACGGTGACAGCTTCAGTAATGTGAGTACAATGGAAATTTTAGGCCCCGAAATGATCCCACGTACCCACAAGTCAAGGTAACTTGCTTTGAAGGTGAGGTGTTCTCCACATAATACCACATCCCGTTAATCTTATATTTAAAAAAATAACTTTAATTTTTTCTTTAATTTTTGTCTGCAGGTACCAAGGTTGGTACTGAAAGATTTGTAGCCCACTTGACATTGTAGTAGTTACCCAGAATGATCATCTGTCCATATAAAGGAAGTGCGCCACCACTTCACTTTTACGCAAAGTAAAATATCCCCCAAATTGGCTCAAACGTAATGGGTTAGTCGAGGGAGAAATAAGCAGTGCTTACTACCGAATGGGAGGAGGGAGTCCAAGCGTATTCAGGTGGTCAGTGTATACAAAGCTGCTGGTGTTGAAACCGGTGGTAAGTAACCTACTTACATTCAAGGGGGGGGGGATTCACCCCCTGTCAGATGTCCTTCATCCTGCCCTCCTCCTCCCATGAAATGACAGAATGCGGTGTTATTCAGACCTTCTCGTTTGCATCACTTATTTCGACCGGTCAAAATATGGTCTTACCCACCTATGTGAACCCCAAAGCATCGGACTTGCCAGGCTATATGCCACTGCTCATGCTTTGGTAAATTGCCTGCACTGAGAATGGATTTGTCTTCCAATATTAGTAGGGCCTACTCGTACCAACAAATTTTGACGGTAAAGCAATGTTCCTAATACAAAAGTTTGTACTCGTACTCAGGGAAAATGACACGTAGGCTTCTCTTATTCGCAATCAAAACCAGACTTTAAACTCTTATGCCTGTTTGCGTTCATTACACTGAGCTCACTTTACAAGTGTACTGGTAAACGGTGGTATCATGACGTATATTTGAGATCAAATCTACGAGATACCTAGTCTTTGGAATGAAAATGAGAGTCACAAGTGGTTTGATGAGATATCACGTTACAGGCATTTAATAAATAAACTATGTACATTTGAAAAAATTTGTGAAAAAACGAACTCATTCTTTTATGCTTCAGGTAACATATTTTGCCAAATGCTACTAGATCTAAGGCCAAAATAAAAAATGTGCATGGTATAGTGGAATACTCGTTAACTGATATCAAGCCTTCCTTCAACCCCAGGAAATCCCCAATAAATTATTGAAGCAATATGCATAACGTTACGTAAGGTCAAAGAAGTCTTTGCTTCGCTCGTGGTTCCTGTCATCTACACTTGTTATGAAGGTTTTTTTTTCTTTTCGTGGTGGCGCCAGGATTTTGCAGACGCCGTAGGAAGGGGGTGGGGGATTTAAGCCAGCAACAGCCCAACAAGGGTGTGGTATAGTTCCTCCGTCAAGTTTCTGCCTTCCATAATTGCGATTTAGTAATTGCCATCGTCTAACTCGATACGGGGAAATACATTTTGGGTCCGATTTGGTAGCTGTTAAGACTGAAAATGGCTGGACCATGACTGAACTAGGTCATAGAAGAAAACTATCAGTATTATCTACGGATAATGAAGGTATTTTAACACTATCCTAGACACCTTGCAATGGACAAGATATTATCACGACTTTTAACCCCGCCGCATTATGGCCTCTCTCATCATCCCTTCCTCAATGTTAATTAATAGCCCACTTTGTTTTTCAGCACTTAAATTCAAAATCACATTAAATAGTGGTAAGTCAAAAAACTATTTAGTTTAAGTAATTTGTTCAGAATTTTAGACCGGAAAAACAATAAAATATGTAATAAAATAAAAAAAAATATGTAAACTGGGGGTAAGTTGAATCTTTAAGAGTTACAAATCTTTTATTTCAGCAGTTCAGTTTTTTCAGTATCTTTCAAAATGTTTCAAAACATTAATGCTACACGCAAAAGGTGTAGAGTATTGAGTTATGTTGCATGATGCAGGGAGCTCACATCTCCCTGCATGATGGAACAAAATTAGTTACTGCGGTGACGGAAATATAGTCACGTGATTCAATCGATGAAGGAATTAGTATAGCGGCCGAGTTTCTTCAGTTCGGTGTGACTGTACTTCGTAAATATCACTGACGTAAAATCAGTGACGTAAAATCCTCAGATTTACACGTGAACACCAACTGAATTGTTTTACCTTTTGTTTACCTAGCAGACTGTACAACACGTTCCTTGATCGCTCATATCTCTTAGTAACGCTGAACAAACAGAATCTCTCCGATGGGACTGAACTTGCTTCTAAGCACCGCATCAAGTTGCCAATCCGCTTTCAATTAAATATTATTCTGTAGGTTGTAAGAGAAGAATACATTTTAGTGCCATCCCCTCATCAACCTTAGGGCGGTCGCCCACATGTGTCGTGCGTCCACGTGTTTACTGCGCAGTCATTTCATCAACAGCACGATGGTTTGCGAACATATTCATTCACACTTAGAGGTATTAACCCGTGTAAAGGAGGATGATCGCATAAAAAATCCTTCATATTTCTCCGGGGTATCATAAAAAATATATTTTGAGGATATGAAACATGCCAAAATTTATCTGGTTTATATTTACACTTTAAATCATCTTTTACTGCTAATAATGTAACACTTCGTCTGTTTGGAAGCCACATAAGACCAGGAAGGTTCACCTCCGTGATGAGACCGTACCCAGGAGACTTCGTTCGGAGAAAAACAGCAGTAAGATAAACATTCGAAAAACAATCGAGTCAACAACGGCTTCAAAAGGGATCTTGTGTGAAATATTTGACTAGCTTTGGTTCAAGCTTGACTAGATTTTTTTCAAAAATTAATCAAATAAGGCCATTTTTTTACCCAAATCTATTGAAGTATTGGACAAAGTTCCGTTTTTGATTAGATCCTCTTTAAATTTGACCAGGAAAGTTTTAATGTAGTGAATATATTTCCGGGAGACCTAATATGGTTAGATAAAATGGAACATGATAAGGGACACACAATGTGCAGATGAGAGACTGGTTGTGAGCAAATGTATGTCTAATGAGAATGGGGTGGAGGGAGACATCATACCAAGGCCTACAGATGTAAAACTTTTTTGAGATAAACTTTGCTTTCTCAAAATCATCCTAGACTTGTGGAATTAAAGCGATGGAGGCCGACAGACACAGTTACTCTGCATGAGGCCCTTCTTTGAGAAAATGGATAATTAAATTTTTCTTTAGTACGTATGTTGTAGGCCATATGAATTACAGTAAGTTTAGATACGAATGGACATTTAAATTTGCGGGCGACAGACAGTTTTAAGTTATTTTGAGTACCAATTGAAGAGCAAGGCAAATACAAAAAAAAAAAAAAAGACAAAAAGAGAAGAAAAAGTATGAAGGGTTATATGAAGGGTAGTTGGACTCGAATCCAAAACCAGGCGCAACTGGCAAGATTGGGACACTACTGAGTCACGGTGCGCTGAAAAAGAACGGACAAAGCCTCGAGCATGGAGGATCGTTATGCCAGAACAGTTGGTTACAAAAATCATACCACGTTGAATTGAGAAATCACCCTTGACTCTTTAATTTTAAATATATTTCTTTTGTCTATTGCTTTAATGGTAGATTGGACTTAGGGTTGAGGAGCACTGATACGGTACTCAACAACGTATACCCGTATATATACATATATATATATATATATATATATATATATATATATATATATATATAACACTAAATTGTATATTTGGGAGACATTGGGATAAAATCCTTCCTTAGGGAGACAATCGGTTATATTCATAAAATTTAATATATTTCCATATATGAGCATATAAATATTCATATATAATACCAATAATTCTTATAATGCCTTTAACTTATGGTATGTTTGTTTTAACTGTATCTTTTACACACAAGGTTTATTAAATAAACAAAATATTATAAAGTATTTCGCAATACTTATTTGTCTCCCTATAATACATATAAATTACATGCAACACATAACACACCTGTATTTCTATGGTAAATAATAGCACATATGATGTATATAATGCAGCTTACACAGTGGCATAATAAAGAGGGCGCTAATACGCTACCATTGAAATCAAAATCTTTTAGAAAGAATGTAGAGAAGGGTTTAAATAATGGTGCAAAGAATTAGGGAGACATGAATTTGTCTCCCTACTGAAAAAAATGTTTTGTAATATACCAATTATAACTGCAATTCGTCTCCCTAATAGGTATTAATAGAAATATATATATATATTATATATATATATATATATTGTGTATATATATATATATACATATATATATATATATATATACATATATATATATATATATATATAATATATATATATATATATATATATATATGAAACTTGGAACCCTGTCGCCACATGGTCTAAACGTTAGACTTGAACTTCTATAATCCAGCAATTCCTGCATTGTATTTATGTGTTAACCACTTAAAGGAGCTGAGTAGCCGCGAAAGTAGAATAAAGTCTCGGACCCGCCGACTTCGTTACGTCACATCCGGTTATGCTTCTTGGTTTATCGATTCGATCCGATACCGATACTTATCAAAGCCATGCATGCAGTGTGTCTGGTGTAACAGTACACTTGTTACTGTCGTTAAAAGTACTAACGTTAGCCTAACTTAGGCTAGCGTTAGGGCCTAGGTCTACCACGAAGAACAAACTCATTGATCGAAAAAACAGTTTCAATACCTGCAAAATCCACAATGTTGTTCATGAACCTCGTGCAGATGATGCGCGAAATAGGCGTGTGCCTTGCCACTAGTAACCTATATACTGCATACGTATGTACGTTGTAAGTTGTGTGTGCTACATGCCTGGGTAGATGCATCGATCAGAACCGATACAAGAGGAAACGATTCAAAATTGCCGGTGCCAGAAGAAAAAGTAACGAACTAGAAATTAAAAAAAAAGCAAATTGTAAAATATCTTGCGAGTGTAAAATCAAATAACCTAAGAAATAGTATGGGAACGTTATTGCAAAATTACTTTGCAAGATTATTTTAAATGAGAATATAAAACGCATTAAGATTAATATTTTTAAAATTAGCCCCGCACAGAGGCTAATTATCTCGTTTCGTATGATGTATTTATTTTGGAAGTACGCCACTACTCAGCTCCTTTAACACTGTTTGTTTTCCTAGCCGGTTTTATCGTGCCCAATTTTATTGTGTGTTTTTTAATTTGTACGTTTGGCCGTGTCAACAATCAGTTGCATTTTTGCCACCTGATGAAGGGTTTAAACCCGAAACGTGGTGGAATTTTTCACAAACTTTTAGCACTACTTACTTCTTCTTTTTTACCTATATATATATATATATAGAGTTGAGTCGGTAAAGCTGAAAAATCTGGGCGAGGTGAAAAAGCAATGTTGACTCCACCTATATATATATATGTATATATATATATAACATGATAATGGGTAGAATGTCCACGTGTACTTTGTAAAATGTAGAAAATAAAGAACGATCCAAAACGGAAGATGGGCAAAATGAAGTACTAATGTTTTAATAAGCAGCCGTACATTTTTATATGTTCTAATAGATATATTTTCTATATATAAATGCAACAAATGATCCCATTTGTCCTAGACGTAATCGGTTCTCCTTCATATATACAGTAGTATGTGTGTAAGAAGTGCGTTTTAAAGATGAGAAGAAAGTCACTTAATGTATTTAACTATTTAATGACAAGCTTTCGGCCCTCCGGCCTTTATCAGGTTCTGAAAAATGAAACAAATGAAAGAAGAATTAGTGTTACATAAACCAAAATGTTCAAAAACATAAATAATGTGGAGGAATTATTAGAAAAGAAAAGAAAAATTCAAAATATCTTACATGTTAAGGTCAATGTGATGTTCGTAACCCTGGGCGTTGTAGTCGATTATGGGAGGTTGATGCGGTCTGTGTTAGTGGGATGTGTCGTGATCACGTGATGAAGTTATTTGTCAACATTGATTCCTTGTGGGCAGAGTGTGCGAAGTTTACTAATCCAGAATGATTCCCTGTCGAGGATCATGGCCGCAAGGGCCAGGGGGCTGGAGGGCGGTCGTCCCCAACACGTCAGAAACCTGACTAAGTCGGGCAGATGTTTGTCTCAGTCGGGCGGAAAATTGCCCCGGGGTGATATCTGGAGTCGGGAAAAATCACCGCTCTCCCTGAGAAAAACAGTCCAGTACGGCCATGTGGAGGATGGCAGTGCGTGATTGTTTCGTAATTGATTTTATATCCGGTGATCCTGACATTGTGTTTTGTTGTATGTGTAATTGAAATGTGCTGTGTATGGGAGGCGTAAAGATGCAGTAACACTAGCAGAAATTAATAGCCTTAATGATAAAACTCAAGCGAAACGCCTCCAATACACAACACATTACAAGGAAGACAAGAAAGAAAAAAATCACGACACCGTGACCTGAAATTTCCTTTTCATTAGAAATAGTAAATTTTTAAAAATTTGAAGCATTCCTGACAAGGCTAAGTCGTACTGGAAAATGTACTACTGACAGTAAAAACTGCCTTCAAAATAATTGAAATTGATGCAATATCGAGTCGACAAGTGATCTCTGGACGGCAAATTCAGTAAAGATGCTAACCTCTTTTTTGGCCAGTAACTTCACCCGATATTACCCAGTATCCAGCCTGCAAATGCAAACAAGTAGGAATTTCAACAAAATCAAGAGACTTGACCTAGTTTTAAACGTTAAGCCCATACTCAAGTGTTTAATTACTTTGATGACAGAGCGGGAAGTTCGCAGACCCTCCACACAGGGCCACTTAAGTCAGGGCTATAGCCTAGACAAAATCCCAAGGGGTGGGGGTAAGGTTAATGACACTAGTTAAGTGGAGCCCCCAGTGACTTACCTGGGATAGGTGAAGCCAGAGCGAATCCTTCCTTTGTCATCTCGGCCAGGAAGTCGCCCTAAGCGAGTGGTCAGGAGTGACATTAATGTAAGTCAGCTAACGTGCAAAATGGTGCTATCTTTGGAAAAGGTTTAAACTGATTCTATGTTTAAAAATTCTTATAGTGTACAGTAGTGAATATTTCTTATTTCTTGACTGGGTTAAAAGAAAGGGTATTGTATTTAGGGGAAAGAGTGACATTTCGCCCTTTGAGAAATTTTTGTTCCTATAAACATGTTTAGATGACAAATGCAGCTATCTTTTTTAAAGCTTTGAACTTATTATGTGGAGAAAAAATTCTTTATTGAGTAGATTTTCGGATTTTCTTTTTGGCAAGATGCCAAGGGGGTGTCACCTAAGGTACCATCTTTGAGAAATTTTGCATATGTATGAGGCCTAGATGCAAATTAGGTCTATCTGGCAAGATATCACTAGTATTGCTATGACATTAGTATATGTTTAGAAATCATTATTAATTAGTGATTTTCTAAGTTCAGCTGTTCTATAGCATAGCTTCAAGGTCACCATTCTTTGTCGAGTAGAGGCGGCTTATCCAGAAATGTTTTTGTCGCACATTGCGGGAAATGTCACTTTCAGGCCGTGTAACTTGCGTCGAACATTTTTTTGGGATTCCATGATTTAGTACTATTTAGACTTCAAGAGAAATAGGTAAATTCGAAAAAGTTATTCGTTATAAACACTTTGTATGAGGGAAATAGGAATTGAGGCTATTTTACAAATTCATTAATTTAAGCATTGAACTACAGATAATCTGGGCTATTTCGTGGAAGCGTGCATGAGTAAAACGAAAGATTAAGCCTCCTAAAGAGCTTTAGGTTACAGGTCTCAGTGTGTTCTACACATCATGTAGTTATTTTTAGCTCAGCAACATTCGTAACCGGACATGGGCGGATCCAATATGTAAGGATGAGGCTCATTTGTTAGGACGAGTGAACCAAATGGCTCATTTTAATCAGGGTCGGGGATCTCCCCGGGGAAATTTTGGGAAAAGGGAGTCCTCTGTGTTCAATTTCTCAGGTTCTGAGGCCTTTTAAATCATAACTGCCACCATGAATTTTCCATATATTTTTTTTTTGTAAATAGTCCAGTTTTCATTTGTTGTATGGAAATCTCGGGGCAGCTTCCCTCTTCCAGCAGGCTACAGCCCTGGATTTAGCTGCAACACGAAATTATACTTTCATGGCCGCTACACAGTAGGATAGTCAATACTTCCATGCCTGTTGGTCCAATAGCCAGTTAGACGAGAAACTTTTAAAGCGGCACATTGAGTTGGTTCATGAAATTCACCAAATTTTACCAAACCTGTTAAGTATTCTTCACATACTTAAACAATCCCCACATCTTGCATACAAATGAATGTTTCATAAGTGAGTAATAAACAATTCAATTCGGTTTTCAAAAAATCGTGACCAGACACTTTTTCAAATTATGCACACAATCGTTACAAGCCAGGATGCCAAAAAATTCAAAATTTTAACTTTATGCGTAACTATTGGAAGTGAAACTTGACTAGTTATGCTAATAATAATCATTGACATGTGGTAGTACCCTTCAACACCCTCGTAAAGTTATCGATATCAACTCAATATGCCCCTTTAATCTATGAGAATGTTTCATCCATTAACTCTTATGTATATTTTGGTGCAAGAAATAACTAAAAAGTTTCCAGGTTGTTGTGCTGAGGACCTACCAGTTACTGCCGTAGCTCCTCCTTGGTTTCACGAGTCAGTGCCTTCATCATCCATTGACCAATCACAAAAGTGTTTACAGATGACGTATCGGGGCTGTGCACAACACGGAGGAAAAGCTTTAAATTAAATCACACTTAAGATAACGAAGCCATTCACTCAACTAAACGGGCTTCTTAACAGTCTATCACTCTTTGAGGAACACTGGTATTTTCGATTGATGCCTACGCTTCACAGAGGAACAATAAAATCCAAGTGCATACCTGCATGACTTTAGCGGAAGGTATCATCGCTGCTCAAAACTAAACGACGCCATTCAAGACTAAACCAAACACTGTCCATTTATTTCTGATCACGTTTCTCTGGTTTCGTGTTAGCATTCCAACCGGAAAGCATTTAACTTTTCTGGGAGGTGAAAGTCTCGAGATACTATTGCTCACATACTTAACGTTGAAATGGAAGGAACTTGTTCCACAAAGGTTTAAGAACACGAGTGTTCGTTAATTGATCGTGAGTTGAATTATAATATTGGGAACAATGGTAGGAAGGAACTTACTCGGGCCTACGATGACATTTTTCGATTTTTTTCTTATTCTTGTTTTTTCCGGAGCAGCTCTTGGAAACAGGTAACTTTTTTACATGTTGTTTTACCCAATGATGTAAATGTTCGTCTTTTGTTTTTAAGTAGCTCTACGGTTAATGGACTACGTACGACATTTTGTCGGGGTTGGCGCGTCTTCCATGAAACAGGTGATGCAACGGACAGCACCATAATATAAGGCTCCTTAGGGTTTACACGTCTGGGTTACGACGTGTAAGAATTTAGAAGATCATGCTCGAGAAGCTCCTGCTCTGCAAATAAACAAATTAAGAGGAACGCAGGGAACGTAATCGTTCACGAGTAAGTGCAAACGACTTGCTAATAGAGCGTTCAATGCATGGTCACCCCCGGACTAATTGTCGTATTCACTCATTTGTTTGATACAAATCCGAATTTTCTTTGGCCTTTTCGTCAAGATGATGTGGTTAGAAAACTGGGACAGCTTCCCATTGTGGCCGGTTTATTTATTTTAAAGCTTCCATCTTCGGTTGTAATGATTGCCAATTTGTGAGTGGTTCTTTTCCAACTAATTGGCTTTATTTGAACTAGTAAGTACTTGTTCCATGATTTTCTGAGGAACCGATCACGCATGACCGAAGAGCTTTACAGAAGCGTATACAGTACTAACTAACATTGTTTGTTAACGTGTCAAGAGCTGATTCATTGACTTAATTGACACGTCCACTTGCTCACCATAGTCCTCCACCAGTCAGTAAACTATATGTGATAATTGGTCGTGCTTTGCGGTTATTTTGTGCCCTTAAGAACGACCATGGACCAGACAATCGGGGAAAAGGGGCTATTGGTCAGTTACGTAGGTTGTTTGTTAATTAAAAGGCTGCTGCATCACCGTGACCCCCAAACATATTTAGTAGCAATGAGTGGAGTTCCTCTGTTTACAATTGGTTACTGCAAGGTGATGTAAAGGACGTTTTTAAATATGTAACTTCTTGGCAAACAATAGCTTCAAACTTAATGGTGAATGGTGACTTGTGCGGGTCTGTGAAATGTGATGTAGTGTAGTCCAATGCATGTAAACAAGTTATATTCCAACAGTATTAAAATCGCACATGCTAAAGTAGGTTAGTGTACTCTGCAGAATATAGACTTGAGCAATCCAACTCAATTTTGGTGAGGGGCAGGAACAACTATTTTTTTTTAAATTGGAGAAGGGGCTGGAACTTAACTTAGTTGGAAGGATTTTAACTGTCGGAAAGATAACTGGCCCTTTTTAGTCAGCCCTTGGAAGGACCTTTATTTTACGACCATATGTGACCACAAATGTTGGCATGAAAGAATTGAAAGAGCACTTGAATAGATCCATCGGGATCTGTTTTTGAAGCATTAGCTGTGAAAGACTGGAAATTTTGGAGGTTGCACAAATGCCCCTTTCCACGTGCTATCATGGAGACGGAATCGCTTCATACAAACCACGAAATGGTACACAGAGGGCTATGTAGCTTAGTATAAAGGGAAAATGGAGCTAGCCTTGTTTGAACTAATGAGAGTATTCTCATAAAAGGGGCGATTTTTCATAACCTCTGAAAAATGTATTTGTTTATAGAATGTTTAGTTATGCTTTGGAAATCTCAAGCAAGACAAAAGCAAAGTCGGCTACAGTTAACTATAATCCACCGCAAGCTTAAATTTTGGCACAACCTACTTCGTCGGTTGTGTATTATTGCTTTGGCCAGTTGCCACAAGGGGGCATTCTGGGGTGATATCCCCAGCTCAGTTTGTTTTATATCTATGAAATCAATGATGGATCCATTTGAAGGATCCATGTAACTGCCCCCCAAAATAACGCTCTGTCCCTGCAGAGTTTACAAGCTGACCACGGGACCTCTCTACATGCTCCCTGATGAACATCAGGATAAAGTTGCATGTCGCTAATGTATCACTTAGACCTTCGTTCAGTGACATCGGGACTAGTATCGAAGACTGGGGGGGGGGGACTGAACCGTTCAACTACAGAACTTTGATATATTTTAGTTGAACGTTTGAAGATAAAAATCTTTAAACTTAAATTTAAGTTGGGGGCTGTGGCCCCTAACCACTTGTTCCGACAGCCCCCGTTCCGACGGCTCTGTTGTCCTGTAATACAGTGGAGTGAAAAGTCTGCATAGAAAACAGAAAGATTTAGATGGCCAAGACCAAATGACATTTCAAAAAGAAAAAAACTGGAAGTGACTGTATATACTCTTCAAAGGAAGGCGGGAATCGCGACTTGATTTATATAGTTACAATTGCAACGAAATGTAGTTAATACCGTCCCCTCACCCCAAAATAATGATTCTCAGTTGACATTTTTGTAGGCAGATTGTTGCATGTGCATGGTGCTCGATGGTTATAGCCTCTTTCCTTGGGTGCAGAAACTGTTCTGTGTCTCGTTATCTTAATGATCTCATTAGATATCTCACATGCGACCCTTCACTCTTGTTTCTTCCTGTTCTTTAATACGATTATCATTTAATTTATAAGCATCCGGCGGCTGACTACATAGTTAAGAAGCTAAAAGAATAAATGGCTAAGTATTAGCTTTTCACATGAACATGTCCAATACAGTGTTGTACTTGGCGAAAAGTTGTGGTACTGTGCGATATGCATGGGCGTCACCAAGGGGGGGGGAGGGGGGAGGGGTGTGCAAACGACCCCCTTTGAGCTTTTCACAGAAACGTTTAAAGGTTGTACCGAAAATCTAAACAGGTTTGTTCTGCCATTGCAAAGTATAAATTTCTTTTAATATGTTGAATGCTTAATTTCGCTGCAATTACAAATCGATTACTCTGCATACGTATCAAACCGAGTCATGGGTCAATCATTATTCTAAATCTCAACCAACTTCTTCTGTTCTTCCTCCAATTTTTGCTCGGCTTTTTCAATTTTGACCTTTCCATTACCTGTTTTAATGGAATAAATGACTTGTACAGTATTTTCTAGGTCTCGAAGGGGAAAGGTTGAAAGTAAAAAACAAAAAAAAACAAAAAAAAAAAACAAACTAAATTGGTAAAATCACATTGTGCACAAACTTACTGTTCTGTTCTATAGAGCCTCACAACTTAAGCAGTTAAAGGACGCTGTTCATTGCAGATTTGAACGGTTTTCTTAAATTTCGTTGCGTTGCAGAGTTCAATTTGCTTAAAACATTTCTACGATGTGTTACTTGAGGTTAGCTACTTTTACCTCCTTAATCTCGAACATTCATGGCATTATATTCCACTAGCTTCAGAGGGTTTTTGTCCAGGGAATCATTTGCCTCTGGATCCTACCAGTTAGTTTCCTTGACCGAGCCCATGGATCCCATGATAGGCCCCCAACTTTAAACGGAAAACATTCTCAGTCTGGTGCCATTGTCATTTTAAGACTTAAAAGCTTTTTCTTTGACCCCCCCCCATCCATGAGTTCACGTTTTACTCTTATATGGAATCATATTTTTGGCATTACCAAACTAGCAAAATTGACGATCATTTCACCACATTAAAGACTTTTGAAATGTCTAAGTCCTCAGAGCTTCCAGGGGCTCTTAAGCGGGCCCCTGGACCCCACGAAGTGGTGCTCACGAAAAAGGGCGAGTGGCATTGCCGCTAACTTGAACGTGGTGATAACTTCCTTCTTCACACAAAATACGACCCCCATTTCAATATACCATCTGGTGACGCCCATGATATGCTCCGTAGCAGGGGCGCTATCAAGAGGGGGACATAGGGGAATGTTTCCCCAGATGATGCATTTACTCTCCAGCTTCCCAGCCCCTCAGCTTACCCAGTCCGCCCCAGCAATGCGCACTCACGCCTTTTTGCCCCAACAGATCTGCATGCTTCCGCTTTCCCCTGCAGTTTTGAAGTTCTGGGGCGCCCCTGATATTCAGTAGGTCACATTCTCGACCCCCTGAACTGTCTCAGAAGTTAGTTTTGTTCCCAAACTATAGGCTATGTTGTTATATATGAGTTGAAATATTTGGACTTATGGTCAAACATACTAAAATAGCGTAACATTTTTATAAAGTACAGGAAGAAAAATATCGGTTTAGGTAGTATCGACGTTTTAGGTAAATTTTACCGATAGCGAATGATACATTGCGAAAATGGGGCCTATCGGTTGATACTGGTACTGAATACCTATCATCGTTCCAACGCTGTCTCAGATGAGTTTCACGTTTGCCATTATTTCTCCATTCATTGTAGATATATCATTTAACAATGGTCCGTGTACAGGGTGGACAGAGTTCGGTCACATGGTCCGTTCTCGGAATACATGGATGTCCAGTAGATGATTGAATAATCTTGCTGTTATCACTTTACTCTAAAAGCATTGGTCCTAGGGCCGTAAGATTATCCGAGGTTCGGCTGTGTAGGCTATGTAGATTAAAAGGTTCTTAAAGGGGCATATTGAGTTGATATCGATAACTTAAGGAGAGTGTTGAAGGGTACTACCACATGACAATGATTATTATAAGCATAATTAGTCAAGTTTCACATCCATAGTTACTCATAAAGCTAAAATTTTGAATATTTTGGTATCCTGGCTTGTAACGGTTGTGTGCATAATTTGAAAAAGTGTCTGGTCACTAATTTTTGAAAAACATGTATTTGTTTGCAAGATGTGGGGATTGTTTAAGTTTGACCATTTGTCATTAGTATGTGAAGAAAACTCAACAGGTTTTGCAAAATTTGGTGAATTTCATGAACCAACTCAATGTGCCGCTTTAAGGGTTACCCGCGGCATACACGAAAATGGCCTGCCTGAAAATTTCGAGGAGCCCAAAATGTGAATGCTACTATTAAGTATTTTATTGTTTTAACTCAAATGAAATTGGGCCTTAGGCAGAAACACTATAAAAAGAAAACCTCTCGTATGCCTCAATTCTCTTAGTGTTGTAAACTGAGGTGCGGAAACACCTTACTGGTACACCAGCCACAAATATATAGGTGACGCACACACACACAGAGATGATTTGCTTTGAAAACTCCCAATTCGTTGTCCAAGTAGCCATATGTTACACTCTTAATGCTTCTAGGAGATTTTTGATAAGTCCTTACCCCCGATCCCGCCCCTATTTTGCACCGTTTTACGAAGGGAAATGCCGAATCTGCTTCAAGTGCAACTCCATTTTTGCAAACATTTAATTATGTTGGTTTATGCGTATACACGAGAATACGAGCACTACACACACACACACAAAATGAAATGATGAGATCTAATTTATAGGGGCCAGTGTCTTTCAAAACAACGGCGATAACTTTTAAAATGAATGGGGCAGAAAATTTTCTTGTCAACGAACGATCAACAAGCTTTTCCATACCTGAGGAAAATCACAGAAGACTGACACTGAAGAGTGCTATAAGACAGGAAATGTTCTCTTTATTTTTGACTTTTAATCCTTTTGCGTGCCAAAACAAACCTAGGCGAGTTACTGGGACAGGTGCTCACAGATAAAGGCTACCACAGACCCCCTCCCTTATCGTAATTCAGCAGCGGTTGTCAGTGGCTAGCTAAGTGGGATTTGGCGGGGGTAGCTCCCTACAGTGGCGTAGCCAGGATTTTTGAGCAGGGGGCACTGAGGGGTCTCGAACCTTTCCTGGGAGGGCACAATTTCTGAATTCTCTCCCTCTCTATAGGACTAATATATATAAAAAATGTACATTCCAAAATTTTCCGTAGGGGGTACCTGGGGTGGCACGGATTTGTCGTGGGGGGCTACGTGCCCCCTCATGCCCCCTTAGCTACATCACTGGCTCCCTATGAGGGTCTTGTATCACCACCACCCCCACTGACCTATCAGACGGACCAGTATAATAAATAACAGACAGCTTTTGTACACTTCTGTTCATTTCTCTGTATCTAGCCCTCTACTTGACCCTCTTTGGCTTCCACCGGCTAAACGAAAACTTTTTCCGGGTACCAAGAATTCCGTGATTCATTTATAGCTACGGGTATAATACATGTTTGCCGAGTGGGTGAGGAAACAGTGACCCTCGATAAATGAAACTTTCAGTGGTAGCACTAGCAACATTATTGTATGAGTTTTTCTTCATTTTCGTCTCCCCCCCCCTCTCTCTCTCTGCTGATAAATTTAAGGCCCTTTTCCCCTCCATGACTGGGCCCGCTCATCTGCTGATGTCCAACAATATGAAGGGTAGTCGCCTTCTCAGACCAGCACTGTTGATAACATCATTAACATGCTAGATGAAGATAGGATAGAAATAACCGATAAATACTCTAAATGGTTTTATAGCATCTCTCACTTCAGTGTCTGCTGGCGGAAGACCGAATGATCTGCAGAATACTTGAAATTCGTAAACCCACCAGGAAATATTGATGGGGTTCCAAATTGCGGGGTTCCACAGTTATTAATAGGACGTCTTAAATGAAAACATCGCATTTCTTGTTGATTTCCTTTTACCCAAAATATCTGAACGGTTAATCTTGTGTGATATCGTTTCGTCTCTAAGAATAGCATGGCAGTTTATGTTACATTCTCAGATAACAGTGTGAAAAGGTCAAGAGATCGAATCCTGGAGACTCACATTTATGTACAAACTAGCCTGCACAACCGGCCGTGCGACCTCACCTTAAATTAGTGGTTTTTGAAGCCAGAGAGGTGTGAGCGAACTATCCGCTACTCTACAGGGTACTCACGAGCGGGATGGTTAGTAAGGATCGTGGGTTAAATTTAATCGAAGGTCGATTTGCAAACATGGAAGTGAACTTCTGTAGTGTATCAATTTCGGTTTCGGCTGACGGATATTTTGGAACATGCCATTGCTGACAGCCAATGCGAAGAATAGGTCTCAGTAGGCCTATGGCACTACTGTTGACAAATTAAATGCAGTACGCTTTACAATGTTAAAGCGCGCAGTACACTGTCTTGGAGAAGAAACGTCTGCAGGGACACATACCCTCAGCCTTCATTTGTCTTATGATCCTGATGATCCATCACAATATCATTTGACGCTACTGTTGATGTTGCAATGAGGGAGGGGGAGTGAAGGGGAGGGGAAAGCAGTTTTTTATTAAATGGACGTAATTTTCACTCCAGAGTGACATAAGTGGTACGTTGTAACCTTTTTTTGAAGCAATACTCGAAATAAATTATCATAACCAATTCTAATGTGGCGGTAAGTGTGTTGGTGGGAGGCCTCATAATGAGCAAAACTGTATCGTGAGATACAAAGCTCCAAAGACTCCCCTCAGCGGAGCCAATCGACTCTCTCGGCACCAGCTCTGACATCATACACTCCTCAGTAATCTTACAACATGCAGGCCTATGTAAACCTACCACTAGGACTGCTCTTCTGAAGATCATGCAAGTCATCGTGTCAACTCTGAATCTTATACCCTTTTTTCAGAAAGGATGTGTAAAAACCCTTCTCTCACATTCGCAGACTATCTGTAAAAGGCGCATTTTGGCATTCATTTGGCCTTCTGGGAATCTCGTTTCCTTGGACTTGATAAAATATGAAAAACCACCGTGAAATTGTTTGCCATTTTCATTTTAACATCTGTCAATGTGGTCTGAGGAACAGCGAAAAACAAATTTCTGTATACCGTTCTGTGAATACCGATAAAACCGAAATGTCGGTATTTTCCAACCCCCAAATTTTTTTTGCGCTGTACATGTGTTTTCTGTGTAATGTAAGTGGAAAACTATCAGAAACCGCAAGTCACATTTAATCGCTCAATTCCGAGGCGGTTCAATGACACAAGGCAGGTTAGCAAGTGCATCATTGATAAATTTGTTTCTGTATATCGGTATTATATGACAACCATAATACCGTCCGTATCAGTGGGCCTATATACAGACAACACTGACTATATTCGAATAAACCGATATACAACGGGGCCCTCCCTATCATAGTTTTTAAGTTTGCAGTTGGAGTTGATCCTCCCAGTGAAGAGTGTATGTAGGCTAGGCCTATCGGTAACTTCGCAAGGCACTGCTGGAAATTCTGATGGATCCCACTATCTTTCTGTCAACCATTCATTCCTACCAAGCATACATCTTTGGAAAACCAACTTAAAGTGGTCAACTAAGACAAACTTGTCCTCTATAGCCACTGGCCTGGCCCAGTGTCCCAGATTTCATCATATATTGGAGAGAGGCATCCACTTAAATGTAGGCCAACAGGCATTTCTTCTGGGGAGTATAAGGGGAGGGGAAAAGGATGAAGAAAATCGTAATTATATACTCTTATCAATTCGATCCACTTTGACTGACCCTGCCATTTTACCAGAAGAAGCGGCGATCTAGGTCAACTTTCTCCATTGAACTGGTACAATGTATTGTTCTCTCTTTCGTTGTAAATTAAGGGTCTCCCATTAAAACTGTGGTACACCATTGATTCCTGTATCCCATACATGATTCTCTGTTTGCCCACTAATGCGGCATAACACTATTTCTCTCATTTTTTGTTCGTCTGTTTGGAGAAGCCTTGTCACTCTTTACTTCATTTGGTTGTATGTGTATGTCAAACTTAAAGCACACTTGTAAGTCTTGTACATATTTCTTTATTCTGATGACCCAGGCAACATGCAACATGTGATACCTATATTTAAATGAGGTTAAAGATCACATACGAAAGCCAGAAGTAATATCTTATTGTTAGTGCTTTCATTATACTTTAAGCACAGGGACATTTTGCATTGTCCACATTTCTGCCTCTGGCCAAATGCCTTTTCACAACTTGGGTCAGAAACGCAGCATCGATACTTTAATTATCTATGTTAATAATGTCAAATGTCAAAGCTAAGGTCAAAGCTCATTTACGAGGGAAAGTTGTAAAAAGTACATGATTGCAACCTAATTTAGACCATAGATGCTCCTATTTAGTCGTATTCCCAATGTCTTGTTAACGGGCGGCCTATCAGGGCCGACGCCCCATCGCTGGCTTAAAATTATGTCATTACATAATTCTTTGAATTATTTAAGAACTTAACAAAAGCTTTACTCATTCTGGTCTTAAAGATTCAGAAAAATGAGGAAGAAACCTTTGGCTGACTGTATAACAACTTCTCTGCCTTTTGGCTAAGATCATGGCAGTATCTGCTCTTTACAGCCAATCTAGAACGAGACCACGCATGACAGACCCATGATGTAGAGGTCTGAAGGTCAAAAGGTTGGTCAAGATAAGTCTTGGTGTCCCCTCGGAGACGTAGCCCCTTTGGGGGAGTTGAATACCTTCGGGACGAACATTTGGTTTCGCCCTCTGGCTCCTCACTAGGGACTTGAGAAAAAGCAGTGTTTAACAACTGGCACGTCGACTGGTCGAGAGGTTACTCAACTCGCAGAACCTCATTGCCCGATTGATACACAAATGCAACCACCTGCAAAGAGCTTCAACAGCTTCTTAAAAGCGGGTGTGTGTGTGTGTGTGTGGGGGGGGGGGGATCTTGAACAGAACTACTTCAAGCGCGAATCACGACTGCGCCTTAGAAGCGAGAGATCTGGGGCTCACTTAAAGCTCTGGAAAAAAATTTGGAGGCCAGATCATCTGTTGTGTAATCTGAGGCAATTTCCCGCACTTTTCATCCATATATTGGCTGTTTCTACCATTTTGAGATTAATTTGATTGAATCATCTATAGTGCAAGCTATGGAAGCAAACATGTGCCTGCTATTTTGGTTAGGGTTTTGGAAACTCCACTTTTAAAAGTGGGGGCGTCGTCCCTGCCACCTGTTGACGCTCATGTTACCTCCCTGCATTCGTCAATTCATCTATTCTGCCACAAAGGCCCCTTCATTCAGTGGAAGAAGCCTGCAAGTCTCATTGGTGGTGAGAGTAATTTGCCTTCCCCCACCCTGGCATACCTTGCCCTGTGTACCGTCTTGCTTCTTATTCAGTATGAATTACGTTGTATGGTGATATCACACGATATGACGCAAATGATTTACATCCTCTTATCCGATAAAAATAACAAATCAAGTGTCCTGGAAAACACAAAGCAGGTTTCGCTCTCGTATAGGTCAACATTAAATCCTGCTTGTACAGTAATTATGACTTCAATTTTTGGACTTCATACATCTGACGGACATGTTGGTATGTACAAAGTACAAGGAGAAAAGGGTGAACATTCTGAGTGTGATAAATTTCCCTCCTACAAGTCTTGGACAGTTGTATGTATATATGACTGAAGTTCGGTCACGTTTTAACTCCGATAGTTATAATCGGTATAAAAACTGTTTAGAAAAGCTGTTATCGGTATAAAGGCTATTACAACTACTTTTGTATGCCGGTAATCGATTTTCGTTTGATGTGCGTGCTTCAAAAAGATTGTAGGAGAGATAAATATCCATGCATATCTCGTAGCATATACGCGACATCATCGTCAACCTGACATTGACCCATGCTTCGCTTAAGCAGATCCATATCGAATATTTGCATGTTTGCAAATCATTCTTAAATTTTTTTTCTCAATTTCTATACTAGTTTCGTTGCCGAGGTCCATAGTTAATTCTTTATTAAAGTCTGGGGACATAAACTTGTTGTTGAAACCTTCCAGCCAGGTGTCTATTACGCCGACAACTTTTCCTAGAATTTACATTTTCAAGATGTGCAGTAACGAGACTAGTGTGAATGGATGCCAAATGTAAGATCAGCCTAGGCGTATTTTATCTGTTTATCGTTGTGCTTCATACATGTAGTTAGATACTTTGTTCAGATAAACATGGTGCAACATCTCTAACTCACACCTTTATTCGGACCCAATCAAGGGCGTGGATCCATCTCCAAAGGTGGGGGATTTTTCACCATTTGCGAATCGCCGTCCCTGAGGAGGGGTCTAAGTTCCTCCTCCTCCCCTTTGAAAAATTGAAAAAACAAAGAAATTGGAAGGTGCCTATATGGAAAATGGGCGCAATTTAGCTTTTAAAATGTAGTGTTAATTCGTAATCTTGTTATATTATTGAAAAAAGTGGGAGGACTTTCTGGAGATGTCCCCCTTCCAAAAAAGTGAGGGGGACGCGTCCCCCCGTTCCCCCAGGTTCCCCCATGGGCACCATAATCTCTAATGCCTGTAACACAGAGGTGAACTTGGAAACATAGGGAAGCCATGGGAACCGGAAAATACCGGAAAACAGAACAGTCCAAGTATATTTCACTGGAGTGCGTGTACTGAAGAGTACTCGACACTGGCGAAGGAAGCTGTTCGTAGCTGAGGGGGCTGGGGCCAGCAGGGGGATGAAAATTTCACACCACCATATTGGGAGGTATTGATAAAACTTTGAAAATTTGAGATCATTAGATGTAATTTAATGATAAATTTTGTGAACTTTTTCAGTGTGTTTATTTAAAAAAATTGACATTTTTTACAGAAGTAACAAATGAGGGTTTTTTGTGCTTGAAAAGTGGGGCCAAAACCTACGTTAGCTCCTACATTTTCCACTGTGGGCTCCTTCAGCCCGCTCCCCCGCCTCCTGCTCTAAAAAGTTTAAGTGTAGTTTCTCATGTCGCATATTCCAGTTTCCAGTTTATGGTATGTTTGAGACCTAATTCTAAGTGTGCACGGGACGTTTCGCTGTTGTAGCAAGGAGCTATAGCATTCTAACGCTACAATAGCAGCTGCCTGCTTGGTTGTGGCTTCCAGAGTAGTGCACGTCATTTATTTCAGTTTCGGGGTGCTATGTCTCCACTTCTCTAGTGTGTCAATTTTCAGTTTTCTGTGTGCCGCATGCTTTTCAGTTTCCTCAATTGCGCTTGCGGTTTCCGGTGTGATAATTTTGAGATTTCATTGTAACATTTACAGAGTATTTAATTGGTCATTTTCCTGACCAGCCACTCAATGGTTGATTGGAAGCAAATAAACTCTGACCTGCTTTGGGCAGGGCCACATGCTTGTATCATAGCTCTACACTGTAAAATCCCAAAGTTCGTATAACTTAAAAATAATGAAGTAACTTGCAGCATGAACCTCATTAAGTTCAGTCGAATGAGTTCCCTCTAATAATGAAATTATATGAGGAGAAACTCTACTGTCGCAACTTAAAAATGTCAATGCAACAAGTAAACACAATTTTCTTTAGTTATCACAGCACTTTGAGTTTTTCAGTGCATAAAGTGGTTAGGGTGACGTCCACGGGCAACCTTGTAGTAGAATTTCAGGTGAAAGCTCTCGGGGGTTAGGGAATTCAGGCACGTATCTAGGGGTACTGTTGAAAAGTAAAGAACGTTGTTATACACTCTCTCATAACTACACTCGGCGTTAGTCAAAACTGAAGTCACGCACTCCTCTTCTCGGGTTAAATTTATCCTGTGTACATGTGAAGTATTTTCAATATTGTGAATGCCAGATCATGCAAAAACTTATCAGCATTCACGTGAGGTAATGCAAGTTATGAAATTCGACACTTTTTAAAAACACATCTGGACATCTGATTAATGTGAGGATGGGAGAGGAAGACAAAAACATCACTTGGCGTTGGGCGGAGAAATTAGATGACCTTCTGCAGTTGAATTACTTAAGAATTTACGAGCAGCAATTGTAGTGAGATAATATAGGCCTAATCACCACTCAACGGCTGACCGATATTTGATCTTCCTTTAGACTGGGTGTGCAATTGCGTGATTGTTAATCTATTATGTGCATTTCGAAAATTAGTAAAACTGGAACTTTCTCCACAGTTTTCTGTTGTTTTACCCGCATTCCGTTATTTATTGGGAATTTTATCATTTTAGTAACCTACTCACACTAGTTTACGTCTCCTTCCCATACAGGTTGCGACACTAGTATGTTATGTAGGACGTCGTGTACCGTCTCTTCCTCCTTTACTTCATTTTGACACCTCGAACGAAAAACAAATCTGTGTGTGACCCGTTTGTAGGATTCTTGTTAACCTTTTAAACTGTCATCATTTGAAACAAAAGTTTCATATTGATATCTTCCAATCATCATTCAAGGAATCATTTTGCCTTTTCCTGAAAAATATCACTTTATATCTTCCAAATTGTCTGCTTTATTGTACAGAGGTCATCGATCATTTCAACATGATCCGAATTAAAGTGCAGAATTTACAACGATGTTTTGATGCGTGTGAAGCTAACTATAGATTGGAACAAATAATGTCATACAGATTTAAAGGAGAAAGTGCGCAGCTGTTGCTGCTCCGAGTGATGGTGGATCACTGTCTCCCTAAATATAATCAAGCTTCCGCTAAATCAACGAACAAAAACAGATCAAACCTTTACTGCCGCAAACTTCCGATTAGGTCTGAATTAAAAGACTTCCGTAGTTAGGCAATTTAATTTTAGAAAGAGCATTAACAATCAATCCAATTTCGAGTTATTTTTCACATGGGCAATCTGAGTGATGAATCATTTATTAAGACAGTTATTTTTGCTGTAAGTTAAATCATGGAGGTTGAAAGCTTGATTTATATTGGTAAGGAATGCGAGGATTCGATTGGATTTCCTGGTAAAAAGTCACATGGAAAGGTTTAACTTGTATTAGGAGAACATGAACACGAGAAAAGTGGCTGAAGTGGTAGCCTTGGCTTTGAAATTTAATTTTGTTGGCTTTATTTTAGTGTCCGTCAAAAACCCTAGTATAACTACAAGGTATACGGTAGCCCACAGTTGTTTGAATGGTGCATTCATCCTATGGCTTACGTAAAATACAATATCAGAGGGAAAAGAACAGGGGACTAGATCATCCCTCCAGTGAAATGTCTTATCCCCGCTTGGTGCACGGATTAAGAAAACATGACACGGAATTACAAAATGAACATGAGGTAGATATTTCAATTCTTCGATGGCACCATAGTATTTTACTGATACTTATGAGACGACTTTGCTCTCACATTATAATCAGGAAAGATTGTTTTCCGGCGCGCTACGCGTGCATTGTTTTCCAAACTTTTGCAATAACCGTCAGATAATACGATCATATAAGCTACATAGGTCCTAAGAGTATACATATACCCTTATAAATGGGTAAGTTTGGTTCAACGTATGTAACATTTAGCTGATATTAATGACTACAAAATGAGTTTGCCGCTACCTTACCATCAAAACAGAGCTCGATTTAGAGGGGGAACGAGGCATACACCTGCCCATGGCTTTTTCATCTGTAGCCTATATGTCGAAACTGGCCCCACCGATATGCACACTCTGAATGAATCTAATTTGTCTAAAAGATTCCGAAGATATCAAGTGCAATCCTATACCTTTTGACATGTTAGTGACCCCACACTATAAAATTGCGTGGAGTTCCATCAGAAAAAATTGAGTTGCGAAAGTTAGCAACATTTGCCGGTATAGGCTCCAATTTTCCCATGCTAGAGTGTGTTAGGATAGATAATTTTTGGACCATTTTTTTCCCTGCATTTGGAATCTTAACCAGGAAGGATGACAGTTCTTTCAATGCGCAAAATACACGAAAACCTTTAAAAATAAAAATAAATATCGCTGGTAGGTGCTATTGTTTTACTTGAATTTTGGTTGTGTCACATTTTAGTTTCGTAGAACCATGCAAGGAGACAGATCTGCAGTCCAAAAATGTTGTGTAGGTGTTATTAATAACCCTTGACTGGTACTGCAAGTACTTGAATTTACAGACGGGCGGTAGTAATTTTGTGCTGCGTGAGATGCAGTACTTACCGAACTTTACTTTGTGCTAAAGGCTGTGGGTTATAGATAGATGTTCATTTCCATACAGGCCAATATTCGTTACATTTTCAGGCTCGGGGCCAGCCAAGGTGCTGAAGGGGAAGAGGACGAGGTTAGGCCTATAGCTTCCAAGGGCCGAGATATTTTCCGAGGGCGCGGTATGTTCACATCGACCTTTTGATAGTAAAGAATTAAGTCCAAGGAATGAATATTTTTAGGGGGCTTGCCCAGCCGTGTCCCTGACTATATATTATTTCACTTGAATAAAACATCGTTGACACGGGAAGGAAAATGAAAAAGAAACAAAGGCGTTAAATGGATTTAAAATCTCTTAATTATGTGTCAGGGACCGGACACGAGTTTACATTTATTATTCCGTCGTTCAACGACGCGTTGCATATGTACATGATAAAAACAAAATCAATTGCAAAAATGAGCAATTTTATAGCGAACGGTAAAAACATAACCATACTCTTTATAAGTCCCTAATTACAACTTCACAACACCATTCGTTCTTATCATGTTACATGTATTAAATGAACTCAGCCCTTGTATTTTGCCACACTGCGTATCGAGCACATTATGCAAGTAATATTTCCTACGCGTAACTGTTTTACTTTACTTGCCCTTGGTGCATGCAATTTTTGACTTACAAGTCCACCCCCTGGATCTCAGATAGGATACTTTCTTGGCAACTAGACGGTCACAGCCCGCGAGACCGAATGCCCTCGAGACAGAAGGTTCGCGAGACCGAAAGTCCACGAGAATTGGGGCCGATTAGTCGCCTCGGTGAATACTTACCTCAACCTACTCAGTAAGGCTTACCGACGAGTGAAAAAGTCTCCAAATTGGGGAATCCCCTTCTTACGAGGGAGAGTTCTAGGCCGGGTGGCCATCATGATTCGTCCGGCTTTTAGCCGGATTGTCCGGCTTTTCGGCAGCCTGTCTTCGTCCGGCTTTACTTGACGCCGGACGTTCTGTCCTCCTTTTTGAAGGTTTGCGAGGTCACATTGACAAAACATATCAAAATATGCGCGATTCTCATCAGTCACCTCCGCCGGCGACCATATCCTACACTTCATGCGCAGTCAGTACGATGTATAACCTGGTGGGCATGTAACGTATGTGTTTACAACGCTGGCATGTGGCAGTAGTCGGACGTGACATGGCAGATGGTCATGTCCTCCTTTTTGGGAATTTGCAAATGGTCACCCTAGGGAGTTCATGCCCCCTCCACACCACCACCAACCGGTGCTAACACCGCCTAGGACACATGCTGTGGTGGACTGCCTTTTTATCGATTGTCATAGCTTAGGGATTATGGGAAGGTGCATGTTGTCGCCATCAAAAATATAGGCACTCTTGTTTCGGCCTCGCGGACCCTCTAATTGCATTGCTGTCTCCCAAGCTCCTTAGTTCCTTTTCGGTCTTGCGAACTACGTTCGGTCACACGTCAATTTATTTCCGGCTTCGCAATTATGTGCCGCTGCTTACGCAGCAGGCGGTACGGTATATTCCTTGCACAGTCGTTAAAAAGCCTTAATTAAAGAGGGGCTGAGCGAACTGAGTCCTCTCAGCAGGGTAGCGCCAATGCAATTTCGGTGGACCTTCGGTCTCGCAGGAACCCCCTCCTTACCAAGTTCACGGCATCTATCCATACAGACAAATGCCAGTACCCATATAGTGTCCGTACTCAGTGTACAAGGCGACTGCATTGCTGGAACTGACTCGATCAGTGTCGTTATTGGGTGAAGGGTCGAGGAACTTTCTCAGAGAGATTGCCTCCGCAAATAGATCTGCAGGAGTCATGTTCAAGCCATCGTCAACAAAGCCCTGTAATGTATATTGTAACAACACCGACACAGGGGAAAACATTCCACAGCTCCAATTATAGCTCCCATAGGTGCTTCCATGCAAACATTCTATTAATGCCATTGCATTGATCACATACAAAGCAGCTCGGTATAGGGGGCCTGCTTACATAATTTTACCGTTATAAAACAAACAAAATTCATTCTTTTATGATCAATAAATGTCAAGCTACCTTATATCAAAGAGTTTCCACCAGAGGATCTGTCAGAACTAGACATGAGCGTAGGGTGATTAGGGGAGTCTAGTTCATTTGGCATTCCTGAAGTAGGCTACATTGCTCAACATGAGTTTGTTGTTACCTATAAAGCCATTGGCATTACGGAAACAGATTATCCTCTCGATTCTATCTGCAGCAAGTTCTTCAAGTCCTCAGTAAATCTTCTTTTTCACACCATTGCAACCCCACCTCGATGCTGGGGTTATAAATAAATAAATAAATAAATAAATAAATAAATAAATAAATAAATAAATGAATGAATGAATGAATGAATGAATGAATGAATGAATGAATGAATGAATGAATGAATGAATGAATGAATGAATGAATGAATGAATGAATGAATGAATGAATGAATGAATGAATGAATGAATGAATGAATGAATGAATGAATGAATGAATGAATGAATGAATGAATGAATGAATGAATGAATGAATGAATGAATGAATGAATAAATGAATAAATAAATAAATAAATAAATAAATAAATAAATAAATAAATAAATAAATAAATAAATGGTTGGACCATGGAGCTACTTCGTAGTAGCTCCATGGTTGAACCGATTGCACTTTGTGTTCTGATACTTTTATGCAGACATGCTGCAATGAGTGACCGATCCTCATTATTTCCGTCTTGCTCAGGTATTGATATGCTTTTTGTTCTTAACTTAATCCGTAACTCTAACCCACAGGCATAGCCTATGAGCTCCAGTCCACCCCCCTCCTGTCGGGCCATTTTTGGACTAAATATATGCTAGACAACCTTCGACATTTTTATATTAAAGAAATCCTTGGCACTTTTACCCCAACCCTACGGTACAGGAAGTAGAGTTGTAGGATCATTGAGCAGTGTCACCGTCCTAATAGTTTCTGGATAGAGCCTCGATTGACAGTGTGGGGTTTTTTTGCATATCGCGAAAATTTTCCCATGACTTGGGAAGACCAGCTCCCCGCTCAACCTTTCTATAACAGATTGTTGTTGCATTCATTCTGTGTAAACTTTTCTGCTGGTGTTGAAGGTTTTTTTTCCTTTTTTGGGGGGGGGGGGGTGGGGGGTCCTTACCAACTAAGTATGCTACTTCTTGGGGCCTAATTGGTTATGGCTTGTCTCCGCCTTGATTATACCAACTCTGGATGCCCATTCAGGGGAACACGGATCCTGCAAGATGTGTATGAGCCTATAGTAAATAGATTTGAAGGTAAACCGAAAATACATAAACAAGTCGAGTGGGATTTATTTGTCGAGAAAGACCAAATAAAGTCTACATGTGCAAACTCGAAAAACTTGACTTTCGATGACAGACTTCATCAAGTACGTTACAAGTAGACAGTTGACCTACAGTGGCAGGGCGGGAACGATTGTCTCGTTGGAATCAACCACCTCTAACGAAGGGTCCTACTAGCCGTTTGGGGCTGTTCAGTTATTTTCATCGTTAGGGAGGTTATTCTGTACAACCAAACCTCTAAATCAGGGGAATGCTGCAATATATGTTTCCCTATTTCCCTACCTAAACAAAGTCATCACTCAGAATATTACAGAGTGAATTACCAAAACGTTCCTGTAGATCAAATCGCCTCCGTCAGCCGTCAAATCCAACAGCTTTACATGTTTTCGTCAATGTTTGTTTTCGAACCGTGAGAAGATTTATACTCTTGCGTCGGAAACACGGCAGAGAAAGCCTTAGCAAGTCAACGTGTGTCGCCAGGGTGCTTGGCTGAAATTCGGAAGGCAGTTATCCTAGGGGTTTTGTAGTCACGGAGTAAAAACACGTTTTTTCATGGAAGCAAGTCGCTATCATTGCCTCCGGTTTGAAAATTTGTTGTTGAACACCTAGCCAATCTCATGTAGCGGTCAATAACGCTGGTGTTATGTTTGTTTTGTAAAGTGATTTTGATGTTAATTACCGACTATCTGTTGTTGTTGAAAGGTGCTACTTTGCCGACATACTGACATAGCGTCCCTGGGAATTCTCAGTCCAAATTGCGTCCCTAGAATGTGGAGGTCGGTGTCCCTAGATGTGAATGAACTTCCATGGTGACCTCACATGGCTGGTGTACGTACGTTACATCGTAGCATCAACAGGGAAAAAAACTTCATTTCTAGTAGAGCTAAAAGGGATGATATAGGGAGGTGAATGGTTGCAAAATCGATCCGGCCGGTCTGAGGTCACAGTCGGGTATAGGCCTCGTTTATCACAAATTATTGGAATTGATTTGATTTCCACCCAAACACGCTGCATCACCTACAGAAGCCGTACTCCTCATGGTATCCTCGGACAACCGCCAACAACCATGTATCTTACCTCAAGTTACCTACCCTGTGCAGCGCGCGACGTCTTCTTTTCAGGTCATCGATATCGAATATGGGGGGGGGGGGGGGAGGAGGGGGATCCCCTTGGCGGAAGCCTTGAGAGCCACTGCGTTTGCGAGAAGGCCAGAAACTTTTAGTTTGCCAGGGAACCCGTCTCGCACTTTAAGCCCTGGCCATTTTTCAACGCCACTCGTCCTTGAACTGTTGAATGGGTTACAAAATTTTGACCTTTTTTTATCACGGTCCCAAAATTTATTTGCTACATTTTGGGTCTAATATGTCACCGCAGGTCACATTTGGGACGTTAGTAAAACAGTTGAAGACAATTGAGTGCCATAAGATTGGGTCGTCATAGAGTAGAGAGGACACAAAGGTTATTACCTAAGCTAGTTTAATCTCTGCTGAAATCAAAATTTATGTTATCAAATGTCGCGACACGATGCTCATATCATTCCCAATACTAACACCAGAATTTATGGTCGCACCACCACACGTCTGTCCACTTCAAAGAAGAGTTATAACGTCTGAAACGAAAGTGTTTCACCACTTGTATCTTATCAAGACAGTTCACTTGTGACGGTTACAATCTATAAGCACCTGAGATTGTGAGGGAAATAAACCATTGAACCTTTTTCTTCTAGGCCTATATAATTATGCAGAATGTTTGAGAAAACTCTACTTCTCACAAAAGAAACAGTTTGTGACTTGTAACATACCGGTATAGATACTGTATATATTTGATTTTAAGAATACTTTCAATGAAAGGACCTTACTTTCCATTTACACTTTATTTTGGTGTTTAAAAACCATCCCTAAAGGAGTGGAGACGCTTTACGCGTTCTGATCCTTCTGTAGTCTATGCTATTGGTCGACGTGAGAACAAGTTAAATAGCGTCTTTAAATAGTTAAAAAAATTCTCTATTTTTTTGTCGAACTTCACTTGGAAAATTATCCACTCAGCCGACAGTCATTGCGAATTAGAGTCAATTTCATTTTTGTCCTAATTTTAATTGGCCCTCTACTTTTTCTTTACCATTTGAAATATGAAAGTTTTCTATTTGCACGTACGTTCCTTTTGTTTTTTTTTTTGTTTTTTGTTTTTGCACAGACGCCTTGGCGTCAATCATTTGCTTACATTATGAAGTTGCCTGATCCCTTTTGTTTTTCTATAGCATTGAAGAGGACACTCTCTCACGTTTATTTTAAAAGTGTAATTATTATGTTAGAAAATTCCGGGAAGAAGTATCTAGTAATTGTATTAGAATTGCTTGTTATTTCTCTGCCACAAATATCTGCTTTGGTCCTTTCCCCAATATTAATCACCCTATTAATTTTTCCATTAATTACGCAAAGCGCTTCACTTTCTCCTGTAAATATGAGAACACAGTTCTTTACGCATTTATCTTTTAGCCTGTTATAAATTTGATTTGAACTTGGATGTTGAATTGCATGTCTTAGAGACGAATAATTGTCGTGACAGAATGAAAACATTACAAAATTATTTCATTTAATTCTTTGGGAATCCTGTCATAATCATACTGAAAATGTTTTGTATTCGTTCTTTGCAATGATTATATGTTGTTTGTATTATGACATTTATCGAAATACAGTAGAAAAATATACTGGTAAGCTATAGATCAGATAAATGCTAACTTGTGATTTGATCTGTCGCACCCTTCAGGGTATCACCTATATAATTCATCGGGGGAGGGATCGTAATATGCAGGCTGCAATCTGCTTTGACCCCTTACTTGAAGTTTGCCCTTGTTGATATGCCTGGGTCTTCAACCTGTCTTCATCTGCGTACCCCTTGAGGATATGTTACCCTCGATGTGCACTCCCATTGCAGAGAAAAATGTTCTTTTCACAAATATAACACATTGTCAGAATTTTTGTGCTGTTATAAGTGCACTAGTGATATAGGATGTAGTACATGTATTATTTAGCACTGAATTTAAAGAGGGCGAATGTCACCTATTGGTTTTTAGCTAATCACGTTCAGCCATGGTAAAGTCTGTTTTCAAACAAAATGACGCAAATAACGACAAGGATGTTTGCGTACATTCTGAAAAGACCTCGCGTGCCCGCATGACTAAAATTCCTATCAGATAGGCTATGTTTATAATCATGAAACTGTCTGGTTAAATAAAGAGATTACTCGATTTACAATGTTTGACCAGGGAGGTAGTGCTAATAGCAGTTAGCATCCCCATGCTGCCCTGATTGCACCAGGGAGGAAAATACCACTTTTCTGGTTGTACTATATATAGTTTGCATCATAAGTTGCAGTAACTGTGGTCTTATGGACATCTGAAGGCACGGACATAGGCATATATACGTGGGCGTAACAAGACAACCGAAAATTTTATTTGAATCCATCAGTGGCTTCGCCAGACTTTTCGAAGCGGGGACACTGCATGGGGGGACACGTTCCGCCTGAGGGGCACACCAAAATGCAGGAGTGAGCGTCACTAGAGGTGTCGTAATGACGTACAGCTCTCCCCATATACACTAGGCCCCGGGGCCAACTGTAGGGCCCTGGTGGGATCCAGGGACAACGCTCCATTGGGAATCCAGGGGACGAAGCCCCCGGAGGCTTTGGGTATTTATAAATTGTGATCACTTGATTGAAGCATTTGACTACCTCCAAAATTGCACTGGATGCGCTTTAAACTTGCCACAAAAATAGAAATCACAAATTGACCAGCTTTTGTTAGCCTTACTCATACTAACGATTTAAGGATGGGGGTGGGGTGAGGGTGAATGGGGACGACGGATCATGCTAAGATTTGCATTTAAAAATAAGTCCACTCATGCTGCCCAGTAGGGATTAATGTTGAGACAACTACCTTCCAGGTATGCCACTGAGGGAAAACCTTCACGTCAGAGCATCAAAGGAGCATCTACGGCTGCGGATCCGGGGCTAGCGGGGAAAATTTGAAAGAAGGCCCTTGAATGTGGCTCAATGGGTTTGGGGTGCCTTGAAATTAAAATTACGACAGATATGTTTCCTGCGTTTTCTTCAGCAATAAATGAAAAAGGTGGCTAGCGCCGGGTGAGACATGATCCCTGGTGCAAGAGTGAAGTGACCAAAAAATTCTGGTATTGGGCTTCAGTATGAAAATTTCGTGCAAGTTCTTATACTCCTTTCGGAGGTATCACCAATTTATGATCCCTGGTGTGGTGCTTGGCTCCTCTTCGGCGAGGATTCAGGAGAGCAAGGACCTCCTTAAAAATTTGAAGGCACCGGCGTTTAAAATAAACGAAGATTAGCTTGTGAGTGTGAAGCTATTTAATTATCCTCTTATTATTGAACACACACTGGAAAAGGTAACGAAAATTGCAATTCTTTTACAGTTTTCGAACATAAAATCTGGCTAAAAGATAATCGATGTGGGAATTGTATTGAAGGGAGAGGACTCACCGCCATAGTAGTCCCATAGCTGCTGAATGTAAATGTTGAAACAATAGCTGTGGATTACATCTCCCAATTCAACAAATAAATGGGCACGAAGCGCGCCGCAAAATCGTAGTTTCGAGAAAATGTTGTGCAAGTTTAGCTGCATGATGACTGATAAAGTGACAGTGGGTCCTCGTGTTCATATCGAGATATGCGTGAACGGTGTTTGTGCATGATTTTTTCATACCCAAAATCTCATTGGGGGAGGGCACACGTGGGGAACAAGGAACGTAGGGGTGCACGTGCAAACATATATTCTTCTGCACAATGATAGTCAATTTCAATGTAAATTCAAATGAATGTCATAGGCGTAGGGGCCAGGGGGTGGGTTCTGCAATATATCCCCTTCCCAGAGCTCGGCCAGATCCTTCTCGGGCAGATTTTCGAAAAATGGGGAAATTTTCTCTGGCGGTGTAGGTTTTTCTCCGACAAAGAGGGCTTAGCCCCCATGCAAAGTAACATGTACGCCTGTGATGGATGTGAAGTGTACATTGGTATAGGACAGGCGCGGATCCAGACATTTCGAAAAGGGGGGAGGGCTGAAAGCCCCTTGAATATTCTCCTAGATTAATATTATGCTAATTTTCGCGTATTTGTTATTGTTGATATGGCGAAATGGGGGGGGGCTGAGGCCGGGAAAGCCCCCCCCCTTGGATCCGCGCCTGTAGGACGTCCCATTAACAGAGTCGATTTTCTCCTAAGATGGCCCGCTCATGCCTGATGAGATTGTCGTGCCCATTTCACTAGAAACGAGATCTGATTTTACAACAGAAAAATTATTGCATTAATAATTTTCGTTTAACAGTTTAATGAAGGAGATGCCTTATCAGAAGACGTCAATGCAAAATTGTACATACAATAGTGAACTGATAGGTACCGTGCACATATATAATTTTGTAGTATTTTTCGTCACTTTCTAATGTGCATGGGACTGAGTGGTGGGACGTGGAGTGATAGTTGGATACTAGGCCTACGGTGTAGACAACCTAAAGCAGGGGTGGGGAACTTCAGGCCCGCGGGCCGTATGCGACCTGCGAGAGCACTTTATCCCTCCCGCAAGGCAATTTATTAATGTAATTTCAAAAACACTTAAATTTACTTGGTAGGCTAATGATATTTCAACCCATCATTTACTCTGCTCACCATTTCCGAATATATATACACTGCGTAAAATCAGTACTTAGTGTATTAGTAGACCTCACACTATGCACAATGTAACATGCATGCGTTGTATACCGTGTAGGTAGCCATCATAGTATAGAGCAGTGCTGTATATAGGAACTGCTCTATGCATAAACCAGGTGCAGTATCGTTGTAGGCCTACTGCAAGTGGTTACGTATTAACGTCTGGGTTCCGTTGGCCCGCGAAGGGTTTATGACTATCAAAACGGCCCTTCATAGGAAAAAGTAACGTTCCCCACCCCTTACCTAAAGGTTCCACGAAGTTTCCAGTAACCAACTGTTTAAGAATGTCCAAGCTTTCAATGAAATTGATTTGCTTCTTTCTAAGGGAGAAACAATAACGAAGTATATGAATATCACGGTTTTAATATCAATCGGTAAACACACGCCCGTGGTTAGGATTTTCAGGTCACCCAAAAAGAACACCTTTTCACAAAAATGTAGCTATATATATGCAGAAATATAACGCACGAATCTTGGAGTCTGTACCAAAAGAATATTTGTATGAATTGACATATAGGCCTACAATTTGTAGATATTTGTTTATCGCAAGTCCTGCATTAAAACCATATATGTTGACCATAGTACGAGTTTCCGTTTTCCTGATGGATTGGCAAAAAAAGTACCTTCGGAAAGTGGATATTTTCTTCTGACTAAGTGGAGGGTGTGTGTTCATCTCTGCCCCCGTTACGAGCCGGGGTACGAACATAGGCGCATAGGGAGAAATTTCATAAGGGAGACAGGTGTTTGCCTTGAAATTTTCCTCCATTGGCAAACTATCTTGTCATGAATTTTACCCTGAAAACTACATTTTTGCTTTGAAATGCACATTTTACTTTACTCAGAGGGTTGCCGCCCCCATACCTTATCCTCATACGCCCATTTCTGTAGCCCTGTGCTTCGTGCTTGAAACAGCAACCATAAAAAACATAATACGTAAATTACCACATAGCACCATTGTGTATCTATGCCTTCTATACTATTCATTTACGTGTCGACTTTGAGCACCTTTACTTCCTATGCTTACTTTGATGTGACCGAAGTACGAAGTCATCTCCACTCCATGTACCATCACGGACGGCAACCTCCATAGGGCAAACAATAGATCAAAGGAGGAACAAACCTTCCGAAATTATCTATATGTGAAAAGACTAATCTTTCTTTACAGAATATCCTTTTTGTAAATTTGGTCAGTCTGAGATACTTTTAATCATCCCTTTCGACCACCCTTCCTTTTTATGTTAGTCCAAGCAGATTATATATTTCTTGCATTATTGGCGTCTCAAAGCACGTTTGTCCCACTGGGTACGAAATTCACTCGCCTGAGTCCCTTTTCGACCCAGATTGATCTTTTGTTGCATCTCTTGACTAGAAACGGTAATTAGTAGTCGTCCATTCATAGTTAAGGACCTGTGTGATTGGATTGGTCTATTGTGATCACGGAGGGCCTTCGATGGGTCGTGGAGGGAAACTGCAGAGAATTTGTCATTCTTTTCCTTCTGTTACACTGGGAATCGTTTTCCTTTTTGCAAAGAAAATAATCATACTTTATCTGAGTCACTAAATTGTTCAATGGATAAACTATTCTTCTCTTCGGAGAAATTTCCCATTTTAAAACAACTCATTCAGGAGGACGCCGTCGTGTTTGAAAATATTGGTAGTGTTGGAGGGGTCGAAAGTCGTACTCTATGAGTTGCACACTTTAATATAGACTAGGTATAGGAAATCATCGGTTGTATAAGCAGTACTTAAAAGTTGCCAGTCAAGTACCGTCAATCGTTACGCACTCGAAAGTCACTGTTGGCAGTGGCGTAGCCAGGTTTTTTGTGAGGGGGGGGGGCAAGAGCACCAAGATTTCCCCCCATTAGTGATCTGCTTCCTAATAATCAGTGTTCTCCGCAGGTCCAAATTTTGTCCGGGTGCTTTCCTCTGACCTGGCTGATGTGACTGATCGCCGTCCTGGGGGAGGGGTCTAAGGAGAGGGGTGTCCCCCTCCCCTTTGGAAAATTTTTGCTCATATAAGGTGGGCTAGATGCAAAATGGTGCCACATTTGGTGCTTAATGTAAACTGAATACATCACCAAGAATTCCTAATTTTTTTAGGAAGCTTTTTTTATCTTGCTTGTCTTCAGGTCTCGGTGAATTTTTCTTGAGTCCTACTGGTAGATCAGAATCACAATGGGTGAAGTACAGTAATTAAGTTAACCCTGGTACACCTTTCCCTTCATCAGTTCACCACATTCACCACAATCAGTCCAAATTTTACGAGGACCTGCCCTTGTAGCAGAGTATAGCACTTGACCACTGACCCATTCTAACAAGCTGCATATACCACAATGCTGCTGCTTTAAAGACAGACTGTCATCACCCCAAAGTATATTTTTAGTGTATGTATATCAAAATTCTCAGTTGGTGACTGCTCTTTGATTGACATCAAAGTTTGAAAATTTGAAAGATGCAGAGTAGCTCACATTCCACACAAGGCAGAGAGAGTACTTTTATTACATTTTATAGCCTTGTATGCTCACCAGGACATGGCCTTAAGCAATAAAACAGGTTTATTCTTGCACAAGGAGTAGCCTCATACAGTTATGGGAGGAGCTAGAAGATGCATAGTTGGGAGAATTGGAACTGTCTGGGATCATGAAAATTCCCCTATCAAGAAACATTGAGAGTATACAGTAAAAGTGCAGTTACAGAGAAGGTAAAGTTTACATATCCATTTACATAGCCACAGCAAGAAAGTCTCAGAAAATCTTTAAGTATACACACGTGTACCAAGTGTGTCATAATTTTCCCTGCCTAGAGGCAACTTCGTCTTTCTCTTGACATACAGCTGGGGAGGACGTCTTTCACAATTGAGCGGAAGAACCGGCTATAATAATGCTTCTTCAGCTCAGCAAGCGCAATTGTACTTGAAGCATGAGTTTTCTGCGAATATCGAGGGTCCATGGGCGGTCATGGGACCCTGGCGTGGTTCAGGAGTATCATTATGATGGGATCCATGAGAAAATCTTCCGGAAGCTGAGTTATTAATAAAATGGTGGTACTTGCATGGAGCTTTCCAGGTGACCTCCAAATGGCACTGAGAACCCATCAAGCTCTTCACAGTCATCGAAACTTTACAAACTTTGAACGAAAATCTGCGCGAACAGCTTGCAAAAAAATGAGAGAGAAGGAAGTATGTATAACAAAAAGGAGATAAGGCTAATAAGCACTGATTTAAAATGATTACACTGTAAACACAAATTAGTCAAAACAGTGTCTGAATCGACTAACCACATTAGTCACGATATTTGACTAGTTTCTGATGATATCTGACTAATTTCACGATAATGGACTAACAATCCTTAGTCAAAAATTAGTCAAAAATTAGTCAACGAGGCTTCAAATTGGTCAGAAAGTAAGTCAATTGGTCAAAAATTAGTCAAATGTTATTGACTAACGTGATTAGTCGACTCAGACACCGTTTTGACTAATTTGTGTTTACAGTGTAGTCTAGTTTGTAGATGTGTTAAATAAATACTCAGTCGACATGAATCGAACAGGGAGCTGCCACTAGAGGCAGCTCCCTGAATCGAAAAATGTATTTGAATAACTTTGTTTAGCGACTAAAGCTTCAAATCACCGCCCTATGATTTTTACTACAAAGTATTAAATTGCGACATGAAACATCCTAATGCACGTCCTCTCAACTTGATTGGAGGTTTGGGGCCAGAGTAGTCCATGTGTATTATTGTACTTATAATTTTGTGTGGGAAGCGCGCCGGAATTATTTCATGGACCATGGTAAAAATTACATGCAGGTCAGCACTGACATAATTCCAGTTTTCCGACAAAATATGTCTGCTATCATTGCCATTTTGAATGACAATCTTCTTAAAGGAAAAGAAGAGCGAATAAATCTCCTTCGCATCTATGCAATCCGAGTCCCTTCATAATTACATTTGCACGGAAAAACAATGGTTGGGGGACATTCACATTTGACTAAAGCAAATACGTTTGAAGTGGTGTTGAGAAATATGGACAAGCAGTTGAAAGGGCGCACATATTTTTCGAAGTTAAACGAATGATTTGTGGAAGAAACCTGTTAAAATACGTCCATCTTTCGTCCTGAAAATAACCTTAATCCACTCGCCTATACAGACCTTTTTTAACTTTAGGGATCATTACAAATTCTGTACGACAATAGAATGGGGTATGCACTCCCACAAACTGTGCCTGCGCCACTGTTCATAGGTGTGCGAAAGATTTTTCAAATGGGGGAACAGTAGTGCCCGTGCCCACTCCTCAGGCTTGTTACGGGCCTGAATGTCACGGTGTTTAAAGACGGGTGCTTCGAGAGTTTTACCGCTCTGCATTATTTGTACCTGATGCACAGTACACTATATTATACTACGCAATGCTCAGTTCAATTTCTTCTAAGAAAGATACGCTGCAGGGCCTAGGGCGCACGCTATGCTAGCCTTTACCTGCAGTACTGGCGGCATTATACGTACTGCACGTATGTTCTCCATTGGCTTCCATGCTTCACGATCGATATGCGTCATTTTGGTTTTCAGAAGGGGAATTAGATGTCGAATGTTGTATAATTTATATTCCCCGTCACCACTGAAAAATCTTGATGTTTTCTTTACTTTTCCTTTCTTTTTCATTTTTTTTATTTAGGTCCCCGAGGGGGGAGGGGGAGCTCCCTGCACCCTTGTATCCGTCACTGCTGAACGGTCGAGACCATTGCACCTAGTACCTCTTTAGTTTACAGTTTAACATCCCTTTCCATTCAGAGCGGACCATGTAACATAGCGAGCCCATGGCCAAGGAAGGAGAGGGGCTATTTGGAAATTCCCCTTCCATAATTTCAACTCTGCCCCGTTTTTCAGATATATGTGATTTAAATAACCGATCGCTACAATGTATGCAGGAAACTCCCCAGCATGAACGTGCCCCTCCAAACAAACTCCCCGCCACTCTAAAATTGACAAGGTGGCTACTGGCCCGAGACATAGCATTCATGCATGGTTGTGGGATCACGATCCCGTTTCTTAAAATGTCCGAAATTTTCGTGCACTCTCGAAATTAAATTTTTAGTGCTCACAGTGGTTGGTGCAGTCAGCCGGGAAAAAGTTGCCACACTGCTTTAAAACGTTTTACTAATTTAGAGAATACGCTAGTCGATCAAAAAGAACAGTCAAAGATGCAAGGCCTTTACTTGAACCCCCCCCCCTTCCTTCAGCATGGCAGCATCCTTCCAAATGTCCGTTCGAAACTCGGGCACAAATGATTTGGGATAAATGAACAATTTAAGATTAGAACCTCTCTTCTTTTCGTTAACAGAGGCTACCTGGTAGCCCACCCACGAATTCTTCGTCCGGGCACAGAGCACATTTCAGTAACTATATTTGATCCGACGGAACCAGTACTTGTTCAAGTGAGATTATCTTGGAGAAACCAAACATTCGCTTCTGCTGAGAGGTCTATCCTCGGTAAGTCTATTCAGAATAACTTTTTAAGAAGAGATTTTGTCTCATTTCCATCTTTCACTGAACGCTGAAAGCTACTCAAGTGATGTTCAATTGTTTGCAATGTATACCTAGGCCCTTTTGTAAATTCACCAAAGGATTTATTCGGTCTAACAATAGGAGATGAAGAGAGAATAATTCTGTTACCAATATATTGTTCCCCTTTACTATTGTCCTGTGTGCACAATCCTGTGTACTATCTCTCTTTCTTCTCCCTACTATACAAGAGAAAGAAATGTTTTATAACTCACAGATGGGGCTGTTCTCACTACATATTCTGCTAGAGTGGGCTGCGGGGAATAAGGGCCCATCTTGGTGGCCGACCGTGCGGGTTTGGAGGTGCAGGGTTTATGATTTGAGGGTCACTTTCATGGATCAGTCCAAAGGACCAATAACAGGGTTACCAACTGGTATTTTCCCTGCAAAATTCGTTTAGATTTTTCAGTAAAATCTTGTTTAGTACGCACTGAGAATTTTTTATTTGACAGTGAATGCAGATTCCAAAGGTATATATCAAAATTTAAACAAACATCTGAATTTTGGTAACAATTTTTAAAATTGACAGTAGAAAGTCCAGCTGGCAATTTTTTAGCTTAAATTTGGCAGTAAAGTTCGAATCATAGCCTATTTAGCAACCTTGGTACAGTAACTGAAACTTCCTGTGGATATATCTGTGAGGAAAATCATGTAGAAATATCGAATTTTGGAGCCTGGTGAACATGTTACTGGAATGGAAGGGAACATGGTAGCATTTACCACATTACGTCTTGCTCCCCTGGCAACTTTCTTTCCCTCTTTATGCACTGCTGTAGTCTGAAAGCCAGGCATCAACTGACACCCTGAAAGACGCAATTGTCATCGTTCCGGTTTGTTTACTGGAAACTTTTTAGACAAGCTATCTCGATAAACCTCACTCCCTTAAGACATTCATAAACCTGTGAAATTGCTGTACTTCGATGTACGACTTTAAAGGGAGAAAACAGTCGCCCCAGGTTTGTTTTCAAAAATCTGGTAAATCTCCCAGATCTCCTCTGATTGGCTCACAAGTATATCTATCATTATGTTTATATATCTATACAAACAGATTGAATATTGAAAGTAAACCAATAAGTTATTCTGCATGAATTTAACAAATAAGCAACAAAAATATTGTCACATGATCGATAGGAGCCATCCCTGAATTAGGAAGACGGGGTACAGTAATTCGAATGGGACTGCATTTTCCCTTTAATCTCTGATAGGCTCTGAAAGTTTGGGTGCTAATGGCATGTAATCTTTTCTACCCCACACGTCCTTCTCTTTACTTTGCTGTTGTCACAATTCTACACGTAAGCTCACGGTCAACATATGCTAAGTTATATTTGCTTTCTCTCATTCACACAAACACACACAAATAGATTATATCTTTATTTAATGTAGGATTAGTTTGCTTATCAATCACGTACTTATTTTCAAAGTGGGCTCAAGTAATAGTGATATTTTTTTATTACAGGAAACGGTGTGCTGATTTTAGAGGTAAGTAATCTTTTAACCTATACTAGATACATGAGAAGATGTTTTGTTGCCACTGTCGGCGGCAACAGTGAGTGTCAAATACCCCTTTCCAAAAAGGAAGAAAGAAAACTGATTCAATATGGGCACTGCCTGGTATCTTGTTAGTTATTCCACTAAATTTGACCAAGTTCGGTCAAAAATGACCCAAATAGGTTACTTTTTAACCAAATCTAGTCAAATATTTGACAAGATGCAGGGTCGTGCCTCTGTTTGAGTAGACTTGAATGGGAGGATTTTTTGAGCGTATATGGTGTGATTGAAACATCCGTGTATATAAATAATTTAAACCACAATATCTTGCTGGGAACGTTGTGGTCAAAGCACGCGAATGTCTAAAGGAAAGCACTGAGTCACCCACATTATCGCACTAGACTTGCATGAAATGTGGATACTAAAGAGCTTCGAAATAGATCTCAGTAATGATATCTTAGCCGATGTATCCAGGAATAGGAAGTAATTAAACGTTTTCATTCTTCATTTTGTGTAAATGACATTTAGGGAATCAATTTTATAAAATTGGGACAGGTCAAGCTTCTGATATCTGCAATCAGCAATGTCCGGTTGTGATGGTAGCATGCAGCTAATGCATCGGTCATCTAATGGGGTTAATTTTGTTATAAATGTGACTAGTTGTTCCGTACCAAGTTTCACAGCAAGGTCCAAGGTCCAAGGTTACCCTTTATCCCGTTGCACTAGTCATCTTGGGGACTAAGTGGAAGTTCGGGTGTGGGCAGTTTTCTGGTTCGGTTTTCTTCTTCTTCTTCTTCTTCTTCTTCTTCTTCTTCTTCTTCTTCTTCTTCTTCTTCTTCTTCTTCTTCTTCTTCTTCTTCTTCTTCTTCTTCTTCTTCTTCTTCTTCTTCTTCTTCTTCTTCTTCTTCTTCTTCTTCTTCTTCTTCTTCTTCTTCTTCTTCTTCTTCTTCCAGTACTCTTTGTACTTGACGGCGTTCCATACATGAAGCATGCGCGCAATCCCTCGAATCGTCGCGAAAGACGCGAATGCCCGCCCATGCATCCAGCTAGCATGCATACTGTATATACAGTCGATCATATATGCATTGCAGGTTGGGGTATCTGACCACGGTGTTGTACGAACCCTCGTGGTTACCAAGAAAAGCATATTAGGCTACACTGAACGTCAAGCAGAAGAAAATATTGGAATCTGTAGCATTGTTTGTTATCATCACTATTGATACAACTCTTCAGAATCAACAGTGGGTTCTGCTTTGTGAAACTGAGGGACCCAACTTAGGCCTAAGTTAGCTTTACGTTGTCTTAACGTTAGGCAACAGTACAGGCCACTGTGACTGTGACTGGTGTGAAGCCATAGGCCTAGGCCACGGACTTCTTATATACATGTTCAGAGCATATTGCACTAACGTCCTATGCGTAAATTGTCGCCAACGTGTACGTACACGAGTAGGCTTACCAATATGGCTGCCTGCTGTAGTCTTGCGTGTAAAAGTTTGGACTTGCTCAAGTGGCTCGGTGTAAACAAATTGTATGAAAAACTTGTAATATTTTCGAAAGAATGCAAGCTCAGGTCAAATTCATCAAATAGAATGAAGGACTGTGATATTGTTCTTCCATTCATACTGATATTTTGTCTGAAATGTTGCAGATTCATCGTCAAATTGGGCAAATGGTAATAGCCCGGCGGCCATCTTGGTTAGCCTAAATTTGTTCGAACGGTGGCGACAGTATTGATTGCGCAATCCTCTGTCCATGTATTGAAGTCCGTGGCCTAGGCCAAGTAGGATATAGGAACCAATGTTCTACTCTAACGTTAGGCCTAGGCTATGTGTCAAGCTTAAACTCAACTAGGGCCTAGCCTAACGTTAGGCCTATTAAAGTTAAAGGCTAAACATGTAACAGATGATGAAGCCAAGCAAAAGAACAAAAGTTCGCATCTGCATGGCAAACTTTCGTTCTTTTGCTTCGCTTCACCTTCTGTTACGTCCAGATTGCATAGTTTGTTAATTGCACGCGGAATGTAATTGGGATCATGCATGGCCACTATTCGTCCGGGTTGTTCCATTCCATTGAAAAATAGGGGGTTGCAATCTTTACTTTCACATTTTTATGGTAGGCTAAATGATGAGTCGTTCTCAAAATAATTCTTCTTAGATAATTTAAAAATAAAGGTGGATAATATACAACCAAAAACATTTTGAGAACCACTCTCTTAATACCTGTTTTTTTTTTTTAGCAAAAAGTATGAATACTTCAATATTCCTAATATCGGACTGTACTAGTCTGCCGGACGGATAGTGGCCATGATCCTGTAATTGTAAAGTTCCAAAATTGCGCGCCAATGCCGCTACAAACTGAATACACACAATACATTTAACTATATGTGTACGTATACATATAGGCCTACGCATACTAGTTAGGCCTATATTTATGTATACTACATACTATATGTATGTATACTGTACTTACGTACGCTACACTGATACATATCATACTACTGCCAAAATTTATGTACATTTTTCCTATTTGGCAGGAAATAATCATATTTTGTGTGGTACTCAGTGGGAATTAAGTGGAGGCACATTACATCACAAAATTGCATGGCTGCCGTGTGTGTATTGGATAAGGTTAGGCCTAGTTTGCATTGCACACCGTTTCACCACCGCTATGCTGGGATGGAGTCTTGCTCTGCGCGCCGCACACCAAACTGAATTATTGCGCGCCAAATTCGTGGTAAAATCAGTATGTAAATTGACAATGCGCGCGGAACTTCTTCTGCGCGACTGACAAATTATGCAGTCTGGTGTTACGTGAGAGAGACAGTGTGGATAACCCGCCGAGCAGACGAAGTTTTCCGTTCAGCTCATCGCTGCGAAAAAACAAACGTCTGCAGGATTTGGAAACAAATTCCTTTCATCTGCGTAGAAATCCAACACAAACTTCATTTACATAGCTCCAAGGGGATAGGATGAAGCAACAGTATGTAGAGTCACAGTGGCCAATGCAACTCGACACAATCCCGGTATTCCCTGGCACTGTGTGTGCATACACACAGTACAGCGACTCCTCAACTAATTACTAACAACCTAACTCAGCCACGAGAAAAGACTGTTCAATATCTTTCAACCGAAGATTATTTGTCAGCTTCTAAACGAACTCTTTGATATCAGTTGTCATTGTTTGTAAGAGATTGTCCTTGATCAAGACTTTCATCTAAATTAGAAGCTTTAACGGATGAAATGTATTTTGGTTTAAACAAAATTGTGGTCAACGTAGCGTTGCAAAGATCCGAGTCATTGAGCACCCCTACCTCAGGAATAGACCAGTTGCCATTCATGCTCATGAATATTAAGTTCATCAACTTTTGGGCTCAGTGAAAGGAATTTATCGCTATCGGCAGCAGGCTCTGAGAGGCGGCAGCCTACAAAAGGGGCGGCAGCCACAGAGGCGCTACGTAGGCTACAGTGTGGATAGCTATAGGCCTAGGCCTACAGGCTACTATCATCTGTATCGCGGGCAGTGAAGTGTGAGCCGACAGCTTATGTTCCAAATTTTATTTTCTCACATTTTTTTACTGTTTGGAATTAATCTTATGCACAAAATTGTATCTGATGAGGTGCTGGATGCTGTGATCAACAGTCTTTTGAGGTTCATGGTACTGTAAGAGTAAGAGTGTAAAAATCGGCCAAGATTCGTGCTTTGTCCTGAGAGATGTCCTACCTTGTTAATATATATAGCGTGTATGTACATTATGTTTCGAAAGCCTGTGACTGGTGTGCAGGGGGAGTCGTCTGCTACAAAACGTGATTATTTGGTTATTTCTGAATTTTGTACTGAGCGTAATTTTTTGAGTGAGTCTTGAGCGTTGGGATTTTGCTTGCACCATGTCGATCATTTGCTCAATTCTTTGCCTGCTCACCACACGCCGACTATTGAACCAAACTGAATTGTTGCGTGCTGATTCATGGTGAAATCGGTTTATAGATTGAAAATGCTCGCGGAAGAAGTTCTGCGCGACTGACATGCAATCTGGGGCCACGGAGCCTCCAGTCAGGAGTGGAGGCACAGTTGTACTGCGGTCAAACAGGAAGGTTAGTGTTGTTTTCATGAGAGCTAGTCAAAAAGGTGTAACAGTTAGCACCTATGGGTTTTGAATTCACTGTTTCATGGAAGATTGTCCAAATCCACTGATCCTCCAATCCGGAGTGGCGGTGCAGTTGTAGTCGGAGTGGTGGTAGCATAAATGAAGGTTGTGTTTTTATGAATATGAGAATGACTGAATATGAGTGTTTGGAGCAGATTGTCTTCATCCACTGGATTATAAAGATGCAGTAGGTGCGGCTGCACCTCCAGGGTCTCAGTGGTGTGTCTTGAGGAGACTTCTTCTTTCAAATGCAGCACAAACGCCAGACAAGGCTATCCCGTGCTGTTGAACTAGGGCTAAGGGAACTAGGGCTTTGTGCAGTATTCTGCAGAACTACTGTACCAAGTGTTTAAAAGAAATGCTGTTATTTTTTGTTATTCATTAGCCCATGTTTAGTTGGTCATTATTAGCAGGTTAATATCATGTGCACATGCACAGACTGTTGCAGGCCTCGATTTTAAGGATTTTTTGTGGTTGTCCTTCGGACAACCAATCAAGCATTTTTGGTTGTCCGAAGAGAAATTTGGTTGTCCGATCAGAAGTACGATGTATCTGTGGCCAATCACAGCATTTCACCAACGATGACGTAGCACTGGTTAACTAATGGGGAGTTCAGTCTGCATCGCATGATCGCAGGGCCGGGCAGTGCAGTAGATTGTATAGCATGCATGCAGCCACATATGCATGATATTACCGCCACACATTGTCAGCGCGACTCGACTTGAAACGTAAACATTTCGAATCGAAGTCAATGCACAAGCTGTATACGATGTGCGCCGTGCACGTGTCATTCCAAACTCACAGTAAGCTCAATGGAGATGGTACGTCTAATCAACCTAGTATGTAAAGTAAATAACGTTGCTGCGACTGTCGCAGTGCGACAGCATTATGAGCTATCTTAGTGACACTCAGATATATTTTTGTAGTAGGGTACTATTAGACGTAGGCGGCATAATTTTGCATGTTCATATGCCTACTGAAATTCAGTGAAAGTGAAAAGATCGCCAAGCAAAAAGGTTCGTAGTACGCTACCTTGGGCTGTGCTCTCAGTATAGTGAGCCTGTGGTAACGCCATTACACTATCATATACCTTTTTGGAATTCTGCGTTCAAAGCACCGTGTGATACGTACGATACAATACGTGTATGGTTACCACTGGAGAGACGATGTGTTGTGATATAGTGCATACAGGGTATGAGAGATAAGTATGTAAACGATGTGTATTTATCGTACAAGCGGTACTGTACGTAGCCTAGCTATGTCAGTCACTAGGCGCGGCCTACATATGTATTGCGAACTTATATTGGGAGAGGCGATGATGCGACATTGGAATATTGTTAAGGGGTTGGACAAACAGATTAAAGAAAAAACAGTGAAGTACACAATTTGACCACTTTATTTGTTCATTAACAATCTGTCAAAACTTGGATGAGAAGAAGAAAAATCTTCTTCCCTGAAATAAATGGTTGTCCGGCGGACAACCAACCTTATAACTTTTGGATGTCCGTCAGAAATTTTGGTCATCACAGACGACCGGACGACCGTTAAAATCGAGCCCTGTGTTGTTTCCCTCATTTGCTGTTTATAGTGTGTTGTGAACCTGGTAAAATCTTGTGATGTGGAAAGCCATTATCACTGTAAAGTAGAACATGTAAATGTTGAGACAAGCCTAGGCCCCTAATTTTGAATTGAACTGAACAAGGAATTTTAGTGAAGGACATTCATAACACAATGATTGCCCACTAAGATGCATGTTGGCTTAACCTTCAGTGGAATTTATTTTGAAACATTAATTTGCTAACTGGCATGTTCTGCAAATTTGATTTGTGTGGTCTTAAAGTAGGACCTAGCAGTCTAGGCTAGGCCTAAGCCTATGTATTTTTACTCTATAATTTGGGATGGTGGCTTTTGGAACATACGTATGGTCACGGTGGACACAAATCAATGACTTTCATTCCCTCTGTCTCACTCTGCCAGGCTATGTGTGACTGCAAAATTCAGATGAATGGGCAAGGCTTCCATTAGGTTTTCTTCCTCAGGGGTCCACAAACCCATGCATACTTTACTGTGGGGGTCCCAGTCTAAAATTGGGGGTCCCTATTTGGTTTCTCCCATTAAAATTCAGTCATTTAAGTGGCAACATCATTGCTGATTACTTGTGTTACAGTACTTTTGTATATCATCAGAACTGGGTTTCAATCTTGTGTTTTGCTACTGGTGTAAAGCACAGTAAAAGTGAACAGAGCACAGCGCATTTGTTTGTACTGTCTGCTTCAGTCATTCTTTTGATGGTTCAGAAATGTTGTGAAATATGAACTGTCACTGATAACCCAGTGAGAATATTCATTGTGACCCATGTTAGACAGGTCTGTTGGGAAAATTGTGGCCAATGCTAGCAAGGATGTCTGAAAGTTTACACATTTTCCAGGTCAAGATTTTGGCAAACTCCTGCGAAAAGTTGTAAAAGTGGGTTTCACCACAACTGAAGGATTTTAAAGAAGTCTTCATGATTGAATCTTGTTTCACTTTCTTATTGGTTGTAATCATCATAAATAATGTTCCTGTTGGATAGAAACAACTACATGTACTGTACCTAGGGTCAGGGGCAGCCACACATACCACAACATGCATAAACCACTTTGTATTGATGTATTGTGGTGTCAATATGTTGTGTTAACTTCAGCTACGTACGGTGAACATACTACCTACTGTAGTTTGTAAATACTCCAAATTCTCCTGTACCCAGTGTTGTAATGAGTCACTCAATTTTGCAGTTGAGTCAAGTCATTTACTACTGTCAGTTCAGTGCGACTGGAATTGAGTCAGTGACTTGAGTCACTGTAGTATTTCTGTGAGTAAAATTGTGATCCAATTGCTCGAGTCATTTCCCCTCTGAAAATTAGTGACTCGAGTCATGACTTGTTACAACACTGCCTGTACCCCACAAGGGTCCTTACTCAGACCACCTGCACCCCAAGACATTAAAAATCCTGACACCAATGTTGTGCTTGCACACTAGCCTTATATTCTTCTAGAGCCATGTTGGTATATAGGATTTTTCTCTCAAATGTGGTCCTCTCCCTGAGCCTTGCCTTTGTATTTGGCCCTTACCTTCAAAAAGTTGAGAATCACTGCTGTAATGGGATCCAAAGCAGAAAAGGCATGGTTACCCACTGCATGGTAAGATGGTCAAGAAAATTAGTCAGAAAACCTTAGGATGAAATTGTTTTCCATTCCTTTGACCTCAAATCAGATGCAGTGTGTACATCTGTGTGGAGTTCTCTACTACTGTATGTACAGTATCTCTATGTTCAAATGATGTAATTGTTAGAGGTGTGCAAGATTATTGACTGTACAACATTATGTGATGCAATTGCAAACATGTATAGTGTATACATACAGTATCTCTACTATCTCATGAGATCCACTGGGACAGTTTCTTTTCTACTGTGCCATGCATCTTCAAGGGATCTGCATTTCAAACTAACCCCACCATGGGTTCAAACATTATTGAATGTGCCTATTTAGTTGTACTAAGTACTTTTTTGGTGGAATGACACCCATCCCCCTCCCTTTAATATTTTCTAATGAATTAATATTGATGCCTGTTTCTACAGTCCCTTTTCTTCACTTGACAGGTCCCAGAGAATATCAGGGGAAGGGTTACGTTGGACATTTGTGGCAATTGTTTAACCACCAGCAGAGGTTACCACTTCAGGAATTCCACAGACATAGCTGTTAGCTTGAAAAGTTCATCAGTGTTCATTCAGATTGACAAACCTGTTTATAAACCCGGACAAACTGGTATTATTTTAAACCTACAGTATCACTTGCTTTGCACATGTTGTGGTTGAAGTGCATGTGGCATTAATTGTTTATTTTCGTCATTTGTCAGTTACAGTTCACCTGTGTTCCCATGTAATTGTAAAGTATGTTCAAGATCTGATTCTGATCTGATGTGGGCCCATGATCAAATCAAAATCTCTGTGAACAGAGTACCAAAAGCAAAGTGGGTAAGTTAAATGGATGACCAGTTAGAGAGGGGAACTGATTTTGATGGCAAGCTGTGCTGGTTGGGAGGAAGGGGGGTAACCAAAATAACCCCATAGACCTCAAGGGTGTTGAAATCCACATGCTTGCATAATGCAACACTTGGGAAAAACATTGTTACATGACATGGTAAATTACTCTGCCACCTGAGGACCAGCAGTCATGATGACCTTGTTATCAATCTGATAGGGGAAATAATGGTAAAGACAGGAATTTACCAAAAATGTGTAAATAATAAATTCTGCTTGTAGTCTGTTTTCTTCTCAGTTTGCATAGATTTCCATTTTTGTAAAAGATGATTTCAGTTTTGTAAAGTTAGGATTCTGTACTGTAATGTAATATGTGTTGTTAGTTACCATAATATAAAGGGGAATGTGAAGATTGTGTTGAATGTTTGCATTTTTGGTGGGTGTAGGGAGGCTTGGATCACAATAGTGTTGACTTAAATGACCCAACCACATGAGGACACTTACTAATTCAGGTACGTAAGTTACAGGATACCCCTGCATTTTTTATGTACTGTCTGGTAGTCATGCATGACATTTGCATAAAATTTTTTTCTCTTCTTCTTCACACAGTTTTAATTAATTTCATTGTTGTTGGTGCAGATCTTCATCCCAAAGATGAAAATGTGAGTCAAATGCTTGTTGTGGGATGACATTTGGGCAGTAGTGTCTTTACAACTGTGCAGTGTGCCCCTTCAGAATGGGGGGGGGGGGGGGAGTGAGCTGACCCTTGTGAAGTTGATCATTGAGTCATATCTACAGTCGCTTGTGTTGATGTGATCACAGTGTCTAATACCCATATCTGTGGGAAATTCTTGAGATTGCCACATGACAGCCCTGATACCAGAAGATCAATCTAGTGGGTTTTTGTGATAAAAAAGGCAAGGTTAGTTTGTGAGGTGCTGGGATGCACAGTATTGTTAATGAGAAGACAGTATATCTAATGTCTTCAAACATTGCCTTTGACCTTCAAACAATCAAAACTGGTGTGAAGGGAGGGAGAGGGGACTATTATTCCCCTTTTCTCTGCCTCTCCTTCACAGTTTTTGGACAACCTGAAATTTAGTCAGAATCTGTAGAAAGGATGTAGGCAAAATTCTTCTAATTTTTCAGAGATTCAGGTAAAAAAAGGTTTAGCCTCACCCTCCCTCCTCCCCTCCAAAAAGAAAAATCCCATATACCTGTGCATTACATTAAAGCATGATTCTATCGTGGCTTAATGGTTCCATGAAGGCTGGCTGAAATGTAACAATACACCAAGGGACCAAAACAGCAAGACTCTTGATGGATGATCTCTTATTGGTGAAATATCGTCTGCTGCTGTATGTACAGTGCCATAGTGTTACTGCACAGTGAAGAATACGCTGCATCAGAGTTTACCTAATTAGAAAAGCTTTCTTTGTAAAAGTGATTCCAGGATTACTCCTAAGCTTCCCTTTTATGGGAAAAGTTTTCAGTCACGTAGTGCCCCCAGAGGAGATCATTTAAAGTTATGTAATACATTACCTGTAGATCAAATGAATCGGCTCCTTTCCCAGATTTTGGATGCAAAGGTGGCCCCCCAAATTAAAAGTGTACATCTGGTAGTGACCCATTCGCAATGTTCTCACAGGAAACCCTATTTACCGAAAATTTTAATTACCTAAAACTTTAATTTTTAATATACAGTTAGCCAAAATTTTAGTCTGGAATACAGCTTGTTTATCCTTGTAATATTTCCCATTTTCAGATCTTTGCTTACATTGAAGACCCAAAGGGATCTAGGATGGTGCAGTGGAGAGAGCTCAACAAGCAGTGCTGTGGTGGGTAAAACATAAATTTGTGTTTAAAAGTTTTATAGAAAGATGAGTGCTCTGGAGATGCTATGTACGCTGACATGCCCAGAGAAAATTAAAGTCTGAATGAGAGAGAGCAAATCATTTAGGTTCCTGGTTTGTCTTTGCAGACAGTGTTGAAAGAGCATATTTTCAACAGTATGCTGTATGGGCTATTGGGAAAGCAAGTTAACAGGAATATAATAACAGGCCTTGAATTTTGAGGCATACGAGTGCGATCGCACACCATCACTCGCCTCAAATCACTGTGAGAAGTGTGATTTTTTGCACACCTAGATAAAGAATGGGAACTCTGGTAAATCAATAAAGTTTCATAAAACAGCACACCTACCACACTCCTTAATTTCCTAAGGGGTGTGATTTGTAGCCCACCTGGAAAATCTAAAACTCAAGGCCTGTAATAAGCAGTCTCCCAGTGTCCTCACAACTTGGACAAAAATTCTTGGAATGATTGCCTTGACGTACATGCCATTATTATTTCTTGCCTAATGGCTTTTTGGGAAGGGGATTTTGTAGCATGGGGTCAAATACTGGTCTCATTATTTGGAGCTCAGTAAGTGAACCAGATACAGCATGTTTTGAACTTAACCAGGGATGCTCTTTCCTGTACCTTGAGGTTCTGAAGAAAGGAAAACTTCAGTGCTTGTTAATGTATATTTTCATGATGAGTCATGTAATAATAATAATAAATGCAAAAGGGGATTTTTCAATATGAAAACAATTGGACCCCCTCCCTGTCTTCAAGCTTGTGAACCTTGTAATAACTGTTGTCTTTAATTTTTTATGATATTCTTCCAGGACTGAGGAATGCAACTTTTCCCCTGTCAGATCAGCCCATTCTTGGTGACTGGAACATTTATGCTGAAGTCAATGGACAGACCTACAACAAAACTTTCAGAATTGAGAAATACAGTGAGTTAACAATGAAGCATTTCTTGCACTGATTTGTTTCAGAAAGGTCCAAAAAGAAAATGGCTTTTTAGAATCTAAATTTACCACTTAGGTTAAATGGTTCAGATGTACTTTATGGCCCAAAGAAATTGAATTTTAATGCTGGAGATGGCATGACTTGCTGGTATCTTACACATAACTGAAATCTTTAGAAGTAAGGCTAGAAAAAATTTTTGAATCCCATGAAACAATAATATTTCCCTCACGTTTGTACATGTTTTCATGAACAAAAAGGCACATTTCCCTCTATTTGCCAAAATTTTACAGCAAGGAGGTTCAAAATTCCTGCCTTCTGTCTCCATCTGTGGTCAGAGATATAAAGTAGGTTAAGTTTTATGATGTGTATAGGCTATATACAGCTCAGTTGAACCACACACTTACCTATCAAAACTATTTGTATCCTATGCCTCTGTGTTTGATTTTGCCAGCATTCCTCTGTCATAGGGTCTCAATTCCAAGGAAGATGGTACAGTTGATCATGATTTATTGCAAGTGGTATATTGGGTGCATGCTTGTGTTAAGGAGTAAAACAAGGCTAGATTTGACCCAGAAAATCAATTTGAAGTTTCTGTTTGTGCCAGTCCTTGACTTTTAACTTTTAGAAAGTGATTTGTTTTAGGTGATATAAACAAACCTGTATGGTGTGATCTCATGATTGATGGCACATAAGCTCTTAGCGGTGGTTTACAGTAGGAAGAAGTTTTCTCTGCTTTCAAAGCCCTTGACTAGTGTTCATCTCATGTGGGACTATGGTACAGTATATATTGTGGTAAAATATGTGGCCCCTGTTTTTGTAACCTGTGGAAAAATTGAAATAAATTAAAACATAAAGTGTACTGGATCAATCTGACAGTATGATACCTAAGTTATCTGAAAGAAAAGGTAACTTGGAGTTTACAGCTGTCATGGAAAATTTAGGAAGGTGGCCATTTTAAAGGCAGCCATGGAGCATTTATATGTGAAGAGACAATTACAGAATCTTGCACAACCCACATATAATGTTGGATACTTATTTGACTGTGACATCCTTCCAGTTTGCCCTAAAATTGTGTGAAAATAAAGCCAAATTATTTCATTTAAGTGTTTGCTCACAGCATTGTAATAAAGTGGGTCCATTGGATGGCTGTAAAGGGTGGAGATTATCTCGTTGAATATTATGCACATGGCTACCAATATTTTCAGTGTGATGACTGCAAGGTTAGTGTTCTGTAAAAAGACTCCTGAAACGTATAAAAGAAAATGTGTCATGGAAAGCCTTAATTTCGTCATGGAGAGTCATGAGATAGTCAGGGAGTTTCATTTATCATATTTCTGTAGGTACCCTGACAAAGTTTATATCATATCCTAATGTAAGTCCATCGTTCCTACTTCATAATTACATTATTTTTCACACAGTTGCTCCTAAGTTTGAAGTTCTAATTCATCCACCAAGGTACATCATAGACATAAACAGATGCAAGCAGGCCACAGTCGAAGCAAGGTAGGTGCATGGAATAATTTGTCTGCATCACATTTTACTACACAAGCTGATATTTGATGGGCTTAGGGCTCTCCAATATTTTTTGACTTACTTACCCTTGGCCTTATTAGGCAAATCTGAGTGGATTCATGATTCCTACAAAGATGTCCCAACTGCTGCATGCACACTATACCAGCAGTGACAATGTATCAGCTACTAGGTACCAACTGTGAGTGCCCTGATAGGAAAATTTGGTCAGCCCGACGACAGACCACTGTCAGCCACTCTGGCCGTCCACCAGAGAAATGTCCGGTGGTTCACTGGTGGTCTGCCGATGGCGGCGACGCTGCTTGCTTAAAAAGCTGACATAGTACCAACTGTGAGTATTAATACACTAGTAGGCAAACACTGCAAGCTTTTTCACTGCTGAGATGCCAAGTTACCATTGTCAGAGAATAGTAGCCACCAAATGGAATGAAAACTATTAAGTAAAGAAAAGGGCTAAGGCAGAGAGTCTTGTCATGATATTTAAGTAAAATTGGTGATAGACCAAAAATGGAAACCTTGAAGAACATAAAACTAGCTTTTGTGCATGTTTTCCTCTTGCCCAGTAGTTGTGACAAGTGCAGTGCTTCTTGACCCTTGGCCACTCAACTATGGAGTTTATGGAGTCATGGACCCCCTCTCAAACCCTGATTTATAACCCTAGGTCTCTAACATTAAATTTATAGTGAGGAACCTCATGAAACTCAAATTTACTATGTAAAATGTGAACATCCTACACAGAAATATAAAAAATACTGTAGCTGTATTAATATTGATGGTCAGTCCTACTTTATTTGAGCATTTAGAAATGCAGTAAAGCCTACTCCCAACCTTGTTGAGAAAACTTATTTTACAGGGCATGACAAGGCTTAAGTTCATGCATAATATATAAAGAGATGTTAAATTTCAATATGCAGTATTAAGTGTCAAGTGTCCTAACTTAGTAACAAATGTATTCAAGGTGTGGTGAAGAAAAGAGGAACTCTTCAATGGGATTTTGTTGACATTGTTCAGATTGGTATGGCTGAGACAATTTGACATTTGTTATTTAAATGATCTTAATCTTCTTCCAGATTTGGGTGTCTTTATACTTTTAAATTAAAGCATGTAATAAGTATGTGGCATTTGCAAAATGCCAGTGCCTGAAATGAACCCTGTCTGACAACCCAGGCAGCAAAATTTGTTAAAATTCCTTAGTCAAACCAGTGGGGACTTCTTGTCTTTGTCCAACAGGGCATTAAGGTCCAGAAAATTTTTCAAGTCCTGAATACATGTGCACACTGATTTGCTCTTTTTTGATTTAAAACATTTCTTTAAAAAGGTATACATATGGAAAGCCAGTGAAAGGAAAATTGTCCATAAACATGAAATTGGTCGGAATCGGTTACTATGACAACTATATCGGACACAACCAGTTCCTCTTCAGAGATGTAAGTACAATTTGTATTCTTGTTGACATTGTTGGGAGCATTTCTGCTAAGCCACTATTAAGCCATTTCATTGCAATCACTTGCTAATTTGATGCACTCAATTGAAAAGGAAAAACAAAATAATAAGAGGGTTTCATTTTCTCCTGAAATTGATACAATGTGAGCAACAAGAAATGTATTAAATACTGCATCTGTCAAAGCATAATGCTTGTCAATAATTATAGTCAGTACTCAAGTCTGATTGTGAGCAAGGGCTCAGTATTGTTTTCTTGATAAGAGATATAATACTGAAAAGAAAAAATGTACATTTTTCTTCAGGAAATATGACTAAATAAATTGGTGAAAATAATTCTTAAGGTTTGACTCAAGTGGTGCTACAATACAGCTAATATGGCATTAGAAAGAACCTTAAACCTCTTATCTTCCAGAATCCAAAGAGGCTAAGTGGGCTCTGAGCCCTGGCATGTATAAGGGCTTTCTGCTTATGTGAGGTGCAAGCACATACTTTACAATTAGAAAGCAGTCAGATGTTGAGCATTTTGAGTCAACAGTTAATTTCTAGAGGAATCATAGGATGAAGGAAATATGTTGCCAAAACAAAACTCGGACAGTATGACTTGAGAATAGCTTGTTTTGCATTGCATGGAATGAAATTTAAAGGAAGTTAAGAATTGCCCTTTTGATTAAGAATAGAGTATATGTAAGATCACAGTTCAAGACTGGATGGAACTTGCATTAAGTCTGTTTGGGTAGTCTGCCAAGAAAAAGTTTCAAAAAGATGAAAAGGTAGTAAATTTCAGTCCTTCAAAACAGTGGCAAAAAGGCAATCCAAGACATTAGGAGAACATATTCAATTTATATTTTATGATTCTCTTGCTGTTAGAGGACTTCATGCACAATTACAAGTGTACTGTTTGGGGTTAAATAGTTCCAAACATATTTAAGTGGAGTTTTATGAATGTTGTAATATTACAAAGGGAAGTAGCGTTAGGAATAACATCTTACTTGAAATGATGATTCTGTTTAGGTCATGGAGGGCAGTTGTTTTACAATGCCAAGTGACCAGGAATGTGGGAGAAGCCTGTGGCTTACAAATTATAACTTCCATGTTCGGTGGCAAGTCAATTCAACAATTAAGATCAAATTTGTTTTCTTTGAATGGCCAGTTCAGGTGGCAGTGTGTCTCTTCCTAAAGTGTAGTGTAGATATTCCAAGCCTACTCTTTTATCCTTTCTACATCTGTATTATATTCACTTGAATTTTTGCTATGGCTTATTACCTTCTTTAAAGGCCAAAAGATGATTGATACAGAAGAATTATTTATTGAGTCTTCATACCCAGCATGCATTTCATTTTTCATCAGATCGATGGTGTATCCCACTTCAACATTTGTGTCAGCCAAATGGTGTCTTCCTCTTTAAACCCATACTTCAAGGGTGCCATAGAGATCGAGGCTAGTGTAACCAGTTCTGACGGCCATGTGTTTGTTGCCCAGGATGATTCTTGCTTGGTCAAGAGACAGCCGATAGGACTAGAATATACAGTAGACACAATCAAGCATTTTAAGCCTGGACTACCATACGAAGGCAAGGTTAGTACCCAAAGCTGTATCCAGTCCTAATGTACTGTTTCCTTGTTCAAGATGTTATACCTGGCTTTTCATTTGTTAAGATAGGAAATCAGTTATCTCTACTTCATTAGACAGGAATTAACAAATACTAGAGGATTATTGGGGTAACCTTGTTTATGTTAAATAATAATAAAGGTGCTTATCATGGCTAAATTAGTTGCTTCCTTTCAATAAGTGACATCTTTAGTTATTGTCCTTGTTGCACCAGTTACCAATTCAGTAAGGAATTTTAGAAATCATTAAGTACAAGGATATCACTTGTTCCATTGTAATAGGACAATGTTGATTTCTCAGGTCAAATTTTGTCATTGTCTTTTTTTTTCAATATTATTTACATTTTTTGTCATTTCAGTATGCTATCCTTTATGTTGTCATCAAATATTAAGCTGCACTCTTCTTTTTCAGTCCAATCATTTGGCATGGCTGGGCTAATGTAGTCCACTTACTTGAGATATTATATATTATAACACTTAAAAGAAGGGTCTAAGCTCAAATCAAGCTTTGATATATTAGAGGGGTACTTATTCTAAGCAATCTGGTGAAATTTCCATTACAATCCGATATGTGGTTCTCAAGATATCAGCAGATAAAGTTGTCACATTTTCAACACAAAGTGAACTTGAAGCAAGCACATATGATGTCATACCCTCACATTAATGAGCAGTCTTTTGTTTTTCTTTAAATTTTATCACCAATTTTCTCCTCAACAATCGAATGTTATCGCAATGTGATTGCATGAGAGGCATGGGAAAATTACAAACTTCACATTCCCCATGGGGAGGTCCTATCCCTATTAATTGCAAGGTCAACACAACAGACTGAATAAACAAAGGAAACAAAGCATTCCTTATCAATGTGAGGAAGTGATATCAGGGAGCTGCCTACTAATATAACTTCCACTTGCCTTTGGGTCACAAATGTTGTAACTTCTTTTGCTGATATCTCGAGTAATTCAGGTCCGATTTGAATGAGTTTCACCAAAATGCATAGATTTAATTCCTCTTTCATATGCAAAAAGTAAATTTTTGCTTAAACCCTCCTTTTAAGCCTTCTCCCTTGTAATTTGACAGTGAAGCTGTTCTGCTAAAGTTTGTAAATTTAGTATGCATTACAGTAAATTGTAACCAGTTGCAGAAGTCAAAATGTTTCAAAAAATGTTTCCCGTATGGTATGGGCTCATATATTATTTGTTGGTCTTTATGCTTTTACTAGAAAGCTTGTGTTTTATGTGTGCGTGGGCTCCTCCCTGACACAGTGTGCCACCAATGGTCTCCCCATTGAAGGTTTGGTCCATTTTTGACCTATTAACTCATGTATGGCTATAGTTTTTTTTAACAGAATTATCAGAGGGACACTCACATGTGGGCTTACTATAGCATTTTAAGGTTTCTGTAGTAAACCTATCGATGGAAGTTTTGAGTTGTAAGATTTTCACACGCAAGGAGGTGTTTCCACCTTGAATGCATTTGTCAAAACATGAATTTGTTGGATGGAAGAATACAGTGCAAAGGGTCTGAGAAAGGCTTGCTTTCAGTTCCCCTCATGAACTGTATCGTCAATAATTCCCAACTCATTTGCTATATCTTGTATGACACAAATCAAGAACATTCTGTAGGCACCATGATTGGTATAGAGCCCCTGATGAAAATTGGATGACAGGCCCACTACTATCTTTAGAGTGTCATGTGCCAAGTATTTACAGTATCTCTCACCTGTACCTCTATTGCAGACAAGTATCCGAGACGTAAAAACATAATTCATGCATACTGTGATCTGTTTTTGTTTGTTTGACGGTTGTTGTGTGGTTACTATTTTTGTATGATAAGCTACATTCTCTTTGTTTGTTGTGGTAATGGCTCAAAAAATACAACCTGCCTCTACGGCAAGAGACATCGCATATTTATTCCAACCCTGTAGTAGTAACTGTGAGAGCCTTCAATAAATACATTTAAATCTATCTTTCTTACCATTACCATAGCTCTCTGTCTACTTCCCCGATGGTAGTGAGGCCAATCAAGTCACAGTAAAAGTCAATGCAGAAAGCAACAACTATTTCTTCTACCAGGAAGATCTTCTGTCAGAGAATGGCATGGTTTATTTTAAAGTAGACAAGATACCAGATGATGCTAGTTTGGTGTGGTTTTCTGTAAGTGTTGTTATGTGTGAATGCTTTTAGTTCTCTTGTGAAGAAAAGAAAAACAGTTACACGGTATTACCAAAAGGTGAAAATACAGGGATGTAAGGCTTCAAGCAGATGCCGGATATCCGACAGTTTTGTTTTACCTAACAAAATCTGCGAAAAACGGAAAAATTAATTATTTCCGATGAAATTAGCTCAGTAACAATAATTTTCAGGAAAAGAGCATTTTTGTAATGGGGCAGTTTAATTATAAAGCGTTAGAACATACTGTAGAGGTTACCACCATACGTAACATACATATCACAGTGAATATTCGTAAGTACCAAGCCTTGTGATGTTAAATAAGCGTAGCCTAACCTTGGCTAGGTTTAGTATATTAAAAGGCCATTAGCATCTATGTATGCACACATGACAACTTACCTGTAATGTAATGCAGAGTATATTCGTGGAAGCTCATTGGAATGTATTGTTTGTTGGCAATATATTTATAAAGAAAAGATGGAAGTTCAAAGGAATGTGGATGAAAGATATTGATGGTGGGTTGAAGAATAAATGAAAGTGGCAGTGATTGGAAGAGAAGGACTTCAAGATATGTTTTCTACTGAACTAGCCTATACGTATGAAAACCACAGCAGGACAAGCTAGATATATCATTTGCACCGAACTTTTCAAATATAGTAGAAGTGGAGCATAGTGGACCAGTGTATCAAAACAGTACCCCTTAGACACACATGAGGCTTGTCTAAGTTAGCTTATGTGCAGTACCGGTACTCTAAATATGATAATTGTATACAGGAGAAAAGTCCTCTAAGATCCCATCTACAGGTATATGATAAACTGCAAACCCAGCAGCTCCAGGGGTACTGCCTTTGGACCATGGCAGAGCCCTTCAGTGGGCCCTGTACCCCAGCTGTGACACGTGTCATTCCCCTGCAAAATCACCTTGGGCCACTTACATCCCTCAAGATAAGAATTTGGTTTTAATTGGTGCTCATTACAGTTTGAGGTAGAACAAATAAGTTGGTCAGTTGTAATCAGTTGCTGGTCTGCTAAAACTGACTCTGTATTGATAATCACACACATGAGGTAAAAATAAAGCCCAAAGATAAATTAACATTGTTTTACAATGAACACTAGCAAAAAATATTAGAGAAGTTTTACATTATACAAAATGTATGGAGATACCGTCCTCAGTCCGAGTGTGCTTTTCCATTTCTATGGGCTTCTGACATCATGTGCTCAAGGTCTGTTGTATAGTATAATAAGTACTAAGTAGGGATTTTAAGATTCATCAGCTTTGGAATCCTGCTTGGGAAAGTGCAGTTATGAAGTGGATCTTGCACTGTAACCAGGCACAATGAGGCTGTAGTCAGTGGCGCGCTCTCACGTAGTTCTGGAATGCATTGCATTGTGTGAGATAGAACCAGTTTTGGGGGCCATGAAGGTAGTATCTTCATGGCTTCATCAACCACAATGTTGTAGAAATCCTCAAGGGCTTGTTGGATGGGTTTCAATTTAATAGCATTTTAACTAAAAATTTGTTTGCTTTAAATTGCATCGTATTGGGGTTATATGTGATAGCCTGCAGCTCACCGCTCACGATGGGCTCCCATATGGCAGGCTTTTATGCTGTATAAGAATATCGGGGAAGTGCTACACTTCAGCAAGGATCATTTCGTATCACAGTTTGCCGTCAGGTGTTAAAAGTTTTAAAATTTATTGCAGTCATGTGGTAGTCTCACACTGCTGTCTTATGATTCCTTGCAATTTCATACAATTGAACATGGCTATCACCAAAAGTAATCAACAGTACCCCCAGAAAAGTAATACGAATATTTACAGTGCAAGGCCAGCTAAAGGTTAAGAAGTAAGTTGTTCAAGGCCAGCTAAAGTTTAAGAAGTAATTAGTAAGTAGAACACAACGGTAAGAAAGTTGTTATTCTGCTACGCGCTTCATGTTGAATTTATCTGCTTATCTTTAAAGGCCACAGTGATGAAATGGAAAGGTCGTTACCCAGGAGGAACTTACTACCCAATATACCACTCAGCCAGTAGCTGGTACTCCCCCAGTAACTGTTTTATCCAAACCAAACTGTTGAATAAGAAGTTAAAGGTAAGAATAGAACACATGCTTTTATTACACAAGAGAAGAGCCTGAACCTCAAGGATGACATTAATCTTTTTACTTCCTCAAACCTTGTAATTTGCAGTGTTGTATTGATGAAACTAGCAGTACTCTTGAAATATTTTAGATGGCAGTCCTCATCATTGAGTTCACTGCAGCACCCCCATCCCCCACCCCCTCAAACATTTTCTGCTCTTGCATTGTTCACCTGCAGCTACCAAAATTTTAATTCTGCTGCTAGATTCCAAACAGTCAGTTCAAACCTTTCATGATCTGTGCAGTATTTGTCCTTCATTCAAGGGTTCTGACAGGACCATATTCACACTGAGAACCTGCTGGTTGAATGCCTTCAGAATAATCCAGTCACCATAGGAAACTAATACAAAAGGGTACTGGTCTTGCATTGGTCCTTCATAATTTAGAGCCAAACAGTTAAACCATGTGCTAAACTTTCAAATTTTGCTTTTAGTGGAATGCTGAATTGAATCTAGATGTGAAACTGACCTTTATTGCATGGCTGGAGCTAAGCTTTTCATTTCAATGATGGAAGTAAAGCAATATGTTACACATTTTTTAGCTAAGAAAGGTCTTTAGAAAATGTTCACTGTATCAAAATGTTCAATTTTAATTTATGGTTGCTTTTTCTTTGAGGTGAACTAGCCATTTAATATGCTAGATAGTGGGTACTACTGAATACATACAGTATTTTTTACAACACAATTTCTCAATCATCACTGCATATTGTATACTAGTTTCCTGTTAGGATCCTGCTTTTGGATCTAGTGAGGTCTACAAGTGGAAGGCCACAGTAAGAATGTCATAGCTTGTTGAAGTAAGTAGCTCTTTGTTCAAACGAGTCTGCCATTCTGTTCTGCCATGATCGGTAAGCACAGGATAGTGGCATTAGGAACCTTTGCTCACCATGTAGCTGGTTGCACATGGTGCTTACATTGTCAGGATCTTGTCAGAATGCATCAAATTGTCAGTTTTACGTATTTTCTCTTGTTGTATACTGATACATTTTTGTTCATCCAAAAATGATTCTAACTACTGATTTATTGTCTTTTAGGTTGGGGATCATGTGGTGGTTGGCGTATTGTCCACTTGTTCCTGTAATGTCACCCTTCATTATCATCTTATGTCCAGAGGAGATTTGGTTTATTCTGGAGTCAAAGAGCCACATGAAGAGGACATAACCTACGTGAATGTTAATGGTTAGTACAATAGTACTCATCTCAAATGCCCAACCTGTAAATGCCCCCTCCTCTAACCTTTACCAATCAAAACTGTTGCATGAAAGGCTCATGAAAAGCTTTTCAGGCTCCAAGCTGTTAGGAATACATTGCCATTACTTCAATGAAAAGTGAATTGTATGTATGTGGCATAAAGATCAATGAAGTCTGGCAGAAATGTTGCAAAATGCTGAGAGACCAAAACAGCAAAATTCTTGATTAGTGACTTATTGTTGGTAATCCATTAACATAATTGCTGATTGCATACATCCTTACTTGGGATCTACCATTATTTGCAAAGGTTGTTTGTGACTAATTCCATATCAGTCCCGTTTGGGAAAACAAAACATGGTAAATATTTATAGACTGAATTACTCCATGGCAAAGTGTAAAAACCTCTTGTAATTTTTGATACAGGTTTTTGCAACATACTTTAGGGTAGTTTGCAAGCTTAAACAAGGCCCTGTGCCTTGACACAGTGCTCATATTAGTGTAGTCTCCCTTAATGTGATGCAGTGTTTTATTTCTATGGCCATGTCAGAGAGATTGTTTTTGTTGCACACTACACCTATGCCATTGTAGTAATACAGTTTCCTGGTATGTTTGACCTTCACCAGTGTCTGACTGGTCACTTTGTGTGTGTAAACATCTGCACCTCACTTATTCCCCAATAAGGCAGCTTTTTTGTGATGCCATTAGAAGCATGATGTGGGTGATGTGGCTTTCTGCAATTACAAATTTCCACATTTTTGTTACATAATAGGCAGAATTCTGTAAAGACAATACTACAGGCAGACATTTAAAAAATCTTCTTGCTTCTAAAATGATGTTGATATTTAGAAGCACATAAAAGAAAAACATTACCAGCCAATTTTTTGCTGAGAAGGGGCAAAGGTTTCCTATAGGTGTGCTCGTGCAAACACTGCTTCAATGATTAGAGCTATGATAAGTGTGTTTCCATTAAGAAGGTGGAATATTGCATAAATTATGTGAAGGGTCAATTACTTCTCTTGTCCCAGTCAGCTAAAATTCTCCCAACTAAGTTTACATCTGGTCCCCCTCCCAATTTAAATAGCAAAACATCTATGAACTTCACCTCCCAGAGAAAGATACAGTAGCCTGTACTGAGCTTAATTTCCCAAGGCCATATCATGTAGAGTACAGTAGGGGTACACTAGCCTTCTGTATCTGATTTTTATGCAGTGTGATCCGACATGTCAGTTCAATGAGCAACACTACATCACATTCATTGACCTGCTTATGCCATCATTGACCAATCAGGGTGAAGTTGTTGTTTGAATTTATGTCATTCAAAGAGCGGTCACCAGTTGTGACCAGAGATACACTGGGGTCCTTAATATGTTTTGCAACAGCCCCTTTAAGCTATAACAATAGAAAGTAATTGCACAACCCACTTACAATGAAAATCAAGCCATGGAAGTAGTGAGCAAATGATCAACTTGAATGCAGCTCTACAGAATTTTCAGTGAAAGGCTTCATTTGTACCTCACATTAATATTTGTTATTTCTAACACACCACATTGAACAAGATTTTATGCCCTTATGATAGACACTTGGTGCCTGAATACTTCACACTAAGAGTTTGCTGTAGAAATCTTCTTAGAATTGTAAGCTATGTGAACTTCTCATAAACCATGTTTAAAACTTTTGTGTAAAGAAAATGAAGCTTAGTATAGTGTTAAATATTTAAAGGACAGAGTTTACTTTGATAAAATTTTCTGTGATGCAACATTTTGACTTTTACTAATTACAGATTCCATCTTGTGTAAGACTGCCATCACCTTTGATGCAACACATGCAATGGCTCCCTCAACTCAGTTGATGGTCTACTACCTCAGAAGTGACAATGAAACAGTTGCAGACAATCTTCCCCTTCACATAGAACCAAGCTTTGAGAATGAGGTCAGGTTCATTTTTACTTTCTTTTTTAACTTGAATGAAGATCTATTGTTCTCTTTCAGTGAAACAGAAGATTGAACTCTAAAATTTCTGGATTTGGGAAGCGTTAAAACATTTTCAAATGGTGTGTGAATAGAATTGCAGTGTGTTGGTTAAATCCTTTGATGTCTTTCAAATGTCTTTCAGAATTTCAAAATCAAATTTAATCGACCAGAACACAGTTAGTCAAAGACATAAAAATATTGGCCCGTAGTTTACAAAATCACCTGCAAATTTTTGTAAAGGGGATATATTTATTGAGTCCACTTTCTGTTAGGAGGGATGGACCTTACTACCTGTCCAACTTCTATTAATCATAAGCACATTTAGAAACAAAACCTGCACCGAAGCCAAAAGTAACTGTTTGTCACTGTGACCCCCCTATTACATTTTATTCTGTTAGGTTAGTATCCAGTTTTCATCAAACTCAACTTCACCTGGATCAAAACTAAGCATGATGGTCACAGCCAAGCAAGGATCATGTATATGTGTGGGATCAGTGGATCACAGTGTTCAGCTCTTACAGCCTGGTTATGAACTGACTTCTCAGAAGGTAAGTTTCTCTGTTTTGTGGTGTGAAAAGGCTGCACTAGGAAAGATGTGTATCAGGACATGAAAAAAATGTTAGAGGGCTTGACAGATGTGACCATAATAGCAGACTTAAATGATTGCAATGCATGATGGGATCTGGAAGTATAAACAACTGGCACCATGCTAAATGGAATGCCTACTAACTTAGTGCTAGCACTACTACTGTACGGTTTTTCTCCCAGTTCTCATACTCCTTTTGTATACGTGATGAAATCTTAAAGTCTGCTATTGATACAGAGGTATGCAATCTTAATGGAAGCTTAAGGAAACTTATCACATGAATCCTTGAAATGAAAGTGGTTGATAAAACTTGCGTCATGTGTAAAATTAATTCTGCACTTGTCTTTGAAAACCAGTAAAACTGCATTTTTTTGTTCCTGGGCAAATACAGTCACCCAAATTGAAATCAGCGTACCCCCTATGCTAATTTACTTATATTTGTTTTTCATCAGGTGACACTATTTTTGTTACTGAGTTGTAAAATTTCTGATAGGTCACTCCTTGGTTTACCTTTGATATAGAGTATTTATGTCCTGAATACTTTGATCATAAAAGATACTCGGAAGGGAATTTGAGAGGAACAAAAGATGTAGTTGAGGTTCAAAATAAGGTTGGGGTTATTCCCTGCACCCCAGATATAACTCAAAACTGTAATATGAGGTGAAGAGAGAATTGGTTCCTTCAATTTTCATCATGTTTGTTCCTTGAATTTACTGTTTTGTTCTGTTCTGATGATGTCATATGGGATCTTCATAAGCATCACTTTGTAATAGACCTTATGCATTGACGTCATATGAAGTCATTTTAGTGGCAAAACAATGAGGCACACTGCACGCATAATGTAGACTTTGCGCTTTGCTACCGGTATACAAATCACGTGTCTGCATTTGTTGGTGTAAGTTGCAATGTTACCCGCTTGTCTCCTTTGGAGGGACACTTCCTGTCCTGTGAAGTCATATGCATAAGGTCTATTGTTTTTCGGTCTGTATCACATTCTTGTCATTAAGTTCCCACTTAGGTACATACTGTACATCCTCACTTCCATTGGGTTGCATTCCATTGTGTGGCAAGTATACACTGTACCCTAATCATATGTACATTTTGCTGTAACAGGTATTCTCTGAAATTGATACTTTCAACATCCTTGAGCCATCGAGACCTGAGACCTGGTGGACTCGAATAAGAAGACATGCTCGATCTACATCTTGGAGAGGAACTCAGCCCACAGACTCTTACCAAGCTTTTAAGGTGAGCATCTTTGGTAACACTGGTTAATGCTAGGCATTTTTTTCATTTAAGTATACTCTGTCGAGTTGTAATTTAGCTTCAGTACTTCTTTCTAATAACCCACTGTCGTGTAAATTTCTTTTAACACTAGTCCTGGCAATTATTGAACGTTGTTATTTTGTTCCCACTATGATGCATGAGGAGGATTAAAGTGCATGCTTTTCAAATTTGCTGTTAATTTTTGTCATTAAGGGAGGTAAAATTAGTGTCATTGAAGAGGACTTTAGTGAGTTTAATGGATGTTGTTGGAGTGATGGCAGCATGCCCTTACAGCAGTCTACAATGTAGCATTAGTGCTGGCACCTTTAAAGGCTGTTTCATACTTCCACACACAGTTTCATGTGCTGTAAAGCTGTAAGAACCGTATGTGTATTATGTGGACATCCCTTCTTCTTCTGGGCCAATCACAGACTTAGCTCAGAGTTGAACAGTGTTCAACTTCCATATCTTTATAGCACTCTATTGAAGTATGAACCAGCCTTTACTCTAGTTGTCTATACATTCTGTCTTCATGATGATATTGAATTTAAGTGCATTGTGTTATTAGGTTGAGCAAAGTGAGTAGTGAACATGTCAAGTCTAATAGGTTGGTGTCTGTTTTTTTTACCCCGACTTTGATGTAAAGTAGCTCAGAGAAATGGAAATACTTTGAAGAAATTATTATGAAGTGGTTAAAATCCTTTTTTTATGGTTTCTTTGAAGCATTTCCTTTTGTCTGAAGTGCAACTGCCAGGGGCACCAAGTTGCTCAGTTGGTCCAGCATAATTTAAGAAGAATCATTTTGGGTCTGATGTCAAATCCAGCTCAAATGATTTGTACAGAGGAGCCATTAAAATTCGTTTCACAAGTTACAAACATCTTTTGTGTTAATGTTGATATAGATGGTTATTTAGATGGTAACACATATTTAGTGGCTATGGTTGTGTCTACTTCTGTGGTTTTCATGTCTTGAATAATTCTCCTTACATCCTACTTTTCTGTAGGCCTCTGGACTACATGTCATGACTGATATAGCCAACCTCAGATTTCAACCAAAGGGAGGCCGTACAGGTAAATGTAAACTTTAGATCAAATTTGTCTTATTTTGTTGGTTGCTGTTATTAATAATAGAAATAATCATCATTGTCACCAGTTATTTTACATCACTAATTGACCACAAAAATGCAGGAATCACAGGGTCTTTTCATTACCACTTCTTGTCAGGTGGCTATCCATGCATCTCTTAAGTTTGGATCCATCAAATTATGATTCTGTTTCACTTGGAAGGTCAGTCAGTTGTGACTACAAAACATTGGATCACTTATGGATGAAAAACCATCCTTGTTATGAACTGGCCAAAGATTTAGTCCCAAATCCTACAGTTGCTGGGTGTCATTACTTTGAATATTGCTACCCTTATGTACTCAGCTGAAGTACTGTGTCAGTTTCATGAGTTGATATGGCTTTGTGTCCATTTTAGAAGCAACAGATGTTGGAATCAAAATGTGACTCTGGTGGTGAGGGGTAAGATGCTTGATGGTGAAGATTGAGCCTGACTGATAGTGAAGGGCTTGTAAGAAATTTATGAGACTTCTCCTAGTATTGTCCTAATCTACAGAGAGCCTTAGAAAACAATTGAAAATCCTTCCACCATATAATATCAGCCATGAAAACCTTAAAAGTAGTAGGATTTTTTTTTTGTATCTTTTGTCACTGAGTTGTAATTCTTTTTAAGAGCAAAAAGGTAAATGTTCATTTGTGGAAACTTATTTCATGTGTTGCACCATTTCTTTTTTTAGCTAGCCATTTAGAAATGTTTTGTTGTAATTAAACATTTGCTCACTTATGTGTCTATAAAAGAGTATTTTAAAGTGAAAGGAATTTTGTTTTTGTATTTTTTTTGTTGTAGAAGAGTGGTCTTTCCAGACTTTGGAAACTCACCAAGGAGGTGACAGAAATACAAGGAATATCCGGAGGGCTTATTTTCCTGAAACGTGGCTTTGGGATTGCTTCAATATGAGGTATGTTTCCTCACCTGATTCACCCTTTGTATTTTACAGTAAATCAAGTAACTTTGAAGTTAATTGGAATTTGTTTTGAATCCAGATATGAAATAATTTGTTTGGAGTATTTCAAAAGCATGGAAATAATAGCTTGTTTCATGTGGCAAAGATGAGAATGAACTGTTAAAGGGCCAGTATCCTTCTTTGTCTTGAGCATCACCTACACAGTAGTATCATTGCCCAAGACCAACACCATATTACTGAAGATACTGCAGCAGCATGTGATGTGAAACTCTTTCCTCAAAATCTACTTTACACCTTGTAATTTGATAAGAATATTTTGCTGTTCTGTACAGCCACTCTTATCTGCACTCATCATTGACCAGAGTTGGTAGAGTGCATTTAGTGTTGTGTTTGACTGTTTTCCTTTTACACACATATCAGTTAAAGGAAGGTGATGTAAAACAAATATTAGGGTAGGTTTCTATGGACATACTGTTGGAGGATAAAAGTCTTCCTTTAAGGTCCTTTACAGGTCTGTAGACATATAAATGTCATACATGCCTGTTTGATGTAAGAAGCATGAAAAACAATAAAAATTGTCACCATTTCCATCAAAATCCATCAAATTTTGATCATTTTACAAGACTATTGTTTTGCACTGAAATCATGAATAAACATGAGTTACATATGCAAATTTCTGATGTGGAAATGGGGACTCATGAGATATGTCTTAGGTTATCCTTTGTTAAACTTTCATTCCAAAGACAGTTGTAATGTTGGCATGCCCTGAGGGATTTATGTTGGATGTAGTTATTGACTACTTTGTAAACATCCACATTAAATACCAAACTAGAAACTAGCTGGTAAAGTAATTAATAGATAATTTATAAAGGATGAACAAAAGAAATAAAAACCCTTTGCAATTCTCCACCTCACCATGTTCTTAAACAGATTCATTAGAAAGCAGGATCAGTTTTGAGTCTATAGCTCTGATTCAATTATCCACTCTGGCAAATTTCATTTTCAGTACAAGCATGTTTGGCTTTAAAAATTCATTTTATTCTTTTAAAACAGTTCCACCAGGAAGCAGGAACAGTTCCGTGTTCATGTTCCTGACTCCATTACCACATGGTCCACTCAGGCATTTGCTTTGTCAGAGGTGCATGGATTTGGTTTGAGTGAGAAGTCATCTCTTGTGTCCATCAAGAATTTCTTTGTAGATTTCACTCTGCCATATTCAGTGATCCGGGATGAACAAGTCAGATTGCCAGTGTCTGTGTACAATTACCACGATATTTGTGTACAGGTGGGTGTGCTGGTTTTGTAAGATCTGAGTTCCAGGATTGTAAGCATAAGTATACAATACGTTTGGTCTGGAGTATGAGTGCAAGTACAGTTAGCATGGACCCTTTTCCAAATAGCAATTACAAAGGATTGTGGGATAGAGTTTTGGTATGCATCGTTTTTTGCCACAGTAAAATGCCATTGACAAAAATGACGTGTACCAAAACTCTGTCCCACAATCCTTTGTAAGTGCCATTTGGAAAAGGGTCTATTGCCTGTACCAGTACCAGGGACGGTACAAATGCCAATACATGCACAAGTATCAGTACTAAGACTAGCACAAATACTTTCATGACTAGTACAAGTACTTGCAGTACAAGTAAAGGTTCGTGAAGTTCCAGTACTAGTACCAGTGCAAAAACCAGTTCACAGTGGTTGTTATAAGGAGTACAGCATTTTACACTTTAACCAGTTAACTGCGTATGATGGATATATCCATCATGTCCTAACTTCACGCTACTGCATATGACGGATATATCTGTCTGTAATATATTTGTTCTCAAATAAGTTACTCAGTGGGATAAAAGTTACAATATTTTATTTCCACATTTAAGAGGTTAGATATTTGTGAGTATAAATACAAGAAGTACAAAAGCATGTTTACATGTGTGAGTACAGTTAAATGTGCAGTAATATGATAACAAACATGTTCTTACTGCAAGTGTCAGGTGGGGCTTAATGTAGACCTACTTTTAAATATAGCAGTTTGACCATTGATTCATGGTTGATTCATGGTTTATTCATGTAAATGCAAAAATTCCCATTGCATGGATATGTTCCTTAGATGTGTTGCAATAAAATACTTATTAAACGTTCTACAGACTTACCCCAGACTGTAAAAATTCTCTCTGCTTAGTGTACTTCAAGCCCCTCCTGTTCAAACAAAAAACAAAAAAGAAAACACCTGTCTGGTACAGTTTTATTTTCTCAAGACCAAATCCACACAGTCGTAGTGTGTGCAAGTTTACGAACCAGTAAAGTTACTTTCTCAGTGAATTATTGTCAATCAGAATGCAGTCACCAGTTGTATTTACAGATGTAATCACATTCCTAAATATGTTTGAGGTGATGTTATAACCTTTTGAGCTTAGGGGCAATTTTTTTGCTGGTACTTAAGTTAGCAGTCTGGCGAATATTATAACGAGGTTTAGGTAAAAAATGTGATTCAGTCTTATGTTATAGTATGCAAACTGCATGCATTGTAAATCAGAGTTTTATCATTTCGGCAAATTGTTGTGTCAAACAGAAAAAATGGCATTAGTTCAAGGACTGACTTATCCACAGCTGGATGGTCTCCTGCAAAACTACCTCACAGAACATCTCTCTCATGTTGACACAATCCTTTTTGATATGCTGAACCCAGCCCTGGGCCTCAGGTTGCCCTTCTGTTTCCATCCGGTTGCATCCACCCTGTTTCCATCCCTATTGAAGGATCCAAGGACATCTGACTTTTGGTAAAAATACTCTAGTATATTAGAGTTTTAAGGATATTTCTTCATCTTTCATTGTCAGGTCACCCTTACAATCTCTCTGCAAGAAGGTTCCCAGTTCTGGGATACTACAGAGCGGACTAGAACGGAAACTCTTTGCATGCAAGAACATGAAACCCAGACAGTTTATGTTGAAGTCAGTTTCAATCAGCTTGGGAAAGTTCGAATACATGGTAATATTATGAAGCTACATATAAATTTTTACCCCATGTTTTGAAATCTTGAGGACTTCTTACTTCCTTTTTCAGTGCAGTGACTTTCCTCATATTTTATCAGCACCAACATGAAATAGCTTCGCATACTGCACTCTTTCATCATGAATTAATTCAAACTTTGTAAGAAAGTTTTTATGATGATGAGGCTTCATAGTACTTCTAAATAGGCTTTTTAGCTTGATTTTCTATTAGAAGGTCAGTTCAGTTAGTAAAGCATTAATATTTCTGGATGGTGAGCTCATCTTTCTTTGACTAAGTTGGTAAATGAAGGCTCAGACCTTTCCATGGGCAGCCCCGGCATGTTTTCACTCCTTAAATCAAGTCAGCCTGTTAGTATAGCACGTCAGTTACAGCTGGTAGATGGGGCTAAATAACATAATTTGTCTCACTTATAGGATTGAGCTAAGTTGTAATTATAAATAATTTGAAGTAAATAATTTGCAAAAACCGAATGTGTATCAAAGTGAAAGGTACTACATAGCATCTGGTTTTGTAAATGATGTTGGTTTCACAGGGGATCAGAATAGTTCTTGATATTGTGCTACAAAACTGCTCGGGACAAGAGTGCTAGTTGCAGGAAGATAAGAATTTCATTTTGGGGTAATATGCCTGGTCATTCTATATTTGTAGAAAGTAGGGCAGTGAACGTTTAGCAAAATTACTAAACGTTTAATCGCAAAATTTTGCGATCGTTTAGCGATTAATCGCAAGTACCTATGATCAACATAGAGACTTTAAAAGTGCTCTTGAACATGATGAATATGTAAAATGCGTTAGTGGCGTCCAGGGGACATAGTTTTTATGAACCTCAAACACGGATCTTCATAGAAGCTCAACTTTGATGTATGTTTACTTGTGTGCTAATTGTATAATTATGTATTTCACTTTTCAAAAAGTTAAAGGGAACATTTAATTTTTTGTAATGAATGCAGATTGCGATTAATCGCTGGTAGCTTTGTACGAAATGTTTATTACACATGCGATCATTTAGCGATTAATCGCTAAACAGTCACAGCCGTAGTAGAGAGAAATGCTAACAACATAAATGAGATAAATCATGTTCTATTCCTTTCCCTTTCTTTTACATTTAGCTTCTGCGGAAGCCTACTCTGCATTTGGATGTTGTACAGATGGTGTTGTAGGAGATGTTCTTATTTCCAGTGATAAGATATCACGCTCTCTCCTAGTAGAGGTTGGTGCCAAGATTCTTCTCTCAACTTTCTGTCAACTAAAATAATCTACCTTTGCTAGTTTGGATCAAGACACCTGCTTTGTTGTCATTTCAGTTATGTAGATGTCATTTCACAATTTGAAATAGCATCAGCTTTGATTTTGGTTTTAAAGAAGTTTTGTTTTTGTCTTAGTACCTCAAGCGTGACTTTCTTCAAATCTGCCAGCAGCTTGTTGATGAAGAAGGGGACATTCATCAATGTTGTGACATCTCCTGTCAGTAATTGAAGTGATTATTTATGAAAGTTTCATTCTTAAACTTTCATCGGAACTCAGGAGTTGGCATTAAATTCATTGAAAACATATTGAGACATTATGGGTACATACATACCTATGCATATGGTCTCACTCAGTGTAGACATATTATGACAGTTTTAATTAGCACCATACTCTTCTCCCATCAGAAGAGTTTTCAATATTTACTTTAAACATGAATGGTGTCATCTGTTTTGTCTTCAGCCTGAAGGAATTCCAAGAGCATATACCTACAGTGTATTCTTTTGCCCAAATGGTGAGTTGCATCATTTGTCTTTCTGCACCTTTCCATCATATGAGAATTGTCAAGTAAAGCTACACCTTCTGGCACATATGAAGAAACCTAAACACATGAACCCTTTGTTGTAAAAGACGGTTTTCTTCCTCCCTCTGTGAAAAATATGTTTTCTTCCAAAGAGCTTATATTTACAAATTTCAAATGGGTGTTAATAAAGCTGCTCTTAACCAGAACCTCAAGTTCCTGTCAAAGCAACCCTACATCAGGATGGACCTTGCAAAAGAAACAATTACCTAAATTCTTTGACAATCATTATAGAATCTGTCCAAGGCATTTTTGAACCCATTAACACTCTGGGATAAGACAACAGACTATGGCAAGCTGTTTCATTCACCAATAACTAACTCATGGGAGGAGAAGTTTCTCCTAACTTTAGATCTGAAGAGGCACTGTTGAATCTTAAGACTGTGACTCCTAATTGTCCTAGCAGAAGAAAACTTGCAAAATGTGCCAAACGAACGATCGTCTGATCCATGGACAATCTTAAAGACCTGGATCAAATTACGACAAATTCTTTTGAGCTCCAGAGTTCTGAGATTCAATAGTAGTGATCATTCATGGTAATGCACACTCCTCAACGTACTTATCATTGTAGTCCACTTTTGAACTTTCTGAAGCAGTTCAATACCTTTCTTTATTTAGATAAGGGGTCCATGCTGTACACTGCATACCTGAGACGAGACCTAACCAATTCTTCTGCAATTGCAACCTAAGCACTAAACCCTTATTTTATGACTGGAAATGATGCATGTGCAAATGTCTTTGTGTTAGGAACAGAAATGTCCTTGGTTTGAGACAGAAAATTAGGGTATTTTTATTTGAACACCATCAGTGGATAGAACTTTAATGTGTAAGATCAGAGGTATACAAAGTGTTCTCCACATGCAAGTTTCCAGCAGCCCATTAAATTATGCAGTATTCACCAGCAGTTTGTCTATCAATGTCACCTTAGTAACGATGCACTGAACAACACTTGTACCACAAACATGCAACACAATTCTATAAGATGCTTTTACAAGTAGTCAGTTGATAATCAAATATTGAAAACTTATTTCTCCTGTGTGAGCCACAGTGCATGAAATGTTAAACCCAACTTGTATGGCACAATTTTGAAATGTACTTAATCCAGTCATAAAGTTAAAAAGTATTCTTCAGTATGTAAGGAAGGATATGTTAGAAAGCTCTATCACTTTTCATCATATTGCTTAAATATGAAACTTCCCATCACATGTGGGTGCAAGTACACTACAAGGTTTGCAGGCTGCATGAGTGGGTTTTGTGAACTGTGTATTTAGTTTCCTGGTGTTCCGTAGGATTAGCATTGTTGTCACCTCTGTCTGTGATTGTATTGTTGAGTGTGCTTCACTCTTCTTATAACGTAGAAGTACTAATTGTTTTTGCTCTAATTTTACAGAACGCATTCATCTGACAACTCCCAACCGCTATGAATACCAGTTTCTGAGAAAACCGCCCAGCATGGATTTCCTAACTTTCATGTGTAAAGCAAGCAATGATGCCCGAATTGCCCTGGCTTCCTCTAGGGATTCCCATATCCTGTATGAAATTGTCATTGGGGGTTGGGGAAACTCACAGACTTGGCTGAGTAGAGAGAGGAGTGGTAAGTAAATTTAAGGAAGTCTTTTCAAATAGTCAGGTCAAAGCCAAAGTCATGAAAGCAAGGTATTGGATTGTTTGTTTTTACGATTCTTTTCCCTGCCATGTTGTGTATTTAGAAAGAAGATTCATTGTGCAGTAATTCTTTAGTTTTTGTCAGGTGTTCGTGAAAATTTAAAGTGTTTACAATGGGACTCTTTTGTGCAATCAGTATTACAAATACCCATCACTGTATTTGTCTGTGACTATGAGAAGGTAGCCTGCATAGCGCCTCTGTGGCTGCCGCCCCTCAGAGCCTACCGGCGATAGCCATAAATTCCTTTCACTGAGCCCAAAAGTTGATGAACTTAATATTCATGAGCATGAACGGCAATTGGTCTATTCCTGAGGTAGGCGGTGCTCAATGACTCGGATCTTTGCAACGCTACGTTGACCACAAATTCGTTTACACCATAAATACATTTCGTCCATTAAAGCTTCTAATTTAGATGAAAGTCTTGATCATGGACAGTCTCTTACAAACAATGACAACTGATATCAAAGAGTTCGTTTAGAAGCTGACAAATAGTCTTCGGTTGAAAGATATCAAACTGTCTTTTCTTGTGGCTGAGGTAGGTTGTTAGTAATTAGTTGAGGAGTCCCTGTACTGTGTGTATGCACATACGGTGCCAGGGAATACCAAGATCGTGTTGAGTTGCATTGACCACTGTGACTCTACGTACTGTTGCGAGATGGTAGCAGAGTTTCTCTTTTAAATAAACATTTGCTTCATCCAATCGCCTTTGAGCTATGTAAATGAAGTTTGCGTTGGATTTCTACAAAGATGAAAGGAATTTGTTTCCAAAGCCTGCGGACATTTGTTTTTTTCGCAGCGATGAGCTGAACGAAAAACCTTCGTCCGCTCCGAGGGGTAGTGAGAAGGTGGACTTGCTTATTTTCATTGGAATTGGTCAACTATTACATCATTTAAGAAATTAAGATTGTGTAATGAAAAGTACTATGGATTTATGAAGAAAGTTGATTCTGAGAAATGAAGATGGCAGTGCTGCCTCTCTCTATTGACTATCACAGGTACACGACTTCGTGCAACTGTCACCCGGGATATCCTCAGTAGGAATGAGTTTAGAGCTTTTTGGATAATTTGGAAAGGTGGTCACATACAGGTGAGAGTAATAAGACCTTTTGGGTATGGGTGACTTACTGTGTTACAGAGAGTTGTTGTATGGAGTTGAAAGGAGTCAGTTGTCACTGAAGTTGTACTGAGATGAGTAGAATTGAAATGTTTCAATTTATGATTTCTGAAAATTAGAATTCTGCTTACAAACTGTAAGGCCTCAGTATGTTGTAAATGTGTATAACTGGAATACTAATTGACTGGCTATGACAGTAACTTGCTGCTGTTGATGGGATTTACTAGCATGTTATTTGACCTGGAGATATTGGGAATTCACTTTCTTAATTCAGCTTCCTAATTGTTAGAGGCATTGTGAGATTGGAATGAAAGGCAATTAGTACACCTTTATTTTGCTATCACCCACCCCTTTCCTCTTCTCCCTGTAAAAAACAAAAACAAGTTAAATTGTTTCTTTGAATCAAATTATTAAATCGCAAGAATGCATTGATTCCACTCTGAAGAACTGAAGACTCTCTCTTGCCCTTGAGACATATATGTAATTACAATTGCACAGGAACACAGTACAGCTGCTGTTCACAACATAAATATCTGTTTCTGCCATATTGTTCTATGAGATTCTGACATGGATTTATAACTTTGTTCCCAGTTTGACAAGTCATCAAAAAGTACCTTTCATAGAGGAAGAACATGTCTATTAAATTGAGAATATTGCATTGAATGTATGTGATGATCTACAATTTAGCATGCATCAGGTGGTAAACTTTTTTTCCATCTCTTTTCACTAAAAGAAACCACACTTTTATTTCAAATTCACTGTTTCTAACCAACAGGTTGGTACTGGTGAAGTACCCAGCAACCAGTCCATGATTGTGAGGTGGCAAGATGATGATCCTCTCACTGTCAACTACATTGGATTCTCAACAGGATTTGGATCAACGGGAGAGTTTAGAATATGGAAGAAAAAGAGTGAGTCTGTCAATTAAGAAGACAGTAAATGTGTCTTATGAATATACACAATGCAGCCATGAGTTTCCAAAGTTGTCATACTCAGAGGACAAAATGCCTCATAATAATGCTTACCCTAACTATTAAAGTTTAAAACTAGTAAGATGATTTCAACGAGTACGCCGTTGAAGGTCTTGAATTAGTCAAGCTTTCATCAGAGCCACTTCTGACGAAAGCTTGACTAATTCAAGACCTTCGACGGTGTACTCGTTGAAATCATCTGACTAGTATGGATTTCCGTCGTGAAAGCCTTTCTACTTACAAAGTTTAAAACTGCTAATTGTGTGTGCCATGCTAATGTAATTTGTCTTATTGATACTGTCAAATAGCTTACACAGTACAGTAGACAAAAGCAAATAGTATAACCTGACCCGTGGTAATGTTAATTAGATTATTAACCAGTTTTTACCTAGTTTTCATACTTAAAAAAATTGGTGCAAATAGTACACCTTATTGCAGACTCGTGTCTCGTAAGCACTGTATTGGAGCTATCCACAAACACTGTAGCAATTAATTGTTTGTTTAATTTTTTTCATCGTTTTTTAATATTCATTTTTTTTATTATTCTTTTACATTTTTGGTTTCGATGAAAGAGAAACCTATGCGGTCATGATGGCGTATGTGTGTATGTATGTGTGTATGTATGTGTGTGTGTGTGTGTGCGTTTGTAATGGGCGCCTATTGGGGACACACACCGGTCCTTGAGACGTGAACTGGGGACATGATGAAAATCGGGGATATCCCCAATTTTAGTATCACTTCAAATGTGCCTTTGGGAGTCAAAGTAGTACGCCCTCTACTTATCATTCAGTTTCAAGCAAGTTCCACAGTTCACCTGCTCACCGCACGTTCGTGTGTAAAATCTGTGTAATTTTAGCTTTGATTAAATGCCATACACTCTCTTGTGAAATTATCCCCGGTTTCTGTGTGTGGAAAACACGCCCCTTTTTCACACACGACCATGCGCTGAGCAGGTGAACTGGGGATATTTCAATAGAGAGTAATTATCCCCGGTTCCCTAACTTTCGCAGTGTGTGAAATATGCTCCCCATTTCCATAGCTGGCGGTCCAAGTAGATAGAAACATAAATTGAGTTATTTCAACATGGGATATCTACAGCTATGATGTAGCCATTGTAATTCCAATGACGTTTTGGCTCTAGCGCCCCCAGAAAGTGTATCCCCACTTCACGTCTCAAAATCCAGTATCCCCAGTAGGCGCCCTGAACGGGTATGTGTGTATGTGTGTGTGTGTGTGTGTGTGTGTGTTTGTGACGCTTAGCTTGTGTGCGCGATATCTCAAGAAGAGAAACTCCGACAGTTTTCAAACTTGGTACATAGATGCCCCATATTAAGAGGAAGAACCCTATCGTTTTTGGTGGAGGTCAAAGGTCATCTGGGGTCACCGGGGGTCAAAACCTGAAAACCTTGTGTGCACGATATCTCAAGTTAGGAAGCTTGGATGAATTTCATACTTAGTGTGTAGATGTGTTATGGTAAGAGGAAGAACCCTATTGTTTTTGGTGGAGGTCAAAGGTCATCTGGGGTCACCGGGGGTCAAAACCTGAAAACCTTGTGTGCACGATATCTCAAGATAGGAAGCTTGAATGAATTTCATACTTAGTGTGTAGATGTGTTATGGTAAGAGGAAGAACCCTATCATTTTTGGTGGAGGTCAAAGGTCATCTGGGGTTACTGGGGGTCAAAACCTGAAAACCTTGTGTGCACGATATCTCAAGGTAGGAAGCTTGGATAAATTTCATACTTAGTGTGTAGATGTGTTATAGTAAGAGGAAGAACCCTATCGTTTTTGGTGGAGGTCAAAGGTCATCTGGGGTCACCAGGGGTCAAAACCTGAAAACCTTGTTAACATATCTCAAGATAGGAAGCTTGAATGAATTTCATACTTAGTGTGTAGATGTGTTATGGTAAGAGGAAGAACCCTATCATTTTTGGTGGAGGTCAAAGGTCATCTGGGGTTACTGGGGGTCAAAACCTGAAAACCTTGTGTGCACGATATCTCAAGGTAGGAAGCTTGGATAAATTTCATACTTAGTGTGTAGATGTGTTATGGTAAGAGGAAGAACCCTATCGTTTTTGGTGGAGGTCAAAGGTCATCTGGGGTCACTGCGGGTCAAAACCTGAAAACCTTGTGTGCATGATATCTCAAGTTAGGAAGCTTGGATAAATTTCATACTTAGTGTGTCGATGTGTTATGGTAAGAGGAAGAACCCTATCATTTTTGGTGGAGGTCAAAGGTCATTTGGGGTCACCGGGGGTCAAAACCTGAAAACCTTGTGTGCACGATATCTCAAGGTAGGAAGCTTGGATGAATTTCATACTTAGAATGTAGATGCATTATGGTACGAGGAAGAACCCTATTGTTTTTGGTGGAGGTCAAAGGTCATCTGGGGTCACCGGGGGTCAAACCCTGAAAACCTTGTTAACATGGTATCTCAAGATAGGAAGCTTGGATGAATTTCATACTTAGTGTGTAGAAGTGTTATGGTAAGAGGGAGAACCGTATTGTTTTTGATGGAGGTCAAAGGTCATCTGGGGTCACTGGGGGTCAAAACCTGAAAACCTTGTTAACACGATATCTCAAGATAGGAAGCTTGGATGAATTTCATACTTAGAATGTAGATGCATTATGGTACGAGGAAGAACCCTATTGTTTTTAGTGGAGGTCAAAGTTCATCTGGGGTCACTGGGGGTCAAACCCTGAAAACCTTGTTAACATGATATCTCAAGGTAGGAAGCTTGGATAGATTTCATATGTGGTATGTGGATGCGTTTTGGTAAGAAGATGAACCTATCACTTTTTGGTGGAGGTCAGAGGTCATCTGACGTCACTGGGGTCACACAATGCAAACCTTGTTAACACGATATCGCCAGGTAGGAAGCTTGGGTAGATTTCATACTCAGTATGTGGATGCGTTGTAGTGAAAATATGAATGCTTTCGTTTTTAGTGGAGGTCAAAGGTCATCTGGGGTCACAGGGGTCAAAAAGCAAAATTTTAAGAATTCCCAAGATCATCTCATGGGTTCACCAGAAGTCAAAATGCAAATTTTCCCAAGAATTCCCAAGATCAAATATGAACCTAAAATTATTTTTCCAACATGTTAAGATATCACTTGACCAGTGACTGAAAGATATGGGACATCATGGTATTATTTGGAATAGAACATGTATCATCGAAACCTCAATGCATTTTTGCATTCTGGTTCAATTTGGGGTTTTATTTTCATGAAGTAATCTTATCAAATCAACCTGTAGCAACCAGTATCTGTGCTATAACTGGTGAAGGGTGAAAGCCCTCAATCACAAGGACTTTTCCATTTCAATGTTTTTCTGTTTTTATCGTTTTCATAAACGTTAATCTGTCAAAATATTGCTGTCTCACTTTCAAAGTACAATGTTTCCTCTCACCTCTCTTTTCATGTTTTCTCATTTTCATTTTTTTACTCGATTGTTAGTTATCTCTCTGACTCTGTTTGCCCTGTAATGAAAATTGAAATATTTAGTGAATATTTGTTGGCATAGTCAAGACAACAGGTGTCCAAGTTTGTTTATGTCTTGTTCTTGGTACTGACTTTGGCTTAACCCCAAGACTTAGACACTAGAATGTTTATGATTCCTTTGACAAGTGTACTATCAGGAAGGAGAAACATCATGTGATCAAAAGTAAAATGAGGATAGACAAGTAAAGGTGATATACTTAAAGTATGCTGTAAATACTGTTTATTTGGTGAAGAATCCTGTTTATTTTTGTCATGTCTGCAGGTAACTCTGAAATGTTTATTGAAGCTTTCACTCTCACACTACCTCTCAACTTTATCCCGGGATCAGAGAAGGCCAAGGCAGTCATGATTGGTTAGTGTGATTTTGAATCGTTTGTTCCACATCATTCTATCATCACAATTTTTATTTCGGTTTACATAGTGAGCGCTTTACTGTTCCGTGTCGTTGACTCTGTTGTAAATTGATTTAAATTTGTTTGACAATATGGAATGTGATGAAAGTAGGTATGTTAAGTTGGAAACATCATTATGTTTTGATCATGAAGTAATAATTTCTTATGGTTCTGTTTCGATGTTGCTTAGAGTCTTACACAGTTCTGAGTGGTGGTGCAATCATGGGATGCAAAAATTATGAATCTTGGGAGTTGTGATATTTGGGGGGAAATTCTGGCAATTGCAAGACAATTTTGCTTAAATTATTTACATGAAAACGTATAAAAAATGTTGGGAAGGGTGACTTGCTATCTAAGATATTAAAGTTTTTCCAGCCATGGGTACAGTTGCCACAAAAATAAAAAAAACGAGCCCAAAAATACTGTATTTATTTTTTTGTGATTTGTATTATTGTTATTAGCGGATGTGATGGGACCTACTCTCAACAACCTTCAGAACCTCATTCGTCTTCCATTTGGCTGCGGTGAACAGAACATGATACATTTTGCACCAAATATATACGTCATGTCCTACCTGGAAAGGACAGGACAGCTGACACCAGAGATCAAGACAGAGGCCACAGGCTTCTTGGTGCAAGGTGTGTGGTGGCTTGTTTTGATGGGCTGTATATTGAATAACTTTTAAAAATGATGTGCATAGTTCTTCATGTATCTTTCAGAATTTACTTGCTTGAATGTTTTTTTTTTAGTGGATAATTTTTTTTAGTGTGTTGAAATGGGGGATAATAAAAGTAAACTGATTATTTCTTAGAGTTCCATCATAGAAGATTACTATTGTTTTAACAGCATGAGATGAAAGAGCCCTTGCAAATGTAATTTTCCCTTGCCCTGAGCAATTTGGCAAGTATTAAAGTGGATCTAAAGTCTAGAAAATTCGGAAACCGAACTTCGTTCATTCAACTCCCATTTTCATACCTTACTCCGTTGCTGAGATGTTAAATGCTGAAATTTATTCACTTCAATTGAATTAGTCGACTGGACAATAATTTGTGATGTTCTTTTTGTACAACTCACATTACCTGCTTTTGTTTCCTTTTGAAATAAGATGTTTATAGGACCTTGAAACAATTACAGTTTCCTTGCTTGGTATGTTGTATGGAGAGGACTTATATAGCCAAGTCACCCTATAACAGTAAGACAGTGATCACATTTAGACAGAAGGTGCAGTGGCTTTCAAAAAGACAAGAAAAAAACAAAGACTGTAATTTGAGTAGTACAAGAATGAAATAAAAAATTATTGCACAGTCTACCATTTTAAATTGATTGAATGAGCAGCTCAGGAATGTCCTGTGAAAATGGGAGTTGGACCATTTGGATGAATTTATCAAGCTTTGTAACATACATTTATGAAATTTTAGACTTTAGGTACACTTTAATGCACAGTTTTGGTAACAAGTGTGTTTGTTGTTCAAGTGAAAAGGTGATGTGGCCTGTAAATGTTCCTGTCTTGAATGCAAGTGGTTGTCTACCCTTATTGAACATCAGATACCATAATGTTGCCTGCAAAGTGTAAACTAGTTTTTACATTGGGTTGAAAAGCCAGGTTTTCATTATACAGACCTTCAAACTGGTAATCTTGCATGTATATCTGGATATTCAAGCAACATCACCTTGAAATATATGTAGGCATGAAATTGCTGTCTTCAAAGTGATGGGAAATTTAGTAGCAGTCTTTGTTGAAGTAATGAAAGATTTAAAGAGCAACTCATGTTGGTGTATTTCAGGAACCTAATTAGGAAAATTGGTGGATCTGTAAACCCTGAGTATTAAATTCAGGCAAGCTTAGAAAGTTTTGATTAATTGATTGATTGGTTGGTTGGTTGGTTGGTTGGTTGATTGATTGATTGAATGATTGATTAATTGATCTACGATTCAGTACAATACATTGATCAAGTTTTATATGCATTTGTTTGAAGGGTACCAAAGACAGCTGACATATAAGAGGCATGATGGCTCTTACAGTGCCTTTGGTGAGAGTGACTCTTCAGGTAGCATGTGGTTGACTGCATTTGTACTGAAGTCCTTTGCTCAGTCACAGGCGTATATCTATGTTGATCCCCTGGAGCTATCCATGACGAAGAGTTGGATCATATCCCAACAGCTTGTGGATGGAGCCTTTCCTCCTGTTGGGAGAGTCCTTAATAAAGATATTCAGGTATCCATGAAGTGTTTGTATCCATGGGTGGTTATGGTTATACTGTTGCTTTTGTGAAGTAAGGTCCCCCTCAGATAGGGAAATTTGTCTTAGTGCATTTGAAAGTGAAGGAAAATACTTGCAACTATTTTGGTCATGTTAAAAGGCATAGCTAGAGCTATGCATGCAAAATAGTTGCGAAGCAGGGGAGGGGGTGGTGGTGTGGGGGTGAAAGGTGGAAGGAGGTGGGACTGATGTTGGTAGGCAAGTGATAGTGACAGTATGGTATTGGGGGTTGTGGATGTGGCATTGATTGGTGCTCCTGTTAGGCTGAGTGACCTCCTCTGCATGGGCTTGAAAAGAAGGGCATATGGCCAGCAGTATGAATATGTCTAACCCTGCTGAAAGGCGGGAGGGATGTTTTCCCAGGGAGCCCAGTTTTGCTTTTAGTGATCCCAGGTGTTAATATTCACTCATTCACCAGGGTTCTCCACTGGTCTGTTTTCTGTCCGGGGGCTCTTGTGATCGCCGTCCTGGGGAGGGGTCTTAGGGGAGGGGGTGTCCCCTCCCCTTTGGGAAAATTTTTAACAATTTAGGAGGGCTTAGATCGCAAATGGTGCAATCTACGGCCTTGTTCTTAGCCTTTTCTATGTGTTCAAATCTGGGCATTTTGTGGTCATTGTTTTTGCAAATTGCATTTTCTAGACATCTTTGACTTTACTTGCAAATCTGAAGCTCCAGTGTCCTTTTGGACGAATTCAAGAATGAAGTAGTTCACTTTAATGGAAATTTCGGGTAAAAATCGGGAAACCTAGGGGACATTTCAATTGAATGGTTTCATTTAGTGTATGAATTTGATGGTAAATGATTCCTACTGTGGAAGCATATGAAAGAAATGCAGTAGCCTAAGTGCATGTTGAATGATATAAGAGCTTAGGTGCAAGTAAGCTGGGTTTGCATCTCTGATGTTTTAACATAACATAACAGGTTAAAGGGCAAAGGAGGGCTAAGGCCCCATAAGATGCCCTGAAGTCCATACAACCTTAACTGAAAACAAAGAACCAACCAACACCAAACGAGCCTAGCACAATTAGATTCTACCACACTTATGGAAGAACTTGTCAATGTTAACCTTAAAGCAGTGCACAGATGTGGAGTTAACTACCCACTCAGGCAGACTATTCCACTCGTTAACAACTCTATGAGAGTTTTTTTTATATATTACACTTTACACTTTACTCTTTACTCTTTACTCTTTATTATACACTGTTTGTCATGAGTATTTGAAATCAGATATAAAAGGCAGTCAAATGACTAAGTTGTGGTGTTTAATTGTGACTGAGTGTACAGACAACTTCTTGACCGGGCGGGTCAATTTTCTGTGCGGGCGGCAAAGTTTTGTCCGGGCGCTAAAGTAGTGTGGCAGATTTTGTACGGGCGGAGCCCCCGGACAAAACAGCTAGTGGAGAACACTGATTCACTGATGTCTTTCCATGTTCACACTGATAAATAATTGATTTCTGTCAGATTTGCAGTATGTCAGTGTTCTGCAAGCATTAGTGAAATGTTTTGAATGTAGTAAAGTACAAGTATTGTAAGCACATATCATTTTATGTATTTGATTGTTCATCCAATTTGTAAAGTTTGACACCAGTCTGGGATTTAACCACACCTGTGTAATATCATACCTAGCTGTTTCAAGAGCAGTTTAAGAACCAACAAGAACCAATCAAAGAATCAACCAGAGTAGATATATTAAGTTGGAAGCATTTCAGCCAAGTCTTGTTATCTTAAATAAAATTTCATTCAGGGAAGGTATGAATTTGCTCATACTTCATAGCAGGTTTAGAGTAAAGACTGACATAAGTCCACTTAATCATTTCCAGTTGAATATCTTTTCACGGTCTATTCTGGTAAATCTCTTATGTTCTTATGTTTTTTGTTTTCTACACATCTCAGGGTGGTATTCAAGGGATGGTGTCTTTGACAGCTTATGTTGTTGTAGCTCTGATGGAATCAGGGTTAATGAGTGCCCGGGAGAAACTGTCTGTAGAGAGAGGGCAGCGTTTCTTGGAGTCAAACATCAATGCCATTCAGGATTCTTACACGGCAGCACTAACAGCATATGCCTTGACTTTGAGGGAGAGTCCCGCAGCACCAGAGGTGGTCAGACTTCTGACATCAAAGTCCTTATACTCAGGTATGGTCATGACAGTGCCATCAGATGACTTATGAATAAAATAAGTGAAAAGTAAATACAAAAATTGAATGTATGAAAAGGTCCAAGTTTACTTTATGTTTCGTTGGGCCAATTGTCCACCCTTCATCTAATGTAGATTCCTGATCAGGTTTTAAGGTTTTGAGTGACTTGTCCAAGCCTTTGAACATTTATGCGGTGGCAGCTGTTTGCAATTTTCCCATGAGACATGACATAAAATAGCAAGATGGCAGCCTTGAGCAAAGAATACCAGCTAGGGTGAACACCCCCTCCCCCTCTCCCAAGTCAAGAAAATTTAAAAATTTGTCCTTGTGGAATAATTTCAGTCTCATCTGAGAGACAAAATATCTGTATTTGTATGACATGTGAGCTTAATATATAACATTCTCAAATCATAAGTCATGTCCACCTTTATTAGCTCAAGTATTGTACATGCATGTATAAGCTTCATGCTCACCCAAAGAAAGAAAGCCTTAAACTACTAGAATAAGTTTGACTCTTCTTGGTTGCTCCATAGGTGTGCAGTGTTGTAGCAAGAAAGTAGTCTTGGACCTTCTTTTATAGGAACCTAAATGGCCTTCTGGGAAAATAGATAACTCTTCTTAACTCTTCTTGTCATTATAAAGCTCCCCCTGGGACAAGACCTACCCAACGGTTATGAACGAGACTCGGATGGGAATTGTGCCTGGAAGGAGTTGTCCTTAGGGAAGGTATTCAGGGGGGACTTGTCCAGTAACTGAATGAAGGAGTAACAAGATTATAGTTTCCACACATATTAGGGGGAGCAGCTTTGTTTTAGAAGATGAATTATTAAAACAGTATGTTCCACAGCATTAAGGAAGTGATAAACTGTGTTTGTAAAACTTAGGAAAGCAATCACACTAGCTCTTCTTATAAATGAAGGCTGCAGTCAGTACCCTTGAAAATTATCTGAATTCAGTAATTCTACAGAAATATCCACTACTGAGATGACATAGTGACTCAAGTAAGTCTGGCTCTATTCAACTATTAGTGGCTTGATTTGACCATATATCTAAGTGACATGTTACTAGTTTATAGGGTCATTTCATGTTTATAGTGAAAACAAATTTGTATACCAGCTTGCAAATAGTTTCATTTGTATAATATATATTTACAGCTGTATCAGACAATCTGTGGTGAAGTTTGAAGTCATTTATTTCTCTCGTTTACAGATGGCCTGCGCTACTGGAGTTTGAGTGGTCAGCCTCATGAAGTCCTCCCTCACTACAATGTACTGGGTAACTTTCAACAAACAGTGACTTCTGCAGAGGTTGAAATGACAGCATATGCTCTACTTACCTATGCAGCTAGAAGAAACATTGCTTATTCGCTTCCAATTGTAAAATGGCTGACAAAACAGAGGAATTCACTTGGGGGTTTTTCATCAACCCAGGTAGTTATAATCTTAAATGTTTTAATATTTTATGGAATTTACAAAAATTTCAGCCTTTATTGTTATTCTTGAGTCAAAATTGGTACTGGAACCTGTGGTAGCAATATTGTATCTGAATTAGGAGTACATTTTGGCAGACTAACCAGCCCCCTTACAGGCCAGTATGAATGTTTAATGAGAATTTAACATCATAGATAGGAAGTTTGCTCTTATGCCAGTAAGGGCAAATGATCTTGTCTATTGAATTCTTAAAAGCAAGTGCAAAAAGAATGGTGTTTTTTTCGACTGGATAAAGGCAGTGGTATTTTAAGCAATGAAGTTCAGCAGTCAGTAAGGTGTATGGTTCCATCCAAGGCTGGGACACAGTATGTTGGGCTTTCCATCAAAGAGCACTCTACATTTTGACACCTGAACTGACCTTCTTAATTCAAAAGAGTCTAAATTTGAGCTGAGATATTTTATTAAAAGCACATAATGTATAGTTGTATAATGTACAAGTCCAAGAAGGCTTCTACCATGTTGTGGTCATTAAGTGTTGTAAAATAACTGCTCATCATGTTTGGCGACTGAATTGTAAGTCATGGAAAGTTTGTGAAATTTCAATTTGGAAAATTTTTGCAGTAACCCTTCAGAGGATATATATGGATATATATTACGTATTTAGTTGACCACCATGGACAGGTCACAATATTGTTATCTCCTATCCTTACAGGACACCTGTGTAGCTCTCCAAGCACTGGCTGAATATGCAGCTCTCTCATTTGTGAGAGATGTGAATCTTACCATCTCCTTGGGATATGTTGATGAAGGCCAGTCAGTGGAACAGGTCTACCACATCACCAATGACAATAGCAAGGTCCTTCAGACTGTTGAGGTAAGTCAGAAATGTAAACTAGTACTCTGAAGGCCAGGCTTCTCATAAATCCCCTGCCTGCCAGCCTGAGGCAAGCAAAAAATCTCTCGAGCAACTGCAGTGCTCAATACCATAGCTTGCAGGGCAAGTAGCCCTTGCCTTAAACCTAAACTTTAAAAAATGGCTATTTATTAGCAAAACCTAGAGCTACAATCACCAATTCCAGCAGAACTATCCTTTTCTTGGAGTGTTCAGCAACATGGCCATAACAGTACTTCATAATAATCATGTAGGTCTGGACTAGGCTTGTTGATATTCATACAGGCAAGTGGGTTTAGAAAACAGCTAGCCCCACTTTCAAGTACTTAAAAAAGACTCTGTGGAAGTCTGCTGAAGGCATTCCATTCCTACTCAATCTGCCTCTTTCTAGCCCCCACCACTTTCATTGTGATATATCCTATTACATCCCATCCCATTCCTTTTGTAATTCTTGTGATGAGTTTAATCTGGAAATAGAAAACTTTAAACTCAAGACTCATGTATAGTGGTTTACAAGTTTTTTTCTTTAAAGATTCACCAGCCGCTATCTGCAAGACTTGCCTGGTATTTCATTGTCTATAGACCCTTTTCCAAATAGCGATTACAAAGAATTGTGGGATAGAATTTTTGTACACATCCTTTTTGGCCACAGTAAAATGCCATTAACATTAACAACGCGTACCAAAAACTCTATCCCACAATCCTTTGCAATTGCTATTTGGAAAAAGGTCTGTGTTCTAAGATTGTAAGCAAAGTCTAATATATAACAGAGCTTCAAATATTGGCAAAAGATGTCTACTTCTTTAACTTTCAAGTGGCATTGTCTGATTTCTTGTCCAGAGGCTAGACTGTGGTAGATTAATTTCTGCACACAATGGAGCTGTTAGGAGTTAACTAGGGGTAAAATGGGAATTTAAGCTGTGAAACCATGGTATGCTATGAACAGTTGATGAGATGGGACAGTTAACCATTGTTTAATCACCTTATTAAGACCACTCTATCAGTAAATACCTTGGTTGAAATTTCAGCTTTTTTGAATCTGGAAAATTGATGCTCCTTTTAGTACTGTTTCATAAACATGCAGTGTATATGGATGCTATTAGGCAAAACTATTAATCTTGTTACTTTAAGGGCCCCACTGTGTATCCTGCACCCATGTGTGCAACATGGACAGATGTATTTACACCAAGCTTTATCTTCTTTTGTAATAAATAGGTGCCAGCCTTATCACGAAACCTGTTTTTGAGAAGTACTGGTGAAGGTTGTGGGTTATTGCAGGTATGTACTCAAAACTAAAATGTTCAGAGTAAGAAAACATTAGAAGAAATAGTTCTGTGGAGCAATTAATGAAAGATGTCTGCCATTAATTAATACCATCCTTTCCTGCTACTTAAGTGAAATCAACATATGAGGTCATGATTTCAGTAAAATCTAGAGGAAATGCTGTAGAATGATATGAACAATATTTCTCTTGTAATTTAAATTTATAATAAGCACCATCGGAAAACAAATTTTTCATCATGTTATCAATTGTTTTCTTTAAAACTGTATATGAGTAACAGCTACCAAATGCTTCAGTAAGCAAAGTGGAGGATAATTAAAAACTCAGTGATACTCACCTCATTGGATTTTGGTGTGAAATTTCATGGGTGTATATTGATCTGTACAACAGGCAATAAAAAACAACAGGTTTGCCTCTTTCCATATCTCAGCTGTTTTCTCCCATCCCTGATGAATTTGTTTGTCATTTTGGTTCCACCAGCAAAAATTTGTACTAACTTTGCTATCATGTATCACTCTTCTTCATCACATCTCCAGGTGGATGTAAACTACAACATTCCTGACCCAAACAGAAATCCAGCTTTCAGGCTCAACGTTGACCTGTTAGAACCATTGTCAGATCAGTTCAGCCGTGGTAAACGCGATACCAACTCCATTCCTGGTACTAGGCGCCAAAAGGCCCGCATCGTTATCAGAACCTGTGTTCGGTGAGTTTGTTGATGTGGAGACATTTTCCAATATGACTAATAACATAAATTTGTCAATTTGCTAACAAAATTCTGATTTGATTGATTTGGGAAAATATGTTGTTGTTTATTTTAACTTAGAAAGTTTAGAAAGGTCAGATTGGTAACACAGGAAACCCCAAAAATGTGCTCATTTTTATCAGCAACTTATCCAAAGTATGGAAACCACAGAGGATTGTCTCATCTAAGAAGTTATTTATTTGAATTTGACATGCTTCTTTTACTTTGTCCAGGTGGTTGCATGCAGGTTCCTCCAACATGGCGGTTGTTGAAGTGGAATTGGTGAGTGGCTTCACAGCTGACCTAGAGAGTTTAGAACAGGTGAGTATCTGTATCATGGGTTTTAGGAAGTTTTGTCAGATTTGTGTTGACAGACTTAAGACAGTAAAAATAGATTGGGAAGGTCATAGGATTGTTTTATGCATGGAGTGGTTACAGGCACTGCTGCTTGTCCAGTTTTGTCAAATACTGCAAATATGGCCTTATTTCAATGTTAAAATGTCTGTATATAAAGACTGAAAAGTGGGTACCTGGCCATGAAAGATATATCATTTTAATGATGTAGGTGAAGCTGATCTTCAATTTGGTTGATTTTTTTTTTTTTTTTTTTTTTTTTTAGGGGGGGGGAAGGCAACCTTAGTGCTAGGCTCATGAAAGAGTTGTGGATATGTTGGCAATTACTAGACAAGAAATTTACATATCTGTGTGAGCCATTTTAAAGTCTAATAGTCAATCATTTTATGCTTGTCAAAGCTGATGTTGGCCTTGGATTTTCTTAGATGCACTTGAAATAATTTAACAATTATCCAGGTAGCACTTCAGAGTCAATGTTGGTAGTATTTGGCCACTTTGCATGCATTATCAAATTACATAATCAAAACTCTTTCATGATTATAGCAACCAGGGGCCTTGGAAATTACAGTTTAAATTCATCCTTGCCTAGCTCAATTTCTTGGTTACGTCTATAATTTGATTTTTTTTTTATTACTTTTAGTTGCTCTTCAATCGCCATGCTAAGGTGAAGCGTTACGAGGTGGAAGGCAGGAAAGTTATCCTCTACTTTGATGAAATTCCCAGTCAGTGTATGACTTGTGTATCCTTCATTGCCCAGCAAGATTTCCTCGTCAGGAAGCTCCATGCCGTTCCTGTCAAAGTATACGATTACTATGAGCCTCGTAAGTTACCCTCCCATTAACAGATGAATTCAACTTTGCAAAAAGGCTGATCAAATGAGTCTTAATACCTTGGAATAATCAAGATTTTTTTTAAACCCATGGAAAATTTATTTTGTACATGAACCTTTGCAGTTGGTCAATGGATAACTTAGGTACCTTTGGGTATTTTATCATTAAGATTTACTTGTAGCAAAACCTTACTTCTTCTTACAAAAGAGTTGACTTTGATGGTATTCCTGTAAGAAGGAAAGCTGATCAAACCAGTACTGACTGGTTGGCAATCTACACCTTGTAAAGGACACACATGGTACATTTTTTGTCCTCTTGTTATAAAAAAAGAAAAAAAAAACACCTTTTTTAAGTAAGCTGTACTAGTGAAATATTTACATAAAATAATTGTAGTAATTTTTCACTTTTGTGACACAAGTGACTTTTCTTACAAAAGTCCATGCCTTTATTGACCGTTAGATTATGAAGCCATCAGCATGTACAATGTGACTGGAGATATCAGACGAGACCAGCCGTGTGAGGAGGAACACTGCAACCAGGTTGGAGGTGCCTCATCCCACAGGGAAGAAGTCTTCAGTCCAAGTGAGACTACATACCGTTTGGCTTAATGCTTGCTAGTATTGCCTAGTATATCAAATTTAAGGGGTGGTAAAGTGACAACTAGGGATGTTTTTAGAGTGTATAGATGATTTTTGAATGGATTAGAGAATCCTATTATACTTGTTATGTATTGAATAGTTGCAGCTAATTAATAGACTGTATGACAATTTTATGATTGGACATAAACATAATTTTCGTTTGTGCAGTGAAGTCATATTAAGTGTTTTCTGCTTATATTCAAGGATGTGTTTTAACACAATTACATTCACTTTGACATTCTGCGGTTCAGGGAAAGATAATAAAACTTTTATTTGCTCCTGAAATTTAAAATGTGACACACAAAAATAGCAATCATCCAATAAAAAGTGCAAACATTTCTATAGTTTTGCCTCAGTTGATGCCAGTACAGCTTACATGGCACAACACAGCACAATAAAACTCAATAGTATCCAGGGCCTGTTTGGGGGTGGGTGGAGGCAGACCCTGACATTAAAGGCCTAATGCTCTGCACTTTAAATGATGAATTGAATGTTCAGATGTTGGACATTTTGGCTTAATGGGTAATTTCCTACGGGAAATAATGGTCACATGAATGTCTTTCTACACAGAGCTTTCTGTTCAAGAAATAGGTTGGCTATCAGTGGTGTAGGGTTGGAAGCATAGAACCCATTCCTTTACAGCACAAGTTCACACCATGTCCTCATATAGTATAGGCATGTTTTAACTGAGTCTCTGTTGTATGGATAGGAGTTCAGTATGTCAAGCATGTGGTGTACAACTTTGCAGTTTTCTCGCACAACAACATGCGGTGCATGGTGATTAAGGAGGAAGTGCATGTTCCCCTATTGGAATGATTGGGCTTGTCCTCCTTTAAGATGATAATTTTCTTCACCCCTGGATTTTTCTAATGTGTGGTCTGAATCATCTGGGTCATCCAGGGGGGCACTCACAGATACATCACAATGATATTAGTAGGCCCATTTGGTATTGCAAAATAAAAAAAGGGCACTGTACATTTACAATGAATTAGGCAAACAGGCAAAAGTTTTTGCCTTACTTGGAACCAGGCAGGAAGTTCTAAACCTTATGGTTTTTGTGTCTCATTGCTTTAAATGCTGTCACATTTATCCAGGGGTCATTTAAGTAGACAGCAAATAGATTTTAATGGCCCACTTGGCATTTTAAAATGACTGACAGGGGTCACACTTCGTGTTAAATGAATTACGCACCTTGACAAAACTCCTTTCTTAGATCCCTGCAGGAAGTGAATTCTCAGTTGTTTGGTTGCTGTGTCTCATTGAATTAATTGTCACCATATCAATTTCTTGAGCATGCATTCAGATAGGAAACTGTAGATAACTCTTTGATGAGAAATCCATGTTTCTTAGCTTAAAGCAGGAAGGGAACTCTAAGTCATTGCTTGAAATATCTCATCATTTATCAAGTTGAACATAACACTTGTGGATGGATAGATGTGTTAAAATTACTTACAATTTTTGAAGTTCTTTGATTGCTCCGATACTAATAGTTGCATGACTGCATGACCTTTTATTATTAACATCCATCTTTTACAGATATTGCACCCCCTCGACTTGATCTATGCAACATGGTGAATGGTGATTGTGTTTTTATGGCAGATACGATCGAGTGTTCATGTGAGAGGACCTGTAGCTATGGGGGACCCCCTGTCTGTGGCAGTGATGGACTTCGGTATGACAACTATTGTCACATGGAAGTTGCTGCTTGTCAGAAGGATGAAATTATCAAGATATTACCACTGGAAAATTGCAATGGTGAGGATCCTAACCAAGAGAAACTAAATGGGAGAAACAAGCTCATACATTTTGAGTTTTGCTTCCTTTGTTTTGGTTTTCTAAGTGGGTAACCCTTTGGAGTCTGTTCGTGGACAGGTCCTCTGACAATTCCCAAATGGATGATTTTTCCATGACAACTACCCCTGGATAATTGGTCACCCCCCCCCCCCCATCCCAGTATAATTCCTACCCTGGACAATTCTCAAAAGGACAATTTCTAATGAGGACATTTACCTTTCAGACAACTCCCCTCTCCAGAAAAGTTGGAACTGAGTGGCATTTGTCCACAGTGGGAACTGTGTGTGTAGGGGTTGGCCCTTGGGAGTTGTTTAGGGGGAAATTATCCATGTGAGAATTGTCTGGAGGGGAAAAGGGGGGGGGTGGGCATTTCCCAGTCATGTTTGGAGTTACTTGTCGGTGGATAACAATTTTAAAAAAGTGATTAGCACAATTTCTAGACAGATAGTTCTGGCTGGAACTGGTACTTTGGGTGTATTCTGTTTTAGGCCCTGTAGTAAAAATAATTTAGTAACTATGGAACAAATAGGGCTATGATACTACTGTAATGCCTACACAGTGTGATGCTAACTTGAAAGAATGGTTCAAGCCAAATTTTAAAGAAACAAAGTACAGTAATTTTGATACATTATGAAGGGAAATTCAATGAAACATACAGTGTTGTATTAAAATCAATGTTAAGTCCTCATTTTGGATTCTCTTCAACCAAGCATGTGATGTCATCTTTTCACACTGATAGATAACATTTCATTGCTTGTTACTCAGATTTTCATTTTGTTTTGACCCTGAATAAGGGGTGGGAGTACATAAATATATGCATGCCTGCAAAAAGCTGGATGCAAACACACATTGCGTCCGCAAAAATCATGCTGCAGCTAGAAATTTTCATCTTAGTCCCAAATTAAGTAGAGAAGGTGAGCTAGAAATTTTGGTTTTCAGAGTATGTGCGCCCGAGAAGTTTTGCAAGTTTTGCAGCCGTGAATATATGATAAGCTTAAAACCAAATGGCTTTCTTGCATTCTTACAGAAAAAATCATTAGAAAAATTGGTCATACAGTATCATTTAGAGCAAAACAACACAATATAAATCAATGTCAGGATATATCAATGGTCACTGCTTCAGGATTGTAGTTAGACCATTCTTTTATAGTGATGGGCTTCAAGTGAAGGGTCGAACCAAAGTGTACCTGATGAAACATGTAATTGTTGAAAAGAGTGGGATACATTCACGATATTGGCCCATTATTGGGGTACCATGTCCACAACATTGGGAAATACCACTAAGAGGTTGACTTTTCTTGCATTTTCCTACAAAACCTGTTGAAACCATCATGTTTACTGTGGTTGGAAGTGAAGTTAGTTCACCTCCAACTTGGAGCTAAAGAACATTCCTGGGCGGCTTGACCCAGTGCCTCCCTCTGTAGCTACACCCCTGCTCTGCTTATACAGTAGTATGACTGAATCCATGAAAGTACTTTGGACTCTGTGACAGTATTTATGTCTAGTCATATTTACCACCATTCTTTAATTATTCCATTATTTTGAACATAATGTAAGGACGAGACTGATGTACAACCAACAAACCTACACTCGAGAGCAGTTAATCTTATCTCTGAGGTACTGTGAATATGTAACACTGACAGGGAAACTAGTACTGGCTCACTGTTAGAATTTTCTGTTAATGATTAATCTCTCCGTGAGCAAGGCAAAAACACATTTAATTTGCTATTTACACATTTTCAAATGAAAAAACATTTTCATGATATTGATGGCTGTTATTTTAATACTACCTGGTCCATTACTGCTGCTTATTTCTTTATCACCTTGGTATTTGCTTTCTGTTGATCCATTATTTTGATATTTTAAAGGGAAATATTGCATTTGTTAGGACTTTTTATTTAACGTGTCCTCTTTTACATGCGGTCAGGTCCCGTTTGATGAAAGAGAGGTAACTGGGAAAAGAATTCTACCCAGTGAGCACTGATTAACAAGTAATTGACTTTTTTGTGTAAACTGATAAATTTGTTCCCCCAAACAATTATGCATGCAAAACCACACCTGCTTCACCCCTGGTTTGAAATCCACCAATCAAATCCTTTGTATCACGTACATCAGACAATAACAGATGCCTTCTACTTCTGCGGCATGTGCAAAATGTTCGTAGGCCTAAATTAGGAACTACTGAGAATTATTGCTACATTGTTTGTATTGAACAACAGTATACTACCTCCCTTGTATACTATTCACAAAGTAGGCTACTGCAATTCGAATTGACGTCCTTGGCCCTTAGCAGGATGTAAAAGAGATTTTTTTGTGCTTGACTGGTACTGTCGGTAAATTTAGGCCCGAGTAGAAAACGAAAACTAGGAACCTGTGATGCCACTCAAAAAACATCTTACAATAGCCTTCAACAGATCATGGAGCTGCCGTTGCGAGGTAGTGCTTCCATGGATAAAATACCATATTTGTAACATCCTGTGAACTGTGCTCACTGTGTGAGAGGTGAACTGTATGGTGAACCAGGGAGATGACACTGCATCTCCCCGGGTGGGCTGCAGTATCCCACAGTTCTGCACAGGCCGTACGGAAACTGCTGTGATAGTTTGTTGTGAGCATGAAGCACAGGGTTAGCAAGGTCTGCATGTATTGCGTAATGAGTGTAAATATGACCCCACGTAACCGCTCTGAATATGCAGCAATACAAAACATTACAATGTGGGCGAGGTTTATCTTTGGATAATGAACTGGTTCGATCAGAAAATTGTTGCTTCTTTTTGTCCATATTTGGTGAGATTAGTGTTGATCTTCTGCCAAGTTATTTGTGATTCATGTTTGGAGAAGTGAAAAAACCACAATGGGATTACATTGGTGTCATTTTGTGATATCTTTTCAAATGCAATATTTCCCTTTAAGGTGATAATTTAAAAGAGACTGGAGAGAAAAATGTCATTCTTGAATGTTTTGCAGTTGTTTTCTTAAACGGAACCATTTTTTAGAAAAAGTTGGGTTCCGGCTGGAACCCAGTTCCAATGCACCCTTACTCTCAGCTACTCTCAGCCATTCTTTTGCCCTGATCTCTTCTTTTCTCATCTTTTGTGCAGTACCTCAACCATCAGAACCTTCAGAGGTAGACACACCCACCGATGGTATCCCCCCAGTGACAGAAGACTCTTTCCCAGTGGAAGACAGTGATGAGGACTCATCAGATGGTTCCTCTGAATCACAATTTTCCATCTCCATCTTTGACAAAGGCCCTCTTGACAGAATAGTGCCTTGGTTGCCAACTGAAAGGATGCCCACAGACCCATTTGAACCTCAGAGTTCAAGGCCTGCTCCTGATGGAAAATCAAGTGTTGATTCCCAATTCATCCAGGGCAGTGAGAAACAGGAGACAACACAGTATGACACTGGTGCAAGCTTTTCATCTGACCCTCTGGTTTGGTTCAGGTCTACATCAGAACCAACTGTTTTCCCACAAAGCGATGGTGATGTAGCAGATCAACAGAGATCAGATGGAAAATCTGAGGCCAGCACAGTAACTCCCATGGAGAAAGAAAATGTCTTGGGTGAAGAAAGTCTAAGAATGGAGTTAACTACCAAAGTTGGTGTGGGCCAGTCAGGAGTCGGGAGAACTTTAGAAAGTACAACCTTGAGGGATGAGGAGCAGTGGAGGATGCCCTCAACTGCATCATTTGAAGTAAGGACATCATCAATATCACCAAACCTTGAGAAAGATGAGCATTATTCAGAGGATGGTCAGAGTGATGTGATAAATTCAACGGATACAGTAGGGAACACCACAGGTAACCGCATGCCAATGAATCCAGACAGTATGGAGATCAAGCAATCACAACACTCATTGCTAAAAGCTGACAACACAGTGATGAGTGAGTCTGGTGAGGGGAAAACAGCAGATGCAGCATACCAGTTAGGAACAGAAAATGTCATGGATGGGGCTCTCAAGGGGAAAGATATCACCACCTCTAGTGGCCAAGAGTCATCAACACAAACAACACAGACAGTTCCAACACATCCCTCAACAGTATCTGGTGAGTTTAGGTCCTCAAATTTGGCTGAAAATGAGTGAATATTGTGCATGGTTTTCTCCAATACATTAAGAGTTTAGAGTTTAACATTTGAGGGCCAGAAAGCCCTTTGGCTCATGAAGGACCCTATACCATATTGATCATGGATGAACACTGGCAAGATTCACCTCATCTCTTGACTAGTGCTCAGAGGTTAATGAGGCAGGCATGTATGAATCGCTTCCACCCCTGCACCCAGGACTGTCACTTAACATTCCCCTCTGATGGACCTGTTTCACCAGCCTTTAGCCCCTTTCCCAAAGGCTGAGAGGGGTGGAGGATCCTTGCTCTGCACCACTTCTCAACAACTGAACCAAGCAAAGTGGATTACTTCCTGAATCGTGCAACTTTCTGAAATGGACAACCAGATATACCCAATAAAAATTCACCAATTTAAACCCCTCAGTATCACTTTGAACAGCTATGTTGAACAAGTAAATTTTAGTCCCCAGAAAATTTCTGAGTGGTTCCACTGGGATTGGATCCAGAGGCCTCTAATATGCAAGGCACTTCAAAAAGGAATGAATGTATGATATGATCAAACATTCTGATAGGTGGAAGTGGGCTGGAAGGGAGGTCCTTGAAAACAGTCACAAAACAGGTAGCATGCACAGATGCTATATTACAGGCAGTGGTCTACAAACTCGGTGTGTCATGACCCAAGGAAGCTTTACTGGAAATACTTTAATGGATCATAAAGAGCTTTCTGGAAAATCAAAGTAAGATAGGAATAATTGAAATGTTTCCTGCAAATTCATCTCAATAAATGTTTTGTGAAAGTGGTGATCACATACTGTTCATGCAGGTTGGCACTGTTATCTTCTAACCAGTTAACTGCGTAATTAAAATACTGAAACTTTTGTCCCACTGGGGAATTAATTTGCATACAAATATATTACAGACGGATATATCCATCATACGCAGTAGCTTGAACTTAGGACATGATGGATATATCCGTCATACGCAGTTAACTGGTTAAAGTGTAATACTGGGTTTGTGGTACAGAAAATGTTCATATAGGTAAAGCCATGATTTATAGGTACAAAATGATAGACAATTCAAAAGAAGGCATCATGGTAACTTAAAATGTAAGAAATATGGTTCTCACAGAAAGTAATTCAGTTGTTCATATGATGGCCCAAACTTTCAAAATTTCAAATGATGTAATGTCTTTAACTCTTGTAATGCATTATGCTTTGGGCAGATCAGGCTGTTGCTTGAGTTTACCTGTGATACTGAATGGTTTAGTAATGATTTTTAGCTCCTCTCATTGTATGCTGTTTTGGTGTATTGTAAATGCAATATTTCCCTTTCACATGTTTTGTGATGTTAAACTGCAAACATATTTCTTTGGTAATACTACTGTGTATTTCCCCTTGATTCTGGCAAGTCTGTCAGAGTATATTTTGCTTCATGTATGTAACGATTGCTTTATGGGTAAACAACTTTAGAAGATAAGTTCACTGGATGATCAATGCATTAACTAAGTTAAAATTTATTGGTTATTATTGTGGTATAGGCCTAATTGAGAAACCATGCTTCTTTTCATTGCTTTTTTTTCTTCAGATGAGAGAAGAGATGATGATGACAGAGCAGAAGAGGTAAGTCTACTCATCTAAGTAAGAATATTAAAATAAGGTGATGCCACGTGTGGTCATTTGAAATGTTAGGGACGTATCATTGGAGGTGAAAAAAATCGATTAACATCAACTTTGCTAATGGTTTTCACTCTGTTACAGTAACATAACTAATTGCCACTGTAGTCTTTATCTAATGTTGTGCTACTCAAACTGTTATAGATTTAGACTTAAGATTCCCCATAATTACAGCAACTTACACAGCTGTGTGTACAGATCAATTTTTCAAACAGCATTCCACATGGTAGGACACATACTTATTTGGTCTGCACTGTACCACTGTTTGGCCTTGCTTCAGTCATTGTTTGTGTGATGTCGTCTGTATCTTGGTTAATAGCAAATCACTGCTATTATCTTTGCTGCTTTGAATTTAACTGGAATCTATTTTGGGTGGTATTTGTTTTGTTTTCCTCTACACTCCTCCCATCCACTGGCTGAAGTTTGGTGACTCATTTTTGGGCCCCAGTGCATAGTTGGGGAAGTGCAACCCTTAATTTGGGAATCACTAAAGGTCCCTTAGTAGTAATACTATCCCACGCTTGGTTGTTCTGAATAGTCCAGTCTGCTACGTACCTTACCACTGTTGTTGTGAAATCACTCAACAGAACACAAAACATCTTTTCTTTCCATACCAGGAGGATGAAGACAGCCATGAACTTCCACAGATACCCAAGTGGATTGGAGGTCGCTCAGTACGATTGCCTGATGTTGTTCGAGAAGGTCCTCCACTGCCATGGAATGTCAGGATGGCAAGTAATGAACAGAAAAGGAGATAAAATGTTGTGGGATAGCTTGATTCTGTTGAAGAACTTAATTATTAAGGCTCCTTGAAGGTGAAATGAGACTAAAAGCTTCCTTTCTACGTGGACTTGTTCAGTAGATGTTAACAAGAACCTGCTCACTGTCGACTAACAAAATAGTGAGCCTTATGTATTCAAAGTGTTTTAATAAGGAAACAATTTCTGACTCTAGTAAAGTGGAAAAAGTTTAGGAAATGAAGTTTAAGTATATGATACTGGAGGAGTAACTTAACATTTCATAGTTGGTGATATTTCAAACAAAGAAATCATAAAACTGGAACAGATGATCTAGATTTATGAACTCTGTCAGTTTTGCTAGCAGTGATCTGAAGTTGAAGCTGTAAGGAGGAAATAACTGGAACAGGATATGGAAATGCAGTCTGTGTTAATTGCAGTGAACTTGAATGGAAGCTGTTGATTTGCAAAACTATGTCAAATTTCATGGGACAACTGCTGTGGAAAACGGCCAAGACAAAGTGGACAGTATTATACAACCTCCAGAAGGCATTTGTTGTAAAAATCATTGATGGAAGCTGCAACGACAAGTGGAAGTGCATTTGACTCTATTTTGAAGAGACAATAAATATTTACTAGCTTGTTTTTCTCTTATTTTATATATATACATGTAAATATTGATAGATTTAGTAATACAGTCTTACGAATTTAACTATCAATTCTTTGGAAACATAATGCTGAGTTAATTCAGGTATTACTTCAAGTGAGCATGGAAGTTTTAGACATAAAGATACCCTTTCATCTCCTAGGTTCTCATTCAATAAAACAGTGTTCTCCACTGATTTAAGTTCTGTCTGGTTGCTCCAAAGGTTAATAGTGATTGCTGTCTATAAAGAGAGGGGTTGCTCTCTTTGAAAAATGTTTCCTAAAATAGATTAAAAGAGTAAATATTCAAGGGCAAAGTTGGTGAGAATTTAGGCTTTGTCAATGTGTAATCTATACAATGTTATGGCAGAGGATTGTTCATGTCAATTGTTGGTTAAGTGAATTCATGCAGTTTACAGTAAGTGTTGATAATATTTTAATTCAGCTATACCTCACAAGGGGAAAGATACTTCCCAGGAAAAATTTAGGAGACTGGCCCATATGGATAGTCTGAATTTTCTAAACTACCTGAAGAAATCCCTCTTTATAGTTGTGACACTGGACATTAAATTGATGTGATATTGAGGTAGAGGTGAGAGGAACAGATCCATGTTGTGTGTAAATAGTCTCAGAACCTGTGTTGGAAGTAACAACACAGATTGAAGAATATTTGCAAATTTATGTTAATGAATGGAAGACTGTACAGCATGATGTAAGGAATGTACCAGCTTTTTCATGAAGACAGTAATTTTTATTATTTTATTCCTTATTTAGCTATGATCCTTGAATATTATCTTCAGTGGCCTCCAAGATTTTTCTTAAAGTTACCCAGGTTTAATTTACCTAGGTTTGTATTTCGTTGTACACAGTCATATTTAAACTTTCAGCTTAATTTGTGTGAGACAAAACTTTGTTGATGCATTGGAATAGATTGGACTGACAGATTTAACGGTGGTCTAAGAATATGGATCATACCTAGTAGAAAAATAGGCAGCATCTTTTTGGAGGGTAACATGGTTTTCAACTTAAACTGATACCTGTCATTTAGACAAGGAATAATACAAGTTATGTATCCTTTGGACAGTTCCACTTCATATCATAAAGCAGAGGTGGAGAACCTCCATGAGGATATTCACAAAGACATTCATGGGCCAGAGCTCTGCCTGAGGACTTGGGCTAGGCCTTTCATAATTTTACATCCTCTGATCATATACTGCACTTGCATCTAAACACAGTCTAATGACTGGAAGGATCCCCAACATGAGGTCTGAAAGTGCCTTACTCAGCTGTCCATGTTTTTTAAAGGGTGCTACCAATACTTGTTAACATTTTATCTGGTGATGAGATAATTATAAAATTATTACATGTATGATATGTTAACAGGAAAAGATGCATTCAAGAAACCATGTATTTATCATGGAAAGGCTTCAACTAATTTTCTTTGTTTTTAGATGAATATTCATTATAAAAATCCAGTTTCCTCCATGCTGTATTCATAGATTGCAGGTAATCAAATTTATTTTGATTTACACAAATTTTCTTTGTCAATGGTGTTTTGATTTCAAGAGTAATGCACTATGCCTTGTAAATCCATCTAACTTTCATGAGTTTGGAGAATGATCTAAGATTTACTAGTTTTCAAAAAGTTGTTCTAACAAATGAAAATGAAGTCAACATTTTCATTTTAGTCTGAAATGAATGGCTAGACACTGCTAGAAAAGGAAGTCTCTCTCCTCACCAAACCCTCTCTCATGTATGGTATTCCAGTAACTCATGAATCCCACATGAAAGGTGCAGTATGAAACCTTTCTGAAAACTCATAATTCAAATGCTTTTTTGTTAAAATTAAACACAATTTCTACTTCAAAGATGATGCGTCCATTCACAGTGTTAAGTGTGATATCACACATGCACATAAATCCCATCTGCTATTTGTCTTGATGCCAACTGGGATTTGTTCCCACATGTGATATGTCACACTTAATAGAATTAAACCAAATAATGAACTGTGGGCATTGGAATTTTGTTCACTCACGCTGACACTGAGTTCTCTAGCAAGACAGTGTTTGTTTGTGTTCAGTGGTAACTGCCAGGTTTTAACAGTTCAACACACACACCTACTGCATAATAAGTTTGATCTTGTTGAGGGTCACAAATCAAATCAAGATAGTTGACTAATAAGGACAACTGGAAAGTACTTTTCATTTGGCAAAGTAATTGTTCACCAAGTTTTGCTTTATTTTGATACATTATACACATGAAATATCCAAAACTTGTAAAAGCATATTCCCTCCACTTTTCCATACAAAATTTTAATAAACTGAATTTTAAAGGTTTCACCCAAAATTATATGTCCAAAATCTGAATACAATACTGTGAAAAAGCATTTCCGTTACTTTGTAAATTGACTAAATGCCCCAAAATTAGAGAAGAAAATTACTTGTTTCTACTTCCCTCACTTGAATATTCAGATAACTCCTCTCAACATTAAAATACAGCTTTTAAACAGTGTTGTAATGAGTCTCTCAATGTTGCAGTCGAGTCATTTACTACTTTCAATGTGACTTAATTTCAGTCAGGGACTCGAGTCATTGTATTATTTCTGTGAGGAAGATTAAAATACAATTGCTCGAGTCATTCCCCTTTTGAAAATTAATGACTCAAGTCATGACTCGTTACAACACTGCTTCTAAAGCAAGTAAGATGTGGAGATGACAGGTACTACTGAGTCTGATGTTGGTCTGCCCTGGGATTGTAGTAAGACAAGTGGTGGCATCAATTGCCTGGCTGGAGACATGATCTTGAAAATTCAAAAAAAAGCTTGTATAATTATTCATATCCTATCATTAAATTATACATATCCTAACATATCAGTTTATCATATCCTAACATTTTATACATAACCAATCATTTCAGTGAACTAACTTCCTCACTTTTTGTGCTGGCAAGCAAAATATGATAATATGTAAAAGCACTGCCCAACCAGCCCTTGTCCTATAAATACAGAGGGCTGTAGCCAACCGGAGAAGATGCAAATCCAATATGGCCATGTTCACACTGTAACAACAATGGGAGAAACTTTCTGCACATGTATAGTGACATGACCTAATAAGGCCACGTTCAAATTTCATGTGCCATCGATTCAACCAACAATGGGCATCTATAACTGCTGTCACAATCGGTGCATCAATTTTGATGCAGTACGTGCACAGCAAACTCCCTTGCAAATGCGCATGAAACTGTTGAATGTCTCAAGCACGCACACGCTAAGATGCAGTCTCAAATTGAACATGCAAACTACCTACACTGAACCCGCATATACACTGGCCTTATTAGGTTACTTCTGATGTAAGGCTTGAGCTGGAAACTCTAAACTTGTCGTAATTGTATCTCGCGAAAGGAAAATTCTGTGGTAAAGATTTATAGCTCTCAAATAAGATCAAGTCCCCCAAAAGATTTGCTGGTACAAACAGATTCACATTCTTTTGTCGAGTTTTATAAAATAAAAACTTTCTTAGAGTGGCCTTATAAGGTCGTGCCATCATAAGGTCGTGCAATCATATATCACAAGTCTTTCTGAACAGCAGGGTATTGAACAACTGAGTGAATGGTATTGACCAACACATGCTTCATTTTACATCCATTTTCCTTTCAGAAGAAATGGCAAGATATTAGTCCTAAAAAGATGATTTATATATGGGTCTTTACAAGGTCAATTATCGGTTGTATGATTAGTGTTTGCACCGGTTCCAAAATTTGGGACCGGGTACCCGAAGTCGATGGTCGGTCGGGTACCCGGGTACCTGAAAATATAACTTCTGTTAGGCTACAAGTTTGTTGTAAAGTCATAATAAGAAGTTTTGCTTTGCACGTTTATGTAATATAACACCAACGTATCTTACGTATGGGCATGACAAGTGTTCTTAGGCGTGTGTGTGATAAATTTTGCCAGGAAAAAGGAACATGTTAGGTGTTCTGTCACACGTGCAATCTATGTTAGTAAAACTTTGGATCTGGGTAGCAATTTCAGAACCGGGTCCTGATATCATCGGTTGGGTATATCACAAAGGCAGTATATACCACAATGCTCCAAATAGGCAACAAATGTTCCGATAAATCCATAAAAGGCGTGTCTCTAAAGCCGGAAGACATATTAGCATATAAAATTATCTCCAGTACACACACTGGCACAAAGGAAACAAATTGTTGAATCTTTATTTCAAGAAAAGCAAAGAAATTTGTTATTCTGAAAGGAATTACTGTACTCTAACAAACTCAGCAATAAAATGCTAGCAACAACTAGGATCAGGCTATTTCTTATCTAGATAGAGCAAAGGTATTTCAAACTGGGGATGGGGGCATTCTAGGGCAATGCAACACCCTTCCGCTCCTTCCCATTATACTCCCTGTTTTGTTCAAATCTAAGGTTTCACTATGGACCCCAGTGGTTGATCCATGCCAATGCCCAAACAAACATGATCCCCAAACAAGCACTGCTCCTTCAAACTTGACAAGCCCACCACATTTACAGTACAAGGGGCCCATTTCAACCTAGCACAGTTTTGCACAAACCTATTGACGTTTATTTTCTATACAAGTAGCAAGATGATTTTGTCAGGTCTTAATGTTCATGATGTCACATCAAAGAAACGATACATTCAGTGCCAGGGTACTCGGGGAGATTTAATTGGTATTTTTCTGCTAAGGACTGTGGTACAAACCGTCCTCCAAGATAATGGTACTTTCCTTTGAACAGTTTGGCACATTTCTTTGGAGCTGTGAGTGAAATGAGGAAGTCAGGCTGAAGGCCATCGGGGTTGCCTTGTTCAACATTCCACCCTACAAGAAAAAATCAATGAAAAATTTTTGAGTGAAAAGATTGTATTTATATTAATACTAAGTATTTTATGACAACCTTGTAGCTTCCAACCAGTTACATGGTTTATGCATGGTAACTGTAACATTAGAAATGACAATGTTATGTATGGTGAATCCTGGTTTCTACATAAAATATAGTATCCCCTCCAGTGTTGGCATTAGGTACACATGATTGTGGGATTCACAGAAAATCTGCCAGAATGCCACAAAGAAAATATTCACAATTAAATACTATACAAAAACATCAAAACTTAACATCACCACCAAATGTGAAAATACCCACCACTTGTTTGAAGGGGAGGGCAAAGATCACCCTCTAATTTCTATACACAACTGAAGTACTGGTTCCATCCAGATATATATGCATACTTACAGTTCAACTCAAGAAAACAATAAGCTGCTTTTACTGTACAAGCACTAGCTATTGCAGACAGCTGTATATCTCTCTTCTTGTTCATTAGGAGGTATAAATGGTTCAAATTCTCCCCTTAAAGTTTACTTTTAACCTCTGCTCCACTCCCATCGACTCTGTAATACGACCCAACCCACAAATAAGCTTTATTACCCATGGACAATCTTCTGTAAGCTTAAAATTCACTTGCTTGCCAAGCCATTGTAATCCATCTACCTTTATGAAAGGAGCTACCATGTGGAGTGGACCCCCCCCCCCCCACTTATTCTGAATGTATGTAGTGCTTCTCTATAGAGCTACTCTGCTGTGAAAAGGTCACCTGCATATCCTGTAGTATCACCTGTCAGATGTCATCACCTTACCAGAATAGGTTCCCAACCTTTGAAGGAATAATTCAATGAAATCATAATTACCAGTCGGAAATTTCAGAGACAGCTACTACAAACATTCTTTATGGAAATGAGAATGTTTTTTTGAAAATAATCTCCATTTTTGTAAAGACCTATCGTATGAGGGAAAGTTCCCTGACAACTCCCAAAGATTTTCCCACCCTGATGATTGCACCAGGACAACTTCCCCAAGATGATTTTCCCCAGACAATTCTCAAATATGACAACTAAACCCTCCTTGTCCAAGGTGGACTTGTTCAGGGGGGAATTGCCATGGCGGGATACATCCAAGTGGGAATTGTCCCTAGGGACTGTCTGGGGAAGTTTCCACATAATGGAAGTTTCCACTCATGATGAGGGAAGCAAATCAGTTGGCATACCTGAAGGTACATCAATACTGCATAAAGGAATATTTAATCCTTTTAGTGTGTTCAGGACATCACCAAAGGGTGCTCGAACATCTCCCTTGAAACTGAAACCAAACAATGCATCCACCACAATACCATAACTGTTGTTGACATTTTCGGATGATGGCAGTTCTGATATGAAAGGGATGTCCATGGAAGTGCACTGAGTCACAAGTCCTTGAAACAATGGTTTTGATGGTCTCTTGGGATAAAAGATGGATGGCTTGTAACCCTTGAAGAGTAAAAATAAAACAGATTGCAACATTTAAGGACATAAAATGGGCTTAAGAAATTTGTAAGATATTGGAAAGAGCAAATTTAAAGCTCCATGCAACAAAATTTATGCTTTTGGTGGTTGTTAACAGAATGGGCATTCTACTGTCTCACAAGGGAGCTGCCATTTGACAAATAAGTGGATTTGTGAATAGACCATCTGAACTGATGAATGTATGCTACAATCCAGCAGATAATTGCTGTGGAATAACTCAACATAAGTTGCAATCAGCCTGGGTTCAATCCTTGGCCAGGTCATCAAAAGGAGCAACCACGAAAAATCTACTGTATTCCCATCTGTTTTTCTTATCTGTGACCATCAAGATATCATAAGTGTAGAAGGCTGTTTTCAGCAGGGGGGCTGAAAATTTCAGAATGCTGCTATGTAGGAAGGGCCTAAGGAAGGGATATGCCAGCTCCCTTTGGAACAGTTTTTGAATATTGAGAATCCTTATATTCAATCTGATGCTACATTTTGTATAGTTTTTAAAGAACATTTACTAAAAAGTTTCATATTTTGTGGAAAACTGAACTTAGAAATCCACAGAATTCTATTGACCTTTGTTAGAGTCATTGTTGAGACTGCTGACATATTGGTAGTAGCCATTTCAACTCTTGGGCTGAAAATCGTCAGGCCAAGAAAAACGAAAATAAACACTTCAAGTTCCAATTTTCCTTTTTAATAAGCACAGAGATACTGTCAGTCTAACCAGGACCATCATCAGCATTAAACTACAACAGTATAGACGATGTCAGTCTACCATGAAGTACATGCACCCCCCACCCCCCCCCCCCCAGAAAAAAATGAAAGAAGCTTGTGGACAATAGCCTAATAAAAGACTGGAAGTGATAATGGACAAGGGGATCAGAATAAAAGAAGCACAATTAGTAATGAGAATTAAGCAGATAAAGGAAGGACCAAGGCAACTACTACAATTGAGTGGTTCTACTGATGCTACCAGTCTTCTTTCCTACTTAATAGGTTAGGATTAATTCAGTAAAAAATAAACCTTCAGAAACTTGTCTGTGCATACAGTAACCAATATGGGTGTTGAGGATGCAAACAGGGTAATTAAATCCCTGCCCACTGCCTAGGTCAGACCAAAAAGTTTTCTGTGCCAATTTAAAAAGGTAAAATGACATTTATAGTGTTATTTGTTGTTCTAGGCATGACGTTTTTCAGCTGTAGAGTCAGACTGGTTACTACCAACACATCAGCGATTCATTGAAAATGTTTGGTTGATTCACTTAGTGGATAAATAAGGAATTTTTGTCCTTTAAAAGTGGGGATGGGGAGAAGGGGACCTTAGTCCCACATTTACTATTCCCTTGTCACAATAACATGATTCACCTCCAAGGGCTTAATAAATTCCTACAATATGAGACCCACTTACAAAGAGCTTCAAGTGTCTGGCACATACAAGCCCATCTCCTCCATTGTTGCCAGGGCCTGCACAAATGAGAACTTTAGAGTCTGATTTCTTCAACTTATCATGAGGGTAGCATCTAGCAATAGCAACAGCACAACTTAGGCCAGCTAATTCCATCAGCTGGTCTACACTAAACTGGTAGTCATTGAAGAGTTCCTGGTCAATATTCTGGGCTTCTTCTTGGCTGTGAAAAATTAAAATCAAAGTGGAAGGGTTTTTCCCAAACGCAAAATATAATCCTTAGACTCAAGTTCTCTTCTACTGAACTGAAAGACACTAAGAGATACATTTCCTGCAAATAGCAAGCAAAAGTATCCTTTTGTCAAGATATTGGCATATAACGATACCAGAAAGGACTTGAAGTAAGTTTACAATGTCCTAACAAAGCCACACCAGGGCTATGTTATAATTAGGGAATAAAGTCAATAGTGCCCATGTCTCTACATCAGATTCGAACAGGCTATGACGTCACGCATATGGGCTGAGAGACCCGAGGCGAACAGGCTATGACGTCACGCATATGGGCTGAGAGACCTGAGGCGAAGCCGAGGGTCTCTGCCTATATGCGTGACGTCATAGCCTGTTCGAATCTGATGTAGAGACATGGGCACCATGACTTTATTCCCATTCATAAATACTTTAATTTCGAGACGTTTAAAAGTGGAAAAGTTTGCTTTTTTACGATTTTCCATTGATCATGAATTATTCTCCCAAACTTACTAAATTTTCGCAGAGTGCACATAAGACTGCATATAGGCTGCCTGCTAAATTACAAGCTATGTAATATAGCTTTGTCGTTTGTAAACACATAGCCATACTTTGTGACGTCTCTTTTCGAATGTGGATTTTTTGGAATTATTTGAGCGAGGTCATATTTGAAACGATTTCTCTGTTTGAATTGGAAATGTACTCCGCCTTGACAGTTCCATTAAAACTACATTTCAAGGACTTACTAGCGTGAGGATATGTGGTTTTTGCGATATTGCTCACCGTGAGGTTCAACACACTAACGTGCTGCTACGTTGTTGAAAACAAATAACGTTAGGCCAACATTTGTCCTAGCCTTAACCTAGGCTACTAACTTATCGTTACGCTGTTTTCGAACGGTGAGTCAGTTCGAATTAGACTCGTACTAAACGAAGTCTCCTTACCCGAGTGTCATTTGCAAGCAATTTCCATCTTGCGATCTTGTGATACAAAGGAGACTTTTCAAATGTGATCTAAAACTGTTTACATCTGTGCACTGACAATACTGATACTGTTTCGGATCAAAACCAGCGTGCTTAGCCAGAACAGTTATCATGTGCTAGGGCCTCACATTAGTTGCTTGACTTGTGCTGTAAGTTAACGTTAGACCTAACGTTAGTGGTTAGAAATATCATGGCAGAGAGCTTGTTCTTTACTAGTGGAACTTAAACCAGACAGATTTCTTTACTGACGTTGAGCTTTTCTTACAAAAAGAATGTAGGATACCGCAATTTGGATAAGGTTTGTTGATGCAGTACTTTGTCATTAGGCCTGGGCATATTGGACAGTAGCCCCCGGCCATCGTTTCCACAGCATATATTCTATTCTTCGATTGAAAATCCCCTTGATGATTTTGGAGCTATATTTCTTTGAAATATAGCTCACAGAATACGTGGGGCCAACGCTATCTTTCTGGAATATGAAAGATGAGTTTTAAGGTTAGTGAGTGCTCATCACTCATTTTACAACTGTATTTATATTATTACCCATCCCAGATAAAGGTCTATTACTGAGGTAAGAAATGCTGCATAATTTCTCCTTGTCGGCGATGTACCAAAATCAAGCGGATGCACGATAGTTTGACACGCTTTTAAAGCTAACGTTAGAGCCTAGGCCTGAAAAACACCTTACTCAGCGTGAAATCACTTCAATTTCTCTGAAAAGGCCTGAAAAGTCGTTTGTAGCCTAGAAGCTGATTATTTGTTTGGATGTGCAACATTGCTGTCAACCAAAATATATTATTTATAATTTGGACAGTTACTGAAAAAATTACAGTTGAAGGCCCAGGCCTACTGGCCTACCTAGCCTGTACAAACAAACTGTTTACTGTAGTGTTAGAGCTGTGTTTACAATCATGTTGATCAAGAAGTTGCTCTCCATACACCCTATGTCTCTACACTGGATTAGAACAAGGGTAACTGACCAATCACAAGCCAGCATTCTCAAAAAGTATTTATGAATGCTTTTGTTGGTTTCTCAACTCTGAAATTTATAGCAATTTACATGCTGTGTGTTTGGATTGGGTCATCATCATTCAAATTTTACAACTTGAAAATAACTAGGAAAGATATTTTACAATGTTGACTAGAAACCTATCAAAGAAATAACACAGAAAGTACAAAGATTTATACAGAAATGTTCAAGTATGGAACTTGTGGCTCTATCACATCACAACAGCATACTATCCAACTCCCAAGCCATCATATTTGCAAACTTGCAGCCCCACTTGCAGCAAATAAGGAACCATAGGGCCAGCAGTATTTTGAAATCAGAACAAGGTAAGCATGCTTTCTGCTGTATATTGCTGACAATTTTTGCTATTTTAAATATGCTTGTACTTTATCTATAAAATTATAAAATGTAAGGGTTTATTCCGTTCATGGGCAGTGATCCCAGGGGGACATGTCCCCCCAATATTTGAGAAATCGCCCATTGACTTTGATTTTTCACACAGTAAATTATTGGAAAATGTGGTCATGTCCCCCCACAGTATTGAGAACAAATAGCCGTGCTTGATTCTGTGCAAATGCATTGTCATTTCTCCACTGACAGGAATCATGTACACCCATTGTGTAATGATCAAAGAAGGCTTGTTTAAATGTAACAAAACATTAAGACACCAAAACTCCAGACGAATAACCTCTTGTAGGTATTTAGTGTCCTCAGCTTCATGTACTGTGTGGTAATGTTAAGTACTGTGCTGTGGAATGTGTGCTAAACTATAGGCAGACTTCTAGACAATAATTGTATAATGAAACCTTTGCCATAGTTCCACAATTGTCATTCCCATGTGATTCCAAACTTTCCTTTAATATTAGAAAGAAAAAAATATTATCCACTGTATAACAGTTACTATCTGACTTTTTAACATAGCACATTCATACATTTCTCAAACTTTCAAACGAAAATAATTTTTACACTGTCTCATTCCTGTGTGAAGAACCTGTGGAAAGGTCAAGGCCAGGGGTCAAACTGAAGAGTCAAGGCAGGAGAAGGGGGGTACATCCAATACAGCAGATTAAATAATAATTTACTGTGTAGCATTCAACACGTAAACGTAAAAGGCCCTGAAGGCACAGACCAGTAGTTTACCAAAGGCCAGGTGAGGTTGTGGATAGCCCTGGAATTACCATATTGAGCAGCCTCTTACATATACTCAACTGTATTCTGCTCAGCAAAGGTACTGTTTTGTACTATCACTCAGTGCTATCATACTATCTATGGATTACCATATTTTTTCCAGACCTCACAAACAGCAAAACTCTAAGGCTTGTAGAAGCATGTACTGTACAGTATATGCGCATGAGCATAGGAAACTGATTATGTTGTGTCTACGAAGTTAAGAAATAATATTTATTCTTGAAAATTTACCCTAAATGTTTCACAGATGATGCCATATTTTCAAGAGGACTTCTCTCAGTGGTGTTTGATACTTGTCTCAGAAGCTGTACAGGTTGCTGTCGCAAGTGATTTGAGATCACATTTAGCTTGGAGACACATCCAAGTGACCGCCCAGCAGAAATGGTGAGATGTCTGATCATAGAGGTGGTGATGAGAGTTCAACTGTAATAAACCAAATATACAAATGTACAGGATGTTCACACAACAGTCTTGGACAATGCAAACATTGAAAACATTACTAAGGCATGTTCCCCCAGATGGTATACTTTGGTATTTCAAAAAAAGAAAAAGAAAAAGCAAAAAATCAAATACAAAAAATGGATGTTTGCTAACTTTTCTTTCATCTTTATGTATTCAAATTTTGTTTAATTGAATGTCTCATTTAAAGTAGCATGGAGGGTTCCAAATTGATATACCTACAGATTTTATTGCTCACAGTTCATGAAAAATACTTAATACCCACCCAGGCTCTGAGGCAGAAATTTCAGTTGTGGGTGTCCAATTGAGAATAGTGGGTGTGCTAACATATTGGCCCAATATGATGCCAAAGGCATCATCACGATTGCGAAGCAATCACCTTACTTGGCAGGAATTCAAGGGGGCCCTTGTGGGGGTTAAGGGGGAAAGTTTAGAATTTTGCATTTTAGAGGTTTCTGAGGGTAAAATACAAGCTGTTTCAGCCTATTTTTGAGACTTCTTGGACCTGAAATATGAGTTTGACAATACAATTTCTGCCCCCTTCTGGTCTTCCACCAAAATATTAGTCTTCCGACTCCGAGGCTGATGTTTACTAGAACAGGACATCAGAATTAGGGCTAGCTGCATTTTGTTTTTTTTTGGGGGGGAGGGGGGTTCCAACCATGTGAAATATTTGGAAATTAGAAATGGTGTGAGGTATCGTCTATGCTACAAACTTACAAACCAAAAGTATCCAACCTCACGTACCCTTCCCTCAGTTTTGCCTAGCCATAGGCCTAATTGTAGCCAAGTATTAATCCTCAGCCTTTAGCTTTAACTTATAACCTTACTGTAAAACTGCTAGACTGTAGTTCCAATGGCCGTAGTCTGTAGATCTACAGAGAGCACAGCACTGGCTTCAAAGTTAAACAGAATTACTGTGATGTGGTTCCCTATGCAGCATACATGCTAAAGCATTCACCAAATAAACTTGATACATCTACAAAAAATGAACAAATTCAGCAACTTTTATCATCGATGATAATGAGCAATTTCGTATGCTTCTAATATCCGGAGATTGCTGTCCAAACATTCCAGCCTACGATCACTCTTTTGGTCCTTAAAAGTTTCATTTCTACTGTAGTACACACTAAATATGCAGTGCCACAGTCTGAGGGTAGAAATCTTCGATGTCAAACTTAAAGGCATCCAAAATTATCAAGAGTGACAAACATTTCATAAATTAATTATGAGGTATGTGTAAGTCACTCTAACTAAGCCCCTCGTAATATTTTCGGAACCTTTACTTCAGTACTTTTCTTGCACGATCCTTTATTATCCACAAACACCCACACTAGCTCATACGCTATCCTAACGTATTTATATGTGGAGATATATCGAACCTAAGCTAGTGTCATGTTTGTGTGAGAACAGTCTGATCCTACGGACAGACAACATTGTAAAATGTATGGTTATCAAGCGCTCGCAGCATAACATGCAACACGGCAGTTACGTTGTGAGCAACAGCACTAACCACACAATTCAGTTGACAGGATTTTCGTATGGCAAGTACATCGAACGTAGTTAAAGTCAACGCATTACTGCATTGACTCAATATGTGTTGCTATCAGAATTCCGATGTACAAGAAGAGATGTGCATGCATGTTACTAGAATTGTGATTTGAACAAAATCACGCTAGTAGTCCCGCTGAAAACTAGGGAAGATGGAAAGGTCTTCCGGTTGGAGAAATGGTCGTCTCGGACGCTTATTTCCAACAGTCTTAATATGTATACTGGAAGCTTGGTAGAATTGGTGCACGGCTTCATGTATATTTTGAAAGCCGTGTACAAAAATATAGGCCGTCATTTTGGGAAACCGGCCGTGCAAAGGACGGCTGGACGGCTGGCTGCCTAAATCACTGTACCCACCTGAATGTTTTTCTGTATGTGATGTGTCACAAAAACAATGCTCTATACATGTAGGCCTATATGACAAGCACAGAATCAGTTGAAATTGAACCTTTCCATACTTTCTCTTTTAATAAACAAGTTAATAGGAACCTAAACTGGTGCACCCCAGTTCTGGTCTTGCATATGTTAATTAACTTTATGATGTTTTACAGTATCACGAAGGGGACCCAAGGGAACCTGTTTTTTATTTCATGAGAGCTTATGGACGTCTAGCAGAGTTTTGTTTTACCTAAATTCACTCCTTTTATACAAGAAACTGGATTTCAACATTTGCACATAAACCAACCTCATCAAATTTAAGTTTGCATAAAAGAAGCCTCAGAAGCAGGAAAACTGACTCAAAGTATTCAATGTGAGGAAAAACTGAGATAGCCCACTTTCTTCTCCTGAAAACTGCCACTTAAAAGAAAAAAGAAAAAAAAATGGGAAGTTCATTTGAGTAAAAACAAGTTGTAAAACCATGCATGATGGAAAATTTCATACTTACAGTAGTAATTGCCTCAAAAAGTGAAGAGGAAAATACAAAGTTTGAACCAGTTTAAAACGAATTTTGATGATGTCACAGCCTAGGCTATGTATCATACAGTAGTCTACAAACAGCAAAGATCTTGATGCAACAAATGCAGTGGTCATGCATATTAATGATGCTTAACATCAACAGGAGGTAATCTGTGTAGATTTGAGGGTGTCACATTTTGTAACATGAATGCTGTTTTTCTTGCACATTCCCAAGGAGTTCTGAGAACCTTCCAAAAGAAAATTTATGTTGAAATGGTTTGATTAATTGTCTACAAAGAACCTGAATTGGGCTCCAACTTGTAGACTACTGTGTGTACAGTAGTTCTGATTACATATCAATGCAGGTACAGCAGCACTTGTATTGATATGTCCTTGCATTGTCCGAGCCAATTTAGGGTTACTGTACTGTATATCCAATGTATCCAGCTTTGGTACATCAGCATTTAAATTTGTTTGTGCCATCCAAATGACAAGAATAAATGTGGGAAGTTATATTTTTATCCTTACAAGGTTATGAGAGAGTCATGAGGAAAAAAACTTGATACACAAAAGAGCTCAGATTTGAAGTCTTCTCTTTCACTGGCATCCCACTAAATGATGGATATGAAAATGAAATCTGGGTAGGCCTACTGACACTGTTACATGACTATGACATACTATACAAGTATAGAATGTAATATTATTACTGGTACTTAAAGTTAAACAAATTTTAATTATTCTTTATAAGGCAAGTAATGATGAATTTTAGTGGTGTCTTCCAGTTCTAGTGAAATTCACAGAAAAATAATTTTCTCATGACGATTCAAGGTACCTACAGTACTGTAAGTGTGAAATAAATACTTGGGAGCAATATTACATGGGATCGATACCGGATCATAAGTTCCAAATATGCCTCACTCCAGGGGTCTTGGCCGAGTGATGGCCGACACTGCATGCATCATTCAATGAAGTCATCAGCAAGTCATGATCACGACTTGTGATCATCAAATTGGCCAAGTTAATATAACATATACCTAGGGTTATACGAGGCAATCGCCATCCCCTTAAAAAACCAGGTGTGCAATGTGAATTTTCAAGTGTGCAATAAAAATCTAGAAAAAATCTCGGGTGTGCAATTGTCATATGTAGGCCTACTGTACTTTCCATACTGGTGCCTGGTGGCTATCAATCATACGTCTAACGTTACAATGCTCCAATAGCCTGTCACAAAATGGTTACACACATTACAGTCATTTGCATCAACTATAATTATCAACATACTTCCCCGTGATTAGCTTTGGCATCCGCATCATTGTATGTCTACAGTGTTGACACTAGCCTGTATGTGAATACTAACGTTACTGTGCAGAGTGATAGCCCTGTACGTTTCGTGAATCCGGCTCTTACTGTACATTAATAGAGCCTTAGAGGGTGGCCTTATTGTTCATACTTTCATCCGTACAACTTATGAATACTCGCTTCATGATACACCCTCAACATGTAAACATACATTTCTGCCTGTAATACATCTTCAGATTTGATGCTAACCTTCTTTTCAATTTCTTTAAACTTTCAAAGAGGACCAAGGCTTCAACACACAGCACTCTCTGGCCGACGACTAGAAAAGAGGGCGCTGCGCGATTTTCCCCGACGCCAGCCGTGTACACCTCATAATATTTGAATTTGCAGTGTCTTCATGTCCCGCCTGCTAAAAATAACCTTAGTTGCTCTGGCTGGATAACAGGGCTGTATTCGAGTCCATGTTACCCGATTAAAGGCCAGTTACGATTCCAGTGGCCACCATTCCTGGCCAATTCCGAGTCCAGTACCCGCCGATTCCGAGCCAATTTCTATTCCAGGTTCCCCCCATGGGGGAACCTGGAATAGAAATTGGCTACTCCGGGTCAATTCCGTCCTGCGTTTGACAATATAGCCGACATCTCGTAGAAAATGCTTCCTGTACTACTGTACTTTTGTATACTCAATTAAAACGGGCATTTTGGATACTTACCTGGCCTAGGAGTATACGTGATCACGACGGCGGAGCTCCAAGTTGAGATCTGTTCTATTCAGCCAGTCTAGAACGGGACCACTGTCGAGTTGGTCAGTTTAGTCAAAGTTGTCCCTTTGGCCGGGGACGTTGCTCCTTCAGGGAGCAGAACTCCTTCGGGAGTAATGTTTGGTTTCACCCCTTGGCTCTTCGCTAGAAAGTCGAGGGGACTTTTGAAACTTGAAAAGTACTATTTTTAGGAGAAAATTTCTTACACTGACTCACCCTGTTATTTAGATGACTGTATATGTGAACCACCTCCCTGGTTGAACTGTGCACCGATAACAATGTAGCCCCTAGCTAAAATGTTACTTAGTAAGTTCAAGTTCGTGGACCCGGCTGCAATTGGCTCCGATCGCGAGTCCGAGTCCAGCTGTAGCTCATTCCGAGCCAATTCTGAGTCCAACGAAAAACGGACTCGAGTCCGGAATTGAGTCCGAGTCCCAACTCGGAAGGTTACAGCCCTGATATGGTAAACCCTGAGGTCTTATTACAGGGGCGGATGCAGGACTTTAGAGAAAGAGGGTCCACAAAGTGTTGTAGGCACGAAGAGGCGTTTGGGGGGAGGGTTCGTCAGGTGGATTCCCCCTTCCCGACTTGGGGACTTTTGGAAACTTTCACATAAAAGTTGTGCAATTGGTGAGCTCTTACGTCGTAGATCACAGAATTGGCTGTAATTATGTCCCAGGCCATGATTCCGACACACAGCACTAGAATAAGAAACATTTTAGCTGCCCAGATAGCACAATACATTGGACCAACGTTGGAAAATAGTTGGTAAATGTTGGCAAGCGTTGGTAATGTGTTGTGTTGGCAAAAGAGTGTTGGTCCAACTTAAGACCAACATTTTTTTGCCGCCCGTACGACATTACAATGTTGCACTAACGTTGGACCAACGTTTAGCACCCAACTGTTGGATTTTATTTACTTATCAAACGTTGGGCTAACGTAAGACGGCCAACAGTTGGCTTTCATTCCTTTAACTGACGTTGGACCAACAAAAGTCAGCCAACAGTTGGGCGTAATTCATTTCATCAACGTTGAGCCAACGTTAAGCACCCAACTGTTGGATTTTATTTACTTATCAAACGTTGGGCTAACGTAAGACGGCCAACAGTTGGCGTTTATTCCTTTAACTGACGTTGGTCCAACAAAAGTCAGCCAACAGTTGGGCGTAATTCATTTCATCAACGTTGAGCCAACGTTAAGCACCCAACTGTTGGATTTTGTTTACTTATCAAACGTTAAGCTAACGTAAGACGGCAAACAGTTGGCGTTTATTCCTTTAACTGACGTTGGTCCAACCAAAGTCAGCCAACAGTTGGGCGTAATTCATTTTATCAACGTTGGGCCAACGTTAAGCACCCAACTGTTGGATTTTACGTACTGTACCAACTTTGGGCTAACAGTAGACGGCCAACAGCTGGCTTTCATTCCTTTGACTAACGTTGGATCAGCAAATGCAGTCAACAGTTGGGTGTAATTCGTTTCTTCAACGTTGGCCCAAACTTGGATTTTATTTACTGCGCCAACGTTGGGCTAACAGTAGGCCTATAGACAAACTTCAAGTAGCTGCTTTACCTTAAACCGTCTTTGAACAACTTCCATGAAATCAACCGTTGGTCCATATGTCTTCAGCCAATATTGAGCCAGCCATATTTAGCCAACCGTCGGTAATTATGTAATTCATAACCAATATTTACCCAGTTTTAATAACGTGACAAACTGTTGGGCATCACTATTGAACCAACATTGGACTAAATCCTAAAACTACTGAAATTTCTATAGGCCGTTTCCAATAATACCGTAATAAAACATATAATAAAACACTATAAGAGACTTCATAGAACTGTCAAAGCAGTAAATAGGTGTTCAAAATTTCTTCATTGGCGCTTACCTTAATATAATGTTAAATGTAGAACAACAACAGTGTATATGTGAATTGAAAGAGTCAAATTAAAAGTCGCACCTCAGCAGATGTGCTGAATCTGAAGGCTACTTAAAATTCGGCCTACAACCCATGGTTGGCCCAACCCGAACACTGGATTCCAGTGATGGGCTGTTTAACGCTGACATTAGTTTCGGTTAGCAACCGGTAAGTGGCCCAACATTGGCCCAACCATAGTCCACTTAAATAATATTTACCCGATCATTTTGGTATCAAGCCAACCTCACAATTCCTTTAATAGCAGCTGTTTCTAAATTTTACATTCACAGTGAATATTTTGCAAAATGTTTACTTTTCTAGTAGAAAGTTCTGCCAAGACAATTTAAGGAAAATGTTTAAATGCTAAAGAATTATGTTGGAGCACCACGTTTATACACCTTTCATCTGAATGGAACATTCTGAATTTTTAATAGCAAATTTTTGTTTATCCCTCAAAACAGGTCTGATTGAAATAAATTATGACTGGTAATGGTGAATTATTGCAGAAAATCATGCTTCTCAGTTGTACAATGCAACTAAAAGAAGGAGAAATTGGAATATCATGAAAAAAATTGTGTTATTAGGGTTAATAATAACCAAGACGTCTCACTGAATATATATAACAGCCAAACGAACATTCACATGATTTTTATTAAAATCCTACTGCTTTTAAAAGTGGCTAGCTCGAGCTGGGTAGGACTTTAAACTGCATCCGGTTGTGGAGTTTGTTTAAACGTGGGAGTAATGAGGTTACCCTTTGCCACAACTGCCTCCGGGGCGCCCTTGGGCAAGGTGCACCTGTATTTGCCCCGGTGCTTTTTAAGTGCTGTTGCCTTCGGGCGTAGTGTTGCCTTCGGGCGTTGTGTTGCCTTCGGGCGTGGTGTTGCCTTCGGGCGTTGTGTTGCCTTCGGGCTTAGTGTTGCCTTCGGGCTTAGTGGTGCCTTCGGGCGTGGTGTTGCCTTCGGGCGTGGTGTTGCCTTCGGGCTTAGTGTTGCCTTCGGGCGTGGTGTTGCCTTCGGGCGTGGTGTTGCCTTCGGGCGTGGTGTTGCCTTCGGGCTTGGTGTTGCCTTCGGGCGTGGTGTTGCCTTCGGGCTTGGTGTTGCCGTCCGGCGTGGTGTTGTCTTTGGGTGTGTGGTCTTTGTTTTTAGTGTGGCCGGGGGGAGGTTGGTCTGTGGGGTGTTTGGGTTGTCAGTGTGTGTGTGTGGTTCTATTCTTCTAATGAACATAATTTTCTGTTTGATTTGGTGGTGTGTGGATAGTTTTGCCTTTATGTTCCTGTCCGATCCGGTTTGAGTTTTGTTTTTTGTTTGTATGTGCCTTTTCGATGTACTTAAAAAGCTCGAGCATGTCGGGATCACTGTCAGGTGGTGTCAGTTAAGTCAAAGTTTGTCTCTTGGGGACGTTGTTACTCCTTCGGGGAGCAGAACTCCTTCGGGAGTATTGTTTGGTTTTCGCCCCTGGCTCTTCGCCAGAGAGTCAGGGGACTGTTGGAAAAAAAAAAAAAGCTCGAGCATGTAAATGCGGCGTCTGTTCTATTCAGCCAGTTTAGAGCAGGACCACACATGTTTGTCCTCTAGAGGACGTATTGTCCATTTGGGACGTAGCTCCATAAGGGAGCAGAACTCCTTCGGGAGTATTGTTTGGTTTCGCACCTTGGCTCTTCGCCAGAGTGTCGAGGGGACTTTTGAAAAAGTTCGAGCATGTAAATACCCACCACTGTCAGGTGGTGGCATTGTCTGGTGGCATTTTGTAGGGGTCTTATAGGAAAGAATAAAATTTTTCACTACATGTCATCCAAACCCCATACCAAAACTCCATTCCTAACTCAAGATATCCCTTCCAAAAGACTGGTTACTTTTGACAAGAAATACCTCCAGATTTCCTCAAGGTCACAGAACATGAAGCCAAGTGGGCAAATTGTCTCAGATTCCTTTTGTTATTCTTTATAATTGGATACCTTGTTTGTCCTTGAAATTTGATACTGTTGGAATGTTTAGATGCTTTTCCGTGTAGATATAGTGTAAAACTGTGCCATACTTATCGTACAACAAATAAAGTTATGAAATAATCAGTTTAGTGATATCAACATTATAAAGAAATACAAAGGCTACATCTAATCAATTTGCCCAGATGACATCACAGATTTCCCATCATGCACTTCGGAACATAAAAATAAACAATTTCTTCAAAAATTTGTATCTTCCAGATGCAAAATGCTATAGAGATGGGGTTTTCACTGCCTAACACAGAAAATTTTTCTGCTTTTTTTGAAAACATCAAATTTGGTCACCAGAACATACTTTTAAGTCAAAGTTTGTCCCTTGGGGACGTTGTTACTCCTTCGGGGAGCAGAACTCCTTCGGGAGTATTGTTTGGTTTTCGCCCCTGGCTCATCGCCAGAGAGTCCGGGGACTTTTGAAAAAAAAAAGAGCATGTAAATAGCAATGCTGGTAGCTTTTAAACTTGCAGAAGGTAACTTCTCTGAGATATTTCATTATGGTATCCCATAATGAGCAGTTATTTGAGGGAAGTTCTAAAAAACAGGCATAATGTAGTTGGCCCAACATAATGCCAACTATGTACAACTTGTTGCTCCTTTGGTGCAACAGGTTGTAGAATTAACGTTTGAACAACGTTGCAACATTGTCAATTCAACATGTTGGGTGGACAGTGGCATAACGTTGGTCCATTGATTAAACAACATATTGGGCCAACGTTTTCGAAATGAACAGCCAACCTTCAAATAACATTTTCCCAATGTGCTGCCAACAATACCTACAACATTCTTCCAACGTTGGTCCATTGTAACAACAACATATTGGATAAAAATTGTTGTAATGTTGGCCCTGTATTGCAACAACTTGCAGGATTAACATTGGCACACCGTTGAGCCCATTGTCAATTCAACATGTTGGATGGACAGTGGCGCAACGTTGGTCCATTGATAAGCCAATATATTGGGCCAACGTTTTCACAATGAGCAGCCAACCTTCAAATAACATTTTCCCAATGTGCTGCCAACAATATCTACAACATTCTTCCAACGTTGGTCCATTGTAACAACAACGTATTGGATAAAAGTTGTTGTAATGTTGGCCCTGTATTGCAACAACTTGCAGGATTAACACTGGCTCAACGTTGAGCCATTGTCAATTCAACATGTTGGATGGACAGTGGCACAACGTTGGTCCATTGTTAAGCCAATATATTGGGCCAACGTTTTCACAATGAGCAGCCAACCTTCAAATAACATTTCCCCAATGTGGTTCCAACAAAAACTTCAACCTTCTTCCAACGTTGGCCCAACGTTTTTGTGCTATCAGGGTGCAGACCCAGTGGTACTGCCAGGATTTGATGACTGGGGCGCCACAGAAGATGATGTCGTAATCCCACCCAGATAAACCAAAATTTTCGGTGTAACTTATGTGTATCTATTTGCTCCCGGGTGACCCTTTCCTTGTCACCAGCTAGTGCGGAGGTGCCTTCCCGCGCGTGAGGTCTAACAGGAGGGTGTCTCTTTGGGAAATATTTGTTCGTCAAAGGTAATAGATGTAAAATGATGTTATCTTTGGCAAAGTTTCAAACTGATCATACCTTGAAAAATTCTCATACTGTAGTGAATTGTTCTAACTTTTGTTGGGTGAATGGGAGAGTGTGGCGACTTTGGGGGGTGAACTCCTCATGTGTGGTGTGTGTATGTGGGTGGGGTAAAACTCCTCCCAAGAAAAAGTTTGTTTATGTAAGGTGGCTTAGATGTTAAATGGCGCTATCTTTGGAAAGTTTCAAACTGATCATATGTTGAAAAATTCTCACACTTAAGTGAATTGTTCTTATTTTGGTTTGGTTTATAAAGAGAAGGGTGTGGTCAGTGTCTAAGTGGAGAGAGTGAAATTCCTTCCCCCTGAGAATTTTTCTGTATGTAAGGTGGCTCAAATGCAAAATGGTGCTATCTTTGGCAAACCTGTGAAATGATTACATGTTTAGCAATTGCCATTATTTAGTGATCTTTTGGCTGTGGCATGGCACGGAGACCGGCAAAGGGCCTCCTGGAAGTTCTGGGGTAATTACGAAACAGGGTATAGGAACGTTAGTACAGTGCTTTTAACTGATATCCAATCAAGCACTTCACAAAAAACTTTTACTAATTTTGAACGAAAATCCAAGACGAACAGCTTCCAATAGAGAATGACCGAGACAACAGAAGAAGGATAATAATTCATAATGCATATATATTATCTGTAAATGCACTTAATGACTTTTGAATAAGCTTGTGTAATGAGCCTAATATACTTCAAATCATGTGGGCGCACATCACGATACAAAATGCTCATAATATAAGATTGACACGTAATAACCCCTCGACTTATGCAAGCAATAGCCTTGGGTTTACACTCCATAGGCCTACCTTATGACCATTATAAGGACTATAATGCCGCATGGAATTATTCTATAGAGAACTATTTCCCGAATATAAGAGGTACATGTGGTAGCAATTATGCGCGAATCGCGTCAAAATTGCTCTTAAGAATTGTTATAAAACCCGTATCCGTACCTTTGAGAAAATGCATTTGGAATAGAAGAAATTTTCTCGCCGAGCGCGCGGAAGTTTTAATAGTTTGCGAAGGTTTTACAAAAATGTTGACAGTTTATGACCGATTTGTGACACAAAATGAAAGTAACAGCCTGGCAGAATGTTAACTACTAAAAAGAGGTTCCGAACTCCTTGGACCCCTGGATCCGCTCCTGAATTATTACTAGTACAACAGTAGCCTTGTTGAGGGGAGGGGAGGTGCTATATGCTACAGTAAAGAACAAAATACTAAATAACTGCAGTCGTCTTTAACCTGAAACGAACACTTCCCTTACTCCCGGTCGAAAATTGGACTCAGAACCGCTGCAACCGGATTGGTCTCAATCGAAGACAAGATATCCTAGATAGTGGCAACAAACAGTCAGTGGCTGACTCTGAATTCAATCGACACACCTGGGTTTACTGGATATTTTGCGGATATTTTTTCTTGAGTGCTGAGCCGGGAGGGGGGGATTTGACCGAGAGAAGTCTGTATAAAAATACCCGTGAAGATTGCCTGCTTTTCCAAATATCTGCTTGAAGAAATAAAGGTTTGAACATCTACGGCCGGACTGCCATGGTTAAGATTTTCGTAACATTTTCTTCATGTGCAGAATTTCGGAAGTAGGGGAGCCTGACTAAATGATAGAGGTGCGTTGTAACGGGACCGGGTCACAATTAAGTGCACTGAAGGTGCATAACGAACGCGACGCAAGCGCGAGCTTGCATGCGAGGTGTCCAGGGGCCTGCATTTGGGCCCCTAGCGGGGTCCAGGGGTAGAAATCTGGTAGGGATCTAGGGGGTAAGCCCCCGGAACCTGAGTCCTGCAATTATAAGATAATAAGACAGCCGCTAATTTGTTCCAGAGGCTCTATTGATGAGGACCCTGTTTCATAAGGAGTTACGATCTATCTTAACTTTGATCTGTCATACATCGTCCTTTTGAAGCCAAACTTAAGATTGATCTTAACCCTTTGTGAAACACACCTCAGGCTTGATTTTGTTCCAGATTTTATAAAATTCGATGTTTATGGATGAGAGTACATGGGTTAATTTGAAGCCAGCACATAAACTTCGATAACATATCCATGAAATGAACAATTCTTGTAATGTTTTATTTTGTCAGATTAAAGAGCTGAATTTCTCGTTATAGGTAAAAATATAATGGGTACGGTAAATTACACCTACTTCAACATAAAGGTTATTTCGGGTGCAATAACCTAATTAATTGCACAAGGAAAGCCCATTGTGTGTGTGTGTGGGGGGGGGGGGATAAGAAGGCGGTAGGGCTCAAAGACTGCAAGAAGCATTGACCGACGCAGGAGCAGCGAATTGTTTCCCCTCAATGGAGAAGAAGGTACTCTACAAATTAAACTCGTTTATTGCACCTCATCGACCGGGTTAATTCAGTGCACAACTGAGACACATTTTTCATGTATTCCTAACAAACGAATGGACCGACCACACTCCTTATATGGTGGCAGGTTTCAGGAATTTGTCACTGGGGTGTTTTCTCAAGAGGAGGCGCTGTAGTGGACCGAAGCCGACCTCAGCCCTACCGAGACTAGGACTGAGTTCAGAAAATTTGGCATTCCAAATTCCCCAGATTGCAGGAAACCCCGCTCATCTACAACACAACTGATTCTAATGCAGTGGCGAGTCCCTAACCCCTACAAAATCTTCGCGCTCCCCTAAGCGTCCCCCGGCCACTGACGATCTGGGCAAAAAAGTTCACCCACTCTGAATAATTTTGAATAAATTCGGATAGATTAACTTAATGTTTTTGAGAATAAAATAAAATCAACCTTTACATTTTTTCACCAAAATTGCACATTTTGATTGCTGCTATCAAGTCTGGAAAGTGCCATTTCCGGCGATCTGGGATGTATTAAAATCTCAGATTTCCCCTACGCCCCACTCCAAATCATGGCGGCGCTCCTCTTAGATAGAAAACGGGATTCAAACTTGCAATCCTCGGACCCCAAGTCAGACAAGCTGAGCTAATCCGTCCTACAGAAATGTGTCTGAGAATAAAATAAGATCAGACTTTACTTTTTTTTACAAAAAACGCACTTCTTCATTCTGCTATCAAGCCTGGAAAGTGCCATTTCCGGCGATCTGGGATGTATTAAAACCTTAAATTTCCTTGGTACGCTCCGCGCCAACTCATGGTGGCGCTCCGCTTAGATAGTTAACGGGAGCCCCCCCCACAAATATCTCCACCACCCTCAGAGCCCCCCTTAAACGAAAAATCCTAGCTGCGCTACTATTCTAATGTGTTTAGTACCATGCAAAGGTCCCCAGTATTGGAGAATATTCGGCATCCCAAACAAAAAATTGAACCCCGTTGTAGGAAACTACAATATAAGCCACTGGGATTAATTTGTCAGTATACAGTGCCGCTCGTGACATTCTTCAACCCGTGTAGCCTATGACGCTGTCATCACCTACAACTACTGGGAGAAAATCTGGCATCCCCAAATTGCTGATGATGACTACGAAATCTCATTCTAATTTTCTTAACTTGCCACTACAATTGCACGTCTACTTAGACCCTGCAGAAAGTATTAATTAAGAGAATTTTATCTTAATTCCTCTGCAATAAGATATATACTTGTTGCCGTTCCATAAAATTGTTCCTTCGAGGGCGGACGTGAAATCAGAGCAGTGCAGTACGGAATCAAAATAAGGCACAAATCAGATGCCACCAGCAAAGTCAGGGACAAAAAAGGAAAAAGGAATTCGCAGAGAAAACTACCATGCACAGAACCACCGCATGGAAGATATGTGGCATCGCCGTAATACAGGAAATCACACTCTCCACCATCTTGAAATATTTTTCACAGCATTTGAGTTTTGACTCATCCTGTACATATTGTACCTACCGTGACTATGCTGCTATTACCGGCTACCAATACCAGAGTGAAGTGCGAAAGAAACTTGATAGTACTTGGGTCACAGGCTTGATATCGATACCGATTGATTATTGGGGTGGCTTGCCCGCCCCCTTTAAACACGCTACTGTTTCGTAACCACATTTTCTAGCTTTTCTAGTTCCGTTTGAAACCTGTCAAGAGGCCAGTGACTCCGCCTTACAAAGAAACAGGGCACAACCACGAGCTCTGTTGATGGCTCACCCCAACGTACACATTGGGATCCCCAAGGGGTTCGAGTAATAATAATAATACCTAGACTTTACAGACCACACGACTATTCTGTATAATTCTCACTCGACCATGCATAAATCATTCACAAACTCTCCATTCCGGTGTAAATGGAAATCGGCCAAAGAACGACTTCAAGCCCCTGGAGGCCATATAACCAGGCAGCCATTTCTGCGCTCGAGGTTAAGAACCGGGATGATCGCTCGCCATGCATTATTAAGCCATGTCCCTATCTCTTATACTTAGCACCAAGCAAGAAGGCAACATGTCCCATTTTTTAAGTCTTTGGTATAACTTGACTGGGATTCGATCCCGTATCTATCGGCTGAGAGGCAGACGCTCTAACCACTAGGCCACACAGTCGAGTGTACCCAGTGGCGTAGCTAGAAGACGGTAATGATCCCCTCCCCCAGCCTCAAAAGTCTCTGTCGAAAATTTTTGTCACCTTAATATTTCCCCCAACTTATGGACGGCAATGGTCGTGCGTGAAAGACAATGTGGTTCTTGCATACACAATTCAGAAATCTAACAATAATGCGTCTCAATAAATGTAACGTCTCCATGGCTAATGCCATTTGTAGACATACTTTCACTTAATGACCAAAATTTTTAAAATACTTCCATGGTTCCAGGGCTTCGGCACAGGATTTCCGTCCCGGTTCGGGTGCTATGGCCCCAACTCTCGACCTCACGGTGGCAACAAGAGCGTCATCATCGGAACATGCAATGAAGGTGCATGGTCACCACCAAACTTGCAGTCATCTTCAGCTAAACGATTCTATTAGAATGTCAAATTACCCATGGAGGACGCAGGATTTCCTCTGAAATTGATCCAGAATAACTGCGAAAGCCATCTATTTCAGAAAATATTTCTCTAGCATCCTGGACCCCTAGAGACCCCATGTCTGCCTTCGTGCCCTCGACACACGTCCTGAGGCGTTCGTCCACTACACCTTCTTGCAATTCATTTGCCAGTCAATACGTGCCGTCGGAGGGTCTTCAAGATCGGGGGCGGAACCATTCTACTACTTCAGAGTTTTGGGCATTTTGTAGGGTAATTTGGGTGTTTTTAAAGACAACAAATAATCAGACGGATAGTTTTGGGGATGGGGTGGGAGTAGGGGGTGAAGTCATCACGGCTCCATGCTCCGACGGCCCTTCCAATGGTATTTTCTTTGAAAGGACGCCCATGGTCATGTTCATGTAAAATCAGTAGCGTAACTGGGGTGCTTGAAATGCGAGGGGGCCCGGGGCAGGGATGAAAATAAGGTAAATGTATCGATAGCATAAAGTCAATGTACCGACACTTTGTGTCAAAGGGTTATCATTAAACAAGTCACCCCCGCACCCGTGACCCCCCATCCACCCAGGTGGTGCCAGGGTTTGTCCGATGGGAGGACAGACTCCCCGACGGGACGGCCAGAGACCCGAAGCCCCCGAAAGCCCCGATCCCGTCGAGAGGTTGGTGAGGGAGAATTTGAAGAAAAAACCTGTGTATTATACCATGTCCTTGAGGGGCATATTTTGCATAAAATTTGTATTTACTAGAGGAAAATAGTTCTTCGCCGATTTAATGTTTTTGCCGGACTCAAAGCTGTGATAAAGCGCGCGAAGCACGCAAAATTATTTTGGGTGAGCTTATACACAAAAAGAATCTGTGCTTATTCAAGGCTTACATAGGTCAATTGTCCTGACAGTTGGGCCCTATAGGGCACAACTTACATTTTACTTCCCCCCTCGAGTCACTGGTCACTACCGCAAGACAGATACAAGCAGACAAGAGAACATTAACCAAGTTTAGCGAAATGAGATGAAATTCCCGACATTTACGTAATTCCATGTATTCTACTTATGAAGTTTCTTGTAAAGATGGAAACGGTTTGTAGCCTACTATATTTAGCTATAAGTAACGGAACTGAGGACCAGTGGATAAAGCATGCCGAAAAGTTTGGGTTTTATGTCAGAAATGACCCTTTTTGGAAAGCCAAAATAAATAAATTGACCATATGTGGCGACAGGATTTTCTTGTGCGTTTGAAAATTTATTGCTGGATCGAGTCAGGAGAATTACAGGTGCAACAGGGAGTTGAAATATTTAGACCGCCACCATGAGAGAAGGGTCTAAGGGAGAGGGCGTCTAGCTCTCCTTGAAAGAAAATATCAATATCTGACGGTCCTCCAATCTGATGCTTCATTTTGTGCATTTTTTGAAAGGTATTTATTGGAAAAGTTTGGTATATATTGATAAAGTTCGATAAATTTCACAAAGTGAACAAATAAGGGATTTTCGCCCTTGAAAAGTGTGTTTGTTTCGGGGGGGGGCATACTACCACAGGCACGTTTTTGACTAGGGCATTTTCCCCACCCCACGCTTTCTACGCGGATGTGAAGCAGTGATAGGCTACTTGTCATAAAATGTCAAATCAGCACTGGTAAGCACTGTCATAGACCTGCCAACAATACAGGGTTTTGACTAAGAAGTCGCCTGCTAGCCAGATGCTAATAAAAACAGTTGCTGACTCGTAGAAATAACTTCCTTACTAGTTACGAGGCGACCAAGAACGTGTTAAACCAAGACTGAAAATTGTGGATTCTGTTTACTGAAGTCAGTAATAGCAAAACATATTTCAATTACACTGAAAGTTGTTTAAACAAGAGATTTTCTTGTTGGAAGAACACAACTCCTACTATGCGAGCACAATTTTGGTAGAAAATTTGACAGTCTTTGTAAAGTTTCGTTTTGACAGAGACATACGGACTAATGAAAAGGGGCTCAGGACTACCCAAAAGTTTGGTTTACTAGTTTAAGTGGCGTACAAAAAGTTGAGTTAAGATAAAATCCTTTTAATATGGCTTTATGTAATTTTTACACCCAGACTCGGTGTGAGTACATTGTCATGAGTACGGTACACGTGGAGTGTCTCTGTTTATGAATACGAGTACGAGCACATGTCTTTTTCATGAGAATGAGTACAAACTTTTGTACTAGCCCCATTGCATAACTTCCATAATCTGTAAGTACGAGCACAAACCTAGTACGAACGTAAACCTAGTACAAACCTTTTCTCACGAGTACCAGTACGAACAATAAATTGTGCAGAACCGTGAGTATGAGTACATGCTCGCTACACGTCTGCTAACACCCTAGTCCATCTAACTGATAACGACACTCCCGATAGATTTTTTATCAACAAGAGTTGTTGGATAGGCTAAGAAAAGGCCACCTATTTAAAGAAATCCTCCCATATTAGCCTGGCGTCTATCACCCCTCCCAGGCGTGTGGCTAGGTACTCATCCTTCTTCTAAAGGCCCCATCATGTTTCAGTTTTCTGTTGTGCCTGTCTATGTCTCGTACTCCCATGATGCAGCGGTGTCTGTTTCCAGCCATTGGTTCTTATGCACACTTGAAATAATTATTAAACAAGGCCATCGGAACTGAGTGAGTGGGGGATGGTGACACAGCCCCAATAACTGTCATTTTGAAGTTGTCTTAGTAAAGTTATTTTTAACTTAAAAAGGGCAACAAATTACCCTTAGGCAATACCAAAGTATGGAGCTAAACTCAAGGTTCAGCTCCACCAATCCTAGAAACCTTCCAATGGTCCAGTTGAACTCAGTGTAAGGACGTACGCTAAAGAGTGTGACTCAAAGCGATTGATACTGACCGCCGTTGTGAAAAGTGTCTTCGGTCGTCCACAAATGTGATCACAAGTGAACAAAAACGCTCCACAGAACGATAAGGCTCGAGACCTGTTGCCACAAATGTAATTTGAAACACATTTCTAAGAGAAACCTTACATTCTTCGGATTCGGATGCTGTTGGTCACAGGTCGGGGAAGGGGCCAGACGACGTGAGGGTGATGGAGGGGAAAAATGCCCCATATATGAAAAATTTTCAGATTTCGTCGGGGAGCCGCATTAAGTAAGTATACGTATGCAATCCCCGACGGCGAGTTGTTTTGGCAGTTTTGCCCTCAGGAAGTGTAGACTTTTCGATAAGAATTAACCCCGAAATTTTAGCTCGCGAAGGTGAGCCATCCTTCTTGCAACTCGTCGTTCGTGTCAGGGCTTCGGTGGGATCTTGGCCCTCCGTCGGACAAGTCTTGGCCTCAACTCTGCCACATGTTGGTTGCAATCCGCTCACAAAACTGTATGAGGAGTGATCGTCTGTGAAAGACTCACAGTATAATCCTTAAGGAGGCACTTACTTGGATTGTGTTCACTGTGAAGTGGGATTTCAAGTCACCCTACATACTTTTAGAAGAAAATTTGATCAACTTGTAAGCAAAAGTTACCGCCTGAAATACCGCTGGATTCCAGACATGTTTGAAACTACAAGAGTGCAGACGACCTGTCTTTTAAATACTTTTCAAGCCTTAATTCAACTATTATACCTGTAAATAAAAACAAAACGTACCAAAATTTCAAACCATACCCTATTTTATCATAAAGTATGAATGTTCCCGTACAAAATCACTTTTCTAACCAATTCTTGTCTAGATGAAATAAATCGCCCATTTTTGGACAAACTACGTATGAAGGTATATCATACAAAGTTATTAAATATTTCATGGAGCGCTGTCAACATTACAAAGAAATATAATACCTATTTCTTATCAATTTCCCCAGATGACATCACAAATTTCCACCATTTCTGCAAAAGAAGAATATCGTTTCTTTGAATGTATCTTCATAATCTTCTTAATCCAACATACCATTAAGATACTAGCTGTTTAGTGTTTCCTAATTAAACAGGTTTCATCCCACATTTGGTGAAACTATGAAATTTAGTCACCAAAATACCCTAATGTCATTGTTGAGTGTCTCTGGGTAACCAAAATTGTAACACCGTTTGGGGAACCACGTGATACTGGAATCACATAAATATCTAGTGTACAGCTCTTCCTTTCCATGTGTCAAACCAACTTCATTGAGATAAGCGGCGTTGAAAGTTTTTCTTTCTTTACCTGTGAGTGCCTTAAACATTTGGACGGAACACTAAACCCTACCTGCCAATGTCTTGATAACTGAGCTTCACCCCATTATGCTCTAGAAATTATAACCAATATCTGTGTAAATGTTGAATTGGTTGTTCTACGTTCCGAAGCAAAAGGTTGGCATGATCTGGCCATTGGAGTTGCCAGGGGGAGGGGGAAGGGGGGAACGTACCCACAAACGTTGGCTGTGCTCTACGTGTGCCCCCAATGAGACTTGGGTATTAAAACAATTATGCATACATTGATATGAACAAGAAAGCCATTGAACCACATTCAAGGGTTTCTTTTTCTAAATTTTCCCGACAGAAAAAGTGACGGGGCTAAAACCCCCTAGCCCCCGTCTCCGCGGTCCCTGAACTAGCGCTCCTGCAACCCTTTACGGAATATTGTCTCCCACGGTGAAAAAATACGGTGTCTTACCTAACATAAAAGTAATTGAAATAACCCTTCTTAATCTGTTCAAATGTCAAATTAAATATGTTCATTTAAATGCTGTAATCGATTTAATACTTTACTCCGAAGTCCACTCACGTTTACATAGTACCTCCTCTACACCATTCATTGGAGATTTATATACCATGATTTTGCAAAATTGCCTATATTGTCCATAACTTCAAAGGTGTGATTGTATAGATGGTTGTCAAGTTAATCATAATATGTTAAAAACGAATGATACGTTAATTTGACACTCGAAATATGAGTAAGACAGCCACTTCGAAGTAAGCCTCTCAGTCATGTGATTACATCTAGTAGTCTCACATTTTGCAGCAGTTCATTGGAAAACAGAAGCTCTTGACCTGTTGCTCACCAATCAGAAAAATCAAGAATCGTTTTTGTATTTGGTGGACTCCACAAGACAAGCACACAAGATCAATCAACTCTGAAAACTAATCACCAAGACACAGCAGTGTCACTAGGGGACCAGGAATTTAGGAGATGCCAGGAAGGGGTTTTAAGAGCTATGCTGTTCTTCTGAAAGGTAAGGGGATGGTGATCGAGCAACACTATGAGTAATCCCTTGTTCAATATGTACTACACAAATTGTAACCATTATGGTCGATGGAGGGCAACCTGGAAGGAAAGAGTAGTTTTCAACAGGAAATGCCTCACTTGTCTCCATCCAAAGCTCTGTATATACGGCTCTGTTCTCATCTTTATTGTAGCGTCGCCACTAGTGGATAATCAGAAACTTTCTTTATGAAATACAAAGTTGTATTTGGCGCAATACTTTTTCAAGACTTCCCCCAGGGCAGGTGCACCACAGAAGAATACCTCCACACATCCTCTTGCGTCTTTGTCGATATTTGAGAAAACCTGTAAAAATGAAAGAACAATACCATTACATAGTAGACTTTGTGCCATATTATTTAATGGATAAGCCTTAGGACTACATATTATCGCCTGATACAATGGGATAGGTCCCCGGAGATGAGACATTATTATTTTAACATATTTCTTTTTAATGGGTTGCGCCACGGTTAGTCTGCACAAAAGAGAGAATCCAGACACAGAGTAATTGCAAGACAACATGTGATGTTATTGTTGGAGAGCAGGTTCAGTACGGAAGGTCTGCGAAGTCTAGAATACATGCTTCAAAACCATCAGTCCTGTTGTTTTCTTCTCAACAAAAAGTACCCCTAACCTGTCACTGACCCTGAATTCCCTCCCTTAGGATACTTCCTTGCTGAAGTTCATAGAATTTTCACACTTTGAAGTTGAAATGAAACTTTTGTGTTAAGAGCCCTACGAACTGGTTCCAGACAGCAAAAAAATCTCCTTACTAAATCTACTAGCTCCTTCTTGGCTTCAATAAAAAGGAAAGGAAAGAAAAAGAAAAAGAAAAAGAAAAAGAAAAAGAAAAGAAAAAGAAAAGAAAAGAAAAGGAAAGGAAAGGAAAGGAAAGGAAAGGAAGGGAAAGGAAAGGAAAAGAAAGGAAAGGAAAGGAAAGAAAAGAAAAGAAAAGAAAAGAAAAGAAAAGAATCCACACAAAGATGTTTGTAAGCAACTGGAAACATAACTGACTGCACAAATCATCATTGACCAACCAGAGCAAAGCTATTGCTTAAATAAATGTTAGTCAATGTGCAGTCACCAATTGTATTTAGATATATGATCATATTCCTTACTACGGTTGTGACGAGATTGTAGGACCTTTAACTATATTTTGCACATTATAGTTAGTTATATCTTAGAAACCTCATGCTTAACAAATGTCAATATACTAAGCCGACTATAATGTACTTCAAATCACGTAAAAAATATTTTCAGTTTGATTTAAATTAGTGTCGTTACTGACTGATTGTAGAGTATGGAGTCACGTTGAGTGTCGAGGGTCGAGTCTAATCGAGTCGCAGAGCATCGAAACTCTAATCTAGTCGTGTCTCCAACATCTAAGGTCGAGTTGAGTCATCTTGAGTCTCCAATTAATTCTAAGTCACCTCTAGCCACTGTGTATTAATAAGGTCAAGCCGCACGATTATGTAAGTTGAGTAACGTCGAGTGTATGTGAGTTAAATAAGTACGAGTTTCCGTTAGGTGTTTGAGTCTCTTTAAGTGAAAGGCAAAGAGTTATTTTGAAACGGGTAACTGAATACGCACTTTGTGTGTTTTTCGAGATATTAACAGATGAAATCCCACATTATCTTGAAGTAGGCGAGGTGATAATATTTCCTTACATTTATGTATAATGCTTTGTATTCTTTAGTTTTCAACCTATTGTTTTGACCTTGAAACAGAAAGAGTTACGAGTTAGTTCTACATGGGCAATGAAACAAATGCTAAATTCCAATGCTTGCCTCCCCGTACGAAACATGAGACTATTGATGAGGAAACTGGTTGTAAAGTTTGAAGATAAACAAAACATTACTGTAAATGTGAGGTTATCGTGGTCAAATGTAGTTGTTTAAAGTTCACTTTTGGCTGAAAATGTGATAAATTCGTTTGTTAATATCCCGACTTCAAGAAATGGAAGTTAACTGTAGATTCCACCAAATGCTTTGGATTAAGGAACATTCAAAAATATCACAATACTAAAATTTAAGCTTTGTAGAAATTCGCTCTTCTTTGAAATCAATTTAATTTCAATGATAATTAAGTGAGTGTTTAGTTAACGATTAACATCTATCCACGGGGTATCTGTCAAGGCATAAATAGAACCGTGACCGCCTTGAGAACCTGCAAAGTACAGACTCGAGTCAGTCCGAGTCTCTAAGTTTTGAGAATCGCGTAACAGCGAGAATTTCGAGCTTTAAATATTTAAGACTCAAGTTGAGTGGAGTTTTTTCCAATTTAATGGTTTGATTCGAGTCCAGTCACTTGAGTCCAAAACTCAAGTCAGCAGGCTCAAGTCACAAATTATGACTCGAGTTGGAGATCGTTAAGTCAGACTTAAGTCTGAAGTATTCTTAACATTTTATTATTTGCTTGTTTTAAAACAATTACCTTCTTTAATTCTGTACTTTTAATGTTAAGCGCATTTGAATATGTTTATAGTATTTGCGGTATATAAGCACTATTTGTTTTTTTTTTTTAAAAAGTCTCTAAAATTAAGACTCGAGTCTGACTCGAGTCACCTCATTGACTCGAGTCATCACAGCAATGATTTACATGCTGCAATGGCTTTGTGAATCTTTGTCATTTTCCCTAGTTACGTTTTGTCTACACTGACTCTAATTCATTGAGCATTGTTTTAACCGACGATAAAGTCAGGCCCGTAGCTAGACAATATACTGAAGAGGGTAAGATAGCTTGGGGGGAATCTTTTGTAAGGGGGCAAGATATACTTAAATGCATTAAGGTAATGGTAATATTTTTTATAAATCTTAAAATTTATGGAAAATTTATAGGGCGAAAATTTATCGGAGGGGCGTTGGCGCCGACTCTGACCCCCTTGGCTATGGGTTTGAATAAAGTAAAAAAAAAAAAAAAACCTTGCTTACTTTATCCCAATCTGGTCTTCCACTTTGAAGACGAGTTTTCAGTCCGGTTAGCAAATCTTTTTGGGTTTTCGTGTGCATTGTTTGTAATGCCATCTGCAAGGCAATACCTCTCATGTCATCCTTGTGGAGCTCTTTTGTCATGTACATCTTCATGTCTAAAAACTTTTCAAAATCTTCCTGGTCTTGTTCAAGCTCCATTTGTGCCAACAGACCGACGAACCACTCAAAACTCTTGTGGTGACGATTTATCCAAATGAAATTTACCTGGCAATAGTAGAGAACATTAAGAAAACAACAAGAAAGATCAATTTATTCTTTGGACCTTCTAACTTTTTCGAACGCTAAAAAACACTTCCAACCACAACTAACAATCGCAAGGGTCACTATTAAGAACGTAAACTGGGCATTGTAGGGCTATAGGACCCAGGAGCAAAGCAGCCGGAACTCCATGGAGTCTATACATTTAATTAAAGGATAAATTCAATTTGAGACTTTTGTGGTTTAAAATGAAGGAAACATCGGTTGAATTATGCTATTAAAAAGGTTTAATATGATATGAAGGGATGTGGGGACCAGCTGAACTGAAGAGAATGCCACCAGCTATACTGAAAACCATTATGGCTCAGTATGAGTCTAAAAGCCCAAAAGCCTTCTGCAAGCAATACGGCGGAACGGGGTTGTTTTTATCATATAGTGCCTCTGATATGTACACGTTATGACACACTCTTAACGAGTTTTTATACCTTTTTCAGTTCCATGAGAGTTGCGGGTAAGTCCTCCATCCAACAATATTTGCAGTTGGGACAAGTTTGTTTCGAGAGTCTGTATCGATACATTATGGACTGTAAGATAGAAGCAAAGGGCGTGACTCCAATACCAGCCCCAATCAGTACTGCGTGGTCAGCGTTAAAGATGGCCCGAGTCGGCGTACCGTATGGACCCTCGATGGAAACCTGCATTATAGGAAGCAAATACAAGAATTTATTCAGACGTTCTAATCAATAGTGCTCGTACTGAGGTTGTTAAACGTGACGTCACAACTCGAAATTGGAATGTGAACCTAAACGAGTCATCTCCGCAGTAGGCTATCGATGTTTGGTGTATCGGGTAGTATAGTCGTCATCAGTTTGTAAGTGACGTCCCAGAGTAAGCATAATGCGACGGCAATAAAGATACTGTCCAAAGTTTTGGTATTGAAAAAAGAATTAACTTAAAGTAACGTCTTCTACACCAATGATTAACTTACCCTAGTAGGTGCAAATGAAATTACAACAAACGACCAATGGTGCGTGTGCTGTTAGAGTGATTTACATCTACATTCTAGACTGTGGACACTGCGGGACCGTGGCGTAGCTAAGAACGGGGGGGGGGGGGCTTTGGGAGTGATCCAACCCCAAAAGTCACTCGCCCACCAGAACCCCCACTGGGAAATCTATATAAGAGTGAAAAAATGTCTAAAAGTATAAAATAATTCCACATTTGAAGAGCCCGATCCCCACCCCGGAGATTTGCCTGCTGGCACATGAATCCAAACGTCATCTGTAATGAACAAATGTATCGAAATGTTATTGTTCTCGTTAGCGGATTTTGCTTAGAGCGATTTTAGAAACTAAGAATAATGAAAATAATGTTCAGGCTAGTCTCAGGGTTAAGGTTAGGGTAAAATATTTTGTTGCCCCAATTCGTTGTGGGGCAAATGTTACGCTTCCCGTCATCGTTATCCATTCCTTTTAGTACTTTAATTTTCCTGTAGTTACTGCACTCCTCTTCCTAGACATCTTTGATGCTCTTTTGCAAATTAACCTTTCCAAGAAAGACAACTGATGGAAGCCGCCCACATATTCTCTTTCTTGTAATCTATATCTATGGATGTAGTACTTCCACTATGATGAACAGTAAAACAGCACAAATCAATCTACTACACTCATGAAACTATGTCAACGAAAAACGATGTTCAAAACAGCCAGCGTGTTAAAGGAAAGTTTATCTTTGACAAATATTTGCAGGTTGAATCTAGTCCCCAAGGAGAACCTTTGAAGCAAGACGTTCGCTGATTTTTTGAAAGCTGAGCTATTTTCTCTAAAATTCAATTATATGACAAATGCCCTTATAATGGCTTCAAGTTATACTAACACCTCTCGCGTTGTGATACTTCTGTCGGTGGTTGTCTTTCTATAATTTGTTCGTACATTGGGTGTGTCAAAGAAGCGGATATAGATTTACAGGTTTCGCTGGAAAATTGGAGTACTCTTTTACTGGCATGGTTACAAATGTCTTTACAGACATATGAATTGGATTCGAAATTGAAAGAGTAACACAATACGGCCGAAGCAACTTTCTTTTACGATGCAAAAATATATAAAGCTGTGGCGCGTAATGTGAACTTGCAGTTGGAGTAACGGGGAGGGGGGGGGGGGGGAGAGGGCATCAGGATTTGCTTGACAAGGAGGCCAAGCTCCTCGTCGGGCCAGCAACCCGAAGCCCCGACAAGGGCGTAGAGTTGCCAAAAGGATGTCGGAAGCAAAATTTTAGGTTTTTATGGAAGGAAATTCGAATATTTTGGACTTTTATTAAAGAAAATGTTGTGTTCTTGTTGAATTTGATTTTGCCCGAAGGATTTGCCTAATTTAAAGAAAAATCAAGAAAACTGGCCGAAGTTGGAGACTTCATATTTTATTGTACCCATTACGCCTGGCTTCGACGAAATTAGAAAATTTCCTCGACGGGCAGTATTCCCGACTGGGGGCATGGTCTCCTGTCCCCTACCTGGCACCACCAATGGGAGTAAATAAAGACGATTACACAAACCTGTAACAAACGCTTGTTGTTTTCTACTTGATCGTCAAACTCTTTGATTTTGGAGCACTTTCGACTCTGTTGAATACAAAATATAGCACAGTTCTTAAAAAGTAAATTTTTAGGTATATGTTACAGGCGCGGATCCAGACATTTCGAAAAGGGGGAGGGGGGTTCAGCCCCCTTGAATATTCTCCCACATTAACATTATGCTTATTTTTGCCTTTTTGTTATTGTTGATGTGGCGAAAAAGGGGGGGGGTTGAGGTCGGGAAAGCTCCCCCCTTGGATCCGCGCCTGTGTTAGGAGAAACATTTAATCTGAACGATCAATTTCCCTCAGTATTAATAGAATTAAAAATCACGTTGTTGACCTGACCCCACATATTTTCCATAACATTCAAAATGTAACTTTTTTCTTCTGAGTTATCATACCTAGGGGCCCCAGCTGGAGAGCAATGGTGTCCATTGCCCCGGCTGGCAACCCCGTCGGACGGAGAAATTGTCCAGTTTCGTCGAGGAGCCTCACCGAGTATGATCAAGGGTGTATTCGCCGACAATCACCAGGCCAGCCGTCTCGACACTTTACTTGTTTTGCTCTTAATGAAGACAGATACATCAGTGACGCCCTCCCCCCTCTGTATCAATATTTAACAGCTTACTGAGCAGAGGTAATGTTTATGCTTACCAGTTCCCGGCTTTACAAACTAAGTATCCTACTGCTTTCGGGAGAGAACAGTCTGCCAGCCATGTAGGCTGTTAGAGCTTTAGAATACCCGTATCAGGGCAATTCCCTCAGTAGCAGGACAATACGTATGTGACAATGAGCACAGAGGCACAGACTGCAGTATCAATACATAATTCAGAGAACCCTGAAGTTTTGTTTTGTTAAAGATCACGACCCCTGCATCCCTTTCCTTGTACTCTTTTTCAGATAATCTTGTGTTCATTGGTTCGTAGCACCCTGAGACAGTGTCACTTTTGAACTAGAAAGGGCCATCCCCTCACAACTTATCACACTTGGGCTTACTTTCTTTCAACACATATACCTCCTTACATCAAAGGAGCAAAACATTTTGCCTCAAGATCTACTTCTTTGTATTCCTAACGATATCCTTCCACCATTTGTAATTAGTTCTGTTTGACAATGTTCAATTTCAAAGACTGATCAACAGTTACCCAAAAATGAGATATCAATAAGGCTTCATAGATTTAAGTATTCTATTTCCAGTAGGCTATTACATATTTAACTTGACAAAGGACTTACAAGTATAGGTTTACTTTGACTCGAGGCACGCAATGATCGTCTAGACTTTAAAGATGGCGGCTTTGACGCTGACCAAGATCGTCTTTTGTCGGCTTGTGTTAGACTTTGGGTGATGTAGTTCAGGTTTTCGTCTTGTATCTGGTTAGCAATAAAGTCGTACAATCCGTGTGTCCAATTTCCGATTGATCGTACATGAAGGGAAAATGTGCCTACATTAGAATGCAAAGATATACATGTGATAAATATTCATGATTGGGTCCCAATTTACCACCCAATCCTCAACATGATATTATCTATAATAATAACTCTCGAGACTTCTAACCTTAACCTTTTTTCATTTCCCTAACCCTAACCTAACCTGAAAACATGATATCATGCATATGATGCCTGTCTCGAGACACAAAAGTGATACCTTACAAAACAAAACGCTGAGAATTTGGTGCAATTTACATGGTTCCTGACCAACACCGATCATTTATACATGTTACTTTCGGTAGGCCTACTTACACGTACATATGACTACACGTTTGGATACACTGATTTTACATGTATGCAAGTATTATAATCAGTCACATAACAACATTGACAATACAGGTAATTACACTATATGTCATACTTGGCATTTTCTCTCGATTTAAAATGACGCCAATGTGTTGTAAGCATAATAAGAGGAAACATTCCCAAATGTAATGGAGACCAAAAATATTTAAAGTATCATTTCCTCATTTGTTATCTATCCGTCCTAAAGTAATAAGAATGAGCCCACGTCCCAAGCAACCCAGAAATAAAGTAAAGCAAGCAACGACGCAGTAACGCAGCAAGAACGCCAGACAAGGGGATCTAACTTCAAAATTTGTAAGTCATTTCCCTGTGAGCTGTATCATCGAGTCCATTATCATCTATCTCTCTCAAAGAATGTCGAAGCATGCAAGCGAATGAGGAGGGGTCTGGGGGTAGCAGATCCCTCGGCCCCACCCCAAGCAAAATAAAATTTCAAACTCCGAGCCAAAAATGTCGATTTTATAGAGCATCCACACTGTCTTCTCAGATTCCCACAACGTCAATAAAGCGAGCTACCTTCAAAGATTCAACGTTGCATATAACGTTAGTAACAATGAAATCTATTGGCTTGCAAGCCGACCATATTCTTTCCAAAAATAACGTTTCCCCCAATTTTTTGTCCATGTCAATTTTCAATGGGCTTTAAAGCAAGTTAAGACGTCTTGACCAAGCGGCGTGGCATGCGACTTTGCTCTAAAATCACAAGATATTCTCATGAGAAACCTACATGAGAAACTTTCCTCCATTACATTTAGCAAATTTTAGCTCTTCTAGTCCTCATCTCACTGTAACTTTAATTCTCTTGCCTCCCGTGTGAACACACTGAGCTCAGTGGTTTATCTCTTCTACAAATACACCAAGCTCATTGAACTATGAGAGTTTATTTACTAACACAAAGGAGGTTCTAACTTGCTGAGTCAACTGTATTATTAGTTACACAATAGGCATGGAGAACAGCAGCTCAACAGCCTGGCTGAGGTGGAAGAGGATGTGAACTGTCTGCTGAGCTAGTCAACTGGAAACACCCGTCCAGGTAGGGAATCGGCGGGTGTTTGGGAGCTACCTAAATCTAATGGGGGAGAAGCCCAGCATGCCGTACGTAAAAACACTTTCGACATTATCTGGTGAAATGTACCAATTTGTCCATTACTATCTTTCTCGAAAAAGAACGCCAATAGAACCTTTCTTTTAATTTACTAGATCTAGTGTTTAACTTCATTCTTTTGAAACGAAATGTCAAATATTTATGTAAAAGCATTTACAAAATGGAATGAAATAGCTAAATGTAACCGAAATAGCAATGGATACTGTAAATAATAATCTCTTTTTTGTAACATGTCATTAAACTGATAAAAGCAAGTAATTTCTTTAGAATGTTACTTATAAGTTAAGCATAACCATTTTTTAATGCAAGATCTACACCGCTTTACTTCATTCTTTTAAAAGAAATTTCAAATAGGCCCATGTATATACAAACAGTTATCACTTTTACTAAATTCTGAGTGTTTAACCTAATTTCTTAGTATCCTGACAAATTAATGTCTTCGTCTCAGGACCGTAGCCAGACAAGGTAGTGGAGGGGGCGAGATAGATTCTAGGGGGACGAAAGCTTTTCAGGGGGAGATATACTAAAATGCATTAGAGCGATGGTATTGGAACTTCTAGGGGGGAAGTTTTTCAGGGGGTTTCGCCGCTGCCCTCCCTCCTTGGCAACTGGCTTGCTTCGTGACGTCTTTCTGACTCTTCTTTGTTCGCTCGTTTGCTTCAAAGTCGCTAGCTTTCGTCAACACTAGTTTTTTCTAGGCTCTAAACACGCCTGGGTCACGACGGAACTAAACCAACATATTCGGTCAAATTTTAACCCAATGTGGGTCAAATGTAGTCTTATTTTGGGTCATTGTTTGACCCAGTACTTTACATCAGTTCCCCACAGACCCATTTTGAGGTCAAACTGACTCAACTTGTATTAGCCCATACAGTGCGGTGGCCACCATATGCACTCTAAACGTAAGCTGGCTTTCCATATGTAGGTGATCCATCATACGTCATACGTCATCCCTCATTTGACGTAAGTCAAGTCCTTTTCCAATACTACTATTCAGCATAATGAAAAGTAACCGAAAGGCTTGTGCTCGTCTGCTATGTGCATATCTGTTATAGAGACTTGTAAACACATGACATTGACCTGCTATCCCCTGGTCCATTATGTCGGCTATACTGGCCCAGAAATTAGCAATCTCAATGGCATCCTTATGTTTGTTACTTCAGGCGTCATACAGCAAAGGTTTTCCTAAACTAAGGTAATCAACTTCTCGAAAAGTGTGTCTGTATAACTTTCATTTTGTGATCGCAAACACGCATGCTTTGGGAAATACCTAAAAAACTACGTCATAAAATGGCATTTGACGTACGTCAATCCCCAAAATACGGATCAGGTAGCGATTAAATCGGAGACGTATGACGGACGACGGACATATGGAAAGGGTCTTGTGACTTTTCTATGGAGGCAAATTTTGCTGATGACGGATGACTGATCAAAAAAAAAACCAGATATATGGAAAGCCAAAAAGGCTTTGTTTTGAAGGAGTGGTCGAGGGCAAGTGAGATATAGCCTTCCTTCTGGAAATTTTCCAGTTACATCGGTTTACTTGCTTTTGCTCTCAGTTTCTTCAATGAAAGCAGAATTTTCAAATTATCTTCAACAAGAGCCTTAAATTTTGAAATCCAAATCAAATTTCCCAGATTGGGAGCACTTCGCTTGCCGAAAATTTTGCTTTGAAGTACCCCTTACTTTTGTCGGGGCTTCGGGTTACTGGTCTCATGTCCAGCAAACCCTGGCGCTAAGTCTGTGTTATAATAAATTTTGTTAGTGAGGTATAAACAAAGCAGAAACAAATTGACCTGAAGTGAATTTAAAGCACGAAGGAAAGAAATTAAGAAAAAAAAATTAAAAAAAAAATGCAAGGGACTTTAAAGGCGAGGAAGTCTCCAATCAAGCTAACATCTACGTATGTATAGGTCATTTCTCCACGAAATAATCAATGATGAAAAGTTACGGAGAAAAATATAATACGTCGAAATTTTAACTGTTCGTCTCAAATCATGTCAGAACAACATTACAAAACTAAAATCTGTACAAGGCATTTGCAAAGGAAGTCTACTTCAACGATCATGGTAAGTCATTTATGGCTACACTTTGTTTAAAATGCTCAAGTTAGTTTCGCCATGTGCCGAAAAGGGGAATCAAAATTTTGGATATCTGGGGCAATTGCACCCTCCAAACTGTTGATTACGAACAAGTTTTGAAACTTGAAAGAACTCGCAAGAACGGAGACTGGACAAATTTGCTTATGTGTTTACCCTGGAAAATTACACTCTAAAAAACGTCTGGTGAAATTTCACCAGTCTATGTTGATATGCCACCTACACAATCCAGGCTGGTTATTTATTTCACCAGGAAATAAGGGTCATGTGAACCAATACACGGGTGAATTTAACCAAATACCTGGTAATTCTTCTAGTGTTTAACCAGTTGTTTCGTTAAGTCGAATAAGAATTCCTGGTTAAATTAACCAGGATTGTGTAGGTGGCATATATATAAACAAGGAACCTGGTTAAAATTTCACCAGATATTTTTTAGAGTGTACTCTGAACTGACTTTTTCGGAACAATTGTGGAGCCCCTTTGAGCCCCTCAGTTTTGCATAGGATTATTGGGACAATTAACTTGTGATAATCATGATAAAGAAAGTTAAGAAGATACTGCTCCAGTGACACCCTTCCACCACTGCCCCCTCTACCCGCTCCCCAACTGGACGTTGAATCTCCTTGTTTTAACTAGTTTGACTTTTGCTCTTGTGATCTAGACTTTCCTTGCATACAACTTCATTTGAGGAAGGTTTAAAGCTCTCCCAGGGTCAGCATTCGTCATAGATCTCTACTTATAACATGGGTTACACCCCTTACCCCCACAAGCACCGCCATATACGAATTGGACATTTCGATCCCTTTACTAATCTATTACTCCACAGTTACTTGTGTCCACCCAATTGCACTCCCCTTCTTTAAGAGAGCCATCCTATTTTTGTGATTTATTTCAGCCATTGCTACTTACCTTTTTCTTCGGGGGCACTGCTAATGGTGAATGGATGCCACTCAAAGGCAGTCAGAGCTGGAATCTTGATGAAAACGTAATCACCAGGTTCATAGTCAAAGTTAGGAGGCCGGGTTATCTTCAAATGCGTGACCTGTAAGATTAAGATTAGATTGCAAAGGTTTTCCCCAAGGACCTTTTTACTACTGCAGCAATTCAATATCTTACCGATATGCTTGGACCAGGGAGCTGGTAAAACCTCCCTATTTGAACCGGCAAGAACCAAAAAGTGTACTGAAAAGTGTATATTTGCTGCTCACCTTTAACTGGGTTTAAAGCATGCTCTGGTGACCAAATCTGATGTTTAAAATTAAAAAAAAAAGACGCAGAAAAAATTCTGTGTAAGCCAAGGTAAAACCCCATCTCAATAACACCTTGTATTTGTAAGATACTAATTTTTGAAAAACCAAATATTTTTCAGCTTCCCCAGCACAAGATAGGAAATCTTTGATGTCATGTGGGGAAATTAATTAGACCTTGCTTTTGCATTTCTTTATAATCTGGATGCCACTATACTGAATACTTCATAACTTGTATTAACATAAGTATGGAACAGTTTACACAAGATACATGAGGAAAAACTGTCTTAACGTTCCAACAGTATCAAATTCCAAGGGCAAACAAGGTAATCAATTATAAAGGGTTAGAGAGGAATCTGAAGCAATAAATTCTGTGACTTTCATGAAACCTGGAGGCAGTAACCAATCTTCTAAGGGATATCTTGAGTTAAGAATGGAGTTTTGGTACGGGGTTTGGATGACATGTAATAACAAAATCTCTTTTATATGAGGTCCCAAGAAAATGCCATCAGACAATGCCCTTTTTAAGTAGCATTGGCGGGTGCTGCTTAAAGCCAGTTTTATGATAGAGCCAAGCGAAAAACTGAATCTAAAGGCCTACTTTTAACGAGTTTTGAAACTTTAAAAGCTTAACGTAGCGACTCTTTCCTAAAGGTCTTTACGGAAGACTAGAGTATGTAATCCACTTGCCAATCCGCGGGATGGATGTCTTTCGTGGGGATCAATTTTGCAGGGTGTTGAAATATTTGGACCATACTTATATTTAGTGCGTAATAGTTAAGACTAAGGGCAAAGAAAAGTAGGAGTATTCCAGCTGAATGTTAAGCTTCAGCGTTCAAAGTATTTAACTCGAAGTATTAATATAATGCACCACACGGCCTTCAACTTTTATTGAAAGTTCATGACAGGAAGCTGTTTACCGTAAAACGATGTGATCCCTCTCTAAATCTCTAGTGTGTCAGAACTTGTTTGTTTTAGCAATTAAACTAAATGAAAGACTCCAAAGCTTGTGGCACTATGGGTGAGAAAATCAACTTTTTATGCAGCTTACCTACCCCGTGACCAGACAAGGTACTGAAGGCGGTGTTGAAATAGCTGGTAGGTGGAGATGCGGCGAAACATTTTTAAAGGGCGATATATAATGCACTATGTCAATGGTAATTATAATTTTTTTTGAGGGCGCCGCACTCGACCCCTGGCCACGGACTTGAATCTAACTCCTTGGCGAAAGGTTACAATCGAAAAAATAATCATGGGAATAGATTGTGTAGGCGGGGGTTAGGGGGCATGACCCCCGATTGGGGAAGGCTGACCCTAGTAGGGGAAATTTAAGCGTAATCCTCGACTCGTTAAGTCCTCCACTGGCGTTTATTTTCATGGACTTTGATAAAAACCCAAAATTTTCAAATTTTCTCAAAAAAAAAAAAACACCCAAAAGGTTTACCTTCTGATAAATGCCGCAAATTTTCAAATTTTCTTCATAACAACCTCAAAATTTTCGGCGACCTGAAAATGTTGGGTCTGTCATGCTTCCGACAATTCATAACTTTTTGGGAGGCTTCGAATTGCTGCCCTCGTCGGGAGCTTGCCCCCCCCCCCGTCATGCAAATCCTGACACAGATGACCAAATCGATCACACAGTACAAATGTCACGTGCTGCACGTAAGCAGGGAGTTGTCATAGTAACAACTGCACGTAAGCAGGGAGTTGTCATAGTAACAACTCCCCGTTGTATGGTCAGGAGCGGGGGATACTTCGAGAAGTTGATTTACTTTTAAAGACTCGCAGTTTATAGCCTTCTAAAAGATCTTAAAGGATAAATGCTTAGATAAATAACATTCATTTTGGAGTCGTGACATGCGAAAGTGGGTCCGCGAAGCATGTCCTGGCATGAATAGGCAGATGGAAGCTAGTATGTCAGATTTTCAGGGTGTCTTCAAAACAAAACTCCACATTGAAAGGAGCCGTTGGCACATCCAGTACCAAGCAGACCCGGGAAAGTGTAATTGGCACTGATTTCCTTCAGCTTTCAGACAAACTGGCAAAGTGTACTTCCTAGTCAAGTACCACAGTTCGAAGTTTGTCAGTTAAAACAGATGAAAACTTCATTTGTAATTCCTTATTTGAAAGGTAGACACGGTTACCGGATGTTCTGGTATCAAATAGTGGGCGGTAGAGTACCAGAGGTTGCAAGTTTAACTACTTTTCAATGGAGAGGGGGAGGGATTGCGAGCCTCCTAATCGGGGTTTTACCCACTCTAATAGAACATTATCGTGCGCAGTTCCAAATGTGCAACAGATGTTAATGAAGGCTTAAAGCAGTCAAATAGCTCCATGCTTAAAGAGAAAATGCAGTCAGTCCAGTTAGGTTTAGTACTCCGTCGTATCCTAATTCATGAATGGCTATTTGTAATCATGCTACACAGTATTATTTGTAACTGAATGATTAAAATAATGCAGAGTAACTCCTTGTATTACCTTTAATATTAAACATTTGTGTTCAAAAAGATCACGAAAGACGCTTGCGAGGGGCATTACGGGAGGTATGAAAGATTTCGCTGATTTTTCGAAATAAATATAGCACCATATAAAGTAACCATAGTTCAATTTACTTTTACAGAGTTTAACCCCTTCTTACTATTGCATTTGCTTCTCTGGACCGGAAATCTGGAATCCACTTAATTAGAACTTAATAGAGCCATACTTTTATACCAGCTTAAATGTATATTCCTGTTGTCGCTTGCTTGGGGGTGTCATGGGGTTCTTTGTCATGGTAGAGGGGGTGAAGGATCGGTACCTGGTGTAATGTTTTGTCGTGTTATTGCTGTTTAAACTTATGCTTGATCTTAATTATGCCTGTGATTGTTATCGTTTGTAACGTACTTGTTTTCTTTTTAAGGGTTTCCTTCCTTTCAAGTTTTGTCTTCACACTTAATTTGTAAACTTCTCAGTCATTGCTCCTGTTTGTTTCTTTCTTATGTTGACTTGAAGTGTTTAATGTGACTGTATTGGCTGTATTGTTGTATAAGTCATAATTGTTATCTGTATCTGTTGAGCATTGATTGAAATAGAGTGAACTGAATTGAAATGGAGGGCGACTGTTTATTCCTACAATCAAGTTCATCGAAGTTCAGAAATACTCCCTGAGACAATCGTCTTGAATGCCAGGCAAAATTGTTAGTGGGCCGTGGATTGACGTTTATTTTATTTGTAACATAACTGCATCATACCAGTGAGTTATAAAATTGACGAAGTTAAGAAGCTTCGTGGAAGACATAATTAAACCGTTAAAGACACAAAATGGCAAGCAGAAAGCGTTCTATATACAATAGAATCGTCATGAGGCCGAACATACTCATCCGGTCGAAAATACAAAAGTGTTATTTCAAGTGGGAAAGGGGAGATACTTTTTATTCTCGGAATCTGGATGCATTATCATAATTGAAGAATTCCTGATTAGTTTAATGGGGGATGAAAGGTCCTCTGAGGTTAATATAAAACTAGAGCTATACTCCTGTTCATGATATCATCTAAACATGTGTTATTTAAAGGAAAGAAAATGGATTACATTGCATAAAAGTTAGAAAGTAAACTGTCTTAATCCAAGGCAAAAGCTGAATCCTCATATATTGCGTGGTTATTGAGGTATCTTCATTCTTCTCACTGACATGGGAGCTGACAATATAGAAACAACTCCAATTGTTGCACATCCAGTTCACATTACTTGTTCATGTTGAACCTGCAATATTTTGTTTTCTTTTTATTTTCTTTCACTCCACGCTTAAGGCTCGCATGTGCTTGTTGGTATCAAAATTCAAAGAAGCACCATTCAGCCAATTCAACATCTAAAATCATGTTCTGACTGGTCTTTGAACCTCCAAAATAAAAAGATTGGGTCAATAGAAAGGAAAAGATACAATTTCTTAAAAGGGAGCAATTAGCCTCTGATATCACAGTAGACTATAGTGTAAACTGGCGGCATCCTTGTGAATATGATCGAGGTAATTCAATATTTCAACAACCAACAAGATAATAAAAGGTATCATTTCTTTCGTTGGTTTCGAAAAATTGCTCTCTTTTTTGTGGTGCTGAAAAGTTCATCGGCAGTTGACACCTTTTCCTCCCTTTTAGTCCATATTGATAACTTAAGGAGTCGTACACATTCGTCCTAAATTTTCTTTGAAACACCTCTAGTAATTTCTTTGAAACATCAGATCTTCTCGATTTTATTTGTATTTAAAAAAATTTTGTCATCAAGTTTCACAATACCATTACATATCTCGGGGAAGCAAAGGAGATAACGTTGAAGAGAACTATTTGTTAATGGCAGGTTTTCAGATGAGTATCACCAGAAATTTCCACGATTTATGTAGGCCATCCCAAGAAAGTTCATTGAAATTAGACAGATGACTTCCTTTGACTTGATCTGTGCTTGTTCCCGCGAAAGGCCAAGTGTAAGGTGTGCTTCTTGGTTTATTCCTTGGATTAAAGGTTACAAATTGTTATGCCTTATAGTTTATAGTCTCGTTATGGCTTTACCATAGAAATTGAAGCAGGAAACATTGCTGTGTGTTGAACCAGCGAGACCACGAAATAGTGAGGGTGCTTCCGTTGTGAGACAGAAAGCCAGATGATCTTTGTTTCTCCATACGTAAAGTGTGCATTAACGTAGGAAGTTAAATGTCAATTTAGCCGTATTCCGAAAGATTATGAGTAATTTTCCCAACAGATGTAAGTCATGGTATCTTACGTTTTCGTTATGTAGTCCTGACTTAGTAGTGTTTGTATTACGCGCCGTTGCATTATTGCCGTACAGACAGCAGGATGGGTGGCGTCAGTCCAAATCGCAGCACATCATTCTACCTCACTTACAGTGGCGCCGGCACGGGGGGGGGGGGCATGGGGGAGGGGGGGGGGGTGCGTGCCCCAATCGATTTCAGAAAATTTTTTGGAAAATTTTAAAATGATCTCAAAAGGCGTTTAAGCTATAGATTTCTGTAGGGAGTAGGGTGAGGTGTGTTTTCAACCAAGTGATGGATCTGTAGTAATTATTTTCTATCACAAATGGTTCTCAAACTATCAGAATTATCCCAAATTTTTCGCAAACTATCAAAATTTTCGCGCGCTCCCCGCGCTTCAAACCTTACCTCAGTAATATCCTTATTGTCAATAATTTCCGGTAGTAACTCCCGCAGAAGCACAGTAACAAAAGTTGAAGGCTGTTAACGAATTCTCAGGTAAAAGATTGGCTTTGTGATTAGTATATTGTTGAGGAATTGAAAGTGTCTCGATGCAGAGGATCATGAATGCAGGTTTGGTCATAGTAATGTTATATAATGAAAAATTTCGGCCGGCTTCGCGCGCATTCGTCACGGTTTGCACCCCATCTTATGACCATTATTAAAGTTATAATACATGCAACTATTCTGATCACAACACTTTTCCGAGAAACATAAGTACATCTCCAACCTCTGTAGGCCTATGCGATCTTTCAGTCTAATTTGTAACATGATGTGGAAGGTTGAAAGTACGTATTTGCCGTTAAACATTTTTCAAATGCAGCCATTACCGGTATAAATGGTGATTGTTAATACACTTACGACGAAAAGGCATTTTGAAATGCGCTTTTTAGTCCTAAACCCCTTTTCCTATACCTGTCAGGGAGTCTGATACCACCTCCTTGCACCAATACTCTCCCTCCCATTCCCCGCTGGAAGCTGTTCGTCTGGAACTTAGTAAACATACGATAGTTGTAAAGTGCTCGGCATCATACTCTACAGCATCATTTGGATGTCAGGTAATATAAGCATCATGTCAGTGCCCCATTTTATATAATTAATCCAGGGCTTCCAGGAGGCCCTATACCGCTGTCTGCCAGCCTGACATGTACCCTTTAACAATGCACAATGAAGCAAGGAAAATTTTCGTAATAGTCCAAGAATGTTGCTGTGGACTTCAAGCACGTATTTTTGTGTAAAAACTTTCCCCGAATAGAAGGAATAAAGTAGCTAAAAGGCCGGCTTCAGGGGTTTGTTGACAACATACCCTTCTCTTGGACAACATACTCTCCTCTTTCACCTAATCAAAAATTGGAATTCACTAAACTATGGATATTTCCAGCAATGTATTATCAGTTCCAAAAATATACCAAAGATATCACCATTTTGCATCTAAGCAACCTTAAATTAACAAAAATTTCTCAAAGGGGAAGGGGAGGGGGACACCCACTCCCCTTAGACCCCTCCCCCAGGACGGCACCTTTATGAAGTGACAAAGGAAGGATTATCACTGCTGTAAATTATCGCATGGAGGCATACTCTCCTCTTTCACCCAACCATACTCTCCTCTTTCACCTAAACAAAACTTAATTCACTAAATTATGGATATTTTCCAGCCATATATGATAACTTCAAAAAATATCCCAAAGATGGCACCATTTTGCATCTAAGCAACCTTAAATTAACAAAAATTTCTCAAAGGGGGAGGGGACACCCCCTCTCCTTAGACCCCTCCCCCAGGGCGGCACCTTTTAGTGACAAAGGAAGGTTTCCACACTATTGTATACAATCGCAGGTACGCATAAATAGGTACAATTTACGCAGACTTGGGGAAACTGAGGTGGCATTTTGACGTCATCTGTGGTGCCCCCCCCCCCCATCACCAAATCCTGGCGGCGCCACTGCTCACTTAAATGCATCATGTGTATTTATATCTCATCTAACGATCTGAGGAAATCGTTGCTCCACCGAGAAAGCTAGCCGCACGGCGAGTTGTTTATACAACAAACGTCAGAATATTTAAACGGAAAAAAATACCGGATATTATCGACTGATTTCAAAGCATACAACGCAAACAACAACCGCAGTATACGTGCTCGTGTTTGGCAGCAGCATGCTGATAATTATTTCATGGATTTTAACAATCACGTTATAAACATAAAGGGATTTGGGTTTTGCCATAGCACATTAGCCTATACTCAAAGTTGAAAAACCGCGATTGAACGTACGGTACCAATCGAGTATTGTCCATCGAGGAGCCTCAGTGGAAGTCGAGGGCATGCTTGCAGTAGGTTAATTGCAACTCCTCAGTAAGAACACTATGTGACATTTGCACGCCTTCAGTGCATTTTGTCATATAGTGAGGCATAATACACCTGCTTTCAAAATTAATGGCATCCACTAAAATGCTAAATACGAGCAGGCGAAATTTTAAGGGGATACTAGCCTTCGACTTACAAATAAGACCTCAATCTCTCTTCTAAATGCCGTTAATGCTGTAGCGGTTCTAGAGTTTATGTGTGGAGGCGTGTATGATTTTCTTTGGAGGCCGTAGGGGTAGGCGTGGAAAGTGGGAGCGGTAAAGAATTTCCACTGAAAACCTGACTTGCTAAGCATAGGAAGGGCTGGGTCTCTACCAGGAAAATTATGAAATTTTGAGACTGTTAGATGCCATTGTCTGGCATCTGGAAATCAAGCAACGTACACAAACACATTGTTTCATCAAGCAGCCTGAGACCAATCTGCATTATGGAACAGGCTAGTAGTTTCTTATTAAACCCAGCTTTAGATGCAGTCTTCTCTCATCAAACAATTAAGATAAATTCTCAAACTTTGAAAGTCAGCTTTAATTTGGGGAATGTTTTAAACTAGCGGACTAGAGAGTGATGACAAATATTGAAGCTGGGTTCCGAAAAAAGTGCCTTTGAATCTACACATGAAAACGCCACTGAGAGCAAAAGTTCAAGTGTCGGGGAGACTGATTTTAAACATGCATTGTATCGTAAACACCCGTCTGCCCAAAGAAATGAGCAAACCTTCCCGAGCTGCTAAGTTTACCGTGTCTTAGGACAAACACAATATAAGAGAACTGAGAACAGCTAAGCCATTCATGATGGAATTCCCCACCTAAAGAGAAGGCTATGTATGTCTTCATGTCGGGATTGCTTACCACTATTCAGTTGTCCAATTCAAACTCTGAAATTAAAGACCCATATGGAGGGCAAAGCGGGCTGTAAAATTTGTGCGTTGTTTCAAATATTTTTCGTAGAATTACGAACAAAAAGAGTTTTTGTACTGGCCAGCTCCCAGCCTAACGAAATGACCAGACCTTGCATTCATCAAGTTTTGGGGGACATCTGGGAAACAACTGTTTTGTGGGTGGGAGCACACACCCCCTACCTTAAGCTACAATACCGATTGGTGCGTCTAGCTTGCTTTGAAAACTTTTACTAGAAATTTCTCGCATATTTCCGGAACGGCGCTTCTTAGGCCATACGCTGCTTATGATCCTAATATTTAAAACAATACCACCAGGTCATCCCAAATCTATAGCTTAAACCCAGTCATTTTAGACCAAATCAATCTTTTTACCTTTTTTGAAAAGAGGGAAAGGGAATCCTCTTCCATCCTCAGTGACGTCACCAGTGTATTTATGTTTATTAAGGACACAAGAAGGCCTGTCTTCCGCGATGCTACACAACATGTCATGGTTCAAATTCCCTTCCAGGATAAATCATGAGGAAAACTTGGCACGTGTTCAGGCATGGAAGTTACTACCTCCGAGGTAGTACTTCCATGGTTCAGGGAACGAAGGGACTGTTGCACGAAGAAATGGTGGAGGAGGGTGGGAGGGACCGCAAAGTTTGCCTTAGAAATCATACTGTGAAGTCTTCCATGGGTTCATTCATTTGATACTGAATATTTGTGACGAGTGTTAAGGAAATTATTGCATGGCAATGCTTCTAATTGGCCTCATTAGCCATTTGTCACTTCTTATAGTTACCGTAAATGTGAAAAATTGTTGTTTTTATGGGCTTAAGAGCTTTTAGTTTGCGATGCTCGTCCAACACCTCGATGGACCAACCTTCCTGGAAAATACAACATGTATTTACAACTGAAGCCTTGAAAACAACAGTTATTCATAAGAGGAGTTGAGAGCCTGTCAACAAAGTTGGTATAAGCTTCACTTATAGGTTGTATGTGAACAGGGGTTGCATGTGATTAATACCTATAATGGTAAAATGTGGCTGGTCACGAATTTGTAATAAATGAGTTTAATCATTAATTAACCTATCATTGACATTTCAGCTGTGTGTAAAATGTTCAGTTTGTTCAGTTTGACCATTTACCATCAAGGTGTATGAGTTTAAACTCACCGGTGTGACAAAAAATCATGAAATTCATGAACCAACTCAATAAGCCCCTTTAACACTCTCAGCTTTTAGCCATTTTTTTATAACTGATTCCTATCTGCCGTTTCTGACAAAACGCTGCATCGCCAATAAATTTTGCTTTCTTATGTAGTCTGATAACTCCTTGAGAAGAATGATAAGGGAAATATCAATATCCGGCGCCCTTCATGGATTACATGTAACCCATAAGAGTACTTGGGCTTGATGGTATTGCATTGAGTTTATGTTCAACAGTATGAATAGATCTGAAGCCATAGATTTACATATAAGGGTGCCCGGTTGGACAGGGAATTCAGGACATCTGATGACGTTATTGGAGAGGCTGAGCCGACCGAGGTGATAGCCAAGGTCCGCAGTCCTCGATGACGTCATTGGGGGGGGGGCTTATTTTTTAAACACTGCAGCTAGATCAATCAGCACCCTTGTTTTTTGTCCCTGTTCATGAAAAGTCAACAATATTTTGTTAAGTATGGCATCTTAGACCCCAGCATGGAGTTCACACTATACTCTCCGTGCGAGCGTCTTCCTTGATCTGTCCCTCAGGAGCGAATCCCTGTGAGAGGAAAGGCTTTCCATGGGACTGTGTCCCCTTTAAGCAGGATGCTTGGTTTTCGATTTCTGGCATTCTTCTGTGCAGTCGTATTCAAAATTCGTTTTAGTAAAAATGAAGGAAATTTCGTCGTCCTGATTATGATTTTAAGGCCCTGAGAGATAGGAAACCAGATATTGAGGAGATTCTATTCAAAATTCGCCAGGAAGCTCCCGGGCCCGGCCGTTGACTCATAATCCATGATATGATGCGAGGGCCTCCCATTTTGTTTCTCCTTACTCTGTCATCTCCCTGCTACACTACCTTCATAACTGAAGAACTTACTGCATCTTCTCTTCTTGTTAGTTATGCAGTTGAAGGGTGGAGAGGAGGGCACCATTTTCGTGCTGTGTTTAGGGCATGAGTTATCCCGTAATCTGGTGTGACAGTTAAATCTACCGTCAGGAGGTTATTTATTCTGTACTCTCTTGAGTAGTTGGTCTCCTGATCTACTCAGGTTTAAATCATCTCCTTGACTCATGTACCCATCAGTAAATCATTCCCCGATGATATACATAGGTGAAAGTTAAAATTGGCTACAGTAATTACCAAGGCTGAAAGAGAAAGTGCTTTGATATTCAGCACCCACGGAGAAGAGCTGATAGCCTCTCACCCAGATGTAGGGGGCAAAAGTTGGAAAACTTATGATTGAAGATACCTTTTTATGGATTAGACCATCAACGCCATTTGCTTAAATCTTTCCCTTATGGTAAAGCCGGAGGGGGGGGGACGCATGACTCAGAATATCTTCGTTGCTCTGGGCCGCAAAATACCTGTATACATCTGTCATAACCTATTCTTCTAATCTTGGAGCTGTAGATCTAACTATCCAATTGTCTGTACAGTCAAATATTACTTCTCTTCATATAAACAGTGAAAATGTAAACTTGGGCACATTGGTCTTATCATTAGCTGAATGCTTGTCGTGTACTGTACTCTTGCGAAATTTTATCCAAGTCTCCGGGTATGACTTACGAGTAGGTCGCCCCCGGAAGGATTTACCCCTCAGAAGATAGCCCAACAACAATCTACTCAGTGGAATGATCTAATCTGTTACACCGGTCGTGTATGCACCAAAGCGCAAACAAGTTGTCTTGTAAATATATTAAGCTCTTTATCCAAAGGAAACGAAATGTTTAAAGGCAGTCACCCCAAAATTGCTTTGAAAAATCAGCAGACCCTTGCAAATGTCCTCGTATTTGCCTTACAAGTACCTTTGAAGATGTTTGAAAGCATAACTGTTACAAAAAAGGTAAAGATTTAACAAGTAAGTAACAAATTTATTGTCACATGATTGAAAGGTGCTATTCCTAAATTAGTACAACGGTGTACGCTAATTCAAATGGGGGGGGGGGGGACTGCATTTTCCCTTTCAAGTAAGGAAGCAGTTCCCAATTTAGCACAGAACGACCCAGGTAAATAATTAAAATTGGGTTGACTGCATTTGTCGTTAAACAGAGCCGGTCTTTTGAATTTAAACTGGGAACGACTGTAGGTTATCTTCATTTTCAATCTACTTATCGTATCCAGGCAATCTTGAGTTTTAATTCATACAGTCCAGCCTTAAGTCACACAGCTTCGTTGCAATTAATTAACCCCTCTCTCTTAAATTACCTCCATCGGTGATTGGGCAATATCATGCAGATCTCCGTGGAAAAATTGAATGCTTACCCGTGAGCTGAGTAGATTAGCTTCTTTGATGTAGGACTTGCCTCCATAGACGGCAGTTCGAATGACTTCCATGTTTAGCACTTTTTCGTAGAAGAAAAGTGCGGCTGGGAGGAGAAAAAACTTCCAGAAACGAGGACCGTGAAGGAAAAGTAAGAGCCAGAAGACGTAGTACAATAAATGAGAAACGTAGAATACCTGCAGGGATAGAGAGAAGTATCTTGATTATGTCTAAAACAATAAGTAATAATACTTAAGCTGGTGTAGTCATAAGGCGTCACTACTGCTGAGTTCAGATTTGCTTATTTGTCGATAGAAACTTAATCTATACATGCACTTAGCAAGTAGCACAAGTAGACCATGGATTGTTACCAATTTGTTCCCCGAACAAACAGTTGGTGACATATTTTGCAGCTAGGTGTTATCGTACCAATGAGCCACTGCTGCCGGTGTTAGTTTCACTTTTTCACTTTTCCAAAGGAAAATGACCCAAATTTTAATACACTGCACTGGACGTGAACGACAATATTAGCCTAGGTCGTAAAAAAATCATCCAAAATATGTTTAAAGGTTGTGTGACATGAAAATAACATAGTTGGATATTCAATGTTAAAAGCATTTAAATAGATTAAATTGCCGCAATTTCCATTAAAATCCTTTAAATATTGACCATTTTACAGGGAAATTTCTATTTCACACTTGCATCATGAATAAACATGAGCTAAATATGCAAATATGTGACATCGAAAAAGGGACGTACCATATATGGCACATGTTAGCCTTTGTTTTTTCAACCTTAATTTCAAGGACACTGGTAGCATTGTTATTCCCTGAGGGGTTTATTATAAAAGTTAAAAGTTTTTCCTTGGAAAATATTGATATCACTCACCACACTGTAATCTATATGATCGGTAATTAAGAGATAATTTATGTAGGGTTAACAAAAGAAATCATAACACTATGCAACACTCACATTATTATTTTTGCATAGGCAATTAGTTTCTTCAGAAACCATCAAAGTTTGAAGACGTATATTTTGAGAACGGTAAAAGATATTGAAATAATTCGAACGGATCTTTGATTGGAGGACTTAATTGTTTAACTGAGAAGTGAAACAGCTCTTTTTGGTGGCATGTCACATGACCTTTAAATTTGTAGAAAGAAGTAAACAGATTTAAAAGGCTGTAATTGTAAGCTTTTGTAAACGTGAGTCAGTTGTTTTAACGATGAGACAGAGACCTCGGTGTACCGACATCATCTTGTCATCGCGACTACGGTAATTAATTAAAGCGTAAGCACCTTCGAAGGTCTGTGTCATAATACCATTGACGGTGAAGTATTACTGTAGGGCCCTTCGAGGTCTATCTGGGCATCGGGGAAACATTGCACGTAGGACACATGGGGTTTTAGGTAGAAATAATAGTAATAATAATACAGTGTGATCATGCTTGACCCTTCATTTTCACTAGGACTTAGAGGCGGTAATCATCCCCAACCAGTTACGAGCAGATGACTTGTTTTCACTATTGGGAGACTCTACGGGGGCTTCTCGTAGAGTAGACCTATGGTGTCCCTTCGGAGAGGTAGTAACTCCAGTTGGGAGTAGCTGAGGTTTTTCGCCTGCAGTGGCCCGCAGGACTTCTCTTAAGAAACACTTGTGGAGAAATCCTCAACGTAAAACTTCATGCCTTAGAGTTGGAATAGAGGCGTTTCAAATGCGACGTTAAAACGTTTAACTGAATAGGGAACTATGGAAGTTGATAGCAATTGTCCTAAGTCTGTTTTTTGATAGGGCTGCTTACGTATGCCAGTATCTTAGATTGTCTTCGTTGAGACAACACGAACCGTATATAAGCTGCAATGAACAGAAACCTTAAAAAGAAGTGTCTAGGCTCGAATCAAGTTTTGATATGTTAGCGGGTTACTTATTCTAAACACTATGGTGAAATTTGCATTGAAATTCGATACGTGGTTCTTAAGATGTTAGCAGTTAAAATTGTCGCATTTTTAACCCAAAGTGAATTTGAAGCAAGCACATATGACATCATAACGTCACATTAATGAACACTCTTTTGTTTTCTTTAAACTTTACAACCAATTTTCTTCTCCATAATCCTATGCTATCGGAATGTGAATGCATGAGAAGCATGGAAATTTTACAAACTTCCAACGTTGGCTATAATAGCTAGACAAGCATATATCATGTTCTTTCAGTTGAGATGAAAACCAAGCTGTACTTGGAATCCCACCTAAGTATCAAATTTTGAAAGATACCTTCAGTTATATTACGTGAAAAATATCTGACCTTGTTTAGTGGGTGAAATGAAATACGACCAGCAAGAAAAAAAGATGAGTATTATGACTTACTTTAGAAATGAAACTTTTACAGAAAGTCTTGGCAAAAGAAAACAATTTTAGACAATGAAATTTAAGAACAACACGTAGAGAGTATTGTGTTGCCCCTAAGGGAATCTGGAGCATAAACTTGATCATAGAACATCCACCCTGCTAAAACACTACTACGAAGTATCAAAACAAACTTTTTGTGTCTATAACCGATAGTTTATTGAAATGGTAGAAGTCTTTGGTTTGAATAATTTTGAGAAGGCAAAATGGCATGACGTTTACTGGATGTAAAAGCCGTAACGTTAAGCTTATTTCTATTTAAACAATTCGTTTGCATTCAGTAATTTTCGTTGACTTTTTTTTTACAACATCTCGCACCAAATCGTATCTAAAGAACTTCAAATTTTCAAAAATTTCCCAAAGGAAAGGCCTTGGACGCATTCCCTGACCTGCGATCTGAAACAACTTTCAGCCCCCAGCTAAGAACAGCTGCCTACCCCAATATTCCAAGTGTATTCCAACATGAAACGCAATCTACAGAAGACAGGCAGTGCAGTAATAAGTCTTGTTTATACGAGCAAACTAGAGGGAATCCCTACGTAAGTGTTAGAAACGAAAGTAAATAGTATAGTATATGACAGTACGTAAGAACGTGCAACATAGAAACGGACATGGATGGTATTGTGTGTATGGTATGTACTGCCTGTATCTACCTCCCAACGTGGCTTAAAACTCATTCGTGGTCATCTACACACCCTTCCATACTCTCTAAATTTAAAAAAAAATGATTGAAAGGGTAAGTAGCTTTTTTGTTGCTCAGTAGTAACTCACCCCCAAAGCATTAAAAATACGACTCGAATACGAGTGGATAGCACCCATTTACATTTAGAGAGTAATCCATTGTCACACCTCTTGAAAAGCGGTAATGAGAGAGATGGTGACGCCGTGTCACTTTTGGCAGGAGGGACGGATTCAAATTATTTTCGGGGAGAGGGATGGGGGCTGGAAGCCATTTGTACTGTTCTCCTTCCGATTGTTGTTTGTGTAGGAACCAGTGTAGGTCATTCGAAATTAACAGCAGTCAAACAACAACTGCCACCTGTGATGATGATGTATCTATTGCTCTTTAAAGAATCTCGAAATTCAAACTCTCAGCACTATACCATTAAACATTATTCCGTTTCTGTTTTATGGTAGAATGTATGCAGTATTAAGGTAAGCAATGTACTCCACAACCTTTAGGAATACTAGCCACTCAAAACTAAATGCTTATCTTTTTAACGCAAATTATGATTCTTACTTGAAAATGTCCAGTCCGTCGAATGCAGTTCATGGAAAACCCGATCATAATGACCAAAATTATATCAAGGGCCCAGCCAGACAGAAAGGCTGTCCCGGCTACCCATGGATGGCCAAGTTGAGTAAGGTGTGGATTTGTAAGCAAAACTTCGATTACGGTTATTTTGCCATCACTAGCTTGTGCAATGGCATCTGTGAAAGGAAAATGATAACATAACTTGAGAATATGTACGGGTATGAGCAATCTTAGATTACATCGTTAATAACATTTTAATGTCTTCTTTGGCAGAGCTTTCACATACCAATGTGAAATACCTGTGTATACATTGCATGCACGAACTTGTTTAGTTAGCATTAATATTCACTTGCCGTCTCTAAAGCGTTGCTAGTTGGAAGATCTGGTGATCATTTCTCAAAACGCTGAAATTTAAAGTTATGTAGAGGAAGAAATGTACAAAAAGGAAGTATGTAAAACATGAGAAAAAATGGGACTACGACACTTGAGATACCTGAATACAGTGATGTCTGTCGTACGGTATTAATCTCCCACCCAAGGGTGCGTGAAGAGGGCTGAGGTAGGGTTGGAGGACAACATTAACATTTGGTTATAAAGGGAAGTTCCAATCATTACCTTTAAATTCTGATTTTGGCAAGTTCCTGATATTTGTTCTCTGCTCTAGTCAGATAAGCAATGACTGTCAAAGATTGTCATCTTAAGTCCTTCGATTGCGTCTATATAGTTGCCGTTTTTTGAGGAACTTGAAAATATGCTCCAGTTTTACAGTTTTCAGTTGTATTTATTTATCTCTTCAACACATTTCCAGTATCTAGAAAGGTGTCTATATCTTTGAACTATGGAAGCGTTTACATGTCGATAGGGCAAAGAAGACCCTATCCTTTATAATTACTATTGTTTAGGATTGCATCCTAAAGCTCGTTTGGAAACGGTTTTTCTTTCGGGGTAGGATCTGATCCTAAAGGGGCGATCATGTGAAAAAGAGTGCAGTACAAAGCCTTTACCTGTTTCCTATACCACAGAGGCGATCAAAACTGGTTATGTGAAAACTACGGCAGCATATACAGTCCTTACTATATAATAGTTATATGTAATAGTATATACGTATATACTGTAAAAGTAAAAGGTGAGGCAAGTACTGTATAACAGGAGCTCCAACTTTTGCTCCCAAACGGAACTGCTTTTATGCAGTATTTTCTGTGAAAATTGGAAGAGTTGAATATATTGTAGCTGACACAGAGTGGATTGCCGGAGGATGGGTTATATCTGAGGAGATTTCGAGGGATGCATATTGAATCCTCTTGTTGCATGACCGTGTGCCTACACAGTATAGCAGTAGTGCTAATTATGCTAAACCGTTTGTATGCATATGAGCCTACAGTACTATACAGTGACCAACCTAACATAATGTGGTGGACTATCCTGAAAAAATATGGCAAGAGTAAGCACAAGAAATAGATAAAGTAAAAGTGAGGAGGATGAGGAGGTGGGCATGTAGAAAAAGTAACTGAAACGGACAAAACAGTGGGGTGTGATGTGTGTGACACTTGGTACCACTTAGTATGTGGTGGTGTTCGTCATGAATTAAACAAAGCAACAGAATTTCAGACCTAAAAGAACAAAGAAATTACCATGGCAGTGTAGAATACGCGGGACATATGCAGTACACCTGCAGCAGGAGATTCTGAAGATGAGTCAAAGATAGGAAAAGACGGAAAAGAAATTGAAAGAGATGGAGAAAAAATTGGACAGCAGTGACCGTAAAATAAATGAAGGTGAAGGTGAAGGTAGAGGAAAGTAAAGAGGATCTAGAACAGGTAAAGGCAAATGTCGAATGTGCACTAGGATGGAAAGGAGAATTAGAGGATATCAAGGAGAAACTGCTTTAGATTAAATTACATCCTAGCGTGGTTGATTATGAAGGAAAAACAGAAGGGAAACAGAGAGGGAGGGAAGTCATTGAGGCAATGGAGAGAGAAAAGAGTAGAAATAGAATTGTTAGTAGTAACAACAGATGAGATAGGAAAGGATCTGCAGGGGAAAGGAAAAGATTATTACACAGCCTTTGTTTTCAGAAAAGATGGCAGTCAGAAAGTTTATGCAGCTGTAGGCCAAGAAGTTCCTGAGTGTAGAACATGAGAACAAGGATGTTAAAAATAAAGTGCTGCAAAGAGTAAAGAAAATACAAAAATGATGTACAGTATAGAGACGTGTATATACGACCAGACTTGACATACAGGCAATGGAAGGAGGAACACAAACTTAGGGAAGAAAGGGAAGCAAGGGTCCAAAAAGCAGAAAAGAACTTACGAATAAAAAATGGACAACTTGTGCAAATCATAGTACCGCAACAGTTACAGGAAGGAAGGTTAAGAGAGGGAAGGATCCCTTCATGGATATAGTAGTAATTAAAAGGAAAAGAAAAATTTACATAACTGAGAAAGCAGGAAACAGTGTTGAATCGTTTTCATTTTAATGCAACGAGCATTAGGAATAAGATTGAGTTATTACAAGTATATGTAGAGAAATATAATTTGATGTTGTGTTTATTACAGAAACATGGTTGAATGAATCAATTAGTGATGGAGAAATCCAACTACAGAATTACAATTGTTTCAGAAAGGACAGACATGGTAGAAGTTGTGGAGGTGTGGCGATTTTTGTGAACAAAGATAAACGAAGTATAAGGATACAGAAAATTGGACAGTTTCAAGAAGCACTGTGGTATAACATAAGGGAAAATGGAAACAGCATTATAGTAGGAGTGATGTATGGAGCCCCATTAATAACTTCCAAAGATGATGAGGACCTACTAGGGACCCTAAGACAAAGGAAAAAGTACAAGCGAGTGCTGGTAGTGAGTGATTTTAATTTTCCAGATATTAAATGGCAAAACCTGGAGGCAGATACAATTAAGAGAGTCAAAGAATTTTCTGCAGGTAAGGCAAGACAACTTCTGGTATCAGAATATAGATCAGCCTACGAGAGGTAATAACAGTTTGGATTTACTGTTGACATCTGAAGAAGAAATGTTAAAGAGCATAGAAACCGGAGAGCGATTTGGAACTGCAGACCATAATTGTATACTGTGGAACTGTGTTGTGAATAGAAAACATAAAAAGGAGGTGTTGGATCGCAAGAAAGCGAATTAGGCTAAAATTTAACATGAGTATGGACAGATAAATTGGCAAGATTATAAAAATGTGGTATTAGATAAGTTATGTGGGGACTGGTTGCAGATGTATAATAATCACATTTAAAAATATGTTCCAAAGAAAGTTATTCAAGATCAGAGACCTACCAAGATAAAATGGGTTACAAAGAAACTCAAGAAGTTGATCCGTAAAAAGAGGAAAGTATGGAGAACGTACAGGGAAAATAGAAGTCAGGCTCAATGCGAAGCATTCAAGAAGTCACAAATGGAATTAAAGGAGATAAGATTGGCAAAGAGAAATTTTGAAGTATTATTCTCCAGCAAAATTAAGGACGACCCCAAAACATTTTACTCCTACGTAAGGTCTAAACAACGCATTAAAAGTCAAGTGGGACCTTTAAAAGATAAGAAGGGGAATATTATTGCAACAGATAAAGATAAAGTGGAGGCCTTAAACAAATTTTCTAAGACAGTTTTCACTGAAGAGGATGTTACTATGCCAATAGCTACAAAGATTTATAAAGGTGACCAAGAAGGAAAATTAAGTTCTCTAGACATAACACTGAAGAAATAGTTATGTCAATGATTGGAAAATTAAAGTAAGGAAAAGCAGCAGGACCTGATGGAGTGAGGCCAGGATATATCAAAGAATTAGCTGAGCAAGTACTGAAACCACTGTCGATTGTATATCAGAAATCACTGACGGAGACTAAAATTCCTAAGGAGTGGAAATTTGTCATCATAACACCACTGTATAAAAAGGGGGTCAGTTTCTGATGTTAGTCATTATAGACCGGTGGATTTACCATCAGATCGGAAACGCTTATGGAGAATATGTTGAGAGATACTATTGTGAAACACCTGGAGGAGCAAAAAATAACTAAGTGATACACAGCATGGATTTAGCCAAACCAGGCCACGTGTAATAAATTTACTAATGTATTGGAATAAGCTAACGAAGTATAAGGATAGAGGAATACCAATGAATGTGGTGTATCTTGACCTACAGAAAGCATTCGATACGGTGACCCTTAAAAGGCTGATATCAAAAATTAAAGCACATGAGATTGATGGCAAAATACTGGAATGGGTCAAAAAATGGTTATCCAACAGGAAGCAGAGAGCAGTCTTAAATTGTCAGAAATCGGAGTGGAAAATAGTCACAAGCTCAGTAGTGCAAGGGTCAGATCTTCGTGCAGTATGCTTTATTATTTGTATGAAAGATATGGATAAAGAAATTGAATCAACAAGTATGGCTGGAGATGATACAAAAATTATTATAGTTTATTAAATGAGAGAGGCAGGTAAATTTTGCAATTGGATTTGGAAAGACTTATGAGATCGATACAAACACGGCAAATGACGTTTAATGTAGATAAGCGCTCTGTGTACACACAAAACCAAGGTATAGACATGTTTTGGAAGGCAGATGTTTATAAAGTAAGAAAAAGTGAGAAAGATCTAATTGTATATGTAAACACAACAATGAAAATGAAATTTAGTAAATAATGTGCAGAATCGGTAAAAAAGCAACAGCGTGATTGGAATTAAACTTTGATGAGAATGTTCTTCTGAATTTGTGTAAATCTTTTATAGACCCCACATTTGGACTATGTACAAGTACAGAAACCTTACCTATAGAAAGACATCAATTTAATGGAAAGGAGAATGACGAGATAAATACCAGGAATGAGGGTAAAATTATGAAAAAAAATTGAATGAACTGAATTTAATGTTACTGGATCATAGACACATCGGACAAGTCCTGCTTACTTTTACAACATACTGAAGCTGGATATAGAACAGAATGGAATGATAGAAAACATTGGAAAGGAGAGAACACGAGGTAACTCATATAAAAGAAGAATCAAATATGCCAGATTAGAATCTAGAAGAAACACATACTTTAACAGAATTTGGAAATTTTGGAATGAACTACCTGATGACGTTGTAATGAAAACAACGGTGAATGCTTTTAGAAGGGACTGGGACAGAATGTGATCATCAAGGGCCTTTGGCCTCCTATCATCTAGTAGCCAGCCTCAAACATATGGAGATGATCCTTCGTGGAGAGGGTTTGGCACTTCGAGGTAAATACCTGTTTCTTATCACGCGGGGATGATCAGAATTGGTCATGTGAAAACGAGGGCAGTATATAGTCCTTACCTGTTTCTTATCCCGCAAGAAATATCCCATCTGAAGGTGCCTCGGATCAAAATAATTTTTCCCAGTGATATTATAAATGGCTGCTAAACACTCTCTTGTTTAGAAGGATGGATGTGATAACCATTGATAGCATTAGCATCATCTAATGGTAAAATAATAAGTTTTTACAAGGTTTTTTATTTTCAACAGTGAAAGGTCTCAGCACTTTACAAGTACAACCCTTTCGCAACAATAATCTGTCTCAGCGTCAATCCCTGGGCCCATGGAGCTGCATTTATACGAGGACCCAACGACAAGGTACCCCACAGGTATCTTTATAACATCTAGGAGGCAAATGGGGTGAACAAACTTGTCCAAGGCCACAACTTAATGAACCAGACAGGAACAGTGGCGTAGCCAGGTTTTTTGTCAGGGGGCAAGAGCACCAAGATTTCCCCCAATTAGTGAACTGCTTCCTAATGATCGGTGTTCTCCGCAGGCCCCAATTTTGTCCGGGTGCTTTTCTCTGACCTGGCTGATGTGACTGATCACCGTCCTGGGGAGGGGTCTAAGGGGAGGGGGTGTCCCCCTCCCCTTTGGAAAAGTTTTGCTCATATAAGATGGGCTAGATGCAAAATGGTGCCACATTTGGTGCTAAATGTAAACTGAATACATCACCAAGAATTCCTATTTTTTTAGAAAGCTTTTTTTATCTTACTTGTCTTCAGGTCTTGGTGAATTTTTCTTGAGTCCTACTGGTAGATCAGAATCACAATGGGTGAAGTACAGCAATTAAGTGAACCCTGGTACACCTTTCCCTTCATCAGTTTACCGCATTCACCACTATCAGTCCAAATTTTACGAGGACCTGCCCTTGTAGCAGAGTATAGCACTTGACCACTGACCCATTCTAACAAACTGCATATACCACAATGCTGCTGCTTTAATTATCAAGAAACATTGGAAGTATAAAGTAAAAGGGCAGAGTCCCTTGTCAGAGGTCCAGAGATCCCATGCTGTATAAAACAGATAATAAAACATAACTAGTACAACTATAAGCATAGTGTCATCATTCCATCTCTGAAAACCTTCATGAGGACTGGTTGTGCCGGTGTGGCATATACTTTTAAATAAGTAAAGTGTACTGGTTGAGAAATTTAAAATTTTACCAGATCATGCGCAAATTTCACCATATATTCACTTTCAAAATTTCCCCCAAGATTTTTCCAGAGGGGGCAACTCGCCCCCTGTCCCCCCTGGCTACGCCACTGGACAGGAATCGAACCAGCAATCCAAGTGCGACGCCTTCGTCCAACATGCCCGTTCTTACCTGCATTTCCAATGTGCGCAATTGTGTGGCACAAGGCCTGGACGCCGATGACGTAACCAATATATCTATGAATATCAATATTTTCGTCGATTTGGATGTATTTGGCTAGGAATGAAGATCTGACGTAGGTTATAAATTTCCTCAACACAAACACAACGACAATCGAACAGTTGAAGTTGAGGGATGCACCGTTGCCACGTGCTAAACATGTTTTGGAAAAAATGATAGAAAGACGTTGCAAATCTTTAATCGTAGATATTTGTCACTAGAATGCATGAAATAATTTTCAAAGAAAGTATAGCTTAATTCGACGCTGACTTCGTATAAATGTACGGCAACTCAACGCATAGGCGTAGGGATCCCTACGCCTATGCGTTGAGTTGCGTGCACCTCGAGGTGCACGAGACTGGGAGGGGGTGAACGTTGTTTCGGACCGCCGTCCTGGGAAGGATATAGGGGAGGGTGTCCCCCTCTCCTTTGGAAGTGTTTTGAATATTTGGGGTCCTTTAGATGCAATTGATGTAATATACTGGACAAATTTTAAGGACATTTTACAGAGAAAACAAATAAGGGGTCTTCTTCCTTGGACTGAAGGGGCATACTTCCGTCAACTACATTTTTGACTGGGGGCTTCCTACGCCTATGACTCAAAGGTTCAAGAATCATACTAACAGACCCCTTTCCAAATAGCAATTACAAAGGGTTGTGGGATAGCATTTTGGTCTGCATCATTCTAATCCACATTAAAATGCCATTGACAAAAATAAAAACACACAAAAACTATCCCACAATCCTTTGTGACTGCTATTTGGAAAAAGGTCTATGCAGAGTAGGTGGGAATGGAGATTTGGACGTTTATAATAGCTCGGTGAGAGCCTCAGTACTGCGTGAATACTACCCTCCTTTCATGGGCGATTTAGCTCTTCCCATTTAAAGGCAAGGTGACAGTTGTGTATACAGAGAAGGGTTGCCACATCGTTTAAACCTTAACAGAGTCTAATCCATATGCCATGATGTGATACATAGAAACTCTCGCGAAAGTTTCTGCAACCAACAAGCCCAAAGGCTTAGTGATTCCTTGCCTAAAAGGGGTGCTTTGTAACTCTACTCTGAGGTTCATCCCTCAAATTTATAGTTCTTGACTATATCATTTTTACGATGTTTTCACAATTCGACCTCTTCTGACCTCACATGACCTTTGAACCCAACCAAAATTGAATAAAAAAATTAGGAGGGATTCGAGCTTGAGCCGTTTGTGTGAGTGACCGAGCACTAATCCACTACGCCATCAAAGAACTCATTAAACGTATGGTATTTTTTATCAAATCATGTTATAGTTACTGCATCCTTTACACGTATTTATAATGAGTTAATTCAAATTCGAATTATTATCGTAGCAGCTATGCTTGTGAAAAATAAATGTTGTTCTCTATACCTTTATCTGTGAAATAGAACAAAACTTCAGCAATAAGTATTCATTAGTCACGAAACGCCGGACACAATTTGGAGCTGGGTAACGCCCACTGTCTATTTAGTTTACGAGGTTTTCGTAGTTCACCTCTGAAAACATCCTATGACCTTCGACCTCCAACAAACCCAAAGGGATTCCTCTCTCTAGGTATATACCAAGTATGAAAAGTATCCATCATCCCTGTCTTGAAATATCGTGTTTTTCAATATGATAAAATTATATGCCAAGTCTAAAATTGTCCATCATTATTGCTATACTGAGATATCGTGTTTACAAGCATTTTTTAAGAATTTGGTATTTCCATCCCCGGTGAGCTCAGATAACCTTTGGCATCTTCAAGAACGTATAGGGTTTATCTTCTGACTGTAACGCATCCACATCCCAAGTATGAAAAGTATCCATGCTTCCTACCTAGAGATATCGTGTTTACAAGGTTTTTGGTTTTTGACCTCTGTAGTCCTCACATGACCTTTGAACTCCTCAAAAAACAATTGAGATCTTTCTCTCAATTTGATAATTCCCTATTCCAAGTATGAAAATTACCCATCATTGCTATCTTGAGATATCGTGTTTACAAGCCAAGCGTCACAAACACACACACACACACACACACACTAGCGTGATTGCTAGATTCATTTTGCCTTCGGCAAGGAATCAACAATGAAATGATCGTGATTATACCAGCGAACATTTTTGACGATAATGACTACCATTTGAACTTTTACTGCTGAAGCCACTTTGACAGGCTCTTTAGGTCGCAGGAAATCTGATCTTCCTTTACTACTGTTGGAGTAGTAACTACGTAATACACAGGTTTACATACTAAATAAGTTGCCCTTTACATGTGAACTCAAAGCCACTGTCACCGAATTCACATCAGTGTGACTAATGAGCGTGTTTTCAAATGCAGTAAATACACCTTCTTGTGAAGTTGAGGTCGAGTTGGTTGTAACCTTACCGATCACCAAATACCAGTTAGAGCCCTTAGACCGCCACTTATAAGCAGCTTCCAAGAATAATACAAGGTTGATGAGAAGGAAGGCACATAAGAGGACGAGTTTACTGCGATTGTTTCTGTTTCTACTCCAGCTGATAAATTTGGTGGGAGTGTAAAACAGATTGCAGGAAATAAGTTCCCCCCTTTCATCTGGACCACTGCGTGAAACGGTGATAAGGCCATGAATACTGGAATGTAGAAGGAAGTTTAATGACATGGTTTGACAAATATAGTTCATTTTATAAAACGTTTCACTGTCTATAGAGATTTAAATTCCTTCTCTGTTGATCATTAAAAGCACAGTCTTCTAAAATAGTCACTTCAAGGTACAATTTAATTATTATTCTTATTCGTTCGATATGTAATATTGATAGATTGAAAGGTGCACCACGGGGATACATTTATAAAGGATAAGAAAAATGAAGGGCTTGAATGCATGTAAGCATGACTTTTCTTGAGTAGTTAACTTACTGAACTCATCATCTATATGTAGTCTGCAAAACGCTGGACATACTCTCAACTCTTTTAAACCAAGTGGTATTCAGCACATGAAACACGGCAATTTTATAGGTTAAATCAGAAGTTTCCTTCAACTCCCGTATAGATGGATTGATCTCGTTAAAACAATTTGGCTTACCTCACCTACACATGACAGGTGCAATTGAATTATTCTAGCTGTTTAGAAAAGAAGTTTTTCCCAATCTGATGAACCATTTCGAGTAGGATACAAACCTTCAGCTCTGCACCCTCTCGTCACCTGAGTGTCTATAGTATTTGTCATGTGCTTCTTTAACTAATTAGGGACCATTAAAACGTCAATTTATAAACCATGTCGCCTTTTTGCCAGCAGTTCTGCTGCTGACATCAGTTGTGGCACACATATGTTGGTATTTAGGCACCACAATTGAAACTGAAAGAAAATGTACTCACTTGAGCGACAAATTTTCAAATAATTGGGGATACTTCTGAAACTGTGCCAAAAGCTCGTCGTATGTGATGGCGCCATCATCATCCGTGTCTGTCTCCGATATAAAATTCTCTATCAATCGGGTGTAATCTTCGTCTGTGATACTGATACTTGCGTCAGCAAGGCTCGATGAGAGGATAGTATCAAGTTCTTCCAAATCAATCTTCCCATCACCTTAAAGTAAACAGTTAATGTACAATTTCAAGCTTAAACTTTTTGAAGATTCCAAGCAGTATGAACAAACATCCTTAAACGCTGCAGATACTTTAAACTGAATAATAGGTCGGCCTAGCCCTCCAGCTTTAAGCCTTATTGCGCTAAAGTAACTCTGTAGCCTGGAGGAAACGAACACCTGTCCAAAACCTCTTCAGAAAAAAAGAAAAACAAAACGTATCTTACTAGTAAGCTACTGCGATTCGATACACATCATTTCACACTAATCCACTCATCAATTGCTACTTGCTAGTAGGATGTAAGCTACTTTTTGCGAGGTTCGAGGTTTGCAGTACAATTAGGAATAAAAGTACTACAGAATAAATTTTAAATAAAAACAAAGTGACATTTTGCTCCGCAAATAGAGTTTTTGTTCTGATTGGTTTGTTTTTCTTCGGCAATATTAGTCCATACATGAGGAAAAGGGGTTTCATTCTGTCCCAGATTTTTAAGGTCTGTTTAACACTAGTAACATCAATCTCAGATGGGGGGGGGGGCAACTGGGGCAGAAAATGCGCCCCTCCTGCGTCCTAAGAAATTAAGTAAAACTACCACTTGCTGGCGCCTCTCGTTTCAAACTGTCCTCCATTATCTAGATGCTGGATCCTCCCTTGAGTAACATAACTTCCTTTTGTAATTAGTATTGACTGTAACTACAGGCTTAGTATATATAGTAAGGAAATGATTCAGCCCCCCTTCTCGTCTTTTCAAAGAAAACGTTTGTTTAAATTTATGTAGTATCGTGCCAGAGAAAGGTTTATGCAATTTTAGCTAATGATAGTGAAGGGGAAAATTGCAGCTTTCTTTATGTAACGTTACTTTCATCAGAAAAACGAGATAAAAATGTTCACCAGGAAGCAGGTTTTGTTTAAAGCTAAATCACCGTCGGGTAGAATAAGATTACACAGGTCTAGTGCAACAAGGAAGGAAAGAATAATGACATGAACATTCTCCGCAGAGTCACAGAACATAGACCAGTCTCACTAAGAACGTCAAGATATACTGTTATGTATAATTAAGTACCAAACGTCAGCCGCAGAGAATGCGACCAACCAACGTGTCACGTACTTTTAAGTAAAATCTTGCACTTCTGAATAAGTGATAAACCTCCTCGTTCCATGCAAATCACATGAAGACTGCAGCTTACCGTTGAGATCAATCACGTCGAATAAGAACTGGAGTTTCTCTTTTTGGCTTCCATTTACCATCAGATGAAGACCATCAATCAACTCTCCCAATGATACACTGCCGCTTCTATCCTTGTCAAACAGCTCAAATATACGTGGCACGTACGGCGACTGCAAAAGGAAGTTTTTGTAACTTTAGCAACTGACGCGTCATGAGATGACACTTCTCTATAGTTACGTTAATTAATATAATGATACCTGCCAAACGCTACACGAATTCAACGAAAACAAACAACGAAAGTCAACGTTACATGCTAGTCAAGTTCGTGTGTCATCTTACATAATACCGAATGAATCAGCAGAAGTTAAAATAGAAATTAGTGAGCAGCGTGAATTTAAATGAATGAAACTTCACACTATGGAAATCTCAACATTTCAAAACATGGCAGACTTTAAAAACACCCTTTGATAATTTTCTGTACCTAGGTTACTTTGTGCGTCTGCCTACTGGTTTTTCTTTTAGGTCAGGGGTGTGTTTGCAGCGTTAACGTATTGCTAGTTCTACGCCGAGTTGGCCGAAATTTAAGTACAGTATCTATGATGTGTTCATGTTTTGTAAATTTCTCTTTATTTGACTTGCAATATAACGGTTGAATGGATCGGAACAAAGGATTCCACATTCTTTCAGTACTGTAACCACATTTTAAACTTGCCGGAATATTAAATTGCATTCCTGACGTAGTCGTCACACTCCCACACTGCCCAAGAGGCATGCACACGCATAGAATTTAAGAAAAGGACAATGAATAACTGACATAGTGGGAGGGATATTATGGAGTACCAGTGGAGTAAGCCGTCTGTTACTGTCCCTGGATGTAACTCTACTTGTTACATGGTATGTCGGCAGTGTGAAAACTAGCACAGTACGATTTATATTGTCAACAACCAGATGGTAGGGCCGAGTCAAGTTTTATAAGGTGGAAGATGTGAATATGCGATTAGTCTGAGGTCAGTATGTGGTATGAAACCGGTATAAAATGAAAGCTCATATATGACTTGATGTCATAGAGCATAGGTTGGAAATCTCAGCGAAACATCATTTGTTTTGTAAACACAAGTGAGACCGACAGTTCGACAGACCGACCAACCTCACCGACCGACCGACCTACAGACAGACAAACAGATAGAGATATAAATGAATATTGGTCCCTTATCAGTAAAAGCAAAGTTATTTCCAGCTGGCTTCGAAGTCGGAACCTCCCTCCACCCATTGCAGACGCTCTAACCACTGAGCCATGAAGTCAAGATGGTTTGTCTCGTATTCAAATACTTGAAGAAGCAATCGTAATTCACCTCCTAGGCAGGCACCTATTTTTGGAACAGCATTAGATCTAATTGAAGCAACCCCAACCAGAGATCACGATTGATGAGCCAGCTGAACACAATAGTCAACCACCGGCGGGTCTCCGGTTATGTACGGAAACGTATATGTATGAGTATACACACACACACATATATATATATATATATATATATATATATATATATATATATATATATATATAAAACACTATATATATATAACACTATAACACTATAACACTATAACACTATAACACTATATATATATATATATATATATATATATATATATATATATATATATGTATGTATATATATATATATATATATATTGCTAATTTGGGATTTAGGCGAAAAACCGTATGAAAAAACGGGACTGTTGGGAGAACTCGACCCTTTAGGCGAAAAAATCGTTTCGCCTTAACGTTTTACACACAGTTTTGTATAGGAATGCGTAACTCTATACGCAAGTCCGATTTACCACATCATGTTGATGCAATTACTTAGCTGCACACCAACTTACGTGCGTGTATCCGTTAACACTAAGGACTTACGGGCCATTGAAATAACGTGCATATATATCTCAGAACCAAAAGGGGAAATATAATCTTATGTATTTTATTGCTTTTTTCTTCGCCGGTTGTATTGGCGGTGTACCGATTTCGCCCAACAGGTCAAATTAGTGTTATATATATATATATATATATAAATGAATGAATACACACATCTATATATATATTCAGTAGCAGGGAAAGTTTGCGAATGTTAGATATCAATTCTACGGGTTTCAAAAATTATGCCACTGTATCCGCTACCGATCATTGTCTTTCTTCAGTTAATATATATATATATATATATATATATATATATATATATATATATATATATATATATATATATATAACGGTCTAAAAGAATACACTAAAAGCAAGAACTAAAAACTGGCTAAAACCGTGCATTTAAAAACTCGACGTTTCGGAAGGGTCGTCCTTCCTTTCTCAAGAGGCAGTGTAATAATGGATTGTACTGAGAACAGTAGAAACCTGTTAGATATATAGAATAATACCAGAAGACCCACAGAATAAGATTAGAGAAAAGCTGAGTAAGACTGACTCTGAAGTGTACGTAACCTTAACAAAACTAAAAGAGCGTGACAGCGTAACAAAAAAAGCTAACAAAAGGTAACTTTAAACCAAATAAAAGAAGCAAAAAGATAAGTTTTGCTTAGGTACCTTTTTAACATTGATGCCACTAGGATGCAGAGACTGCAATTGGTGAATCCAAACAACTCTTTTTGTTCACGTTGTGGTTTGTCTAGATTAGGGAAAGTCGAAATGCCAATAAGTTCAAAGTTATTACAAGGCCCTTTAAAATGTTTGCCCAGAAGAGTATGACCTTTTTTGAACTCCTGTCTGTGACCTCTGTGTCTTTGTCTAAGTTCACCCCCTGTTTCACCTACATATTGTTTCTTACAATCTAAGCAATCAATTAAGTAGATAACCGAAGTAGAAGTACAAGTAACTGAGTTAAAGATTTTATAGGTAACACCTGTAGTTTGACTTTTAAAAACTCTGGTTTCTTTAAGAACATTACAAGTGACACAATTGCGTTCGTGTGACTTAAAGCAACCCTTGTGCGTTTGCGGCTCTACATCGGCTTTAAGAGTCGAATGCACCAGAAGTTTACGTAAATTAGGCGGTTGGCGAAAAACTACTTTGGGGGAGCCTTGATTTCCTTGCGCATGATTGTTGAAAGCTGCAAGATATGAAAATGTTTTTGAAGAATATCCCTAAAAGGCGGGTGACGAGGGTTTCTGGTAATTACTAGTGGAGCCTTAAGTTTAGTACGATTCGACTTCTTAATAGACGCCTTCTTTAAAATGTGAGCTCTAGAACGGCCATCAGCTTTACTTATTTTTTCACGTACTATTTTACTATGTATATATATATATATATATATATATATATATATATATATATATATATATATATATATATATATATATATATATAGTATATATATAATATATATTAACTATATATATATATTAACTATATTTATACTATATATATAAACTATATATGTTAACTATATTTAAACTATATTTATACTATATATATATATATATATATATATATATATATATATATATATATATATATATATATATATATATATATATAAGCTCAAAGATGGTAAAAAGGGATGTTTTTTAACCACCAAACTTTATTTATCCTTAAATATGTCGGAGATTAAATCCATCTCCTTCTTCAGTGAGTACTAGAAGCATTACTAGAAAATAAATTACATATGGAAATTACCTAAATAGCCTAAATTTTTATTTAATCTCACCAGTGTACACAGTATCAGGGCACCTGTCCCAATAAATGGCATTAATTACGTTAGAAAAATCGCATGAGAAATTTTGAAGATTTAAGTTTCAGTCCATTGATATAAACATTGTCCTGGTGGAAATGTGATCACTTAACTGACCTCGTAGCCTGTGACAAGGGTGGTTGCCAGACGGAGCAGAGGCGGCTGAACACAACTCTTAACCAACGAGCTACGTAGATATGGATTTCTAAAGGCTTCCACAGGGGATGAAGGAAAAAATTCTGAAACTTGTGAATCTCTTTAAGTGCCTTTCAGACTCGTTTGATGTTAGCTACAAGGGGTCGGTAAAGGATCGTAGACATATTGTCTGAAAGAATTCTCTTGCCAGTTCGTCGTTTTTGTACCGTAGTAAGCTTTTGCGATTAATTTGGTAAACATCGTCGAAGTACCATTAAGGTAGTTTGTAGGAGAAGCCCTTCCACAGAAGGTTTAAAAGGAGTCTAATCGAATCCTCAAGAAAATATCGTTAGATGAGCAAAAACGCTAAAAACGAATAAACCAACTACGTGCAATAGATTTCTTGGTGTCAAAAGGATGGAAACAGGGACGTAGATCGGGTTTGGTGATGAGGGGGGGGGGGCAAAAATTTTCCAACAACCTAATTTCAGTAAAAAAGGTATAAAGAGTTATCTAAAGTTTGAAAAAATTACATATGGGATATGGAGATGGGCATTATGTTGAAAGGGTTAGATGGAAGATTCACATTACTACTTTCCTAGGCTCAAATTGACGTTTTCTCGAATACCTAAAGTCAACTGTACACCACAATATTACATATTTTTTACTCTGCCTGTTTTTCTTTTTCTCTGCCTGAATTATTGGGAAGGCAAAACAATATGTTTGCCTTCTCAATATTTTCTTTGGAGGGGTACTTGCCCACCCTGCCCCTAGGATTGACCCCCCCGGATGGAAACTACTGAAAGATAAACAAGGATGCACATCAGTATAGGTTAAGAATACATCCTAATTTTGAGTACTCCATTTTCGATGCTCACAAGAACGTCCGAGTTAAGTATCGATTGATACGACTTATCCACAGTAAACTTAGTGGTCTCGTAACAGTCGTTACAAGAGCTGAGAGAGTCAATCAACTAATTGACTGAATGCTGCTAAAGAAGAAAAATTTCTCTTTTTTTATTCCCCCTTCATTTTTGTAATCAGTAAGACGTTTACAACATTGATCAAGTTAGCTTTATGACCTTCCTAAGTCTGAAGTATCATTGCAATGAAACGTATATACTAAATATTCAATGAAAGAGGTGAAAGATTTTGTTTGGATATCAAAACCTTTTTTCGAAAAAATACTTACACAAATAGTTTGTAACAAGTTGAACTGAATAAATCCCATAAATTATTGTAACTGACCATTTCTTTGTGTTCCTTGGACGTCTTAGATATATACAATTTCAACGTGTAAAGCAAACTTAAAGTTATTAAAGAACTTTTCAGTATTAGGTAACTGTCCCTGACACCTGCAATTAAAACTGAAATGTTTAAGATGAAAGTAAAGAAAATTATATGGGTGGCATAAGACATCACTGTAGCCAAAGAAAATATCATCCTTTGTAAAGAAAAGTTGCTAAGAAATCTTGTTCAATGTCAAGAATAAAGGAAGCAGGTATATTACAACCCCCAAATAAATGTTCTATACCCCCCAAAATGTTCTATACCCTCATCCTCTTATTGTCAAAAGTACAAAAAGGAGAATTGGCGTTTTTCATAGCAAAAAGTAAGCTATGTGTCTCTAGAACTCGATGAAGGAAACAAAGCTGAAAAAAGGTCTTAGAATCCAAAAAAAGTAGGATGTGGTGTAACAAAGATTCGTTCCCAATTCTCAGTTGCGGTATATTATGAGAAGAATTCCATTTTGAAATTGGAAAAGGGGTAAAGGTTATTTTGGCTAGAATTTTTTTACAATTCACTTGATGAGAACTGATGCAATTTGAAGGATTGTATTGAACAATTGACGGCCAGTGTCGTGGTAAGGGTGTTGTTGCCTTAAATTGCCCTAAAGACTGTTTCCACCCACATGGAATAGAATTGATTACCCCCAAAATAGTGAATGGTGATGGCTCCAAAGCAAACTTTGCTTTAAATTTGTTAAGCAATAATACTTTACCATTGGCGTCAAATAGGTCCCTACTTTTGTTTCAAATATACATTTGTTGTTTATCTTCATACATTCGTTATACCATAGCATTTGATTTTAAAATCCATCTTTGGGTTAAGAGAACACCGTCTTAAACCAGGGCATACACACTTGTGGAATGAACTTATTACTAATATAACTTAATTCCTTACTCATACAATTACATTAGAAAAGAAAGTTTTACCATAATGCAGAAGGTAGTGGTCAAAAAGAATTTCCAGTTACCAAATGAATCATTGTAGTAACGACCAACCCAGGTACATTTAAGGCTTTTAATGAATGTTGCAACATGTGCACCAGTAATAGTGGCACATTTGACTTTATCAGGGTTGTTTGACCAATTAAAATAAACAAATGGTTTTTCTGGGTCCTTTTACAAATCTTGCAGGTGGATTTGGGAGCACGAGAAAGAGGTAAACGAGTTGTGATAAGGCAAACGTCTCAACAATGGTACCTTTCCTAATTGGTGTAAGATCCGAATTGACCAGAGTTTGAGACAAGTTTGTATTCTACAGAGTTAAGGAACGAAAATGAGAAAAAGGTCATTTCCATTGTGAGTTAAAATAGTTCCAAACACCTCAATTTGTCTATAGTCAACTTTTAATTTACAGTAATCCAGGACAGGCAATCCTTGGACACAGGGACCTATGGGGAACAACCTAGACATAAAAAGTCATTCAACCCATTGATCGAATGCTGTCAAATAATAAAAATATCATATAGGTCTATATATATATATATATATATATATATATAAATATATATGTATATGTATATATATATATATATATATATATAAACTTTGGAGAAGTTTGCGTGGGAGGTAACAATTGTCTGCAGCTTGATTCGATCACCAAGTTCTAGTACACAAGTTCAAGAGTACACAGCACTTACGACAGTGGATAATTATTTATATTGGTTTTATGGATAGGTCTAGCTAAAGACGCAGATTGTTAAATTTGAACCAGTCATGCTGGTATTTCCTTCTAAATAAAGCAGGTGGCAGCCAAAGATTCTTTGTTTGTTGTAACGTCGTTGACACGGTTATAATGTCTTGGCAAGAAAACACAACCATTCCCGATCAACTATGTAGCTTGTACGAGTCAAATACCAGACGATGGCTTTGTACGTAGATGCGTTGATACAAAACATAGTGGATTTTTTTCACTTCTAAATTTCTTTCACCCCTTCATGTGTTCATTCGGCAATCATTTTATCCCTAGTATGAGCTCCTTACACACTAATATAAATTTAAGGTCAAACTTTCACAGAACAGGAATGCATTTTTTCCTGTGCATTCGCACTTGACTTGGCAGGTAAAATCAAAATCAAAACTTAATTGTGAGAAGTTTCCCGAAACTAGTTTAAGTTGGTGTTGACATCTTATAGAGGTCAACCCTTTAGTACTGAAAATGTTTTACTTACGTTACCTTTCAATAGGCTGTACTGGTATTTACGTAACTACCCATGAAAAGGCTAAGGGATACACAGTCAGGTGTTGGCAGAAACAGTTGATACTTTATATGTTAAATATTTCTTATTTGAGAACAACTCATTGTCAATGGGAAGAGGCTACGAGGATATGCAGTCGTATTCAAGATATAATCATAAGAGGGTACGAGGATATGTACTCACAATCATGCAGGATATAACGTAAGAAGCTACAGGCCGGCAGTTGGAATTTCAGGATATGGGGCTACAATGATACATAGGCCTAGTCAAACCATCCTTTTAGAAGGCTACGACGATATGCAGAGGGAATGTCGCATTTTTTTTTGAATAATGGATTAAAAAGGAGAGCTATCCTTTAAAAGGCTACGAGGATACGCTGTCAGAATTTCTTTAAAAAAGGATGGCTATCCTTTTGAAAGGCTACTAGGCTATTCTTTTAAAAGGCTATGAGGATACGCAGTCAGAATTTCTTTAAGAAAGGATAAAGTTCTACCTTTTAAAAGGCTATGAGGATAAGCAGTCAGAATTTCGAGATATAATTTTAAGAGGCTTCGAGGATATGTGACTGCGTAGCCCGTTAAAAAGCAGAGCTTCAATCTGGTGGGGTATTCTGCAATTGTGCCTTACCACAGCCAATCAGGTTATTACAGTCACAGAAACAATGGCCTGACAATACTGACGATATTCCTAGTCCTAAGCTAGCCACGAACCAGTCGCCAATAAATTTTATACGGTTACAATTACAGTTACAATATACTGACGATAATATAGGCCTATAGCCTAGGCAGGAGTGGCAGCTCCCTGTATACTTAGGTAAGGCTACAAATAACGAGTACACAAGTGGCTACAAATACAATGCCCTCTTCAACGGTTACAGTGTTAGTCTCAATCTGTCAATGTTGACAATACCCTCTTTTTAACGGTTACACTACAGCACTAGCGTTAGTCTCAATCTGCCAATGTTGTGAAAACTTTCGTAGGCTACAGTAGCCGAAGTAAGTTGGCCTCACGTTCTAACGGCCTAACGTTAACTGAACAGTGAAGTCCTCTACAGTTCTAAAACTTCTAGCTAACTGTACTTCTTACGAGCGATCGAATTACGTTTTTCACGTTAGACCTAGGCCTGTGTTCATTCAATTATAAATCTTTATTAATTGTTGGTGAAGGATAATTAACGTAAACTTGTCGTCGTAAGCTGACTACCGAAAATTTACCATCTCTGCTTTTCTTCACGACGAACGTCGTACGGTATAGCTACCTATAGCGGTCGAGTTTATAGTCAAGGCATTTCATTCCATCCTCGAATCTTAACGCGCCTACAAATCAAATAAGCCCCGCCTTCTTTCTGTTTTTCGAAGGTCATCTTTCAGATAATTTAACGTTGTACCGCCTACTTAGGAATGAGACACCTTGAATCTAACACATGCTGCTAGCTAGCAGTGCAGCTCGATCCCCAAGGCTGGGAATATTTTCCGGATGTGTGACCCTATTAATATGTACATATCTAACACGTAAACATATAGGTGTCATATGCAGACTGGTCCCAAAATACAATTGCACAGTTTAGTTGCACTGCTCAGTAATTCGTAATTAGATTAATTAGAAGACATTAAATATTTATTTGATGCATTTATACCAACCAAAATGTTTACTTCTCAAAGTAAACACATTACTTGAGACATACCATATCCAAAGAACCTCTCCACTCATAATGGTACGGGCAGAAAGTAAAGAAAGACGTTGGCTTCATACACGAAGCCAAATGTTCAAAGGTTAGAAAAAGAAAGTTTCAGTTTAAAATAAGGCTGGCACTATAGTTGGAAACGACACCACAATGCACGAACCTACACTTGTTTTGCAAAGGTTACGTCTGCACGACTACATAGGTATTCCCTTTCGGGAAACCAATAAAGGTGGTGAATCTGAGTGCACAGTAGGCACAATAAGCGTTAAAAATCTTCTTGAACGCTCTAGAAATTCTTTGACCACATCACCTTATTTCCTTTCATTGGAGGTAGCAATCCTTACTTTGGATTACTTTCTAACTACAATTCTTGATGATGTATGAGTTTAGTGTCAAGGGATGTGCGTTGTAGATTTAAATTGCATGCAATGCGTATCCGCAGTTAACAGGGAAACATAAGGAAGGGAATTCTTCCTTATCTCAAGATGTGACTGACTTTCGTACAACAAAGGTTTGTGGGTAAGGAAATTAAATGAAATGAAACACTTTTATAAACCAGAAAGCCCACAGTCTTGGTAATTCCTTGCCGAAAGGGGTGGTTTGTTGCTCTGTGGTTCATCCCTCAAATTTATACCTCTTGACTATGTTATTTTTACTGTTTTTTTCACAATTTGACTTCTGCTGACCTCACATGACCTTTGAACCCTACATTACGTAGAATAAAAAATAAAAATGGAAAAAAGAAAGTGTCTTGGGTTTGAACTTGGGCCTTCCTTGTGAGAAACCGAGCACAATTTCACTACTCCTTTAAACGTATGGAAGTTCCGATCATGCTATAGTCTCAACATTCTTTATACTTGTTCATAATTAAGTAATTTAAGTTAAAATTATTACTGTAACAGTTTGTGCTTGTGAAAAAAATGATGTTGTTTTCTTTAATTTTAACTTTGGAATTTCAGAAAAATTCAGTCCTAACCATTCGTTGTCACGAAACGTCGCACACAACTTGGAGGTACCGCCCACTGTCTACTTAGTTTACGAGGATTTCGTAGTTTCACCTCTGATGACCTCAGATGACTTTCGACCTAAACAAACCCATAGGGTTCTTTCTGTTAAAGTAACAACTTTGTATATCAAGTATGAAAAAATCCATCCTTCGGCCCTCCTTTAGATATCGTGTTTTTCCAAGGTTCCGGTTTTTGACCGTTGATGACCTCAAATGACCTCTACTGAAAACAAAAGCGTTCTTCCACTTAATATGATTAAGTTATATGCCAAGTACGAAAAGTGTCCATCGTTGCTATCTTGAGATATCGTGTTTACAAGCAATTTTAAGAATTTCGTATTTTCTCGCTGGTGACCTCAGATAACCGTTGACCGCTACCAAACCAATAGGATTCATTTTCTGATTATAATCCATATCCATATGCATCCATATGCCAAATATGAAAAGTATCCAGGCTTGATACCTGGAAATATTGTGCTCACAATGTTTCGGCTTATGACCTCTTGTGACCTCACATGACCTTTGAAGTTCACCAAAAACGATAGAGTTTTTATATGATAATTCCATATACTAAGTATAAGAAGTATCCATCATTGCTATCCTGAGCTATCGTGTTTGCAAGCCAAGCGTCACAAACACACATACATACCTAAAAGACACACCCACCCACACACACTCACGTGATTGCAAAGTTTCGGCAAGTAATCGAAAAGTGCTATTGAGAGCGGTAATAAACAGGGAAGCTCACTTCCTTGAAATTTCCAGTGTTTTAACCGTAATGTATGGTTAATATAATTACACTTTACACAATGAGACAAAGCATTTGGTGGACTCCAGGTAACTGACTTTAAATATAACATCATAAAACCTTAAACTGCTGAGAATGAAGATCCCATAAATGTGTCAAAAATTTACACAAAAACAATACATCTGTACTTGGAAAATGTTTAATAGAAAAATTTCTTGCGCTGTGTTGGTAGCTAGTAGGAGAATAGGTATAGAAGAAATATTATAGAACAATAAGAAAACCAGAAAGCCCAAAGGCTTAGTGAGATCCTTACTGAAATGGAATGATATGTTGCACTGACTCGATTTATCCCTCAAATTTACACTTCTTGACTTTTTCATTTTTTACGATGATTCCATATCTTGACCTCTACTGAACTCATATGACCTTTAAACCTACCAAAAAAAAAATTACAAAAAAGAAAAAAAATCACTAAGTACCAGGAGGGAATCGAACCAGAGACCGTCTGCGTGAGGAACCGAGCTCTAATCCACTTCAATAAAGAACTCGTTAAGCATATAGCAGTTTTAATCATCCTGTAGTCACAGCATCCTTTGCACGTGTTCATAGGTAATTCAAATAAGAATTATTACTGTACTAGTTATGCTTGTGAAAAAATGAATGCTTTTCTCTATAATTTTATACTTGGAATGGTGCAAAATTCAACCTTCACTTTTCGTTTGTTACCAAACGCCGGACACAATTTGGATGTACCTCCCACTGTCTATTTGGTTCACGAGGTTTTTGTAGTTTCACTTGTGATGTCCGGAGATGATCTTCGACCTTCAAAAAACCTAAAGGGTTTTCTTTCTCTCAAAGTAACACATCTATATACCAAACATAAAAAGGATCCATCATGATTATCTTGAAATATCGTGGTTTTTCAAGGCTTTTGGTGTTTGACCTCTGGTGACCTCAAATGACCTTTGACCTCCACTGAAAACAATACGGGTTTTCTTCTCAATATGGTAAATTTATATACCAAGTATAAAGATTGTCCATCATTGCTGTCTTGAGATATCGTGTTTACAAGCAGTTTTTAAGAATTTCGTACTTTCACCTTCCGTGACCTCAGATATCCTTTGACCTTTTCTAAAATTAGCAGGGTTCAACTTTTGACTATAACGCATCCACACGCCAAGTATTAAAAGCATCCATGCTTCCTACCATAGAGATATCGTGTTCACAAGGTTTTCGGTTTTTGACCTCTGGTGACCTCACATGACCTTTGACCTATTACCAAAAACAATAGGGTTCTTTCTCTTAATATAATAATTGTATATACCAAGTATGAAAATTATCCATCATTGCTCTCTTGAGATATCGTGTTACAAGCCAAGTGTCACAAACACACATACATACACACCCACATACACACATAACCGCCCTCGTGATTGCATAAATTCCTTTTACCTTCTGCAAGGAATCAAAGCGGTACCAGCGTTAGATTTTGCTTATCAATCCTATATGCAAAAGAAGAAAACTATTTCCCAGGACTTTTGAAATCCAACTGGCTAGAAGAGTAAGTTTGAATATGGAATGTTTGCTTATTATTTGAATTGAATTTTTCATACCTGATTTGGTTCATTGGTTGTGAACGGGAAAGGGTGTCTTGTTATGAATATCATATGAAAGGGCATAATTTGGTATCAACTTTTTTTGAAGTAACCCACTAGTGTAATATTATTAACAAAAATTTTTTCGTGCTGCTTATTTTTCGACAGTTGCAATAGTTTAATAAAAAATTCTTAAACTAAGGGGCCAATGGTATTTTGCGCCAACTTTCTGATGGCGATACACTCTAAAAATGTGGGGTAAAAATTTCACTAACATTGGGCAAGTATGTAAAAATACTAAAATTGGGTCAATTATGTCATGCACTTGTCGATAAACAACTTTATCGAGAGGTTGGTTACCCTGATAAGTGGTAACTAGCCACTCATTTTACCCATTAAGCAACAGCTGTTGGGCAAACTTGACCCATCGTTATTATTTTCACATATACTGCCCAGTATTGGTGAAATTTTTCACAAAAGTCGTAGTGTGTAAATGAAATATGTTTTTTCACTCTCTAGGTTTCCCATAGAGTAGTCCATTAGTGGCGTTGTTTGGTGTTTTAAACCCACAGAAGTTACGAAGACGAATTGAATCTAGTTAACTGAGATACTGTACGTCTTTCTGTTTTTTTTTTTTCTGAAAAATCCTAATCATCGTTAAAATCCTCCTATTTTTAGTTTTCGCTTTATACCCTTGAAAGAGATATACTGATTTCGATGAAAGGTGGAGGATTCTTGGGTGCCTCTACAAACAAATTGTCGTTTTTAAGAGAGCATAGAAGCGATGGGTTATGTTTTCATATACGGTCAATAGATACAGGCCTAAAGAGCCCTTTTAGTAGAGGCAATACCTTTTCCAAGAACCTCATCTAATATTTGAAAGTAAGCTCCAAAAATTCTTCACCTTGTCCCGTAAAAAAGTCAGCGATTTGGAACAGCTGAAGGCATTTCATTTATCCTCAAAACGGGTAATGGGGTCAACGATCGCAGCCAGTATATTCGATTCTTTGAATATTTGAATTATGAAAAGTCAATAAAGAGAAGCTATTTCATAGTTATTTTGAAGATAAAGTCAAACAGGCTACTTTAGAATCATTTCAACCAAAAACCTCATGATAAATGCTGAATGGTTCGTAATGGACACAACATTTCTATATGTCTGAATTAACCAAATTTACAATAGCCTACGGTACAAAAGGAGACAGGGGATTGATCCCACATTTGATCCATATGATGTTTTGCATTTGTTGATAGACACATGAAAGCTTTAAATTAATTTGACCGCACTACCCATCGTTAAAAAAATATTATCACATGTTACAACTTGAGAAGGAAATGTTCCGTCTCTTATATCCAAAAAGGCAGCTTACGATGATCGCTTCAGCGTCACTCTTGCATAACGTTTGTCATGAGTATCTACCCACTCTATGTATTTCATGCACAAGTGAATGCGAAACACTACCGTTTCTGAAGATGTGTTTACGTAGAGCGGAAGTTGTGTGTCGTCGTTAAATAACCCACTTATGTGTGCGGCTAAATGTTTTGACATTCTCCTCTGGGGTCTTGTCCACCGTTCAAACTTTCACTCTGTAATTTACCGACGTGTCATCTTAATAGACTTAAGTTCAGCTGCCATTAATGTTAGCCCCTTGACTAAAAGAGCTGTGAAGGTGAGGAAACATGGTATATTTTGGTGCCTAAATTATTGAGATACAGCTGTACATACCGGAAGCAATATTAAATAAAAAAGTGAGCTCATGATGGAACTACAGATTATTACTCCAGTTAAGAGAAACAAAGCTTGTGTATAAATATCACGTGCCGTAGGTCGACATTTCTTGTGCGGGGTCAAAGATAACAATTTCCGACAGATTATGATCTTCAAACAACAATTTTGTTATTAATTCAGTTGTAACAGGCGCGTCGATCTTCCTTTTGAAAATGTCATGATGGGGAGTTTAAGTGTTTGAGAGGGAGAAATTTTGTGAAAAAACGTAGCGCCTAAATGCAAAATGGTGTTATGTATTTCAAAATTCAATGGTTACACAAAAATTACTGTTTCAAGTTTAGCAATACCTTTCTAAATGGTATGCTGTTATTGGGGGTAATTCATGATGTGAAAATGAATATGGACGTCTCTAGAAAAGAATGCCATTGCATTCTTGTAAGGTGTGATCGACAAATCTGTCATCGCTAGGGTCGAAAACGCAAAACAACAAGAGGGGTTTCTAGAGAATTCTCAGACACTTTTTCTAAAGGTATATGGTGGGATATACGAGACCAACTCCGGGCAAAGTTCTGCATATTCCATGTGTAACTTTATAATCTTATGTAAATTTCGGCTGACGCTGACGCAAATTAGGTGCTGACAGAAAACATTCATTTGAAATTTTTAAAAGTTTTGCTGGAACACCTCCTACCAAGGTGTGCATGGTACACCCTAGGCCTAATGATGAGTTCACGGCCACGATCCAAAGAAATCCACTAGCAAAGCCCCGGAAACTGTGGTATTTACAAAATTGTGCCCATTGAAATGAAGCTTTCAACTGTCTATAAATGGCATTTGCAATGCACAGGCCACTAATATCATACACAATAGCTTATCAAATAATACCTCAGTCTAACGTTCAGTAGAGTTTATGTGGAAGTGGTGGTGAGAGTGCCCTGCGGGAGAGGTTGCAATCATGATTTTCAAAGCAATTAGTCCACTCGTGTTGTCTTGCAGAACTTGGTAATAATTATGGGAATTTTTGTTATACTGAGTGCGCAAAGCCCCCCCCCCTAATTTTAATGAGTTATTGAATGCCATGTACGGCTAGGTTTTTAATTGTTTATGCAAGGACCACTGCGTATTTCATGACCATCGAAGACCATGAGTTTCTGACATGTTTCTTCTTAAGCCAAAAGATTCAGTACACAGTTTGCATTATTTAATAATTTATTATCAAACCCCATCTTTTTGATGTCAAAGTAGGGCATATCATTGTACCAACCCCATCACCTAAGGCCGTCGTATTAAATGATTTATTTTCAATAATATGGTCCAAATAGTCTTTTTTGCAGAAGGGGCTGTCAATTCCAGAAGTGACAATCCTAACTGAGGCCTTTTCTGGCGATTTGAAAACTACCGTACATCTTTTCGTCGTTTTTCTGCTCTAATTACAGACTGAATATTTTAAGACAGCTACTTAACTTCACCAGATACACTCATGATTGTTAAGGTTATAATGCATCTTCTTTTCGTGGTAAAGCATCATTTTGCAGAAAACTGTGATACTACACAAATGATGATCCTTTGACGAGTCAACTTTTCATTATTTCTGTTCTATTACATGTTCTAACCTACCTAAGTACAATGACTTACTGTAATAGTTAGCACAATACATAAGGGACTACTTTCAGTTGGAAGGATGAACATTTGTTCCCGAAATTTAAGCACGTTTGCCCATTGAAAAGTAACATATTTTTGCACGAAAATACGGTAGCACATCTTCTGCCCAAATTGGAGCTGCAGCCCCCATCTCCCGCCTGGTTTGCCTATGATATAGGTAAATATTTGAACAACCAGCGATTGATTTACAAACACTGTGAAACGATCAATTAAATTACACTGTACGTAAACTGCACCAGGGCGTAGTTAGCCTAGGCAAGAGTTGAGATTGCCAGCATGGTTGTACGTACCTGTCAAGCCAGTCTTCCAGATATCGTTTAAGCCAGGAAGCATTCTTTTTCTTTTTGTCGCTAAACCTGGATTCACATATAGCCAACGTCTGGGACTGAATCGGCAACATGTCTTCTTACCAGTGACCTGTTATAATGCATGTACCCCGCATTTCGTAACAGTAAGCTAGCTTGAACATAGCAGTAAGGCTAGTTCACAGCTTCATCAACTTTGATGGGCTTAGGTCTAGGCAATCAAGCCAATTGTCTTTAACCGAAAAGGGCAAGCGCAACAAAATCATTTCGGTGCTACCGTATTAAAGGCCTTGACTTTTGTGATAATGCGTTACTCAAGTTCCATATTACTTCTGTGACTCTACATGGTCCCGTGTTATTCAAAGTGGATTACTTTTTAGTTTGGTCAAAATATTGCGAACGGTCGCAAAATATCATCGGAACAAAACATAAGACCAGGGGCCTAGATAGGATGAAATTTTTAGGGGGGCCTAGGTAACAAATGGGGGCCCGCACCTCTGAGGGTCAGGCTTGTCAATACTATCTAAGCGGAGCGCCACCATCGGTTGATGCGGAGCGTGCAAGAAAATTTTTGGCTTTACAAACCCTCCAGATGGCCGGAAACGGCACTTCCCACGTATTTTAAGCTGCATGTAGCCAGCCTTGAAATTCGAATCTCATGTCGGCCATTTCTCAAATAGTGGGAAAAAATCAATCCATGAGAATAGTAATACACAAGGCCGCACATAGACTTCTTTGCTAGGGGGCAAAAAGTGGGCATTACTGATATGTGGCCTGGTGGAGGGTACTAAAGGGAACTGGTGACTCCCTCCCCCTTGGCGAAAATTTGTAATTTCAGATAGCAAATGGTGCAATTTTTGAGGGATTTCAGCTTTAAAAGGAAAATGAAAAGTAGTTGTGACTAAGTGCGACAAAAGTCATTTTTGAAAGCGTGGTGAATATGATGTGAAGCAGGACCTCAGCCTGGGAGGGGAGGGAGTGGTATTGGTTATAAAACGTTTTATGACTAAACTGGCACGGTTTGAAAACGTTTTTAGGCCACTGATGATTTGAAACTACCTATAGCAACAACAACAACATTGTAGCTGTATGCATAACGGCGCGTAGTGCGAGAATTTTAGAAAATTACATTACATATCCCCTAGATCATACCATTGGTCTAAAACGTAGGGTTACCATATTTATTTTCTAGCAAGGAGGACTTAGATCACTGTCCTGATGTAGGGGTCTGAGAGTGTCCCCTTCCCTTTGGAAATTTTCCCAGTTTTCAAAGGTGTCTAGATGCAAAGTGGTGCTGTATTTGTTCACGGACTCAAGTCATCGGTATATTACTTGTTCAGACCTATAATACCACCAGTAAATCTTTCAACTACTCAACCCACAAAGCAGAAGTAGGGATCATGTGGGAAACACATGAAATCCGGACCTTGTTGGCAATTTTACAAATCCCAGTGCGAACTAGTAGAAAGAGGACTTGTCGAAAACAATCGTTCTACAGTGAATTGTCATGGGCAAGGAGAGAGACACGACATACTTGTTAAGGATCGAAGAATTATTCTAACGCAGTACCTTACCGTATGGCATATTTTGTGTATGGTACCGTATAGGAATGGTCGTGTACGTAAGAATGGTCTTCAGTGTATGGTTGCCATGTTTTCAGTATATCAACCAGCCATCCGAAAGGCAGAAAGGGTCTAAACCTGACAATGTCACATCCGAATTTGTCGTCGGGACGCTCGTTTCATCGTCCGAGTGAATTATATGCGAATTAAACGACAGTGCAGATTATATACTTAATTTAGTGAAAGTAGGCATTATAAAATTATAAGTTGATTTCATACGTGCGCAAAATGTGTTTTTCACACATTTACTTTTCTTAATTCTTACACATTTTATTTATTTATCTTTTGAAGGATATACTTCAAAGTTTATTTCCGTTCAAACATTTATTTTTCTTAATTTTTACTCATTTTATTAGGACACAAAAATCTGGGGAGGAGGGCCTGACGAATATCTGGGGGACCTAGCCCCCAGGCCCCCCGGCCCCCCCGTAGCTACGCCACTGCATTAGACGCAACTTAAAAAGCCTCTGAAGTGCTACGGATGGCGCCCCACCTAGACAGTGTCACATATTATCCTTCAGAGGGTCACAAAGATGACCATGTTGGTAACTGGAGTCATCTTGATTAAAGAGTTTAATTCCACAGGCTTATACCTTCGACGAAAACTAATAACTAGGTAGTTCACTTAATGTGTTCTTTATCTGTCAGGGATAAAAGTTATTCATATGTAATAATATTGTTACTCAAAATGGCTTGGCTAATGAGAGTAATATAGTATTTAAAGCTTGCAACAGTAAAAGGGAAAGGAAGGCGTATAGTCACCTTTTAACTATCATAGACACATTGTGGGATGGCCTGTACTGAATTCCTTTCCAAGGCCTACTTTTGCTTCTCCTACATATATGACTTTCACTAGTTCCAAAAAAAAAACTACTAGAATTGTCTGCATAGGCGTAGGAGGAGGGGGGGGGGGCTGGGGGCTGAAGCCCCCAAACGAAAATTTTTGTGAAAATTCGGGCAAAATGCTGAGAAGTTTTCTGGCACCTACTCAAAGAAAAATATGCAATGATGTAGCTAAAGGGTATGAATAGTTAAAAAACTTCCTCGGTAATTAATATAAAGTTCTGATCTAAATTGCACTAGCACCTATATACTCCGTATTCATTCATCAGTGTGTTTTTTAATGTTTAAACTTATGTTATGATTATCAGTGGTGTATCTGAGGGGCCATTGGCCCAGCTCCGCCCTCACTGATGCTGATTTTTTCCACCTAAAATAAGTCAATTTTTTAACACAAATTTTACTTCAAAGGTAGCATATGTGGCATTAGATTGCATGTAAGGACACCTTATTTTTCAAAAATATAAGAGGGGGAACCCCCTTCCCTTAGACTCCTCCCCCAGGCCGGCGATCAACGACTTCTGCCAAAATAAAACCAATAAAGAAGGTACTGAGTAACACGGCAAATTATTGTATGTAATTGACATGCGGTGTAATAACCAATGCATGCCTACACCTACATGATATGTACATAAACATGTCGAACGTGCGTGGAGCGCGAGGAAATTTGGTCTTATATTTTTCGGGCAAGTCGTTTCAGCCCCTCCCCCCCCCCCCTCCAGTCAATTTGGGCTCCCAAGCCCATGATTGTCTGTCAACCTCTAACAAATTCACCGCCTGGCACTAATGTGTAAAGATATAGGCTAAGTCAAGAAAATTTTGTTCTTCCTCCACAGTCCTGTTTTTCATGTTCTCTCAACCTTTTAACTGGCACCATGAACTCAAGCCTGAAAACATTGCCAACATCCAAGATCATGCACCCTCTTATTTTTGGACTGATCCTATCAGATGACCGACATCCAACCGTTTAAAACGGAAATATTCCATTATGCGATACTTTTTTAATGCTCCTGCTTATGTCGTGCCCGATTGGTCAGAAGCTGTTGAACATTACCAACTACCGTCCCAGGCTTGAAAATGTTTTGGCTCATCCACCGACAGCATGGCTTAATAGTGAAGGTCAAAGCTAACAAAATTTTGGCTGGCGACAGTGGGCTTACTTGAAAATTGAACTTCAAGATATCGTTTGTCTTTAAAGGAAGGAAATGGATTTTGGGCTACGACTCAGTTAAATATAACAGTAAAGCGAAGCCAAAGCATGAAATATATTGAACTGACGGAGAATCTGCTTTATTTATCCGGGTACTACAGAAGGTATATCCATTAGGGCGTAATTATGTTAGAAAACTAGCCAAGACCTGGTTGAATAGAAATCTCGGTCCGAGGGTCATTTGTGGCCTAGCTGTGACGTGCATTAGGCTAGAGCCGGAGGAAGATTCAAAAAAGGCGATTTTCACGGTAATGATTTGCTGATGAAAGTACTCAACATTTCTTTGTTGATCTTGATTGTAAGACCCTACTCTCAACCCACAAAATCGGTTCCTTTTTCAGTATTTATCCAGAGGGTCCCTGGCCTCCTGACGTCAGTGGAGGACCTTTGGCCCCCCCCCCATCCACTGTGTTACTGCCCACGCATGGTAGACTTAGAACTATAGAGACAATGTTGTGTCTCAGCAAGCAATCGCTAGCATTATGGGGTGCTTAATATACCAAAGCCTTTCATGCAGAACTTTCTGCGACTAATTTTTTCAAGGTCTTGGTTTTAATCTTTTCTAAAATCTGGAGCGTTTCGGGTGAAAAATTTCTATGACAATTGCGATCTTTGCATATAACATGCAAAAGTGCAGTGATAAATTTGTGTTTTAGACTGCATTATACCTAATCTAGAGGAACTGGGATACTATGGTATTGGCTACCGTTGTGTGGTAGACTGGAGGTAGTAAATTTGTGGTTCGAAGTGCGATCCTCTGATGTGGGGTGACTGAAATGCAAACTTTTCTGTCCCCAGCTCAAACCTTAGTGAGGCTGATATCGTCTTGGATCCCGTAAGACGACTTTAAAAGTGCCGCCTTATTTACTCTTCGAAAAAAATCCCCGTATCTGCTATTGTCTACTGACGCTACACCTTCAGCGCCCTTAAGAATCGACTTCTCCGAACAACTGGTCCTTTTCGAAAGCTATGGATCTGTCTTTGCACTGCAGGCCACGACAATTATCATAAAGAACGATACAAACTGATTTTTTCCAAACCTTGGACCGGCGCGTCGTCCCTTCTGGCTTCTGCAGTTATTCTAATGTTCACGTAAAAGTGGATGCATATGAAGGCCAAAAAACTTGAGAACCTCCATCAGGTATTGAGTATCTCCATCATGTATAGTATCCGTAGGTTAAATAGGTCAGATACGCCATAGGTGAATTTCAAAGATGAGCTGCCAGTTAGGACAAATCGTTGTAGTTCTCGTAAATGAAACAACTATAGTAACTCTTAAGTAACCGTGATATTCACTGCATCATTTACACATCCTTATTTTCCACCATTTAGGCTATAAGGTTTAAACACGGATTGCTAACCTCCGACTTCATTTACCCATTTCATTGTTTAGCCACTTGTCATGACAATCGTGTGAACCTGTGCTTTTGATAGCTTTTGATAGGAAATAACATCAACATATGATCTTTATTGTCTTACCTCTTTGTTTTCAAAGACTTCCTTGAATGCGTCCAATGTAATAGAATGAGACGATCCAGCGGCCTCCCGAAACTGTTTCACCACACTGGTTAACCACTCATTTGCCTTTTCACCCATATTATACATCAATACATGTCTTTTCACAACATTAGCAGTTTTAAAACTCTCTATCAAGCTTTGCCATTTGTGCTTTATAGATCTTTGAACATGATGTGATATTCAGAATATCCGTGAACATTCAAGTCTTGGTATACCAGGCATACATGCGTCGGTTAAAGCATGTTGTAGCTATATTGCCCGTGTGAAATGATGGCGCTATCTCATATAGCTGCATCGGTAAGGAAGATCCAAGTCTTCTGTGTGGGTATTTTGCTCCTGCCGTACACTTAATTGCAAGACTACACTCATAATATCTTGAATGAGGCTCAAGTAGGTCTTAATTCACGACAGACAGTGACCATAATAGTGAGACGGCAGATTATACTTGGGATGAAGTATTAAATTTCTGTAGACGAAAAGGATCAGCCATAGAAAAGGCCTATTATTATGAACCACGGCGATGTGTGCGACCCAATAAACCATCGACTTATTCTACCAGTTTCTATTATTCTTTTAAAGGCATTGTCTTGTGGTGTTTGATAGGGGACCTATCTGAAAGGCAAATGTTTTTACGTATGAAACGTTTTTATATGTCCTGCAAATCCCACGTAACATCAGATATCCCTGTACTCTTAAACGGTTGGGCAAATATTTTCCCCAACTGTTCACCACCTCTGGGCACGTATATGTCCATACCTTTATTAGGTAAATTTTGCCCAACAGGCGTTGGTTAATGGCTTTACCTAACGATTGGGAAAAAAATTTGACCAAAAAAGTTATCCCTAAAATATCTTCCCCAAAAAGTTAGTAAAAAGCGTACTTCTTATTGGTAAAATATACGATTTCGTCGGGGTGGGCAATTGTCCAGCGGTAATAGACGAGTTGGGAAACTTCGGGATACAATGCATGCTGGGAAGGAAAGTGTGCCACAACAGAGACTGCATGTGCAAGATAGTATTTTGTGTAATCACGCTCAATTTTCCAGTGTTAAACTATGGTTCTCTAGACTTCAATCACGGGTCAAAGAGAATTTTCTTTAGAGTAAAGGTTCTTTATAAACTTAGTCTTTTTAACGTGGACCGAAAAGGTTGGGCAGTATGGCAGTAAATTATGAAAGACAAAGAAATACTTTCTCAATGCCCTCTTGTCCGTGCGCAATTATCCGTGGCCTTCTCTGTGGTAGTACAAGGGTACAGCAAAATCTAATTTCCCAACTCGTCTATTATCCGGTCACAGCTGCATTAGTTAGGTACATATACTCTGCTTGCCTGTCACGTAAAATTCTCGAAGTATATATTGTCATCTAGGTCAATAACGCTTCATTAAACTTACCTTAGCTGAGAATATGATCAACTTTCACCTTCCTTCCAGACCTGGGTACATCAGTTAAATTGACCACGTGTAGATATACCACCTTTGGTAAGTGTTTCTCCAAGTAGAATTTTGGTACAATGTTGGTAAGATGATGTACAGGTTTTGCTTGCCATGGAATAACTCCAGTTTTCTGAAATGTCACAGAACGTGACGTAAAGAGTACATATTGTTTTAATTAGGGTCTTTTTGTTGTTCTTAAAAATCAAAATCCTTGTTTTTTCCTGGAAATATGATCCTGTAGGAGGTTTGGATATCATTTCCGTGTTGATGTAGAGCAAACAATTGTTACGCCCGTATAGGATGTATCGTACAGAATACTTTGATATTCAATACAACCGAGTAAGAATACCACAGAGGTATAAATCCTAACTATAATGAGTTTGGTTGCCCGAAGACATTACATACGCCCTCGTTCACCATATTTCTTATGCACAATATACCATTCAGATGAGGTTATTTTCCCGCTTAAACAGGAAAGGGCTGTGGATTTTGTCAACATAAGTAAGAAATCAGATCAACAGCAATACCCTTATAAGCTTTAAACGTTAAGCTAAAATGAGAAAGCGGTGGACTGGACGTTTTTTTATCTCAAAGACCTCTAAAATGTATTTGTTACCACAATTCCCTTTAAAGCTGTGGCGTGGCAAAGGGGCGGGGGCACTTCCCCCTCTAATGTAGGCTGTGTCCCCGTGTGCCGGCCAAATGAGATCCTGGGTATGAAAAACTATGCGCAAAACACACCGTTCGCTTATATCTCAATACAAACACGACAACCCACTGTTACTTTATCCAGGGAGTTGCTAGCAACTCCCTGCTTTATCAGTCAAACATGTAGCTAAAATTGCAAAAACATTCTTAAAGAGGGAGAGGGATTTGCATCACCCCAAGTATGACTTTTACTTGATGGTAAGCCCTGCCCATAATTGTCTTGCTACTTCTCCTTGTGCAGACACACACATAGTTCACTGCTCAAGGCCACATCCTGGTGAGCATAAAAGACCCCATATGTAATCAAAACATTCTCTGTGCATGCTGTGTAATATGAGCTGCTCTGCATCTTTTGAATTTTGTAAATCTGATGTCAATCAAAGAGTAGTCACCAACTGAGACTTTTGCTTACCCCCAACTAAAAGTCATACTTGGGGTGATGCAAATCTGTCTTTAAAATTACAATATTGAGGCGCGCTTCGCGAGCAATTTTTTTTACAACGTGAAGGAGTGCCTTATTGAGAGATGTAATCCACAGCTGTTATTTCAAAATTTGTCTTCTGCTAGGGGACTACTTTGGCCATGAGACCTCTCCCAATACAATTCCCATATCGGTTATCTTTTAGCTAAATTTTATGTTCGAAAATTAAAAAATTGACATTTTCGTTGCCTTTCTCAACGCATATCAAATAAATATGAAGATAATTGAACAGCTTTACTCTCATAAGCTCATGTCCGTTTATTTTAGATACCGGTGTCTTCAAATTTGCAAGGCAGAACTTCGCTCTCCTGAATTTTCGGCGAGGCGTAGCCAAGCATTAAACCAGGGATCATAAAGTGGTGATACCTTCGAAAGGAGTATAAGAACTTGCAAGAAATTTCTGTAGATACTTCATCCCTTTAATTTTCTGGCCTCTTCGTGCTTGTACCAGAGATGGTTTAAACCGGCACAAGCCACTTTATCATTTATTGCTGAAGAAAATGCAGGAAATACATCGGTCGTAATTATAATTTTAGGGCACCAAAACCCATTCAACAGCATCCAAGTTTGTGGCTTAGTCATGGGGACAGGGGCACTGCTCCCCCAAAATTATTTTGTAACACATTGTTGCTTCCCAAATAATTTCAAGCGATGTGTTTATAAAAAAAGACGAGAAGAGTTTTCTTTGACAGACGAAAATGCCAGTACGACATTAACATTGTATACAAAGTTTGATGAATATGACCAGCTTGGCAATTAATCAATTCGACCAGTTGGCAGGTACCATCTTAACTGGAAACAGTAACAAGAAATGATGGCGCCCTTGTCTAATTTGTCATAGCTTAACTGCACGTATGCAGTATCTCCATATACCGAACCACAGTCATGTACAATGTACATTGCACATGCTGCTGCACTATGCAAAAGCCTTCAGTACAGTAAGTGCATAAAAAGCTTATGTAGTTGCTCTCCTTGAGAAAAGCCTTGCCCCCAACAAAAAATTCTGGCTACGCCACTGATTTAAGGGCTTCTTTTTCCAAATTTCGCCCGGTAGCCCTGGATCCGCAGCCTTAGATGCACCTTCAGTGAATATGCTCTTACATGAAGGCTTCCCTCAGTGGCATACCTGGACGGTATTTGTCTCAACATTAATTCCTATAGGGCAGCATTAGTGGATTTATTTTAAAGCTCCGTGCAAAACTTAACATGATCCGTGGTCCCCATTCACCTCCCCATCATTAGATCAAGAGACTCGTGCAAGTAAGGCTAACAAAAATGATGAAATTGTGATTTCTATTTTTGTATCCTGTTTAGTGCGCAATCAATATCATTTTGGAGATAGTCGAATGATTCATTCTAATGGTCACAATTTACAAATAACCTTCGTCTCCATGGACCCCATTGGAGACTTGTCCTAGGACCCCACCAGGAGCCCTACAGTGAGTACCTGGGGCCAGTGCCTGCAAAGGAGCGCTGCACGTCACTACGACGCATCCAGTGACGATCAGTCCTTCATTTTGGTGTGTCCCTCCGGCGGAACGTTTGGCCTCCTGTGCCCCCACTTCGAAACGTCTGGTGACGCCACTGTCTTAAAGCTACCGTACCGAACCAAATTTACAACGCAAAAGGTCGATATTTACCAGCCTGATTATTTCTTTCCTTTTCTTAAGTATTTCGACTTTACAACATTTCTTCTTAGCTGCCTGAATATAGCATTCCGAAGACCGGGCTGTACTGTTTACGTGCTCTCTGCCCAAAACTGAGGGAACAGTTAAAAAGGTAAAGGGAAGTAAAGGAGTTTTGTTCAAAACAATGTTTTGGCAAAATTGGAAAGAATATTCAAATTAGAGTAGAGTAAGGTGATAGTTAGCAAGTTCACAAATTGGTTCAGCTTGATTTGAGCACGTTTTCAAAATTTCAAAGGCAATTGTTCAAAATGCTAAAGTGACTTTGACTTAAGGACTTTATTCCTTTTCTACTCGATTTCACATTTGTTCAAATAGACTTGGAGGTGAAGAAAGACAAATGTCCGTATTTGTCAAAGTGAAATCAATGTTACCTTATAATGTAGTCAATATTTCTTTTCAAAAAAAGAAAACAAAAAAACAAAAAAGCTCTGAAAGGGGTAAAGGGTACGGAATAATTAAGATTACGTTTAACACTCTTAAAGAAATTATTGAAAAAAATGATGCATTCTGATGCTTAAACATGATATCTCTTTTGTCTGTTCCCCACTAAATTGTTTTATTCTGTTCCCCACTTATCGGTATATTGTTTTCCTATCTGGTTTAGAACTTATGGAAAAAAATTTAAATCAACTTGAAATAAATATAGAAAAGCTATTCGACATTTCGTTCTGATCCACAATTTCTCACGCTTACTCAGTTTTTGAGATCATAAGACACCGTATGAGCAGTAAATATTTCGATCAATTACATTTTGCAAAGAGAAAAAAGTAACCATGAGGATTGTTTGACTTTAGAATGCTTGGCAAATTTCAAGGAAGGGTATCAAGGCAAATTCCAAGTTATGCCACGCAGATATCATGTAGGCCTTCCTTTAAAGCAGTAATACAGAACCAAACTCAGTAATAAAATGGCAAGTGATGATGTTCATATTTTCATACGCACGGTTCATTTGACAACCCTACAGTATGTAAACTAAACGAAGACCATTTTAGAAAAACAACAGGTCTTGAACACTTTCAATCATCACGCCCTGTCTGATTTCCAATCAGTTGTTAATGGACGCTCAAGAAGGTTGACTTTAGTAAACCTGCCTTGCCACCACAACAACGTGTCACAATGTCGGTACTTGGAAAAACTTTAGTGGTGTTGTGTAGACTATTTGTGGTCCAAGGAAAGCCGTATGTGACAGTTCAACAAGGGAGCCTTTTTGGAGAGACGACAAACTTTAACGAGGATGGGACGTTTGCTCTTTACGTAGATGTGCTTAAGGTAAGATTTTCTTAAAAGGAATGTTTTCACCAATGTCATTTCGTCACCCATCTGCCGTTTAGTATTCTGGTTATCAAAGACCCGTTGTGTCTATGGTCCTGTAATGCAATAGTACCGTTCTTTACTTTCGAGGCATGTGCCGTGCTAGCCAACGTGAATACCGGTACAACGCTGACGACGGGTGAAATCTTATCATGAGAGAATGTTCGAATGGGGAAGGAGGCTGGGGGAGGGGAGGGGTTGGTGTGGATGATATGGGTGCTTAAAGTTTCCCTTTTTATAAGGGAGAGGTTCTCAATTTTAAGCAGAGACGAGCCACATTTAACAGAGGTGATACTTAACAATAATTGTAGTAATGAGCAGCGTGAGGGGTAGCCCATACCTACACATTTAACCCAATCCCACTGCACAGCTTCAGCCATGGGTAAGGACGCAATCAGACAGTTTGCATTTCAGACACCCTAGACTTCAGGAAAACTCACTCAGATACAAATGTGTCACTACAAGTCTACCTCTACCATCTGTGGGACGTTGGTGTGTCAAATGCGCCAAATGCACCACTGAGGGCAGAGGTTGAGGGATACCCAGTGGAAACTTTGAAAATTGAAAGCCTCCATATGTGGTGCCACTAGCATTAAATCCAAACATAATGGTACAGATATTTCAATATGATCCAATATGATCACGTGTCAGAGCTGTAGTATTATTTTGTCGTAGTTCAGTTTTTTTTTGTATTAGCCTATAGCTAAATAATCACATTTCTGTATTCAGTTTGGAGAATTGCTATAAAAGAACAGGACACGGGGGGGGGGGGTCTGGTGGTAATTTTGGGTCAAGGAGAACGAGATCAGATGAAATATTTACTTCATTGAAAAAGGGAACAGCTTTCTCAAAACAAGCCCAGAATTTTCGGCTCCCTTCGCAGACGACAGAGTTTAGTTGATTTTCATGAATTGTTTCAATTGGTTTCACGCAGAAAGTTAAACCCACTCTCGCATTACCTAAGGGGGGTAATTAAAGTGTAGCCCCAAGTGACGCACGGTACATAGAATAGGTGAAACCAGGGGGAATACTTCCTTTGTCACCCCCGACAGGGAATCGCCCTAAGGAAGTGGACGAAGCGGAGGGGTGACATAAACGTTGTACAAAATCTTATTTCTTGGCCTGGTGAAAGCGAAGGGTTGTTGTATTACTGTCTTGTCTTAGATTAGAGAGTAGCAACCTCACCCTTAAAGAAAGTTTGTTTATGTGAGAAAATTTTGATAAATATGGTGCTATCTTTCTGTTTTTAAAGCTTTGAACTAATAACATGGTTCAAGATTTTCATTATTGAGTGCATTTCCCGCTTTTTTGGGGGGCAGGATGCCAAGGTGGTCGCCAAAGGTGCCAACAGATTTGAGAAAATTTTGAGTATGTATGATGGTCTAGAAGCAAAACACACCTCACCCTACCCCCTACAGAAAGCTATAGCTAAAAACCATTTGGGGATCATTTTAAAATGTTAAAAAAATCTGAAATCGATGGGGGGGGGCATGCACCCCATGTCCCCCGTGCCGGCGCCACTGCTGACAGTTCCCACTTGACGAGATCGCAGCTATGCATCTGATGTATCCTCCACTTTCAAACACGTTGGGCAACTTCTGCTTACAACACTCCAACCCCCCTCCCCCGGCACACTTTCCAAACTTTCGAACATGAGTTTTCTTGGGCTTACAAACAATTGTAGTCTTGGTCGAGACAAGAATAGAGGGTATTATAATAAATAGTAGCTAGGGTGGAAAGGTATTTTTACAGTCTCTCTTTAATCCTAAATGGGCGCCTTACTTTGCATTTACATGACGAAATTATATATTAGATAAACCTGGTACGGAGATTCGTAGGTAAGTAAAGACATACCTACATTCCTGCCAAAGTTTTGCAGTAATATTTGTAATTTAACCCAGGAGTTGGGCAAGATTATAGTTAGCGACAGACAACTTTCATTACCATGGAAAATAATAACTAAGTCTTGGAAGGATGCTCAAAGTATGTTTGAAACTATACGACAATACTCCTGATTCATGTTTTTCTTTGGATCGAATTCTCTCGTAGATATCTATCGTGGTGTTCACGAACTTTGTGTACTGATTATCGTAAAACAAAACTTAAGTTCTCGCGTGATAGGTAAAAAATTTGTTTCTAGATTATCAATGTTACGTCAACGTGGACTTTGATATAGTTTCGAAAAGACAGAAATGATGTCACCAGTAAGACGGAACAATCAAAGCGTATTAAATGGACATCTATGACATTGGAGATTAATATATCTAGACCTCTAGAGAAAATGGCGAAGTTTCACATAATTTTTCTGTTTAGCTTGAGTTTATGTTTACAAGTGGATGGAGTTCCATATATAACATTACAACAAGGGAGACTTTTCGGAGAGACAGTGAACTTCGCGGAAGAAGGTATTTTTAAGGAAGTTGATGTATTCAAGGTAAGGAAACTTCAAGAGGTTTGGAAATAAATAGTGATTGAAAACTATGTCAACTACCAGCCAAACCCTCATATTTGTAAATCTAGTTCTTCAAATGCTTTAAAGGTAACCGCAATTACATGAGAGTATGGAGGCCCTAACTGTATGATGTCAGGTTTACTTGTTAGAATTTCAGTTTGAGATAAAAATGGATATCATACCTTCATCTGCGTATATCTCGAGAACTACTGATCGCTTTTGAATGAGCATTTCCCCAGAATGGTAACATTAGTTTCCAAACTAACTCTACAATAATAGTGGCTTAAACCCTAGCTTTTCTCAGCGTGCTGAGAGTGGGAGTTCCGCAGTTATATGGAATGTTAATTCAAATCTTTCCTTTTCTGATCAGGAGGCTGGACTTAAGTGTGCAATGTGACCTAGGCTGTGAGTAGAAATGTACAAAGATTAGGGTTTTTTGCTCACTAATTCATTGAGAACTACCAGTGGTGACCGAGATCCTGTGGGGTTCATGTGGATTCTGGCGGGGGTGAGGGTAACGGAAAGGGTCGCAAACGTCTTTAAAGAGTTGGGGTCTGCCAAAAGTAGGCTATTCATGAAAAATTGGACGACAGAAACTGTTGTATTGTTGAAATTGTTGAAAAAGTTTTCCTGGCTTCGACCTCACCTAAAGTGGAGCTGAAACCTTTGGTGATGGTCCTATTGTCTGGGGATCCTTAGACTTTGTGTTATTGTCCCAATGAGTTCTAGGTTGGGAAACGTTACTTAACCTAGGCATTACATGATTTTGACCAAATAAAAACCCTCTTTGTTTCATTGATCAAAGTAGATACAATAATTTCAGTCCGACAGTGCTTCTTATATTGGCAACATTGATGACTTTGCATTCCTGTAATGGAAAATATTCACATGCTGGGCCAAGTTTATGGAAATTCATTCTAAATAAGCAAAGTTTGGTCTTGAAAAGGGATGTAATAACTGTTCGTTATATGCCCTCCTTGTGCGGTTAACCTGCAAGAGCTTGAAAACTTCAATTGGACTTTAAAACAGGTGGCTTACGATTTCAACAATAAAACTGGAGATAAATAAAACTTTCCGTTCATTAAAATGCCCTTGCACTAATAGCCGAACCTAATCTAAACCTTGCAAGAAAAGGATGTCCTATCTTTAGACTGAAAGAAATGTAATACTTGCATAAGATGTTTCTCCATTTCATTTTGAAGGGTATTCCCTATGCAGAGCCACCCGCACGTTTTTCCGCACCGCAGCCAAAACAAAAATGGGTCGGCGATTGGAACGCAACTTATCACAGACCATCGTGTGTTCAGCATCTCACAAGTGATTGGAGACCCTGGTTTCATCCAACCGTTGATGAAGATTGTCTATATCTGAACATCTATGCACCACATCCAAAGGTGCTGAAATTCCACCTTATGTTTCGATGTCTATGATAATTGCTTCCAAGAGACATATAATTATGATTTAATATTTGTAATATCGCTTTCAAACGGTGACGACACTCTTACTTACGCATGATAGGTGCCATCGCAATATTTTGTACATTTTCTTCATATAAAACTTGTAGACTTGCACTGGCAGTCATAAATTTGTACTAAATCAATAGGGCTAGGTATAAGAAAAGCAATTTATCCCACTACATTTATATATTTGGGCATATTCACTTCGATGAACCTCAATGTTTCGATTATTTTTCACTTGATGGTATCATCTGTTTAGCACATCAGTGCCATTTGTCAATGCGATGTAATTTAATTGGCCTAAAATGCGGAACAATTCTACGATCATAAGAGTAACTTACTATTGTGGTGAGTTCTAAAATCCGATTCTTTATCAAAATATGTGGACATGGTATCAAACACTAGAAACAATTCCATACATACAACATCATTATTCTATCATTTTATATCTTGAAGCCCTCAAATGCTCCAGTGATGGTGTACATCCATGGAGGGTCATATCAAACTGGAACAGCAAATACCGACGATTTTTCTGGTTTACCATTAGTAGCGTTTGAAAATGTTATCACAGTTATCGTAAATTATCGCCTTAATGTCTTTGGATTTCTATCGACGGGTAAGTATAAGACCGAATCAATCTCAACACCTGAACGTTTTTATAAGAGACCCGTTTAATTAGTAAAAATTCAAATACTAGAGAGATTTCTTCCCTTACCGACTTCTGATTTAACTAAGTTAATATGCGTCCTTTTTTTAAATCTTACACTTGTATTACGCTATGAGGTATTTCATTCAACTAAAGATTATCCTTGAGAAAAAAACAGAAAGAATGTCATAACCAACTTCAACTCGTTTTTAACTATGAGAGATAGTTCTAAGGTAAAATTCAACAAAAAAATTTCTTTAAAACTTTACTATTTACCCAAGGGCAGCAATTGCGGGGGGATGGGGTGGGGGACACGGTCCCCCAACAATTTGGTTGGGGAGCGCACCACTTTTGTCCCCCAATATTTGGTGGACTACCATGACATTGCTAACATTGTCCAACATAGTTCTCTCCAATAATTTGGTTAAGAGGGACGGGATATTTGTGTGAATATTAGACTTTTCAATGACTTAAAAGTTATAAAAAAAAACATTTTTTCCGGCGCGTTTCGCGTGCACACTGTTCAGAGTGCAGGTTCTGTGGTCAATAACGCAGTCGTAAACATACATATACCTTTCCTCTATAAGTTGGTTGGGAACGTAATACCTTTGTTCAATCTTCATGTAGAAATGGTCATCTGCAGTAAGTGCATGTCAGACATAGTCTTCTCCAATAATTTCATGGGGGGGGGAGTACCTTTAGTATTTGGCAAAACCCGCAATATTTGCTTATATTTATTTATATTTGCTTATATTGTGCAACTGATCTAAAACCTCTCCCCTGGGCCGGTCACTTTTCCTTCACAGAGGTCACTTCAAGATTCCAGTCCGCTAGTGCTTGTTTACATATCGGAATTCATTATTTCCCTCTTAGACTACAAACATGAAATTTTTGACGTGGAGCAAACAAAACTAGCAGATTGTTACGGGTTTATATGGAAGTCGCCCAAAGTTTTTTCCACTGCCGCTTGGACCTGGCACCTCCCTACTTAGACTCAATAAGACTATCCTCTTTCACTGAAGCATTATTTTCCTTGATGCAAGAGAAAGTTTAAATTATGCAGAACGGATAAGTAAATGGCTGACGTATTGTCCATTTATAACAAATCTATGTTGGGGACTGCATTGATCTTTCAAATACCGACTGACCTCGACTTAAGACCGGTTCTTATATTTTTAAATTACAATCTGAAGTCAATTGATAAGCAGCCTCAAACAGCCACTTGGATTTACTCGATTTCATGATTTTGAAAAGATCATAAGAAATTTAAATGTACGAACAAAACGCAACATATTTACTTCTTTTTTCTTTCTTAAATCAGGTGACAGCGCTGCCACCGGAAATTATGGACTACTTGACCAAGCGGAGGCTTTAAGATGGGTGAAAGAAAACATTCATGGTACAAAGAGCGTTATTATTTTAGGATGTAAGATAAGTGGAAATAATACAACAATCTTGGAAACGTCAAGGAGGTTTCATGACTTCAGAGACAAAATGTGATAGCATAATCCAAAGAATTTTATTATTGACACTAGGATCAGAGTAATTACAAAATCAACATCAAAGTGCTAGTTTTGGGCTTCATACTTAAGCAAAACCGTTTGAGAAAAATTTAGCCATGTGCAATATAACAAACATGGAAACATTTGCAAAGAAATTAATAAATGTACGCAACGATGGTAAATTTGAGAGGTGTTTACGTATTCTCATTATGTGAATTCCATTTTAAGCTAATTATATAAACGATATTGGCTTTTGATGGAGTCCCATCCAGCAGCGAATTTGCGCTATCTAGATAACCAGGCATAAGAAGCAAATATAGTCACAAGCATTCCAAAGTATTGTAACATACAGTCTATAACGTACCAACCCTGACTCGACCCTGCCAGCTAACAGCTTGGACCCCTTCTTGCAAGTGAACGACTATCCAACGTCGAAATATGACGAACAAATGATCTGCAATCAATCTTTGATAATGCAATAGTTGGTTTACACAGCTACAAAAAAAAAAAAGAGAGACAAGAAAAATAGGCAAAATGAGAAGTATTAACTTGACACAAAATTAATGTTTCTCCCTTTCAGAATTTGGTGGGGACCAATCACGGATCACTATATATGGCGAGAGTGCCGGAGCTGGAAGTGTCGACTTCCATCTGTTCTCGAAATATAGCAGGGATTTATTTGATCAAGCTATATTACAAGTATGTTTCAATTGCAGTTTTCAATGCAATTTTAAAGCCTTGAAGTTCATTGTGTGAAGCGGCATAAATGGTGGTGAGGTTTTGGTTTAATTTACCTAACTCTGTTATTAATATTTGTTTGAGTCTAAATAGCAAATGTCAATATTACATTTTACCCACTCTTGGCAAAGGTGCAGCAAGTATCGAACAAAGTCTAGCTACACAGTCATCTTTTAGGATCTTTATCTCATGATAAAATTGGCAGTGATTGATTTACTCTTGGCTTTTTCAATTTGAACCCCGTTGTAAATATGATCTAAATGCCGATTTGGTTAACGCACCTCGAAATTGTATCACAATTCAAAAGAAAAAAATCTTACCTTCTTAACTGATAACATCATACCCTAAGACAGAGTTCAAAGATCAAATACCACGAGACTGGTTTCCAGCCATTATCTATTTTTCAATGTGTAGAAAAGAGTCCTTGAACCACATAGTATGCGTAAAAAGATGAAAAATATTACAATAGGGGGTTGTGAACAGTCTAATTCAAAGTTTGATTCAGATCAAGGTACAACTGTAAGAAAAAGCGTCGCGAAGTCCTCCTCGATCATACCTGAAGAACAGACGGCATCTTAGGTGGAAGGTTACAAGACAAATAACGCCAAATTGGTTTAAAAGCATTATCTGATTTTCAGTCTTTCAGGTCATTAAAAAACATTGTATGTGAAGAACGACGCAAAAAAAATCTTAAAATAACACAAATTAAGGTGTTGAGTTAGATCAATTGTGACTTGGTAAGTTAAGTGCCTGACTAAGAAATTTTCTGATGCGTAACAGTTGACGTTATAAATCTTAGGTCATTCCTACATAACAACTTTGAAGAGGAGATTAGGTTCACCATATGTTTGGGCATTGGTGTATTTTACAGAGTGGGACAGCAATTGCATTCTGGAGCTACCAAGACAATCCTGAACAACAAAGAGAGCAGTCCTTCTTGCTAGGTGAGACTCTCAGCTGCAATGCTGCAGACACAGATGAGCTCATTAAGTGTCTTCACAGTGTTAGTGCTGGTGAACTGCATGAGGCCTACGTAAAGGTGAGTAGTTGACAATATAACGTGAACGTCACCTAACGTAACACGTTTGCCGCTCATCCATCGTTCAACACTTAAAATTTGTTTCCTATTCCAGTTATTAACAACTTGCACCTTCTAATTTACCTATTGAATATATCATTATGTGATTGCATTACAGTTTCAGTTAAAGACATAATATCAAGAAAATTATGATATGAGAAAATCGCTATATTCCTGAAGAAAGCTGTATTTATCGTTTCATGTTGTAAAACCAAGTTAAAGTAATTTTACTTAATTCTTGAAAAAGGAGTTAGTAGCAGAATGGTCAAGTTAGATTTCAAGTTAAATAAACTTTCCCATTTAAATCATTATTCGAATGTGTGGGTTTGATTCAATGTTTATCAATTATCCTCACTAGAACGGCTTTAGCTGGATACCAAATCGAGACGGTGTTTTCCTTGACGAATCTCCTCACGAATTGCTCGCTCGACGAGATTTCAAAGAATGTCCTCTCATAGTTGGATTTAACAGGAACGAGGGTAGTTTTGCCGTACCATTCGCTTTCCCTGATTATATTGGCAAGAAAGATCCACCTTATATTGACCGAGCAATGTTTGACATTGTGAGTATTTTGCTCGTCGAAAACAAGTTTAAGAAAAACAACCAAAGACATTGATGCACACAAAGCATACGGTACATTGACAAACTTTCATATTTTGGGGCTTAACTGCAGTAATAAGTTGTTTACAAAACATGCTAGATATAATATGGATCTTATCCTTCACTATACTGCTATAGTAACGGTACTGTAGTTTCTGATGATATGAGATGTTAGTTACGAAATTTCGTAGGAACTTGTCTAGGAGGCCAAGTATGTACAGTACATTTCAGTGTAAAAGCGAATGCCACTGCATACCTTCCTCATCCGTCTAATTAATTTTCTGATGAGCTTTTAAAACAATCACCTCATCAAGAACCATGTTACATAATTGCTAATCATCACTTGTGCAATTTTAATTACGTGTGAGGGTTGAAGACACTTTCTGTTGAAAGCACGAAACATTTCGGAGATGTCAAACTTGAAATAATAATTGCTTGTTCTATACTTAAGTAACATTAAAACTTTCATAACGTCAAAAGGTTTCAAGCAGGGAGTTACTCCCTGTTTTCTTTTGACTTCCATCGGAGGAGGCTATACCAACACTTTACCCTTGATAGAGAAAGCTAGGCTTTTTAGTCCATCGAAATGACCATCATAGGATTACTTACGTAAACTATGACTACATTCACACTGTTGGCATTTAGCCGACCAATGTTAAAGAAGGGCAAAGGCCTCCTAATTTTCGACACATGGTTAGACAGGCGCGGATCCAAGGGGGGCTTCCTCGGGCTCAGCCCCCCCCCTTTTTCGCCACATCAACAATAACAAATACGCGAAAATTAGCGTAATGTAATCTAGGAGAGTATTCAAGGGGGCTTACAGCCCCCCCCCCTTTTCGAAATGTCTGGATTCGCGCCTGTTAGAGGTGGATCTCTAGACGCGGAGGGACGTCCTTGGCATGTAATGTCATCACTAGGCCGGCATAGCAGGGACTGCAATCCCTCTCCCCATAACTTTAGGTTGGAAGTTTTCTTCAGAGTAATATTATTAGGTATGTCTGAGAGAGGCCCATATGTACCTTGGAAAATGCCGGACCCTATTAGATAATGGACTCAGTCTTCATATTGAAAGAGTTCTAACGGCAATTTATCACGTTTTTAACTGGTGTTTCAATACCCCAGAGAGACTTAATGAGAAATCGCAAATTTTCTTCTTTGGAAAAATACTATTGAGCGTTCCTTGCATCTTATGGAAAGCGACATTTTACTCAAGAATGGAAGTTAGAACGTGCATGTAAAACAATAAAGCGTTTGGACCATAGGGTATATAGTAGTTGCGCACAGTGTGCATGTAAATACAAAAAAGTGAAGTAAGGTGTCTTGTCAGGTTACGCAGGACTTTAATTGTTTCAAAGGTATGAAGAACCGTGTGTGTCCCAAATTCCTGGATATCATACAGATAGCGCACACTGTTTTACTTCCTATTTTTGCGACATAGACAAGAGCGTAATTATGAAATGCTTTATAAGACAAAACACGACGTTCACTATTATTAAATCCCTAATTTTACATGTATCCGGGAGGTTTCACAAATAACAATGTAAACCGAATATGAATTGTTTAAAAAATTAACCTACATTAGTGCCATTTCCTTTGAAACGCAAGCTAAGGAGGAAAACAAGCCGTTACCTTGACGTTTCAAAGTTATTACGAAAGAGGGCTTCCATTTTGCTAGAGTATTTGCGCACCGAATGTGACTGTAACGTAGTAATTTTAGTGCCATAAGGTAGAAGGCTACAACTTTTTTCATTAAAAGGACGTGGTCTTTATGTGACAATAAACACTCAACCCTCTTTCAAGCAATTTGCCTAGTAAGACACCTTTAAGTTATGGAACGATTAACTGCTATAAAATTAAAAAAGTGTATGTCAGCTTTAATTTTGCTTTATTAACAGGTGTATAACAATGTCTATATTCATTGCACTGTACACATGACCATTTAGCACAAAGTTTTGCCAAATCGACGTTTTTCATATTGCATCGCTTTCAGATGACAAGCGCGATACTTCAGGCTCCTGGTAAATTTACCAATGTCCTGATAGAGAATGCTGTCAAGCAAGAGTACGTTGACTGGTCTCAGGCAGACAACGCAAGCGCAGATTACTTTCTGACAGTCCTTCCTATCTTTGGAGACATGACGTTTAGCTGTCCAGCCCTGGATATCATCAGAGGACACTCTCACTCGATGGAACCCGTCTTCCAATATTTTATGACCCATGTACCTTCTACGTGAGTTGCGTATGTTATACTCGATATGCGGGGAAAGAGACGATGGAGTGGTGGGGTTGGGAATTATTCCCATTTTTCTAGAGGGTAAGAAATACAAAAATAAAAAGATGTGTAGAGATTCATGACGTAATAACACAAGGAGAAAAGGGAAAAATGCTTCAAAAACTTATTGTTACTTAGTTAAGAAGGACAGCAAAATTATCTACGTTCGATGACGTCAGGCAAAGCAATACATTGCAATGTACACTATTTTAGGTAGCTGTCTGTACTCGCATGAAAACATTGGTCCTTTGGCTAGATGAAGAGGTCAATGCGAGATTCTGCTTTGCATTCCATTCCTTGTTTGATGCACGTTAAGATATGATTCGGAAATTATAGGACGCCTGAAGAAAAGTCAAAATACAGTTTATGCTCTCACCCTGTTCGATCATAAAATCACCGCACAGAGAATATAAAGGCAACAAATACTTGACACAATTAGAAATTTTCTGACGTCTGGTGCTCTAGCATGAGTCTATTACACTATGGGGTGAGGGGTCTTTGTTAGGGGCATGCACTGCTGTGTGTGGTGATCGTTATCCACATACTCTTAAGGCACGTATGTATAGACCTTATGCATATGATGTCACAGAACAAAAAGTGCTCACTCGGTTGGAGGCAAGAGCGCATCTTTGCAAGTTACACCCGCAACAAATGCAGACAGCTGATTCGTGTGAACCACTGGGATACGCTCGCAAGTCTACTACCGTTCGTGCAAAGGCTACGTTGTGCGTGCCATGTGCTTCATTGCTTTGCCTCCAAAATGACGTCGCGTGACTTCAATGCTTACTGTCTATAGTCAGAAAGCATGCATGATTAGATGGTTCAGACAGTCACCATACGGAGGTTGTTGAAAATTGGCAGCTCCCTTCGTGTTGGAATCTGTGCATTATATAAAACTGTAAATCAAGTGAGAACGCATTGGAGACTTAGGTGGGAATGTGTTTAAATTATCATTTAACTTTTCTTTGTTTCTTCTGTCCTACTCACAGTGCAGTAGTTGTCCGTTCTTGTCGTTATAAGCACCCTGTGACATGTAAACAAATAAAATCACCCTTTAGTAAACGTCGCTAAATTAATAACACATAAATCGTTTCCCTTTTTCGCAACGTCCATCGTTTCAATAGGTGTAGGTGCTCAAAATTTGCACATACGTCCCACCAGCAGAGTCAAAATTATTGATTAGATGTGCTACCATATCAGCATGTCATTTTTTATTATTTACCTTACCCATTACATTCAACACTTCTAAGTCGGTGCCAGGTTGTGAGTTAAATTGAAAAAGCTATTGTCCTTGAAATCAAGGTTAATAAAAAATGAAGAAGACTACTAAAAATGTAACATAACATGGTCTTTCCGTATCAGATGTGCAAATGTAACTCTTTATTAGTCAAGAGTGATTGCCAAACTACGTTAATCTTTCGAAAAAGTCAGCTTTTGAAACGTGCAAAAAAGTTGTCTCATACTGTTTATAGTTTGACAAAATCGGCTGTTGCTAGATTTTTGTGTCGTCGGGTCTTCAGTTTCAGGAGGAAGATGCTTAAAACTGCTGAGTTTTGGCAGGTTGCTGTTGTGGTAGAATTTAGGCCTAATCTCCCTAGCGGTACAATGGTTTCACAACAGCTGGGCATATCACAATTTTCAGGTTTAATAAAGAGGCACGTTATTACCCTTAACTTTCTGTAAACCATATAATTTCACATAATTTTGTTTTTGGCTTTTCTCTCAAGTTCTATCTTGAAGTTTCAAATTTCTCGGATTCTGTAACTCACACGTGCGTTCAAGTTTTATTTATTTGACTGATAACAGCTTCTGCATTTTTGCAGGTCTTACTATGAAAGAGGTGATGAAGGCACGGGTTGGCTGCTAACAGGGCATGCTGAGGATATACCTTTTGTGTTCGGATGGGGCTTTAATCCTGCAATCAAGGGCGTCCACTATTGGACTCAAGAGGAAAAAGAATTGTCCAGAAACGTTATGAGATTCTGGGCAAACTTTGCTAAAACCGGGTAATTTAGATGTATAATTACAACATTTATCGCTTGCAATCTTCAAGATATTGATTCTATATTAATATATTTATACACCCTATCCTAGAGACCCCAGCAAGACCACCATTACAGATGAACCCGGAACAGGTGACATGGAGTGGCCGAGCTTCTCTGTACCTGATTTGTACTACAAACAACTATCTTCGGATATGCATGTAGGAAGGGGCATTAAAGCTGATGAGTGTGCATTCTGGGGTGATTTTCTTGAAGACTTGAGATTAACATTAGGTATGTTTTTATACAGTATTGTGCAAATTATGATTGTTAACTCGACGATTGTGATTTTTGATTACCTAACCATTTATTATTATAGACATTTCTGGATATTCGTTGTTTCTTACCATATCTTCCTTTCAGAATCAATGGACGAAACGGAACTCCGATGGCGGGAAGATTATAACTCTTGGAAGAGCAGTCTAGAGGACTGGAGAAGGCAGTTTAATTCATACGAGGACAACAAAAATTGTTCTTAAAAAATACACTGATACCAAGAGTAAGCTTGACTAGATATATTGCTCAGTCGTATTGGAAAAAGCCATAGCAAAATCTGAGCCATTTCTGCCATAGTATTATAACATATACCGAAGATAACGATTCGAAGATTTTTGTTCTACTAGACCATTTTCCTCCTTACTCCAGTCTTCATTTCACCTGATTCCTTTGATGTCAGCAATGTTATTTTGAAAGTTTGGATAACTTGTAAAAGAATTGTACTTTAGAACCATGGGTGGGGCCAGGCTGGAGGCAGGGATCGCTTCTGTCAGGGAATGCTGGCCCTCTCAGGACAAATGTTTCTATTTCGTAGGGAACATTGATGGTAACGATAAGTATGTATGTAATCCCTAGGCTACCAGTCTCCCCACGGTTTACTTGTTTTTGCTCTAAAGAACTTCAAACTCTTCAATGAAAGTCCCAAATTTTCAAATTTCCTCCAACAACACGACATTTCCACATTTTCTGCATTTAAGTCCCCAAAGTTTTCTTTAATAAAAACCTAACTTTGTCGGCTCGCAAAGCAAGCCGAAAAGTTTGGGATCACCATCCGTCCATCCAACTACTCGTTAACTTACGTTTCAAAGTTTCAGATTGTTCGCCCTTCCGTCGGGTAAATTTAGGCGCCACCCTGTATAAACCCGTTAGGCAGCCTGTCTACCACGTGTGATTTCAGGTACATTTTAACAACTTGAAAGGTTATTTCTCATCCGTACAACCCTTTAATGAAGTCGATAGCCCGTTGGCATGGATGCGATCTGTCGGAGTGCTGCGTCCAGTACCCCTATTCTGGGACTCCTGACTGCTCAAGGTATCAAAGGAATATTTAAATACCATTCACCTATTGGTTATTATGTAATGACAATTTTGAAAGTATTGACATATTTGAAATATTTACATGTAAACTCTCAATGTATTGGACATGGTTCTAACCTATCCTTTAAAGACTTTATCTATTCTTTTAAAGTCCAACAATCTTATCTGGATTTTTATAATTGCAGGGATAAAAAGGTCACGTAATACAACGTTAATAACGTTTTGAATATACCAAGTTGATGAAAGCATACATAATATAGATAGATCGATTTATCAATTTTTTTAGCACAACAATTTCTGTTTTGCCTTTAAAGTATAGCACGGTAAAACCAAGTTATTCTACTGACACTGTGAATACAATTCTTAGGACCTCACATTTGCTTTGGTAACCAAAGAAGTTTACTTGTCCATGTAATTTCTCCATGACATGACATGACATGACAAGCTTGAGTTCTGATAACATCACACTTGTTGGCAAATGATTTCATACATAACCCCTGTTCACCTCAGGTGTTTTCTCTGGCTAAAGGATATCAATCAACTTAATGTATCACAGCTTTCGAGATACTGATCAAACGTTTTTTTGGAGTGAAAGGTATGGGTTGTGCAAATTAAATTGAAACACAACGTTTAGTTTATTTGATGTTATTTAAAAGCTTAATTTTAATTTTTTACCTGAAAATTCCTTAAATCACTTTTCCATTTTCTTGTTGTTCAAATGTAACTTAAATATTAAGATTAAACCCGTTTAGATCGTTAGTACGTTTGCTAAAGGAGTAGTATTTATTTTATGTAGTTTGTTAATTTATGTAGATATTGGTCGCATGCTATATATGCTTCTTACAATGGACATTACAATGGAATTACTTTTCTGTTAGCCAAGATCTGAGGTAGGGACCAATGTTAAACCTGAAGGCTATGTCAAAATAATAATGGTCCTTACACTTTAAGAACTTTCAAATTAAAGACTCATGTGTTAATTATCTTTTGTAATACAGCTTTTTACTGTAGAAGCACTCAAAGCTTTTGTCAAGCTTTTATTGCTGACATATGGTGTATTGAGCAGCAAAATAAATGGAAGGTTTATGAAACCTTCCTAAGGCGTTCACAATAGTTACCTGTCTTTTATTGCAGTTACTTGTATTAATATGTAAAAATATAAATCGAACCTCAAAACTCATTTGATTGTTTTATATCAAACAGTATTAATAATAACTTTTATTACTTAGGAAGCATTTTAAATTATAAAGCTGACATAGGATTTCTCTAAATTCTTACCAAAGTTGTGGTTTTAGTTATTATTTCTGTCATGTAAACAACACTCCTAGTGCTCAAAGATTTCCTTTCTACAGTTGGGAGTAATTATTGTATGAATATTAATCGCTTAGAGGGCACAAAAGAACCTTTTAAGACACAGCTGACTTTGAGCAAATTACTTTGTTTGTATTGAAAGATTTCAGGCTGAACAGACAGGGTTTCAAAATGGCGAGGGTGGGACCTGGACGTTGGAGTAGGTGGTCTGCATAAGGTTCCAGAGGAGGCAAAGGTTAAGTGACGGGGCTGAAAACGAAGCAAAGGAAGTCTGGAAAGATATATGTGTTTGAACAGTTCAAAAGGGCATAAACATCAAATATATTAAATAAACATCAGTTGTTATCAAAATAAATGAATAATATCAGAGCAGTCTGTACTTGCGCTAGTACTTGTTTATAGAACTCTCTGAGTAAGAGTACAGAAAAATGTCCTTGGGTACGAGTACGAGTACATACTCGAGTACAACAAGACAGCCTATACGGACACACTGATTAAGTAGTCTCTCCAGCAGGTCCGTTGTCAGACCAGAAACGAATTGAGGGCTTTAGGCTTCAGGAGGCGAAATGTCTTATTGGGGGCTAGATATACTAAACTACATTAAGGTGATGACATTTTTTGATTTGGGGGCAAAAGATTTCTAGAGAGGGGGCCTATCCCTTACAGTCCTCCCCAGCATAATGCAATACAAACGTATTCTTTCCCTTTTCAAACCGTGAGACATGATAACGCAACTCCTGATCCAAACACAAAGACATTGTTTCAAATGGATACTCAATTTCAGATTACATAAAAGCAGCAGATTCTTCCCCACCCTTGTTTAAGCACAAACTTTAGAGGTGACAAAAAGTTGTCTCAAAACATTTTCCGAATACTATTTGAAAGTAACCAAAGGGATGTAAGGCAAAAACTTCCCTTAGAAAAAAGTTCAATATAGATTTGCAAAACATCAGGTTTTTGTCAAGTTTCGGTAAGTATTGTGAAAGGGAAATCAAGCTAAAACCATGCTAAACGTGATGAGAGCGCACTACCCAGAACTTACTATTTGTAAGTGGTATCCTATTCATCCAAATGGGAGTCACCTTGTTAGCAACCAGGACTGATCGAAGTCTTCAACGAAATTACAATGGAGGTTGAACGTATTGCATAAACGAGATAAACTGTAGCTACACGTTTAAAGGATGCCCAGTTTAGGTATGGACTACACGAATGAACCTCTGATTTATTTTATATGTAAGTCTTTTGCTGGGATATTTATCGTGGTAGTCACGAACTTTGTTCACTGATGATTGAAAACAGTTGCATTCTAACGTGAAAGGTATAAACATTCGTTTCTCGTTTATCGAAGTTAAGCAAACTTGGACTTTGAGTTAGTGCTGAGGGTAACGGAAATAATTTATGGCTATGACGAAATAACCATTACTTTAACTAATCTACTACTGCAAGACAATGGCAAAGTTTCCAATAATTCTTGCTTTTACCTTGGTGTTACAATCTCTTGTAGGAGGGGTTCCGTATGTAACAGTAGATCAAGGACGATTATTTGGAGAGACGGTCGACTTTGATGAAGACGGGACTTCTACAAAAGTAGATGTATTCAAGGTAAGGAAAACTGGCTTGGTGAGGTGTTTATCGGTAAAGGCTGCATAAGCCAACAGACCAAGTTTAAACAAGAGGTTAATGCCAACCGTTAGACACGCCTTTATATTTGTCACTCTGTTGTTCTAAAAAGTCTTTCACAGCTGTTCACAATGTTCCTCACTTTCACACTAACAAAAGTATGTACCCTGTGCCCAACCTCCGATGGATATTTTGTAAACGACGAGAATATATGGTTTCGACAGTTTAAGTTAGGAGGTTTGAATACTGTTCCAACCCAGCATATGGATTTGGATATACTTAAGAAGATGTTGGAAGGGAAATACGTGCGTCATTACTCTGCTAGATCTGGGTTTCTGTAATATCTGGAAACTCAAGACGCAGGATCAGGGATGCTGCCAATTTTTTTGTCAAAGTACACTTCAATTCCGTCATGATCATTATGGAACTTGTCCATTGTTTCCACTGATAACATTAATTTGCTAACAACCCTTTTAAAGGAATACATAATTTGTGTTTTAAGTAGTACAACTCCAAATGTAAAGATCTTGCTTTGTTTGAGTATGCATAAATACATATACTAGGCTTAACAAAATACAAATAGTAGTTCGTTTCCTATAAATATTATTTAAGCATTGAAAAGGGATGTTTTCGACAATTACTGACTCTTAATTGGGCTTGTACATTATATCTCGAATGGCTTACGAAGTTTAATGGGGCAAGTTAAATCCTGTTTCTTTAAAAGTAAATGACCAGCACCAATGGGAAAACGTGGCTATATCCCTTGTATGGATGGATAATTTTATGTTGTCCTGGAAAAGGACCGAAACTTTGACTCCCAACCAAGAGTGCATTACAATTTTCTTCATTGACTTTTTATTAGGGAATTCCCTTTGCAGAGCCACCAGTTCGCTTTTCGGCACCGCAGCCAAAAAGTGCATGGATCGGTGACTGGGATGCAACTTATCACAGACCATCCTGTGTTCAACGTCTCACAAACAAGTGGACACCCTGGTTTAACCCAACTATTGACGAAGACTGTTTGTATCTCAACATCTATGTACCAAATCCAAAGGTGATATACTTGTTTTTAATGTTGATATTTCTAACAGAAGTAACTTCTTACAGACTATAACGAGTATCTATATTCGAACATGCACATTTTGTGCACGAACTTGCATTTTCTTAATGTGTGAGGTTTTAATTAAGCATTGGCACTTTAAGTTATAATCTAGTCATAAGTGTTCTTGAATTAACAGTTTTCTTATAAATCTATTAGCCTGACGTTGAAATATTAAGAAGCACAAAACTCAAACACGACCTTTGAAAAGTTTCGCAAGTCCACGGTGACGTGCTAACGTTGTTTACCCATACGTTTCATTCAATTCTATAAGCGAAAGAGTTACTTAAATACCTTTCCTTGTCCACAAGTGGTAGGTTGGTACATCTATCCACTTCGCTTCACGCATCTTTCTGCTAAGGAAAAGGTCATTCCTATTCACTTTGAGACCGACTGAACGACGTTGTGATAAATAACACCAGAAATCAATGTTTTTCTTTGGTGAGCACTGACTTGAATTTCTCCCTTGGTCTTCCTGGCAACGAATCCTTAAACTGGAAAGACCTGTGATTGGGAAAATGGATGGTTCTTAAGAGGGGCGTTGTACGCTACCAAAGCTGTCCTTTACAAAGGCACTTTGAGACCTTACGCTGAAGAAGAGCATTAAACAGAACCGGATGTTCCTATTTTTATTGTTTTTTTAATCCGGTTAAAGTGATTGAACTACACCAAAGAGTTACATAGCTGTTATCAAGTCTATTTAACATACATAATACGAGCACTAACCAAGATTTTTTCAAGTAATTGGAAAAATTTGGTTCATAACGGATTACTTTGGCTTTGATTAAACATTTGGTCCATTTTTAATCAAATCTAGTCAGCTTAAAGGACCAACAATGAAACTTGCTTGATAAGGTGCATGACTGGTGCAAATACTGTAACGAACGAAGTAGCCTACTACGTACGAGCACGTAGACTGAAACGCGTGTCCAACCGGTACAAAAATTAGCTGTTGGTATTTATACTCAGTTGGTGCAAGTTTTAATGATCGCGCTTACCTCAGCCGAGGGCGCACTTTCTCTTGTGTGACGTCATATGCATACGATCTATAGGACGACCGTGAAACATGAAAATTCCGTTTCCGAACATTTCGCCATGTAACTAGTCCAAAGGCTTGAAGCAACTCGATGAAAACATTATCAGAATGCTATCAATTTCTTCTTTTTCTTTTGTTCATTTTAGCCGTCTAATGCTTCAGTGATGGTATACATCCATGGAGGTGGATATGAAGTCGGGTCCGGAAATGACGCCGAATTATCCGGTTTGCCAATAGTAGCGTTTGAGCAAGTTATCATAGTTCTCGTAAATTATCGCCTTAATGTTTTCGGATTTCTGTCGACCGGTTAGTATGAGACATGCCTACATACTGAACAATCCAATTTTAGCTGGAATTATTTTTGTGCAAAAGTTACTAACCTACTTCCTAGAGTGTATATCTTTAACTTAGTTCAAGGTATATTGTGTAACTGAACATTGTATACAAGAAAATATTGTTACAACCAGTTTGTAAAGGACTACACTGGAAATAGATCATTGTGTCGACTGATCAACCGTTAAGTGAAAAGCAACGGAAACTTAATGACTGACATATACTATCATCCTGGAAAGACTACCAAAAACCTTGAGAAATAATACATGCAGATTAGTGAAAAAGTATTATTTTCGGTCTACACCTAAGAGAAGAAACTTGATAACATGGACAAACACGACCTGTAGATGGTTAGGAAGTTAAAGGGCATATACAGTCGCCAGGAGCTAACTTTGAAGTATTATCTGGACCTACCAAGAACATTCCACTTTCTCTTAAAGGTGGGTAGTATCACCCCAAACATAGTTAGGACTATGATCTCTATATACACCGGTGACTGCACTTTGATTGACATTAATAAACACAGTAACTTTACTCTGGTTGCTTAATGATTACTGGCTCAGTCAGTTGGGCTCACACACAGTATCGGGTAGATATGGCCACGAGAAGTTGCAAATCAGTGCAGGCTATGGTAGCGTTGACAGGGAAGTGCATTAGTCTTTGCTTAAACTGGAGTAGTGGCGGGAAGAAACTGAGTTCGAAGAATTTTTACTGTTTGGGGCAAGATTGGGTACACTTTAGGACCTTAATCAAAAAAAAAAAAAAGAAAAGAAAAAAAGAGCAGGCACGTGCCTCATGTAATGTCTACTCTTACAAGTAATGGACAAAAAGACTTGTTAGGGAAGAATCCTACTAAGTGGAAATGGTCCATAATGCAACTTGAGCAATAAATTCTACCCTTCTAACACCACTCGACTGATGGCAGTAGATACATTTCATGACAACTTGACTTAGGGTGGTACACTAATTAAGATATGATTTGGGTATATTGTTGTGATACTTTTAGAAGATAATATTAACAGTTTGAGCAGTGGAAGCCATAATTTGGAACAAAAATATTACTTTTCTTTTCTTAAACTAGGCGATAGCGCTGCCAAGGGAAATTATGGACTACTAGATCAAGCAGAGGCTTTGAAGTGGGTGAGAGCAAACATTGAAGGTACCAGGTGACGTAAATTGTGCGTGCAGGCATGCTAAGTTTACACACACTGTTTAAGGTTTAACCCTTTTTATGACTTGATGAGCCAATTTCATAGCTAAAACTGCGACGTAATTTGCTTTTGAAACCTGAAAAGAATATTTTAATGCTGGTTTTGAGACGGTTTTAGTATTAATACTTATATTCTTTATATGTATCAATACACAAAGGTAGAAATTAATGTAGGTGATATGTTTGTGGTGTTTTAGAAGTAAATTGAATTGAACCGTGATGTGAAAAGGTTTGTAGGCTGAAGGGAGATTTGGTACCTCCTTCCCGGCTACGACCTTACACGACGCCTTGCAATTCTGATTTAACGACTTATTGAAGTTTCCGCAATTTTCAAGCAAACATTGGGGGTTAAATGAGCTCCCTAAACTAAAGCAGTCTAAAAGTAAATGAAGAAATCTACTGAAAGAACCAAACTGTGAAATTTCTTGCTTTACAGAGTTTGGTGGAGACAAATCACAGATCACTATATATGGCGAGAGTGCCGGAGCTGGTAGTGTCGATTTTCATTTGTTTTCGAAACATAGCAGGGATTCATTTGATCAAGCTATTTTACAAGTAAGTTTGAAGAAAACTTTTATGGAAGCCTAGGCTGTGAACTGCAGGTAATGGGCTAACATGGAGCCACAACGAAAAAGTACTAACTTCATTCAACCGACTCCGCAGAAATAATTTGTTTGTACTGTACATGTGAACATGTCTCTTGGTGTAGCTTTGGTTCTCAATTTATTATGCAATGCCTGTTCCAGTCAGTGTATTGTATGCCGGGTCATAAATACTCAACGTTTTAATTTAATTAATACCCAACCTTGTAATAATTATTTGAGTTTTATTTCCAAAGAGCAAATACCGATTTCACTGAGCGTGCAAGGTACCTTACACGTTCACAGTCCACGTATTGCAAATATAGACGAAACCGGGAAGATTATCTGTTAGAAGATTTATCAAAGGATGACTTTTGAAGCCTTACTGCCAATGATTAATTTTCTTTACTATATATTGTTGAACAACACTTTAGTGTAAGTGTTGAAATGATTAAAGGGAAGATAATACCACAGAAAACGCTTGCCATGTTCTTAGTCCATACCAAGTTCATCTGGATTTACAATCCGATAGGTAGTCTACGATTACAATAGAATCCGGACTTTCAAATTAACAGCGTGGGTCAAGTGGCGCCACCAGAATTTCTAAAGTTTAAGTGCACTTACTTTTCATTCAGATTGAGGACCTAAACAATAGATTTCAGGTCCTTAGAAGGAAATACAATAGATTTCTCATGTCCTCAGAAGTTTAACAATAGAGAGTCTATTTTTAAAGTTAGGGTTAAGGAAGAAAACACAATAGAGAAAACAATGAGGTTCTCAAACAGTATGTAAAGCACAACATATGTGTGTGTGTGGGAGGGGGGTAGAGGGCAAGCAAAACTTGTTCGGGAAAAATGTTGCACATTGCCCCTGTATGTGGTATAACTTTGTACAGGAGCGGCAAGGGTAAGTGGCGTCAAAATGCAATGCCGGGGGAATAATGCCCCCATTACCCCTTCTTGGTGGCGCGTTTGAGTAAGTATAAAGAACATCTTAACTGATGTGCTGATGAACCACCAAACCTCAAGAACCTACAAACGCTTTGCAACTGCATTGTCGATGGCGTGTGTTATGAATTTCATAGTTTCCTTCTTCGGGGAACACACAAGAAGTAACTTGCCCAACCGTATTTTAGTGTATCCCAAAAGGTAATTATGTTTTCCTTTTTTCGTAAAATGTCATGCTTTTAAGTTTGTATTTGAGTACTTGTTGTTTGTCACAGAGTGGGACTGCGACTGCGTACTGGAGCTACTTGGACGATCCTGATCTACAAAGAGAACAATCATTTTTGCTTGGTAAAACTCTTAACTGCAGTGCTACCACTACAGCAGATCTCATTGAGTGTCTTCGCAGTGTAAGCTCAGATGAACTACACGAAGCATACGTAAAGGTGAGTGGATGTCCACATAACGTCAATGACACTTGCGGTTGCAACATTGCTGCACACCTTTTCCTCAACCTTTTAAGTGTCTATCTTTTTTCCTACTACTTATTTCATTTTTGTGTCGACTTGGTATATTTCCAGTAAGTATGTACCTGGTAACGACAAAATATTAGGAGGAAAGGATTAAGAAAAAACACAAAGTTACCACAAAACTTCTGTATTATTTAATATTATTTGAAGGTCTTCGAAAAGTAGTAACAGGTGCGGTTGCCAAATCTTCCCTTTTAATGCATTGTCAGTCAATAATGTTGCCCTTTCAACGAATTAATGCAATTCAATGTTTGAATTTCATTCCCTTTCGTAGAATGGCTATGCCTGGATGCCAAATCGAGACGGCGTGTTCCTCGACGAATCTCCTCACAAATTGCTCGCTCGAGGTGATTTTAAAGAGTGTCCGCTCATAGTTGGATTTAACCGGGACGAGGGTACTTTCGTGATACCCTTCTTTTTCCCTGATTACCTTGGCAAGAGCGATCCACCTTATATTGACAGGGCAACGTTTGACTTTGTGAGTATTCTATTTTGAGAAAATTTAGTTTAGACAAAGACACATGCTTTTGATGACACATAAGTGTAATAATTATGACTGCATAACAAGACAGATGATTAGACGCATACTTACTGTCACACTTTTGATAACTTTAGGAACATCATCAATGAAAGGCATATTTTAGTTTCAATATAACACTGCTTTATCCCTAAAATACTGTTTATTTCTAGTGATGATTTTGCCGTTAAAGATTGTGGAAACTGCAAAGTAGTATCAACTTAACACTATTATTTACAGCCCAAAGCTAACACATACGACTTAGGAACGAAATTAAGGTTAAATCTCTGTTTTGATAAAAGCACTTGTTAAATGAAGATGCCTGTGACCGTTGTCTTGTTTTTAAGGCAACCGACACTCATGCAGCTACAGAATTTTACACCAAAAGGTTTTTCCACCGAATATAACATTGTTAACTAACAAAATAACTGTTCATACAAACCCAGATCAGTACATTATATCGTGCTTAAATTTGCAAATATCTGCAACCAAACCTTCAGGTGCGTCAATTGTAAACTCACCTTGCTGTCTGTATATTACTGATGAGACTCACTTGACGAGGACGAATTTAAGATTTGAGATATGAACAATTTCACACAGACAATTTAAGTGGGATGGGATACTGAGTTAATTGCATGTGTAGTAAACTTTAATTCTTTTAATGGTACTATTTTCGAAGCTGAGGAGAACAGGTTTGTAAGTGAGGGTAGCTCTAACAATGACTGGGCGTTTACATTTAGTGAAAGTGTTGTTTTATAGTACCTTACTGCCAAAAAAAAAGAAACTGCCTTCCAATTTCTAAGGTCCCATTGTATTGTGCATTGATATTAATGGCCAGGTCCCAGGAAGGAGGGGGGTGGGGGGTTGGCGCCCCTAGAAAATCGGTAGTTACCATTACCCTAATGCAGTTCAGCGTGGTATCTCTTTTCCTCAAACAATAATTTCCCCCCTGAAACTTACTTCGTCTTCATGCATGTAGTAAGCATGAGGTATTGTCAAACCATGTTTTGCATACGATACCTATTTTCAGATGACAAACGCTATAATCCAGTTTACTGGCAAATTCACCAACGACCTTATAGAGAATGCTGTCAAGCAAGAGTACGTTGACTGGTCCCAGGCAGACAACGCAAGTGCAGATTACTTCCTGACCGTTCTGCCTATCTATGGAGACACCGCTTTCAGCTGTGCAGTTCTAGATATCATCAGGGCCCACTCTTACTCAAAGGAACCCGTCTTCCAATACTTCTTCACACACATCCCTTCTATGTAAGTTCATATATGTTTTGCATAACATCGAGGGAAAGAGCCATGAGGTTTTGTAATGGAAAGTGTCTCCAGTTATCAAAATGTGTCCATTGCGAACAAAATTTCCCCTATCAGACATAAAAGTTGTGGAGGGCGACACCATCTATACTCTCCCCCACTCCTCATTTTGAAAGATTCTCAAGTACACACAAAAGGCGATGAAAGTGTAAAGAGTTTTAAAAAAGAAAGGAGTGGGCACATATGTGTTACAGTTATTCCTACAAACAGTATGCACCAGCATTTCCCCGTTCAATGCAAGTAAGTAATAAATAACATAATTTACCTGTACTTCACCTATAGTATGCTACTTCACACTAGTTTACAATCACACTTTCCCAGTTAATTGTCGCACTCTTTTACAAAACCACGCTGCTTTTCGTCTGTAATTTCTTGGCAGTACTGTATTATTTAATCCGACGAAATAAGGTTTCACTCTGAAAGACTTTGTTGTATTCTACTCCCTTTCTGGAAAAAAGTATGTGTAAAACTGAAGGCTTTTGGTTTACATGAGCAGAAAGAAAAACATCAGGAAAAGTATAACATGCCGAACATTTTATCTAGGAAAATTATTACACAGTGAATGTTAAAGCAACGAACACCAAACCAAAGCAGAACTGGACTAGAGAAGGTCAGCACTCTGACAAGAAGTGACAGATTCGTAGCACTGACATTCTATTGAAAACTGACCTTTCAAAGGCAGGGTTTAACCTAACGCTCATGTTTTAATAGAGGAATGAGTAAGTAAATATATAGGCATAGCTTCACATTATGTCATTCCAAAGGAGGTATAGAGATCATGTCAACCTCAGATACCTTGTTTAAACAATCTGACATCCCTATCGAGTTCAGCTTTGAGGCACAGAAAAATCCTAGCAGACAACATTACTCTTTCTTGTTTTGAAGTTTAGTTTAGATAGAAAATTTTGCAACCTCAAGTGTTAATAACTTGAGGAGCACAACAGAAATTAAGCGATTTTTCTTTCCCAAGTGTTTCGATTTGATTTCCCTTTTAATAAAAGATGTTGAAACTTATTAACTAAAACCATTCTCTTAGGTAATAGTGACTAATGATGGATCACCATGGCCACACACTACCATATTATGGTCCAACTATTCCCTTGTAATACCACTTGTGATGTACAGGTCCTACAGGGCCATCGAAGTCGGAAGAGCCCTTACTCGAAATCCAGATATGGGCCAGATATAAAATTCCATATATGGACCAGATATGGATTTCATATCTGGCCCATATCTGCTGCAGATATGGGATTTATATCTGGGCCAGATAAAACCCAGATCTACGCCAGAACCAGATCTAAGCCATATATGGCCAGATAAAATTTTATCTGGATCAAGTCTTTATATGGAACAGATAAAATTTTATCTGCACCAGATATGTCCTTATATGGGAAGAATATATTTCCATATATGACCCATGGAATTTATATCAGATCAAATAAAAAGTTGGGCAAATATAAAACAGATCTAAACCAGAACCAAATCTATACCATATATGGCCAGATAAAGTTCTATCTGGATCAAGTCTTTGTACGGCACAGATAAAATTGTATCCGTACCATATCTGCTTTAGTTATGAATCATAGTTAGGACTTATAGTCCACACTCCTCATGGAGACACTGAACACCTTTTTTTCCAAAAGTTCCCTGACTCCCTGGCGAAGAGCCAGGGGCGAAAACCAAACAATACTCCCGAAGGAGTTCTGCTCCCCGAAGGAGTAACAACGTCCCCAAGGGACAAACTTTGACTTATCTGACACCACCCGACAGTGGTCCTGTTCTAGACTGGCTGAATAGAACAGGTCCCACCTGGGAGCTCCGCCGTCGTGATCACGGACACTGTGAGCTTTTTAAGTACATAGAAACAGGCACTGAGGAACAAAGAACCCAAACCGGACCGGAGCAAAATGCAACCGAAGACCACCCACAGAATCGCCAACATGGTCTCACCATCCACACCCAGCAAAGGAAACGAAAGAGTCTTTGCCACCGCCAACAAAACAGAAACCACCACCACACCCACCATCAACGATCACAACAACACAAGGCCATAACAACACACACCCAAGGCAACAACACGCCCAAAGACCACAACACGCCCGAAGGCAATCACAGCGCGGAGGGATACGGGGGGTCACCTGCCACACTCAAATCACTATTTACAGTTTATTTACAGTATATACAACTATTCACATGCAACAAAAACAAAACTCTCAAAGAGATCGAACGAGCCCGGCGGGGGATCGGGAACGTCCACTCTCTTCGGGAACCCAAACTGAGCTGGGCATATACAGGTGCACCTTGCCCAAGGGTGCCCCAGAGGCAGTTATGGCAAAGGGTAACTTCATTATCCCCATCCCCACGCTTAAACAAGCTCCACAACCGGATCACGGACACTGAACACCTTTTTTTTTTCCAAAAGTCCCCTGACTCTCTGGCGAAGAGCCAGGGGCGAAAACCAAACAATACTCCCGAAGGAGTTTTGCTCCCTGAAGGAGTAACAACGTCCCGGACACTGAACACCAGCAGAAAATGTTTAAGAGCTCCATGATGAATTTAATGTAAATATCGGGTTGAATTGACTTAAGTACATAAATTCAACTTATTTCATAACAGTGAACAGAAAAAAGCGTTGAAATTTCCTATTTTATGTAATCACAGTGATATGGGCTTCTTATTTTAAACTTTATTAAGTATTTGACTCTCAATTTTGTTTAATGCGTAGTGCATATTTTACTTCCAACTTCCTAAATCATGAAAAATGTAGGTTTAGATACAAGCTCCGCCCAAATATGCAAATCATTCGCATAAGTTCACTTAGTATACTGCGGTATTAACAAACGTGTAGCCACTAAATAACTGCAATGTCTGGGAAGGTGGTGCTGTATCCAAAACATGTCTTAATTTGTAACAAGCATAATTCAAGAATCAAATCAAATAAAAAAATAAAACAAACTAACAAAATGCTCATTTGCATAGCTAGCATATAAAGTTATATCTGGCTTGATATGGCCATATAAAACTTTATTTGCATATCTGGGCTAGCATTTCATCCAATTACATCTGGCTTGATATGGCCAAATAAAACTGTATTTACATATCTGGACAGACATTTCATCAATTTATATCAGGCTTGATATGGCCATATAAAATTTTATTTGTATATCTGTGCTGGCATTTCATCAAGTTATATCCGGATTGATTTGGCCATATACAACTTTATTTACTTATCTGGGCTGGCATTGGATCAAGTTATATCTTGCTTGATATGGCCATATAAAACTTTATTTACATATCTGGACAGACATTTCATCAATTTATATCTGGCTTGATATGGCCATATAAAACTTTATTTACATATCTGGCCTGGCATTGAATCAAGTTATATCTGGCTTGATATGGCCATATAAAACTTGATATAATGTATCAAGGCATCTAAATCTGGCTGTACATCTGGCTTGATATGGCCATATAAAGGCTGTATTTAACCAGATATATCCAGATATCAATCCATACCTGGATTTGGAGTAAGGGAGGTGCTGGTTTCTACAGACCCTAGGTACTTTATTTTGAAGTTTTTCTTCAAATAAATATCGTTAGGTGATTGAAAACGGCAAAAAGAGCCAAAATCTAGAGCTTAAAGGTCTTGTTTCCCATATCGAAAACCTTTCTACGGCAATGGAATAGTCTGAAAATAGAAAAATACTACTACCTTTGTTCTGACGTGATCTTTTCTTGTGATAGTTTATAACGGGTATACTACACACAGCTTTGAGAAAGGGCTACTCAGGGGGCCACGTAACCTTTCACAGAGTGAAATCGAGGCAGGTCCTCAGGTATTCCTCAGTTGTACTGCATGCAAAAATGATTGGTAATGCTAACACCCTAGATTTATGCTAAGTTATCTTATCATTCCATTAAAAGAAGCCAAGCTCAGATAGTAAGGCACTGTGAAATCAATCCAAAAGAGTTCGCTTTAAACAGTCATTTAAATTTCCCTATTTATGCCAATCATATTCGAAATGTTATCATTATTTTGGACGTATCTTTAACACGGCATTATCAAGCCGGTAAGATAATTTGGTACCACTAGTATTTCTTTGCTATTTAACCATCACCGAAATGGCATAGGACTGTTAAAATAAAATGTTTGACTAAATCACCTCAACTTCTAAACTACACCATCATCTACTCAAGAACAGAAATACATGGTTACTGCTCCTGAAACCTAAGCTTATTGATTGAGGAAGGGCACACAAAATGGCTGATGTTATAGCCTCTTCCCAAAATATTCACCTCCACTGAGATTATGAAACTGCGACGATCATGTAATGTTGTCAGCTATTCATAAATTGTGTTGACCTTTGAGGATGACAATTTTCATTCATTTTCAGGAGGATTTTGTGTCATCAGGTTGTCATCAGAAGCTGTTAAGTATAAGTTGTTAATATTATTAATAATAAGTTGTTAAAATTATTAAAGATGTGTAATACTTATCTTTACTAGATAACTGGTGTGGTAGCGTTTTATAACCCTTATAGCCTTGACATTCATTTCATTTGACATACAACATTTTCGACCTTTCTTCCAGGTCTTATTTTGAAAGAGGTGGTGAAGGCACGGGTTGGTTTCTGGCAGGACACGTGGAGGATATACCTTTTGTGTTCGGATGGGGCTTTAACCCTGAAATGAAGGACTTACATTCCTGGACCCAAGAGGAGAGGGAGTTTTCAAAGAAAATTATGAAATTCTGGGCGAACTTTGCTAAAACTGGGTACAGTACAGTTATTATAAATTTTTGTGAAGTGTTCAATGACCCATGTGACAGAGATTTATTCGAATGACAATTTATCTTTACTCTTATTCTAGAGACCCCAGCAAAACTTCGTTTTCAGGTGAACCCGGGTCTGGTGAAATAGAGTGGCCGAGCTTCTTTGTACCTGATTTGTACTACAAAGAACTATCTTTGGATATGCCTGTAGGAAGGGGAGTTAAAGCTGATGAGTGTGCACTCTGGGGAGACTTTCTGGAAGACTTGAGATTAACATTAGGTATGTTTTCTAATAAGTATTATGTGAGCTAAGATGATAGACTTGATGATGGGACGTATTATTACATACTATATATTATATGACTCTCTATTAAAGTACCCTTAGCTGCTAATTACCATCAAATATCATTTTATTTAATTTCAGTATCGATGGAAGAAGCTGAACTGCAGTGGCGGGAAAGTTACAGCTCTTGGCAGACAAACCTCGAGGACTGGAGAATAGCGTTTAATTCATACCAAAAGAATAAAAATTGTTTTTAAAAAATGACACACGGATACGAGAAAATATTTTTACTGCTACTATAACAAGGCAATGTATCTTATTTTATATATTTTGCTTAACCTAAACGAAACCATATCAATTGGTGAACACGTGTTTCTCTCTGGCATTACCTCATTTCATTAAACCCAGTGTAAAAATTACAAAATTCAAGCACAGGATTAAAATTGTAAGTATCCAAATGGGATTGCCATGGTGCGACTTTAAGTTTTTGGTTGATCCCGCTTATGACATTAGTGTTATTTGGCCAGCCTGAATTAATTTCTAGGTGGGCGAATTTTGCCTTTTTCTTCAACTACTTGAATGTAAGTTTACGTTCCTTACAACGAGGAAAAAGTTAACCAGTGTTCCTTTACCATGCATATCATCTGGCGGAATGCTACGTTGAGCAACACATACTTAGTTTCTAGCTGTCAGTGAGGTTAACCAGAAATTTTGATGATTGTATGCCTCTTGAATAAAACGAGGAGAAGATTATGGATAATGAAATGCAACATTCTTAAAGATTGCTCACCAAAAACTTCTTATAACGGAGTTGGTAAACCATACCGTACCTTCCAGTTCCTATAAGAATGATATTTTCTTATTCTAGTAAGACACCGTAGTAAGGTTCTTGCAGTAGTTCCTTCAAAGAATTTTAACAGGTAGGTGTATAACCTGTTATTACCAATTAACTGGTATTTGCTAGAGTAGGTTGCGGCCAGTTGGAAAACAATCTATAATAAAGCTACCCGCAATCATTATAACGCCATCTCTGGTTTTCTTTCTTTTATTGCTAAAACTCGTTACTTTAACATGAAGAAAGTTTTAAGTAATTAAATGGAATCCCAACATGCTTTTGAGAGCTTTAAATCATGCGAGTCCCATGCAAGTTCGATTTGCTAGTAAATAAACATTTTATACACAAGTGTTTGAATTATGGTTGAGTAATGGAATTCTTACCAAAACTGCATATTTTCCGGTAGATTACCTTTTCTTGTTTTGTTAGCAACTCTGCTATTTCTAACAACATCCCATCGCCACTGTTTGTAATAACTGCACTGTACTGTGAATATTGACATCGCTTAAGAGGCGTGAAAACATTATAAAACATAAAAGACTGCTGCGCAAATTCACAGTTGCAAAAGGTTTGTTGTATTGATGGATTTCAACTCCGCATAGCTGTTTATAGCAAGGGTTTTAAAATGAAGAACAGATTCCTAGATGTGCATTCAAGAGGGCTGTCCATTGACCCCGGGATCACAAAGACAGCGCTAAGTTGGGGGCTGCAAAAGAAGCTAGGAACGTGCTCTTTATTTCAACAGTTTAAGCTGACAAAATGCAATATTTATAAAGTGAAAGGAATGTAATAGCAACTCATAGCAATATCCTTTCATATCAGACCAGCCTAGGCATTCTGAATGCGGGGGCCATGCTTTGCCGACTAAAAGGAAGAAAAGATGAAAGAGATTACGACGCACTGAGCACGAAGCAAGTGTATCTGGGGTTGAGGGGCCCTCCTTAGGACTACAGTCTGGCCCAGGGGCAACCCCCAGATGGGAGGCCAGTCTGGGGACAAAGCTCCCTAAAACTTTTGACCGTTTTAATTATGTGCATTAGAATGGAACATTTTACCATCTTCAATGCCTTTGATGGGCAATAAATTGACCACTAAAATCACGGTTTGAACATTTTTTAAAATTTCTTGGACTAAAAGCCGGTCGAGTTGTTGATGCATAGAGTTGTAATGAGGGAGAACGAGTGATTGTAGTGGTCGCATGTGGCTTTGAAACAATATTATCACTCAAGATGTTATGTAGGGCGTAGGCCTAGTTATGTCATGAAACACTGACGAAGTGCGCCAAAATTCTTTTGCATTTTCAAGACAATTTAGAGCTTTAGAGTCTAATACATTGCATAGGAGGTTATTTCTTGTACAAACGACTACCCTATAAGTACTAGGTGTTGTTGGAGAAAGGGGTGGGTATAATTTGGTCCCCAAAGGGCTACCACTGTTTGTGGACCACTTTGAAAGTAACTGTATGATATCATCTTAGTAGTGGTGGATCCAGGAATTTTATTGGAAACTTATTCACGCTGAGCATGGAGGACAAATGTCGACCTAGGCCTCCGTACTGGTAGGTACTCTAAAAATTACAAATTTTCGAATAAAGTTATGGATCGTCCCCAAGTACGGCGCGAGCATGGCGAAAATTTAGCATCCGACACGGTGACTGGTCCAACTCGGTGATAACACACTTTGCACCGGAATCCCTCTTGCCTGATGATGGTGAAACCCGCCGTAGACGCTTACGAACTGTGCATACATAAAAAACAACTAAGCCGTTGGGGTTAAATTCCCGATCCTTAAACTTTAACTGTGTGAACCCTCTAAAGGTTACTCTGTTAAGGTGGTTGTGCACTGTTTAACTAATGGTATTATGGCAATGGAACAACAAAACCGCAAAGCGGTTTATGAAAGAATCTGCCCTCCTTGAGAGCAAAAACAGTTAAACCGTCCATCCGATATAACATACTTTATCGCATACACCAATTTTCCCCGACAAAAATGGAAGCCTTTTTCATTTAGGAAAATTTGACACAGTCCTGTTTAGTGGCACCGGCAGGTTTTGATGATTCGGGGCATCACAGAAGATGATGTTGTAATCCCATCCCAGATAAGCCCATAAAGTCGGTGTTGGGTATGTCAGTGCATTCGTATCTACGAAACCTTGTTTATTGAGGTGGCCCTTTCTTTGTCCTGGGGTGGGGTGTAAGGGGAGGGATATTTATTTGTTAAGGTGACTTGGATGCAAAATGATGCTATCTTTGAAAGTTTGAACTGAACATATGTTGAAAATATATTCTTATTTTTGTTGGGTGTAAGGGGAGGGTGCGCATAAAGGTCAAATGGAGATATAGAGACTCCTCTCCTTAAGATATATTCGTAAAGGTAAGATGGCTTAGATGCAGAATGGTGCTATCTTTGGAAAAGCTTTGAACTTATTTAATGTTAAGAAATTGCCATTATTTAGTGGTATTCTGGCTGTGGCATGGCACAGCTCCAATGGTGATACCATGGGACCTGCACAGGGCCTCGTAAAAGCTCTGGGGTAATTACAAATGGGGACGTTAGTTTGAAGCTTTTAAGTGACATCTAAATTAAACTTTAGGATAGCACACCACAAAAAGTACTTTTGCCATTTTTGAAGGAGAATCCGAAGGAACAGCTTCCACTGAGGAACGATCAATAGCGAAGAAAAGTTATATCTGTTTTATAATTCTTATTCTCTTAAAATGCAGTTAATGATCTTTGAATAAGTTGTGCAACGAGAAATATACTTTAAATCATGAACACTACGATACAAATGTTAACCATACTACAAGATTGCCAAATGGTCGTCCTTTATGCAAGCCTTTAAGGTTTTACTTAAAGTGTTCGGAAAATAGTCTCCCCCCTCCAGAATAATTCCGTGCATTATCGTCCTAATAATGGTCATAAGGCATGGAGCGTAAATCGTGGTGACTGCGAGGGAAGCGCAGGAAATTTTGCATTGAAACTGTTATGAAACCCGTAAACGTACACTCAGGATCGTATCAAAGAAAAGTAAAGTAGGCTTTGAAAGTTAGAGCGCCCGGAGGGTCCCAAAATTTTGATAGATTGGGGAAGATTTACGAAACTTTCCATATTTTGAGAACGATTTGTGATATAGAAAATGATAAAAATAGATCTTTCGCTTAGTCGAAAACACACATCATCCTAACCCCTGCAGAAATGTATAGCTTAAAAGCCTTTGGGGCTGATTTGAAAAAATCGAAACTTCCGAAAACTTGCTTCGGTCATGCTCCCCATATGCCCTAGGCCGGCGCCACTACCCCTGTTCCTCACACGGGCCAATTCCTTATCCAAAACGTTGCACATTGCATGAAACTGCACTCTAAACTACAAATTTTTCACTACGATTAAGCGTCTACCAGCACGCATGGGAAGGTAGCAGGACGGTAGCAAGTCATGACTCGAGATGGCATCTCTCACGATTCAGTTGACTCAAGTAAGCCTTTTCTAAGGCTGCAGTGACTAGACTCTAGCTCAAATGGCCTGTCCGAACAACTTTTGAAACCAGCACCGTGCAAAGGATTGCCCAAATTCCCCCCTCATACGGGCCACGACTGGAAAAAAGGCCGTGGCCAGCCCGACTTAAACCAATCGGTTAGAAACTGAGCCGTAAAACCTCGTCTAACTCATCTAACCCTCATGCCATGCTCGGCTGCCACTCTACTGGATTTGCTCTCTTTGTTTCTCTCCTTTTCCTCCACCTTCCCCAGCTTTCCTTCATTTTGCCGACTGGTGTAAATTTTGTTGTCTCACCGTGACAAGATATCACTCTGACATGAACATCTTTTGGCATGTCTGAGAAACTCTCGTCCTAGCGCCAGTTTGGATAGGGCCTGAGCTACGCCTGAACATCCAAGGTTCATGAAAAAGGAAGGGGTGTGGTCATGAGAACCGTAGGTATCTTATTGAAGGCCATAGCGTCTTTGCTTACCTTTCAAAGCGTCCAAGACTAAATTGAAGGCACACCTTTGCCTCATCCTACCCTTCAAAGATAAGTGGAAGCTACCTAAAGGGTTTTAGCGCTGTGCCTTTCCTGCAAGTAGGTTCCTAAACAGCCACAACTTTTGATATGGTTGTGGTCACGACAAACAAGAGAATATTCCGTCTAGTCAACCATATGCGCTGTTTGAGTCAAGACAATTCAGACGTTTAATTAGCACTTTGGTCCCACACTTAATAATTATAAAGACTGTCTCTTAATAGGAAAAGGATTTAACTTACTATATACAAAGTTAGGTTATATATGGAAATGATGGGATTCGTAAGTAAATGCAGGAGGTGAAGTAACAGTCCTTCCTCATCAAAGTATTTGAGTCTCGGCTATTATTAATGATAGCAAGCTTTCACCCGCGAGGAGATAGGTATCTATGTGTCACAAAGGTACTCAAGTAGGTGTGAGAAAGCAGAAATGTGCCCCTGATTACCTTTTCATATGATTGAGCCCTCCATTAGACTTCCTTAAGATTATTTGTTTTCTGACGATTAAAAAACGAACTACTTTATTTACGTGTTAGGTGAAGAAATTTGTTTGACACTGTCGGTCTTACGCAAACGTGGACTTTGAAACAGTATCGAGACAACGGAAACGATGACACCGGCACAAAGAAACAACCAACATGTTAACTGTTGCAACGTAACTTACTTGGCGATAGCTTCATCTGAGTAAAATGGAAACATTTCGAATTATTCTGCTTTACAGCTTGGGGTTATGCTTTCTTGTAGAAGGAGTTCCGTATGTAACAGTGCAACAAGGAAGACTTTTCGGAGAGACTGTCGAATTTGATGAAGATGGAACTTCTAAGCAAGTTGACGTGTTCAAGGTAAGGTAAATATAAAAGTCATAGAAGATTACAAAGAACTCAGTAAATTGTGATGAAACTTTTGCCAGCAACTTCCCACACACTCATATTTTGAAACTACATTCTGAAAACTATCTTCCTTTCCAATAGCAGTTTGCTAAATCGGTGTTTAGCTACAAGATAGTTTCGTCAATTGCTCATTTGACTATCCTAGAAATAGTTTGATTACCAAGGGCAGCTATACAGAAAACTTTCAAAAAGTATGGGTAAGTAACTTTAGTGGAATACAGTTTGGAACGGCAGTGTCTAGTTGCGATAGGAAAATGGAATGACGTGGTTCTGGTTCCCATAGCTATGATCATGCGCATTCTTGAAAAGGAGGAAAGATTATATATGCCTCACAATAAAGTGCTGCACATGTTTTTGTCTCAAAAGTTACATGAAAACCTTGAGCAGCTTTCCTACACAAATACGCAGGAAAAAGGTATGCTTTGTGGACCAAGATGGTGTACTGAGTTGTATTTTACTTATGACTTTATTCCTGAAGAAATCAGTTTTTCTCCTCATAGAGAGGTGAGCACGTAGGAGGTCTATAGAAGTTGTTGCGTCATTGAATGTAAGGACCCCAGAGAGTCCACAAAATGTGGTTCTGTAAAACGAAAGGGTCCTGGAACAATTTAATGAGAGATACTGCCAGCGTGTTACCTAGTCCGAACACGTCGGAGAGTTTTATTTGCAGCCATCTCAGTCAAATGAAATCTAGGGGATCTGTGGATAACACAAATAATTCAAGATAGACACAAAGTGATGACATTTAAGGGTAAAAGTACGCCCTTGCGGAGAACCTATCTTTTGAAAAAGGATATCCTTTCAACACTTCACATATTTCCAGCTACTCTGCTGATTTCTAAAGCCAAATGGAGTAAACAGTTCGGGAGATTCTCTCTTTTGGAAGAATTTTCTTCTCATGGGGGCGGCCATGTTGTGTATTGTACCAACAGTTCCAGGCGTCTTTTGTGTACATGTTCAGTGGCGAATGGAGTTTGCAATCTCCTTGCAAACTATCTAGGTCTACTTTAGTGTAATTAAATGTATATACGGTAGGTGTATAGTCATAGCTACAAAAAGCTACGTCCTAATCGGTGGTTCACCACGCCGTCTTGGAGAAAAGGTTTTCAGTGGTTTTTCGTTCTTGGTAAGCTTAGTCTTCATTAGGCTAGCAAGCCTGCACAAGGTGTTGCATACGATTCCTCCCCCCCCCCATTCGGGGTAATTTTGGTTTTTCCCCCAAACGGGAGAATCTCCCAGACTGGCAATGAAAAGCACCAAACGGTTTTCTAAATGCAAGAGTGAAACTTGGACTTGGCCAGCATAAATGAAAACCCTAGACTACCCTTTAAAACCACGGCTAAATATTCTCGCCTTGCAAAAAGAACGAACCCTAACTGCAACAAAATAATGGTCTCGTGAGATTTTTTTTTCCTTTGTCGTAGGGTATTCCCTTTGCAGAGCCACCGGTTCGCTTCTCTGCACCGCAGCCAAAAAGCACATGGGTCGGTGACTGGAATGCGACTTATCACAGACCGTCCTGCGTTCAGAGTCTTATAAATGAGTGGAGAACTTGGTTTCACCCAACCGTTGATGAAGACTGTTTGTACCTCAACATCTATGCACCAAATCCAAAGGTGACTACTGTCATTATATAGTAAAAGTTAAACATTTTTTGGGAGAATTTTTCAAAGGACTAATGGTCAATTGGTATTCGTACTGTTGGGTATGGCTTTTGTGCACGAAATCAAGTTGAGTTAAATTACATTGGACACCTATCATTTTATTTCTGGTAGCCCTTTAATGTTCCGGTGATGGTTTACATCCATGGAGGCGCCTATGAAACTGGAACGGGGAATGACGAAGACTACTCCGGCTTACCAATGGTAGCGTTCGAGGAAGTTATCACAGTTGTCATAAATTATCGTCTGAATGTTTTCGGATTCCTATCAACAGGTTACAATTAGATTTTGCCACTTACAAAGTATGTGTAAAACACTTTCATTCCGACGACTGATATATCTTTAAGTTGGTCAGCACATGGATTTTTGGTTGATAGATTTGTATCAGGTATAACTGTATAAGAACATATAAGATTGCTTATCTAAATAATGTTGAAAGGAAGATGTTTTGAAATACTTTAGGAATCAATCACAGACAATTGGTGACTGTTACAGGACAAAGCCAACGTTGATCATTGAAACAGGACATTTTCTTTAAAATAGAGGGCGCCTGTTTAATTGACGTTTAGTGAGGTTTTGCGCTGAACGAATTGCAGGCGGATAGCAAGAGACTACTAGGGCAACCTTGCATGTCACGATGTTAGGAAATACCCAATATCTCATGGTAGAAAACAGCTTCATTATCATTTGACGTATGAAAACTTATTTTGAACTTTCTGAAAAGGATTTGTAAAAATTGTAAAACACTAAAATTTGGGCATTATATAAATGCTGCTGTGAATGCTGCTAGATTCACACAACATCAAACAAACTGAACAGTATGCCTTTCACTTTAACACCCAGGAGAAGAAACGTCATGAAGTGGGCCCTAAAATCTGTAAATTGATTTTAGATTAACGGTCACATCCAGTAGTCATGAACTTACTCTCAGATGTAATTGGAACACACTGCAAGCATCCTGCACTGTCTAAAAGCGTTTGTTTTCTCTATTCAGGGAGCTGGTCTTCCAGCTCCCTGCCCCTATTCAACGGAATGTTTACATAAGAAGCAATCAACTATTATGCAATGTCAAGTTCAACAATTCATGGGCCAAAATTAATACATTTAATAAGGAATGTCCTACTGAATGGAAAAGTCAAATATTCAACTTGGAGTTATTCCACGATTTACCTAGAATATAATTGTGTCCGATATTTACCATTCAAAGTGGCCATGGTAGGAGAAAAATGAAATTTGCAGGCCTATATGGTAAAAGTGGATGCAGTAATACATATAAAATTGTCATTTGAATAACTAAATATCAACTGAGAATTAAAATACACGCGTGTCATACCCACTTTGAGTGAACGTCCAGTGGCCAACAAGTCGTACTGTTAATTTGGATTTATCCCCATTTTATTTTGGAGCAGAACAGAAACACAGTTACGTAGCCTGTCGAATACAATAGAACTGATATCATTTTTTCACAAATCAGGTGATGCCACTGCGCGAGGAAATTATGGACTACTTGATCAAGCGGAGGCGTTGAAATGGGTGAAAGCAAACATTCAAGGTACAAAATGACGTAATTTACCAAGCTGCACGTTTTCAAAATTTTCCTTCTAATCACGTATTTAAACTACTAGAGAGCCTTTCAATAATACAATCTATAGTTAAGTCTAGAGTAATCATTGTATTTGTTTATCACATTAGCCTTACTTCCAAATTAATCTTCAGTCGTTTGGATGTCATCCTGAATTTCAATATTTCCAAGTTCTCTAATCAGAACTTGCAAATGTATATTTCCATTGTTATGGTTTGCATTGAATGAGAGAATTGAGCTGTATGTTACATATCTGTCCTTTTACTTCCCCAAGAAAGATCGCCCATGCGATAAAATGGTAGTAAGGAGAGCAGCTTCGAGTTGGATTTCATAGGCCCAAAAGAGTCCAAAAGCGTTACTTGCGAAAAGTGCCCTGTGGGACTCTCGGAGAAGAATGATGAACCTTCTTCACAAAAAGACAGTAGCGTTCTGTTTTTCAAATGAAATTCAGTAAAGTGTTAATTCATTATCGGTAGTACTATTTTGACATGTAGGGAATTTAAACATGCTACAACAGCGATCATTTTATTCTTATGAAAGAGTTTTGACGTAGGAGATTGCACACCAAGTTCTCTTCCTAGATAATACAACAATCATTTGAATCAAACCACCTATTGTTGTGATCTCACAAAGTTACAATCTGGTGGAGCACAAACTGTTGCCAAATATAATACTTAAAGCTGAAGTAAGAAAGCGAATACCCAGTAGAAGTAAAAATGCTGCTCTTAATTTCTTGAATTTCAGAGTTTGGTGGAGACCAGTCACGGATCACTATATACGGCGAGAGTGCTGGAGCAGGAAGTGTCGATTTTCATCTGTTTTCGAAATATAGCAGGGATTTATTTGATCAAGCTATTTTACAAGTAAGTTTGGAGTTGACTTTTATGTAACGCATGTGCCACAAAATAAATTGCATGATGTATCATAAGTTGGTGATAAATTAATGTTATTTATGCGATTCTCATGTAACTGTTCCATCGTCACCTAACAATATAAGTTAGTACCTGTTGAATGTGCATTCCATCGTACACGATGATTGTCAAGGTACAAAGGAATACATCAAAACAAAAAGGACCAATCTTGGAACTTTCACCTTCTGCTGACTTTAAAGCTGAATTATTGGCAGTGTTTTACTGAAGCCGTCTCTTTTGAACTGATTCTAAATTCGAACAAATGTCTTCATGGTGTAATGAAGAGGAGCGTTATATATTATGCAAAAGGTGATGGAAGCAAAATATTAAAATTAAACTTAATTTAGAGTTTGGGGACAGATGCCAGTCAGCTCCTAATATTACCTCATATCGAAAAAGGAAAAAAAAAATAAAATCTGATTTTCATTGGTAAGTTGATCAACCACCCAACGTGTGTTGTGCCGGCCTTTGCACTTTGTAAAGAGCATAAGTCTTAGAGACCGCCCTCACAGTTCCTATTGAGCAAACTCAGAAACGAAATTATGAAAAGTCTGAGAATACTTCAATGTGTCCACAAACATAATTACAATTTCCTGTTTTGAAGGAAGAATGTGAAATTGTGTCATTTAGGCACTCTTCTCTTCAACAGAGCGGTACTGCTATTGTATACTGGAGCTATGTGGACAATCCTGATCTGCAAAGAGAGCAATCTTTTTCGCTAGGTGAAACTCTCAACTGTAATGCTACAGGAACGACAGATCTTATTGAGTGTCTTCGCAGTGTAAGGGCAGATGAACTTCATCAAGCTTACGTAAAGGTGAGTGAATGTCCACGTAACGTCAATGCATCCTCACGTTACAACGTTACTGCTCATCCATTCATAACTCTTTCAAATTGTCTGTCTTGTTTTTCCGACTACACCAATTGTCTTCTGAGCAAATGTTCAGTGAATTTTATCAGTAAAAACAAATTTGAAAATCTTAGTCATGTAATGCTTTAAAGTCCAATAGAAAATTAATTTGACCGTTCTCAAAAAAAAAAGAGTAACAACAGTGATAGTATTTTGGCAAAAGCCTTCGTTTTTAAGTCGTTTCTATAAAGTTAGTTTGTTTCAATACAATTTTGTGTATGATTTGATGTTCTCATCTATTGCATTCCACAGAACGGCTATAGCTGGTTGCCAAATCGAGATGGCGTATTCCTTGACGAGTCTCCTCACGAATTACTTGCTAGGGGTGATTTCAAAGAGTGTCCTCTTATAGTTGGATTTAATAGAGATGAGGGTACTTTTATCGTACCATTCTTTTTTCCTGACTATGTTGGCAAAGAATATCCACCTTATATTGACCGAGCAACTTTTGACTTTGTGAGTATTCCTTGGTGCGCATTGAATACTAGGTTTGGACGAAATTGCTGACATGTAGTTTTAATAGTCATACTAATGAAACTGATTGTGTGAGAAGTAACTGAGATCACACAGCTTTTTCTTTGGGATTATCACTGACAAATTCATGCCACACGTGAATTTCAATATTACATCGTTTTTCCTGTAAACCACTGCTTGTTTCTTTAAAATGTTTTATGGACGACCATCTAAGGAGGAGAGCAGAGACCTCATTGGTATCGACAAATGGAAAAGAGACTTCACGTTGAAGGAGTAATCCTTACTCATTAAGACCATTACCCGTACATTGTCATGTAAGGTTATAAACGTGATAAAATTAAGAGTATAAAGCACTGAAATTTTCTTAAAAGATGCCTTTTAAACGTTTGCACTATAGCACTGAATGACTGCTCACCGTATGGGGTTGCAGACCGGTTGCTGAAGAGCGGTGTACTGATTTTAATCTAAAATCCTTTAACTATGTTAATACCAATAATATATCTGATACATCTTAAGTGAAAATCTGCATGTAATCTTGAGGACACCATAGACTTTAAAAGTAAATGCCATTTGGAAATGAAAATCTTCCCATTCTTTAATTGAAGTTCTGACCCTGTAAACCATAATAGTGTGCATACCATGGCTGTCATAAACACACTGCTCTTCAGTGGTTATGTATGTCATTAAACCAGAACTGCTTTTTGTCTAGTTCTTCACTGCGTTCACTGTTTCATATAATAAGGCAAAAGTTATTATTAGACGCAGATGGCCTAAGTTCAAATTTTCAGAGAGATACTGGTAAAAACTATGCCCGATAGTATCTACGTCTACACCGTTTCTCAAGGAAGGTTTTCAAATGTTTGCAACATTACACGCAACATACACCCGACGCTCTTGAGCAACTCGACATTTCGACAATGTTCGTAAAAAATTATTAATAAAAAAACTAATAATTATCTGCTGCTTTTCAATAGTTTGGTACATTTTACGACAACACTTCATTCCTTTGATACGACATGGTATGTTTAACTTCTACATTCATTGATTTTGACCGTAATTATCTTAGATGGAAAGCTTGTGGTTAGTGGAACATAAATAGCCTTACAAACAATTCGGAAACGGTTATATATAAGCTGTGCCAACTTGCTGTAAGAGAACTTTGCAGCAAGAAGTGCATTTTAGTCTCTATGACCATTGCAATGGACAAACGCAGTTTTTGCATTCTGTATTGGTTTTCAGATGGCAAGTGTTATAATTCGCTTTCCTGGGCAATTTACCAATGCACTGATAGAGAATGCTGTCAAACAAGAATACGTTGACTGGTCCCAGGCGGACAACGCAAGTGCAGATTATTTCTCGACAATCCTGCCAATCTACGCAGACATCACCTTCAGCTGTTCAGCCTTAGATATCATCAGAGGTCACTCGTACCACACGGAACCTGTCTTTCAGTACTTCATGACTCATGTACCATCTACGTAGGTCAAATGTTGATATGTGTAATGTAGTGGTAGAAGGAGGCTAGGCAGTGGGGGAACCTGTCATCATTTTCCAACTTGTGCATTTTGGGAAACAAAAATGTATCTATTACACTTTAGACAAGAATCCCTCTCCACTTTTTGAAAGATTTCTAAGCCATTAATCCATTTTGATGGAAAGGGTTTCGAATTTGGATTATTCCCAAATCAATATGAGAGGTAAATAATCTCCAAATAAAATAAAGAAGAAAATATCCAAAAGAGACTTTGATGCAAGGAAAGAAAAGTGGAAAATCAAAAACATGTTTATCAGACGTCGTTCAGAACAGAAGGAATTATCAGGAGAAATGAAAGGAGACATAATTAGTAAAGATTTCCCCAAACAGCATACTGCTCAAAATACCCAGATTCTCGAGATGACAATTGCAGTAGTGTTTTATAAATTTGATTTGACCCATGAAAGTTTCTGTTTGTTTTCTAGGTCTTACTATGAAAGAGGTGATGAAGGCACAGGTTGGTTTTTAGCAGGACACGTTGAAGATGTGCCTTTTGTGTTCGGATGGGGATTTAATCCTGCTATCAAGGACGTGCATTACTGGACTCAAGAAGAGAGAGAATTTTCGAGGAAAGTTATGAAATTCTGGGCGAACTTTGCTAAAAGCGGGTAAATTAGCCTTGTTATAAATCTTTAAAAGTGTTAAATGACTCTTGCCAGTTATACAAATATAGGGCCGTAGCCTAGGGGACAATTCATAACACTACCTAAACGGAACACTTAGTGGCGTGCTTACAGATAGTTGACATCCGGGAGGACCCATTTCGTTTTGACCTGTGCATGGGCCCCATCCTGAAGGAGGGTGCTGAGGGGAGGGGGAACATGATAAGGCCTGGCTTTGGTGCACTGAAAATGGTTTTATCGTTTGCAAAGCCTTGAACTGATTATATCTTTACAAATTGTCATTATTTAGTGATATTCTTCCTTTTTTGGGTTGAGGTGCTCTCTAAGAGAAAGGGATGAGACTATATATGACATTCTATTCTCTGAGAAATTATTTGTCTTTAAGAGGTGGCTGGGATGCAAAATGGTGCTATCTTTGGAAAAGATTCATAAGAGTTGAATTGATTAAGTGTTTAGGAATCCTCATCATTTAGTGATTTTTTTCTATTTTGGTAGCGTATAATTGAAGGGGTTGTTGCCTCAGAGGAGAGATGACACCTCTACTCTTTGAGAAATTTCCCTTACACTAGGGTTTCCTAGATCTAAGGTGGTGTTATCTTGGGTAAAGATAATATGATCTGAAATTTTGATTATTTATTGCATTTTTCGTCTGTGACATGTAAGAGGCTGATATCCGATGCGGGCTTCCCCCTAGCGCTCTTAGTACACTACTGTGGAAACTACCGTCGGTTGGTGCGTATCCGTAGATTAGGCCTGCAAGAAAATGTTCGGTCGAAATGTCTCCCAGGTGGAGAGGGGGGAATTATACATTTGAGACATTAAAAGTTGCATCTAGGCATTCTTTACTTTTAGATTTCATGCTTTTGAAACAAGTTTAGATTTCAAGAAGATAAAGTAGATTTGATTTAAAGGGAAATTGCAGTCACCCCAATTTGAATGAGTGTACTCGGGTATCCTATTTCATGCATGACTTTTGAGGATCATGTTACGGTATGTTTCTCACAAAGTGGTGAAAATCGCGTACAGAGTAACTCCTTCGTTTACCTTGAATATGCAATACTCAATCTAACATATCAAGAAAGATTCTTGAAGTGAAATAAAAGGACATTTGTGAGATTTAGCTGTTGTTTCAAAATATGTTTGTGGCAACTGCTTATATGACCTTCAAATTGAAATTTCCTTTACCAGCTCATTGAGCTTAGCTAATAACTAATGAAAAGGTAATCACAGGCTATTTTATCTTTAGCCAGCGTATATGCTGTATTCAAGCGATGTATCTTGTTGGAGGAAGATGGCTCATTCTTCAGGAGAAGAAACCCCACAAGAATGCATCCACGGCGAGCGTCCGGAGACCTCCCCGGGAAAATGTGGGAAGAAAAGGAACCCTTATATGCGATTTTCCAGGTTTTGTGGGCCAGGAAAACATAATTTGGACGGTGACATTATCAGCATTTCAGTTCTTTTTCTCAAGTAGGTCAACTTTCATTTACGGTTTGGAAATCTCATGGGGAAGTTGCCCCCCCCCCCGCGGTCTACGGCCCTGAAATACCAGTTTTATCTTTTATCCTAGAGACCCAAGCAAGACCTCGGATGCAGATGAACCTGGAACTGGTGAAATGGAGTGGCCGAGCTTCTCTGTACCTGATGTGCAATACAAAGAACTATCTTTGGAAATGCCTGTGGGAAGGGGAGTTAAGGCTGATGAATGTGCACTCTGGGGAGATTTTCTGGAAGACTTAAGATTAACATTAGGTATGTTTCTATATTAGGAATTGTGCTAACTGTAATTGCTAACATCATGATTGTAAAGTATGATTTACTTACAATATGTTATATCATTTTTTTCACGATTACCCTTCCTTGCTTACTACAAAGTGACCTTCCAATTCTATTTGTGTTTTAGTTTCATTGGACGAAGCTGAACTTCAATGGCGGGAAGACTACAGCTCTTGGCAGGAAGATCTAGAGACTTGGAGAACAGAATTTACTTCATACAAAGACAATAAAAATTGTTCTTAAGACACATTGATACCGGAAGTGAGATTGACTCCAACAATTAAGGAACTTTGTCATATTAGGTAACTTATTTGAAAGGAAGCATACCAATGACCATGCCTGTAACTAATTTATATCATCGCACAAAACGTTATAATCTATTTTATTAATTTCACTATGAACGACAATATTTATTTTGAAATTCATATTATTTTGTAAGTAATTCTCCGCAGGATCACCTCTAAGATTAAGTTGTTCAGGAATGTTGTTTTTAAATGCCCAATATATCTGTAAGGTATGAATTACATATCAAGCAATTTAAAAAAAAATCTGGTAACCTTAAAAGGCCCTCGAAGGACATAAATTCCCGTTTTCATCGCCATATGGCGAACTCTTGTTGAACAGATGTAGTAGAATATAGTTGCATGTGCCGAGTATCAATGTTTCCAGATTTCTTACCACCGGCGTCTTAAAGAGACCCTATGTTTTCTTTTTGCACGACAAATACCCTAGAATTATTTATCACTCTGGTCAATGAGTAAACTCTTCTCAGCCCTGGAGCCTCCCCAACAGTACGACGCTTGACCTCAGCGCTGCCTATGCATCGACCCCGACCCTTAAAAAGTGTGAGTGTCACTGGTTTAAAATGACATGTCACTATCATGATTTACTCTTAAAACGGAGGCAGTGGTTCAAAAACAAGCAGCTAAAATGATTTTTTGGCTAAAGCAAAGAGAAAGTAGCATCTAAACTCTTTTCTGGGAGTACAATATTTACCATGGAAAAAGTTGGGCCCCCTAAAAAATTTTTCCCCCCTGAAGTTTTTTCTGCGGACGCCCATGACTGAGAACAAGAAACCAAAATTTACTGTGTGGATGTAAGATTTTTCGATATCCATTGTGTGGTGACATTTTTGCAGGCCTTCGTTTACCCAAATTGTCTTTTCCTTAAACTGTTGCATAGGTATAAGTTTCTCTTCAGGCTGAGGATATTACTAATTTAGACATTGTCTACTTAAAGAGGTCCCAAAGCTGTATCCGATGCAAGCAGTTGTGGATCTACGAAATTTCATAGGAGCCAGTTCCTTACAAGGAAAATATACATTGTCGCAGCGCCTTACAGGACCAACTCGTCCTCATCTACCATTGACGGGGCTTTAAATCAGAAAATGTGGCTTTGAAAACGCCTAGGTTGCAGGAAATTGCTCTCTTAGACAGAAATATGACTCTACAAGTCTGCGTCTTTCATACTGCCTATCAAATAGGAGTCCCAGTACCCTTAGTACTCTTAAACCATTTCCAACAAGGTACCTATTTTATTGATATTTTTTACATGAGGCTCTTTCCAAACTTTTAGCGAAATGTCCCATATAAAGAGTTTTTTGGGACAATATTGGGGACAGCCAATTTTGATACTAATTCAATTCAATGTTAGTAATTACTTAGAAGGGGGAGAGAGAGTATTTTTAACACTTAGCCTAAGGTTATACAAAATACCCTCTCCATTTGACACTTTGCTCACCTTCATTAAAATCTTCCTGGGCAGAATTGTGCTCATGTCAAGGAAAATCTCTTTATCAGCCTCTGTATTTTTCACCTATCCTGTTGAGAACAATAGCCTAAGCGAAGCTCCACCATGCGTTGACGCGCAACGTGTGGACAAGTTCTTTTTGCTTATTCATGGATAAACAGTAATGAACTTTATCAAAATACAGTGCAGATGATAAGCATTTACTGAGCAATTCGGTATCTAAGCTTAAATATCATACGATTACATCCTTTCAAATGAAAATGTCAGTCACAGAACTTGAGTAAAAGTACGGTAAAAATCTGGAAAGGGCACGGTCAGTCGATTAATTCCGTCACGCTAGAAGAGGGGGCATTCTTCCCCGTGACTTTATCAAAGCTTTGCCACTGACACAAGAATTTCTACCATTATATGAACTACTGCTGCAGCTTCCATTTTAAGTTATTTTTGTCTATGGAAGTCTGTGCCCAGACTTATATCTTCAAAGACATACATCCATTGGTAAGTTTACTACTACAGCTTGAAAGTTTGAATTTGAGTTGAAGTGTGTTGAAATTAAATTAGTAAATATAAAAAGACAAAAATCAGGGTGTGTGTTTGTGTGGGGGGGGGGGGGTCGGCAAAATTTTTAAGGCCAATCTTTTACGGGGATAGCTAGCTTTTGTAAGAACTGGTGGTAGCTCTCCCTTTAGAAAGTCTAACAAAGTAGTAAATGATTCCAATTGGAAAGCTGGTAATCAGTTGGTGCGTAGCGTCTGCAGAAACTTTTTTCCCCAAATGCCTTCCAGGTTGTTGGAATTGGCACTTCCCAGACCATTCAAATTTCGTCTAAAATTCGACATTTGGAAATGTCGTGGTATAGAAATGTAAACATCCATAAGAAGTGTAATTTAGGAAACTTTTATTCTGTAAAGTCATTTCGTAGAGCAAAGCAGGGCTTTTCGTTGCCCTATTATATTTGCAAGTCATTTGCCTACGGAGGTGTAGTTGGATATTGATAACATCATTGGACCCCTGACCTGGACCTATACCACATCTCTCTGTTTTATATGTAGATCTCCATTTTGGCATTTTTTGCTGATGTAAATGCTAAATATTTCATTGCTCTGATTGTAATTAGGTTCAGTCTGTACCGAGGAAATTGCATCTATGAGCAGCTATAAGCAGCACGGATGCAGACTGGTTTCTTTAAACGACAAGAAGTTGCTGCATGAAAGATTTCCCGAAACTGTGTCTACCAAATATCTTCCCATATCCGATTCATTGAAAGCAGGAGTATTCAAAACCTTAAGAAGTCAAACTTTTGAGCTATCTCTGTATGTGTAGTCAGGATGCATGACGTCACTAGAAAGTTACATTACAAGGCACATATTCATTGCACCATTAAACCTCAGGCTGCCAACCAGAAACCGGCGGTACTGGAGAGGGGAGCAATACAGTAGGCGACTTCATTCTGACATATTAAAGTGTACACAAATTCCATCAATAGTTCAGTTATATTCGTTTTCAAGTGTACCTTGTTTAGTTATCAGCTGTCAACTAAGTTGTAAGTTAACCTACTCTATTATATGTTTTATGAATATTAGTGCGTAGTCTCGTTTAGTGGTATAGAGAGAACCAGCGTACTCAAACTTAGATATCTAAAACGGGTAGGGGGAGAGGTCAGGTGCATTATTGGTAGTAGCTTGTCAATTACCAGCTCGAAGAATTAAGGTGTTAAAAACATTTAGTTCATAACCAAGTTCGTTAATAACAGTTTCATTTCTCTCTGTCATGGAATGGAGATAGGCAAGAGGTAACACTAATGCCTAAGAAAGCTACATGGGTGAACGAAAACCATTGGATCCGTCATTGGCGGAGCTAGAGGATTTTGTCACTGGAGGGCGAAGTACGTAAATACCTAACCGATGTTTAACATGATAAAAATCTTGGCTTCTCAGCCTTTTCTTAGATTTCCATTTTGCTCCTACCCAAATATTTCCAGTGTTGTAACAAGTCAAGTCACTGACTCGGACTCGAGTCGACTCGAGTCGCGTATATGACTTGACTTGACTTGATCATCAGCCAAAATGACTTGACTTGACTCGAGTCTGGAACCCTACTTTGTGCCATTTCCGGTACCGTAATATGGGACAGGCGCTTAGCGAAGGGGGGGGGGGTGGTGCAAGAGTCCTCTCCTTAAGGATACTTTTCTTAGCTTTTTTATTACTCATATCGCTAAAAGTCTAAAATTGCGATTTTTTTCAGCGCGCTTCTTGCGCACTTACTCTGAGTTCTAAATCTCACATTTATAAAATTATTGCTCCAAAGTCCCGGCCTTCGGCGCCGCTTGGCAGTCCACAAGGATTTGCGCCCCCATTTTCAGACATCAAATCCCCCCCCCCTCGGTCGTTGTGGCCATTTTTGTTGACGGAGGGGGTTTATTTCCGAGAGTTGCATAGTGCTACATGCTACGTCCTTGACTTCTGCTTTCGATTAAAGTGTATGTTACACCACGGCGTAGCCATCTGTGGATTCTAGGACGACATCTAACGTTAGGCCTGCGTTGCAAAGTGAAACTGAGATTGTGCCAACAGGCAACAGATATACATTAACATTGTGTGCTTGAGTAGTTTCAGCATTCCTGTGTTGGGCGCAAGCTAAGTAGCTAAGTGTGGTACCTTAGTATGTGCAGCGTACTCCTGGCAAATTACATGTAAAGTAATGTGAAACAATGTACCTGTAGCATACCATAGAAAAAAAATGCAGTCAGTGACAGGTACACTTCAGAAAAGGCAGAAAGGAACCAGTTGTCTCAAGGTCACACCAAAGAAAAAATACCAGTTTTAAATTTGCTATGATTAGGCTATGTGACAGCGTGATTTGCGTTGACTTGTAGACACAGCAACTGACTCGAGTTGACTCGACCAAATGTCTGACTTGACTTGACTTGACTTGAATTGACCTCTCTCCTGACTTGACTTGACTTGAAAATGTGCTTGACTTGACTTGACTCGAGCAATGTGGCGAATGACTTGACTTGACTTGCGACTCGACCACCGTTGACTTGACTTCAGTGACTTGTGACTCGACCTACGGTTGACTCGTTACAACACTGAATATTTCTCCTAAACGTACCATGTATAATTTTCCAGTCTATCTTTTTTACATAGTATAAAGGCGAACACTATACTTTACTTCATGTTCTTGTCAGGCGCAGGTCCAGGATTTTACAAAAAACGGAGACTTGCTATGTGAGGATGAAGATTAAAACTAGAAAAGTAAGGTAGATGGTGCCGCCATCTGACGTTCCCATTAGTAGGTCAAACCTTGCATATTTTGTGGGGACGACAGGTAATCATCGTGTGTGATTTCATGCGAAAGATAAATAGGCTTTTAAGGAGGCCAAGCTTTGAATGTAAAATGTTAGGTTCTTATGGCCAAGCTAGACCGGTTTCTGTTGTCATGCACATATGTAATATTGCGCATTTTCATCAGTAGCAAAAGTGACAGCGTTTCATGTTTGCAATTTTTAAACTTTCGCCCCAAAACAACTCTAGGGTGTGATTTTGCTTGTCACCATTTTTTTTAGGTATAAGCTACCCTGTTCCTCCGGATAATGAATCTTCATATCAAGTGTATGTGAGGTGAGTGAGGTGTTCAATTCCAGTTTTCTTCAGACGGGGTGAAAGGTGAGGTATTTGAGTACACCTACCCCTGACCTTTCATGCGACGGTACTGCTACAGTTTTCATCAAGTATGGTAACTGTATTGTAGTACAAGAATAACAATCCCTGCTTATTGTGGGTATGTCTTTTCTGAAGTTTTCTATTATGACTGCAATTAACTATGGCGAATTTGTCACAAAGACAAACGTTAAAGACAAAAAATGCACGTTTGAAGCAACCGCAACCTTTGAAAACTAAGTCATGCTCAGGAAAAACGATAATAAAAAAGATAATAAAAATTGTTATTCCACTGACAACGTTTACCCAGGTAATTCTGTAACAATGTACAGATTTGCAGCCAACAGGTTGCTCGGCAGTTTCACACACTTATTTCGTATAACCAGAGAGGGCTGTTGCAACACTGTTGCATTTTTTGTTGTTAATTACATAATAATGCTAGCTTCTGATGTTTGGCAATATGATAGCTAAGCTGATGGTGTGTACATCACAACACTGCTTTGAAACCCATCGGGGCAGGTTGCATCGTATCACAATGTAAAGAGTTTGAACATGGCTTTCCACTGTGATAATTTTACAAACAACACATTCTGTTTTTACAATGGTTAGATGATTTTTTTTTTTTTAGTTTTGAAAATAAAAACTAACTTTAACTAATTATTTAAACACAGTAAGCTAAGGCTGAACAATTGAAGTACACTGAGACGTCATGGGCATAAGGTCCATACGTGCTACATAAACATGAAAGAAATATATCATTGTGAACCGTATGTATAGAACAATGCTCTTACTGGCTTAGTTCTGCTAGTCTTTAGAGTCTTTAGCCACTATAGTCAGTAGTCTGTTGTAGTTTAGTTATTTGATCTGCGTGGAGAGTCATTTTCCACAACACTGTGGGGTATAGAGCTATAGCAATTTCTTTCCCTGATATCTTTGCGCATGCCCTGTTAGCGCCTCTGATGAGCCACATAGGTACCATTATTTTACAGTGTAAGTTTTCTCACCCGATCAAAAGCCTATGGATCTGGTACGTATACATAACATTGAAACATGTCGTAACAGAAACTTTATCTAGTTAATTACCAGGCAAAAGATCACCTTTTATTATTTTTCACATTGGGATAACTCTATCACTATATGAATTGATGTCATTTAAACCCTATTTAGGCGCGTATTTCGTATTGTTGATGTGGCGAGAAAGGAGGGGGGTGAGGCCGGGAAAGCCCCCGCCCTTAGATCCGCGCCTGCTAATAATACAGGAAGAATTACAAGCAAGTCACAGTTTTAATGGCGAAAGGTACACTCCACGTTCATTGAGGCTTGTTGTTTTGCAACTGGTAGTAATAGGTGTTGCAAACGTAACATCAGGTAATCCGAGTCCATGTAAGCAGATGTGAGGACATTTTTCTGGTCAAAGATTGTTATATTATGTTGGATCTATGCAATTAACTCAACAATACAAGAGACAAACGATCGCGCATTAACCTTCAAAATCGTCCTTGTAACTATATTTCGGACTTATATAGCCTAACCATGCAGACATTATTATCTATGCCTACATATCAAAGAGCTGACACAATGATATTAAATACAAACATAAAAGAGTTATATCAATTGTCAAACAAAACTTCGTAGTTACGCTATTATCAAGCTAAAGACAAATTTGGACCTTGATTCGGGGGATGGCACAGAGATGAGGCCAAACTTTTTGTGACTTGGAAAAGAAGTCGTCAATAACGACATATGTTGAAAGGATTCCTTGCTAGTCATGGTGCAAAATGTCCAAGGGTGCAATTCCTTTGTACGTGTTCTTACTCGGAATGACTGTTATCGTCACGGTGGGAGAAGTTTCTATGTAACGGTTCAACAAGGATAAAAATGTTTGGAGCAACGGTAGTCTTCGACGAAGATGGAGTGTTTGCAAAAGTAGATGTTTTCAAGGTATGACTAAGTTAACAGATGGTGACTAGTATTTGCCTCACCCTACGCACGCAACGTACCATACAGTTTGGTAACAGAGAAATTGAGTCAGTAGAGTGTCTCCTTTCCCTCTAATGCTAAGAAGTCAGCCACGGGGTGAAGATAGCACATGATTGAAGGGCATTTGCTCCGGTCTTAATGGAAAATTGAAATTGAAACGTGAAGATCTTACGTTTTCACTGTGTAAAAAGGCGTATATAGCTGATAGCAGATATTACAACCTCTCCAAGTATTCACGAACTAAGGTTAAGAATTCCTCTTAAACATCAATTCAGTGCAAAGGTGTTTTTTTTCAATTACTATTGCTATTATCGTGTGCGTTATTATATACTCTTTCTGTAGTTTTCCTTTATCCTGTTATGCATTGAAACTTAAGGAAGTGCCCAAACTAGACAGCTTTTAGTTATTTCTGGTTCCTTTACATCCATTATTATTTGCATTACTCCTGGTTGATTCCTTGACTAATGTGTGATGATTTCTTTGTTATTCTTATGTACGCGTGGTATTAGCATGATGTGTTAGCTTTACAATAGTTTGTGGAAAGGAAACCTCAAATCAAACTTAACGTCAATATTATTTTTTTTCTCTGAAACAACAAATGTTACCAAATGACAGTTGCAACGCGGACCAATAGTTTTATATCTGACGACGGAAGAAAATGTGATATGTCATGCCCTTCTTTTTCCTTTCCATCCTTTTTCATTAGTCCATTCTGCGAGTGTTTTGCTTCACACCCATGGGCGTCAATCGGGGGGGGGGCACAGCAGGGGGACACGTCCCCCCACATTTTGGAAATACACCCATTGACTTAAGATTTTTACACAGTAATTTTTTCACAGAAGTGGCCATGCCCCCCCCCCCCACATTCGAGTAAAGATTGACGCCCATGTTCACACCTCGTCGAATTTCTCTTGTTTTGATATATTTCTAAAGGGCCACTCACAGTTGTAATATGAACCAAACATCTTGTGGGCTTCCCTGCCGATACACTTTTATCATTGTATTTCATAGTTTACTATCTACATTGAATAAATACATGTTGTTGAGTTCAATTGATATCTTTAGAAAACGGCATCATCATTATGTTCGCATATTTAAGGACATAAGTCGGTATAAGGAACTCGTGTAGTATTTAAAACTGCTACGCAATATATAGAATTGGTGTAAAGACTTTGCCTTACGTGATCATTACCTAGCACGAAACAATTGTTTTATCACATCACTGGATTAGCAAGTAAGTAATGCTTATCTCATTTGTAGGGAATACCTTTAGCAGAACCACCACTGGGTTTCTCGGCTCCGTAGATTAAAATCATGGGTTACAGATTAGAACGCCACTTATTTTAGACTGTAGTCAGCCTGTCGTCGATCTGTGGAGGCCATGGAAAGTTTACCCGACAACTGATGAAGACTATCTCCATGCATCTCAACATCTTTGTACCGAGTCTAAAAGTAGATCAACCAGAAACCCGTAACATGGAGTGGCGAGCTTCTCTGTACCTGATTTGGAATACAAAGACCTATCTTAAGTTTGGATATGCATGTAGAAAGGGGAGTTTAAGCTGATGAGTGTGCGTTATGGGCGGTTATCTGAAAGACTTCAGATTAACACTAGGAAGTCATCCTTTTTACAGTTCTGTGTGAAAATCATTTCTTCATAAAAAAAAAAAAAAACATTTCACGTGCGTTTATGAAAGCAAACCAAAAATGTGGGCACGTAGGAGATATACTAGGTTACACATGCGTACACCAAGTGACGAAACTTGAAGAAGCCATCCAGTGGTGCTATTAGTGCGAATACACCATACCGTGTATACACACCACTCCACGTGCATATTTGTAGCGTGTACATTCTGTGTTTCTCAGTACGGGTTGAGGAAGCATGGCGTTAAACTTATTTTGTACCATTTATGGTGCTATTTTACTTTCAGGATCGATGGACGAGACTGAGTTGCAATGGCGACAGGCAGTAGCGTAAGCGGGGTGCTTGAAGTTGGGGGCAGGGATGAAAATAAGTTAAGTGTACCGACAGCATATAGTCAATGTACCGATACTTAGTGTCAAAGGGTTATCACTTAACAAGTCTGCCCCGCACCCGTGACCCCCCATGCACCCAGGGGTGGCGCCAGAATTTGCTCGACGGGGGGACAGACTCCCCGACGGGAGGACCAGAGACAAGAAGCCTCGGAGAGCTCCGATCCCGTCGAGAGGTTGGTGAGGGATAATTTGAAGAAAACCTGTGTACTATACCATGTCACTGTGGGGCATATTTTGCATAAAATTTGTAATTACTAAAGGAAAATAGGGTTTTCGTCGGACTCTAAGCTGTGAAGAATCACGCGAAAATGCGGAATTATTTTGGGTGAGCCTATACACTAAAAAGAACCTGTGCTTATCTGAAGTTTATACAGGCAGTTGGGCCCTATCGGGCACCACTTACATTATACTTCCCTCCTCGAGTCACTAGCCGTACCGCAAGACAGGATACAAGCAGACAAGAGAACATTAACTAAGTCTAGTGAAATGAGATGAAATTCCCCACATTTACATAATTACATAATTCCATGTATTCAAATTTGGAAGTTACTTGAAAAGATGGAATGGGTTTGTAGCCTACTACATTTAGATATAAGTAACGGAACTGAGGACCAGTGGATAAAGCGTGCGGAATAGTTGGGTTCTATCTCAGAAATGACCCTTTTTGGAAAGCCAAAATAAATAAATTGACCATATGTGGCGACAGAATTTTCCCGACAGGGTGCCGGGCCATGCCAGCGACCCAAGTTCGGTCAGCTCCTTTACCGAGGGGGTTGTGAGAAGCTCCTTTACCGAGGGGGTTGTGAGAAGTAGATATGAAGGTGACTGACTATCCCACACCATTGCAGGGCATACTTGCACAATATCACTTATACCTTCAAGAGCCGACTTGAGCACTGATAGTTTTCTTTTGAGTCTGAATCGTGAAATTGCAAAGCGCGCGAAGCGCGCGCCAATTTTTAGCAGGCTTACACTAAAAATGGATGGAATTATTAAGAACAATAAAGAAAAAAAATAAAAACTGTAGGAGTTGTAGACCATATCGGGGATAACATACACTGTGTCGAAAGCACCTGGACTGCCCGATGGAATAGCCAAACTTTGCTCCGTTAGTCGCACACCAACTAACCCTACCGCATAACACACACTAGAGAACAGCAAATAGCTTTGCGATATGGGATGAAATTTACGACCTCTACATAACCTGTGTGCTCTGCCTACATGTTACGTGGTAAGGGTGACAGGACTTTTGCTATCAGGCTATGTGGAAAGGAACTATTGAAGAAACTGGAGTGACCTTACAGAGCGCGTAGCGCGCCGAAAATTTTGAGTTCTTATTAGAGAAACTGTCCTCTTGAGAGCAAAGACTGGTAAACCGTCGGGGAGACTAGTCGTCCTTCACACCGGGCGTATGTACCGACAAGATCAGTAAATGTACCGACAGACCATCCCAGGAAGCCAAGTAGAGGGGAGACCGCCCTCTGCCCCCCTTCAGTTACGCTAGTAGCGAGAGGACTAGTCTACAAATCCTGGAAGAAAGATCTAGAATGACTTATGTTCAAACGAAAATTATAAAAATTGTTTGTAAGAATTTTCTACAAAGAATTGTAGATAAATTGATTCGAAATATGAGTTTTACTCCATAAACGTTGATTTGTAAATTGTTCTGGATCCCCTTAGCCTACATTTCATGTGAGATTATAAAAATTTAACTGAATTTAAACTACTTCTTTACTTGTAGAAACAACATTAGCTACCTCAAACTGATATTACATTGTGTCAAGCGGCACTTTACTGTATTGAAAAAATCAGGGTTTAACTGCCTGTTGCATTAAAGCACGTGTCCTTCAATTTCTTAAACTAATTCTAATTTGGATCTTGTGTAATCATTGGGAGGTAACTTTCATGGAATGATCAATGTTCAATTCAGCTTTAAAAGTTTCTTTCTAGGAAGATATGAGTATGAGATTTGCATTACATTTCATTTCTATACAACGCATCATGCTGTTTAGTGACACGGTGGATACACTCTGCAATCTAGTTCAAGTAAACTCTGGGGCAATGTGAAAATTAAAGCCATGATAGACTCCCAGATATTGTCCGCTTCTCGATTCTTGATTGACATTAGAAGGGATGGGCTCAGTGGGTGCAGACCGACGTAATATACGGTAACCGTGCTTAATGCTGGATGAGCTACTACCGTACTTTATTGTGTGGAAAGTATCCTTTTTGCTTTTCAAATACATTTTGACTTTGTAGAAAATTCAAACCATCTGTGGCGTCTTTATTTCAAAGAACTCGGAAACTTGTGGGGTGTCCCAATTTTTACATCACGATAGGATATGATCTCTGAGTCTTTGTTCATACCTATTGCCGATGTCCACTGTAAAGAAAATACACGAAATTGTAGACAGGAGAAAAATTTTCTACAAAAATTTCAGGTTAACCTCCATCCTCCTCAGAGGCCGAGGTTCAAGAAGTGATCGTTGACTAATCTTAGACTCAGCGGTGGAGTAATTTTCATAAGGTAAACAATCCGTATCTAAACAAACTCTTTAACTTCTTTAACCTCAACCACCGAGGCACTTATAATCAAACCACGACAAGTACTTTTTTATACTAACTAATGCAAATAATTAGCATTTTAAAAAAAACTTAAAATTTTTATTCCTTTTTCCATCTAATTATCTCTCTCATTCCCTCCCCTATAAAAGTTATATCTGAATTCTTATTAAAAGTTAGTTAAAATTTTCAATGCTTCAAAGAACGTGGTGTGCTAAACGTATCATTCGGGGGATAGTAAAATGCCTCATGCTAGTGTTCATTTTACCATCACCCCACATCTTCTAGTCCTCTATACCACCTCGGCCGGGCACTACAGCTACTGCACAGATTTGAAGAAACATAGTTAGCTTAGGCCTAAATGGGATTGTAGAATATGCCCACGGTATTCCCCGCCTGTCGTAAGAGGCCACTAAAAAGAACGACTTGAACCGCATTTGAACTTTATTTGAAACCGAACTTGAACTTGAACGGTATTTGAAACCGTATTTGAACTTTACCTTTTTATCTAGCTGACACTATGTAACACATTCGTGTTGGTATGTCGTTGAATCCCATCTAACTGACTGACTGACTGACTGACTGACTAACTAACAAAGTAACTGTAGGCCTAAAGACTTCGCTAACTTCATATAGACTTTTCTGTGATGCTAGGTGTTGCCACTGGCGACAGAGAGAAACAAATTTTTTGCGAAATTCTGTAGCTTTGGGGGTAAATTTAGGTCATCATCCCTAGCGATGCCCCTAAAGTAATAAGGCCTTCACTCATGAAACCATTGAACGTTCGTCGATTTATGCTTTCTAAAAATAATCAGGTAGCGTGATTTTGTGTAGCATGTTAAAAGCGCATTCAGTGTGTCATTTAAACAGGGAGATGTTATTAGCACCTCCCTGATTTAAAGATGACGTATCGTTCATTCTAATGCCTGGATTTTGCAAATTACCCTGGGATTCCAAGGCTCCCCTTTGCTGACTTCTCATCAATGCGTTGCCCGTGGATCTCACTAGTCATCAGTAGACTTTCTAGAGCTCTACTTTCCAATTAGGAGTGATGTCCTGGTAATAAGATTGGCGTTCTCCTGCTGCTTTGAATGTAATCACTTGACGTCATAGTGCTTTCGGTCAATTAATTTTACCGCTATTTTGCGTGAGCAACACCTAATTTGTGCACACAAAGTGTCGGTCAAAGCTGAAAAGATATTGAACCTTACTTCAAATATATCTTGATAATACGGAAATTGTATTGTATGGTAAGTTGCCTCCATTGTCAAGAAGCAGTACCAGTGGCGGAGCTTCCATGTTGTCAATTGGGTGAATCACGATCTCAAACTGACAACTGGAGACCTTTTATGTTATAAACGTGCGTTTAATTATTTGCTGTTGTGGGAATTGTTTTCATTAAAACAATTAATACTTAATGTTTGCGGCATAATTAAAGGTAACATGCCAAAAAGCCGTCATCTGTAAGTAGGAGGGATCATTCCAGGATAGCTAGGAGGTATTGTTTGCCCCAAATCTTCCAAACGCCACTCACCAACTGATGGTGGTGCTGTGCTTAGATCAGTGATTACATTTAAACCAGGTTAATTTGGGCAGCCATGGGAATTCCAATACTTTGGGGTGACTTAAAAGTTAAGGGTGTATGGAGGTAGGTAGAAATAGCAAGAATACTGGAATCCGATTTGATGAGAAGACTCCCCGATCTTGTTTAGTTTGAATGGTACTCGAGCTTGTTCAAAAAATGCAGAGTATTCGCTTAAAACTGCAAAATACTTGAAAATGACAATGCTTCTATGAACAATTCTATTGAATTGCATGTGCCAGGAGATTTGATCTAAAAGTGTTTAATTTGCATTAAAATAGTCATAGAAGAGGATCGCAGACCTGTCATCTTGGTCGTTTCGAACTATATATTGTCATGACACCCTATCTACTAAAATAATGTTACTATAGTATACTACTTCTGTTGGGCCAGATGCTCTTCCAGATTTACTCTTCATCATCAATGACATTAAGTGAGCCCCGCCTTTCTCGTAAATCCTAGATAAACGCATGGCTGTTTTGAGTGAAATTGCCCGAGTGAACGTTTTGCTGGCCGTACTTCCAATAGTATAGTCAAAGACAGTCTTAAAAATGACATGGTATGTGTCTGTAGAAATATTTGTGGTGTGGTAACATTTGGCACTCACTGTAAGGTTAATGAATCTAAAATAATAGGTTGAAAAACACTGACTTAGGCAAGAAATTATTACACAGCGTCCCTAAACAGTCCGGGAGATTCCCCCGTTTGGGAGAATACCAAAGTTCTCCCGAATGGGGGAAAACTTATTCAACATATTGTATAGGCTTCCTAGCCTAACAAAAGGAGGGAAGGATAAGTAAAAACGAAAACCACTCAAAAACTTGCGTTTTCTCAAAAACGGCCTGGTGAACCACCGGTAAGGAAGTGGTTTTTCGGTAGGTATGAATAAACCTACCGAATATACATTTAATTTAATTACATTAGACCTACAAATTTTGCAAGGGGATTCCAAAACCCATTCACCACTGACATTGTACACAAAGAACGCGTACAATTGTGGGTAGAATATATGCCGGTGCCCTAAACCAATTTTTCCTCCCGATCGGGGGAAAACTAAGTTCTCCCAAAAGCGAAAATCTCCCGAAATGCTAAACACCTTTTTTGCCTCTTCTGACCAAACCAATTCTGCCACTATACATCACTGGGCCTACATTTTTCAATAGATTTGCGACAAATATATAAGGACAGCTAAATCGGTTTTTGCAAACCTTCGTCAGGAATATCAGGCCTTCGAGCTCACATGAGAGATGGTGATGTACTGACTCCTTTTGGGGTGAGCGGCCTAACAAGTTAGGATCAGGGCCGTCGCGACCGGGGGGTGTGGGGGGTGTTTCACCCCCACCCCCCAAAGTTTGTCAGAGCGACGATAGTCGGAAAATCTGAAATGCCTGTTGGAATTTCTGATATCTCAGTCTAGCACATTTTTCCGACCGGGCCTGTGTCAATTTTGTATATATTTTCCCACTAGACCAAGTGAGAATAACACCAAACGTTATTTTCCTCACGTAAAATCAAATCAAAGCTGTCCTTTTTTCGCAAATTCTTCTCAAACTCTCAAAATTTTCGCGCGCTCCGCGCGCTTCAAACCTTACCTCAGTGTTGTTCTTATTATCAATACTTTCCGACAGCAACTTTCGGAGAAGCACAACAGCAGAAGTTGAAAGCTGTTTACAAATTACCAGGTAAAAGACTGGCTTTTTGAGTGGCATGTGGCATGTTGGTTTGTTGGGCAATTGAAAGTATCTCGATCCAGATTCTGAATGCAGGTTTTATTATGGAAATCTTATTTAATGAAAATTTGGGCGTGCTTCGCGCGCATGTGTCGCGATTTACAATCAGTCTCATGAACATTATTAAGGTAATTATACAAGACACAGTTCTATGGGAGCTAGGGCGCTTTAGCCCCTCTTCCCCAAATGTTTTCCGAGCCCCACAAAATTGCGCAAAATTTTATATAGACTAATATTGGTGAAAACATAGATATACTCAGAAAATATTCCAAACGTCTATTTATCAGGCCCGTGGCAGGAAGTTCTGTAACGATTCTATCTATAACTTCAAAAAAATTTCGCGCGCTACGTGCGCTTTCATCTAAAGTGCTATCTAGTGGTAACGCGCCCCTGTTTCAAACATATTGGATTTCAACGTTTCCACAAATGTTGTTCTTCCGTGTAGGTGTGATTCTAGAGAAACACGAAAATGCATCGTTGCGAAGTTCTTTTCTCTTTTTCCTAACTTTTGGAAGATTCTTTCTTCAGCCTCGCCATCGTGGCAAACATATTTTGCGAGAAAAAGATCTTTCAGTTCCGTAGGAGATCCTTAACGGGTAAGATGAAGAATGTAATCCCCGACGACGACCATGCAGTCACCCGAACAAATTTCTTGGTTTTGTCCAGATTCTTCAATAAAAGCCCAAACTTTTTCAACTTTCCTTAATGAAACTTCAATATAACCCCAAATTTTTCGGCGCGCTTCGCGCGCCTTATATTTTAAGTTCGCAACCCATTGCATCTGTCGGGACTTAGAGTAGCTGGCCCCCAGTCAGGGCGTTTCCCCCCCCCCCCATGTCGGCAAATCAAAGCATCACCCCTGGCTGAGAATGCGTTCAGCTTTTTCATTTTGGCATTGAAGTATACCCCAAATTTCGGCGCGCTTCGCGCGCAATCGTCACGATCCACGTTGTACCACTTATGAACATTATAAGCACAACGTACCAGTCAACTTTTATAGCATAAACTAGGTGTACATTCTGAAAACACGCTTGTTAGTCCTAAACCCCTTTTGCTATACCTGTTTGGGAGGTCTAGTATCATTTTTCTGCACCTATACTCTCCCTCCCACCCATCTCCCTCCCGCCCATTCCCCATTGCTGGAAGCTGTTCGTCTGGATTTTCGTTCAAAATTCGTAAAAATACAATAGATGTAAAAGTGCATGGCTTCATACTCTATATTATTATTTAGATGCCAGGTAACAAGCATTATGTCATTGCCCCATTTTATATAATTGATTCAGATCTTCCAGGAGGCCTATATAGGTATATGCTAGCATTAGATGCCAGAATAGAAGGCATTAAAGTAGTCAAAAGGTGGGGGGGGGGAGGCTTCAGGAGGTTTGTTGACAACGTATTCTTCTCTTAGACAACATACTTTCTACTTTCACCTAACCAAATCTTAGTATTCACTAAATTATGGACATTTTCCAGTCATATATGATCAGTTCCAAAAGTGTCCCAAGATAGCACCATTTTGCATCATTCTAAGCAACCTTACCTTAACAAAATGTTCTCAAAGGGGAGGGGGACACCTCCCCTCACAGCCCCTCCCCCACGACGGCACCTTTATGAAGTGACAAAGGAAGGATCCCCACTGCTGTATCATACAAAAGTAACGCCCATAAAAACGAAAATGCAATTAACGGGCCGCCACTCATTGGGACAAAGAATCAAACCAGTCGGAAAAATTAGAATTCATTTAATTATGGACATTTTCTGTCCATATATGATCAGCTCCAAAAATATCCCATAGATAGCTCCATTTTGCATCTAAGCAACCTTAAATTAACAAAAATTTCTTAAAGGGGAGGGGTCAACCCCTCCCCTTAGACCCCTCCCCACGACGGCACCTTGATGTAGTGACAAAGGAAGGATCTCCACTGCTGTATGTAAACGCAGGGCGCATAAAAAATGGTGCAATTTACGAGCCACCATTCAGTTGGAAAAATATCCATCCAGTCGGAATTTGGGACCTTCACACCCCCCCCCCCAAAACATATGACCCTAGCTACGGCCCTGGTTAGGATAGGAAGTTTCTTCCATGAAACAGTTATAAAATATTTAGCCGACTGACTAAATGCTGGGACCTTTTGCTAATGTAAACAGTAAATTTGATTGGAGGTGGTAACTGTTACTATTTGCATTATAATGTCAGAGAGGGAAAAAACGCAAAATATAGGCCTATGAATGTAGGTCTAGAGGTCTTTTCTGGTTGCAAAAAAATAAATAAAATAAAACAACAAAACAATTCTTATTAATGACTCTTTCAAAAAATAAAAACTAAGACAGCCCTAAACCCCATGAGAGTGCCCGAAAAACTTATCCCTGTGCAATGCCGTGGAAAGGTAATTTAAGAAGTGCTAGCTGCGACCAAAGAAACAATTTTGAACTGAAAAATAATTGGGTTGGGTAGGCTGCAGTGCTTTCCCAAACACCCGGTTCCGACTGCCCTGATGTTGACTTTGTTTTTCTGATTTGTATTTGTGATATCAACGAAGATCGTCTGTAGAAAGTCCGGAAAAATACATTCGACACGCCTCTATAACTCCATTCTGCTCGCATATTACCATGCAGAGATTTATATCTACGTGTATATATAAACTAAACGCGTTTTCATAATGTGCACATACATTAGTTTACTTGTCAAACAACCAGGGTCTTTAATACGCGGTATTATTACTTACCCAAAGGCAAATTTGGACCTTGATTCGCTTTTGACTCGGGATTATGATCATTTGTGCCTTCTAAAAGGGGTTAAGCATAACGATATATCTTGGTGGTGTTGAAAATGGCTAAAGTAACGGGGTATATGTTCATGTTATTTGGACTTACTACCATAGTGCAAGGAGTCCCCTACGTAACGGTTCAACAAGGACAACTGTTTGGAGAAACATTGGACTTCAATGAAGATGGATTGTCTGCTAAAGTAGACGTTTTTAAGGTAAGAATAAGTTAATAGATTGTCACAGGTGTGGAATGCACCATGCTCACATGACGTTACTTACTGACAGAAGACTATGACAGTGAAGATAGTCTACGGCGTATTTTCCCTCTGGCGCTAAAGGGTCGTGTTATGTCGTATGGCATTGTGGCTTTGATCTGATAGAGCTTACTTTTACACTGCTGTTCCTCTACTCGATCTCTAACAGAACTAATATTCACAGGTAAGGGACCCTTGGTAATCCCAGGGATGTCCAATTTAGTCCTCAAGTGTCTGTTATGCACTAAAATTGATGGTTCGACACCAGTTGTACCATATGAGGGGTAGCTCGATAAACTCCCAGGAATTCCCTAACAGCTTTGAGCACCGTAATAGCTTGGAGCAAAGCTGTCATAATGAAATCATTTAACACTTTGTTGGATCGTTCAATCTCTCCATTCCCCTGCAGAATTGGTATGTTTAATGTAACGTTTACTCAGAAATTGCTCAAATTCACATGACATGAATTGTGACCCATTATCGGTAACGATTTCCTCAGGAAATCCTTCCCTGCTAAATATATGGTTTTAAGAAAATCAACATTATCCGAAGTAACATTTGTAGTGAAACTGACTTCTGGCCACTTACTGTGATAGTCTATGAGTGTCATGGCAAGTCTTGCATTCTGAGGCATACTGTTGTTCGGACCAACAATATCCATAGCTAACTTTGACCAAGGTTTGGCTGGAAATTCGACACGTGCAGTCTTATCATGTAATTGGCAAATTGTACAATTCTTAATCATAGTCTCGATTTGTTTGTCCATGAATGACTTTCTTCTTCTTCTTTGTTTCGTGCGGACGACACCTTGGTGACCCTCATGTGCGACCTCAATTAATGAATGTGTCAGGGAAACAGGAACAACCATACGATCCCCCCTAAAAAGAATAGATCCATGTAGGGACAGCTCATTTTGAATTTAAGAATGGGAGGAATTCATCAGTAAGTTGGCTCTTATCGTGCGGCCTTCCATTAACAACATACTCTGACACATTAGCAGAAACATTATCATGAAGTATGGCAGTATGTAACTTGTCTTCACGACTTCACTGAAACTTTGGCATGAAAAAGTAAGTAAGCATACAGATTCAGTGTCCTCTTCGTAATTATGATAGTTAGTATCGGAACTCGTAGGCAGGGGCAACCTAGAAAGTGCATCTGCTGCCGTATTCAGTCTTCCCGGTTTGTATTCAACAGAGTAATTATAATTCAGCAACCTAGTTGCCCATCTAGAAATCCGCATTGGTCTGTGACCAGTGCCTGTAGTTGAAAGAAGAGTAGTAAGGGCTTTATGGTCTGTAGTACGCAGCGTGAAACGACGGCCCCACAAGTAGGTGTGCCACTTTTTTTACAGCCCATAAGCCCGCAAGAGCTTCTTTCTCGCCAACTGAATATCTTTGTTCGCATTCGGATAGTTTGCGTGATGTGCACATGACTAAACGCTCTTCACTATCGTGGAGCTGGTCATAATTTCTGCGATCCCAGGATTCGAAGCGTCAGTAGTAATGTAAACTTCCCTTGTAGGATCAAACAAAGCAAGCGCCTCTCTCCCTCCGTAGTAATAGAGGCCTTTATTTGCTCAAATGCTTCATTTGCTTCTTGTGTCTACCTGAAGGGATCCTTAGAAATTTGAATGTCTTTAATAGGTTGGACCCTCATTGCGAAATTGGGGACAAATTTGGCGTAGTAGCCCGCTATACCCAGAAAAGATCTAATTTCATCAACTGACTGCGGTGCTGGCACATCTTTAATTGCTTTTACAAGGTCAGGTGCTGGCCGAATACCTTCACTTGTAACGACATGACCAAGTAACTGAATCTTACTGGCACTGAACTCACATTTCGAATTGAGTTTCATTCCTGAATCACGAATTTTAGTAAGGACGCGACGCAAATGCTCTGCTTGGGTCTTCCCATCCAGGTAACACTGGAAACCTGGTAAACCGGCCAGAATTGAATGCATGACTTTTTGAAAGCATGCCGGGGCAGATGCAAGACCGAAGCAGACACGTTTATAGCGATATACACCATTATGAGTAACAAAAGTAGTTAGGTTACGGCTCTCTTCATGCAATTCTAATTGATGTTGTGTTGACTTGAGATCTTTTTTAGAAAAACAAGAAGCGCCCTGTAATTCTGTCAGCAACTCCTCGATATGGGGAATTGGGAATTTTTCTACCACCATGTTTTCATTCAGTTTCCGAAGATAAACACAAATTCGTATTTTGCCATTTTTCTTCCACGGCGTATGAACATCAGATGAAGTAGGCGCAAGTTGGTTTTCTTCAAGTTGGTTGACTTGCCTGGCAGTTCTCGCTTCTTTACACATTTTGGCAAAGTGTCCCACTTGCTTACAAAAGTTACACATTTTTCTAGTTGCGTGGCAAGAGGGATCATTGGCCAGGTGTTTCCTAGATCCACAACGGTAGCACTGCCGTGAAGAATCGGGACCGGAAGCATTCAAAATGGAATCCTTGGCTTGGGCTTGCCGTCGTGTTTTCTTGGGGCGGGAATCTGCTCTCACCGCATCAGCCGTGCGAGGTGTTGAAGTAGTCAGTTCCTTCGCCTCCCTAATGCCACCTCAAGGTGCCGCGCCAACTCTATAGCCTTGGTAAGGGGGAGGTCCCTCTCAATCAGAAGTCGCTCCCGTATGCGCGATGAGTTGGTCTTCTCGACCAGCTGGGCCCGTATCATTTCGTCGGTGAAGGATTTGAACTCCCCTTTTTTGCTAGTTCACGTAAAGCAGTAATGTGTCTATGGGTTCTCCCGGTAATTGTCCTCGTTGACAAAAACGAAATCTCTCCGCAACCACATTAACTTTTGGAGAAAAATGTAAGTCCAAAAGATTTAATGTTTGCTGGTAAATATCCGGGCCAGGTGTACCTGTAGTACCAGAAGTATCAGTACTTGCGGCAGTAGAAGGAGTAGTAGTACTAGTGGAAGGTGTAGGTGAAACAGGCTGTGGCAAAGTATAAATAATTCTTTGGGCTTCCTCACCAACAGAATATAGAAGAAGGGCCTGCTTCCTTTCAGGAGTTGCATTCGTAAGGTCTGCAGCTAATGAGTAGTTTGTAAACAATTGTTTCCACTTAGGCATGATATGAATGGAGAACCAGGAGTAGGAAGGAAAGAAACTGGAGGTTTCACAGACATCTTGAAAATTAGTCAGACTGACAGTCTCACAAACAGATTCACAAAATAGCAAAATTCGTCCACAGAAAAGAATGTAGCAAAGTCCACAGACGATGTAGGTTAACAGAAAAGTCTTTATCCTCGTCGCCAATTGTTATGTCGCAAGCACATTTGCAATGAAGTATGGTAAAGTAACTCAGTAAATAAAGACGAAATAACGAATGTAGTAAATGTTGGGCTATAAGTTTAATTCACTTCCTTCCTCAACTGTACCCAGATAATAACTGGTCATTTATTTCAAGTTCATATGAATATCATATGTCAGCATTATTATTATTATAAAATACAAGCAACTCAGCAGGAGTCCGGATAGGTCATAAACTGACCCTGTTGGCATTCTAGTAAGAGTAATATAAGACAGGTGATGAAGTACAGTGGCAGGTCAAATAAGGTGAACAAAACAGAAGTCTTTAAACAGGTCATTACGGATTAGATGCCAGCCTATCTTGAACAACTTTGGTAGATTTCGCAGGCCTATTGCTGGAGCATTGTAACTGAACCCTAAGAGTCTTGACTTTCCAATTTGTAAAAGTATCTATTAGGAAGAGTATATGACAAGTTTAACAATAGACGAGTTGGGGAATGTTTCCACGCAATGCAATATGGGAATGGGTCAAAGGTGAAGTGTACCATGCTTACAGTGTCCCAGCGCGGGTGTTGCATACTGAGCATGCAGAGCTAAACACGTTGCCCGTTGTCATGGTACACTTGACCTTGTGGCCCGACCGGAAGTACCGAATTACCCAACACGTCTATTCTAGTGTTAAAAACTTGCTTCACTCGTATTACATTTAAGAAAAATCTGGTACCACTTAATGGAAGCACCGAATAAAAGGGAGTGATACGTTTTACTCTGAAAGGTCCCACTGATTGATATTCCTACATTAGAAACACATCTGTAGTTACAAAAGTTAATGCCTCGAAACCATATTCCATGCAGTTTTGGGGTTTCCTGATGAGATGCAATCATTTTCAGTCAGGCCATTGTTCCTCTAACATAGGCACTTGCCTTATACTGAAAGAGGATATTTATATGTGAATGGAAAACTTAGCCTCAAGCAGGATTCGAACCAGCGACCTCCCGCATACAAGGCGGATGCTCTGACCACTGACCATTGAGGCCTATGTCGAAGGGACGCGTTCCTATGACGTAACAATGGAAAGCTTGACTCGGCAGTATTTAAGCTCAGTTGACCGCGTTCTACCACATAGGCCTCAATGGCTCAGTGGTCAGAGCATCCGCCTTGTATGTGGGAGGTCGCTGGTTCGAATCCTGCTTGAGGCTAAGTTTTCCATTCACATATAAATATCCTCTTTCAGTATAAGGCAAGTGCCTATGTTAGAGGAACAATGGCCTAAGGTTTTCATGCGACTATTCAATACAGCGTTTATTCACTCATTCCTATAAAGTCGCTACGTCACTCTACCTACTATATATATATATATACTTGTATATATATATATACTTGTATATATATACTTGTATATATATATATATGCATATATATATATATATATATATATATATATACTTGTACATACAAACAAGCGCTTGGAACTTATACATATCGAAAGCAGAATTTTCAATTTTGAAAAAAAACCGCTTTCCCTATGAGCGAAATAATCAGAGTTCGTTAACAGTCTTTCATCTTTCTTTGGAGTATGTGAAGAATGTTTAAGAAGGATGGAAAGTCATTTCCCAAGGTAATGTTACAATGGGACAATTTGTTGTAGATCAAGGAATCATAATGTTTTTAAGAGAATGGAAAAATATAAAACAACTTTTACAAAAGGATACCAATCCTCTTAGAGATATGAGAACAAAGATAGTTAATAAGTATATCAAGTTCGTCTGCTTACGTCGAAGAGGAATAAGTATCATGAAATTTGTTTTCCTCACTTTTAGTGACAGCTTACTAGCTTTGAACCATGCTGATGCAGATCTTAATTACTCAGCATTAACGATGCGAGCAGCAAAATAAACATCGCTGTTTGAAACGAATACTGTTTTCATCGGCAAAAAAGGGTAAAATTACTGCAGACTTAAAATAATTACATGATCATTGATATATATATATATATATATATATATATATATATATATATATATATATATATATATATATATATAACTTTTATACAATCTGGGAAAATAGCAATAGAGAGACAAGGTTTGCATATGTAGGTGAGAGACACGGCAATGCTGGGGTAAGAATGAAGCATGCACACCGACATACCGTCCATTCCGGTTGTGAAAGCTTTCTTTAGGAAGCTGATAATACAAGAATTTTGGTGCATAGCTCCTATAAAAATCTTTTATAATTACCACTTTTATAATTACCTTTTCTTTATGACTATTATTATCATCAATCAGAGCAATGAGTTGAGTTACCCGTTGTAGAACAACCAACAGGCAAATGTTCACTTGAGTCAGACAAGGAGTTAAATAACACCTCCTTGGTCAGACACAAGAATCTGCAACCTCTGTAGCTACTATTTCACCCTCATTGACAATTCTGAATTGATTTTCCCATGTGAATTGCCCCGACCTACAATTTTCTTTATAGTTTTGCGAGTTTCTGTTTCATTATTCCAGTTTTTATTGAGACGTTTGCTATGATAGTATGACTTTTGGTATGTCTCATAATACTAGTGAGCATATATTTTATGGTTTTGTATTTGAGGTTATTGCAATGAGTACTGTTCTGAAGGTAGGCCTTGCAAACTTTTCCTTGGCAACAAAAGTTGTTTTGATTCCACGGGTAATCCAGGGGTTACGTGACTTTTTAATCACAGTGCGAATAATAGGGCGATTCGTATCGTAATATATAATTGATTACATCAGTGAAAAAATTACACGCATCTCTGACGTCAAATTACTAAACTCCGATAAAAATCTTCTACAATTGCCCCGAGAAGTACTTCGCTTTTGTGTCAGGCACTTTTTTAGAATAATTAGGTGAGTTACACTTTGCAGAACAAGCAACATTCAAATGGTCACGTAGGTCAGACACAAGAATACTAGAGAAAGAAAACAAGTTTACGTTATTGCCCAAAAGGGGTTATCTTTTAACTTCGTAGAAGAATCCGTAATCCTGGTAGGTTTGGTAATCAATAACATGAACGAATTAGAGTACATAGTATCAACAAAGCTAGAGATATAATTATTAAAACCGTATTCAGCAAGAAAATATTTAAACCACCAAGAAGCACACACGTCGTCTTACTTTGTTTTGATAATAGATAAAAGATTGGACATTTCATCAATAAAAGTGACCAATGAAGTATCTGTAGGTCTATGATGTGTGATACCAATAACAATGTTTCTTTTAACTTTCAAAACAACAACATTGTTGGCCCTGAGTGTTACTCTCCATTTGGTCTTGGCTATACATACAGTTCCTATCAATATGAAATTGACCGTTTAGGAATCTTGGACTTTTGTAGTTCCGAAATGAAGCGTTCATTATTGGGAGGAGTTGAGTCGTCAAGGTTCAAATGGTTGTCCAAACTTGTTTGATCTCAGTAATTGGATCGTCATCGTGCTTCTCTGTTATTCCAGAAAATTGTAGGTTGAAGCTCATCTTTAAGCTGAGCTTCAGAGGTGGATTTCAGAGTTTCTTCGTTTGAAATTTGGATCGTTCTTTGTGAGATTAAATAGGCATTCATATCTTTCCGCAGTTGGACAGTCTCAGCATCCACTGTATTGATGGTAAGCAATGATTAAGCATTAAAAGCGATACCAAAAAGGGAACCTGTTTTCTTAATTGTATCGTGCCGCATGCAAAGGAAACAACTGTGCAAATATGGATGAAATTTCTAGCCTTAACGAAATAAAATTGGGTATTATTAGTAGTGTCCACGTTATTAGATAAGGTGGATAGATAATTTAACTGAATTATTATGAAAGCAAATTATAAGCATAGAAACTGTAAGCGGCGACCGAAGTACGCCAAAAAGCTTCATGTGTTCGTATTGAATGATTTGCACTTCTTTAGAGCAAAGTAAGGTAAATAGTCGGGGAATAATTTCCTTCGCGCATTAAACTCTTTATTAAAAGTTAAACGAGACTATTTTGGTACTTCTAGGGGCAATACTTGGCCTGTTCTTTTTAGCCAGTCTAGAATGAGGCCACGCATGACAGACCCATGACGTAGAGGTCTGAAGATCAAGAGGGTGGTCATGTAAAGTTCTAGTATCCCTTGAGAACGTGGCTCCTTTGGGGAGTAGAAGTCTTTCAAGAGTAAATGTTTGGTTTTTGCCTTCGGTTCTGTGCATCCGGGGCCTCGACGGGAAAATTTGAAGACATGAACCCTTGCATGTGATTTGGTGGGGTTCTGGGTGCCTTAAAATCATTATTAGGACACAGAGTTTTCCAGAATTTCACCAACAACTAATGACAAAAAATGTGGCAAACGCTCGTTCAGACTACCCACTTTACGGTGTCTGATGTGGTCCCAGGAGAGCAAAGTTGTCATTGGAAGTTGTAAGTCACCTGTATTTAAAATTAATGGACATTACGAGACATATGAAGCTAAGTTATCGGCGTATGTCTTTGGATGGGGGTTAAAGTTAAGACAACAAAAATCGCAATTTCCACAGTTTTCGAACATAGAATTCAGATAACTGTTAATCGATTTGGGTATTGTATTGAATGGGGAGGACTCACGGCCGCATCGGTTACATAGCTTTAGATAGTGACTGTTAAATTAATGACACTGTTAATTTTCCAGTTCTTTCGTAGTACTTCATATAAATAAATGTGCGCGAAGTGCGACGTAAAAATGCAGTTTGAAACTTATGTTGTGCAGTTTTGGCCCCCCAAATGACTGGTAAAGTAAGAATGGACCCTCAAGTCTAAATCGCCAAAAAAGGACGAGTGTTTGCGCATATATTTTGATGCCCCAAATTTCAATCGGGAGGGAGGGGAACACGGGGGCAAGAAAACTTTTCAAATGGGGTAACATGCTCGATAATCCAATCCCACGGCGTTGTCACTTGTATGTACCCTGATGGACTTGGTAATTGTTCTATTTATATGCTTTAAAATGTTGAAATTTCAAGACAACTAATGAAAATTACAGCACAAGCATGTCTACAAAGGGGTTTCTCTAAAAACTATGGAGCCTTATACTTTTCCATAACTGATTCAATCAGACAAACCCAGTGCTCAGGATAATCATAAACAAACAGAAAGCTTACACTCACCCTCTTCCTTACAAAGAACGAAAACTGAGCAACATGCCGCTCGAGGCGCGAGGAAAACTTTTTGCTGTCAATAATTATTTATATGAAAACAATGTGAATAAATTGAAAAAACAATGCTTGCGTGTTGAAGGCAACGAAAGATATGGCGTTTTTTAATAGTACTGCCTATGTGAACAGCACCATTAAAGGACCACTATTCACTCACTTCTGGACATACTAGGTTCTACACAACGTATCTGTCTAAACCAGTTTTAAGTGTACTTCTGACACCTTCAATCTGTAAATTTGCTTACCTTTCAACGACAAGGTTTAATTCCAGAACTCTATTGTATGAGGCTAATAAAACTGCAAAATTTTGCTTGGGCAATTTCAAACGTAACAGTGAATAGTTGTTTTGCTTGTCGTCCAGGATGTTGCCTTGGCGCGAAAATAAGAATTTTCCATGTGGAAATTGTGCGAGGGAAGTACAGTTCATTTTCCAGTTTTTACAGTTAGTTAGGTTCTCGGATAAGTTCATCCTAGCAATGTACAATTAATCCTTTCAAAACTTTACACTGGCAGGACGACTTACCGAGGACAGTTCCCTCCTTCGAACAATCCTGGTCTCGAATAACTTCCAACAATTCTAAAATTTCCCAACTATTAACTTACAACTGCTTCACTTATCATGATATTTTGAAATAGCCTGGGGGGAGGGGGAATTGCGCTTCCCTAAACAGTTCGGGAGATTCCCTCATTCGGGAGAATCTACTTTCCTCCCGATCGGGAGAAAAATTGGTCATGGGCGCCGCCATTTTGTCTATTTAACCCACAATCCCACGCGTTTTTGTGTATATTGCCAACGACGAATGGGTTTTGGAACCCTCTTGCAAAAATTATCGGTCTAATGTAATGGAATTAAATGCATATTCGGAAGGTTTATTGTCATAGCTACAGAAAAGCCACGTCCTAATTGGTGGTTCATCACGCCGTTTTTGGAGTTTTTGAGTGGTTTTCATTCTTACTTTAACCTTGGTTTTGTTAGGCTAGCAAGCCTATACAATGTCCTTCATAAGTTTTGCCCTGTTCGGGGGATTTTTAGCTTTCTCCCAAACGGGAGAATCTTCCTGACTGCTAAAAGATGAAAACTACAACTACATTAATGCACTTTACTATAACGCCGAGCCGCTCCCAAAACGTGCTTGCCCACCTTGTAAGCTATTTCTTCTACAAGCCTGTTTTAGAATTTTCCATTCTGGTAGTTTTCTTCCTTCGTGGGGAGTCTTAGTATTGTAATTGCCAGGGGTTTCCAGTTTCGTGATACCATGAATATGCATTCTTGGTTTTTGATATTACCTCATTTTTAGAAAACGCTAGAATGTATAAAATTAGCTTTTCTCATTGAATTCTGTACACTGTTCTCTTTCCATTGATACCATCACAGGCATATAGCTAGCCAGTTGTGTATGTCCCTAAAAGGTTTAGTGTGACTCGTATTGGTTCACATAAACCCCTCTATAACATGATTGTAAAACCTTCAGGGAAAACCATAGCTCATATATTAATTTCACAAACACTTCTTTGATAAACACTACTTACTACTCTTGTGGCCCGGACTCCACATCAGCAATGTGCACAAAGAGTTAACTGAATACTTACCAAGCGTATTGACACACAGTCAAATGTGAAGCGTATGGCTTAAAAAATAATCAGAAAGAGGACAACGTGAACGTACATCATACAATTCAAATCCAATACTACCCCACAATGAGGTGTTATTGTCTCCCAGGAATGCAGGAAAGCAATCTCTTTTGTTTTAGGGTACAGAGGTTAAGTGCTGTTCAATTAATTTATGTCGCAATGTCGGAGAGTGAATAAATTATAGGCTCAAGTATTTTACCATGCCTTGGGAAGTATAAATGTACATAAAAAGTATTCTTGAGTATTTTGACATAGTTTGCCTCCACAGGATCTTTTTCTCTGTAACTGGATTTGCTTCAAAATTTGAATGCGAACGAGTATTTCCTGTCATGTTTAAAGAAAATTATACAACAAAGAGTTCCAAAAAGTTAGCCGAACCATTTGACAGATCGTTCGTCTTTCCCTTTTGCACTTAATATTAAAGAAGTCTATTTAGAGAAGCAATGGAAAGACAGGTCTACAAATTTTTGAAGTTAGTTACTGTTTCCTGCCTCCGTAAACCTGGATTGAGACAGCAGAAAAGGGATGTGATACAGCATGAATTTGTGAATGGACCGAATCAAAGTTACAGGGTGGAGTTGGCTTGGTGGTATGAGTGATGTACTTCTTGCACTGCAACACTACAAATCCCCGGATCACATCGCTGTGGAACCACATGAGAATTTACTGGGGATTATAATTTTGCTTGTTTGGTATAGGTGTTCGCGATCTGCAGGGACAGTGAGGGGATTTAAATTGGTGAAATTAAAATTGTGTATTCCGCTGACGCCCGACTCAATAAGTTGGAAACTTAGTAGTCCGCTATTTGCTAGGTAAAGCTGTCGAGCAGTAGTGCAGGGCAAATATCTGTCAACCTTACACTTACGTCTGTCGGATGGGATATGTGAATTGGCGTTCCCAGGAGCAGGACTGGGAGCGATTAGTTCACCCCATGCCTGCTTACCCTCTGACTACTAGTGGAAAAAAATGTGGTTCTCGACTGTGTAAATTCATCCACGACCAGTTTGGTATGAAGGGTCTTTGATGAGCCAAGAGGTCTGTTGATCCTAGAACGCTAAAACGGAATCTAAATATCGCACGCCAACGATCAATCAGAAAGTTTTTTCGGCTTCGACACCTTGGAAGTGTATTACTTGAGTCGCAGAAGGTGATTTACTTATCGTATTCTTCTCGCTAAAGGTTTCATATCCACGAAAAACTGGTACACCAATTGTTGTTGCACTATTTATCTTCATAGTAGGCTAGCTATTGCAAAACCGTTTAAGTTCCTTTGTCCCTAAAGCAGGGAACCATAATGGATCAATTCATTGATCAATTCTCTAATTCATCTATTTATACCTGCAAAGAGCATCGCCATTTTACTAATACATTCGGCTTGGCAGTAAAGACTGTATAAAAGTGACCACGCGATTAGCTTCTGCAGCTTAAGATTTGAAATGAATGATATTAGCATGTACATTAAAACGCCAATTTTTTGTTATTTTTGAAAGGGTATTCCATACGCAGAGCCACCAATACGCTTCGCAGCTCCGAGACCGAAAGAACCATGGGTTGGAGATTGGAACGCAACGCGTTTTAGTACCTGCTGTATTCAGCCTCCAGTAGATCCATGGAGACCGTGGGAGCTTCATAAGACAGTTGATGAAGACTGCCTTTTTCTCAACATCTATGCGCCAAATCCAAAGGTACGTTAAAATGTTATTTCATTCAAGATTCATGTGTGCAAACCGGTTTGCTCCATTAGTAACTTTTGCCGGTAAATACATGACCAAAATATAAAACTGATCATCTTTCAACGAGTACAATCTTGCAGTTGGCAAACGTATTTCAAACGCTTGCCTCCGTTATAGGACTGTTATTTACACTTACCTTTCTATATGAATTTTTCATCAGTGGGAATCACACCATCATTGTGTCAGTTTCATGCATAGTTGCAGACATTTAAACGTACAAAGCGAAAATGACAGTGACTTTGCTTTTTGGACTTCACTACTTCTCCAATACGGTTGACAATCTTAAAATACTTTTATTTCGTTCACTTTACAGCCTACCAACGCATCTGTGATGGTTTATATTCACGGTGGATCATTCAGTTCCGGCACCGCTATGGACAATGATCTGTCAGGTGTTCCAATGGCAGCGTTCGAGGGTGTCATCGTTGTTGTCATAAATTATCGACTCAACGTTTTTGGATTTTTCTCGACAGGTGAGTACGGTAGGATATCTTTGGTCTATGCTTCAATGGGGTTCAAATCATACAAAACCCTTGTTACCCTAACCCTAACCCTTGTTTAGTTAGTTAGAATGTGAAAATATCTTTAGCTATTATGATGTGAGATTTCTATGTGTTTTTAAGAAGAAGGAATTTGATTTTGATAAAATTGGGATAGTCTACCGTTTAACCTACAAATGTGCAATTGCTTCATCAATTTGAAGTACCGAAATTAACTAGTTTACCCTCACATGTGTTGGTGAAAGTTCTTTACTTTGCTCGATTTTCACTTTTAATTAAATAATGTAGTAGCAATGCCAAATGAAACTTACTTTAGTAAATCACAACAGGTCACATTTTGTATCACAAGGTTGTTGATGACATCCATGAAATTGACTCCCTATTGTGGTATTCTTGAGCTCGTACAACATTTTGTAACTTAACTTTTCTTCCTAATAGCAAAATAAAATTGTTGAAGGACCTAATTCGTAAAAATTAACATCTTTCAATGTATTATATTGCCAAGCTTGATAGTTTATAACCATAGACGTGCTGTACATTAACCTTTTGAGACATGAAATGAACTTCTAACTTCATAATATTCATGTTATATCAGGTGACAGCGTTGCCCCTGGAAACTTTGGATTACTTGATCAAGCAGAGGCTTTCAAATGGGTTAAAGATAACATCCAAGGTACAATTCACTCATTTGAATTTGAAAGTAACCATAGCATTTGATTATTTGCGTCTGACAAAAAGTAAGTTGGAATAGATGTTTTAACAATATCGATGTAAACGATTTTGTGGAGACTCCTGGAAGAGCTCCCTTGGCTAATGTTTCTTAATGTTTGTATTCTTTTACTAAGTTTTTATTTATGTAATTGTTGGTCACGCAAAGGGGTCTTCACCTCCAAACAGCTTCAGCTGAAACAAATTCACTTTACATAAGCAGGGTTGACCGTTCCCCATACGTCCAGAGAAAATGGCTCAAAGTTACCCAGTGCAAGTATCATGTGAGTGAAGGTTAAGAGTAATCCATTTGCTTTAACGCGAAATTAGAGATAAGTCAGTTACTGGACTTACTATTTACAACTATCGGCATTGCAAATTAAGCCGCATGGCCACTATTCTGTTAAGTGACGGGATTTAGACAAGTTCCAAGATGACTTCTTGATCCGGAGTAACAACAACTCCCTCATTTATTTGGGACCAGAATGTACACTTTGTAGGTAGGTTGCAAACATGATATTCCGTGAATTAAGCCCAGGTCAAACTCCCTGACTACCTCCTCATTTCCCAAAAGTTAGCCTTGTTGAGCCCAAGAAATGTCCCACCCCAGTAAGTCATGGCTTCTTAAATGGAACCACCGTTTTACCCTGGCCAATTCGCATGCCATCCATAAAGTGGCCATTGTAAGCCACTTGGGATCTAAGATACTACCCTGTCCAATTCCACATGGGTTTCTTTTATGGGCCTACGGCTTTGCCCGCTGTGAAAATAAGTGGGTTCCATATGGGTTGTCAATGTGGGTCCCATTAGTTGCCTCCATGATATCTACATGAGATCCATAAAAGTACTTTGGTTGGGATTTCATGCTCTCACTTTACTTGCAATTGTGTACAATTTCCTTTTTGTAATGAAGAGAGATTTAAATGCCCCATTGCTATTCTTAGTAATCCTCCCTAATATCGCATAAACACCTCAAACTGTAAACAGTTGGATCAGAGTATACCCATGAAGTATTATATACTTCTGGAACTTTCAATTAGAAATTTTGTTATAAAAACACAAATGTCGCTACTTAGAAAATGGGTTTTGGTGTATTGTCAAAATTTTTGTCTACATTTTTCCAAGAGAGATGAGCTTTCGGGCGGAATGGATCGTTCAGCAGGCCTTGTGGTCTACAACCATGGCCAAATGCAATCAAACCACAAAACGTTATTTCTGGGAAATATTGTCACAACGTAAGGGGGGGGGGTTGACTTTTTGTAGTGAAATGCTAAATGAATGTAGATTTCTCGCAGTATTCAAAATAAAATTTTCCTCTTTGCAGCTTTTGGAGGGGATCAGTCCCGCGTAACCATTTACGGAGAAAGTGCTGGTGCAGGGAGCGTTGACTTACATCGGTTCTCCAAATACAGCAGAGATTTATTCGATCAAGCTATCATACAAGTGAAGTTTAATGTTATTTCCATAATACCTCTCCAATTACTTAGGAATATCATTTCTGTCGTCTTCCTTTAATACCATTTATTTCTGTCATGCATATTTTATGCATAATCTACCCGATTCATATTTACAAATACTGAAAACAACAGTCAATAGTCTTGTCGTAGTCATGAAGTCTTGTAGAGCTTACTGACTTGTTATAGACACTGACTCACGTTCACCAGATCACGTACGACTAGGTTAGCCTATACGTTCAGCAATGTCATCTCTGCTTTTATATACGTTTCTTTCATAAGGCCCAACGGCCAAGATATAAGAATTTTAGAATTTATGAAGAGTACAGCTGGTAAACAAACCAACAAATATGTCCTGTATATAGGCTTACAATTGTAGTGTTTTGTAGCTGTAGATATTGTAGTCACTTCCTTGTGGAAAGCGAAAGCAACAAGTGTAGCTGTGCAGCATTTAATTGACATGGATAATTTGCTTTTCTTAAATTGTCATTTCCATTACAACAAATGCCTTCGGACTGGACAGTTATGACCCCTTCATTGACTTACGATACAGCTACAGGTTTAAGGGACAATTGGATCGGCATAAACTACTTTACAGCCTTCTGTATTGTGCATTACACAGTAAGGGAAACAGAAGTATTCCTGACCATGCATTTTAATGTAACCATTCATTAGAATGCAAGTAATCCCAAAGGTGCAGACATTGTTGTGGTATTGATTGTGATTTAAGTAGAAAGGAACCCACGTGTGTCTATAAAAATGGTCCTTGGCGAAGATGATAATATCCTATTTGAACTTGAACAAAAAATGTCACAAGGTGAGGTTTGTAAGACAACTAAAGCGGACTCAAAACAGTCTATAAGATGATAACCTGCTAAAATACATTCGACCTTCTGTTTAAAGCGAATTGTGGAAAACTTCATTGAAAGAAACCATCGCTTGCTTGTCGTAAGTGTCTCAGGTAAAAGCAGTAGGTTCTTAAGAGATAACTTTGAGTTATCCTCAAAGAAGCAAAGCTTGTCGAGGTTTCACTTCTTTTAACTGAATTTTGATACAATAGAGTCAAGTATTATTTTACATTACAAATCTGTTTATATTAATAATCTAAATGAAAACTCGAAAATTGTTCTCGATTGCTTACTTTTGATCAAAGTAATTTATAAAGTAGATAATTTGGACTTGTCTTTTCTATGACTTATTTCCATTCGACGTTACTTAAAAAGTGGATATTGGACTTGTCTCTTTCTAGATGCTTGCTCTGATTTTCCAACCTACTTCCTCTTTTGTGTATGTTCATTCTGGTAATTGTCTGTAATAATCATTTTACAGAGTGGTTCTGCAGTTGCCTGGTGGGGTTACAGAAACGATCCAACATTCGACAGAGAGCAAGCGTTTTCTTTAGGCCGAGCCGTCAACTGTGAGACGGACGACACACAAGAACTCGTTCAGTGTCTTCGAGGCGTAAGCGCTGACGAGTTGTACAGAGCCCACAGAACGGTAAGAATGTCTCTATGCATCTTCACATATGCAAATGGTGCTTTGGATTAATTTTTTTGCAAATGCACTACATACATTCGTGTCAACATTGACCTTGCATGTGGACACTGAGTAAGTAAAGGCCTAGCCACGGAATCATATTGTTACAAAGTTAAAAATAAATCCTACCGGCAAAACATTCTTTAATTTATGGAATCAATTATACGTATAAGAAAAGCCTTCATTAAAATCAACATATAATGTACTAACAATGGAGTTTTCGAAAAACAGAATGTTGAGTACAATGCACCTGTAAATAAATATGTATATATAAGCTTAAATGCGCTGTATCATTGATATTTGGCGCAACATGCTCACTTAAGATTCTAGAGTACTTTGAATAGTTCGGTCCTGCAATTTGATAGTAAATACATCGTAAAATAATTTTACAACATTAGAGCCTACATTCTTGGAGACCAAACGTGGATGGTGTGTTCCTCAATGAGCCCCCACATGACATGCTGCTTCGCGGTGACTTTAAACAGAGCCCTGTAATGGTTGGATTCAATAAAGATGAGGGAACTCTCTTCTATCCGTACTTTTTCCCTGGCTACATCGGCGAGGAAGATCCGCCTTACATTAGTCGAGAACGGTTTGATTTCGTGAGTACTGGTTTGTGTTTGCTAACAAACACGTCTCTGTTTTTCTTTGTCTCAAACCGTGTTAGGCATTTTTTAAAAACATTTTCCGACTTTCCCACAAAAATTAAACATTTACTGAAATTACGTGTTGTTTTATTTTGCATGTCAAGGTTTCACAGCATCTTGAACCATGAGTTTACACTTGCCGATCATATCCAACCCCAACCCCCACCGCCCCCTGTGGGCTGGGGGTTGTAGAATATGCCCACGGTATTCCCCGCCTGTCGTAAGAGGCGACTAAAGGGGAGGACTTGAAACGAATTTATCTTGTTGACACTATATAACACATTCGTGTTGGTGTGTCGTTAAATATTATCTAACTAACAAACCAACCCCCACCCTGTCTTCCGTTACTCGTAGCAAAGGGCAAGGAACAAAGTGAAACTTAAAATAAATCTAGGACCTTTATTGGAATCATTTCTACTGAGAGAAAGTGTTGTTTGACATACCACTAACAGAAAATTGTGCTTTTACCAGATGTTTCTAACATTATTGGCCTACTAAAGTACCATGCTTCAATACAGTTGTAAACATTTTATAAATTATTCAGGGACTAAAGTATTTTTCATCAACTTCCGTTTCAGTTAACAAACGCTGCAATCCGACAGACTGGTGAATTTACAAATGAACTGATCGAAAATGCTGTCAAACAGCAGTATATCGACTGGTCAAAGGTGGACAACGCAAGCGCAGATTATTTCTTGGATTTCATTCCCATTTACGGTGACCTCACCTTCAGCTGTGCAGCTCTGGATATACTCAGGGCCAGCTCCCACCCAGAGGAACGTGTCTTTCAGTACTTTTTCACCCACGTTCCTTCTACGTAAGTTAAAGGAGTTAAGGCTGTTAAGAGGTGATGGGGTTTCAGGAGCAAACCGTTATAGTCATGTTTCAACATTTTAAACTTTACTGCATTTTCTACAATTTTTCATGTCCTAAGAATAAGTTAAACGTTTCAACAAGACCACAGAGCAGTTATGACAAAGGTCAAGAGTTAAAGAGTATCCTTGTAAATTTTACAAGAACCAATGTCGAAAACCTTAACGCTTGTTCTCCTTCCTCTGACGGCCATAAAAACAATGTGTATTTAAACTGTATTTCCAAATTTAGGAAAACCACTCAGGTTGGTCAATTTTATACAATGATTGAAAACTCATGGATGACCGTTGCACAGCATAGTGTCTGGATAAGGTCTGGTTAGCTTTTATGAAGAATTGTCCTTGGGCAATTAAGCTGCGTTAGATTATGACTTTAAAGACATGCTTAGATACAAGGTTGGTCTGCTTTTTTGAGGCAATATGGAACAAGTTGTGGGAGTTAGAGGGAAATCACGTCAACTTCCGCTTCTAAATATATTCACATGTTACACACACTATGCGAAGTGGTTTAATCTTTTCGTTTTCTTTACGTGTAACCAATTGTGAGAGCTCAGCTCAAGAACAGAACCGTCCAATGTTGACGGTTTAGATAGAAGCACATGTCCATATATCGAGCGCCTGTAAATATTTAGATAAGTTTTGATCCCACATTGCACTACATGTTGTGGTTTAAAATAGTAGGTGTCAAACTTGGAGAGACGAAAATATCAACGAAACCTAAGAATTTGCCACATAAACAGAAAATATCGTTAGCACCGTAATGCTTTACTTTATTGAAAACGTCCAAGTCACAGTTGAATTAATATTATACCTAGTTATTTATATTATTAAAGCCTCACACTTTCACATTTCCAGTAAACCTTTTGCTGCTCGTGTTGAAACGTCCTATATTTTGTAAAACTTTCGTGTTGCGTAATCGAATTAGATTTACAAAAAGACCAATGTAGCTTGTATATGATAGCCAGAGATTTTAACTGTGACCGTAGATGTCTTGCTATTTTGGGTACATTGATTCTTCATATTCTTGCAGATCGTACTATGAAAGAGGGGATCAGGGTACAGGATGGTTTTTAGCAGGACACGTTGAGGACGTTCCATTTGTGTTTGGGTGGGACTTTAACACGGATATTAAGGACCTTCACTATTGGACGCCAGAGGAGAGAAACCTATCACGAAAGATGATGAAATTCTGGGCTAATTTTGCCAAGACTGGGTATGTTGTAAGCATGTAATGATTGACTTAATGTTACATTCTGGGGTTTGTGGCGTGCATGCAGAACCCATTCCTTTTCCGCATTAGGTTATATATTTAAGTTCTGTAAGTTTTGTATGCCTATTTCACGAATCGATCCTCCATTTGTCGATTATTCCACCGCTAAAACTATATATTACATGTAGTTGTTATTGCCATATCACCACATAACATCTCCACATGAACGTAAGCGTATTTATGGTACTTATGGATGGCACGGAGATGTAGTTGGGAGGCGGGCTTTCATGAAGGGAGTATCCGGAAGGTGGCTAATCTTTAAACCTAATTAGCTTGCACCTTGGCACGTCATAGCGTGGCAGGTGAACCTTGCCGAGAAGTACTCAAATGCCAGCCACTTTCATGTTTCTTGGAAAACATTTTCTCTGACAGAGATCCGAGTAAAACCTCCGTAACAGATCAACCAGCAAATGGTGACATGGAGTGGCCTAGCTTTTCTGTACCTGATTTGTACTACAAAGAACTATCTTTGGATATGCCTGTAGGAAGGGGAGTTAAAGCTGATGAGTGTGCATTATGGGGAGATTTTCTGGAAGAATTGAGATTAACACTAGGTAAACACACTAGTTACATTTTTGTTTGCAGAAGAAAAACTGTAGCCTACCTACATTTCATTTATGTAAATTTCACCCTAGCAACGCAAAAAGCCACCATGCTGGGAAAATGTGGCTCAGACGGGTGCGCATACACAAACGTCCACTCGGTTCGATAATGTTTCGACTGCTACAAGTGTATGGTCGTGGTGTGTATGTCACACACTGACACACGAGCTGTTGACTTGCTTCTGTAATAAAATCAAATAATGTGAAATAAATCTTTATCTCGTGTGTTTACTATGTACTGTTATGACTTTACAATCTTTTTTTCATTTTCAGTATCGATGGGCGAGGTCGAACTTCAGTGGCGGGAAGATTATACGTCCTGGAAAAAAGATTTAGAGAAATGGAGAACAGAGTTCAGTTCATATGAGAAGTATAAGCATTGTTCGTAAGGAAGAATTCATTAGGTGCAGAAGTAAACATTACTAATTCTGGATACTCTTTACAATTATCCTTCTAGAAAATGTAATGTATTTTAGATGAAACGTAGTTTTTAATCGGTATGAAGGTGCATATGATTTCTTAAAATGCGGTCACATTGTTTGCTTGCCTTCAAATTGACAGAACGTGTTGTATGCCAGTAAGGGCTTAAATAAAGAACAGAGGGCGGGTTGCTAACAGTAACAGCGTACGTACAACACAGGGCACAAGATTTTTACCCCCTCTACAGCTTATCTAGGCTCATAACCGAAAGATGTTGGCAACAAATATATGATCCCTGTGGAACCAACGTAGCACCATCGACTTTTCTTTAAAAAATGCAAAAATAGCTTTCCTGTGACATCTTAAATACGTACTTAAATAAATAAAGGTTTACTTGTACAGTAACCATGTATATGATGCACAAAACGCACCGATAGGCCTTTCCGTGATCCTCAAAAATTGGGGGAATAAATGAACTTCCCCAAACAGAATATTGGAGAGCCCCCTCCCCGTGATCATCGCTCTTGCTGACAGCACTGTTTACTGACAACACTGTAAAAAGGTACATATTAACTTGTGCATAAGCAATAAGATGAGGACAACATTAGGAGGGAGCTCTGTGTGACGTCACGACTATTGATGTCAGTAAATGTTAAAACCTGTTTCGATTTACTGTTACATACGCACAAATCTTGTTGTAAAAAGGCATATACTTTGTTTAGATATTCCTTCATGTTGAAAATGGTCAACCGTTGCTTTGCTAGTTTGGTATTGGTGTTTAACTCAAGTGAAGTAAGCTCAAAATACCATAGATTGTCACATTTTGCACCGAAATGCAATTTAAGAGCTCGAATTTACAAAGGCCTTATGCGACGCTGTTGATGAAAAACGCGCTACACCTAGACAATATAATACTGGGGTGTAAACAGCAGCTTTTAGGGCAGTCAACTTAGTATGATCTTCGTGAAGGAAATAAAATCTCTCTTTTTCCACTCTCCAATTTGAGTGAAACGATTCGCTAGTAAAATTTGGGTTTTAATGTATAGTTTTGACAATTATAGGAACGGCAAACTCTACTTCAGTTTGGTACCTTCAGATTTGCAGATTCGCTCCAAACATAAACATCACAGACGAAAGATCAATTACATAACTACAAGCTTATAAAAGTTGACTTTTTATTACATTAGTAACTGTGAACTAGTGAAGAGGTGAATAATCAATATCACACTTCCGTTATAAATCATTTCTGGATTTTCTCAAAGACGTATAGAGACAGAAGAGTGATGTCTCCCCAAAAGAAGTTTAAGCTGTGTAACTAATTTATAGTGAAATCCACTCCACTCAAACTAATAATATGAGATAGGTACATGCACGGCTGCAGTAATTATCACGTTTTATGAAATTCATTGTACCCATTTTATATTTTTGCCTATATACCACTCAGGCGTCCGACGAAGTTGTGAGGGTTAATAATGGTGATTCCGTCATTTTCGCATGTCATAATTACATTTTCGGAGACCCAGCTTTTAACATGACCTCACAGTCCTACCATTTTCTTGGTTCCAGATAAACCCCTTTCTTCTAGTAATCCAAACTTGTGCCAGGGACATGCATGCTGACCTTATTGGTCTGAAATACATAGTTGTCTAACAGTATGGTAACATTTATCAAAAATCTACTACAAATATTACACTTACACCTCACATATAATAATACAAAAGTTTAGCAGATTAATATTACTACCTCACAGAAAACCAGTGTCTAGGTATTATTCAGTTTCCAAATAATGTAGTAAACATTAAGACTACAGGTAGGCTTTCTCCAACGTAAGAAGGGATCATTATTTTTCACATCACCCTAGTATTCTTACAAACTAATATTTACATGCAAAACAACTTGTCATGGGTAAATTATTGAAGAATTGCAAACGACTTCACGTCACAGTGGACCCATTTATCATTTCTAGAGTCAAAACGAAATTGGAAAATACTACTTACGGTCCTGCTTCGCAAACGATCCAAGTACAAAGAGTGTAACCAAATGATTGTATCAGAGGGCCGGGTGAAACGATTCATTTACAATAAACCTGTAGCACCTCTTAACAACAGCTGAAAAAATCGAATCGATCAAAATAATAATAATGCAACAGGGCAATATGTAGACCTCACCTAGCCTTGCTGAAATAAATGTAAGTTAAAAAATATGTGCGGAATACAATACTTGCAGAAAGCGAGTATGCACTCTTCCCATGTCGGGCACATTTGTCTGCACTCTAACTAGCACTAATGATTTCTGGTGCTTGTAGAACTGCTTAGAATGTGTGCAAATCGGGTACCCCTTCTTGTACTAGCAACTTTGTACTGGTAGCTTTAGGTACAAGGACTTGGATATTTCACTGGTAATCTGGAATTTTGCACTGACACTACAAGTTGGTGAAGTACGTCTGATTCCCATGGTCCAACTATCTTAATGGATCTTACTGTAAACACCTGCCCTATGCAAGAGGCTACAATGCCTATCCGTTTGGCGTTACATAAAGGTCTAATGCAAAGCTAGAAAGTTTCTGTATGGTACTGAAAGTCATATTTCTTGCAAAAACGATGCAGGATCACACCGAGTCCGGGTGGACCACAGAAGAAAAGCTCCACGCACCCTCTTCTATTTTTGTCAATATCTGAAAAAATCTGAAGAGTAAAAAAAGGAAAGGAATAAGACGGTCTGGAAGCAGGCAGCATACAAATTTTTACCTACGTGCAACTTGTGGTGTTTTACTTAAATGTGTGTGTTATCATATCAAGTACACATGGGTAAACATTTCGTGTATGTACCTGCGGAAAAGTCATGTTTAACTTCACACAACCAGAAAGCAAAAGGCTTAGTGGTCCTTGCCACTGAATTTCAGTTTAGTATTGTGGTTTCCAATTGACACAGTTTGTTTAACGACTGTTCTTACCTGTTTCATAACAGAATACTTAAAACCCATGAGCATACATCAAACAGGCTGATACGATGTAAATAACATGGCCAAATCAAGTTTTCGCTTTTAATTTCGGGCATTACTGTACATGTCAAAAATAACATTTCGCGCATCATGGCAAGTATCAGATTCATGTCATATTTCCTTTTCGTGATATCACGTTCGCGAAGTTTTACGATTTAACCTCTGGTGACCTCAAATGCCTTTGATTTCCATCAAGTATGTCAGAGATTATATGCTTATGTGATGGAATGTTTCAGCCCTTTCATTCTGCTCCTTTTGAAGATTGAAGAGCTGTTTCCTTCCTGACCCCAGGCACTTCCACTCTCTATTTATAAACAACCCTCCTTTAATTATAGCCCAGCTGAAACAACAACAGGCTTCTACTCGTATTTCGTTCTCCCACGACATTATTCCTACACAAGTTCAACGTGTTACGCAATAAAAATTTAAAACGTGTCCTAAATTTACTTTGGCCAGGCTCTAATTGGATATTACGATGACATTACTTTTAAGAATACATATTTTGCGTTCCACGGGTATCCGTAACTTGGTTCTAAGGTGTACACTATTAAGCCACCGGGAGCCACAATACACAGTCATAATTCGGACTACCACTTTTCTATGCGGATGACACACAAATAGACCCTTTTCTAAATAGTAATACACAAGATTGTTGGATAGAATTTGGTATGGGTCGTTATTTGTGCCAGTAAAATGAATGCCATTGACAAAAACGACGCCCATCAAACCTCTGTCTCATCATCCTTTGAAAGCATTACACTGAAGCTTAATGATGAAAAGCCTGAAGTTATTCATCAAGACATAATTTAAGAAACCTTCCTAATGTTTCCTTAATGGCAGATTGAAATTTGATTAATATTGTCTCTGAAGAATAAAACACTCTACTCTTGATATGGAAACACATGTAAACCACATTCGTAACCAGACATACTTTCAACTTCGTAATATTGGTCATATACGCCCTTACCATGAATGCAACTAAGTCATTTTTAAAGGTCTCGTAACTTCAATATTGGACTATTGTAATTCGCTAATGTATGGTTTGTCAAAAGCCCATTAACGAAAACTTCAGCGCGTATAGTATACAGTGACAGGCAGAATTACCAGGAGTTCTACATTTCATAATCTCACTCTTCTTCTTCGGCAAATTAATTCACTTCATATAAAGTCTCTTTCCTACTAAAAGATCCCAAAGTTCCTGCTCCCCACCTTTCAGACCATTCATGGCTTGCTACCCATTCTACATGAAGCAAATCTTTAGAGATCACTCCGGAAACTCCGGAATATCTCAGTACACGGCAATGCCAACTTCTTCACGCACTAGAACAAAGTATGGCGAAAAAGTATTTTTTTTTTTTTTTTTGAGTGTCCCACATTTGTAGAATATTCTTCCGACATCAATTTGTACTTTGTAACATTAAGCCGCTTGAGCTGTTAAAAGTATTGTCAAGGCTCATCTTTTCATACGTGCTCTCAGTAATTAATTCTACTTATTCGTTTCTCTTCTGTTTTTCTACAATTCTGCATACTTTTGATTGTTTAGTTTGTCCTCATCCCCATCTTTTCATGGTTTTATTGATTTGTTATTGATCTGAATCTCTTTGGATTTTGTTGCTGGGTTCGTTGGCCTTATTTTATTTAATTCTTTATGCATTTTACTTTGTATGTGAGGCTCGTTTGCTGTATCCCGTTTAGTGTAATGTTCAGGGTATCTTTCATTTAGCGACCTTATTTCAAATTTTCATTTATTGTTAATCGGATTTAAGTAGTGCTCTGTTTTGATTGTTGCTTAATTGCCTGTTTTGTTTGTAAGGTGCTTGTGAGCAAACCTTGTGTTTTTTACTGAGCGCTTCAAACGTGGTGTAATATTTTTGTAATTTTAAGATTTAAGACTAAAGCTGACGAATCAGTAGCACAGAATGCATTATTTGTCCCATGAATAAAGCTTCTTCAATGTCACAACTGAGTCTCTGTTATTCTGGTATTCCGATTACTACCCTGAAATACCAAAAGTCAGTGTGAGCCATATCTTTAAATTATTTTTATACTTTCTTTTGCCGGCAAACATAAATTTTTACGTGATTTTTCTAAGGGAAATATCGTGAATAAAATGACTTGAATCGAGCCTTCTGTTTTATGAACTTTGGACGATTTCTCAGCATAGGTTACATGGTCTGTACACATCACATTACTCAATATACGTCCCTCATATACGAAGTATGAGATTCATTCATGGTTTCCCCTCTGATGTATCATGTTTAAAACTTCCACGATTTGAGCTGTGGTGATCTCACCTGACCTTTGACGCCCACCAAAAAGTAAGAAATTACATACTTGGGGGCACCCACACGCTGAGTGTGACATTTATTTTTCGCCCTTGAGATACATGCCAAAATGAAAATACCTCTAAGTCACCTTTTCAGAGATACTGTGTTGACGAGCAGATTTCAGATACCCCAAATGACACTTGACCTCCACAGAAAAGGGTAGGGTTGTTTTACTGAATTTGGGTACCAACATGACATGTATGAGATTCTTCGTAGTTCCGTTCCTACGTAATATATAAAGTTTACGAGGTTTTTAATATTTCATCATCTGTTTACCCCAAATAACCTTCGACCTCCACCAAAAGCATAGCGATCATGTGTTTAAAAGTGCTGTAGTACTCGAGACCGGTTTCGAGTCACCATTTCAATGACTCGTACTCGGAAGGCGAGGCCCTGAAGGCAAGGACTCGGACTCAGTCTCGTTCAGTCCGGACTCGTGACTCGGCTCTAAATTTCCCGAGATCGGGCTCGAGACCGGCATAATTTGGGATTCACTTTTATGCAATTAAGCCATCGTCACATAGCATTTACCATGTCCTCTGCAGTTTCTGTACTACTCAACACGGCATCTACGTGTTTGCAATAGGTGCTGTATTGTATAGATGGTATTCGTTTTAGTTCTACTTTAAAATCGTGGGGGGTACTTAATTATTTTCGCTGGTGGTCCACATTTTCAATCGGTAAGACCTCACGGGCCACAGCCAGAAGCATACCCACGATTTTGCCTTTGGGCCTTTCCACCTGAATGTGTGATGTCTAGGGGTCCGTCGGAAGGCCCCGGACTCAGAGTAGAGCAGAACAGAATGGAAAAAAAGGGCGTAACCCTGGAAGCTCTGGGGGTATTTACAAAATAGTGCACATGGACCTAAATACTTATCGTTATGTAAATGACATCGAATGGGTAGCTCAATAGATGATCACAAGTATCGCAATTTGACCATTATTTTGTAATATCCTCAGTCCAGACTGACAGAGCGGGTAACAAGTAGGATCACGTCATATTAAGTGGCAAAAATCTATGTTGAAAAGTGTTTAACTGGAGAGAAGGTGGTTTGTCGTTACTTTATCTGAGCGGAGCGTCACTATCCGTTGAGCCATATAGCGTAACAAGAATATGGTTTTGGCCAAAATGCCTCCTATATTGCCTTGAGCGATAGGTTACTAGGATGTGTAAGCTGTAGCTAGATACACACCCTATTCTGCACTTTGAAATATCATCATTAGCTATCCACAGTTAAAATAATAAAAGACATAAGAGAAAAATTTTCTGCCTACATGTTTTCTGTCGAAGAGCATATCGTCTCTTCAAATTTTGTAAGTTCATTTTAACTGGCCTGCCAGTGGTGGTGAACCCCTGACCACCACTGGATTACTTATGTCAGAATAATGGCCCGTCGATTTGACTACGCAGTGAGCATGTGAGTGGGTGGGTGGGAGATTATTGGGTGGGTGGGGGATTATTGATGATGGTATGGCTTGAATGGAGGGGTGTAGCAGAGGGCTTGGTGAATGTAAGAACTAAAATTCAAGGCGGGTTTGAATCTAGAGAGTTCCATCTGTCGAAATCTATACCCGTCAATCGGGCCCGTAGCCAGACAAGGTACTGAAGGGGGGTCAAACATTTTTCATGAGGAAGCGAGACATACTAAAATGTATAAATTAAGGCAGTGATAATTTTTATCTTCTTAGGGGCAAACATCTTTGCGGGGGGCTTCGCCTCTGCCCCGAGTTGCGGGCTTGCCGTCAATCTTACCTCACTGTTACACAAGATGTAACCAGTCGCCTCCCTTTTAGCGCACCCACGTTGGTTCCAAAACTGATGTAGTGTCACGTTGTTGGCACAATTGTTTTGTTTAGGCTCATTCGTAAAGAAGACGCTCTCACAGACTCATTTCCACATAGCAACTTCAAAGGATTGTGGGACGGAGTTTTGGTACGAATCGTTTTTTCAGTTACATTTTACTGTGGCAATAAACGACCAACACCAAAACTCTCGAGCTCTCCCACAATACTTTGTACCTTTTATTTGGAAAAGGGTGTATGTAAAGAGGACCAAAGGTATGTCTTCGTTTGCAGGGTCCGGTGGGCTTTCGGAACATTTACAGAAAAGGCCGATGCAATTTTTCTTTCCGATGCAAAACATAATGAGCAGAGCAATAAACGCGAGGAAATTCTGAAAGCTTTCAACAAGCCTTAATAGAGATACTAAATGATCGATCATTTGAAAAGACAACCACCCTACCGTGTGACCCAGCTTTCACGCCTACAACTTTTTTTCTCAACAAACCTATTCGTCATGATTCCTGTCTTTCCGTTTATACGAAGTAAGTAAGGAAACATAAGCAGTACCGTGTTTGGCATTCAATACAGTAACACCACCTGACCAAAGAACAGATAAATGGAGGACAACGAAGAGCAAAGGGTGCAGCGGTGTTTTATGATTTTGGCAGGCAAAATGTTCATTTCCCTGCCAGTGAACCGAAATTTTCATGTCACAGGCGTGAAGTTGGAAACTGGGAGTTCGACAGTCAAAAATTTAGCTTTCACGCTTCCATTGACTAACAAGGCTTACTGAAAATTTAAAAATGGGAGGCCTCTGGCTACATTTTTGACTGCATGAGGCGTTGGGCGTAATAGTAAGAAGACTAGTTACAATAGGTGTAAGGAAGTTTTCTTCCCTTTTCATTCCAAAAATTTCCCCTTTCTGAAATTCCTTCAATCCTGAGAATTCTCGATTGTTGGCGCATGTTTTCAACCCTCTTTTTTCAATCTCAGTGTGTGCCTGACGGGCTGGACTGAAACGCTTTGTGGCCGAATGTGACCTACGGGTTGCCATTCAGAAACCAGGGTCTTTATCATAACAACGAGGTTGCATAAAAGGGAGTGTAAAAATTGATCATTTGTGAATTCTATTCTTACTGTACACTTTTCCATAGCAGGGATTCGGGACTCGGACTCGGAGCTTGTTACTTGTGAAACCAAAAACGTGTGCCAGACGGGGTCGAAATGAGATATTTGCGTCCAGCCTTTTCAGGGTCCTAGTTCACAAGCTTTTGTTTCAGACCTGGGGCAATTTTCAGGAGCCTGCAGGCTGATTAACTTGGCATAATTACAAATTATGTATTGCAGCATCATATCAGAATATCATTTAAGCATACAGCATTCACCATGTGCTCCTCTTGCATAGCTCGATCTTGGTACCTGAAATAGTACTTGGGGCAACTCGGTTTAAGTCTGAAGAAATCAAACCCATAGGTTATTTTCAGAAAAAAAGTAACCCTTGTCTATGAGATTTTGGCAATAACCAAGTAAAAGTTTGGAAGTTGGGATTTCTGTGGGGAAATCGTAGTAAAGAAAAAATTTTGTGAACTGTCCTGGACTCGAATTAATATGGGGGTCCCCTTTGACCTTAACTTTCCTCAAGACTACAGTGGTACAAGTCACGAAAGGAGAGCAAAGGGTGTGGTTACTTTCACCCGCCCCCACTTGAAATGAACTCCATAGATTTCCTTCCTATATGTAAGCCAACAAAACGAAACTTACCACTGGCAGATGATCTCCACAATTTACCCCCAAAATACAATAATGTAATTTTGTGGGGACGTGGGCACGTGCCACCCTGGCCCATGATTAAACCCGGCCCTGATCGGGGAATGGGGTGGGGGAACGTTCAGGTAAACACTGCCGTCTGTTATAATCCAGGCACAGATCCAGGCGCAGCTTAGGGGAATTTAGCCCCTTCTCTTCATAGCCATTAATCTTAAAGTAGTCAATTTTTGGTGTTGGAACTGTTTAGTAGTAAATAATTCAGTTTTATATACGGTAACATAGATCTCTGGAAAGCTAGAAAAGCTGATATTTCTCTTTGTGCACATGCAGTGAAGCATTGCTGTGCTCTTCTATTATTTGGTCGTCCCCTTTTTGGAAATTGTAGAACAGTGTCTTATTCGTCTATGTTCATCAGAGGAAATTCAGTGGTCTTTCTTTTAATTACGTTTACTTTTTGTTTGGATCTATGGCCATCTTTAATATCAGGGGAAGGAATAAAGGTTAGAATAAAACTATCTCATTGTAGTTCTCGTCCTCTTACACTCAAAACAAGTTCAATTTACACAGGGACTCGGGACTCAGACTCGGACTCGGACTCGGGCGTTAGGACTCGGACTCGGACATCAGGACTCGGACTCGAACTCGCACTCGGATACCAGGGACTCGACTCCAGCCCTGCTTGCTTGAGACATCGTGTTTATAAGTTGTAACTTTTTACAACCAGCGTCGAACTCAGGGCCAATTCCAGCCAAGTCGACGATGAAAACATCGTGGAGATTACCTAGGGATCCATTTTTATCGGTGCACAAGGCTCATATATTGGTTTTCAAAACAGTAACTTGCATGACTGGGTGGGCTGGAGAAGGAGATTGACTATTGTTAATGATCTAATTAATCAATTAATTAGATATATCATACGGTGTATTGTCAGTAAGACCAGACTCGAATCCGTCGGACAAAGAAATGGTCCTGCATTGGGAACCCAGGAGGTGGATATGACCAGGTCTCGGGTTAGTTGGTCTTGTATCAGACACGAAAATTGCAGGTTTGTTGGTTAATTTTTCTTCTTGAGCAGGAGACTTTAACCAGAAAGCCCGAAGGCTTCGTGGTTCCTTAACGAAAGGGGGTGCTTTGTTACACTAAGGTTAATCCCTCAAATTTATACTTCTTGACTACATCATTTTTTACGATGTTTTCACACTTTGCCCACCCCTGCTGACATGACATGACCTTTGAACCCCAACAAAAATTGAATAACAAAAAAAATGAAAACAAAAGAACTTGTCTTAGAGGGGATTCAAATCCGGGCCGTTTGTGTGAGAAAACGAGCACCAATCCACTACGCAGCCATCAAGACCTTGTTAAGCGTAAACCATTTCTAACCATGCTATAATCAAAGCATCCGTTCCTCGTGTTCATAATTAGGTAATTCAAATTTGAATTATTACTGCAACAGTTATGCTTGTAAAAAATGAATGTTGTTCTCCATAACTTTATCTTTACAATGTTAGAAAACTTCAGCCCTAACTTTTTGTTGGTCACGAACCACCGGACACAATTTGGAGGTAACGTCCACTGTCTGTTTAGTTTAAGAGGTTTTCGTAGTTTCACCTCTGATGACCATATGACCTTCGACCTCGAACAAACCCATAAGGTCCACTCTCTCTTAAAGTAACACATCTATATACAAAGTATGAAAAAGATCCGTCATCCCTGTCTTGAAATATGGTGTCTTTTCAAGGTCTTCGGTTTTAAACCTCAAATGACCTCTGACCATCCACTGAAAATAAGAGGGCTCTTCCTCTCAGCATGATAAAGTTATATACCAAGTATGAAGATTGTCCATTACTATTTTGAGATATCGTGTTTACTAGCGGTTTTTAAGAATTTCGTATTTTCACCTCCCGTGACATCAGACAGAGTTTGACGGTTTTAAAGATCAATATGGTTTATTTTCGGACTATAACGCAATTACATGCCAAGTATGAAAAGCATCCTAGTATCCTAACTAGAGATCTCGTGTTTACAAGGTTTTCGGATTTTGACATCTAGTGACCTTACATGACCTTTGCCTCCAGCAAAAACAATAAGGGTCTTCCTTTTAATATGGTAATTCTATACTTAAAATATGAGAGGTGTCCATCATTACTATCTTGAGATATTGTGTTTTCAGGCCAAGCCTCATAAACATAGATTGCATAGGTTCCTTTTGCATTCGATAAGGAACCAAAATGCATTGTATCGCGTATCAACAGAATTGCAAAATTTTGCATTCAACGTTCTATACTAAACCATTCATTTCTTCATATCCTTTTGAATTTGTAAGCCTAACTTTACGAATGGTACACGTACACCTCCATGGAAGTATAAAGTAACATATTATTTTCAATGTTCATATTTTATCAGTGGTAGCTTTCGTTGTGATTCCTTGTCTCCTTCTTTATAAAAACTCAAATATCGAAATGTTCAAGTTTATCCTGTTATCTTGTTTCTGTATTGTGACAAAATAGTATGTCTTCGTTTACCTTATCCCAGTTCGGAAAACCAGCCTGAAGGCGGGTCTTAAGGCCCGTCAACACATCCCTTTGAGTTGCCTTGTACATTGTTTGCAACGCCATTTGAAGGGCAATACCTCGCATGTCGCTCTTTCGAAGCTCGTTGGTCATGAACATTTCCATCTCAAGGAAGTTTTCAAAATCCTCTCGGTCTTGTTCTAGTTCCATTTGTGCCAACAAACCGATGAACCACTCGAAACTTTTGTGATCGCGATTCAGCCAAATAAAGTTCACCTGATGGAGGAGAATTAAGTATGTTAGGTTGGTCGCTAAAAAGACGGTGCGGACATACGCCTTTCACATAGCAACGAAAGTGTCGATGAGGATAAACGTATAAGCTAGTAGTAGCGTAATAAAAGACATATAAGTCTGCACCATAACTGGTCTTAGAAAGGGATATTTATCAAAAGAATTCATTCGTTGTTACCCGAATGTGACAATAACTCGCTTTGTCAAGCAATGGGCAAATTACCATAACCATTAGTGACAATTCCGTACACACTATTATTGTATCCCCTTTCCTTTTTCGCCCCCTTATAGTACTTTTGCACGATGGTCTAGCTCATTGGACCGACATGATTACAGCTGGCATTACTGTCGCAACAGGAACAAGCACGAGGCTCACATGACGAATTTGCCATTGTAACAGTGGTTAACTTCCACCTTTCACTGTTTACACTTCAGGGAAAAGGAAGCGCGAAGACACAATGGATTGACACAAATATTATCCACAGAAATGCATTTCAAAGCTTCTTTTATCTATCGTGTGAACTACCTCAGGAGATGGGTTGGCAATATGATATACCGCATTCAGACATCCGAATGGTGAACATGAAAAACAACAGTTTTCGCCTTGAAATGCCTCATGATAACTACCTTCTTTAGAGTCATGAGACTGGTTGGCAAAGTTTCCATCCAGGAATGGTCACAGTTCGGACAAGTCTGCCTGGAAAGTCTGTATCGATACATTATTGACTGCAAGATGGAAGCAAATGGTGTGATTCCAATTCCACCACCAATAAGAATGGCATGTTCGGAGTTGAAGATGGCCCTCGTTGGTGTGCCATAGGGTCCTTCGATAAGAACCTAGGTAAAAGTAATCATAAACTTCGTTTGTACCCTCACAACAGGACATATGATTGGCTACATTTCAGGTAATCGACTATATTTTCAGGTAATTCATTCGGGTATAATTGTGATATTTATAAAACACCACAACTGTATACCAAAAACCTCACTGTTTGTCAGTTGTGCACCAAAGAATTTTGTTGGTGGAGTTCGAATACCAAACTTTGAAGCAGCATCCAAGCAGAGCTCTGCTTTACTTTGGTGTGCATATTATGAAGAAAATTTTGCCTTAAAGTAACCCTAGACACTTCCCAGGACTTGTTTTGTCACCTACCCCTGCATGTTGGAAATGTACAGCTTAAACGCTTTTTGAGCATTTTAATGTTTGACTTACAACCCTGTAATGGGGTTGAACCCCATGCAAAAGTCGCCTCCAGAGTGTGCCGATTGATGTTATTAGTGGTAGTATTTAAGCCGTCTAATTCCAACAGAGGTCAAACTCTGAAACTAATAAACTGGTAATCATGTCATCTCAACAAAAGCGTATTACTGACTTAACATTGCATAGAGTACAACTTTTTGCAATTAAATCATGACAATCTGTGCAAGCCTACTAATAACTTATCCAGATCAAATATTACCCATGGATGTACTGTCAGATTACAACTATGGTAAAACGCTTAAAGTGACTATTGCATCACCCAAACATTGGCCTTTCAGGAATATTCCCACATCTCTATCTTCAGAGGGTGGCTACCTTTGATTGAAAAATTAACGCAGTGGCATGATTCTGATTAGACCATGATGACTCAGGCAGTCAGAGTAGAAAGGTATCCATACCACAAAGTTCACACACAGTAAGTGTGTGCTGAGGAGAAGCTAGAAGTAAACTAAGTAAGCTGAATTTAAACCGTCTACGACGACATTTTCTTTCTGTTATCATAAGTTTCACGACTGCACTAATAATTACTGGAATTGGCTTGAAAAAACGGTGATAAGATTCTTGGGAATGATCAACGCTTCATACAAGTGATACAATTCATGAAAGAGAAAAGTGACGAGTTTGTCCACTTACCATTTAAAGTGCTGAGGACGACAGAGTAGTGGTTTAAACTGTACTGTTAAACAACTCACCTTTAATTTGTACTCAAATAGGTCACGTTAGTATATATGACACTCTAGTCACGTCACAACACTGCAGATGACAGTAACTTGACGTCGTGCAAACACTGATTAACATTGGATGATGCACGGTATGAAATGGAAAATAACAAAGGTAAACGTTTCTTTCCTCGAACGAAATAACAGTTGTAAAGTACTGCCTTTTACTCACCTGAATCAAACGGTCGTCTTTGGCAACTTCACTTTCGAACTGCTTGATGGTAGAACGCTTATGAATCTAAAGAAAAGGAGATGTTAAGAAAATGATATTTGAATCTGTTTATCTCCTTATGAGATATTTAGATTCCAAATGCAGAAACATATTGTTATCTTTTTTTGAAGATTTTTGTGTTTGAAACTAGAGGTGTACCAGTGTAAAGTATCAAAGAGTTGCCCCTTCATTCCATGTGGCGACTACCTGCTAGCTATTACATTAGAGTTTAAGAGTACTGATGGGTGGGTTGCAACCCCATGTGGCAACTACCTGCTATAATGTACGAGTACCAATGAACTCTTTGAGAATAGGAAGGGAGGGAACGTTATCTTTTTGATTTTGTGATTTGGGGTCTTTTCGATTGCTATGCTTAAAGTTCTTCCTGATGGAGGAATCTTATTTCCCTCTGATAGGAATCCATAACATCAAAGTTTGAAAATATCAAAAATTGAGCCAAAGTTAAAAGGAAGAAATTCCTGCTGAGCACACGCTTGCTACATGACAAATTAGTGTTCTTCCTTGGCTCTAAAATTATCAAAGTTCCATAATTAGTTGCATTTGTGGCTTTCAGGGGGATGTGAAGACAGCTAAGGGAAGGGGAACATGGCCTCCTCATCAATTCCTTTGCCTTTGTTTGCCCCCTCCTGTATAAAGTTACACTGTTTACAGGGGCACTCCGCCCTCACAAGCTGCTGTCCTCCCCGCCCCGGCACATGAAACCATAGTGGCGCTTCTGCCACCTCCCTAAAGGCTCTTAACTAGGGCCCATACTGGCTTCCGTCTCGTACTATATATAACGCTGGATCCCACCTTAGGTCGATATCATCTAAAAAGCTACCTTAGGTCGAGATTCACATATTTGAATATAACTCTACGTGTGGTCATTGGAAAATTCATACAAAAATACCACGATAAACTTAAACAGCGCCCGCAACAATATATATGGTATCTTTAATATGTGCGACGTATGCACAAGTTTTAATTAAATATTTAATTTATTAAAATGTATTTCGCAACAATTTTCCCCCTAAGGTACATTTTTAGACGACGCTGACATAACACCCATTTTTTCACGTTCAAATATATATACCATGCGTTGTTAGTACGATGCCAGTATAAAAACACAATAGAGTAGGGGTCATAAGGATACTATACATGGCATAACATTACTAAGAATATGTTCAGAAAGGGGTGTAATAGGTCGACACGAATTTGTCGACCTAACGTAAATGTCGACCTAAGGTACATTTTTAGACGATGGAATGTCGACCAAAGGTGGGATCCAGGTAAATATATATATATATATATATATATATATATATATATATATATATATATATATATATATATATATACATGAGAGCAGTAGGGTATAACAAATTGACTGTAACACACAACAATCATAAGGAGATCTCAGTCTGGTGGGGCAAACTATTAAGATATAACCAGGAATTACACCCATTACTTATAACACAATTAAAAATTTTATAAGCAACTGCTGATACCACTTTTCGAAAGGTTTCTACGCTCAATGAGTATTTTTCTGTAATGGAAGGAAAGAAATCATTTCATGTGGAAACCTACTTTAGAGTTCTCATTAGGGGCGTAGAGTGACTTCTTTCTCCTAGAAACAACCGATGCTTTCTCTGCAGCCTTCCAAGATTTTCTCTCTTTCTCGGACCGTTCTCCACCTAATGGTTGGTTATTATTTTCAGCATCCTCACAGATTTTACTCTTTATAAAGTCATACAGCTGACTTGTCCAGTTTCCAGCACATCGAATATGGAGGGAGAATGTATCTAAAACAATGGAGTAAGCAATCTGAAAAAGTGAACTGGACGAGCATAGCAGATTTGAACAGAATCTGATCAACCAGATTCTGATCCGGAATCTGATCAATCATTTGACTTGACTTGGTTAATACTAATCACAATTGAATTTTGAACTGAGTCTTGTCAAATACCTGATCAGATTCCAGTTAGGTACCCGGTTTATCAGATCGTTTTGAAGTGTATCGAAGCCCGTAGCTTAGGTGGGGTGGGCGTTAATTTTCTCACTCCCCCTCTAGAAAAACTTCAAGTTGACATTGCCTTAACACATTTTTACATATCTCGTTCTAGCCTCTGACCGGAGTTTTTCCAAAAAGGTGAGATGTGAATGTTACCCATCCATTTAAGATTGATCATTTCATTTTCCGTGCTCTTCTCTACTTTACTGAGACATGTATCAAATTGGCTTGTTTTTTCTCTTCCGTGAGTTTGCTCTATATCTCTAGCCAACTCCTTTTCAGAATCCCTAAAGCAGGAACTAGATTAGGTAGAATATCCAGTGACGTAGTCAAAGTTTGTATTCATGACAGTGGGTAAAAGGTAAAAATTAGCCCATCAGATCCAAGTGCGAATTAAATCAAAACTGCAGTATAAAGTGTTCCCCGAAAGGGTGTACTGTTCAAAACTTGTCAGAAATTCGGTATTAAAAAACTAGACAATACAAACTTGCCATTTTGCTCATTTGTCAGTTTTGAATCTTGTTTCTGGCCTACAAATTGAGGGGTACAAGTAAGGCCATAGGTGGTAAGGATTAAAGGGGTATCGATTGGGAGTGTCGTTCCTCCTATTTTCTAAACCAAAGTACCGTAAAACCCCGTTCATTTGAACCCTGTTTATCTGAAACCCCGTTTATCCGTAACCCCGTTTATCCGAACTGGCTGCGATATACCAGACTTTTATTCAACACAATAAAACCAGTAGCAAACACATTTTCATGGCATTACAAGGCAATTAAAACTAAACAGAAATTTCAACAGAAATACACTTATCTTTCTCAGGACTATAACGGTCACGATACCATGTTACTATGACTAAAACAGCACACAATTGGGCCAAGACAACAAGTTGTAACCTCTTCGTAAAATTTTGAAAAAAAAAATCATTGAAATATTTTGTTGGGAGTCACGATTCTGTACGCCACATATTTTCTATGAGGCCAACCTTTTTCACCTGTAACAAATCTCTATGAAAATGAAGTTCTTCAAGTTTTTCTGTACGACATTTGATAAAGAAATTTGACAGAGAAGCATGATTCACTTGACAAAGAGTATTTAGCACTAAAGAGCAGTGCACACTCAATGATTTTACGTACTAACTGCCTTCAGACATGAAATCGAAGCGGTCGGCGAGCGACCGGCTGAAAACTGATACTATCATCGTCTTCGACTTACAGTATGTCTACCATTTTACGCTCGACAAGTAAAACCACGCAGTAATTGCCTATAAATAATGGCGTTGAAGTAGGTAGTCATTTCCGACTTTGCAAGTTGTATAGCAGTCGATGTCCCTGTAAGACATTAACACAATTTGCCTGAAGGGCAGACGTGTATTGCTCCTGCACCTGCATTTGCTCCACTTCTTAGAATGTGTACGCCCAACCCAAAAAGGTACATTCGACACCTGCTGAGAAGGTTATGGTTCAGCTACGTCGTTGGCTTTTATCATTGATTGATTTCACAGCAAGCATGTGGATGTTCAAGAAGCCTTTTATTTTTCATGGAGGTCAAAGGTCATTTGAAGTCGTCAAAAAGTGAAATTGTGGAAAACTCGTAAACACGATATCTCAGCAAGGGTAACCTTGATGGATATCATACTCATGATGGAGATGATCTACCTTAAGTTCAAGGCCGCTATTCTTTTAGAGAAAGTAGTTCATTGAGGGATCTCTCAAATAAGATGAACATAGGTTATATTTAATTCAAGGAAGATTTTGGTGGCTGTCAAAGGCCACTTAAGGTCACCAGCGGTCTAAATAAAAGCTCGTGATCAGACTTTCTCAAGAAGGATAACTTTCAGGGCGTTTGTAACTGACTTTCTGGTTTTAGTACATTTCCTGGACCCATACCTTGTTATCATCGATCAACTAGGGTACGTGCTAGGATTATTCGATACTTTCAAGACAATATCTGAACGTCTGAATGAGTACAACGTAACCTTTACCCTGAATATCTGTATGTCTGCCCTCGCCGATTTAAGTCCCACAAGAGGGTTTACCTTTCTTTTCTGGGGCACTGCTGATGGTGAAGGGGTGCCACTCATAGGCCGCCAGAGATGGAATCTTGATAAAAACGTAATCACCAGGTTCATAGTCAAAGTTGGTCGGCTTGGTTATTTCTAGATGTGTGACCTAATGTAGAAGAGTAAGATACAGAAATATATCTCTGTACTCTTTGTTAGTGGCATAGATAGAGAAGGGGCATAGGGCGATTGCTCCCTCACAAAACCCATGAAGTCTTCCTCGGAAATTTTGGCATCTTAACCAAAACCTCGTGTGACGCATAGTCGACTGCTTAGGGGTGGAGACCCATCTTTGGGTGTGGTGACCTGAAGGCCTAGAATGAGAATCATAAAAAAGTAGCTATAGTGTTTTGCTCACACAATTAGAAATTAGTGTATATGTAAATAGGCCTAGTGTTTTAGTCATTACAGGTTTCTATGCACCTTGAGTGGTACTGTACCACTATTACTTTCTATGCAACATGTTAAGTGACTCTATTGCTTCGAAATCCGTTGCAACCCCTCTGTCGCTGTCCACCTTCTCAACCAGCTACCATTCCATCTAGTGACAACTCCCTGATACCATCAGGGAGGTGTTATTAGCTGGAGATCCATGGAAAACCCTACTCTTTGAACCCTATTAGTTGCCGACAATTATCTCTTTTGTGTGTTGTTCTTGATTATACAATAGGTTTGAGAGTTGTTAGGAACTAAGTACAAGTAGGACACGTCGTCTGCTACACCTCGATGAGCAGATCAGGAAATTAACCCCTTGCCTTAGCGTTGCCAGTCGCTTAAGATGAAAATTAATTTGAGGGTTTCGACTGGTTTCGAAGCTATTTACAACATACTTGTCTAGTTCCCTACAACTTGCTCAATATGGGTGTGCCTTTTAAATCATGCGAGGGAATGCGGAAACTGGTCAAATCCGACAGCGAAGTTTAGTCTTATACTTCTTTTGCTCATTTGCATAAGTCATGAGCATTGGTTTATTGCCAGGATAATTAGGGTTCCTTGGCAATTAACAGTCGTTTCGAATGTCAGAACAGTGCTTCGTACTTGACCGTCGGCAACTAGTTAGATATTAAAGCATTGTTCCAAATAATCCTTTTTTTTGGGGGGGGGGCGCTAAAGGCATTCCATTCGTTGTTACCCGAATGTGACAATAACTCACAAGGCAATTTATTATCATCGTGGCCTATTAATTGGGTACGAAAAGCATGCCATTTGCGAAAAGTTGAAATCTTTATTCTCTTGCCAACAGTTTCGTAAATACCGACCAGTTTCAGCCACGTATTTCACTAGTATATTATATTGCACGACGATGACTCAGGGTTTTCTCTGAAAATGTTCCAGAATAGCCGCAAAAGCGATTTTAAAAGAAAGACTTATTATAGAAGATCTCAGATCCCCTTTTCTGACTCCTTATCTTTGGTTCTCAGGATAAAAGGCTTTGCAAAAAACTCCTTAAAAAATGCAACCTCCTGATTGAAATCGTGGCCCCTGGCAGATGTTCTGATGACGTCCGGTCTCATGTCTATGTATGACCTCCACATTATAACATGTCTTAAGCATGGCTGACCACCAGACCCCACTAATCCTTAAATAATTACACTGTACAAGGGCGTCAACTACTTCTCAAAAGTGGGGGTACATGACCTTGACCAGAACTACTTCAGGCGTGAATCGCAAAGAATACCTAGAAGCGAGGGGTACGGAGCTCACCAGGGAAAATTCGGAGCTCACCTGGGAAAATTCGGAGACCACATAATCTGCGGTGAATTTGAAGTATTCTTCCACGGTATTAATACATTAATTGCTATTTCCACCATTTTCTAGTGTGACTTCATTAAAACAGTAGCAACAGCACAAATTGTGGAGTCAAAGATGTGACTACTACGTTGTAAGGCTACAGTAAAAAAGTGGGGGATTCCTCCACGTTCAAAATTGGGGGACATGTCCCCAGTCCCCTTCTGTTGACGCCCATGATAATGTAACCCATATTTTCGAAACTAAATTACTATTTCCACAGTCATAAAAACAATTTATTTTGAAAGGTTAATCTGTTAATAGAACTGTAATATATAGAAAAGTTAAGCATAATTTGCATCTAATCGCTATGAGTTCTTTTAACGTTTCCGATGGATGGGGGCATCCGTTTTAAATTCCTCTTATAGGAAAACGCTAAGTTTCCAGCCAATATCGACCCTCCTGTTACATCGGAATAAGTAACAAAATTGATATAGCGAGATAATAATCTGTCGGAAAAATTATGGTCCCTTTCCCTTCACAGAAAATATTTACCGCTTTTTGAACGAGAAAAAGTCGTTCAAACTGGGTCTACAGTTCCGAGCTTCAAGAAGAATACTGAGCCTAACACTTTTTTGCAAAACTGAATTTGCGGTTGCAATGCACAAGGCAGGAAACTGAAAGAGCTCTAGCTGCCTGGTTATGGAAGCCTTTGGATATTATAAATGTCATATCGGGTGGCTACGAAAGTAAAAAAATTAGGTTAAACTGGTTTCACCAAGAATTCCTTTCACTTGAAAGGTCATTTTTAAGACGGACACTATATTGTAAGCCTGAACTATATCGCAAGGGGTGTTTTTGCGAAATTCCGAGTAATAGCTCAGGGTGCCTTCTCCAAATGACTCCTCATTTATACATTTAGTTATGTCAGCAGTCTTAGTTTAACACCACTTAATAATATTACGTTAACTTTTTCATGGATCGACAGTGTACTAAACATTAAAATGCATTACCCGAGAGCTGAGTAAATTTGCCTCTTTGATGTAGGATTTGCCTCCGCGTTTGATGAAATTAGACACTTTCTCGTAAAGAAACAAAGACCCTGGCAGAAGAAAAAATTTCCAGAAACGAGGGCCGTGAAGGAGCAACAGGATCCAGAACGCCGCGTAGAACAAATGAGAGACATAAAAGACCTGAAAGGAAAATCCAAAACGCTTACTTGAAAACTGTTCAGTTGATATTGATCTCAGTGGCAATCGACTACAAAGAGTTATTTTAAGTAAAAAAAAACTGTTAATGAAAGTCCCTTTTATTGTGTTCGCTTTATCTTTGGCAAGATATACCTATGCACAGTTTGATTCATTTAATGACCTTGTCAGCTAGTGTCCAGTTATATTGAAAGTTTTAGTAACACAAATTATTTCCTGCACGAAATATGTTCCTTTCTGTTCCAAGTTACTGTGAAGTGTCGTCGGAATGTTTCCAAGATTTGGGACTGAACCCTTCATCGTCACGATTTTGGCATTTTCTTAAGTATTGTTGGACATTTTAAGGCCAACAACTCTCCAACTAAAACTTATTGGGGGCTATAGCTACCAGGTCTCTGTTCCGACGGCCCTGTGTGACTGACATGAAGGTTGAGTAAACCGAAAATAACATCAAAAAGAGCTTGTAGTCCCTCTTAGCTTCCACCTTAACAATATGCAGATTAAACTATTGCATATAAATGCTGCAGCTGTAAGGTGGAATTTTAAGCAAGCTTTTTCTTACAATATGTGTCCTTATTTGATAGTTTAGTCAAGATAATACACAATAAAGATGAGGTGTGTGTAATTATGTAGCTAATGGTTTCATCAACCGATTTGAAAGTATCGGCAACTCTGTTTGGTAATTTATTTCATTCTATATACTTACGATTGGACGTTTTAGGAACCGGATGAATTATGAAATTAATGTGCAACCTCTGTGCAATAACTATGCCAATTTTGTCTAGTCATTCTTCCATGGATGCTTGCTTAAAACTGTCATAATGATTTACAGTCTCTAGCCGGATACATATTAAAGACACAAACAAAACTGACTAGGATGTTGTTCACAGATGAGCCAATCATCTCTGGTAATGGCTACCATGGAAGTCCGGTTGAATTTTACTATGGGGTCGGTCGGTCATCCGGGTCTTTCTCCGTTACCCCAGCGACTTTGGAGTGAAAACAACAACTGACTACAGTTTGACCATATGGGAACACACTCGCGCAATACATTGTCTTCACTCCAACATATTGTTGTCGTGCTGAAATGACGTGTCACCGACCGACCCCATAGGGAAATGTTAATATTTCAAAATCAGTCATTAATTTGACTAGGAAAATGTTGATTTTGACCCACATTTTTTGGTTATCTTTACGTAGACAAATTTTTGGTCAGTATGTGCCATGATGAAGATAAAGTTTCACCAGAGTGCATCTAGAGTGTACAATACCTGTAAATGCTGTTTTGTGTGCGCTACAAGTCCGATTTTTACACCCTACTATTGTATTGTCTAGGTGGGGTATATCACGATACCACGATACGATAAGGCCAATGTACATGCAAGACACTCCAAAATCAATACTCTGGCAGTACTCCATTGATAACTCAAGATATCTCATTTAAGGTTATTTTTGTCAAAAAATACCTCCAGCTCTAATCAAGGTCACAGAATGTGATGTTAAGCAGGCACATTGCCTCAGATTCCTTTAGGTTCTCTTTATAATTGATTGCCTTGTTTATCCTTGAAATTTGGTACTGTTTGGAATGGTTGAATGCTTTTCCATGTAGTGCTACCATGAAAATACACCATATGCAGGTTATAGCAAACAAAGTTGGTAAATGTTCCCTACAGTGGTGTTATTATCATACAGAAATACTTTGCTATGTCTAATCAATATGCCGCGATGGCATCACAGATTCTAATGCATTTTACTTCTTGACAAAAATACATTTCTTTGAAAATTAGTATCTTCCAAATGTCACATGCTATTGAGATGCATTTTGCACCTCCTAGAGCATAAAAGTTTCTGCATTTTTGAAGTCATTGAATGTTGCCCCTGGTTATCACCCCATAAGGACTGAGACAACTTTTATCATCGTTCCTAATTGCTTTTAATTTGACATTGAAGTTTTAATACTCACTTGAAAATATCCCGTCCTCCTGATACAGTTCATAGAAAGTCCAATCATTATAATTAAAACAGCGACAAGGAGCCATCCTGTTTGGAAGGCGGTGCCGGCCACCCAAGGATGTCCGAGGCTAGTCAAGTGAGGATTGGTAAACAAAAGTTCAGTCATCGTAAATTTTCCATCGCTCTCATTGGCTGCGATATCTATGCATAAATAGAACATTTGCTATAATAGCTGTAAATAATATCGGTCTACAATATGAAAGACCATTAAATGAGAAAAATTGATTAACTGTCTGATTTCACAATCTCAAATATTAATTTCATTCTCAGTGTAAGGTTAAAAAACAATCAGGAATGTAAGACTATTTTCTCCAGTTTCAAACTTTTAAATAATTATGCCAAATTTACTAAGTATTCAGGATGACATAATGTTGAAATATTTATTAGGACAAGGTGCCGATACAAACGGCCTCAAAAACGTTTGGAAATGTATATGACGGAGTGCTTACTCTTGGGAGAGATCCATCCCTAAATTAGAGATGTCTTTTGAACGGTTTGCTCGCTTACCAGCGTTACCAATATGGGAAATGGTGTGACACAATGCCTGCAACCCGATGGCGTAACCAATGTATCGATGGATGTCAATGTTTTCATCAATCGGAATGTATTTGACGACCCACGTAGAACGAAGATGGGTTAACAACTTTCTCAAAACCAATACCACGACGAGGGAGCAAGTAAGGTTAAGACAGGCACCATTGCCGCGTGCTGAAAACAGGGAGGAGATAAGTCGAATCATCAGAACTCGATATATCATTTCATGTATGTGAAAAATGTTTTAGTATAGGTGTTCTTTGTAAACTTTCTAGAGTAGATAGCTGCAACATCTGCGATGTACAATAATTAAACAAACAGCACATCTTCTGGTAACATGGTACTACTTAGTTCGTACGTAGTTCTGTATAAAAAGACGTTCTGTATGTAACATGGCCACGTACGTTTCGCTATATGATATTAAGTAAAACAAAATTGCGAATCCAATATTGTTGGACTTATTTATTTCACTCTTAGATGATCTGTAAACATGAAAGAGATATGCTTCACTAAAGCTACTATTCACACATTGCTCCTTTTTCTATTGCACACTAGGATGAGATTAAATGATGGCAATGTACGAGATTTTGTTCGTCACGAATGCACATACACTTGAGTAAAATTTCGAAGGGAGAGCGTAGACGACAGAAGCGTTGACATGTGCAAGGAGGATGAGGTTGGGAAAGGCAAAAAACAAAAGAAACTGAAATTTGAACAAATCAATCTCCGTTAGTTGAAATTAAGACTTTTGCTGTTTGCTGAATACCCACCCACGTTATATTACGACGCAATTTTGCTTTACTTATCTTCAACAGTCAAAGCTCTCTCCATATTAGTTTCTGGCTATTACACTGCAATCACAAGAAAACCAAAATTGCGTCTCCATTTCTCTTGCCGTTGAGACCAAAACCTTAGATTTCAGATCGTGGAGCCTTTTCTATGTGCTCGTCCCCACTCTCCCCAATATTTGGTAGAGAGAAACTTACCAACAACCAAAAACCAGTTGGCTCCTTTGGCTCGCCACTTGAAAACTGCATCTACAAATAAAGCGAGGTTGATGGACAAGAAGACTAGTATTAACATCAGGTTGTTGCGATTATTTCTGTCTATGCACCAGTTGAAAATGTTGACAGGTGCAAACAGAAGGGTTTTTCTTAATGCAGGTGTAGAAGAGCTTTTAGGTCTTGTAGGAGTTTGGAGTAAACCAGGCACGCTGTAATAAAAAAGAACGTTAATACTTCAATGAAATGTTAAGCTTTGCATTCATATTGTCACAAAAATTCTAGGTCTTTGTCCCCTCAGTTTTATGGAAATTTGTGATTTACAAGATAAGAAAGAAAAAAACACATGGCTAAAAGTAGAAATCTGGAAGTAATGTGTCCTGTGTGTCTCAATGTCTCACAACTGTAAGATGAATCACAGCTGAGTTAGTTCCTTTGTTGAGTTAGACAAAGGGGAGAGAGCTGAGGTGTTTTCAAAGTTTGGTAATTCCTTTCTACTGAAATGGAATCAAAGGAGTGACTCCTATAGGTCTGGTAAATACTCACTTGAGAGGCAGGTTGGGCAGTAGTTCTGGATACTTCTTAAACTGAGAGAGAAGTTCCTTAAACGTGATAACGCCATCGTTGTCAGCGTCTGCTTCCATCATGAAACTGTCTATCAACTGTTTGTACTCCTTGTCGGTGATGCTGATATCTGATTGGGAGAGACTGCTCGAGAAAAGTACATCAAGCTCATCGGCGTCGATTTCTCCATTTCCTGTTAATAAATCACACGAGAAATACATCTCTTCATGTGCTTTGGGTAAATGACAAAGTAATGTTGAGTGAGGGGCATATACAAAAGTAGCATAAGGCAATATATAGGCTGTTATCATGTATTAGGACTTTTAATGAAAAACATTCTGAGCATCTAAGAATGATCATTAAGGTCCAATAAAGACTAGCATTTAATAGAAGTTTTACTTACATTCATATGATGACCAGGCCCGTAGCCAGAAATGGTGACATGGGGGCATTGGCACTGCAAAGGGGGGCACCAAAGATTATTATTTTTTAGCCAGTAGTGCCATCAGGGATGATGGCAGTTTGCCGGAACCACAGGGAATGATACATCCATCCTGATACAGATAGCTTAAAGGAACCGGTTCTACTTATGCACATGCGAGCCAAGCGCGCGAAAATATGTATGCTTTTCCTGGTGACAATTTTACCCTGCTCTTGCAATAGAGGGACGTGGAAATTCTCCACAAGTGAACGGGAAATGGTTATGGTCAATATTATGCTTGTTGAGCTCCGCAAGTGCAGGTGAAGACAGGGGCGTAGCGAAGGTGTTATCTTCAGGGGGGTGTGGAGATTATGTTTTGCCGACGGATCTGGTAATGCGTAGCGCGAAAACGAGCTTTAGCCGGTGGGGTCCTGGGTCCCGCCCTAGGACCCCTGGCTGGGTCCAGGGGGCGCAGCCCCCGGAAGCTCTGAGGTTTAAGTATATTTCTGGGTGAAAAATTAAGTCTCAGGATGGATATATTTTGGTTCATAATGCATCATCAAATACAAACTAGATCCCACTAATTTTAATGTATTAGGCTATTCCTCTCGTCAGGCCGCTATAGTTTTAAGCGGGTGGGATCCAGAGGTCCGCCAGTGCTTTAGCTAGGACGTGTTCTCAATGCGACATTTACTGATCTGTGGCCTGGGGGAGGGGTCTAAGGGTAGGGGGTGTCCCCCTCCCCTTTGGAAATTTTTGGAATTTGCAAGTTGCCTAGATTGCAAATGGTGCAATATTTGAGTGGATTTCTGCCCTAATGCGGAACCTCAAAATTTACTCCCGGCGGGTAGAAATTGCGTGTCAGATTTTTTTTTTGTGCGACATTTGTCGCCGTTTATGCGACAGTGTCCCACAAATAGGGGCTGGCTAAACACTGGGCCGGCTCTAGGGCCCCTGGCGGTGGTCCGGGGGCTTCGCCCCGGAAGCTCTGAGGTTTAAGCATAATGTCTCGGTAAAATATTAAGTCTCATGCAGGATTGGTATATTTTGGTTCATAATGCATTATTCAATGCAAAGATTCCGGTTAATTCTTATGTGTTAGGCTATTCCTCCCATCATGCCACTGTACTTCAGGTGCTGAACCTGACGTTCAGAACACTATGTGTTCAGCATTTGAACACTAGACGCGTCAGGCGTTCAAATACGATAAGTGGATAGGCGTCCGGCGTTCAAAAAGGGAGAAAAACTGTTCAGAATCTTAACACAAGCGTTCAAAATATGCTTTGAACGCCAGGATCTGAAGATGGGTTCTGTATCTGTTTCATTTCGGTGTTTAAAAGTTAAAAGCCTGAGACTGCAGTGAAGGGAAGACAAGCGCGGCACGCATTATTTTTTCCCGAGATGTTTGTGGGTAAACCGGATCCTCAGAAGTTTGCAAAATGTGTTTGAAGTCAAGGTTAGTGTTTAGAAGACGGGCTAAGGATACCCTCTCAGGGTAATCAGGTGCTGCTTCCCATGGTGATGATTAAAGTGAGGAATAATGTGCAGATAATGGTTTTTCAAGAATGTCATATGACCCGAAATAGTGCACCTATACGGAAGCCGTTAATTTCCTTTCTTATCCCGAGTTCCCGACGGACTCAGTCACTCCTCTAATTACACCGACGGCCGTTGATACGGCCGTATAAGGCCGTCACATGCGTAATCAATTTGCCGACGGGCTTTCAACTTGAATGGACCAATTAGATGAAGAGCCGAAAATCGAAATAGCCGATAACAGACTGGCCCGTTCTCTCTTTCTCTTTTTTTCTTTTCATTCTCCGTCTTCCCTTTCCTTCCCTTCCTTTCCCTTTCTTTTCTCTTCTTCTCTCTTCTTTTCCTCCTCTCCTCTTCTTTTCCTCTCCCTCTCCTCTTTTTGCCGACAGACCGAAAATTTGCCGACGGGCGACCAAATATTGGGGGGTGTGACACCCCACACCCCCCGCTCGCTACGGCCCTGGGTGAAGAGTTGAGTTCTTGCGGACAGTGAGGGGACCATGGGCTGCCATAAGACCATGTCGTGATCCAGTATAATTTTGGTAGGATCCAGAGGGAAAATCCCCTAAAAGTCTGAGGTATTCACAAAGTGAGTACACTAGCGTGGAGCTCCAAATGACACTGCCAGCACATTACCAAGCTCTTCACAGTTCACAATTCAATTCACATTTATCGTATTTTTACTTTGAACGAAAATTTGCATGAACAGCTTGCTCAAGAGAATGAGCAAGTCAGAAGAAGGTAAAATCAAAGGGTAAGATGCTTTAATAAATATGATTTAGAATGAGCATTCCTGTAAATATGGTAAATAAAAATGTAGAGTCAGGGTAAGCCGTAAAGGATTTTTCATTTCTTTTTCTTTTTTTTTTGGGGGGGGGGGGATAAATTTGTGGTACGCGAACATGTAACTTTAGATCATATAACCATCACGTTACGAATGGTACTCAAGGCATGAGATTGCTACATGAAAACCCCTTGATGCCCGGTTGCCAGCAAGGGGTGGGTGTTTGTTGTACTCCTGCACCGATATTGGCTGCACTCGTATGTACGTCAAAGGAGGCGTACATATTCGACACCTGCTACTAAGGTAAGATACCCGGCCTCTAACTTTGAGCGTACTAATAGTTGTGGGTAGAATATTTCACTGGTATTATTGTACTAATGAAGTTCAGAACATGGCCGTAGAAACTGTTTTTCTCAATAAGGGTGGTGATTTTTGCCCGACTCCAGACCACATTTAGCTGCCCAATTTTCCGCCCGACTGAGACAAAATATCTGCCCGATTTAGTTAGATTTCTGACATTTGGGGGCGGCCGCCCCTCAGCACCGCCGGACCGTACGGCCGTGATTCAGAAGTGATGCACGTTCAATTGAGAACTGCATGAAAATTATTGGCTATGGTAATACCTACATGCATGCTCAGCCAGGGGTAGTGCCAGGATTCACCCGACATGGGTTAAGCTCCGCAACGAGTGCCAGCGACCTGAAGCCCCGACGGATGCAAAGATTTGCCTAAAGGTGGTGAACGCGATACTTCAGTCACGCAAAGCACGCCGAAAATTTTGGGAAATTAAAATTCTCCGGGTTTTATGAAGGAAAATTGGAAAATTTGGGTTTTTTATTGAAGAATCTGTTTAAGAGCAAAAGCAAGAAATTCGTCGGGCGACTGGTCGTCTCAGCAGTTCCCAGATGAGGGACTTGTTTCACCTCTAGCCTCAGCATAGGAGACATTTTTAATTTTCTTACAAAATAAGTTTGACACGATGGCGAGTCTGAATTAAGTGGCGAGTCTGAATTAAGAATCTTGTAAACAATCTTGTAAAGATGCAATTTTGTGTTTCTCCAGAATTACGCCTACGGGGATGAAATTGTGGAACCTTTCCCGTTGAATAAAGCCAGCCTGTTTGAAACGGCGGGTGTTAAAGCAAAACGGAACTGTAGATGAAAGCGCGCTAAGCGCACGAAAATTTTTGTAGTTATAGAAAAAAGTGTTACCGAAAACAAAATAGTCTCCATATTGAACGCCTCTTTGGATCGTTTAAATTTTGGTCATCGCTTGGAGACATACCGGAGCCAACGTTCACAGGTAGTAAAATCCTATATCGGGTCGATTTTCCAAATGGGGGCACAGAGGTCTGCACGGAAGGCGCACGACCCCCAGTGCCGCGCCTAGATACGGACCTGATGATGATTTGTGATCTTATGAAGGTCACTGAGTCAAGGAATAGAACCATTTTACCTACCTCACGTTTCAAGAGCAACGCAAAAAAGAATACACGCAAAGTTTATTTGTGTGCCCGTACTCTAACCAGGGACTTGCCAAGCCTTCTATCAACTCCGTGCTCAAACGGTACTTACATCGAAGTCAGGTAGAAATGTCTTCAAAGTACTATGTACAACTACACATCGCACTGCGTCATAGCGCTCCACACAATTAAGCTCTCCATGGTATCCTCAGCATGATTATTTATACAAAACTTAATGTCATGTGAAATGGGATCTACACCATCGGTGAATAATGCTTTATTGTTTGTGATTGGTGGTAGCTAAAGTCCAACAAGGCTAAGGCAGTAACTGCGGAATCATTAAGAAAATGAAAGGCTCTGAAGTCAGGTACGTTTTTTACCGGGACAAGTACAATCGACGAGAATGTGTGTCTAATCTTTTGAGCATTATAGAAAAGTGGGGCCATACCTCCTGCTCCAACCCCAACTTCCAGTCATGAACTCCATATCGCATGGACACATAAAACAGTTGCCTTGTGCCCCGAGCTTTGATTTGAAAAAAATAGCTATTGAGGGTTGTGTGAAAACGTAGTGGCCTACTTGTAGTATATATTGAGTGTTGTATCTCCACCACTTGGAGGTATTATCTTTGTAGCCCTGGATCCCTACTTCGTCAAGCGACGGAGCCGGTACGGCAACAGTGCAGAGATCCAACACTTTGAGGTTTTGCTATGTTATTTAACTTAATTAAAATTTCCCTTTTGAATTCAGAGTATTAGCATGATTAGAATTAAAAAACTTTCTAATGCATGTTGGGACACCCAGTATGATGTGATGTTCAGGTGGAAGTTGCAGGGTCTAGGAAATATCACTTTAGGCGAGGTAGGTGTTTTTGGACAAAAATCTTGCTACGATAGATATGACCAGCTTGGCAATTAATCAATTTGGCCAGTTGGCAGGTGAGATCTTTATTGAAAACAATAACAAAAAAATGATGGCGACCTGGTCTAATTTGTCAAAACATAGCTAAACCGCATGCATGCAGTATCAACATATACCGTACCATATGCACAATGTACATTGTACATGCTGCTGCACGCTGCACCAGGCTTCAGTACAGTAAGTGCATAAAAAGCTTATTTTGGTTGCCCCCCCCCCCTTGGGAAAAGTTTTGCCCCCTAATGCTACTGGTACAAAAGTTAGTTTAACATGTACATAAGAGTTCAACATACCGTTGGCATCACATATATCAAAAAGGAACTTGAGTTTTTCTTCTTGTGTTCCGTTCATCATCAGATGAAATCCGTCGACCATTTCCCCCAGAGAGATGCTCCCGCTGTTGTCTTTGTCGAATATCTCAAAGATACGTCTAACAAATGAAGACTATGAGAGTAAAATAACAATTCAAAACAATCAGTTTCATGAAGCTAAAATTCGGATCGAGTAAGGAAGGGGGTAGCCGGCGTAGCCAGAAATTCCCCCTTAGAAAATTTCAAATCATCATTGCCTTAAATTAATAAACTTTAACATATCTCACCCCTGAAAAATACATTACGTCCGCCCTAGAAGCTGTGTGAAGGTGGGACTGGGTTGAGTAGCAGAAGACGCCGAGCCCTTATGAAAATTACTTGTCAGGAACAACGAATGACTATGTCCATGGTAGACGGATTGATTGGAGAAGTAGTGCAGAAATACACAACTTTTAGAGTAAACTTACTCTTGAGAGTGTCTTCGGAAGATAGAGTGGTTAAAAGGTATGTAATTATGTGACCAAAAAGGTGTTTTACTCAACAGTGATTGATTAATTATCCTATCCCCTAATCGATTTCTATCTCTTGTCTGGAAGAAAAAGCGCACACTGCACTGACTAGACTGCGACCAGACGCAACTCATTCCGACTACTCATCGAGGCTGAATTGGAGCAGAGAGTTGTCATTTGACGACGATCCGACTGCTATACAACTAGCTGACCACGATAGCATCCAACCAGGAAGTTGCTATCAACTCCCTTGTCGGTTTCCCGCACACTGTGCAGACACGAATGCGGCCTGATTCACTCATTTTGGTTACAATGTCCCTATAAGTGCCACCATTCTCACTTTCTGCAACGCTTCTTTATTAACCATCCAAAAGAATTGTAGCTGGGTCGGTGACAGCCGCACACTGCTAAGACCCAACTCAACTGCGACGCAACTGCCCTACTTTACGACGAATTTCAAACACTTTGCCCTATTTATAACGAAGAGGACTATTTAACTGTGGATCACAGTCGGGTGGCGGACAAAATTTGGCTCATACCGCACCAACCAAATCATGGTTAAGTGCAAAACTAGTAACTGTCTTGTAAAGTCATGGCCAATAGTTGATGGGTCTTGTTATGACTTGGGGCTAGTTTAACATTTAAAATACTTTTTAAAACACATAAAATTTACATGCCCCCAAATATTTCATACTCCGCTGATATGCACCAATGTGTTTCACAGGTGCGTAGGTTTGAATCCCATTCCAAAAGCGTCGTGGGGTTTACACGGAGCACTTCTGCTTCCCTCCCACATAGCATTGCTTGCCATCAAAGTCGGTTAAGCATCGCCGAAGAAGTCAGTTGGGCGTCGGACTGAAGCGTCATATCGGAAATCATTTAGGTAGCCGATAGAAAATTTATATCTTCCGTCCTGACCGACTGAGGGCGTATGTCAACTGAACAGTAAGTGACTCGAGTGCTATGTTAGAACATTGCAGAGACTATAGAAAAGCTAAGGTAAATAGAAGGCGTACGCATAGTGGTTTGTAAGTAATGCCGTACAGAGTGGGCAAGTCCAATGGTTTTTAAGCAAGAAAGACAAGTAACTGCAAGGTTTCCTTCAAGTTAAAGTCGCTTTCCTATTCGAATCTAACTGAGGTTAGAATTTGTAACTTTTGAATTCATTTATGAATATAAGCATCGTCCGGGTGCCTGGTAGGATCTTGTCTGGAGAAGCTTACAATTGAGACTTTTCGAATAATCGACTGAGAATGCTTAGATGATGTACTAAGTGCAAAATTTGCAAACTGTGAAGTAAATGTATATTCAATAGCTGCACTGAGCGTAACATTCTGGAAGGGATGGTCATCCGATCCCTTAAAGCTCCGTCGATGCAGGAAACGGGCCTGGATTTTGTTATTCACCGAGCTGGACATATAGTCTGTATACCATCAAGCTCAAGTGTATTTACCATCAAGCTCAAGTGTATTTACCATCAAGCCCAAGTGTATACGTTTTTACGTTTTCTCAAGGTGGAAATCATGGTTCCCCCAGCTAATGAAATCTTTTTCTTAATGATTGCAAATTTAAGATAGTAACAGCCAGTCAATTTACTGAGGATGGTGGTAGTTGCTGGGGAAAGTCAACAGCCAGAGGTGTAGAGAGGGTTCTGGAAATAAAAACGAGACCAAAGTTTTCCTACGCACAGCAGTACAGCAGTACTACTGAGGCATTAATTCACATTAGGCTCATACGAAGCACGCCGAAGCAGTTATCGAGAATTCCCCATACATGGGTAGGGTTTGGGATTTTGTTGCAAGGACCATGGTACATTGGTGACCGACTTTCAGTGACCCTTATTTTAGAGCTTCAAGTCGCAATAGTGTGGCTTGTAGGAGACTCTCATGCTTTGAAAGAAATTTCACGTTGCCAGTAAAATTTCCCATTGTATTAGTGAGTTTCCTCTGGGGGTGAGCGCGAAGCGCGCTGAAAAACTCTTCCTAGCATTTTTATGCTCTCGAAATAAGTGGGGTGGGGGTAAGTGCTCCTCTTTACCTTTTCCCCCGTGTAATCCCGCCTTTGATTCAGACTAAGCTGACATTCTGTAGCCTGTTCTGAGTAGTCTAAATTGCTCTAGGCCATATTCTGCCAAGTACACGAGCCTACTGTACGTGATTTTAATGCTGACCTGTCAATGCAACGGGTTACACTTCACATAGTTTCACTTCACTGTACTGAAAGGGACGTCTTCATTTTTTAACACATTATGGCGTTTAAGAATTAGAAAACGAACAACAAAATGCCCAGTAAATGACTGAACGAATATTAACACATGATAAAGATGATGCTTTTTTCCAAAAGTCCCCTGACTCTCTGGCGAAGAACCAGGGGCGAAAAGCAAACAATACTCCCGAAGGAGTTCTGTTCTCCGAAGGAGTAACAACGTCCCCAAGAGACAAACTTTGACTTAACTGACACCACCCGACAGTGGTCCCGTTCTAGACTAGCTGAATAGAACAGGTCCCACCTGGGAGCTCCGCCGTCGTGATCACGGATACTCCTGCGCCAGGTAAATATAATGACGTCAATTAAAGTGCACTCCGCAGACACGTTAATATGTTTGATATATATGTTAAGTTTTCTTTATTAAAAACAACTTGATGTTTACAGTTATCATGAAATAAACGCATAAACGTGTTTACGAGATGGCGTAAATGTGGCGTCAATGTGTTAAAGTTGGCGTTTTAGACGTTTAATTTGTTTATGTATTTTATTGTTTTTTCGGTTACATTAACGCCAAGACGCGTTTATTATCTGTTACAAAAAAGTGTTAATCATTTTTTACAGTGTTATCTCCATAAGTCATCACCGACCAATTACAGTGAAGATATTGTTTAAATAAGTGTACATCAAAATGCATTCACAAATTGTGAGTAGAAATGTAAGGGTTCCTAAAAAGGGTTTGGGATGTTGTAGCAGTCCCACTGAACACAACGCTAAAAGTGAAACTTGATTGGTGACACGAGATTAAAAGTTACAGGGACGGAATAGTTACTTCTTAACACTTGCGCGATGTATTTTTCTTTACCAGCCTGGTTAACACATTAAAATTTACATCAGTTTTCCTTGATGAAATATTGAAAAGCAAACTCCGATTTCGTCTAATAACTGTCCAAGTAAAATAAGTAGGGAGAATTGCTACTGGGGTGAGATTAGAGAACCTTTAACCGCGAAAACCCAAACAGAGACTTAGAGCCAGCGATAGTGGAAGCAGTGAGCTGCCAGCCGAAGCATAAACTGCTTGAACAGATTCATCAAAATTTCTACAAAAGGTTTCACATGGTGCTTTTATGCGCATCCTGAGTGGAAATACCTTCAGTATTCTCCTATTGCATGGCAGTATACAATAAAATGTCACCTCCTTCTCTTATACATGATGTGTAATTATCCCGGCGTGGTACGTCAGCCTAGCCTTCACATTTAAAGCTGCCATTGTTGGAACTCCGACATTTCTTTTCACGCTGTTTCAATGACGGCCACGGTCTGATAAGTATATTGTGTAACAAACAATAAAGAACACTTTTACAAGCTGGACAGTTGTAAAGAATGTTACAGAAACAGAGGTTAGTTGGCTTTCTAATTACCGTGAGTTTCTTGTCCCTTCGAGGTCGCAACTCTCTATTTGGGAATAGTTTCAGGGTCTTCACCTGCAGTGGAAAATAGCCAGTATGTTTTTTTTTACAAGCACTACTTTGTGTCGCGTCTCGGCCTTTTGCAGTGGCGTAGCTAGAGGGGGGGCAGGGGGCTACCACCCCCCCCCCCCCACAAAGCCTCCGAAGGCCTCTGTCGGAAATTTCTAGTCTCTGCACATGTCGGAAATTTTTACCACCTTAATTAAAAATCCTTACAACGGAAATTAGTAGCTAAAATTATATTCTTAGGGGTTTACTTACAACACTTCTTAATATGTTTTTAAGCAGAATTACACATCGAAATGGTTACTGCATACCTCCCAAGTGACCCGCATTTCAGTCTCGGGTTTGGCCCGCATTGAACACCCAAACCCTCTGATCCGCCCAACCCTTTGAAAAACCCGCATTTCAATACATGATAGACCCACAAAACAAAACCCTGCCTTAGGAAGTATCATACCTCCCAACTAACTGACTAAAGCACAAATTTAGCAAATTACGGTACCAATCACATCTTAGTGCATTCCGCTGCTTGCCTCGCGAAAGGCACTCTTGTTACGTAGACTGTAGCAACATATTTAACTTCCATAGCAGGTATCGAAAATATTCTAATGGGAGCAATCGAGTCTAATAGCCGCGAGACGCAACTTACAAACCAAAAATAAATGCCCGTTTCGCGGGTTAGAGGCAGGGCTTGTCTCAGAAATTTCAACCCAACGAACGAACGAAATGTTTTAGCCGACTTCATTATAACCACTCAGTCCTATGCAAAAGCAAAAACACGTAATTACTTTTGCACTATCAGGGCCGCATAAACATTTCATCCAACTTACACTCATCCTGTGGTAATTCCTTTAAGATATGTACATATTTTGTGAAAGAAACTAATTCAAGAAAAATTCCCATTTTGGAAAGTGTGTGATGCCATTTCGGTGTGAATTTAACACAGGCCCGCTTCCCTTGGTATATCACTTAGCAGCAGCACCGTGTCGTTTACGCCGAACGTGCTACGTGCTACATGATTCCTGAACTGTGCTGCATCAGAAATTAAGGGTAACAATAAACAACCAATGATCGCTATCATTTGGAAAGCTTTAAATTTTGCGAGCTTGTGAATATCAGTGCAGATATTTTTGGCGGCAAATTAATGAAATTACGTTGACTGATTTGCCAAAAAAGTGCTAGCATTTTGCGTCATTTTGCGTGTAGACATCTATAAAATTCCAAAATTTTCCAAAAGGGGAGGGTAACACCCCTCCCTTTATACCCCTCCCCCAGGCAGGCGGTCCACCAACGGACAGGTCGGAGGTGGACCAGCATCTAGCTTTTTGGAGCTTGGGAGCTGTATTACTGACAAGGCCAGTGGAAGTGTCATTTAAGGCAATCTCGGAGAGGTTTTAAATCTATTTTTTTCCGCGCGCTACACGCCAGAGATGGGGGCGCTACGCTTAGATAGCACATCATTACTTCAAGATAATAATCTGTAGGAAATTTTTCTCTTTCTTCCCCCCCCCTCCCCCCGCCTCCCCACAAAAAATATCTAGCTACGCCACTGGCCTTTTTCCTAAGGTCAAGTGTAGTATCTGTTCTTTTCAGCCAGTCAAGAACGTGACCACGCATGACAGACCCATGATGTAGAGGTCTGAGGGTCGAGAGGTTGGTCAGTTTGGTTTGTTGACCCTTGGAGACGTGGCTTCTTTGGGGAGCAGAAGTCCTTCGGGAGTAATGTTTGGTTTCGCCCCTTGGCTCTGCGCCAGATAGTCTAGGGGACTTTAGAAAAAGTACTACTTTGTGTTGAATGAATTATTCACACGTTCCCAGCACCTACAGTTAAACAGCCTACACGAATGCAAGAAGCATTTTCCCGAAGGATGCAAGTCCATCAAACTGAGGAAATTTTGTCAAATAAACAAACGTGTTCGAATAAGAATACATAGGGTTCCTTCGTATAATGGGATTCTAAGAATACAGACGGTAGCACGCCCCCATTCATAGGGAAATTAATGCGTCCATTGGTTCTCCTCACAAGTAACACCAAGAAGAGACATTCGGACAACTTTTGTGATTTGTTACCAAATAGATGGGGGCTTTTGTCAATTTGATATGAAAGTAGACTAGTATCAGTGGTGGCAAAATGGGCTCAATTAAAGCAAATTTGGGGGAAACAGGGGCGGATCTAGGATTTTTCGTTAGGGGGGCGAGCTGACGACCAAACATCCGCCCGAACGACTATCTAAGCGGAGCGCCACCATCAGTTGGCGCGGAGCGTACAGAAAATTTTGAAAAATCGCGACCCCTCAGATAGCCGGAAATGGCATTTCCCAGTAGAGTCTAAGCAGTCGATATTTTGAGCTTTCGTTTGCCAAAAATTTTCCCTTCAATTAAAAATGAGAAAATTGCAAAATGATTAGAAAAATACCAAATAAAATGCAGAGGCAAAGTCTATTCATAGTTCCCGTTCTTGACCGCCGTCATGGAGTGTCCCCTTTCCTTTTGAATTTTTTTTTTTTTGCTGTCCCGAAGGGCTTAAAAAATCGTGCTATATTTTGCTTCTTTTCACACTAGATCCATGTGCTGAAAATGTCTTGATTTTCATTCTATCAATGAATAATATTATTCATAATTTTTACGAAAAACGAAATACGATGTGGACGCGTACATTGTTCTGTTAATCTGTTTCGTCATAGTTTTCAATACTATAAAATGATCACAGTTGTGAAGGAAATATTTCCCAATTACCCTCCCTCTAGCTCTAGGCCTCTAACCCTCACCCTTCCACCCGAACAACATCCCATCCGTCCCTCCTCTCGCCGTTTTATTTTTGATCCCCTTCATTTTTTCAACATCGTCGACCGCGTCCCTAAAATTTCTGTGCGGGCATTCTGCCCCCTGCTGGCTAGGTCAGTGAAAACATGTACCACTACCATTGGATGAAATGGTCTTGTACCTTTCCGGGACAAAAAAAAAACATACAACGGAATTGAAAACATGCTTATGACTGCGTATCTTTTACGACACTTGTCCGAACTGAAGGTCTACTGAATTTATGCCACTGTCTATATTGCTGCCCGAACTCCCGACTATAGATGAGTTTACTCAGTGGCGTGTGCAGGAATTTGAGGAGAGGGGGAGACGTAGCTCATAGACAGACTCTCAACGCTCCGCGCCACCTTCGTTTGGCGCGGAGCGCAAGGAAATTTTGGCTCAAAATGCCTCCCAGATAGCTGGAAATGGCACTTCCCAGGCCTATTTACCGCATACAAATTTCGGAAAACACTAGCAATATTGTAAAAACTACACATAGAATACTAGAAATAAGGTGGGACTGTCCCCTTCGCCCCTCCTCCTTGGCTTATAATAGATGATCAATTAGATGATTAATTAAAAATTCATACTCGTCAAATTATAGATTAATAGATGATTTACCGTTTTTTCAGAACTGCTATTTATTTAGTGGTAAACCTTTGGAAGGTAAAACAATTTTTTAACAGAGGTGCGAAGGTTTGATTCTTTGCTGTCCTGGGGAGGGGTCTAGAAACTTTTGCCTAAGAAAGAGAGCTGAGATGCAAAATGGTGCTATATTTGAAACATTTTGAAGCATATTAAAACACACATGGAAGAGCGCGCCTTTTGCTCCGCCAGAGTAGGTCAGACTGCTCCCGATTTCCCCCGACCAGTTGATTTTCCGACAATTTATAGAGGTTGGGCCCATGGCCCACGCCCCCCCCCCCCCCAATGCGCACGCTACTGAGTTTACTACTAACACCTTCTGAGAAAAACCGGTATGTCACGTTCCAAGATGGCTTTGAAGAATTTTCAGGCGGACTTATAGAAAGATTTTGTCACACTAAATTCATATGTGAAATTGAAGAAAAAGATACTTTTACCGTTGCCCGATTTGGGGTTAAAAGCACTGCAGCCTATAAGTAGCAAGTTTTGCACAATTGACGGTGGCTCACATTGAAAAATGCAAAATCGTGACCACACATAGCTGCCCGAATACGTCCCTACTAAACCGAATCTTCGCCTTATGATGACTACTGGTAGTATTGTCATAAAGAAATATGACACGTCAAAAATGGTCTTTGATTAATTTCTTTGGGCAAAATTTTGGGCTTTGTATACACCAATACACCCTCCCGTCTGTCAGTGTAATCTAGCAATTGAAAACATCCCAGAACTTTTTTAAAACTTTCGAGGGAATATTCTACCATTTGGGGCAAAGTTTAGTTTGCACGGGACTATGAAGTGAGACTGGGGAAAATTTTTTTTTTCCATAAGCGACCCGGATGTGTCGCGAATTTTTGTGTTCTTTTCGTTTCGTCATGAAATTTTTACTTTGACTATGATGCTTTTTCATGTTTCGGGCAAATATTTCAAAGAATTGGGAGATTCGGACTTTTCGGGCAAAGTGTTGCGCAAGACTATAAAAAGAGGCTGAGGAATAAAAGGTTTTTTGACGCTTTTTAATTTTTCTGGCAAATCTTTGGAAGAATTCGGGCACGATAGGAATTTTGAGTGGAATTAAAACATGCGACATTTTTTAAGACTCAAATGGCTGTGCAAACCCATGCCAGAAATTAAGATCTTGTGGAAATTTCGGGACAGTCTGCCCTCTGCCCCTGCCTTGTACGCCTATTTGACAAATGACCAGTTTGGAGTTCGACTTTCCCAGTATCTGTAAGCCGTAAGCGATCATTGGTTCGCGCGTAGTGTAAGAGTGAAATTTTGCAAAATGAGACTCCCAGATTGCAGGAAATGGCCCTTTCCATGCCCTATAAGTTGCGAGATACGATCGAGATCTTCGATGTCACCCTGTTGCCATTCCATCGGAAAACTTGAAACTGTATACTTTTAAACTGCTATTATTTTGTAGCAATTATAAGACAATACAACATGATGAAGAATCAAGTAGGCGAAATGATCCGTTCTACGAAGGTAAAAAAACAAACCTTGGAAAATTTTAGGGGGCGCGCGCCGGGTGCGCCCCCGTCTAAATCCGCCACTGGGAAATTATGGGATAAGAAGCTGGAACTCGTACTATCAGGGTTTGATTGAGTAAAGAAGCTTTGGGTAAAGGTACAGAAGCCTTGAGCTCCGCTTGCAAAAAATCTTCCGTCATGGTATAGTAAAGTGAATTTGACATGAATGGCCAACTTGTCAGCTTTCTTGTGAGGGGTAGCTTGTACCTGGCGATAACTTCTAAAACGTTTTAGTGGCCATTTTACTTTTTTCAGATTAGTGTGTAAGTCAATGAAGGATTTATTAGGGGTGCTGCCGGAAGGTAATTTTCAATCAGTATAGAGGGCGTACAAACAGAACAAGTAAAGAATGTCAGTGTCTGAACCAGGGACAGCTGTTACTGCTCCCTGGTTGAATTACAGCTTGTTTTGAAATACAGTACTATTATTTTCCTGATGATTTCTCTACGAGATGTTCCACGCATCAGTGTTGCAATACGGTAGCGAAATTAAGATTGCGGTCCTCCCAGACCTTCACTTTTCGACTCACTTTTGGTTTACTACACTGAAAACGTAGGTCTTTTCCCTATACCATGGAGACAAACTACGCCACTGTTCCCTCGATGACGCCCCGAATTCAAATCATACTTTTGTATTAGAAGCAAGGGGGTTATCCAACCTACAATTCAATATTCATGAACGAGCCATATGAAAAGCAGTCCTCAAGTCAAATTGCTGTGACCCCTTTGTCAGTGGGGTTGGCATAACATTTGGATGTCAGTTGTTTGGAGTGTAAGCTTGTGTATTACGTAAGTACGGTACTTATCCAACAGTATCAAAAGGAAATAGGAAGACTTCATGTTAGTTTTTAAGAGAGTGTTAAACTGCCTCAGACAGAGGTTTCCATTTGAGAATTCTTAAATGCAAACTTCTACAGTACGCAATAGGATAATGAGAATTACCATTTTAATAACTAGGAGTACCAACCAGTCAAAACTATTAAAATCAGTTTTATCATTCAGCTTTGGACAACTGTTATATAACGGTCTTGAAATTCCTAGTAAATATTAAAAAATTCTTCTAAAGATATCGTTAGTTGTATACAGCCTAATCATTTATATACGTTGTTCGAAGTTGTCGCAACATTCAACGGGGCTGGTAGGACCTGCAGGTATAACCATTTACTGGTGTCTAAAAGCGAAACACTCTCTGTTGACAATTCTAAATAAAATCGAGCAATAAAAAGGTATCCGAAGCATACGGGCACTGCCCGATTGGAAGCAACATCAAGTTCAAGATCCCTTATTAACAAAATTGCAAGCAACTTACAAGTTTTCCCAATCATTTTCTCGAGGGCAACTATGTCGTCACTGAGGGAAGTTGGTAGGGTTGGGAACATTTTACCCAGTTAGTACAATAAAAATATCCTAATTGCTTGGAAAGTACATTAAAACTCTTCTTTTTCCTACCTTTTTGCCACCAAAAACTTCATGAAATGTTTGAAGTGTGATAACTCTACCAGATCCAGAAGCTTCCTTGAATTTTTCCTCTACAACAGCAAACCATTCGCTCGCCTTGGTGTCCATGGTGTTGGCTTATAAAATCCGTAACAAACGTCTCAATAATCGGTTTTGAGAAAATTCCTGGGGGATACTCCACGGCAAGCAAACACCTAAAACTAGTACTCCCAAGTGAAGTTACGTCCCAAAGAGACACGGGATGAATACCAAACCTAGGCTCACAAGCCTGGGCGCCTCGGAAAATAACTCCGAATGTTTTATGGCTCAATGATCAGACTTCATTGGAGCCCGTCATTCAGTTAGGCATTTAGTCTGATTCAAAAATAGGATAAAGTGACATAGAAAAGGTTTATTCAGGTGCGTAAAATGCAGTTTTCTTGTCCACTACAACGTTTTCAAATTGTTGGGATCGAAACGTGACTTCATGTTTTCCTGCTACAATTTAGTATCTACGAAACGAACTGGCACCAAACAGAGAGGGCTCATTCTTATTGAGCCCTCCTTCCCTAAAGCGTTTCCCACTGTGACTTTAAATTTTGATATTGTTCAATAGATTTCAGCAGGGGTAGGCATTTGAGGAGTGTTTATAAGGACAAAACAAGGCACAAGAAGTATCATTTCGGCAATCTAAGTAAATGGTTTTCTGTAATTTCAGTGTGAACGCTGAGCCTGATGTTTTCTTTTCGCTTTAGATGATGTCACAAACATTGAACGTTCAAGGCCCGTTCCTTACGAAAGGACACTTGTGTGCGCCACTTATAAATATAAGGAAATGCTTTGTTAGCAAAGATAATCTTTAATATACATGAAAGCTAAGTTATTTTGTATATTTAAACTCAGGGAAAAAGAAAAATATAGGATAAAGTGTATGTTCGTCTGTTGTTCACGACGGGCGACGGGCAACGGAGGACAAACTTGCCGTCCCTGGGGAGAGGGCAGTCACGGACTTCTCATATATATATATAGACAGAGGATCACGTGACCAATACGGTCGGCACCGTTCGAACAAATTTAGGCTTACCAAGATGGCCGCCGGACCACTACCATTTGTCCAATTTGACTCGATGAATCTGCCATATTTTAGACAAAATATAAACAAGAATGGAAGAACAAATATCACAGTCCTTCATTCTGTTTTTGAATTTGACCTGAGCTTTCATTCTTTCGAAAATATCACAAGTTTCTCACACAATCTGCCGATTCTGAACCATTTGAGCAAGCCCGAACTTTAATACACAAGGCTATAGCAGACAGACATATTGGTAAGCCTACTCGTGTACGCACGGTGGTGACAATTTACGCATAGGACGTTAGTGCAATATGCTCTGTCCATATATATAAGAAGTGCGTGAGGGCAGAGCTAAGTAAATGAAATGAATGTGCGGCAGGACTTCTGTATCACTATAAGCTGAAAGGGCAAATGCAGCTATTCGAAACTAATTAACACTGGACTTCCAGGTTAGGCGAAAAAGAAGCAGCTGGCTTCTTACTCGTGTGAAAACTGTTTTTGTTTATACGCTGTATAATTATGCAAGGTATCTCCGATTGGTTAACATTTGATATGCCAGATAAATATTGCGAAACATCACTAAGAAACATAGGCGTAGGAGGCGGGGTGAAAATTCGGCAAAATGATGAAAATTTTTCGGGCAACTACTGAAAGAAAAATAATGCAATGATGTAGCTAAAGGGTATTATTAATTTAAAAGCACTTCCTTGGTAATTAATATAAAGTTCTGATTTGAATTGCACCAGTAACCCCTATATATTCCGTATTATTTCATCAGTGTGTTTTTTAATGGTTAAACTTATATTATGATTATCAGTGGATTATTTCAGGGGCCATATCGTCATGCCCCACCCTCACTGATGCTGATGTTTTTCAACCTAAAATACGTTAATTTTTAACTCAAATTTTACTTCAAAGGTAGCATATGTGGCACCAGATTGCATGTAAGGACACCTAATTTTTCAAAAATTTTTAAAGAGGGGGTTAATGTCGATTTTTTTAGTACCTAAAATACGTAAGTGTTTTAACACAAATTTTACTTCAACAGGTAGCATATGTGCGACCAGATGGCATGTAAGGACACCTAATTTTTCAAAAAATTTCAAAGGGGAGGGGGAACCCCCTACCCTTAGACCCATCCCCCAGGCCGGCGATCAACGACTTCCACCAAAATTAAAACCAAAAGAAGGTAGAAACAAGGCAAAGTATTGTATGTTATTGGCATGCGGTGTGAAAAACGATGAATGCCCATATGATATGTACATTAACATGTCAAACGTGCGTGGAACGTTCGGAAATTTTTGGTTATATTTTTCGGTCGTCGTTCCATCCCCCCCCCCCCCGAAAAAAAACAAACTTATGCCTGTGCTAAGAAATACTTCCCCAATTACAATTTAAGCTTCAAGGCTTATGTGACAGTACTAAGTATTTAACTCTGTCGGGGCAGGGAGCTGGAAGGTCGGGGTCAGGAAGCCACTTGACTTACCAGAGGACTGAGGTTGATCAGTTAGAGCAAAATATACTGTAGTCATGTTAGGACGTTACACATGAATTAGGTCTTGATTGGTCGAATGTTGATCATGCCCTTATCACTTTTAGGAATGTTGCTAAAAATGTTATACCCCCGGAAGCTACCCCTTGGTCGGACAAATCCTGGCGCAAACCCTGGTGTTCAGGGGGTAACGATACAGGAGTGTACTAATCGTGTAATGTTCTGGGGACTGCTATTTGAATGTCCCCATCCTGTGGACGAGCATCCTGTAGTCCTATCCAATTTGCACGTAAAGTTTGTCATTTGTAAATGGCTTAGGCTTCAAGCAAATGAAAGTCAGCACAGGCTCTGCCGTACCTTTTTCTAGGAAGTGCGCTAGATAGTTTATTTTTATTTTATTTATTTACTTACTTATTTATTTATTTATTTATTTTTTTTTTGTTTTTGAAGTGGAGTTGTGCCTTAAACTTAATGAGATTTTATACTGTCTAGGGCAAGATTATATTGGCTCTTAAGGAGCTATAGTATCCCCCAAATTTATTTAGACATATCCTCATAGTTCTAAATCTAGTTGGTGACTGTAGTTTGATTGGCATTCGTTCAAACAACAGAAGCACAACTCTGGTAGGTAATGATGGCTTGGACAGTCAGTTGTGTTCCTAACGGTCACACACAGTTTGTTTTTCAATATTGCCTAGAGTAATTGAAACTCAGTGCAGGCTATACCTGGCTACTATGGCTCTGTCTTGCAAGACAGAGCCTCATGGTTCAGTGTTCTATACTACTAGACAGTTGTTTGTGTTTAAATTGGAGGCGGGACTAGAGGGTAGGTTAGTTGGGAGAAATGTTGCTGTCTGGGGTGAGCTTAGAGGGCCATTAAGGGACAGCCCTCTCGAATTTGAATGTAAATTAGTTTGCCATGGGTGATTAGCGATGGCTATTTTCTAGCTGATGAGAACAAAACCCTCCACTGGACACCGTCATGGAGTAGTAACCAAAGTGCGAAGATATGCTCTATTCATGGTCCCAAGAGATTTTTTATTTAAAGTTATGTGAGCTAATTATCACTACGCAAGAACTGAATCTACTCAGAAGAATCCACGACTCCGAAAGGACATAAATCTTACGTAAACCGAACTCTCGAACCCAAGACCCTTAATCAGGTTGCACGAGGTCTGCATTGCCTTTTACCGTTTACGTAGCATGAAAGTGGTCCTACAGTCACCTGTAGCCTTCTTTCATAGGCGTAGAAAGACCCTCGGGGCCGTGGACAAGAGAAAGCTAGGGCCCCAAAACCAATGGTATCATAAACGCATAAATGCATTTTCGTCGCATAAATGCATTTCCCCCAATCTCCACGAGGAGGTAGGGGGTAAGAGAGAGACCTTGCACGCACCAGATTCGGGTTCAATTGCTTATTCCAATATTCTAGTCTGGTCCTTCAAAAGCAATTCTGCAGTCCTTGATAACTTTGTGGTTCCTTTCGGGTCTGTTCTGGGTGGTTAGACTGTAGGCAGAATTACGATTTTTGAGATTTTTTGCACATCTGATTGGGGCCCCCTGACCCCTTGGGGCCGGTGGACATTGTCCACCCAGTCCACCCGCTTGCTTCGCCAGTACCTTCTTGAGAGTAAATGTAAGTTAAACAGTGAACAGAAGTACCATAAGGATTCACTTTACTGAAAAGTTAGAGCTAATTTCCCCGTCATAGAGAAAGTTATACTTCTATTGGGTTTGAAACTACATTGTCGCACGCTTGAACCATGCGGTTTAAAGCACGATAGAAGTTCTAATATAATGAGCTACAGTGTCTGACAGACAGCTTACGCACATCGAAAAGACATGAGCTGTCATGTCACTTTAGAGTTTTGACTTCAGTTTGTGCCCGAAGACAAGGGATGGGGAACAGGGGCGTATCCGGAAAATTGCAAGGGGGGCGAAACCCATAGACAGACTCTCAGCGCTCGGCGCCACCGTGGGTTGGCGCAAATTTTGCCCCAAAATGTCTCCCAGATCGCTGAAAATGGCACTTCCAAGGCCTGTTTACGGCAAATAGGGGAAACACTAGCAATATTGTAAACATAGTAAACATTAGAAAATACCAAATATATGCTCGGGGCGGCCGCCCCCTTCGCCCTCTTGGCTACGTGCCTGATGGGGAAGGGGATACTGGGGACAGAAAAACTCAATTATGCCCCATTTGTTTTCATTTTGGATAAATTCAATAATGGACCTGTACGATAGGATGCATGCAAATTCTCACAAAACAACTCTGCGCCACTAAATTAATACTTTGCTCTTCTAAACTTATAACAGTCTGACCATCTCCTCGAGTCAGCTCCCCTCTATGATTTCAATGATAAGTTACGCCTAGACACAAGTCTCTCCGTGCATGGCACATGTAGCGCCATAAGTATTTAAATAAGACCAAGATTCGCTGGGATTAGCCCAACGGGTAGGGTAAAGCTTCCCTTTGAGGGGAGGCAACCCTGCGAAGTTCCCAGGAAGTTGAGTAGTTACCAGAACGATTACCACACGGACATGTTGGATTTTTATAGAGAAACATATTGTCTTTATTGCGGAAAATTTGGGTTTGCTATTAAAGAAAATTTAAATTTGTGATTTTACAGAGTCTGAATTCATAGAGAGCAAAAACAAGTTAAATGTTGGGAGATAATATACTTATGGTGCCCATGAAGGTTTCCAAAGAAACCGGAAAACGTTGGGCCAGCCTGGGAAGACGGGGAGGGGGCATGTCCCCTTCCTACACTTGGTGCTACCTTTTCCGTTATTGTTTTCCCTATTTCTGGATAACATTTGAAACAAATGGCGTAGTATGCTACAGGTTGTTATTCATTAGGCTAAACAACCATTTCCAGAGTACTACTCCTGACAGAATTCTGGTTAGCCTGAGTCACTGGCTATGACAACGAGCCAGTAACCTTTAGTAACGCCAAATACGACCTTAAATAGTTAGATCTCATCTGTAATTTGTTTGTAGCATCTCATCTCTAATTTGTTTGTAGCAATGCGTGATGCTTCTAACCTTGAATGTCACTTATTAACTTGTGACATGGCAAGTATACCGACGACGCTCCCGAATCCAGAGTAGCTTAATTAAAGGCAGTCAGCAGTCCCCCCAAATTGAAGCTCTGTATCCCGATATTCAGCTTTTCTATTGAATGATCACTTTTTGACGTCACACATGATTGACAGTTTGAATCTGTTTCCATTCAACAAAAGACCTTCTCGATTAGCGGATATTGGTCACATGACATTGTTAACGAACATTCCACATGCACTATACTGAACCACTGTGCTACTACGCTCATAACACAGTATACTGTACATAGTATACCACAGAATACCAGTAGTTATTATCGTGGAAGTCATTCTGTATTGCATATCGTAGGCTAACTTCAAGCGCTTAATGCTCGATATTTATATACTGATTATACTCATTAAGATGGACTCGAAACATAAAAGAAACGAAAAACTTATGTGATTCTTGTGGTTGGGTGCTAAGCTGTCTCAAAAAGAATTATCAAAACCTCTTACACAAACGCTTTTTCAAGTTATTTCATTTCATTTATTTATTAATTTATTTCATCTACACAAATGCAACACATTTCAGGGGTAAAGTATAAATATAGACAGGATACTAGAGCAAACAACTTGAAAAGTTGAACGGGCTAGTGACCTAGCTCGTAGTAAGTACGATTAGAGTCTTCTGCTCATTTGCTGTTCAACATGAATATTTAGAAGGAAAAATTATATTCTGTATGGAGAACTGAACGGGACAGGGCTGTACCGTGTTTGCAAGTATGAACTTTATGCGTTGTTTGATTGCCAACATATAAATATGTTAATACTGAAGATGGACAATTGCTGTAGAAACGAAACTTCGGCTACTTTTGACTTGTCTGTGTTTCACAAGTGCGCGGGTCAGAATGCCGCTCGAGGCACTGGGTGCCAAGTTTCTCCCGGTTCTCCTAGAATTGTCATCAAAATCGGTTGCCTGACCTGAGAACTCTAGAAGATGTTACAGGTCCATAGCTACGGGATCGCCAGTGCACCCCAAAATTTCCATTAGTGTCAGCAGGGAATTGTCAGGCAACTCCATGGTTTCAGTAAGAAGACTTCAGGATGGAATCCCACACTGTTCCTTGAGACATGAAAACGTGCCTGATGACCATAAGGGATCAACATCTCTTAGTCACGGGCGGCACACAAGATTTAAGAAGGGAGGTCTAATATCACCTTCCAGATATAAGTCAACATTTTTTTCACGCAAGGGGAGCGGCGGTCCACCAGATGTGAATATCTCTAGCCTGCATTGTCGTGTACAACTATATGTTGGAACAGGGATTTGTTTTTATTTATCGTCCTTGATTGGAGTTTCCGTTTGCAGTAGTATTTTAATTGCTACAATCTTTTATAAAAACAGGTAGGAATACCCTACTTCCAAAACAGTGCTTGAGATGATAGCCTCAACTCACGTTGCATCTTTGATTTTCCAGGGAACGCAACATTGTTCAAAAGAGGTGGGGCAGGTGTCATCCTACCCCAATGATGGCCGAAAGATTCACCAAAGCATTGCAACATTTTTGTGTAAAATTGTAGTAGATACCATTTTTTCTTCAATTGAGTTTTTCATTAAACAGTTAAGGGGAAGAAGCAGTAGCACTCTAATTGTTTTGGAAAATCAGCAAACTATTTGCTAACCTGCTCTTATTTGCATTACAAGTACCTCTGAAAATGTTTTTAAACATATTAAACAACGAAAGGTAAAGCAAGGAGTTATTCTCCATGAATTTAACACTCAGAAACAAAAATATTGCCACATAATTAAAAAGAACCATTCATGAATTAGGAGACCGTGATATATTCAAACCCGTAGCCAGGGGACCCAGGGGGCTTCGCCCCCTCTAAAATTTCCCCTGAAAATTTTAAGATACAAGTGCCTTAACACATTTCGCTCAACCTGAAAAAAATCGCCACTCCTTGAAGCCATCTCGCCCCCTCAGTACCTTGTCTAGCTATGAGCCTGGTTATATTAATTCAAACTGAAGTGAATGCATTTTCCCTTTAAATTGTTTACATAGCCCCATAGACGTAACAAGGTACCCGTAACTGAAAAACCTGGTAAGAAGACCTGTACGCAGCTGGGACAGCTCTGTTCGCTCAGTCTCTTTCTTTACGAGGTTCTCGCTGCTTCGCACTTCTTTACGGAAATGACTGAACAAGGTATAATTAAGCCATTGCCGTATGGCCCGCGTTTCCGTAGGCAAGAAGACTGAGGAATTTATGGTGAGCAGCCAATAGTGGCAAAACACAGTTGAGTATTTATTGTCGCAGAATAATAATTGCAAATATTCGTGCATGCAGAGAAGAAATAAAAAAGTTATGTTTGTTTTATTACTAAGTGAAATAAGCAAATGGTTCTTGCCTTTTCAGATGTATTGGATCGTGAGTTAACCACCTATCTTTGTCTTCATCATTATACTGCCAGATCAGCGACGAGGAATTAAATCCCCAGAATGTCCATAAAAAACCCGGGTTTATTGGAGAGTAGAAATGGCAAGATTTACTACAATAATTGCGCCATGTCTGGCACCCTGTGTACCTTCTAGCATTAAATCTGAAAGGCCATGCTATATTCGGCTGTTCATAATCAGAAACTAAGGTTATCCCTTTGAATAGGACCGTTGAACCACTGAGTAAAGCATCAATTACTTTACAAAAAGTCCTTCAAGGCATATTCCACTGCAGTATAGGCAAAACAGGCTCGTTTATCCATGGCAGTACTAACTCGCAGGTAGTACCTCGGTCCATGGTTAATACAAGTTTGCTACGTGTGATACCTATTAATGGGGACAATGACGTATATGGGATATGCTTGCACGCTAGCATGTGATGTCATTGAATGGGGCCATGTTGAGCAGCTTGTCGTTTTGTTAGGTACCGTACCTAACAAATCCTTGGGGATTTGCATCACCCCAAGTATGACTTTTACTTGGTGGTAAGCCCCGCCCATAATTGTCTTTACTGCTTCTCCTTGGGCAGACACAAACAGTTTACTGCTCAAGGACACATCCTGGTGAGCATAAAAGATACCATATGTAATTTAAACATTCTCTGTGCATGCTGTGTAATATGAAATGCTCTGCATCTTTTGAATTTTGTAACTCTAATGATCAATCAAAGAGTAGTCACCAATTGAGACTTTTGGTAACCCCTAACTAAAAGTCATACTTGGGGTGATGCAAATCTGTCTTTAAATGAGTCGTATATTAGCACATACACTTTTATGCAGTCAGTTGTATGAACATATTGAGATTCACGGTTCCATGAATAAGGCACTATTGTATCCAGATGGGGCAGGCGGTCCTCCGAGGGCACTTTCTTGGTAAGGAACTGTTAGTTTACTGCAATGAAAAAAGAGGAGAAATATGGGCACAGGCTTCAACTATACACGAAGAGACGAGATAAACTCAAGAACATCACTGGAAGCATGCACAAATTATAGTTACCCCACTCTGACAAGAACACAAGAAACTCCGTGAATCAGTCTTGAAGGATTCAGATATGCAGCCGAACGCAAGGCCACACACCTGATTCCAAAATGACAGCTTTTCGCCCCTTTTATTGAGATTCTGACCCCGGATTATGAAAGAACAGGCCAAATAAACCCCGTTCACGTAACCCTAAACCTGAATTTCATCTCAACAATGATTTTGAAACAAATATGAAAAATTTTGAAAATCAAATTTGTCCATAACCTCGCGGGAAAAAAATGAGGCGCGCTGGGCTTTGTAAAAATGTGACACCGGGTAAACGCAGTCCGACCGTATCGAAAGCGAAATCTGCAAACATCATGTGACTATATATCTTGTGACTATGGAAAAACCTGTTGTGACTACATAAAAGCAGCTTGTGACTTCATAAATACAGGTTGTGACTACATAAAAGTATGGTGTGACTACATACAAACATGATGTGACTACATAAAAGGCTACATAAAATGTAGTCACGCCATGTTTTTACGTAGTCTCACCATGTTTATATGTAGTCCCAACCTGTTTTTATGTAGCCCCTTATGTATCTGATTTTAATCAGATGCTTGCATACAAACGTGATGTTAAAAGGGATGCTGTATTTTAAATATTAGGAACACCTCACATCTCTGTTAACCATTGGTCACTATACACTTTGACTGACATAAATTAAGACAACTTTGATTGGTCATTGACGACTTGTGTAGATCACCTAGTATTGCAGACAACTCACACTCACTAGTCTGTGGATATGACCTTGGACGATTTAAACGCAGTGCAGGCCTTTGAAGCTATTTCAGGAGGTGTACTAGACAGTTGAGTTTTCATAAATTAGAGAAAGACTAGAAGTAAACTTCGTAGGCAAAATTTCTAAGACCTGGAACTACATTTGCTGCTCTTTAAGCTTGACAAACCATCTATATACTTTTTCACCACTTTTTGCAATTTTGTCATTCCGTTTTCGTACTTAAAAACTTTTTAAATCTACTGTTAGATCTTGGTATCGTCAGTAAGGAAACCTTAAGAAACGAGCATGCCTATACTCATTTTTCAAAGTGTAATATGTGGTGAAGACGTTACTTGCTCATAAAGGGTTATCAGTTCAGTGTATACAATGAAGGAGTACGTTATCTCAATATGGAGTGCCGTTCATAAGTCGTCCCCTTTCTGGGGTACTGACGAATCGCAAACCAGTGACGAATCTGTAGCCTATATTTCGTCATTTTTGCATAGTGACGAATGCAACGTACGCACGAATCTGTATATCTTAGCATTAAAAATTGAAATGACATTGTAATATAATCTATTTTCTACAATTTAAAACTTATAAAAGATTAAAGAAACAGCTGAGATAACATCATCCGTCACAATATGTGAAATGGAAAAAAACACAGATTCGTGAAATTCGGGTTTGGCCATTCGTCACTACGCCAGAAAGGGGACGAAGCGTTGGCCCCAAAATTTTACTCAGCTTAAATATTGGTTTCGGAACAATTCTATAGCCTTTCATGAAGTGTGAATTCAAAATGCTTCGTAAACTTGAAATAATCTCACTTTAAAAGTGTGTTATCACCCTTACCGCTTTACAGAAAACAACAGACCGAAGTTATTTATGGAACTTTGAGGGTTACAACTTTCACAACTGACTGTTCAAGTCATCTTTGACCAATCAGAGTAAAGGTACACTGTCTGAATGAATGTCCACCAAAGTGTAGTCATCAACTGTATTTCGACCTCTAGGGCTATTCCTTGATATGTTTGGGTAGGGAGTTGCCAGCAACGGTCCTTTGTTTGGGGGGATGCCATATTCCCTTTAATTATATATGTACAATATGAAAATAGGGGACGAACGAAAATTGGGGAATGCAGTATAGGCCACTAAGTAATGAATTCGTTTTTTATCTTAAATTGCCAGTATCCCATAACTCCGTGCTACGAATTAGCAACAGTTTTGTCTGATGAATCGCTGGGTATCGTGTTTCAAAATTGGTATCTAAGAACGATGAAAAACTTTGTTTTCGCATCCCCGCAGTATTTTGCCAATACCTAAGAGCTGCAATAAGGTTCACGTCTAAGCCTCTATGCTGGCCTCATCCAAAAACGTTACCAGAGTTCCTCAACGCTGCCACTCTCCTCCTGAGCTGTGAAGACAGTGATTGTCGCCCTGTGCTGTCTTTCATATCAGCTTGTCGCGACGTTAAAGGGTGTTTCGACAGGCCACAATTTTTGGTCATTACTTTTCAGGCCAACATTCATGGCATACGGCAACAGTACAATGGTACTCTGTTGTCTAAACCAGTACTGTGTACTTAAATCTGTAGCAAGACAAAGATGGACAATTGAGCCAAGTTAATGTTGATATCTGACGATAATGCTTGCAAAGTAATTTGATCTTTGCCCCCTAAGGCTTTCCGACTCCTCCAACAGTCCACATTCTACATTGTACAGTGAATGTAGTGAGCAAAGTGGAACACTCAATACGATTTCACTGAAAATTTATTAACTTTTTATCTTTGGACCTGACAATATAATAAATTAAAGGGGCTTAAGGCAGGCTGAATTTTTGTATTAACCGAACAACATTTTCTTGGAAATGATTTTTAACCTGTTTTGCTATGACGATGAAGATCGACCAAGTTACGCAACAACAGAATTACATCCACGTTAAACAAACACCGTGACTAGGCCATGAATTACCTACAAAGTAGGACTACAACATATGCAGGTAAATTTTAACCGAATCAGAGACTTGTGGCAGTGCAAAATCAGAGAGCGTTAGCAGCAATGTCTTCATATGGATGTATTTTGGCAGAACTAATCGTTGTGGCACTAGCCAGTAATACTGTGTATGCAACGCCATATGTGACTATACAACATGGTCGATTATTTGGAGAAACTGTCGACTTTCAAGAAGACGGCATAGATGCACAAGTAGATGTGTTCAAGGTAGGAGAAGTTATTGAGGAACCAACCCCTTTTGATAACTTGTGGGATGCATAGGGGGCCAAGTAAGCCTATCATCGGTTGCCCCATGTGGGACCATTACATTTTGCAATTAAGATTCACGAAGGACGTCCATGTGGAGTATCGTAGTTCTAGGCCACCCTTGGCCGGCGTCTTTTATCTGGGTAAATTTGTGTAGTGCGTTATGTTTCACAAAGACATCCCACGTACGTTTAGGGCCTGCATGGGTAATCAGTGTAAGTGGTTTACACAATATGGATACAATACACAGATATGGCTCATATCTGGCCCATGTCTACACCCTCTCTGGGTAATATAGTCCTCACTATGCACGGAACTATCAAGCCAACTGCCGAAGGGCGTTTAAAGAAAAGTTGGTAGTTCTAAGCTGTCTCCCACTGCTAGTGACAATCTTAAATTCCTTTTTACGTGCTTGAAAACAGTAACTGCCAATTCAGTCAAAAACAATGTGCTCAGACTGCTAAGTGCTTAATCAAATGTGAAATACAAAAACTCATTTTTACTAAATAATTGGAACTATTTACCAGGAATCACGACAGGAGCGTAGCTAGGATGAAATTGTTAGGGGACTAGGTATCAAATGGGGGTCACGGCATCGATCGCCGTCCTTAATTCTTACACATTTTATTACGACACGCACAATTTTGGGGGGGTTGGCAAACATCTGGGGCCAGCACCCCAGGCCCCCACCCGTAGCTACGAGCCTGAATCACGACCCCGAAGATAAACAGCTAAACTAACAAAAATGCGACATCACGGCAAAGCTCAGCTCTAAGTATACGAAATATATTCACAGGGCCCTGTTTCATAAAGAGTTGCTGAACTCTTATTTCAAGTTTGATTCAATGTGACTTTTGCATCGTAATTAAGATCAAGCGTAACTCTTTATGAAATGGACTATTTAAAAGTTTCACTTCTATACTTCGTATAGGGTTTACATGTTCAAAAGTTAACCCGAACGACCCCGCCTAGGTCAAGCCAGGAAGTGTCAAATACACAAAAAGCCAAAAACCACGACAAGGTAAAATTGGACTCCGGAAAACACATTCATTGCCGTCTGTCCGTCGAGTACCTTAGTTTAACAGATATTAATGCGAAAAAGAGCTGTCTTGAATGGTTTTATTATTGAATTACGGTATCGAATGGAAGTATTGAAAGTTGCCGCCTTATGGACAAACTACCGGGAAATTTACTAAAAAAGAGGAAACATTTTCTAATTGAAAAACTATTTATTAATTCTGAGCCAGCCCACGTTCTTCATTCCTAATCTTTTTTCACATTGAATGAGTGAGGTCTCTCCCATGGTATCCGCATGAGAAAGTCAACACCGTGAATACCAAACCACAGTGGCCCAGATTTTACATATGGAGCCCAGTCCATACATGTATATATTTGGGTAATGTTGACCATACAGTGGACATAAAGACAACCCATTCTTTATCCACATGAATGTGATCAGTTGTTACCGTCATGTGTCCTGTCCGATACCCGTGCGGGTCACCCATGTGGGATCATGTACATGAGTTGTCCCGAGCCCATATGTCCCATATGAACCCATATGAAACCCATGTGGGCATATAACGTGGGCTCTGACTTAACATTATCTCTGCACTATTCGCAATTCATTCCTCTGACGATCCCTTGGAAAGAAAACAAACATTTGGAGATGTAAAATAGTATTGAAATAACAAATTGGACCCATAACAGCCATTCTACAGGTTTTTAAAGATAGTCCCTTAATTAGCCGGACTGAAACAGTACGTTAAAATCAGGAAAGCTGGCTAGCCAGCATCCTACTCAAAAGCTCATAAAAGTAATTACTAGGTAGCGGTAGGGAAATTTATAATGTCAAAATGACGTCTTATATAAATAACATATACACCTAATCATTTTCAGGCATCATCTGCATTTTTTTTTCAAGTTTTGATCTTAAATTTTCTTATAAACGTAATGCGAATTCTACAAACTGAAAAGAAACTCTTTTATAACTTGATCGTACTACTTGCTTCCCAAGGGTATCCCATTCGCGGAAATTCCAGTTCGATTTCACCCACCAGAGCCTAAGAAGGCTTGGACAGGAGACTGGAATGCTACTTACTACAGGTATGCCTGTATGCAGCCATTTACAGACCCATGGAGACCTTGGTATACGCCAACAATTAGTGAAGACTGCCTGTATCTGAACGTATATGCACCACACCCAAAGGTAATATATATATATATATATATATATATCTTTTTCATTTCTTTGTCAATGCTTTTCTTTTTTGGAAGAATCGAGGACCATTGATGTATAGTAACTTGATCACAAAAGTTTACCACGAAGGTCGAAAAGAGGTGTATTCCCAATGACCAAAAGTTTTTATGAACAAAGTGCTTCTTTGAGTTGATTTCAAACGCAATTGTCAGTCTGTCAAAAAAATTATTTTCCTACTTAATCTTTGATAATAAACTTCCTTCTACTACTCTTACACAATCTTGTTGGCTTTTGTAATAACCTCTATAAACCCCGTCTCAAAGTCACCTTCACCGCTGCCATCAGAAATCTAAACGAATTCTACTAGCTTATGAGACCTATTAATAGATAGCACACAGTCCATTTATGGTGTCCAAAGTTTCGTCTTTTGTAACTGGTAATAAATGGCATAACGGTAACTTGTACTGGCTTCAAAGAAAAATATCGTAGGAGATTCTTAGCAAGTTTTTAGGATGGTAGTTGTACACAGAAAATTTAGATAAATACTCATCGCTAACACAGTCATCAGGCTTCCACTTGGACTGAAGCACCTGGAGTACTGCTAGGCAAATATTTTTCTTTAGTAGTATGTACACCCTTTACCTAATGCCAGGTTTAGGAAAAAACCGTAACTGTACTGCAGGATACCAGTTAACACCTTGAGGGGTTTCTGAGTTTATTTCCAATCGTCGTGACTTCCTTTTAGCGTTAAGTTTAATTGCTGCCAAGCATATTCAATCCATTGAAAGACATATCGTTCATCATTTCTTCTTCCGCATGAAAGAGATCACTTCTTGGATGTTTTTCGGTAAAGTGGTGTACACAAAACTATGCTAAGTCAATTTCAAGGGCAAAAATTCTATGTAGTAATCGGAAAACAGACACGAATGTAAATAAATGTACAGCTCATATGTATATAAGGTATACCACAGCATTTCCAAATTTCTTAAGGAAGCTTCGTCCTAACAGTCTTCTCCCTTGTAATCAAATCTGATAAAATATAATATATTAGTAATCCTTGTACGAAAAAAATGAAAAAAAAAACAAGATTATTTAATGAAGTTAAACTGAATACAACATTATAAACAGCAGACCACTTTAAAACGGATGCTAAAAATACAATACATTGGCAGAAACCCGATTCAAATTAAAATTTGAACATTTGGTGAGATTGTAAGATCCTCATTGTTAATTTATTATTTAAAGACATCTCCATAGTTCTACTTTTACAACGTGTAATCTCCCAAAGTTTCTAGACAAAGGAGATTTTTCAGAATCTGAACTGGCATCTTAGTAACTTCAGTAAATGAGCTTTCGGAGATAGGTGTAGTAAGTGTGCAATATATTGTACTGTGATACATGACGGTGACTAAACATAGTTGATCTGTATAGTATGCAGGGATATGTTACTTTATATGAGGAGTATTCTCATGTATTTATTTTAGAAACAAATGTCATGGCTTTCAAATATGTTCATCCCTCTTGCAGCTGTCGAACGTTCCGGTAATGGTTTACATACACGGAGGGTCCTATAACACAGGCACGGCTATGGTGGATGATCACTCTGGGATTCCGTTGGCAGGATTCGAACAAGTCATTGTTGTTGTTATAAATTACCGACTCAATGTCTTTGGGTTCTTGTCAACAGGTAAAGTTTGGCCACAACTCCTCCAATTCCTGTTTATGCATTTTCACTGGGAAAAACTTTCTTTTAAAGTACTTATAAACACGTAACATCCCTTATATAACAGCTCACACTCCAAATAAAGAGGAGGTATTTTCACCAAATCTGGGCCAGTGTTGGTATAAGGTCTCCATATTTGAGGGAAAATCCCTTCCCCTTCCATAATGTTTATGTCGGGATTTTGGATCAAAGGGCGGGATCTCGATAAGTTGCAACATAAAAAATCATATATTTCGGAACAGATGCCGGAAATTCCCTCACGCGACTTAAAACCTTGGGGGATTGTTGAGGAGGGTGCAGGAATCGCACGATCCTGCTGCCTCATGCCAGCAGGTGCTTAGGTGACAATAGAAAACAGTACGAAGCTGAAAATATGAAGTTGGGCAAAGTTCTCTCAGCAACCCCGGTAAGAAGAGTTATTAGATAAATATCTTTGCCACTTATTGGGTAAGCAACCTTTCGGAAAACCAAAACTCTGCAGATGTTGGATACTACATAACCAATTTCAGTATTTTAATATAGCCTTCACTGTACACAGCCAGAGCTGGTGAAATTTCATCCAAACGTTTTTAGAATGCACATAGGTAAAAAATATTTCTGCTGAGTATACTCTTAGTGGCACAAAAGATAGCCTTACAGATTATAACTGTGCCTCCATAACCAAAGCAAACGACACCTTCTACGCCTTTGGAAGGGTTGACTGTCTTAGAAAAGGGTATATTGCATCAGCTCTTTGATGTAGTGCTAGGTGGGTATAAAGGGCAATCATTGCAGTTGGAGCCACCCGCTTTCTTGTTCATGTGCAAAGAAATGTCGGAATAAGGATACCGACTCCATTCTGTTAACCAGTTAGAAGTTAGAACCGATTCTACGAGCCCCTCCAATTTGGATTTGAGAAGCAAATTGATTCCATATGGAATTATAAATTTTTCGGTGGTTCCATTATTATTTGCAGAACATTATGAATGGATTTATGGCGAGCATCAATCTCATTCATTGTGGATGCCAAGGAAAAGATGATGCCTTGATCATTTGACTTAATGGGGGGGTGGGGCATCAGTTTATCAGTTATTTTATGCACTTTCTTTTCCCTTCTATATTGAACATTAAATCCAGCTGATAGCGCTTCACCGGGTAACTTTGGACTCCTTGATCAAGCTGAAGCACTGAAATGGGTCCGAGAAAATATTGGAGGTAATAATTAGTGAATTGAGACCTAAGGTAAAAGGCAGTAAAGATACTACCGATAAAATCTGTCCAGTAGTATAGATGGATGAAGTTAATTAAAACGTGTTGTTTTCATAATATGTTGTACCTGTAGGCCACACCTGTCAACCATATTCTATTCCTCAACTTCATAGCTTATTGTTAACGATGATCACAGAACATCATGTCAGACCACCTACAAATACTGTGTAACCTATTTCATTAAACAATAGTAATTGACCACATTAATTTTCAAATTCTAACGTTAGAGTTCTCCAAACTGAGGTTCATTGTTGCTGCTCCTCCAATTTAGAATAAAAACGTGTTTTTACCTCATAGACAATGGCTTATAGTTTAATTGCCTAAGGCCACATTCTTCGTAGGACACTGTCTCTGGTTTTCATGCCATATTCTCTTCTAATATTTGAGCAGGGATCTGTGTGAGTTGGCAGCCCCTGGATCTAGGTGCACTGTCTGCTTCACAATGTAAGCTCATTTCATCTCGCATTTATCTGATCTGCTCTCTAAATTGGTTTAGGCCACTTTGAGTTTACTCACTTTTTATATCATTCAAAGCGCAGTCACCAATTATGAATTCAGGTTACCCCAAACCTTAACTGAATTTAGGGTGATAGGTGTCTGTCTTTAAGCAGAGAACACAGTGCCTAATTTGATATCTAACAATGAACAAATCGCAACGTTTCCCATATAAGGTACCAAGGTGAATGATTAAATCTGGGTCATATTTTTACAGCGTTTGGAGGAAACAATGAGAGTGTCACCATATTTGGCGAGAGTGCTGGGGCTGGAAGCGTCGATTTTCATCGATTTTCTAAATATAGCAGAGATCTCTTTGACAGAGCCATTCTCCAGGTAAGCCTATTATTTAGTTTCTTGAAATAAAAATAATAGAGAGTTCATATTCACTCTTTACGGTTTGTCTTTCATTTGTATTTATTCTTTTTACATAACGTCCATTGAAGGCCCTCTAATCTGGCCTAGATAGTAAAATGTCTCCTTACTAAGTTTACATTGGTATGATCTTAGCATCGATTTGCCCAGTTAACTACTGCTATATAACATTGTTAATGTGCTGGTCAGTGTATTGTGTAACGTTCGATTAATCACATATTTATCAATCTGTACAAATTTTGTAAATTTTGTAATGAAAAAGAAGAAAATACACTGAAACTGAAAAATGAAACTGAAACATCTATTTAAACACACAATACCTGCCTAATAGACCTCTCAGAAAAAGTAGAAGTCATCAGTGCACTGAGTTTAAATTGCTCAAGGCCATGTCCACCAATACAGTGTGTGAGCAAATGGGAACACAAATGACTACAAAAGTCACCATTGACCAACAGAGCAAAGCTATTGTCTGATTTAATGTCAATCAAAAAGCAGTCACCAAATGCTTTTAGAGATTTGATCATATTTCTAAATACGTTTAGGACGAGACTTTAGGTCTTTTAAGGATGTTCTTTTGACACTAGTAGCTACATTAACCATGGAAGTACTACCTCCGAGGTAGTACTTCCATGCATTAACCAACGGCAGTGGTGCACAGACTCTGAGCACATTCCCACTGAGCACATTCCCACTGAGCATCACTGTATATAGGCAGGCATTTCTGGTAACTATTTGCAGTTTCGAGCCGAGCGTGCACCAGCCAAGAGGCCCCTGAGGACTGTTCTCCTGCATGGTGGTGATATATTTAGTAACCGTTTGACGCCCAGAAAAGCTTTCACACGCTCCGGAACAGCCCCCTCATTTTCTCTCAATCAACTCGGGATTCAAAGAGTTAACTGGATTCTTCAATAATGGAAACTTACAATCACTACGATTATTTACATTTATTGACGTTTATATACGTTTGCATGAAAGAAGCTAGCTGATACCCTTAGGGTCCGTTATTTTCACTTAAAATAACGTTATCTACTCAACAATTACTTTAATCATTTTAATCCTTCCTTCCTTTGAATATTGTGTAGTTAATGTTTGAACGTTTGACTCCGTCTCTGAGTCTGAATTAAATGTAAATAAAAAAATAGTTTGATATGTACACTTAAATTATCCTCGGCAGAGGAGAAAGCAATAGAAATCCAGCTGATTTAAAACATCTAGACTACATATAGCTTGAGGCTAAAGGGAACTTAACGATAGAAAGCGAACTCATGTCATACATATAACTTTTCCTTTGAAGCATTTTCCCGTTGCAATTTGTAGCCATCAAATTTTAATGATGACCATTATTTTGTTGTTTGATATACTTAGTTCTAATTATGAGAGTTTCCTTTAATTCCAGAGCGGTGCTGCCATGGCCCCCTGGAGCTTTCGAAACGACCCTGAATTGGAGAGGGAACAATCTCTTTCACTGGGAATGGCACTTGGCTGTGAGACAGAAAATACAACACGACTGGTCGAATGTTTAAGGAACGTTAGCGCTGATAAGTTACATGAAGCACATTTGGAGGTATATTATGTTAACAAGCAAAATATTGTAAACAGGGGATAATTATTCAAGGTGATTCTTACTCTATGAGGATTTTTGGAGGATCTATCATAAATTTAGATGCTATATTTAACTTTTGCAATAATTCGCTATTGCAAAATTCGTCATAACTACTATGTAATATAGGAGAAGGGACAATCCCTTGGAAAGTGCTGTGGAAGTCCTGGGAAGTGAAAAGACCCAAATGTTTGAAACTTTCTGATTTAGTAGACCTACAACGGCAAGTATTGAAAGATAATATCGTTTCTCCGTTGGTCTTTGAGGCCAAAATTACTTTTCCTATAAACACACCAATCATTTCATATTTGTATATAGAAATGCACTTTCATTTTGAAGACTGTTTGAAAAATTGTGCCAATAACTGAGTTTAGAGTGATGCTATTTTCAGAAATAAAAGAAAATTTTTACATCTCTTGCTCCAGAGTGGACATATTTGGACACCCAGTCTTGACGGCGTCTTCCTTGACGAATCCCCGGATGTTTTGCTCCATGGCGGTGACTTTAAAGAAAGCCCTATTTTGATTGGATTTAACAAAGATGAAGGCACCCTTACTGTGCCAATTTATTACCCTGATTATATTAACAGTGAAGACCCGCCATTTATTGATCGAGACAATTTTGACTTTGTGAGTATCATATTACAATCACCATCGTTTTGTTCAACTTATTTTTGTTACTCTCAGTAATACCAATGGCCATGAAAACTGCATTTTTAAAGAGAAATGTTTTTGGAATTCACCTACTAATTATCTACTCACAAAGGCAAGACATGTCACAGACACCACTCAAGGTCCGTACCTAAATTTGGGCATTTGTCTCTGCTTTAGAAACTTTTTTACATTAGACTTCAGTTTCTGATCATTTACCCCGAAAACTTCCAGGGTAAGGATGTATGCGACAAGACAACTCCCACTGGAACAACTTTCCCTTGAACAGCTCCCTCGGGACATTTCGCCCCGGGCAATTTTCCCAATGAAAATTCCCACCCATGACAATTGCCTCTCTTCACCCCACTTCCCATACCAGAAGATTTGCAATTTTCCTGTTTGGAAATTGTCTGGAGGGAAATTGTCCTGGTGGGAATTGTCCCTAAGGGAGTGGGGGCTGTAGTCTAGGAGGAACCGCCTGGGAACCAAGGGTCACGGTGTAAACTAGGCCAGTGCAAGTTATAGATGTTTTGTAGGGAAGCGGTTAGGGACTGTAGAGAAAGCAGTCATCTGATGCACTAACAATGCTTGTTAAACAGACGCATGGTCTGATCATGTTTTGTGCGAACATCCCCCTTTTCAGCACCCCCATTCCCCTAGTTCAGTTGCCCTCGCCCTCTTGGTTTGGTCATGTTTGCTTTAATATCAGGAATTGCTGAGCTTTTAATAATCGACAGTTAGAAGAAAACAAAACACTCCAATATACAATTTTGACTTTGTACTGAATAAGAAGCTTCAACTGCCTCAATGATGATTAAGAAGGATCTCTGGAAGGTCCAACTAATTCCCCACTTTCCAAATTCTTGCTAAGATGATGTAATGATTCTTCACTTAACCAAGCAAGTAAACTGAATACTCTTGGGAAGTGGTAATTAGAATTCAGCGGCTGAACGCAATGCCCTGTCTTCGATTTTTGTCCAAATGTAGTGTTCAAGCGGTTTGATTTCAAACTTCCTCTCTTTGTCCCCCCAGATGACAAGTGACGTTCTCCGTTCCACCTTAGATTTTACGAATGAGCTGACAGAAAACGCTGTTAAACAAGAATATATTGATTGGTCACAAGCAAATAATTCAAGCGCCGATTTCTTTCTAACATTCCTTCCAATATATGGAGATAGTGCCTTTAGCTGTCCAGCTGTCGACATCATTCGGGCCCATTCTCGCTCCACTCAGCCTGTTTTCCAATACTTTTTCACCCATGTTCCCCACACGTAAGCTAATTTAATAAGTTCATTCGACTATGTATAGCCCAAATTGCTAGAATTCAAGAGAGCATATATGTTATCACAGATTGTATAGTTCAAAAGTGAAGTACTTCGATTGGGAATACAGGCTATTTCCGAATTTTGCGACATGAGTGCCGTACATTTCACAAACGTAATGAAAGCTTTCCAGATTTGCAAAAATGGGTGTTTCGAACGACCTTTCACTTGGATAACTAAGGACGATAATCACGATATAAATAACAAAATACCCCATCAAAGTTTACCCACTATGACCTGTTCTATACATGGGAGATAAATATTCAGTCCAGTATAAATTTTAACAATATGTTTAATACGAATAAAAGAAACTATACTTCAAATAAAGTATGGATAAAAACAATACATAGACAAGGTAAGTTCATCATACAAAAGATAAAACTCCATAACAAATCACGTTCTGATTGCAAACAAGCAGCGCTATAGACTGATAGATTAATTAAAAGGAATGTGTTTATATTGTGTAAAAAGGCATGCAGAGAATATTGAAAAAAGTTTAAGGTAAAAAGAAATGACCCTTGGCAGACTTCAAATTTAACAGCATATTGAAAATCTTGCAACTTGTTAGCCCCAATGGTGAAGGCCCTCCCGTCTAATAAGCGAGTTCGACTGTATTGGTATGCGATGCATGCTGGATAGGAAGGTGCACTACCACGGAGTCTGCCTGTGCAAGAGTAGCATTGTGTATTAGTAGACACAATTTTCGAGTTTAGTTCGTGGTTCACTTAACATCAATCGCGGGTAAAAGAAATTAGCTTTAAAGGGAAACTTCTTTTAAAGTAAATGTTTTAAACTTGAACCAGAATGGTTGAATAATATGAAGTTTAATTGTGGCAAGAAAAGAAAACAATCTCTCGAGGCGTTTGTATTTGTAGAAAAAGTTTCGTGAAATCGATCTGTTGGGACAGCAAAATCCCTGGATTGTGTTGTATTTCTAAACTCACTTATTCTACTTTCTACAGGTCTTACTTTGAGAGGGGTGATATGGGTACTGGGTGGTTTTTATCTGGTCACTGCGAAGATCTTCCGTTTGTGTTTGGATGGGGATTTATTCCTGACTTGAAAGATCATCACTTCATGTCAGCCGATGAGAAAAAATTGTCCAGGAAAATGATGAGATTTTGGGCCAATTTTGCAAGAACTGGGTAAATATACGAACCCCCTTGACAATATATTGCAATTTATCATTGGCTGTGAATGCAGTTATATGTGTCATGTATACATAGCATTAGGTCCCCAAGATTCAATAGGGCACGTTTCCTCCCAGACTTTCCAGAACACTTATGAAAGTCAGTGTTCGTTTTGCAGCCATTTCTTCCCTCTGTCGAAATTGAAAGGGTATCTTTTGAAAATTGTACCACTAGTTGTACAATCTCGCTTACCCTGATATGTAGGCCTTTGTAAGAGCAAGCCTGTTCTACGGTGCCTAAAGCAATCTGTTAGCCTGCCCAACGAGACCCTCATTGGTGTTTGCCACATCGAACTATCATTACTTTTTCGTGCACTGATGAGCAGAAGGAAAAACTTCCTACGCTCTGCAGGCTGCCGTCACGTTCTTATGTTCTTACAAGTTCTTTTATTTCCTCCCTCATCCTGCTGTTATGCATTGTGTTTTGAAGGCGTTAGAGTTAGATGAGGTTTACCGGCTTAGTTTCTAATCAATTAACATTATTTTTTCTTCGGAGTACAATAGCAATTCTATCCACAAAAATTGTTGTTAATCACTGCATTTCGAGTGAAATAACAGCGAAAACTTAGGCAACCCGTACATCTAAAATCTACCTAAAGCCAGTCTTATTGGTCAACGACATGAGCAGACCGGTGGAATTAAGACCAGATGAATGGCTAGGCAAAGAGACAGTTATTTCATATCTTCATATTACACGAAGGTTGTTGTCTGAGAAACTTAAGGTTTACCAGTTTATGTCTTCAGATTACTAAAAATTGTCCTTGATAAAGCTGCTTGGTGGAAGATACTAGAACAGTTGCTGACATTGGAGGAGAGGCTACAGGTTAACTTCACCCTTAAAATAATCGGTTTAAACATGAATTGACTGGGGACCAGTGTGCACCTAATCCGAATTTGGTCATATATTGATCAAGATTTGGTTCACTATTAATTCAATTGGTTCCATTTTAAACTAAATGTACTGAAACACTTGACTAATTTCGAGTAAGTGCCAAAGGACCGATTTTAAAGTGGTTGTTGAGGTAATTATGGCCATGTGGAACAAGAATATTGGTCCTTGGAAAAGTAAGTGCAAGAAATTGCCAGCTTCACATTGATAACACCATTGATATGTGTTATTTCGGAAGGGCTACCTAGGCCCGTAACCAGGGATGTAGTACTCGAGACCGATCTCGGCCTCGAGATCGGTGTCGAGACCAGTTTTTCCCGGTCTCGGTTTCGGTCTCGACACCCCGTGGTCTAGGTCTTGGTCTCGGTCTCGGACCCTTGCGGTCTCGGGAAGCTTTCCGGCCTTGCTTCGAGACCGGCATAAAAAGTCTTTTTTTTATTTTTTTAAATAAACTCATTTATTTTTCAAACTAGTTTTTAGTTCATTTACTTTCATCGCAAAATAGTTCATTGAGGAAAAATATCATTCATCCCAGCAAGTCCATACACTATATCAATTATGGACTGAACTTTCTTCTGTGAGCTAGTGAGTGGTTCTTTAGAGAGAAGGGCCACATTAGAAAAAACATAATTATGTTAAGTTATTAATTATGTTAATGTTTGGCATATGATAATAGAAAACAGTTGTATATATTGATGAGCTGGTGCGTTATTGATGCTACTAGGTCGTTTTTAGAGCACAAGGTAAAAAAGTCAGGTAAAAAAGTATTTAGAAAGTTGAGCAGTTTGTTTCAGTTTCCTATACAATATGTACATTTGGTCTCTGTCTCGGTCTCGGCCTCGGTCTGGACACCCTCTGGTCTCGGTCTCTGTCTTGGTCTCGGATATGCTGGTCTCGACTATACAACACTGCCCGTAACCACACTTGGAGAACAGGGGGTCAAATCAAGCTGGGGCGCTAAGTATAAGTTATTGCACAGGGGCCTGGCTATGCCCGCAGAGCAGGGAGGCCAAGCCAAGGAGCAGGGGGCCTGGCCCCTAAATGCCACCCCTTAGTTACTGGCGTGGGTTACCTTTTCAGGGGGAAACTTCTTTGGACAACCCTGTTTTGCAGTAGGTCATTCTTGGCGGGATGCATACTTTGACATGTGTTTTTCAGTAATTGTCCGTACGTAGCTCAAGTAATAATTAAAGAAACCTCTTTCACACAGTCAAAAATTGTCAAAATTTGGAACCGTCTGGACTATTTTCTCTTCTAATCAGCGATCCCAGTAAGATGCTGTCCTCAGATCCTCTAGGAACGGGCGAAATGGAGTGGCCACGGTATTCTGCACCTGATTTACTTTACAAAGAACTTTCCTTAAACATGACAATGGGCAGGGGCATCAAAGCAGACGAATGCTCACTTTGGAATGGCTTTCTGAAGGAGTTAGAAATGTACCTAGGTGGGTTTCACTTCTACAACACTTTTTACAGAAGAGGCGATCTGTAAGAGCAAGTGACATTTGTCCTCCCGTTTACAGACTTCTCAATATCATCTATTCATTTTGTCTTCCGTCGAATGTAAGTTTTCCATGCTGTTTTGGCAGTCGAGCATGAAAGCTCACCTCCCAAGTGTTTTCACCTCCAAAGCAAATTATTACTTACATAAAGTTAAAAAACCAAAAACATTTCTATTGAAAGAGCAATGTTGTAAAAATGAGAGATAGCAACTTCATACAATTCTGAATGCTTTATCGAGAAAGCGTTACATTTATGGGTAGATGCAAGTATGTAGTGGATTTGATCTTGGGTTTGCTCAAGTCGAAATGAATTCACTCCGTATCTTAGCTGTGGGAATTTTTCACAATTTGCCAAAGATTATTATGAATGATTTAAAACATATTACGAATGCTTTAAAGGGCATATGCTGTCCTCACTGGCTTATTTCAAAATGTCAATTGACAATGTTATATGTGACGTCACACTTGAAAAAAATTTTCTGTCAACCTGTTTGGAGTGAAAACAATATCTTCTGGCTCCCCTCTCTGCATACGCTTGATCCATGCATACGAGATAGATCAGTGGCATAGTTAGAGGAGGGGGCAGGGGAGGTCGCCCCCACAAAGCCTCCGAAGGCCTCTGTCGGAAATTTTTACGACCTTAAATAAAAATTCTTACGACGGAAATTAGTGGCTAAAATTAGACAACACTTCTTATGTTTTTAAGCAGAATTGCACATCGAAATGGTTAACTGACAAGGCCTGGAAGTGTCATTTAAGGCAATCTCGGAGATATTTTAATCTATTTTTTTCCTCGCGCTATACGCCAGATGATTGTGGCGCTACGCTTAGATAGTACAACATTACTTCAAGATAATAATCTGTTGGAAATTTTGTGCTTTTGCCCCCCCCCCCCACACACACACACACAAAAATATCTAGCTTCGCCATTGCGAGAGATCGACCGTGAAGATCAGCGCCGCCAACACCTCTTTCTTTGTTTTGAAGTCGATTTGCTTAAATAAGAGAAGGTACCAGACTTAATTAGACATGTACTAGAATGATTCCGCTGTTTGTACAGCTGCCCTTCCATTTATCAGATAGCTCAACCAGGCAGCTGTGACCAAGTGTCCTACCTTTACATGGAACCGGTGTCAATTATTCAACTTACTGCGACTGCATTGTCTTTCTCAATAAGTTAATTTTATTTCAAATCTCACTTCGATTTTTTTGTTTGAGTCTTCTGAGCCCACCAATTTTTTTTCCATATTTTTAGTGTCAATGGATGAATCTGAGCTACAATGGAGAGAAGATTATAATACCTGGAAGAAAGATCTGAAGGACTGGCAAAGCGAGTTTAGTTCATTCAAAAGCAGAGACAGTTGTTATTGAAAAGAGTGGAATTAGGCTAAATACATTTATGTGTTTGGACCACACAGGGCCAGCTTAGTATATATACTTGGTGGGGAACATTTACCCCTGACCCACCCCGTCCTCATCGTTCTTCAGCATCGTGCCCCTTAACACTGGCAGCATGTATCGAGTTATGTTCTACTTTCTGAGGCACACATCCTAAAACCTACAAACAATGGCAGAGATCATCTGATACCACTATATGCATGAACCACATTTGAAGTGATTTCTCGTCTGTAGATTAGTTTTGATAATGAATATACATATTGCAAGGCGGAGCTAATCTGTAAGGTAGATTTGCAAATCTTTTCACTTTCCCACAGTAAGTAAATGAGTGAAGTTAAAGGGAAGGAAATAACGCAACAAAGCCACGTTGACTTTGCCGCGTGAAATATGTATGTTAAATTAGACCAGGGAGCTGTCTTCCAGCTCCCTGATTAGACATACCTTGGTCGATTGTTTGTTGAATGATTATGATTCTTATGAAGCTCACCTGCATATATGTGAAAAACCATACGCTGGAATGTATGAAGTACTTGAAAGAATGCTTAGAGTAAATTCTCTTTCACATATGAAAAACAACATGCAGGTCATGCAGAAAACCTTTTTGGAATCCCCTTAATGCGAAATATTTGAGATCTGAAACATCATGTGTCTTGTTGGGAAAGTAAGAGGACAGTCGTAAGATGATTTAGCTGATTTCTGAAATTGAGTATAGATAGTTCTCAGTGATTTCACAGCCAGGGGTTAGCAACCGCCATGTCTGAGGGCAAGCCTGTAAACACATGCCGGGGTTGCCCTCAGACATGGCTGAAATAATACACGTGAAAAGCTCGTATAACGTCACGTGAGAACTATCTATAAGGAGGCTTCTTATTTCCTTCAATATTTGATGTTGACGCCCTCTGTCTATCAGTGGCAAACTGTTAGTACCTGTTGCTACACCTGAAGTGGTAAAGGTTAAATGTGCACGCACTTTATGAGGTACCTTTTCATTCGAGAATGTATTTTCTTAGGTATATACCTCTTGAGGTATAATAGCCCCATTAGTTACCAGGTTGTAAGTAACAAACAAAATTTTAAAAGTGCACATAATTTAGCATAATTTTAAGCTCTAGAAAATTTCAGAAGAATTACAGAAATGGTCGTCCGTCAGAACTTTAAGAAAATGTTTCGCACAATCTTGTTAATGTCAAATGTATAAACAATGTTAGCACACATTTGTTTTTCTGAGTGTCCTTTCTGTTTTGAAAGCTTATTTTAAAACACCTTTTCTCAACTTGAATCCATCCAGGCCGACACAACCCGCACTGTGTGGTGTTCATTCAGTATAACTGATCTCTCTTCTGGAAAACGTATGCCGCCCTCTTTACCCACAGTACTACTGTGAGTGGCACAGTAGTTTGCACTTCGTTTTAGCTTTGGGCAAGATTGGGCCATATAACTTGTTTGATGGGCCAGAGTGAATTGTTTTAAGAAGACAAAGTCTGATATTTAACAACTGCAAACGTTATTTTATGATTTAATAATCATATAGCACTTCACAAATCGTATTATTAATAGCACACCTTTGTCGAAGGACGATATGTTTAACATGATCAAGATGAGAATATTTGTTTTAAAGATGAAAATAGCTAACGCTCTGCTCAACAAACAAAACTTTAAAATATCTGCAGGAATCTCTATTACGTGGATAGTTTTGGTAGCCTAACAACTTTAGACCCATCCACATACTGAGAAGGAAGGTAACGCTAATGGGACCTTTCATTATGTTTCGTCTGTGTCTGATACTGGGCATTTTAACATGGCTATTATGTAATGCTGAAGCAGTTCCCTATGTCACAGTTCAACAAGGTAGACTCTTTGGAGAGACCATCGATTTTAATGAGGACGGTAAATCTACACTATTAGATGTTTTCAAGGTAAGAAACAAAATAAGGTGATTTAACTAAAGTTCAGATCTAAGATCCAATCATAAGTGAAAGTAATTCAAACTTTATTCGGCGGTCTACGTCTTTCTCAGGAAAACTTGAGTAAAAAGATACAAAACACAAATTTTAGAGTTAAGAAAATCAGACTAATTTGTCCAGATTACTTCCGCCTTACAAGCATGAAGTATTACTAAGGTTACAGCCCAATTTACTTAATTGTCTTGTCAAATTAAAATACTGAGATGATAATGAAAAGTAAGCCTGTTTCGTTTACAATATTTGTGAAAAGTATGGGTGGTAATAGTCAGGTGATTCAATTTACATTATTGCCCTGATTGCAATTTAAAGCGAGATACAACTGTTTTAACCATTTAAACAACGGAAACAACGTCGAGTGTGTTCCCAGACTAGTTCAAGACATGAACTGGGGACCATTAAGCAAGTTTTTATTTCAATGGAGTCAAATATTAACATTTTATGCCTCAAAATATAAAACAGTTGTAAACATGAAAACAGCATATAAACATTATTTTTAACACAAAAATATGAAAGATTAGGACTATACCATCTGATCGTGACAGGTGTCTCTTTCACCTATTAAAAAATAATAAATAATAGGAAGCAAAAGATGAAAGACCTTTTCATTGGTCAGATATTGTCTAGCAGTAGTTGTAAATAACAATAATAATAATAACAACAACAATGTAAACAATAACAACAACAGCAATAATAATAATAATGAAACTACCATTGAACGAGTTTAATATTTTAATCGGAATTTTGAAAGGGAAACATTTGTAAAGTAAACTGAAACCATGAGCAATCAATTTAGTAGGAATGAGTAATTATTGTTTCACCAGGTGTTTTATATATTTCCAAACGACAGTTAGAAGGACAGCATAGTTTTTGCAAACACAAAGTTTCATTCTATATTAACATTTAATTTGCTTAGTTAGAAAAAAGGAATACTTTACTTATCATCTATTCCTTTTTTCTTAGTTTTCTATTGTTTTTATATTTAATCTCCTTTTCATGGAACATCCCTCTTACTGATTGAAAATCCCTCTTTCTGATTCAACGCTTAGAAACTACGATTATAGATTTTACTCGTTTTCAGGGTATCCCATATGCAGAACCACCCAAACGCTTTTCAGTTCCAGAGCCTAAAGGAGCTTGGGCTGGGGATTGGAATGCGACATACTATAGGCCCTCCTGTATGCAGTCACAAAAAGATCCATGGAGGATCTGGTATAGGCCGACTATCAGCGAAGATTGTCTATTTCTGAATATCTTTGCGCCAAATCCAAAAGTAAGTAAATTACAAATAGAATATAAAGCTTCCACTGTTGCTTTTGAAGTAATCTAAATGCTCCTTATAATGCTCCTTATTTTAACGGATTTTTAAAGAATAAATTGCATACAAATGTACAGATAGCAAACAGTGAGATTCATGACTATCTGACTATCAAGATTACATTGGATACAAAAGCACAAGTTGAATGAATACATAGTTTTGTTTTGTTGAAAACGTAACAGCTGAAGGCAAGCTTAAAATTCCTACTTTAGTTATTTCTCACGAATGACATAATGTTATACCTGTATACGATATGTACAGTTCACCAAACCATTACCAATTAACATTAAGAGGACATTGCAATGGAATTTTAGTAATGTAAACTACAATATTTCCAGTATTGCTGTAACATAATGGAAATATTTTTTCACTGGTGTACGATTCGGGGGTCGAGGGGAGTGGGAGCTGAAGCGAACTATTTCTCGTGCAGACTATGGGAGAAATCAGGCAGTTTTCTCTGGCGGTAAAGGTTTTTCTAGGGCAAAAATGACTCATTCTCCCAGTAAAACTGTCCCATAGGCCTATCATTGTTTTAACCGTTACTATTACCGACTGGATAAAAGCGGTGACATTTGAGACCGTGACGATGACGCCTAGTAACCGGGAGGGTTCAATCGATGGTCGGGTCAAAGTAAGGTGGAACTTTCATCAAAGAGCAATCTACGGGTTTTTTTCAGCTGAATTGGCCTTTCAAAAGAAGCCAAATTTGATCTAAATTGTTGAGTTGGTTAACCACCCATAGGTTTCGCCCACATTCGTAGTCAGTAAGCGTGGTGAAACAACTGCCCCTCAAGGCCAGAATTATAACTTTAAAGAAAGTTGATCAGCATTAACATTTTCTGACGTTTCATCAACCCAAGTTCAACGTTTTATGAGTCAAGTCGATGCATGAGCGTTGCGCAATTTCTTTCACTTGTTGTCAGTAATGTTGAACGTAAAAACATGTAAAAGGCATTCTGGTAAATCTTGCATTCAATCTTTGCAACATTATGTACGATTTTTGAGATTTAGCACCACATTTTTACCAAAACGTGATTAATTCGGTGTCAGAGCTGCATGTTGAAGAGTTTCCAGAATGCTCCGGAAGTGTCAAATTCCAGGAAAGTTGCCTATTTGAGAAAAAACTGAAATGCTGAAAATTTCACTGTCAGTCTCAATTATGATTTCAAGGCCCCCAATACCTGGGATATCGCATATAAAGGGTTCCCTTTCTTCCCAAATAAACCTATACGTGTCCTTTCACAACTCAGTGACAAACTTATTGTAACATGGTCCTCCGTCAAAAACCATTCATGAAATAGGATACCCGGGTACACTCATTCAAATTGGGTTGACGGCATTTTCCCTTTAAATCAAATCAAACTTATCTTTCTTCTTGAAATCTTAATTTCTTTCTAAAGCATGAAATATAAAAGTTAAGAATGTTTAATTAAGTGCAACTTTAAGGTCTCAAATGTGTCATTTTCTCCCATCTGGAAGACATTTCAACCGAAAGTTTTCTTGCAGTCTTACGCTACGGCTATACGCGCCTACCGATGGCGGTTCCAACATTTGCGTGCTAAGAGCGCTAGCGTAGAAGCCCGCAAGCGCAATTTTTTTTCCCACGAGGTTATGGGCAAATCATGCCAATGGACCAATCAGCTTCTTGGAAATAGGCCACACCGATAGTTCCAAAATGACAGCATTCCTACCCTTTTATTGAAATTCTGACACCGGATTATGAAAGAACAGGCCAAATAACCACGTGACCCTAACCTGAAAAACAATCCTAACCATGATTTTGCAACAAATTTGAAAAATTTTGAAAATCAGATTTGCCCATTACCTCGTGGGAATAAAAATTAGGTAGCTCGCACCTGGTACAAGCCTTTTAGAGATGCCATGCTAAGCCGAAAATTTCAGTAAATAATTAAAATTTCAGATGATGTTATTAGTTCACAGCTTTAGCAAAGATAACACCATTTTAGATGTAGGAAAACTTAGAACAAGAAACATTTCTCAAAAAGTACTAGTGTCATCCGTCCCCTAAGGCAACATCCCCTTCAGTTACACCCTAACACCCTACTAAAATAGAAAAATCACGAAAATAATGAGGATTTCTAAAAAATATAATCAATTCAACGCTTTACGTGCTTTACAAAAATGGCACCATTTTGCATCCAAGACAAATACATTCTCAAAGAGTATAGAGCTTCATCCCCTTCTGTTAGACACTAAGCACCTCTTGACTTACGCCCAGCCAAAAATAGGAAAAATATCACTAAATATGATAGATTGTAAAGATATAATCAATTCAAGGCTTTGCAAACGATAGCACAATTTTGCATCCTAACCAGGCCTTATGTGTACTCTTCCCCTCAGCATCCTCCCCTAGGATGGCACTCATGCACAGGTGAAGAAGGAAGTCAACCGTTTGTAGGCACACCACTTGGTGCTCCGCTTAGCTAGGGTCATGAACTGCCCCCTAGAGATTTTCCCAGGCAACTGCCCTGAACTCTGTTAGCTTTCGTGTTTCAGAAAGATCAAATATATGTGAAACTATTGTCGTGGCTAACCAAATTTCTCTCGGTGGAAACGGAGAGTGAGAAATTACTCAAATTTTTAATAAGACTGACTAACCGTGTCCCACCGAAAGAATATAATGAAGGGAACATGTAATTTATTCACTTAATATAAAATAGCAGGTTGAGCAGTCATTTGGGAAATCACTTTGGTACTACTCAGATTACTCATCGTTAAATATTTCTTCTTTTTGTGGACCTGGTGCAGCGGTTTTTTTTTTTTTTTTGATCTGCAACTTATTGTTACAGAACGAGTAGATTTTTACACATGCTTCGGAAAAATACAACATGATTTTCCAAGTCGTCTAAGCAATGTACCGTGACGTTCAAAAAAAGAAAAAGGCAATATAACAGGCATAATAGAGTGACATTCAAAATTTCTAAGTAATATTTCGGTTTTCAATATAGTTTAAAAAATTAATGTAAACATTTTACATTTTTGCAATAGACTTAGTCGAGTTGATGAATAATTTGGATAGATGGAGTCCCTTTATTTGCTGGGCAGTAAATATCGTTTGAAATACTTAGCCTTTGGGTTCCGTTTCCATAGGCTACTGCGACCTTCTTTTCCCATGCGCTATCTGCCTGCTCTACCTCCCTGTCCTATGAATACGAATCCGTTTTCGACAGGTCAACAAATTCCACTCAAAGACAGGCGTGGAGCACTTAAAAGAATAGAGTCACAAAGCTTCACTTATATTTTACATTCACCAAAGCTTAATGTTGATCATAGCACTTCTTTTATGTTCTAACTAACTTTGTCTTGAAAATCAAGATGGCTGAAAGTTGCCTCCATTACGGTAAATCTGTTTAATGCTCTGAATAAACTAAAGTGACATTTGCTACAACCAAATTCGTTTATTTTCAGCCAGCGAATGCTTCAGTAATGGTCTATATACACGGTGGTTCTTATGTAGCTGGGTCGGGTAATGTAGAGGATTATTCCGGTATTTCCCTAGCGGCCTTCGAGGACGTCATAGTTGTCGTAATCAACTATCGTCTCAATGTATTTGGATTTCTGTCGACAGGTAAGAACTTGGGGCTTTGACTATTCAGTAAAATGTTAGAGCATTGAAGTGTAGGAAAAGGTCGAGTGAGCCTTTTGGTTACAACTTATTTTTCAGCCCCCTGAACAGGCCAGCTACTATAACTTTGATAAATGTCTTAGAGGCATTTACAATGCATTATTCTGTCGGCAAATTGTTTTCCAAATTCGGACACAAGCAGTTCACTCCATGTGTTACAAAGAAAACTATCAATGAACCTTGGAAATATGCTCCATCTGGATGTTGCGAGTAAAATTGATTACCTATCTCAGTGGTTCCCAACGGGGGCGTTTTCACAACTCAGGGTCGATGAGCGCTAAGGAGGCGGCAGGGGGCGTTCAGTGAAAAAATGAGGTATTAAATTTAAACCACTTCTTCACAAGATTCCAAAAGGTTTCCTCTAGCTAAGTTCTCAAATTGGTTCGCATAAAAAGGAGATAAAATGAAGTCAACAAGTGGAGTAGATCTAACATTTCCTCCTCAGGTGCACTACAAAGTTTGTGAATTATATTTACTGCCAGATGTCAAAAAATGGCATCAACCCGTGTTTAATTTCAAAAATTTCCTGGCGAGGACCATTCATATTCCCATCACTAGCCGAGAAAACTGTAAGCAAAAAGACAATGGCTAAAAGTGTTTTCCTCGACTGTAGGTTTTGCCTTGCTATCCATAGACATCACATACAGGTAACTGCGGCGAAGTGATAGATAACTTGTGCAATGTAGTATGAAGTAAAACGTTAAAATGTTTCAGGAAAGCAATTTTCGGTGAGCCAAGCTTTCGGCGTTCTTGTTTTACTGTCTGTAAGGCAGCTTGTGTGACAGTTGTTCAAAGCCCCATGCAACCCATGCCATCCTTCTTCCTCCTACCCACAAAACAATCCCCTTGCAGCATAAAGGGAACTTCCGTTAGTAACTACTGAAGTACAAAATGGCCTAAGGGGTGTTTTGTAATCTCTTTAGAGCGCATTTAAGCTTATCAGGTACTCGGAAGATAGTCAAAATTTGACGTACGTGTGCTTCATTCTTGAATCAACAGCCCCTCCTAGCCCCCCTCCCACTGGGACGTTACCCCTCGACCCCATTAGAGGCTCTGGGGGCGTTCCACACTTCTGCAGCCAATTCCAAAACCGTTTGTACTACCATGACTACGATCAAGCCTTCACGCTTTCTTTCATTGTTAACGGTTAAGTGTTCATTACAAAACAAAAATTCAACATGTGTTTTCATTTCTGTCGTTTCATGCACAGCAATAGTGTGTTATAGAAGGGATGAGGGCGTTTGCCCAACACAATTCGGTTAAAAAATGATGAGCTGAAAACAAAAGTTGGAAACCGCTCATCGTATCCTGGTCGTTGACTGGTGTTTCTTTCAGAACTAGAGTTTGGTATGTCACTATAGTCTAAAAAGAAAAAATCACTGAAAAAAAATGACAATACCATTACGACAAATCGTCATAAACCCTTAATCTAGCCTAGAAGAAAGTGTATACGTAACTCTGCAAGGCAGCACACATTTGCAACAGCGAGGCATTTTAATTTGTAGGTTTCAGCCTGCTTATATAAACTGTTGACTATACACAAGAAAGGAGAGGAGTAAAAAATTATGATGATTGCTACGAAAGTGAAAACCTCACGTTAATATTTTATGTTGAACCAATCCAAAGTGAAAACCGAACCCAATTTTGTCGACTCCACATGCTTTGAATGTTGTAAGTAATCGTGTGGTGAAAGTACCATATGGAATTTTTTTCTCACAGTCCTTTCGGGGCCACGAGGGAATCTGTTAACTGCCCCGGGCACTTCGTAATGAAGAGGCCATGTTGGCATTGACAATGGTTCTAATTTTTGTACAAACTACTCTGCGGCCCCTCGCAAAAACATCCCAGGCTACCTGAACCTCTCGAGTCCCCATTACTAGACACATCTATGCTGCTTGAGAGAAAGGTTCCTGTTGTTCTTGGTAGAGGTCAATGGTTATTTGAGGTCACCAGATGTCAAAAACCAAAACCTTTGTTCATAGGATATTTCAAGATAGAAGATAGGAATGATGGACACCCCGCATTGCATAGTATAGCCCGCCACTGCCCAACACCACCCTGCATCGCCCGCACCATGCAAAAAAAAAAAGAAAAGAAAAGCTTGACACAAACTACTTTTGCGAGAAAGAATTATAAAACAGAAGTCCTGGTTGATTCCTTGCCAAAGGAAAAATCTATGCAATCTATGCAATCATGCTAGCGAGTGTATGTATGTATGTATGTATGTATGTATGTATGTATGTATGTATGTATGTATGTATGTATGTAGGCCTCTGTTTATGTAAGTGTGTATGTGTGTGATTGTGACGCTCAGCTTGTAAATAGTCAGACATGATGGAAACTTTTCATACTTGGTACATAGAGTTGTCATATTGAGAGAAAAAATGTTAGTTTTTGGGTGGAGCATGTTCAAAGATCATTTAATTGAAGTCACCACAGCTCAAAAAATTGTAAACCCCAAATGTCCAGACATGAATGATGGATACTTTTTAAGCTCAGTATATAGATCTGTCATATTAAGAAAAACCCACTAGTTTTGGTTCATTCGAGGTCAAGGATCACAAAAATCCTGTCGTTTTAGGTGGAGGTCTGAGGTCGTAGTGAGGTCACTAGAGGTCAAACGGTGAAATCCTTGTTAATGCGGTATCTCATAAATAGTTACCTTGACGACTCTCATAGATGAGAATGTGGATGGTCCAAATTGTATTCACCAAACCTATTAGTTTTCTCAATCAAAAGGTTATTCGAGTCTGGGTCAAAGGAAGTCAAATTGTGAAAATTTCGTAAATACAATAGCCTATCTCAAGAAGGATAAGCTTGAGGAATGTCATACTTTGTATGTAGATGCTCCACATTTAATTTACAACCTCTATTGTTTCTGAAGGAAGCCAAAGATCATTTGAGGTCACCAGAGGTCCAACTGGGGAAATAATAAACACAATATCTCAAGAAGGATAACTCTGAAGGATCTCATACGTCGTATGTGGTACTACACACTAAGTTCATGTATCCTATAATGTTCGGTAGATGTCAAAGGTCATCTGACCTCATGAGGTCAAATTATATAAATTTATATAAATTACATTAGTCAAATTATGAAAATCTGGTAAGCAAAATATATCTCATAAACTTTAAATAGTACATGTAAAGGAATTACACTCTGTCAGAGCCCGGCACCGCCCATCACCGTCCTGCGCCTGGTAGAATAGAAGAAATTGACATGGACTATTTTCCGGCAAGAAATCATAGAAGGGACGTTCTGGTTAAGAAAAGTGTTTGGGTTATCTTCCAGGCAAAAACCTGAAACTATTCCCAACAGTAGACTGTTAAGTCAACTGATTGTATAAAGATAAACGATGAGGCTGACCCCGTCCTTAAAGAAATTAGTGTAAGTTTAGTAAAATCAAGAAAAAAGGTCAAGCTATTTCTCCTTATCATTGAAGGAAGTAAGCGTTAATATTGTGCAAGTAATCAACAAAATGTGCTGTAAAAATAAGGATTGAGTCAGCAAGCCCTGCGTATTAAGAGTTTCGAATCTATAGCCGGACAAAGACCCAAAAATGTTAATGACTCATTGATTCTTCATTAAAAAACGTTAAAAGCATTCTGTTATTGCTGTATTAGCCCATCTACTAAGATTGTTTTAAACAATCTTTTTCAATTAAAATTATTGAATTAAGAATATTACTCATAAGTCAATTCATTCAAGTTGTCCACCAATGTATGTTATATGTGCTATTTCGTAGGTGACGACTCATCGAGAGGAAACTATGGTTTCTTTGACCAAGCAGAAGCTCTGAAGTGGATTAGAGCAAATATTGAAGGTAAGCAAACAACTATAGATTCAAATCTTTAGATCTATACAAGATTACACATCACTGCATATTTTATGTCAAATACACACGGGAATTTCAAGTAATATTCTGTCATTTAAAAGTATGCGGGCATTAAACCAAAGCAGTTACTTTACTGTACAGTGATACATGGAGATCCCTGTAATGAAAAATGTATTGTTTATTACTGGAACTTACCTTATCATCTTTCACTGCTCTCACTCTTTTCATCTTTTTTGAGTTTTCTCACTAGGTCACGAACAATGATGCAAGGAGTTGCATAGTGTAATTACTTTTTTGTTTATCCGATAGAAGCATCTGTTTTAGTACTTATAGTGTGGTGTGTTATGTAGATATTTTCCAAGTAGTCAACAGCTACTTTCGAAACTATGCTTTGAGGGGATCTGTTTTAGTACTAATGATGTGGTGATTTTCCAAGTAGTCAATAGCTACTTTCAAAACTATGCTCTGAGGGGATCTGTTTTAGTACAATGGTGTGGTGATTTTCCAAGTAGTCAATAGCTACTTTCGAAACTATGCTCTGAGGGGATCTGTTTTAGTACTAATGGTGTGGTGATTTTCCAAGTAGTCAATAGCTACTTTCAAAGCTATGCTCTGAGGGCATATCAACATCACAACTGTCTTTAGAGGAAAGGTTAAACAAATAAAGGATAAAAGAAGACATAGTCCCACCTTTCAAGCCAGGAATTTGCATATACAGGGTCATTCATAATCTAGGTACAAAAAATAATTCAAATGGTGAACATTTGATGAATTCTGATTGGAATTTGCAGCTGTTTACAATAATTTTTAATGTTTTTACACAAAATAGGTGGGTATGACATGTACATATTGACAGAACTTTAATTATAAAAAGCAAGTGTATTGTAAAAATAGTAAGGCTCTGCTTCCGGAACCTGTTCATGATTTCTGACACAGAAGGAACATCCTAAACCTATGCCAAACTTAAGTACATTGCTCTAAAATGTAGAGGAAGACCCCGAACAAAAGTCGTGGCAGTGAATACATTAAACACACATCTTTGAACGTCGCAAACAGCTTCTGCTGTGAATGCCTTTGTCGCCCCAATCAAGTAACATTTTAAGACAACATTCCACCTTATTTCGTATGTAAAGTATAATGTTGGACTGGATTAGTTAGTCAGATGAGGTTTAACGTCCCAGTTTCCAACCAATTGGTTCAAGTCGAGACGACCACAGCCTTTTTTCCAGTTGTGGCTCACTGGCTTGTTTTCCCTTCTCCATTGCTTATGCTGAGCACCAAGCACAAAGGTAGTAGGTTCCATTTTTAAAGTCTTTGGTATGACCCGGCCAGGATATGAACCCTAGACCTTCCGGCTGCAAGTCGGATGCTCTAACCACTTGGCCACTTCAGTCGGTTAATGTGTTGGACTGGAAGTGTTATACATCACATTTCGAATTCGTCATTCTTGCAGCTTTTGGCGGCAACAAAACAAGTGTGACCATTTTTGGCGAAAGTGCCGGAGCGGGAAGCGTCGACTTTCTTCGATTATCCAGATACAGTTGGAATCTATTTGACCGAGCCATACTGCAGGTTGGAACAATCAATTTCTTCAATTAGAACTTCAATTGAAATTTGAAAGGATGAGAGCGTCGTTTGTCCATAAATCGTGGGGTTGGACGCTTACTGACTCTTCCTTTTCTCTCTAGTATATGATGTTCAGTCCCGAATCCAAACGTTATTTCTTCCGGGTAGCATATGAAAGTGGAAGCTCTTATATGAACGGCGGGTAGCCCCTGAGGGGTGGTTCGGGGAGAAATTTCATATCTTCTCTGGTTGCCTATTGAGCATTTTTAAAAAAGTAAGCAGTTTTGCAGTTTAGGCACTTTGGACATTAACTTAAGAAAAATAATGACCAGGTAATGTAGTTATTTCCTGTAAATTCTAAACGACAAAAGTCTCCTGTGCTCGACTCCTGGATCTGCTATTCACTTTACCAATCTGATGTGCCGAGTGAGTCATGTAATGACCGGAAGCATACACTGAAAACCAATTTTAATTACACGTACGCCATTCATTATGAAAAATATCTAATAGTTGAGTTTTTTTTATACTGAAGGCCTACTCTTAGCACAGGAGCCATGGAATTGATAGCCCGTCAGGGTTCCTTTTCATCAGTGTCGGGGCTACGAAAAAGTGGGGACTTAATGTGTTAACAAAATTGTACGACCTCAAAACCCCTTATTTTCTGACAGTGTTAACTTTAAGCCCAAAATCTATAACAGGAGTTTGTAAATGGCGTCATTCCGTTAGGTAACATCTATAGGCCTAATCTGTGGGTCTTTGGAAAGACAGTATAATGAAAAGAAAAACTGACAAACCAATGATATTAATAACTACCGTGAACAAGTTGTCATAAGATGCATAATGTGAACTATAGGTAATTCCTACAAGGAAACAAACCTGGTGTAACTCGGTGTTGTACCCCCTCCCCCACTTCGGTGTGGTTTCAGTTTACACCTGCCGTGGGAGATAGCCCACAGGAATTGACATCAGAAGCAATTGACCCTAATTTAATTAAGAGCCAGTGATAAACTTTCTTTCCAATCTGACTTCTTCTTAAAGAGTGGAACAGCTATGGCGGCTTGGAGCTACCGTAGTAATCCTCCTTTGGAAATGGAAGATGCCTTCGCCCTAGGGAAATCATTAAATTGCGTGACGTCAGACACAGTGGAGCTCGTTGAGTGTCTTAAAGACATCACGGCTGAAAATCTCCTCTCTGCATATCTTAAAGTGAGTCATATTATGTTTTTTATATACATATATCTGTACATAGATTTAACATTTTGATAGTTGGAGCAAAGTCTATATCCAAAGCCAAAGAAACAGCCAGTCGTAAAAAGTTAATCAGACGATTGTAATCATTTTAACTTGATAAACGAAGTATCAAATTGTTCTTCAGCTGTGCATGATAACGTTAGCAGGCCCCCACAGATCAAAAAATATCCCTTGCTTGAAAAGGGCAAGCTGTCTAGCTGGAAAAAGGATTTAAAAATAGGTCCGTAGCAACATTTTTCGAACTTTGGATATTATTTTTGTTCTTGCTATGATACGTGAGTTGTTTTCCCGGTTCTGTCTTATATCAGAGTGTTTCTTCTTTCTTATTCCTTTATTATGGGTGGAGGGGGGATACTCTCGTCAAGCCCTGCCCGTGGAAAGGGTATCCAGCACACTTGCCTTTTCACAACACTGCTAACCTGATGTTTTACAGTTGTATAGGCTACAATAGTTTTGTGCGCACTAAAAGCACATGGCCGGGTCACGAGGGAACTAAACAGACATTTGAGTAAAATTTTAACCTTATTTGGGTCAGACGAATCCTTATTTGGATCATTTTTGGACCCTGTAATTTTGGTCGGGTCCCTCCTGACCCACGTTTTGGTCAAAGTGACCGAACTTCTTTTTACAGTGTGTGAGTGAAGAACTTTCCATTCTTTCAGCATTTTCACAAGCGAACATAACACACTTTTGAGGGGAAGGAGCATTTACGCTTTTTCAAAGTGTCATAAATGACGATGATATTTGCCTCATCACTATTAACACTTTTAAAACACCATCTAGAAGATAAAGGGGCCCAAAGAAAGAGTATGTTTGTGAAAATTATGGATCACGCCTTACGTCATCATGCTGTTGTGGAGAAAAGTAACAAATAAAATTGAAGCATGCTAGATCAAGTCGTTCTCATGTTGACTGTCCTGTCTATCAATATATTCAAGACTTTCTCCGCGCCCTGAAGAATTTGTTAGGAAATGAATTAGCGTGACCATTGTGCTATCTCTCTTGCTGGTCTCTGAATATATAAACCATGTTTGGCAATAGGGAAGGGTATAAGTATAGGTCGGGATGTCTGCATCGACGGTGTGTGCGCTAAACGTTTCTCCAAAAGTTTGTCACTGCTTCTGATTAACGTACTTAGGGTGGCACTCCAAAAACTTTCTTATTACCTTTAAGAAGTGGGTCATCTGTTCCAACTACCAAATTACAATATTTTACAATGTTTCAAATCTTAAATTGTAATTAAAACGTTTCAAAACGTTGTCACAAGGTCAAAATATTGTCACACTAGACTCAAAACGGGCACGGCGAAAATGATATGGCGTAAAAGTGAATTTGAGTTTTCTAAGTCATGGTTAAGCGAATACTATAGTGTAAGTCGTCCCTTTCTATAATTTTTGGGACATAATGCAAATGGGGGATTCTCCATCATAGGTATGGAAGCGCTGCTCTTCTCTACCTTGAGTCACATTGCTTGTCATTCTTAATTAAGTGGATCCGCCCTGGATAGACACTAACATCTCCCACACAAATTTTTAAGAGCCCCTTTCATTAGCAGCAACCAAAGGTAATGGGGATGGTAACATGATGTGCCCCACCTGGACAAAGGATGGTGGGGTGCGCAAAAAGGCCTTTTCAGCACTGTCAATACGGCATGATATAACGATGTCATCAGTGCTGAAGTGATACTTTAAAGTACATATAAAAATTTGACAAAATTTGCCACTTATGACTTGTTTCATGTCATGTGACATAATATTTTAATTCTGATATCTCAAACACTACGGAAGTTAGAGGATAGCGTTTTGTCGTATACCATCTGGTAAACCTCTCAGCTGCCCCAACTTGTTTATAATGGCAATATAGTTTCCATGGAAATATTGTTTGATATTGTTTGCCTTGAAAAATGACTTTTCGATATTGAATTTTACCATAAAACAGGGTAACTCAACTATGGCGCCAAATCTTGATGGTGTGTTTCTTCATGATCATCCACACAAGCTAATTGCTCGTGGTGACTTCAAACAATGCCCTATAATTGTTGGATTTAACAAAGACGAGGGAACTCTTATCATGCCATTCTTCTTCCCAGATTATGTCAATCGCAAACACCCACCTTACGTTTCTCGAGAAAATTCTGAGTTTGTAAGTATTCTTGAAATATAGTACATCTTTTAACACTCTTCTTGTTGTATAAACGAATATAAATTTCTGGGAGAAATAATATTTTACTATACAACTTACATAACATTGAATAATAATACAATCTGCCTTATACCCACTTATTTGCTGTAACGTTCGAATATATGTTTCATGTGTTGAGTGTTAACGATTAAGTGCCTTATCAGCTAGTCCGGGTAACCCCTGTGATAGGGTCCTTGCTGAATGAATAATAGACGCAATACAGGTCATCGTGGTAGGCATTGCCTTGAGTCCTAACTAGCTTGTCTGGTGACTAAAAAATCCTCGACAATGGTACCTTACAGTACCTCATGATCAGTTTAATCTTCTCAATGACATCCTGACTTTATACTCGTCAATTGGCTAACCGTAACCCCCACATTTCCTAAAGTAATATCGTTAAAAGATATTTTACTAGAAATAATGCACAATCATGTAACAAACTGAACTGAGTCAGTTTGTACAATGATGACCTTATTTTATTAGCACAACACTTATGTCTGCAGCCATGTGTGCAGTGGTACAATTATAAACGCGCTGTCACTTAGTTTAAAGTTGCAGTCGAAGCCGGTTATAGTTGACTGTCAGTACGAGAAATAATAAGACCGATGAGATGGTGCCCTAAAGGATGACGTGTTTGAAAAAAATCTCAAAAGTTACCAAGACTTATGTAAGAGATTATTGAGATTCGTGAACAGTCAATGTTTAAGAGTTTAAGGACAAAAATCAGGCGCGGATCAAGACATTTCCAAAAGCTGAAAGCCCCCTTGAATATTCTTCTTGATCAACAGTATTTGTTATTGTTAATGTGGCGAAAAGGGGGCGGAGGCCGGGAAACCCCCACCCCTTGGATCTGTGCCTAAAAATGAGAACCGTTCAAACACATTCGATTATCACAGATCCCCTCTCATGAGTTAATCTCCACATGTTTCAAATGTGTACGTTAAACATACTTGGAGAACATTCTGTACAGTTGAGCTATCATACTCTTATCGTATCTCCAGTGATTTTATGATCTCAAGAGTAAATTTACTGTAACAGCCTGACAGTGAGTAGATATATATGCTTAGCGAGATAATCAATACACTTAGAGGGGTAGATTTCTAAGCGCCGTAGAGAAGGACTTTGTACCCAATGTAAATAAATCAATCGAAAGAAGAAACTACACCGTCTCTTTAGATCATTAGAGGTAATAATTAAAATGAATCATGTGTACACAAAATAACTCTTAAAGGAGGAGTTTTTAATGAGACGTTTGGCCAGGAACATTCCATTTTTTTTATAATTTTCTTATTATAATATTTGCATTTTCTTATTATTTCTTAGATGAGGGAGAGAATTTTTCGTTTTCCAGGAGAATTCACAGAGAGACTAATAGAGGATACTGTAGATCAAAAATGTTTGGATTTATCTGCAAATGGAAACTCGAGCACTGATCACTTCTCAACATTTCTTCCCATCTACGGTGACTTTTCCTTCACGTGTCCGGCGATGGATATCATTCGTGCTCATTTTCGAACAAGTGAACCTGTATTTCAGTACTATATGACACATGTTCCAAAAACGTAGGTTGATAAAGTCCTCATTTTCGTGAAGTGGTGCTGTAACAACATTAAAGGGAAAGTGCAGTCAGCCACATAAAAGTACAGTTACCAAAGTATGCCAATGGTGAATACTAAATATTCAGCTAGAAAGTATTCTTGTTGAAATTTTGAATACAGTTTACACGTGACTTGCAATATTTGCTACGTGAACCATTAAGAAAGGCACACGTGAGGAGATTTTGTTATTCGATTGATGTTTCAGGTTGGAGAGACTGTGTGCACCCTTTAAATCTTCGTCTGCTAGCTGCGTACATGAGTGACTTAGAAAGACATAAGAACACAACCTTGGTATTTGTAAATAAACGTCATACTGGAAACGGAGAACCTGACAAGAAGTCAGGCCCGTACTCAAATTTGGTAGTTCGTGCGTAGGGTCCGAGGCCCTACCTTTTAACATCGTAGGGTCCAAACGGTAGAGCTTTGACCATAACTGGTAGTAATGTCCATGAATTTTGAGGGTAGCATCAAATTATAAATTCAATATTTGACTCTTGAAAAAGAAATACTAATCATAATTTGCATCCCCTTCATTCAAGAGGAGGGGGTCTTCAGACCCATAGACCCATAGAGTAGGATACAGGAACTAGAGTGCGCACTCCTAATACCGCGTAAGTAAATCCGCTGTGATTTCATGGGGACCCGTCTACCACACTGATCTACATGTAGATTAGTGGTCTACCATCATAGGTGGAGGCAAGAAACTATGCTGTGTGCGAGCATGTGTGTACAAACTGTACGGCGGCCGAGTCCCCGTGCGATCACAGCTGTTTCGGGAAGTGAGCACTCTAGTTCCTATATCCTACTCTATGCATAGACCCTACTGGCTACAAGTCTGCATACAAGACCGATTTACATAAATGTTTCATCCATTTTTCTCAGTTCTGGGTTGACAAAAAGTCCTTTCTTACTAAAACATTAAATCTGAATGCACAAAGGGTATTTTAAATACATTATAAAAATATTGTAACTTTCTATAACCTGTCCCAAGACACCACAGCGAACACATGCAAAAAGAGGTTACAGTCGTATAGTCCTACAACCTATTGGTTCTGTAGCAATTTGTGTCACACCCAAATGGTCCTACAGCTAATTGATAATACAACTAATGAGATTTTGTATTATATGGGTGTATTCACTGGAAGACTTGTGGACTGCAAGAGCAATGGGATGTTTTAACGCAAGTTCAATGGGCTTTCGAACTATCGGACAGTCCCCCGGTTTTCAACAACATTCGTTCACGTTTTGCAGTTACTAAAAGAGTTGCGAATGGTCTTGCTCACTGATATAAATTAGTCTCAGGGTTACAAATTTATTTTGTTTATTTCTTTCATCGTTTGTCTCTTGCTTTTTTTTTTTTTTTTTGCTGAGGGAGGGTGACACCTTATCTAATCGGCTCAGTTTCATCAGCATATTTTTTAAAAAAAAAAAAATTCGCGCATGGTGAAAGGTACGTACTGCAAAAGTTAATTATTAGGAAAAACCACGAATTTTGAATGATATTAATTTTAATTTCGCAGATCATACTACGAATACGATGATGAAGGTACAGGATGGTTTCTATGTGGACACATTGAAGACATTCCTTTTGTGTTTGGATGGGCTTTCAATTCTGAATTAAAGGACCATCACTACATGTCAGCCGAAGAGAAGAAATTGTCCCGAAAAATAATGAGATTCTGGGCAAACTTTGCCAAAACTGGGTTCGTGGACTTACTATAGATTTGCAGCACAATGATAATGAAAAGAATAAAAGATACCTTAACTTTGGTAAGATATAGGACTTATGGGTGGAGTTGAATTGCTGATTAAGGTGTACAGCCTGCAGGGAAGTCAATCCGTATTCAAATGTGGGGGGACGGGGGACATACATGACCGCAAACCAGTTCCTTTGGTTTTGAAGAGGAGGTGTCTTCCTATAGGCCCTTTCCTCCCCCCCCCCCCCCTCGTATGATGACTGATGTTGTCCTGTTCTAATAAGAATTATTATTTCTAAGTTAACATGACCATCACAGATGATCTGCCAGGTGAAATACACGGAGTTCACGGAATTGCCTCAAGATGTTTTTTCATCATGTCCCAAAATAGATGAAACAAAGCTTCGCAGGGTGGATCATTGTCGGAGATCATCGACCCGACCAGGCCGTTGCTAGGGTGATATATTTTGGGGTGTGAAGGTCCCAAATTCCGACCGGCTGGATGTTTTTTGCAACTGAGTGGAGGAGTTAATATTGCACTTTGTTATGCACTCTGCGTTTTGTATACAGCAGTGCAGATTCTTCCTTTGTCACTACATAAATGTGTCGTCCTAGGGGAGGGGGCGTCCCCGTCCCCTTTGAAATTTGTGGAAAAATTAGGTGTCCTTACATGCAATCTGGTGCCACATATGTTACCTTCTGAAGTAAAATTTGTGTTAAATTTATGTATTTTTAGGAACTGAAAAAATAGGCATCAGTGAGGGGGGCATGGCCCAATGGGGTGTCCTCCTGCCCTTTGAAAAATTTTGAAAAATTCGGTGTCCTTACATGCAATCTGGTGCCAAATATGCTACCTTCTGAAGTAAAATTTGTGTTAAAAAATTTACGTACTTTTAGGAACTTAAAATCGGAATCAGTAAGGGTGGGCATGGCCGAATGGCCCTCCCCTCTGCGTACGCCACTGATTGAATGATCCCATGTTGATGCGAGGTCCCTACAGATATTTGGTGATGTATGTCTGATTTCGGAAAGTGTTGTGATCAGAATAGTTCCATGTATAATTACCTTTTTAATGGTCATGAGGAGTGCAAACCGTCACGCATGTGCGAGAAGCGCGCCGAAATTTTGTCATTAAGTAAGATTTCCCTGACGAAATCTACATTCAGAATCTGCATCGAGACACTTAACAATTGCCCAACAAACCTACATGCCACTCAAAAAGCCAGTCAAATAGAGCCACGACACTACTCTTTTACACAAATGTGGGGGGGGGGGGCATTTGATATTGTATCCCCCACCCATCGAAATGTGGGGGGACTTGTCCCAACATCCCCCCCCCCCCAGGATTGACGCCCATGACAGCCTGCCATACTGTAAGAGAGATTACCCGGTCAAATCACGATGGAACCACCTGAAACTTCCTGGTGACTCAAAATCTTTTTTTCCACATGGTCGCTCGAGGTGGTGATAAGTGGGGGTGGGTAGCTTATATTCATGAGTTGTAAATAATCTCCCTTGGAAGATACAAAAACAATTAAAGCAGGGTATAGGGATCTCCTACCAGGGAGTTGATACCACCTCCCTGCTCCTACCTTTTCCAGCCGTTGGAAAGCGGTTTAGGATGGGGATACAGGCTTTCGTCAGTCGAATAGGGATGTTAAATGACGGTCTTCGGAGCAGGACTGGGGTCCATTAATACAACCCTGCGTCATTACCTCCTGAGAACTAGTAGAAAAGTGAAGGCCATTTCTGCCTGGTTTAAGGCCTTCGTTGAGCACAAGTGGCTTCCTGGCACCGAATTCGTGAAATTAAAACTCAGGGAAAGGAAAGCAAAATAACTCTACATTCCATGCCACAAAACCACATCTGGTTAAGTTGTCGAGAGCGGAGACATTGCCGTCCTTGGGCCCCATAAAGGAGCTGTCATCTTCTAAACTGACTTGTGACAAGTTTTTAACGATGTCATATTCTCACTTTATACCACTTTTGTTAGTGTTTTGAATCATTTTTCATGTATAACCATTTAAAAATAAATTTGGAGATCCTTTTAAGAAGAGCAACTTGAAATCAATTACTGGCAGGTACATAGTATCCCTGAGAGAATGGAATAGAAAAAAATGAAACATGATACATAGAAAAAGAGTAAGGATCCAGCTCTAAAGTGATAGTGTAAAATGTCAGAATACAGAATTTAAACTTAATGTAAGTTCATGTTCAAATACTACAGGTGGAAAAATTACATTACTTTGCTATGGCTCCTTTTCTTCCTTCATGCAGTCATGGATCATTAAGGAAGGAATGCCAGGTTGAAGTTCCATTGCACAGCCTTCTCTCCCATGTAACCATACACATATCCAGCCATTAACTTCATAAGTTCTACTATTCATTAGTTGCAGAATAGATGTATTGCTTTACATTAAATGGTTATTGCATTTCTTATCTAGTGATCCAAGCAAGACTTCCCCGAAGGACTCACCAGGCACTGGTGAGATGGAATGGCCGGTCTTCTCGGAAACTGGCAAACTTTATAAAGAACTTTCTATAGATTTGCCAGTGAAGAAGGGGCATTCATTTGAAGACTGTGCACCCTGGACAGAATACATCAGTGGTGTAGGAAGATCATCGGGTGAGTTTAAGGGAGTTTTTTTTTTGACCGATTTAGTTGTAATTGAAATGGATATGCATTTTACATATTTTTTCCATTTTCTTTATTCAATGTACCATCACATCTAGCCTGATAGCACGCAACCCTAGTTGCAGCTTTGTGTGCAACACATAGGTAGCGAAGATGGCCGGTGACCCCTTCACCCAGTGAGCTCGTTATGCACAAATAGAAAAGTTATAGGGACACCAAATCGTGGGTAAGACGGATGAGCAATAAAGAAAGGCTGGATATAAGGGTAAATGACATAATAGGGGAGCAGGAAAGTGCAGGGACTGGCAGCTGTTACAGCTCCCTGCTCCCAATTTAACAGCTCTGAATGGTGTTATAAAAGAAGAGAAAAGACCCTGAGAAAAACAGAGGGCAATGAATAGAGATATGGCATAAAGATATGACGCAGGGGAAGCGGGGGAGGGGAAGGATGGGACCGGTGAAAAGGAGGGTGTGAAGAGAAGATGGACGTCATGAATGGGTAGAATTAGTTAAGTAACATGAGCAATATGGGAGTACAATTGTTCCGTTTCTGGAGAAAAGTACCACAACCGTGCAAAGACCCATCAAATTCCATGCAAGTTCCCCCTCCATTTTAGTCTCTTATTTGACTCACCCTTTTCCAAAGTTGTTTTCAAGATGCAGCTAGCATTAGTTTGTGATGAATTTAATCACCAGATTCAAACTTCCGGTGTTTGATCAGGTAGATGTTAGGATAAGCAACCTAAGAAGGTCTACAGGGGAATTTTGACTTCACAATTCCGTCCTCTACTCTCCGATTGTAATAAATTCATACCCAAACGACCTGGCTCAAAAAATAACAGGTTTTTGAATGACCCGATTTAACCATAGGATACAAGTAAGATAAAAATTCCCCATCAATAAGACTTAAGAAGATTAAGATTTTGTTGACCCAAAGTTGAACTTTTACAGGCTTTTAGGCATAGTTTTCATCAATATGTAGGCTATCGTTTTTGACAGTACATGTATCACATAACTCTTTTATACTTTATTCTGTGCTAAAAGCTTACATCTTTAAACCTCCAATGGGTCTCACTACTCCTGCAGCCCTGCGAGTAAACACTTGCGGTGTGTTATAGAAGATAATTATACATTATTAGCAGAGCTGCCAAGTTAAGCTGCTCAGATTTCTAGAGCCCACAAGGGGCAGGCAGGCCTGGCTGAGGCTATGGCGAGAAAATTTTTAAGTTTTAGGTGCCTTGAAAGCAGGAAATGCACAACAAGACACAAATGTCCATTCACTTCACTTCGTAAAGTCAAAATAAACTTTTCAGGGGCATACAGCATTAAAGAGTAAAACATCATCCCTATCTTGAGATAACGTATTAACAAGCAATCTACAAGGTTTTCATGGTTTTACCTGGGGGACTTTAGATAACTTTTGACCTCTACCAAAACAATTCGTTTATCTACTGAATATAACTTATCCACTTGCCAATTATGTAAAAAATCCATACTTCCTATCGCGAGATATCGTGTTTAGGACTTTTTTTAGTTTTGCCCTCTGGTGACATCAAATGAACTTTAATTGTCCTCCAACAAAAACAACAGCTTTTTTCTCTGAATATGATCCCAATGCATATACCAAGTATGAACATTATCCATTATTTCTGTCTTGAGATATCGTACTTGAAAGCTAAGCGTCCTAAACACATACATACATGCACGCATACACACACTCACCAGCGTGATTGCATAGATTAAGGATTCGATAGGTAGGGTAAAGTAGGATTTCCAAGAAAAATTAGCAGAAGTAGGAGGAAGTTCAAAAAGTAGGGGAGAGTGGGGTATTTAAGAGTCATGTAGAATTGTGCACTAAGGTCAGAAGGTCGGGGAGTCTTAGATCTCACCCCTCCCCTTCCCATATAAGGGAAAGTCCTTTGCATACTTTTTCCAAAGTCCCCTTGACTCTCTGGTGAAGAGCTGAAGGGAGAAACCAAACTACTCTCGAAGGATTTCTGCTCCCTCAAAGGAACTACGTAACAAGAAGAGACACTATATTTAACACGATCAACCTCTTGACCTTCAGACCATAACATTAAGGGTCTGTAATGCATGGCCCCGTTCTGGACTAGCTGATAAGAACAGTACTGCACATGATCTTAGCCAAAATGTCGAGGAGCACACACTTACTTTTTCCAAAGCCCCTCGACTCTCTGGCGAAGAGCCAAAGGGCGAAACCAATCAGACTTCCTATGTGATTACCAATTGATTTTTTTTTTCAAGACTGGCCAACAACTCCAAAGACCCTTCCAGGTAAACGTCTTCAGATTCCCACAATTTTCTATTACTTTTATGTCTAATATTTGTTTTTAATTATCTTTTTCTTTTTATTTCTCTTCAGATTCGACCGAAGTTGTTAATCTAGGGAAGTTTGAGGATAACGCCATCAGTTTCAATTGGTCTAATTGGTTTTTACAGTACAGTATGATATCACCCTGATAGAATTGAGTGTGAAAGTATCTAGGAAACCTGACTGGTTGATTGACATGAAACGAAGTATATCTCTACTAGCCAGAAACTACACGCACACCAAGTAGATTAACATTCAACTTGTGAATTTCGGAACATGGTTATTAAGTTTTTGCTGTAAGCGTTCTTAAAATCTATAAAGGTTCTTCACGTGACGCCAAAGCGTTTCCGATTGTTATTGTGGCATTCACAGGTTAAGCGCAGCGCAGGAGTTGTGTTTATTAATGGCATGCACACGCAGTAGGGCTCTAGATACAACTGAGATAACAATGCGCTTGACGGACAAAATATCTAACCACGGAGCTATCACCTCCGAGGAGGTAGGTAGCTCCATGATCTAACTGTCAAAGAAACGCTTGGAACAGTGGCGTGATAACAATATTTTAAGGTGGAGTCGGTGGAGAACCTCTATGTACGTATGTACGGGACTGGTTAAAAATTTGTATTTGGTTTCATTGTATTCATTATATACATGCATTGCAAGTTTGACATTGATACTTAGACACTTAAAGGGGCTGTGCCATCGCTCCAGACATATTAAATAACCCCGAGTATCTCTTTTCACATTTGGTAACTGTACTTTGATTGACATAAATTCCACTAAAAGCTTCAGTCTGATTGGTCAGCGAGGACTCATGCAGATCAGTCGTGTAGCCCAATGCATAGCAGCAAGCTCACACACAGTAGTTTTGTGGATAAGGCCTTGAGCAATTTAAACTCATCTCTGAGGCTACTGTGTACAGGTAAAGCTTTATCTAAGAAGTGAACTGGACATATTTTGTTAAAGTAGAGAAGGGGGTAAAAGCAAACTTCGTTGGGAGAATTTTGACTGTCTGAGCGAGATAATTTGCCCATTAAAACTTATCACTCTACTTTATTTATCAAATAGAAGGGTAACGAGTTTCCATAAGAGCACAACTGCATCCAGTGCATGCCTACCCTCAGCCAAATTCGTTTTAAATAGTAAATATTCTCTAAGATTAGTCACTCTCGTGGTATCAATTTCTACATGTAAGCTTGAGAGGATGTGTTGCAAGCTTCAGTATATATAAGTAAATTTTAACCAGCATGAGTACACACATATTCATAAGCATCCTTTAATAGCTTGCATCTCAGCCATCAGGAAAGTTTGTCTTTAACTTTCCACTGAACAATTGATCAAAGAGCAAACTAATAGACCTTATGCATATGATGTCACAAGGAGAAAGCGCTCCCTCGTTTGGAGGAAAATTGAGGAAAAGCATTGCAAGTTACACCAACAAATGCAGACAGCTGATTTGTCAACCAATCGTATACGCGTGTACGTCTACTACACGTGCGGCGAAATCCACGCCGTTCGTGCAAGTGTGCTTCACTGTTTTCCTCCAAAATGACGTAAGTGCAATGTCAATGCATAAGGTCTATTAAACTAAAAATTGCCTTCCTATTATTTTATTTCCGTTGATATGAGTGCGAAATAGACATCTTTTTCACAAACTTTACTTTGTCTTGCATATTTGTGATAGTAATAGGATGTACCTGATTGCCATACCACGTCATATTTTTGAACGAATAAATCACCTTTTGCAAATTCGAGAAACGTTCTGGAAGGCAATACTTCCTCGGAATGAGAAAGTCAACACTCGTGACATTTTACTAACACCGACCTTCGCATTTTGGCGAAGTCAATCGATTACTTTTTTATAAGGCACAGACGCCAGATATGTGATGTGCCGTTATAGAAAGAAGTCTCTCAAATGGCACGGTTTATCTGTTAATTTATACACATCCACCGTCTGCATGGTCGTTGGTGTATATTGCTTTAAAAAGGCGTGTCCCTAGATTATGCAATAGTTAATACACCAAAACATTTGAGTTTTGGATCGATTACGAGCATGGGAGACTTTTCACTCAAATGACGACGTGTTTTTTAAGTGAATTTGATACCATCTTCAGTTGGAATATGTAGGTTTTCAGGAATTGATGAATATGAGTCGTACACGCATATGCACAAGGACCTGATCGAGAATGGGCGAAGAGACAGCAAACTCAGAACGGAATAACTTAAGTTTTATGTTCTTATCAACTTATCATGAAGGGCCCATATGTGGTTGTTAATCTCTACAATGAAAGTCTGTTGTGGTATAATGGTTTCCCTTCCTTTTACGTGATAAAGTTTAAAGTTGTTTATGATTTAAATTTATCTGACAGGAGTAAGCTCTATAGGAGCTCTTAAGCGTCATGTAAATTAGTAAAACTACGAGGACGAAAATTTAGAAATATGAGGGCAAATTGACATGAAAGTTACTGGTTGTAATATGAAGCATTCGGGAATTGTAGAATGCGTCATGCTGTCAACAAGTTGTCGGGAATGATATTATTTCTGGCACACGTTATAATCTTTCGGTGAAACATCCTTCTGCTTATCTTAAACGTGACAAGAGCTATAGGAGCTCTTAAGCGTCATGCAAATCAGTAAAACTAGACAGCTCGAATGTGCAGGTAGGCATGAATACATATTTGATAGTCATTCCACTGAAGATCAAAAATGCAAATATTAAATAGCGCAAAACGGGGAGTAAAAGCTAAATAGTGAGAGTGCTATACATTAGTCTAAAAAGGGGACCTTATATCTAAATATTCAAAAATAAATGCTAAAAGAAACACACCGTGAAAATGATTGGTCCAACTATATTCATGTGGCAATTTCTGTACAAGGAGTACAAGAATGAAATTTCATATTATTGCACAATCAAACGGTCGTTTTTAAGTTAAGAGACTTAATTTTTAACATTCCCATCTCAGCAATAGAAAAAGATATAGTATGATGGAATTACATAGTGACTTTAATTTTCAACCTCCGTAATATTAATTCTCTTGTTATAATGTACTGCAAACGGCCGTTTGCATTAATTGCAGTGTTACATAGAACCATGGTTAATATGCTAATTTTTGTGAATAAATATAACTGTAGTACAAATTGTAAACTGACGATTTTCATTCTTTCATATATTTAAGGAGTTGGTTTTTCATGCAAAAAAATTGAAATTAACATTCCAGTATGTACAATAAAGTATTAAATTATCATAAATCAAGCAAAGTGCACATTTCGGCATATCAGAAATTTCGATAAGTAAGACATTTTAACCGTCCTTGCTCTCATTTTGTCAAGACAGTAGTATTGAGAAATGTTTCCGGATATTGCACTTATAAGGAGTCCCTTTGCGTTAAGCTAAAGGGTTGTCCATTTTTCATCATTTTTACACAAGTGCGAAACGTGTGCCTCCTCCCAGAGCGTACTTTTGGAATCATTGTGAAAAGCGATGCCAGTACACCATGAGCCATACCATGTTGCTCTGATTATGACTCACACACACTAAATTGAATAAAGAAAAAAAGATTTCAAGTATTCCACTTGTGTTTTTCTGGCTCCTCATACAAACCCTTTGGAAAAGAACTAAAGAACATATTCCACTTTAACGCACAATGAACTGTTTCTTCACAAAAATCTTTGGCATTTTGCCTTGCACTTACGGTAAAGGGAAGCTATATACACTGAGCTGCCGTTGCCTTCGACTTTGAGTTTTGCTCCTTAAGTCCGGTTTCGTCATGAATTTGTCATGTCATTTTTCGCAGCAATATGATCGAGAATAACACGGGCAAATTGAGCTGTTGGATCGATTCTCTTTGAAGTCGGTCTGCTCTTCAGTATATAGCCATGGATGAGTCACGTGTTCCATGCGGCGCTTTGTACAGATGCAGTGAGAGACAGACCCAGGGCCGGACACCAAAAACAAGTTAGGTATATCGAAAATAGAGAGCATTAGATGTTGCAGTGCACATAGTAGCCCACGACCTTTAAGGCCTGTATACACGAGCAACATTTGCAAAACATTCCCAAAACATTTCAAAAACATGCACTGGCAACAAATCCAAAAACATGCTTGTTTTCGGTTTGTTGCACAGTGTAGACAGGGTATACAACATGTTTTGAAAATGTTTTAAAAATGTTGCAAAAGAAATGTCCTGTCAGTTCTTTTCAAAACATTTTCAAAATGTTTTCAAATTGTTTTTACTCTGTCTATACTGTGCAACAAACCGAAAACACACATGTCCTGGATTTGTTACAAGTGAAGTGTTTTGAGAATGTTTTACAAATGTTGCTCTTGTATACAGGTCTTTAGTTTCCACGGGGTCGGTTGTGCTTGTAGATGGCGGTGGTGGTCCAATGGAAATGAAAAGCCATGTTTTTATCATGGACCCTCAATTGACGAGTAGAAGAACAATCCTTCTGTTAAGGAGGTAGGCCTACTATCTCGAAAAACACCAGGATTACCTATATGTCTGTGACAAACTTTCGAGAAACTTCTTGCATTGGTACTGGGCCTACACGCTACCCGTGCCACAGAGAGCTGGGTGAGCCTTGGAGAATACTTCATCAACCATTTTATACATCAAAGACCAGACGATTCCCTCGACTGGCGCGAATAAGGCGTAGATGGCGGGAAGCTGCAAAACGACTTGGACAACTTTTGTCGCTCCTTCGAAGGAGTGAAGAGCGACTGTGATCGCTAATGGGCCATTGACGGAACCCACAGCAAGAGATATGGCAATGCAGACTTCGTAAGGAAGTCTTAGAACGAAGGCCATCAAAAACCCGAGAAAAAAACCAATAAAAGGAAGCAAAAGAGCGCTTAAGTAGAGATGCCAGCCTGCTCGGAAATGGTCCGTGTGGAAGATGAGGTACAGCAAGGAACATATGACAACACTGCTGAGAAACATGATTGAACAGACCTGTCAAGAAAGGAGGCAAAACAAAAAAACTGGCTGTAACAGTAAATTACATCATTTTATCATTTCAAAGAACGCTAATCAAGTTTTGCGGGAAGCGAGAGGCTTGTCGTTCGGGGGTCCACCATTTTGGTGCCCCCTCCTAAAGTGATACTGTTGCTGCCTTAATAGTAATATAAGATTTAAATTTCCTATTACAAACATATTATCCTCAGATATTTAATTAAGTATTACTGAAACCCTTGAAATTTGAAATGTCTGAGACCCGAGCACTGTTCCCACCGTAGATAAATTTAAGCCTGGGTTCCAATCCAAAGCCTCCTTCCTGCCTTCGTGCAAACTATCGCCGTTGGCCTGCTTATTTGATGTGGAAATTATTGTGAAGAAGGAGCGTGACTTCTGCTACACATATATTCACGCTGAAATTCTATTTAAGTTATAGGTTAGTGCAATTAGGGAGCACACACTTAGACAGTACTAATGAAGCGTCTTTATCCCAATTCAACGATAACCTGCCTTAAAGACAATCTCTACATTAGGCTACAATACAAAAACAGGCCTATACTGCATACAAATGGCAAGTCACTTTACAGGTCCCACTTAGCCCTGGGTGAATGGAGCTGCTCAAAAATGGCACCTGTGGTAAGCACTGAAGTCGCCCCTCTGTCCAAATAATTGACAAGTTTAGATTACTTTAGGTTGTCTTAACTGCAGTATGAAACCGAGGGAGGCTAGTATACGGTTGCCAATTTCCACAGACGCAGGAAAAAGGGGACAGCTTTTTACGCTGGTATTTTAATTTAAATTGCCTCGAACAGGTCAACATCATTTTTTAACATATTACACTTTTTCCTATACATTACATATAAGAAGCAAACTTAGAACATGTTGTTGCTCTGTTTTCAAGTCCGTAAGAAGGTACGTTTGCTATTTTTTACAATCATCCTCGGCATCCTAATATGCATCTTATTCCCTCTGATGAAACCTACCATGGCCGTAGGCTGGGCGAAATCTCTAGGGGGCAGTTCGTGACACTATTTAAGCAAAGCACCAAGTGGCGTGCCCATAGATAGTTGACACCCGGGCGGGCCCTTCCGCTTTCACTTATGCATGGGTACCATCGGGGGAGGGCACTGAGGGGAGGGGTACACGTGAGGCCATAGGCGTAGGAGCCCAAGTTGATTTGGGGGGCTGTAACGACTTGCCCGAAAAAATAGAAACAAAAATTTCCGCACTCTCCGCGCGGGTTCAAAATATAGATGTGCATATCATACAGGCATGCATCAGTTATCGCACCGCATGCCAATTACATACAATAATTTGCCATGGTTCTACCTTCCATATTGGTTATAATTCTGGGGGAAGTCGTTACAATAAATATAATGATGATAATAATCAGTGGTGTAGCCAAGGTTTCTCTCATGGGGGTGGGGCAGGCACTATGTTGTGTGATTGCCGGCCTGGGGGAGGGGTTTAAGGGGAGGGGTGTCCCTTCCCCTTTGAAAATTTTTGAAAAATTAGGCGTCCATACATGCAATCTGGTGCCACATATGCTACCTTCGAAGTAAAATTTGTTTTAAAAAATTTACCGTATGTATTTTAGGTACTAAAAGAAAAAAGTAAGCATCACCCCCTATCCTTGAAAATTTTTTGAAAAATCAGGCGTCCGTACATGCAATCTGGTGCCACATATGCTACCTTTGAAGTAATGTAAAAATTTTGTGTTTTATTTAAGGTACTAAAGAAAAAAAAATCGGCGTCAGTGACGGAGGCATAGCCTAATGGCCCCTCAAATACACCACTGAAATCATAATATAATTTTAACCATTAAAAAACACACTGGTGAATTAATACCGAATATATAGGTGCTGGTGCAAGGAAGTTTTTAAAATATTGATTTCCTTTAGATACATCATTTCATTATTTTTCTTTCAGTAGTTGCCCGAAATATTCTCAGAATATTGCCCGAATTTTCACAAAAATATTTAGTTGGGAGGGCTGCAGCCCCCAGCCCCCCGCCTCCTACGCCTATGCGTGAGGCCCGGCTTAGGTACAAAATGGTGCTGTCGTTGGTAAAGCTTTAAACTGATTATATCTTTACAGTTTTCTTAATTTAGTGATTTCCTTCCTATATTTTGGCTGGGCATAAGGCAAGAGATGCTGTTTAAGAGAAAAAGACGGCACCCTTACTCTTTGACAAATTTTTGCCAATGTGAGTTGGCTTAAGATGCAAGATGATGTTATCCTTGGTTAAACTTTGTAAGGCTTTAAACTTATTATATAATTAGGAATCCTCATTATTTAGTGACTTATTTCTATTTTGGAAGTGTGTAATTAGAGGGATGGTGGCTAAGGAGAGGGATGATACCTCTGCTCTTGGAGACATTTTTCTTGTTCTAAGGTTTCTTAGTTCCAAAATGGTGTTATGGTTGGGAAAGCTTTGGACTTGACTTGATTACATGGTTTGAAATTCTACTTATTTGCTAAATTTTTTGACTGCGGCAGGACTGCCCCCTCTTAGTACGCACAGGCCTTACAAGAATATTTTAGGACGAAATGCCTCCCAGAAGGGGGGGGGGGTTGGCACATTTTACACCTTATGTGTTGCATCTAAACATTCTTTATATTTAGATTTCGTCAGGCTTTAGAAGCAATGTAGATTTCAAGAGAAAAGTAAGTTTTAAATTAAATTAAAAGTTACATAACAAGCTTATTGAGTTTAGCTTATAATTAAACGTAACCATAGGCCATTTTATAAAAGCTTGCTGCGGCAAGGTATGAGAAATAATACTAAATATTTTTAGCCTGAGTTTATGCAGGTGTATTCAAGCGGTGCATCATGTAGGAGGAAGAGATTTCATTCGCCGGGAAGAGAAACCCACTTAAGGACTCGTCGGGGATCCAGAGACCTCCAGAGACCTCCTCGGGAACAACAATGGGAAAAATGGGAACCCATACATTCGATTTCTTTGGTTCTTTGAGTCTGTCTTGAAATTATAATTAGGACGATGAAATGTTCAGTATTTTAGTATTTTTTTACTCACGAATGAACCAACTTCACGGTTTGGAAATCTCAGGGGAGCAATTGCCCTGCCCCTTCCCTGCAGGTTACCGAGTACAGGGGTTTATATTTTTAAAGAGATTTCCTCATTGTCACGTGCTTTTGCTGGAATGTTGGTTTGTTTCTTGACATTTCTACATCTTGTGGCATGGAATTGAAATGCACAAACACAAGGTTCATTAGGGGTGGAGAACACGTTCGGTGAGACCATTTGATCTGGTCCGCAAATTATGAATGCAGTTTCATTAAATAACGACATTATAACTATTTTTAAACCACCATTATAAACAGAGGTTGTACCAGACTGGACGGGGCCGTGTTGCCTTGTCGGAGAATTTTCCAATTTCTTCCGGAAACATAGTAGGTAATATGAAGTGTGTAATTTCCGGAGGAGATCAGTCGTCCCGATGGTTTGCCTTTTAATGCTCTCAAAGAGAGCAAACCCTTACTCTCGATATTACGAAAAATAAGACAAACTGCGATTTTTAGGTGTGTTTAGTGCGAGTCCCGTGCTATCTGACCGATTATTACATGCTATTTAAAATGACGGAAAACATTACATAACTGTATTTTTAAGTGCCATTTTCCGATGCATTTCGCTCCCATCTATCACAATACCCTAATTGTCGGGTTATTACTTCGCGCTTTGCGCTTATTTGTCTTCTAGGCTACCCTAATTGTCCCATAAAATCTCTGCGAACATCTATCCCCTCCACCATCAAACCCACAGTAAGAAGAGGAAATAGACGGGCGTTAGTCCGAATTAGGTCCTTTTGAAGAAAAATAACAAACTGCGGTTTTATGGTCTGTTTGGTGTGTATCCGTTGCCATTTTGAGATAGTTACCTGCTTTAATCTAGTGTTTTTATGCTCAATTTCAATGCCCTATTCTGGTGATTCTTACCCTGCCGCCCACCGAGTCGTTGCACTGAACCCCGCACAGAAGAGGAAGCGCTCCGGAGGGACATGCGGGGCCTTTGGGTCATTTGCAAGTTTTCGTCCCCCCATACTCAATAAGAGACTTGTTTCCTGCCACGAGCATTTCAGAATAGCTCCCCAGCCTTACAGGATAATACTAATAATAAAAAATACGATTAAAAGCTTACTATTCAAAGCAAAGAAAAATTGTCTCACCCTTGCGATATATTTTGATACTTTAGGCATGCACCACTTTGTCGCCATGCCAAATCCTACCGGCACAATTATCAACAGGAGATACTGAGCAATATCGAGAGGATAGGCTACAATGAAGTGTTGTCTGCTCCATACACTGGAGTACAAGAAAAACCACATCGGCATCATTCCTATCGATAGAGCCGTTGATAAAGTAGCGATACACACACTGTAAAGGAAATATTGAAATCGTTTTACGGTTAAAATAGTTGCTTAAATAACTAAAATGTTCTAAACTGAATTTCGTCCGTGAACATATTAAAGATGCGCCGCCAGAATTTCAAAGTTGGGGGGGGGGGGGGGGGGAGACGGAAACGGCGATGAGGCCAAAATGGGAAGAAACTAAGTGCATAATGTACCCCTAGACAACCGACACTGCAGGGTAATGTCCCCCGCCCACTGCAGTGTGGAATGTCAGCTTGCCCATCATAGAAAGAACTGTCTCCAGGAGGCAGTAGTTCCCGCCTATTAACTAAATCTTTCCCAACTTGAGTCAATCTCAATCGTCATTCATTGCGAGTCAGTACTTCGACGTTTTAAAATCCATTTCTTTAAATAAATTTCAGAAAATCCTTACATTTTGTCAGATTTCCTTTAATCCAGATTTCATTCTCAATTTTCGTAGCAGCGTGTGGACATTTGGAACTAGTTATAAGTCCGCAGAGGACATTCTGCACTAAATTTCTATCCTGGAGACAGGGGAAAATCTACCCTTTACAGTGCCACTGAGTAAAGTAAAAAGAAAGAAGCAATGAAATTAAACAAACTGAAACTCTCAACCAGAACTTTAACTCCCATGTCCGGAGTCGATTCTTGGAGTCGATTCCAAACCTGGAGACTTGGAGTCGATTCCAAACCTGTGTCCATTTTCAACTAGCATAGGAATTGGCCTGAAATGGGAGGTCCCGGAATCGGAATTTGCAAGTAAGCTGGACTGGAGTCCGATTTCAGCGGAGTCCACAATTATGTTAATTAAATACACGTCATTTATAATGCTATGGCATTGTGATTGGTGTACAGTTTAATACATGAGTGAGTGATGACACACAGCTGTCAACCTAATTATAGGGATGGCCAGACAATGAAATTGACTCACAGAATTGACCATTAATTGTTCTTGGAAAGAGTAAACAAGCATATGCATCATATGTTACATTAGCAAATGGCCGGACATTGGTTTGACTCGAAATTGGAGGGTACTAGACTCGAAATTGGCCTGGAATAATGACCACCTGAATTGGAATTGACTCGGAATCTAGTTAGGTGGACTCAAATGGGGGCGGCCCTTCTCTCAACGCTTTGTAGTAACAACGGCGTCCTTCATTTGATTTCTAACTGTTGAAACATTATTTCATTAAAATAAATACCTTCTGACCAGTGTTAGGGGCAAGGTAGCACAGATAAGCAATAGTCCCAATTACTGCCGGATGTGACATTCTCTGGGTTGGTGGGGGAGTCAGAAAGTTGTTCGGGCTAGTATATTGTTCTGAGGGTTTAGAATATCAGGTCTTAAATCCCACTGCCCTCTATAAAATAGTATAGAGAGCAAAATCAGGGCAATGTCATTGCCCTAGAATAGCCTGGTTTTGTCTTAATATTTATCTTATCAATTTTAAAACCGCCAGTGCCAATCATTTGTGTGAGAATTTGACCTTAATTTTGTTTGGACGTTGTGACCGTGTATTAGCCTACACTAATTTTAGTGGAAAGTTTAATCAAAATTCAAAGAAACAGGCCTAATCCAGAGGTAAAATTTGTTTTTGATGTGTTAAAGAGGAATTTCAACTTTAAGCATTCTCGAGGTAGGCTATATCCAGTTAGGGTTTTTAAAATTTCCATATGACATTTGAAGCAGGGCCTGTTGCAAACTCCCTGTTTGAAGCAAACAGAATGATGCAGTGCCCATTCTCAGTTTTGCAGTTTAACGTTTCCTGGCTGTAGCTCTGCATATTAACCAGATCTACAAAGACTGAACTTTATCCAGGAAGGTTTTAGCTTTATCCGGGATCTAGCCGACAGACACCGCCCGTTGGAATGCGACATAAAACAAGATGCTGTTCATAGCTCGTGAGAAAATCATTTAGATGAGTAGAAAATATTACATGGAAATGAGATTCCAATTTGCAACAGCCAACAGGCGAAAGAGTCTCGCATTACAGCCGTCATCTAAGGTCTTCAATTCCAAGAGTACATTGTAATTTCGATATTGAAGTTATGACACAGGTCTTCTTGTTTTAATTTGTGCCTTTTAGAGTTTATTACAAATTCATCTGCAATTAATCGCGCCTCATGTTTCACAGAATGAAAAGAAGTTGCCACATTTGTTAATAACTTTCAATGCCCGATAGAAGACTGAGATATTACGCTTATTGTGAAAGAGGACAATTTCACGTCTCTTGCTTCCTCAGGCTCAGAATTAAAAGATTGGAATGCATGGTTCAGCGAGTAATACAATATTTGCAATAAGATACACGGGTAACCATGTGTGCGTAGGTTAATGAATACTAACACACACCCTTAGACTAGGCGATTATAAAGGCATTTACATGCTTCATCATTTAGCATGAGAACTTTTTATATTGATTTTCTTCCAACTCTACGAAGTAACCTCTTCTGACAGGGCGGACTGGGTCATGCTTAAAGCGGACGCAGCAAACGTTACGTGACCGCACTGGGAGAGACCACATATCTACCATACTATGCACAAGCTAGCCCTAAGTAGCCCATACCCAAGCGGTCCCGGCGGCAATCGCCTGATCGCCATACTGGTCAGTACCCCCACCTCCCTACTATTGAGTACCAGTGCATTAAGTCGCCTGATTAGTAGCATAGGATCTGCAATTAGTCATAGGTAATAAACTGTGTTCGAGCACTCTAATTCGGTCGTGTACTACCCTCAAAAAACTCAAGTGCCAATTTCAGCTCTAAAAGAGTTTATTGTACTAATGACACGAGAAGCACTGTGTTGCTCGACAAGCACTTACATCTGGTTGCAACAAATGCAGACAGTTGGTTCGTGTACCGGACGGATACGCGAGCAGTCTTCTACGCGCGCACGTGAAGTCTACTGTTCTTGCAGTGTATTTCATTGTTTCAACTTTGCCTCCAAAAGGACGTAGCGTGACGTCAACGCATAACGTCTACTAGCGCTTTACTCTTTGAAGGAGTGTATAGTAACAATAGCTCGTTTATTCATAGGTATATGCTATTGCTACATCCAAAAAGTTAAATTTATGATATCCTACGTCATCCACTTCAGCGTCTGGAGAAAACCTTTAAAAAGTTAGTATTGTAGTTACTGGCCTTGAATTCTTTTATGTGACACCCAGGCAACTCCATCCATACCCATGAGACCCGCCTTAACAAAGAGACAACATGGAACCAAGGAGCTACCGCTCCCTGATGGAACAAAGCTCTTACGTCTAAATTGTTGCAGATTCAATGTTTTTAAATAAAAACAATTGTTTATTGACACGGAACAAACACCACCACTGCTATACGTAAATGAGTAAAAGAGACTAAAAATGAGACTCCTGTTTTATTTTGATCAGTTTTCGAATTCTCTCGCATGGTGCAAAACTTGTAACCATATTCAACATCTAACATGTACCCAAACTGGTAATCTGTTGGAAGCTTCGAAAGGCGTGAAAATACGCCAAATTATTGTTGTGACTTCAGCGACTGGCAAAACTTCCCGAAGTGTTCTTAAAGATGTAGCAGACGACGTGTTCGTATTTCACCGTGACCGTGTTAAGTTGCAGACAGCTGCTATACTTATTGAATCTTCAAGAACAACATCAAAAAAGATTATACTGGGCAACGACGAGACCTGAAGGGAAAAAAATTTCCGATTTTTTATCCGGCTTATACTACCCCCGAGTCTATTTCCCCCTTCAGCCCTATTCGTAACATCTTCTTAGATGTCGAACAGGTAGACTAAGTGTTATTTTTCGCTCTGCCGTTGATACATATTAACCTCAAAAAATGTAAATTATTAATAAACTCAATTGAAACGTTTCATAATCTTCTCTCTTCTCATCTACAAACTTGCACAGCTGTTTCATCTATATCTGGTCTATATCTGGTCATTCAACAAAGTTTTCAGAAATTTTGTGTATGCATATATGTGTGGACTTCATTCATTTCTTTTAGATTCAGTCACATTATTGTAAGTCCTAATTTAATTAATACTGAACACCAACAAGCGACCGTGGAATTATCACGCTGTTCGAGCAGACAAGTGGCGTGACCTTTATCAACCAAAAGAATTGGGGCTAAACAAAAAGATATCAAATTATTTCACAAGTCCGAGGAAATTCTGCAATAAGAAAATAAATAAAAGCTGCATGGATGTATCGATTTCTCACAAAATTAATTACTGCGTTCGGTAAAGAATCAATTGCGTATCGTGGTCACCGAAGACTTCTCTATTGAGGAAAAACATCTTTTTCTTGATGTTTTGCAAGAGAGTTGCAAAGTCTTGTAGTCGGGGAAAGTTTTGGCACGTTCTTTCAGAACTCAATCGTTACACCTGCTTAGTTTTGTCGATGTCTGTGTAAAGCTTAGATTCTGTGTCTTGTGATGTGATCTTATCAAGGAAAATAGAGTCCAAAATGCACTGTGCGACTTGTATTTATATTGATGCAGGGTATAGTTCTGTATGTTTTATGTCCGCTTGGTGTCATGTCTGCATGACAAATTAGCTTCCCGTACAAATAGACCCTTTTCCAAATAACAATTACAAAGGATTGTGGGATAGAGTTTGGTATGCGTCGTTTTTGTCAGTGGCATATTACTCTGGCGAAAAACGACGCATACCAAACTCTATCCCCCAATTCTTTGTAATTGCTACCTGGAAAAGGGTCTATGGCAAGCTCTTGCTGCTGTGGTTGTACATAGGGATGTTCAGTTGAGGCAGTGAGCTCGAAGATACAATTGACTGAGACAAACATCTTCCACAGAGGTGCATTCAGACTTCATTGAAGTGTACCTTAAGCATGAAATTCAGAAATATATGTTACAAAGCTTGAAAAATGAATCCAAAGGATCCAACTCCCTTTCTCACAGGATTTTTCTGAGCTGAGAAATCAAATGTTAACGTTTATTCATCCAATTTAAAATGGTAGATTGCGCAATAATTTGTGATGTCCTTCTTGTACTACTCAAATTACAGTCTTTATTTTTCTTTGTTTTTCCGAAAGCCACTGCACCTTGTATCGCTTTCTTACTGTTACAGGGTGAATTGACTATCTAAGCCCTCTCCGTACAACATGCCATGCAAGAAAACAGTAAGCTTGCAAAGGTCATAAAAACATTTAAAAGAAAACAAAAAGGAAACAAAAGGAGGTAATGTGAGTTATACAAGATGGACATCACAAATTACTGAGCAATGGACTATTTCAATTTAAGTGAATAAATTTCAACATTTCATATCTCAGCAACGGATCAGGCTATGACAATGGGAGTTGGATAGATAAGATTCATTTTCCAACCTGTAAAAGGTATATTCTTGTAATCAGGCGCGGTTTTACGGGGGCTTTGGGGACTCAAGCCCCCCCAAAATTCGCTCAAGCCCCCCCCCCAAAAAATTTCTGAGGTTGAGTGTTATCTTCATGCTTTATTTGCGTGTATTGAGAAAAACCAAATTGTCCAATACATTTGTGCACATCTTAGTCCAGTGGATTTAGTTTCTCAAATGTGTCATGCAAGATAGGCATGTGATTACGTTTCTTGTATCCACGTCCACGTACGTACACCGTTGTTTTGACTGCATGTAGTACGACAGCCACGCTTCGCCTTAGTACTGTATTACGACGGTAGGCACAGTGCGGGCGCCTACTAGCTTACCCAGCTGCATTCTTACGTTCGACGCCAGTCCCAGAGGCGTAAATACAGGTGTGTGTGTGGGGGGAGGGGGGGGGTGAAAATCAAAAGTCGGTCTCTGAGGGCCAAAAAGTCTGTCTCAAATCTAGTGATTGCTCAAATCCAGTTCAGTATGCCTTTGTAACAGTAGACCAGACATGAACAACATTTGATACCTTTCTCAAACTGAAATTCCGGCAGAGATGAAGTAAAAGTGAAAAGATTGCCCTAATTTTCTACTGAGTTCCCGAATTTTTGATCGAATGCCCGAAAAATGTGCAAAAATTTTCGCGCGCTTCGCGCGCCTGTAGTGGTTTAGTGGTCTATTTCATGCACCTGAACTTGCAACGGAATTCTGGCAACTTTTTGAGAAGTTCGGGCAAAAACTTTTCTGGACCCCAAACTGTAAGAGTCCCATACGCCTATGATTATTACTATCAGTGGCGTACGCAGGGGGGCCATTCCCCCTCCCTGATGCCAATTTTTTTTTTTAGTTCCTAAAATACGTAAATTTTTTTAACACAAATTCTGCTTCAAAATGTAGCGTATGTGGCACCAAATTGCATGTAAGTATATCTAATTTTTCAAAAATTTTCAAAGGGTCCCCTTAGACCCTTCCCCCAGGCCGGCGATAACACAACATACTGCATGCCTCCCCCCCCCCGTGAGAGAAATCCTGGGTACGCCACTGATGGAGTCCTCCTTAGCATCATTCCCCAATGTCGGTATTGATAACGACAGAAAATTTTATTCTTCCGTTTCAAGCCCCCGCTAAGCCCCCCTAAAAATCTCGGTCTAGAACCGCGCCTGCTTGTAATTCTAGAATTTAGGTACGCTTTCAAAAATTGCAACTGGGTTGGTAACATGATATACCCCATTAAGGCAAAAGAATGGTGGGGTTTAGATAACAGCTTTTATAGAGCAGTCACTACAACATGACAAAATTCGAAAGGGTGAAAGGTTTTGTTCAACCTATTTTGGCAGAATCTAAGCATTGTCAGCAACTTTCTCTCGAAATGTATTGTGTAACTTTTTCTAAATGTTTCGTTCAAAGATACATTTTTACAATCTGTGTTAGACAAAGCAGCTGACCGGCTTCCACCCATCTCCCATCCTCACTCCTTCACACTTTTGTACATGGTTCCGACGTTATACTTTAGGTCGTAGGTACTCTATTGATTCAACTAAGTTGAAGCTGTGCATAAAAACGTGCGTGACAGTGCCACGTGATGTAGTACCAGCAAAAACAGGTTATTCCGTTAAAGGAAAATGGCAGTCTCGGAGATGTTGATAAGACTGCTTCAGTTTGAAAGCTATTCTATTTAAGCACCAGTTGCTGGTATTTTGGAGTGTTATATTTATACCGGTTAGTAAATTTAGTACTGTAGGAAATAACTCTCACGCAGGCTACCCAATTCAAGATATTGAATTCAAAGCGTAAAATAGAATATCGTAGTGGTCATAAGGGATTTAAACTGCTTTATATCAGCTAAAGCTGTAAACGAGATAGGTAATTTTACATCTTGGCATAAAGAGTTATAACTGACGTTTTATGGATAAGTTACAGAGAAGCTGATCCTAGAACTCGGTGGCGCACATCATCTCCTAAAAACGGTAAATTATGAGTCATTGTGTGAAGTTTTACCAAGTACTGTGGGTCGAGCCCATCCCATTCCCATATTTGAATTAAATCACATAGATTTTCTGAAATTTCTTTTACACCATTATTGGCTTTCATCAATATTCTGACCACCCCCCCCCCCCTTGGGGGAGGAATTCTGGTTTCGGCACTGTAAGTTTCAAGTTGGTACACTTTTGTTTAAAATGAGTACATTTGACACCTCTAACTGTGAAATTTGCTCAACAAGCTAAGTACGTCTTAAACTGCAGGACAAATGAGCATATGGCTGTTTACTCACCTGGAATGAAAAATACCGTTAAGAGTGTAATGGCCTTGTAATGCTAGCGACGACTTAAAATTAGGGAGTTGTAATCTCCATGAATTGTGAGACTGATTCTTTTAGTACCAAGGGTAATGTGAGCAGGTGTCTCGTATACTCAAGTACTGGTTATGTTTGACTTCTTGGGCTGTCAATGCAATTAAGGTCATTAATGCAATAAATGACAGAACCCTTTGTACGACGGTACTGTATTCATATATATATATATATATATATATATATATATATATATATATATATATATATATATATATATATATATATATATATATGTGTGGGTGTGTGTGTGTGTGTTTAGTAATAGTAGGCTAACTAGGCTTGTAGGTTTTTCTCCTTTACATGCCCCTTCCTTTTACACAGGTTGCCCACTACCACATCTTTTGCTACCATGGACGGCGATCCGGGTGGAGGGGGGGTGGGTGGGGACATGTTTCACAATATCTGAGAAATGGCCTATTGACTTTGATTTTTCACAAAGTAAATTGAAAACGGGGTCATGTTCTCCCCTCCCCCCCCCCATATTGAGAACGAATCGACGAACTTATTTCCTACAATTTTGCCCCATGTGGATAATTCACTGCCCCTACCAAATGATCCAATATGTTTGCCTTAGTTGTGAATAAACAGTGAAATACACGTCCTTGAGACTTTAAGTGAGGTTCTTGTGTAGTGAGTGTTCTTTCTTACCAGCAAAACTTGAAAATGCATTGAGACTGATTTTTTATGTTCTACAAAACTGCATACTCTCATCAATCTTTGTTGTTTTTGCAACACAATACAGTTGACATGGTAACATATTCATGAAACTTCTAAGAGATGAAAGCGGGCTCTTCGTAACCAGCCAATTGATAAGTTTGATCAAAACGTTCCGAAGTACCGAATCATATTTATTTACATAAGATAAAGTTTCATTTGGAGTATTATATCACTGTTCTAATAACACATTTGCGCAGAATACTTAAGATGTAATAAATTTTCCTAAGAATAACTCCGGCAAGGGGATTTGTTAAGTTGAAGCACTAAATCATTCTCTTATATTTCTATACACAACCATTTGGCACCGGAATGTTGTGCAGTAGGAGAGCCGTCCTAAGACTGAGCAGTCAGAGAGCCCTCTTGAGCATGGGCGTAGGATCCCAAGTTGATTTGGGGCGGGGGGGGGGGGCTGTAACGACTTGCCCGAAAAACATAATCACAAATTTCCGCGCGCTCCGCGCGCGTTCAACATGATAATGTACATATCATATAAGCATGCATTGTTTATCACACCCCATGCTAATTACATACAATCATTTGCGGTGTTACTACCCTTCCATGTTGGTAATAATTTTGAGGGAAGTTGTTATAAGAATAATGATAATAATCAGTGGCGTGAGAGGGGGTGTCCCCTTCTCGTTTGAAAATTTTTGAAAACTTAGGTGTCCTGACATACAATATGGTGCCACATATGCTATCTTTGAAATAAAATTTGTGTTAAAAAACGAACGTATTTTAGGTACTACAAAAAATGGCAACAGTGAGAGGGGGGCATGGCCCAATGGCTCCCCTAAATACACTACTGATAATGATAATATAAGTTTTACCATTAAAAGACACACTGTTGAATTAATACCGAATATATAGGTACTGGTGCAGTTTAAATCAGAACTTTATTTTAAAGGGGAATTTTCATGATCCCAGACAGTTCCAATTCTCCCAACTATGCAACTTCTGGCTCCTTCCATAACTGTATGAAGCTCTTCATGGTGCAGGAATAAACCTGTTTTATTGCTTAAGGCCATGTCCTGGTGAGCATGCAAGGCTATAAAATGTAATAAAAGCACTCTCTCTGCCTTGTGTGGAATGTGAGCTACTCGGTATCTTTCATACTTTCAAACTTTGATGTCAATCAAAGAGCAGTCACCAACTGAGAATTTTGATACCCCCACACTAAAAATATACTTTTGTATGATGACTGTCTTTAATTACCAAGGAAGTTTTTAAACTATTGGTTATACCATTAGCTACATCGTTACATTATTTATCTTTCAGTAAGTGCCCGAAAAATTCGCAGCATAAAATATTTGGTTGGGGGTGAGGCCCCCCTCCCCCGCCGTCCGCCTCCTACGCCTATGCTCTTGTGACTAAGCAATATACGTGGACACCCCCCCCCCCTCTTCGTATAAATACTTGAAGGAGAAAGGAGGAAAATGTTTCCCATGGGCGGAAATACTTGTGGAGCTATTGGAGGGGAGAGCCATTATCAGTTGGCGAGTAGCGTACCGGAAAATTTTTCTAAGTCGCCAAAAATGATGACATTTCCCTAGCTCGACAAACCAATTAAGAAGAGCTTCCAAAGCTTGATAGTTTTATGAACAAAGAGACGGTTTGTTTTGGAAGAGAGAAGTGTTTCATTGTTAGCTTCTGCCTTATGATGGTGTGGACTAAAGTTTTTAATGATGTGTTTATTCAAGCCTGGGATCATTTGAACTGAAAACTGGTACTGAGAAATATGTGTATCGTTTCTCCAGAATGTCTTGGCCTTTGTATTTTCTTTATTTTAAGCAATTCTTTTGTTTGCTTATCCCTGCACAGGCAGATCTACAAGATTCTGCCTGGTCCCTCCCTCCCTCTACGTACCGCTTCCATATATGTATATATATATATATATATATATATATATATATATTTATATATTTGCCTGTGGGTGTAATACCGTTGTTTTTCTCTTAGGCACTTATGTACCTCCCTAGGCATACGTGGTAGTGGCTTGTCTGAAGTCTTTTCTCAGGAAGGAAGGGTCTTGTCTTGAGCAAACATCATATTGACCCCGTTTGTCTACGTAACATTGACACAAAGCGCACACGTAGGTACTTATTGGTGTAAGGTGTGAAGGTGCCTCCGTCTCCAAAGACAGGACGAATATGTCCCAAACACTTCGCACAGAGGACTTGGGGTTCAAACGTCCACCTGGGACCTTGGGAGCTTGTACATTGGCTTCTATAGGTCCAATGAACCTTAATTTTTATTCAAATCGGTCAAAGTTTTACCCAAACTTGCCTGAGACAGTCTCCTAATACTCGGTAAGCAGTAGATACCTCAGTTTCTGTCAAATTTTGAATTGGATCCGATTTCTGCTCTTTTCATTCTTCACATTCATGTGTAATTTTACTAAAAATTAGTGGTACTTACAGCGGGTTCCTTCTTAAAAATGATAGGAAATATCTGCCTTAAAAATGCTTCATCTGGTAGCCAACGTTTTGTGTCGGGGAGTTCAGGTTGACAGAACCCAACGAAGCAGAGAGAGTGTGAATAAGTTTCCTAAAAACTGGGACGGTGGGTGAAGGGATCTGCCATGAGGGGTCCAGAGGTAACTGGGAATAGGAAAGATGGATGGTAATTCCACCCTGGGGTGACCTTCATGAAGTAACAAGTATACTAACATCCACGTAACGTGAGCTTGAAGCACCCCGAAAAGTTGCCTTTTTAAGTCATTTACGAAATGTTTTACTTCGATTTGTATTTGTTAAAGTTATGCGTTATATTAATATTTTCCCCTATGCTTATATTATCCTTGTATATTTAATAGTCCTTGCCGGTCATCCCCATTAGGAGTATTTCTCCAGCCCCCTCCCCTGACAGACAGAATGATGTTTCCTGATCAACAAGGCCATCCGTCTAAGTGGCACCGCTAGGATTTCATGATTGGGGGCACGACAGGTAATGATGTCGTAATGTCGTATTTCCACCTAGATAAATCCACAAAGTCAGCGTAAACTACGTATCTACAACAGTTTGCATGGGATGAGGGATGGTTTCTATCTCGTGCAGAGGGTGGCCTCTCCTTTTTGAGAAATTTTTGTTCATTTAAGGTACTTAACACGCCAAAATGGTGCTATCTTTCAATCTCTGGCAAAGTTTTGAAGTGATTACAGGCCTCGCAATTCGCATTATCTAGTGATGTTTTGGCTGTGGTATGGCATCCCTTCAAGACTGAAACCTGAAACCGGCGAATTGCTCCCTGGAAGCTATGGGGAAATTACAATTTGGGGACACTAGTAAGATGCTTTTAACTAACATGCAGATGAAACTACTGTAGAGCTCGCCAAATACTTCACAAAAATTGTACTACTTATTTTGAGCGAGAAACCAGACGAAGTGCTTCCAATGGGGAACATGTTCGAGGGGAGTAGAGGTATAGCAAAAAGGGTAAAGGACTTATAATAATGTTTCATGATACGTATTCTTTGGAATTGTACAAATTAGCAATTAATGGCCTTTAAATTAACTTGTGTTGTGAGTAATACATTTAAGATCATGTGTATTACGCTGCAAATAATGTTCATAATGAAAGATTGCTATATTATTCTCTCTTAAAATAAGCCTATGGTTGGAGTTGTACCTCCAGTTTTCGGAAAATAGTTTTCGCTATAACAATTGCGTGCTTTATCGTCCTAATAACGGTCATTAGGCATGGACTGTAAACCGTGGCAAATGTGCTAGAAGCAGGCCGAAATTTTGCATTAGAATGGTTGTGACTGAACCCTTACCGTTGAACACTGCGAATGCGTATGAGTTGGTTTTAAAGAAAAACAATAGAAGTGCAGAAGTTTGGTTGTTTGTGAAAGTTTCTGATAACAAACGATTAAAATAGATCCATGGCTCGTTCGAGAGACATCTCATCCTACCCCTTCAGACAGAGGTTGCAGATATACGTCTAAATTTCGGGAGTGTTTTCGTGTACATTATTTCCGTAATAATGGTTATAACATATGACGTGCGAAGCGTGACGGCTGCGCGCCAGGCGCGTCAAAATTTTGCATTAGAAATCAATTATTTCCGTGCACGATAAAAAAGATTGTGCCCCAAGAGACAATATTTTCCGACTGGAAACGGCTAATTTATCCTGTTTTATCGGTGCTCAGAGAGCGATACACCGGTAGGTCTCTTTCTCCATACAGAGAGGCCCGACTGAATACTTTAACAGTTTGATGTTTCCTTCCTAGATCTCATTACATACTTGCTAATAATGAAGAAAAAGGAACTAACCTTAAGGCGACATTACCGTCTCCCCAATATGACAGGACGCTGGCGTAAGGAGCTGAAGGCGCAGAAGCTATAACCACCATTGCGAGAGCGTCATACTTAGACATTTGTAAGAGCATGGCCAAGAGGAATCCGGTCAAAGGTTGGATCAATGTCTGTAAAAATAGACCTATAGAAACTGCTTTGGGAAGACGTGTTTCTTTCCGCTGGAAATCTTTGACAGATATCACGCATCCAACACCGAACATGGAGATGCCATTACAGATATGTGTAATTAACTGAGTGAGTTCCTCCAACTGGTATATGTCGTGGAGATCCCATTCGCTCGTTTTCACAGGGTATGGTGACTTCGCAATGGCAGTTGGAGTGGTGGACTCTGTAACTTCATACATGGTAATTTTTTCACAAACAGTAAACGAAATTAACAAAATGGCCGAATTAGATGCCGTCAAACATTGAAATCGACAGGTGGTAAGAAGAGGAAAGGATTACTACAAGTGGAAGTTGATAAACTGATGAATAATATTCATTTAGCTGTGTCTGAAGGATAAAGGAGAGTTTTCTTTATGACTGAATTTGCCATATCACTAAAATGTAACTTCAAGGGCATACCGTACATCAAATAGCATAGCCGTCTATATTGAGTGTCAATTCAGCCCAATGACGTCAGCTGCCTATAGAAGATGGTAACTTCTGAAATATCAAAGAGAAAAAGCATAAATAATATGAAAGTCCAATTGAATGATGTCGTGGACCACGGAAAAGAGGCACAGAAGACCAAAACTTGACAAATAACAACAGCGACTGGAAGAAGTTTAGTTGCTTCGGATCAAACGCAACGTTTCCTAGCTTCGTTTGTACTGGTCTACACTTCAATGCCGTAACTCTTACAACTGATCCCAGTGATAAGGGTATCCCAGACGGCTACGTATTCCGTAAAACAATATCCAAAGCTTACCAGTAATCTTTGGAGTCTACATTTCAAAAGTATAGGCATATGCTCTAACATAGATAAAATGCATACCAAGCATGCGAGGAATTATTAGACGTTGACATAATCTGCTGGTATTCAAATTTCGTACTATAAGTGACTAATCACCCTACACTGAAATAAGTACGTACAACCTACCATAAAACGCAAGTAATCTAGAGAGTTTTTCAACTTGTACGTGTTAGACGTGTTAGTATATTGTTATTCCAAACCCTTCCACTTGTCTTTTATTGTATCACGTAGTAAGCAATTTTGGTGAGCGTTTAGAACACCTGCCGATCGTAATAAAATATCGCAATTAATCATTTAACCCGACCAAATCTTTTTCTAGCACACCGATAAAGGAGTCGACAAACTCCTTACAACGCATGAAAACTAGTAACTGTTAATCCTTCCTCGTTAACGGCCTTACAAAGAACCCAGAATTAATATGACACTATGTCTTGATAAAGTGGGACCCACTGAACTAAAATTTTTTCGTCGACTTTAATTTCGTGATCTTAAAAGTGTATTACCAATGCCATCAGCGATTATCTTGTCAAATTATACTATTTAAATTTAAATGTTATCTCTTTACATAGGCTGGACTCAAAGGAAGAAAGGAAGGGTAAAAGCAGAAAAATAATTTTCAAATGTGAAAGAAGAATTAAATCTACGCAATTTGGTGAAACTTCCGTTCAAATCGGACATGTAGTACTCGAGATATCGGCAAGTGGAGGTACTAATTTTGTGGACCAAGTGAGCTTTAAGTCAACTGGGATTATATCGCTTCCTCACATTGATGAGAAATGCTTTGTTTTCTTGGTTTTTTTTTTAGTCTGTTGTGCTGACCTTGAAGTTAATAGGGATAGGAGCTAGCCATAATGCATTTAAAGTTTGTAAAATTCTCATGCCTCTCACGCATTCACATTCCGATAACATAGAATTATGGAGGACAAAATTGGTTTTAAGTTTAAGGACAAACAAAAGAGTATTCATTAATGTGAGGTTTTGACATCATAAACGCTTGCTTCAAGTTCACATTGTGTTGAAAATGTGACATCTTTAACTGCTAACATTTTGAGAACCACATATCGGATTCCAATGTAAATATCACCAGAATGCTTAGAATAAGTACCCCTCTAAATATCAACACTTGATTTGAGGTTAGTTCCTTCTTTTAATGCAGTAGCTGTATTCAAGTCCGGCCAATATATTCTCCACAACCTATAAATAGGTATAGCACAGTGCTCCGTGGTCAGAGTGTTTCATTTAAATACACAAGTATTACACGTAAAGCAATAAAAACAACTTTAGAAAATGAAAAAAAGGAATTCAAAATCTGAGAATAAAATGCGTCCTTTACAGATTGACAGATGCCTCTAGGCGCCCAGACTCTGGGTGCCAAATGTATGATATTAATTGGACGAATCACGTACGTGAAAAGTTAGTAGCGGAAGCTTTAATATATGGTTCCCGCAGTGTGGATGACCCGATAAATATTGTTTTTACTATCTTTGCACTTTTCTTTAGAGATAATTTCAGCCTTAGGATCAGTAAATCTAAGCATATTTCAACTGTAAAGCGTTTTTCCTCCCTGAAATACTAATTGGTTAAACGCTACTCTCGTTAAGTTTGATTAAACTTACTTACCGAATCACGAGCAGCTAATGTCTTGCTGTAGGCACACCACACACTATGAGCTAGCTGTACCCCTCAATATAGGAGAGCTTCAATGAGTCCAACGATTCAACATCTTGCTTACATGATGAGAAATCAATGAGTTACCAGCAGCCGTCTTTCAGGGACGAGTCAAGTGTCTTTAAGGATATTAGAATAGTTATGTTTTTACCAAGAAAGTCAATACTTGTACGACACGCTAGGAGGAATACCTAGGTGAATTTATCGCCATCGATAAACACATTATTTGTAAACGTGTCTAACAAGAGCTAGCTTAAGTTAAAATCCAGGATTCTAGCCAAATTCACTCAGCTCGTGACTTAATTTATATGCTTCAAACATCTCGTTGTAAAGCATACCATGTTAGAAAAAAAAACAGTCTCAAAGAGATTGCTCAAATATAAGGATAAAAGGCTAGTCTATCATTTTCTGCGGTTAAGGAAGATGGAAGCTGTCATTAATCATTTATTTCGTAGTGTATGCATAACTCTTGTGTTTGCACTCAATCACTTCAGTGCTGTACAAAAGTGATTCAACGTTGCCAGACAGAACATAAAAATGCAGAAATGTAAGTCACGTTATATTCCTGTTAACATACATTTTGATTTACAGAGAGTCACACGGATACTTTAAATCAATTTTCCATAAGACTCTAGTAATAATGTACAGTAAGTTTCATCTTGTGTCGTACACGATTCCCTATCTACTCCTTGTCCTAAAGTGCTTCCTGGAAAATTGATCGACTTTTATAAAAAGTCGCTGGATATTTTGTTCTTAAAATAGACTAGAATGTAGTGTACCCAGCCTAAGTTTATAAACAAAACAGTTCGCAATCCTGACTACGGCTATTTATAAACAAATTCCTTGTGAACGAAATTGGCCAGCAAGTTTCGTTTTCGTCCCCATCATCATTCCACACAATGAACTAAACTTCAGCCCTAAATGTCCTACGTGACTTGCAAAGCCTTGATCGAAAGAATCTTGTCACTGAACTCCAGCATGCATGCCATTGGACTGTATCCATGGACCGTCAATTACCGTTTGAATTCCTACACGCTAAAAAGGTTTGACCCTTTGGAAGCTCAAAATACTTCATGCAACAGAAGATACCCCACTTGAAGCGGAGTTGCTTATTTTAAGACTGTCAAACATATACCACCAGACACTGGCGTAGCCAGAAATTTTTGAGCAGGGGGGCACTGGGGGTCACGAACCTTTCCTGGGGGGCACAATTTCTGAATTCTCTCCCTCCCTATAGGGCTTATATACAGAACGGTGCATTCCAAAATTTTCCAGGGGGACCTGGGGTGGCACGGCTTTGTCGTGGGGGCACGTACCCCTCATCCCTACCCCCGTAGCTACGCCACTGGCGAGATAAAAGTTTTAAGACCATTTAAATTAAAGTGGACTTAAAGCCTAGAATTACAAGAAAACATATTTTAGAGGTTGGAAAATGAATTGCATTCAGCCAACTCCCGTTTTCATAGCTTACTCTGCTGCTGAGATATAAAATGTTAAAATTTATTGACCTCATTTGAAATAGTCAATTGCGCAATAATTTGTGATTCCCTTCTTGTACAACTCGCACTAACTTCTTTTGTTTTCTTTTAAAATTAAGATGTTTATATGACCTTGAAACATTTACCGTTCCCTTGCATAGCATGTTGTAGGGAGAGGGCTTATATAGCCAAGTCACCCTGTAACAGTAGTACAGTGATCACATTTTGGCCCAAGGTGCAGTGGCTTTCGAAAAATAAACAAAGAAAAACAAGGACTGTTATTTGAGTAGTACAAGAATGACATCACAAATTATTGCACAATCTACCATTTTAAATTGAGTGAATAAGCTCCAATATTTTATATCACGGCTTAGGAATGTCCTGTGAAGATGGGAGTTTGGAGATCTGGATGCATTGCTTACTGAGTTGTGTACATATATTTTTGAAATTTTGGACTTTAGGCAGGCCCGTAGCCAGCTTTTACCAGGGGGAGGGGGGGGGGTTCGTCATGCGAATGCGCGGCAGGACTATCTAAGCGGAGCGCCACCATCTGTCGGCGGGGAGTGTACAAGAAACTTTTTGGCTTTACAAACACTCAGATGGCCGGAAACGGCACTTCCCGAGTGTTTTAAGCTGCATGTACCCAGCCCTGAAATATGGACATCATGTCTGCAATTTCTCAAGTAATGCAAAAAAAATCAATCAATGAAAAATGTTCATATATATTTCTAAGCTGAGCACCACCATCGGTCGGCGCGGAGCGTACCACAAAATTTTCGGCTTTACAAACCCCCAGATGGCCGGAAACGGCACTTCCCGAGTGTTCTAAGCAAGAATATGTTCAGCCCCCACTTTGAAATTCCCCCGTCTTCTTGGAGCACTTGACAAATGGGGGGGGGGGGGCTGAATGGAAGGTTCATTACCTTGTATCAATGTTTTCTTTATTCCCTTGAGAGTTAGTGTGTGACTGTATAAGAGTTACTGTACGAGTCAATAGGGCCGGGGCCGGCCCTAGGGAATTGTGTTGCACTGAAACAAAAGAACTCTCATACTAGGGTCACTTGGGGCGGGTCTATGCTACTGTTGACTTAAATTATGCACATTGTTGCCATACCTCGTGTGGTGTTTGTCTCTCCTGTCTCGGAACGTGGTTGTCAGACCATGCTGTCCGGTAACGCCATACTAATTGTACAGTACAACATATGTGATAGGTTAGCACAATGCATGTTACGGTCGCTACAAGTGAATTACTTCAACTTACATATGTGGGACGTGGGTACGGGGAATCTATAGTCGTTGTATTTGTGAATACGAGGTATAGGATACCGTTAGTTTTATTCACTACTCACGGCATCGCTATAGGCCTATTACTTGGTCAGACCAATAATACGACCAGTTAAGCTTTCAAAATATTTAGACCGCAAAGCAAAACGTCAGATCATGTGAGGAATACATGAAATCCGGACATTGTGGGCAATTTTATAACCCCGCCCGGACGTCTGGCAACCCTTACTCATAGGCCTACGGCTTATTTTGGCTAAACCAGCGAAATTGACATTTTGCCCTGAAAACGCCAAAAACTCCATTTAGGCCTAAATAAAAAAAAAATACAAAATTTTGGTCTGGGCGAGGGGGGGGGGGTTTCGTGCGAACCTCCTGACCCCCCCCCCCCGGGTTACGGGCCTGCTTTCGGTACACTTTAAGCTTTATTTTTTGTTTGGAATTAATATTGTATCAGTTTTCAGGTAATGTAGGTTTACGGACGCCAGTTACAAACTTTTTCAACAACGGTCTTATGTATTTTCAGCAAATATTTCAAACAAGCATTGGCATATTAAGTAGAACCACTTGAGCAGCACAATCGCAGTATTTCACTGCAGCAGTATGTCTATACAATAAAACAGTGTTCATAGTGACATAACCTTGAACACTGTCAAGCTGACGAAATAAGTATAAACTAGGCTTGCAGTTAGCGGATCACTCAATCAAACTTAGGGTTACGCCGAAACATTGACTGTCAAATGTAGCCTTAAAACAATTTGGGGAGCAAGTTGTCTCTGACTGTGTAACTTACAAATATGATCAATACTTAATGTGGTTGTTTTGAGAAATGAGTTGAAACAAAGACCGTGGAAAGTTTAAGGCAATTTGACAAACTTAATTGCAATTTTGTTTATTATATTTCTCCGCTGTGATGTACCGACTTTGTGCACTGATCAGGGTTGGAGGCATTCACCTATTATCCAAGTCACTCTAGCTAAAAATGTCAATGGTCTTGGTATAAAAATGTTTGAAAATGGTGACATGTCCAGATTGATAACTTCTACAAGGATCTACGGGACGGAGAACTAAGGTGATATGATGTTCAAATCAAAAGTGCAGTAACAGGTGGTGCGCCCACTGCATCGTGGCGAGTAGGGTTCAGAGGGTAGGCTATAGAGGATATCTCAGTACACTATACTGAAAAACCTTGGTTACATTTAACCAAGATCATAGTCATGGATTATCCAACCACTTCTTGGTTAAAATAACAAGGAAATCAATCCTCGTCAAGTGAGAATTTTTACCGTCTCGTGTAAAATACTGGTCAAACAAGAACATTAACTGGCTAAATTTATCCAGAATTTCATGTTTATTTTAACCAGACAAAACTTGAAAGATCCTTCACCACTGGTACGACCCTACCTACATTTGACCAAAACCTTTATAGCGTGCGGTGTGACAAAATGAGAGTCTCCTGGTGAGACTTTATGTATAGTGGCGACCCCGAGACTTTTATTGGACTCGGAAATTCAACTTTGATGACACTATCTAAGCAAAGCAATGAGTACCACCATTATTTGACTTTCATCGCACAGAGAAAACTTTACCTAAATGTGTCCCTTGTATAGATCACTGGGAGTGCCATTTTCCGGGCTTTGTTTACAAAACACACCGCTAAACCTACTAATAACCGACAGATTAATTGCATTTTGATCACTTTTTCAAGTTAGAATGAGAAATCTTGAGCGCTTCCAGTGAGCCCTCCCTCTCCATGCCCCAGGTGCGTCACTAATTGTACAATATCTAATCAACTGAAACTGACTCTGGACCATCTTTCCCAACACGTAGAGCCCCCATTTGTTTCTATAAATTAAAACGGAAATGTTATTAGTTTTTTGAAGATCAAGTGCCTGTGATTATTGTCAAGAGGACAGATTTAAAAGACTACACGTGCAACTATACTCTAGCAACTTTTACATTCCACACTTGCGTAGTTGAAATAGCCTTAAGCAAGTCTAAAATGTCATTGCAGACTCATAACAAAGATGGACTGCACTGTTTCCTCTGTGTTCCTATTCAGACCCAATATTTGTAGGAATCAAATTAATCAAAGTATCAAATATGTCATTCTCAACATTTAGATGGTTAATTATTAAGTCTTGTAGCTTGAGGATAAATTTAATATGCTGACTGCATCAAATTAAGTAACTGAAATAGTCTACTATACTAAAAAAATGAAATTAATTTGTACTCTGTGACGTCAGTAAAGACGCACTACAGGAAATTGTCGTGATGTTTGCAAATGGCTAATGTTTATCGTAACAGCAAGCAGTCATATCAAAAATAGACCTTACACATTGACGTCACGCAACGTCATTTTGACGGATAAACAATGAAGCAAACTGCACGCAAGATGTAAGCTTCGTAAGGGCCCGTAGTAGACTCACGCGAGTATCCGACCGGTACAAAAATGAGCTGTCTGCTTTATTGGTGTCAGTTGCAATAATATGCGCTTGCCCCCATTGTAGGGCACACTTTCTGCTCTGTGACGTCATTTGCATAAGGTCTCTATGAAAAGCATCTGTCAGTGGTGTATGCTTCACTGTTTTAATTTTCCTTTATCGCAAACAAACGATGCAAAAAACAACATTAAAAACCCACCCCTCTAAACTAGAAACAATAATGGGGTTCTTCTTCTAAAGTACCTTCCAATAATTTAGTCAATATGTCCTTGTTTTTTTTTTTTTTCAGTAAGATGCAATATCTTTGAAACTGTTTCAAAATAAACTGAATATGCTTTTGTTTTCCTTTTTTAATTTATTTAAAATCTGATTGAAACAAACAGTGCATGAAGAAAGAATTGTTATTTTTGTTCATTAGAAGATGATGAGGTGATTTTCCTAAACATTGGAACTTAAAGGATTATAAGCCTAAGTTGATTAAAGTTAACTTTAAATGCAAATAATGAGTTGATTTTCATAAAAGAAATGCAATGTAAATGGATCAAAAGAAAAAAAGACATTTTTCTTTTCTTTTCCTTTTCTTTCTTTTTTTTTATTTATTATTATTATTTTTTTTTTGCTCTGATCCAACCAAGATAAACACAAACTGTACAAGGTATGTGTACATTAAAGAGGGTTTGGTTTTTTTAATGTGAACTCAATTTAAAATTTTAATGAACAGTTTTAACTCTTCATCACAGCAAAATATTTAACTCAGTGTAATGTAAAACCAGAACTTTCTAGCCAAAGATACAGTACTGTGCACACTTTGGGCGAGTTTCAAAGTTGTGCAAGGGAGTTACTGTTTGACCCTAAAAATCTTATTTTCCTTAAATTGCGAGCAGGGTGTAAAACACTATAAGTAAGTTTTGTCGGAGACAGTGCATTTACTAGCATAACACATATCGTTACACACATATTATTAAGGCAAGAGAGAGCGGCCATGCATCAAGCGCCCAGCTTTTGAAGTATAAATGGCCGAAATGGGTTCATCGTTTTCAAAAGTTTGAACCTTGTCTACATAATCTACCCAAATGAAACTTTAAATATGATTTATACATAAAGCCATTGGGGTGACATAGTGCATGTGACATCTTATTGCATCACCACATTTCGGAAATTTATACCTACTCAAGTGATTAAATATTTCACTCCGTTCTCCATCACAAATGGTAGGAAAATGCTACTCTCCGGTCCCACTGCTTTCTCTTAAACCAGCGGTCATTTTCTTATCAAACTTTCTACAAAATCTATGTGTTTGAAATTGTTTAACACCAATCTTTAAGCCAAAGCCAATTAATTGAGAAACTATAGCATTGAGGATTCTTTTGAATAATATGTATTCACAAAACATACGCATTCTTGTAAAAACAATACCGTAATTCATCTGATGCCTTCTCTAAAATAATACATCCTGAAAGTAGTAAGGCAAGAAAACCAACTTCCAAAACCAGAACGTCATTAATTTTTTTATGGCGCCCTCACATCTGTCATTAATTTTTTATGGCGCCCTCACATCTTTCAGCCGTACTGTGAAGTACAAGCCGGATAGAGGGAATTATATGTCTGAACACCTGCAGGCCTGATATCCTAGTCTAATGTAGCTCTTGGAGAGGGCGATGAATTTTGTTCAGCTCATCGCTATGAGAAACCAGCGACCTGCAGCTATATGTGGAATAAGACAGCCCCTATAGGTAAAGCTAGACTGAATGCGCACGATCCGATTTACGCACAAAATCCCTCATGAATAGACTGAGCTATTTGATGACGCACTGGTCATTGGCTTATGGGTGTGATATCTCGCTCTAGCTCTTTTGCGATCGGTGTATGTTGTCTTCCTCAGCACGAACAAAACTAGCGAACTATTGTGCTTCTGCATTATCTGACTCCATCTATCATGCTTTTTGCATTTTCCCTTTTCTTTGCTTTATTTGAGCATCATTATTAACTTCAGCAAAGCAGTTCTGATACTTTGAGTGATAAGCTGTTCGAAATACCTTAGTCCTTGGAGATTTTATGAGAAAGTCACCTTATCTTTTGTTTTAGTTCTTGAATTATTTTAAGAATCATTGATAATTTACGATATGGTCCATTCACTGACTTCAAACAGAAATAACTTTAAAATATAGATTTCAGTGATTGATAACATTTAACAACGAAAGTGATATCGACATTTTTGCCCCTTATTGACGTAAGGAGTATAATAAATGCTGTCTGCCCCGGGCAATTATAGAGAAGCCAGAATTTAAGTGGTAGTGAACGGAACCTACCATCTTAGAGCAAGCTTAAGCCTAAGTGATTCGTTATATGAAATCTATAGGAAGATTGCCAACAATATCATTAACGCTGCAGAGAGATATAATACTATGCTATATGGCCGTAGTAGGGTAGATATCCCTTATTAATCGCTCTTTATCTGGCTTTACAACTGCGCAACTCTTCCCAAACTTTAGTCTCTTATAACACTAGGCCGAGTGCTTGACTCACTCAAATCTTAGATTTTTATTTTCTTAACAAGGAGTAGATTAAAACTGGAAGACAATAGATTTCTCTGGGCGAAACTGAGGTTACCTTGATCCGGTCGGACATTAAAGCTCTCACCTTCCGATCGCTGTGCACGGGTTATTACCTTATATGCTACTAGCTTCACAAACTCGTTCATGGTAACAATCGCTGGCGCTATTTGAAGAATTCTTCATGATCTCCGAAGCACCATGTACACTGAAAGTTTTGATATATTATATAACACCTTATTAATTTCTCTACATTTGATTGGAGGACTGGTGGTCACATTGGTGATTCGGCACTATCATCAAGATTGTGGTGCTCGACCGTTGGTTAGTATATACTAACCCACGGTCGTTGGTTAGTAAATACTAACCAACGGCAATGACGTCACCGATCATTGCGGTACGTACAAGCTATGCCGCGAGCGCAATTTTTTTTCCCACGAGGTTATGGGCAAATCACGCCAATGGACCAATCAGCGTCTTGGAAATAGGCCACACCCCTAATTCCAAAAAGACAGCTTTTGAACCATTTTTTTGTAATTCTGACGCCAGATTATGAAAGAACAGGCCAAATAACCCCAGTCCACGTAACCCTAACCTTAGAAATAACCCCAACCATGATTTAGAAACAAATTTGAAAAAAATTTCAAAATCAGATTTGCCCATAACCTCGTGGGAAAAAAAATTAGGCATGCCGCGACTCAATAAAATCACCGCAGCATTGGGGACCGTACATTGCATATCGTGCGTAATAGGCACGTAAACGCGTAGCGAGCAAACGACAAACCATGGAGCTGCGCTACACGGACAAACACGAACCATCGTGACCTCCAAAACACAACTTTAACCAACGACTAGATCAAGGTAGATAGTTATAAGGTGTTATATAAAACAAATAATGAATGTTTTTCATTCGTGCGATAGTATGAATTATATTTCATTCGTTGAAAGATTTAACGTCCTATTCAACTCGGCTTCGCCTCGTTGAATAGAACGTTCAATCTTTCAACTCATGAAATATAATTCATACTATCGCACTCATAAACATTCATTATTTGTATACTGCTATATGAGTCATTGGCGCACTAGCCAAGGCTGCAAGGGGTAGCCTGCATACAGACAAAGTTTAATACAATACAATAGCCTGCCAACTTTCTAGCCAATCTCATTTCCGAGACAAAAATAACTTCATGATAATTAATACATACGTCATCAGCGTTGGTAAGGGGTGGAGTTAACAAATATGAGCGACCGGTTGCTTTGCTACAGCAGACAACTCTTTTCAGTTGTATACACGTTATGCAGTGCAGTACGGCTATTACTGTGTAGTTACTGGCTTAGCTGCTACCGTATACATGTATACATGTATACATATGAAAGTTGTCGTCTTGTCCATGCGAGGGCCTATATACAAGCCAGTTTGCACAAACCGATCTGGGGCAAGATCCTACGCCTAACGTTAGGCTTGACTTTTCGCTGCAAGGATTAGCTCGATTTTAGCCCATACATGATAATTACGTACCTTTTTAAGATGTCACCGTATTCAGAAGTATTCGTATATGTGCATCGTCGCAAGCCGTTCATAAACATGAATAGTCACGTTCATAGACATGAATAGTCAGTACCATGAACACCATGTGACCTTCTTATGAATAATAATCTATCCCGCATTTTTGGGATTCGTGTAAATGAAAACTGGACGAAGGTTTGCAGACTCTGTACAGAATATATACAGGGGTGTATTATGATTTCTGAGAGAGCACCATCTTTTGGAAGGCTGCTACAGAGTCTGCTCCGCAGGCTAGCCAGGTGGCTGAAGCTCTTTTTTCTTGTTCAAATTTTTGGAAGAAAACTCTGGTAACTTCTTGGGAAACACATTAATTTAACTTTTTTCTGGCAAACGGTTCACCCCCCTCCCCAAGTCTCATACGCCTAGTTTATGAAGAAATTTATATAAACATTGGAGAGAGTGATTCCCAAACCTCACTTCCCCTTTTCTCGAAGAAATGAAAGAGCATTTAATAGTTTGTTTCAAAGAAAGACAAATTAATGTAGTCAGTCCTTTCTTTTTTGACCGTTCGTATTTGCTTTTACGTGTTTTAAGTTTGTTCTTCTAAATTTAAAAATTATTTCATGACTTTACAAGTAATTTGTATGGTAATCCTACGAGGGAACGTTCTGGCCTTTAATTATTTGTTTGTAAAGATTATACAATTTAACTCACTTCTTCCCTTTTAAGAAGTGTTGTGACTTGTGCTACCCTTTATTCTATTTTTGAAAAGTACCCTTTTGCTTAAAAATGTACTCTACAAGCCTTTTGTAGTGGAAATATAATAATTTACATTTTCCATTATATTTTCCATTTTTTAACATAATAGTAGTCAAGCATTAATATTTGCTTTACTGAGACCATCAAAGTACACAACACTTCTGGACTGGGAGGTATATCAAACATGTTGTATGGACTGCGCTAAAAAAAACTTTGTCACACGCCCACCATTCTAGAATCTACGTAGGATATATCTTGTAACCAATAGATCATGGAGATAATACTAGGTCCAGGTAGTAGCTCCATAAACAGATAGCTTTGATGGGTTAGAAGTTAGTACTTAGCCAGCCCCTGGAAAGCCGCTCCAAAGTGCCTTTGTTAAGTTCCCACCAATGGTCCCCACCTATAATAAGAATTTTGTTACAGTATTTAGCAATAATGCATCCTACTATTTTACTGCAAGGAACATGCATGGAGCAAATTATAACCCAGACTCCCAAGCTCTTATCAAACAGCAGATAACAGAAGATGGTACCCCACCCCTTTACTACTGTAGAGCAGATGCTTTTAGAAACTCAAACTTCTGCCATTCCATTCGGTTACTCAAAAATGAATATTCCTTGAGATTTACGTTACTCGTTGCTCTATAGTGTCCGCTCGTGCTAAGTAGGAATTACCCGGAACAGAAAGATAATCAGTGATTTGATTGATGTCAATTTGCATTTTAAAACACGGATAATGGTACTAACGGTTTTCTGATAACAACGCATCGGTTACACTTAATTGTTGCTTGGAGTGGATTGCAGAAAATTACAGTCCTTTACGCAGTTGTTACCAGTACGATGTTTACTAAAGGGAATAGACTGTTTATGCAGTTATAGAACTTTAATTATTTATAAACTGCCCATTCCGAATCAATCAAGACCAAGATTTGAAATGTTTCTCAAAAGTTGTCCAGGTGAATGCATTGTACTTGCCTCCAAAGCGGGAAACGAGGTCCCTGAATTGGTTCTCCTTTGTGGTTCAGGAAAGTGTAAGCAAACTACGAAGGTGCCGCTAATTTCTCAGCTGTTCCTCCAGGCCGTTATCAGTGCATGCATATGTTAAAGAGAGCGACAGATGCTGTGTCTCCTTTGTAAAGGGAAATATTATGCCAGGATATGTCTGTTCTTGATGACCTGTATAATACAGAAGTACGATAGCCTTAAGGACCTCATTTAGGTCACATGTCCACGGCCCACTGTCATGAGGAACTGGTTTCATTAAATATGGTTACCTCATTATTTTCTTGCCTTTATAGAACAAAAATGCCTTCGGGTAGACAAACCTAAACCATGACTTGCAATACAGCTGAAGATGAAATTAGAGCTAAGAGAATGACACAAACACTTTCCAAAAGTGTCATTTTTCTTCCTGCATTATGTTACTGCACTCGGACACAAAACAGGAAGCTGTCCCTGCACCCAGCATTTTACAAAGTACGGTAGTGTTTACCCTTAACTAGAATGCAAGGGGGCACTGCTAATATTCCTGTCACACTGCAGGTTTTGCAACCTGAGTGGTAAGGATCAAATTACTGCGTTGTCATAAAAACGACGACGGGATTTTTTGAAATGTAACTTGATATTACTTCAGTAGAACAATAGAGATTTGAAAACAGTCTTTTGGAGGTGTCGATACTGCATAGTACTGCACGGTCATTTTACTGCAAGACGGACATTGTGCTGACCAGCTTTGCTTAAGAAACTACCATTGTTAGCAAGGGACATTATAGTGAATATTTCTGATTTTTCCTCTGAGGAAATCAAAAACATCCTGTACTGACTGGGCTAAAAAGGTCTTTCTTACCCAACCATTCTATTGTCTGAGTGGGGTATGTCATGTTATCAATCCCATCGCGTAGAACCTTTTGCAAATACAAGGAGCTTTGAAATACTTTTCTTTGGAAAATGTTTTTGTCAATCAAGTTGTGCTTTCGAAATTACTCATGCCTCACATGTACTCCCATAGATAGGAAGAAACCGTTGACCATTTTTATGAGGGCCAAATTCATGAAGGGATTTCATGTTGTTACAGCATGACCAGTTTTGTGGGTTTCTTTATCGTTCATGTTTCACCGAACTCATGTCTTGCGTTTATCTACGACCGGATAAAAACTTGGTGTGATTAGGTCTGAGCTCTGGATAAGAACCTAGGCAAACGACTTTTGAAACACAATCAATTGTCATTGCTGTTTTAAAACCTTTACAACTGCACAAGCAAGCTTATCTGAGGAAATTACTTCACGAGAAAAGTTCTATGGCAAGGAGAACCAAACGTTCCCCACAGGAGTGGAGCTACTGCCCACTCGGCCCCGATTCAACCTTACCTTGTAGGACCACTAATTGGTGGAAAATAAATCACATTTGAGGATAAGAATACTAAAGGTTAGTAGTATTAGGGTATCTCCGGCCTCAAAGTAGTGCTGTACTACATAGTATCTTACGTATCTACATAGTATCTTTTCGACTCCTGCACTATTCAGCAGCGGTGCGTTCAGTTACGTTTGCAAAAGTAATTGACGATTAACGGTATTTAAGGGCAACCAGGGGCGACACCAGGGGTTCGGAAAGTAAGGGGCAAAATTAATATGAGGCACTAACTAAGCGGAACACCATCAGCACTTGGCCTATAGCGTACCAAGAAAATGTAACAAAAAATTAATGTTACATTTGTCAGAAATAGCACTTCTAGTACCTTGAAGGAATTATTTAAAATTAACAGCTCAAGAAAAAGGTATATAAGAAACTTTTACTCTGCACTGCAGGAAATAAGAATTTTTATCATTTTGTAAAGCTTAGGCTAATTTGGAAAAACTTGCACAAAGCAATTTCAATCACCAAAGGTTTTTATTTTAGGCTGGCAGTGTCGATAACAAATATATACCAAACTCTTGACTGCAGCAACAAGATTTCCCTTGCATTCCATAGTTTTTAAACCTATAGGCCTGAGGTCAGAAATTTAGAGCATCCAAAACTCCCTAGATAGTAGAACATTGCCTTCTTTAAGACTTAAAAGCATGTTCTGGTGACCAGATTTGATGTTTTCAAAAAAGCAAAAAATTGTTCTGTGTTAGGCAGTGAAAACCCTATCTCAATAGCATCTTGAATTTGGCAGATATGAATTTTTAAAGAAATGCTACATTTTCAGCTTTGACAGTGCATGATGACAAATCTGTGATGTAATCTGGGCAAATTGATTAGATGCAGCTTTTGTATTTCTTTATAATATTTATATCACTGTATTGAATATTCCATAACTTTACTTGCTGTCCCATAAGTATGCAATAGTTTTACACTATATCTATACGGAAAAACATCTAAACATTCCAACAGTATCAAATTTCAAGGACAAACAAGGTATCCAATTATAAAGAATAACTATAGGAATCTGAGACAATTTGCCCACTTGGGATCACATTCTGTGACCTTGAGGAAACCTGGAGGTATTTCTTATTTAAAGTAACCAATCTTTAGGAAGGGATATCTTGAGTTAGGAATGGAGTATTGGCATGGCGTTTGGATGGCATGTAATGAAAAGTTTTATATTTCATATGAGAAACCTACAAAATGCCACCAGACAATACCTTAAGTTTGTCACAAAACGTAAGCGTCTACCATGTGTGGGTCGCTGACATGCCAGGGGGAAAATGTGGCATCGTAGGAAATTGCAATCTGAAATCTTAATTGCAAACAGTAGTTCCTTGAGGGTGGGGGATGGCCTCTCCCCGTGTCCCTAATCGCTTTACTAGTCTGAGCTGTGAAAGAACATAAAACCAGGGCGGTCGCCTCTTAGAGAATTTGTATCAGACTATCATATGCGTAGCAAGACTGGTAGAAATTACTACGTAATATCGGCAAAAGTCCAGTTACAATTTGTACATTAAAAAAGGAAAGAAAAATGTCCAAGGCAATGATGGGGTTTTTTTCCTTTGAGGTTTTGGGATTGACCATTTGTCCGTTGTAAGGATTATGACGTTTTATATTCTAGAAAAGCTTAGCTTAAATGTAATGTAAGATGATTTTTGCCACTCCGAAAAGTGACAGGGATCTTGCCCTTTGTAATTCCCTTCCCCAGAAGCCGCCAGTGAAGAAACGATAACCGCGATACCATTCTTTTCCCTCACCCAGTAGCCTTTTCGAGTGATGATTTAAAGACAATAATCTCTGAGTTTCAATTTCATATTTGGTAAACTAAATGTCTAAAGTTGCAAACACTGGTTGCTGGTATTAATTTGTAAGACAAACTATGCCTTCTTTACCATTAATCTTTTTCCATCTTACATTCGAGGCTATCCTTTACAAAAGAAGACCAAAATTAGATGTTAAGTACCTGACAGGTACTTAACATCTAATTTCGGTCTTCTTTTGTAAACATGTTAAGATAGATTTATAGATCAACTGATGCTGTCATCGAGAGACAGGTTGGAAGAGTCTTTTCAAAATAAGCTAACTCATGGTAAAATTGAGCTACTTTATCAAATTCGTTCCTACTGTGTGTGAGTCTTTTGGTATTTTAACGAAGAGAGACAGAGAGAAATAACTCCCAATTGGTGACTGAAGTAGGTATTTAGGTAATGTAATTGATTTCAAAATTAACGGCTGCTCGAAGAGAAACGGCGAAAGGTGAATACTTATCTCCGTTCAATGTTCACCTCGAAGAGAACCCGTTAAATGTAAATATCATGTCTCGGTATGTCGACTTATTTAATTGGTAGTTTTCTTTTAATTAATGATGTCACAGGATTAAACTCCATTTCCACCCTTACAAAAAAGAGTGTGGCATGCCACATGTGAACACGCGTAATCACGTGTGGCAGATCATATGAAAATACATAAGGAAAAAAGTGTTGTTATGCGTGGTGACACATGTGGTATTGGAACCAATCTGACGCACAGGACCACGCTTTTCCCTGCATGATTGTCACACCTTGAAATCTGGGTCAAAGTGGGGAAAGCTGTGTCAAGTTGACACATGTGGCGAACCAGGGCAAAGTGTGGCAAACAGGGCCAGTGAACGAAATCGAACTATTGAATTTACTTTACTCAGCACCACACTTCTCCACACATCTCCACACTTTGCTACTTTACCCCTGTTTGCCTCCCGTTACATGTGTCGAAGCGTGATTTTCGGTTTTCCACACATTGCCCATGTCCAAACTGTGAAAATGCTGGTCAATGCATGACACTTTGGAAAAGTGTGTCAACTGTTTATTAATGACACACATTGTCACGCAAAAAATCACAGAAATTTCACCCCTCTCCACACCCCACCATAGTTTTGCACAGTTCGACACAGTATTTTACGTGTGGTACTGGAACTTTTGCCACACAATTTTTTTGTAAGGGCATGTACAATAAAAAAAAACAAAAGAGCGAAATTCACTCCAAAAAGAGTGTGCTCAGTAACTTACTCTTAGTAAGAGTGAATTTCACAGGAGGAGAGTGAAAATTCACTCCAAATAGATCGATATTTCATTCCATGTGTGTGAAGTATCACGCTCTTTGAGAGAATTGTCACTATACTTGGGGCGAAATTCACTCTTACAAGGAATGGTCACTGGGCACACTCTTTTTGGAGTGAATTTCACTCTTTTGTTTTGAGAGTGTAAGTGTTTTTACTAACATTATAACACGCGTCTCTCTGTTGGACATTTGGACTCACAAGCATTTATTCGTTATTATTTTTATTGTCCTGCTGTGCCATTGCCACAACTAAGATTGCACTGTTACCACTATTTTGGCCATAGAACATGCACTAAAGTCAAAATGAAATAAACAGCTCTTAATGCCTTCTCCGTTTTCAGAAATTCCATTAGTTATTCTCTGAAGAATTCCATTCACTTTTCTTATTAAAATATACGTCCAGACGTCGGGCTATAGACGATTGTTTAAAGTCACTTATTTTTTGACGTCAAAAAACACGGTTTTATTGGAAAGGCATGATGAGGTTTAATTCGCCTCGAGCAAACTTCTCACCTCCACAAAGGTCAAACGTCACACACAGTTTATTTCTCCTCTAGCAAAATTTAGCGTTCATCTTTTACTAGCACCCTTCTAGGTTAAGCAGCTTATTAACTGCGAAGAAACCGAGAATAGGCTGTAGAGATGAGGAGAGAGATAAGATTTTGCATTGTTTACACCAACTTTAGTTCTCATTAAAAAAGGTTATATTCAGCTCCTGGTGAATTTGATGAATAAAAGAACATATCAGTTAAAAATATCAGCGTGATGGATAGCTTAATTTTCCCCTAAAGTTAGACTTTTGTAATTTAGTAGATGCTGCCATAATAGTTTATCTCTTCCATGTTATTACTAAGATCTACATAAAAAATACGTTTGCATTGCCTTGTGTCGCATTGTATGACATCAGTGATGGATTAAACTGTCGGGTGAAGATCAGCGATAAACGGTGTATACTACTATGCTTAGCCTATTGTTTATGACTAATTGGCATACGTTACCTAAACTGATAGGCTGTTACTTTCTTAGCTTCGCCTGTAGGTGTACAGTGAACATAAATTAGACAGCTCGAAGACACGATTGACACAAAACCGCCTACAGGACTGCATTTCAGAGCTCCTTGGATTTCCAACAACTAGTGGGCTGTGGAGTTGGAGGTGCGGATCCACAGGGGGGGGGGGTTCGGCTCCATCCCCCTTCGCTTTCGGCAACTACTTTTCTCTTTAAGGATGATTCCAAACCATTTTGCTTGAAGACGATTCCAAAGCTGCCCTACGATGATTATATATATATATATATATTATATATATATATATATATATATATATATATATATATATATATATATATATAATATATATATATATATATATATATATATATACTTATCTTGATCATCAGATTCCAGGAAATAGCACTGCATCTAACAGAGCTTAATTTCAAAATTTTCCTAAGGGAAGCCCAGACTCTTTGTGTTGTTTATTTCAAATGACTCATTTCCGAGCTCGAGTCCGTTTTTAACTGAACTCGGAATTGGTTCAGAATGGGGGGTCCTGAAATCGGAATTAGCTGCAGAATGGGCTGCAGATGAACTCGGAGTCGGAACCGATTCCAGCTGATCTGGTCCGCAAAATGACAGTTACATAATGTTACCTAAAGCTACAATGCTAATGGTACACAGTTAAATACATGAATGGTCAAGCACAGTCAACTGACTTACAGGATGGGCCAGACTATGGAACTGATCCCTAAAATGACCTTCCCAAGTAGCTGAACCTGAAAACTAGTCATGCTACATTGTCAAAAATGCAGGACTCGGAATTGGCGCCAGAAATGGGGGATACTGCGTGGACTTGGAACTTGCTTAGAATAGGCCGGTTAGGTGGACTTGAATACAAATCTGGGATATATCATCGTTAATAAATAGCTTGGTCCTAAAAGCTGGGTGGTCACATGATAATGGACAATTCCGTACAGAATGTTTCTTTGTATAAGTTAAACGAGACCAGAGCATATTGACCCACACTTTTGAAATATGTTTGATGATATTTTTTCGAGATCCATACTTTAATAAACATAGACATGTCCTTTGAAAAGAGTGGGTAATATTATGGAAGTAATACCTCCGAGGTAGTACTTCCATGGTAACATCATGACTGCATTTCAAAATATAACAGAAAAACACATAGAAAAAATTTGTGGGTGCGAGTTTTGCAATCAACTCCATTATTGGGGCAGATTGTGAGAGGACGTGAGGCAAGTTGTAAAGCCTTTTATTTCTCAGAGACAACTACGAATATCATGGCTAAAGCAAAGTAGTAAAATTTTTCATTTGGAAGTCCCACAAAACATTTTACCTAATATTTTCGTTCCAAAAGCACTAAATCTGGGAACACTTTGTGTCTGAGCACTTTTCAGCCCAATAACACACAGCTGTAAACATGCAGAATATAGGTATGCACTACTGCCCACACTTCGTGAGCCAGTGCAAGTAGGGAGGTTCCAGGAAGGAGACAACAACCAAATCTACTGACGATGCGTACTCAAAGATGATTAATCCCTTTAGGCATCAAAATTTGATAGACATGTATCTTTGTTCCCATTCTTGGATGTTGATTTAACTCTCTTGTTTGTGATCTGCTCCTTATCATATCCAAGTACAACGATGAAACAATGGCCATTGTGTCTTGATGTGAGGCTTTTTGCCGACAATGACCAAGATTTTCAGTCAAGCGATCGTCAATAGACGTTTAAAGTATATTCTAAATATTTTGCACTACCTTTGTTTCGTTACAATCTGGATGCAACGTTTGATTGAGTAATTGGGCAATTTTCCGCAGAAGTCTGGAATATACTTCAGAAATTCTTCAGTAAATGAGATTTCTCGTGATGAATTACGAAGTAAGTTTTACATTTCACATTTTCGTATGACGACTGGCAGAAATGATAAGTTAACCAATTCAATGCAAGGAGTAGTTCTTTTCTTCGTCATTTTGACAATATTTCATTGACCCTAGTTTATATTGGTAGCATGACAAAACTTTGTAGGAGAATAGCAAGATCACAATTGGAAACGAACATTGCTTCAAAGAGTCTGTAGAATGGTAGTTCTCCTTCTTAACATTTTCTAGGTAACTGCCTACTCCAACATGTTTTATGTGGTATTACAGACTAGTTCATTTTAAACCAACTTCGAATGGTGAAACGGGTCTGAAATACATCTTTTTCGGATCCAATGCTTAGTAATAGGGATAGGCATGTATGCTGCAGACGGTGGAAAAAGTGACTAGGTCAAAAATTAGTTACCACTGAGGGCCAAAGAAGGTTTCTGTAAATTACTATCGCTTGCCTTTGATGCTTCGTGTTAGTGTACAACCTGCCCATGTTATTCCCGGCCCCATCCGGTTTGCCCTACTAATAACAGGAATGCCAGATGACAATAAATCAAGTGTAACGGTGCTCAATCACAAAACTTTTGTCGTGTCCCCGCAATCAAACTCTGAAAAAAATTTGGTAATGGAAGTGATGCTAAATGTTGCACCATATTGCATCTGAGGGTACTTCCCCCTCCCCCAGGCCGGCGATCAGGCGCCGCAGTTGGCCCCCTCGAAGTAAGAATCCTGGCTACGCCAGTGTTTGGAATCCTAACTCTTATTAGAATAGGACGTCAGTCACCACAAGAGGGGACACAGGGAAGGGCCTATAGAAAGACACGCCCTTTCAAAAAAAAGGACTTGATAGTTTGTGCTAAGTCATGTGTGTCCCCCCACATTTCAATACGCCCCTGCATCTTTCTCGTCAATTTTTGCGGGATACGCTCACTGGATAGGCAATATTCAATCGACAACATGGGAACATTGCATAATAATAGTACTCACACAAAATGATTTTCAGTACACTTACTACAATATAATTCTTTGAGGTCAGGAAATCGCCATCTAAAAGTGCTAGATTTCACAAAATTTTTCCATACCCACCTTGTCTACACCATTTTGCTAGTGTTATTGGCTTGCTGATCATTGGCATAGAAGAACTTTCGAGGTAGTACTTCCATGTCTAGGCCTTTAACGAAATTAAAGAAGTCACCCTTGTAAAAACAAACATTTGCAGCAATCAATACTGCATGTAAACCAAACTTCACAGGGGAGGTCAAATGTATAGTGCCGCAGTCATATGAAGAGCGACTTTAAGTGAAAAGGTCACTTCTTCAGGTTCATCTAATGATGATGAGAGTTTATTGTATATAACATGCAGTCTTGCATTTTGCGGGGAAAAAAGCAAATTTTCTTTCCGAATTAGGGGCTGCAGCCCCCAGCTTCCCAGCCTCTAACAAACATGCGTATTAAGTAAATGTTCCATTTTGCCAAAGCATGTGAAAATGTCCCAGCACCGTCGGGGGATTTCTCTGGTTGGGATTGGGCTAAACCTTATTTCTCCTGGATTTGACATTTCTCATTTCTAAGGTAAGTTTTGGTCCTTGTAAGAGACAGTTGATAATAAATTTTTGGAAGAAAAGTTCAAACTGCTATTTAGTAGGTGAATCTAACTCCTCCTTAGCACCCCTGGCTTCGATGGCCCTATGTCAACTGGTTATAACCGACGTACGTTTAGAATTATAGGGTCCTCTAGCAAGGCTGTGCAACGTTGGCCAGTATCTATTCCTTCTCCATACATACCGTCCCCTCTGTTTTCCTCTTGGGTAATTCTAGTAACAGCGAACACCACTTATTCATTTTCAGGAAGGCCAATTTCCCATGAAGATCTTAAATGCAATGGGCTTCCGGGGACTCTAGTCCCTTAATGGGACATTACCCCTTGGCTCTACCAGCGACTCTTTAAGGCGCAGTTACCTGGACCCCACGCCGTACGGGGTAAGGAGTACTTCCAAACTTCTCTTCTTTTTCCTCCTAAAGCCTATGGAATCATTCCACAGCGATTCTTCCAAATCGTTTAGGTTAAATGTCGTCTGGGATTCTATTCAGCCGATTCGTCGTTTTAAACTTTTCAGCGTAGTACATGTAAGCAAAGCCATATTTCACACTCAGACTCCCTCTTAGAAAGGTATAACTGTTTACAGGGCAGCAGACATAGACATTCATCAGAGTTAACTCCCTATTTAAAGATGAAGGAGTATCTAGATCTGCCATCGCATACGTAGCCGACTGTATGACGTATTCCCCGATCAGCCATGTGATTTGAGAAGCCGAGGTACAGGGTTGCAGTAAACTATCCGCTACGAGGGCGTTTCTTTGATAATAGCTAGTTTTCTTCCTACACTGCTCAGCAGAGATGCAGCTACTTTGCTCACACATTCTTGATTCAACATAGGTCATTTAAGAGCAGGCACTCGCACTAGTTACGCAGGCTAGTAGCACTGCTGGTACACTTCCATGTACTTATGATTCGTGCCCTGTAGATGCTGGCATGCCTTGTGCTAGTCCTCAGTAAAGGCACGTGTATAGCGGGTTGCCGATAGCTCCCTACACACGGTCCTTACACCGACCCATTGAAAACCCAGGGCCTTCGACCAGCAAAGTGCTGGTCGAAATTGATTTTTGTCTTATACCAAACCTAAGACCTAAAGTCTACATTCACTACCATTCCTTTTCCTTACATCTTACACCTATACTGCAGTTGTTTTTTATCACTTTAAACCTCTGAAAAGCTCCGAAAATTTGAAATAAAATCATCAGCTGTGCCACTTCGTGAAATTTACTGTAGCGTTCGAAATTGTTGTTGACAACAGAATGCCGTGACGTCACGCACATTTTGATTACCGTAGTTCCTATGCATACACATGGCAATTGCCTTTGCAAACATTTTATACTGACGTAACGATATAGCTCATTAGCATACTGATGTAAACAAAGTTCCATAGTCGCACAGAAAATTTTCCGGTGCGAAAAAGTTGCTGATTTCATTTCACATTTTTTGGCACTTTCCAGAAATTCTCAGTGATCAAAAACAGCTGCAATACTCCTGTAAGATGTGGAGAAGAAAATTCCTGGTAGTAAATTAGGATTTTTCTTTCAAAATTTGCTGTGAGAAGAAAGACCATTGCAACCATTACACAGACGGCCGATCCCCACGCTATTTTCATAGGACGGTGTAAGGACTCTGTATAGTAAGCTGTAGGCGAACGACCACAGTGCTTTACTGAGGACTCTCGAAGCCAGACCATTGTTGAAGCAGTGAGATATTTTTCATTATTTTTCAGTGGCGAGGTATTTTTCAGTGGTTGCTTAATGTGTTATATATAGCCAACACTATACTTCTGTCCTCAAATTTTCCTGGGATAAAAAATTTTTCTTGGGGGTGCGAAACCCCTTCGTTCCCCCTCCTTAACTACGGTCTTGTTTTTATACATATCACAAACAGTGTCCTTAGGTGAGTGTCACTACCTCTGAAAACTTACACTCAATTTTGGGAGACTTTTCATTTCGCAAGTTTCATTTATGAGCAATTTTGGAAAAGTCACTTACTAGTGTGGTAATTACAATTTACTCTTCCAGTAATCTCCTTTCATCTTCTGTATATGTTTTAATTCCTCCATTTCATGAGCAATGTATATCAACGAACTCCAATTCATCCTTCTAATGTGTAAAGTGAAATAACGACGTTCTTAGTCTTTTAACTTTTTCTTTTGCTTTGTTTTTGTTTGTTTTTCTGTTTGTCTATTTGCTGTGTTTGTTTTAAAAATGAACCGTCAGAGTCCCACGATTCAAGGTATTCATGCCTCTTACTCTTGATGGCGTAGGGAAAAGTGTAAATTTGCCGTTTATCTACTTGAACTTCTTAAGTGTCGAACTTCATAAGAGCCCCATGTATAAAGCGGTATTTCTACACAGTTCTATGCACGCTCTGCAGTGCAGTTGGAATGTTTAATTCCTTTATTTGACCAATTATCCTTTCAACTTATATCGGGATTACGACATCAAGTACCGCACAGTTTCGCAGTAGCAACGGGACCCGGTCACAGGAAGTGGGATTTGCCCATCACCTCACCTGTAAATCAAAATTATATCTTAAGACATTTCCCGAAATTCGAAATGAAGACGGTATGTCACTAAGTTAGTGAAGTTCTCGTGAGTAAGAGAGGTGCATAACTCAAAACCAAAGGCTGATACCCGAAACCAGACAAAGAACTAATCTTATAACGCACCACTGTTTTACATGGGACAAAAGCTACAAAGTAAAATCACTCCAGTTCCCCTAAATTTGCTATCTTGAGGTAACTCCGGACCCAAGTATGCCACGTGTGAGCTTATTCCCTGCCAGAGTGTTTAACTGGTGCCACATGAGTTTGGCCCCAGAAACTCCATAACAGGTTTCCAACAGTTGTTTTTAGGAGCAGGGAGTTGCCACTAGAGGCAACTCCCTTATAGGAGGGCGTGACCACATGCGGTAATTGCTCATGCCGAAACGGGTGTGACTACCATTTTGGTATAGTACATTCTGCGTTTTGATTAAGTGGAAAAAAATATTCCTGGTGATACTTAATCTACAGTTTCATGAACTGTGCGAAAATTTACAAGAAGTCGGCTGATGGCAACTCCCTTTTGACCAAAAGAGAGTTGCCAGCAGTATCGAAGGCGTAGCCCAGGATTGCCCAACTAAGTCGATCGCGGTTTTCTGGTGGACCGCGGACTGATCCCAAGTCGACCGCAGTGGGTGTTGGAAAAATGAAAAAAAAAAAATAAAGTCTATGTGTAACTATATGACAGTGTATGTTTTGTAGATCTCTGGAGGGTGGCTACTTGAAAAGTAGACCTTGGAGCCGAAAAAGGTTGGACACCCCTGGCGTAGCCAATGACGAATCTGAAATTCGCGGTCCTTTTCAGGGTTTTTGTCTGTTGGTGACACAGACAATATAGTTTCCCTTGTCAGGAAACCACAAAACATAGATCTGCTTATAGTAACAAGTTATTTCTTCCTGCCTGAAAAATGACAGGGTGCTACCGGTGAAGTACATGTAGGTGTCATCTGCCGAGTACATTCCTGGAGAACACTGTTCCTCCTTTTATAAAGAGAGATGTTATCGTTAATATATTCCGTGATTTCTGACCTTAGGTTATGCATGAATGATCTTATGTAGGTAACAGTGTGTCATCTGCTTAATATACTGTTCGCCAATTTGACTTTATGTTGGAGTGTGAGCTTAACCGGAATCCTTAACAATGACACTTGTACTAATGAGGCTTATATCGTTTTGCAAAGTACACTAGTCAGTAAGGGAATTCGATGATTTGCTTTCGGGAAACCTTAAAATGATGTACGCTTAGGAACACGGTGGGCGTTGAGGATCATGTCAAAGTCTTTCTTTTGTCACTGCAGGCCAGTAATTACGCCTACGACCAATGAGTCTGAAAATCGCACATCTTGAATGGTATCAAAATTTACTGACACTGCAGGTTAGGTTAGATGAGGTTTAACGTCCCAGTTTCCAACCAATTGGTTCAAGTCGAGGCGACCACGGCCTTTTTTCCAGTTGTGGCTCACTGGCTTGTTTTCCCTACTCCATTGTTTATGCTGAGCACCAAGCACAAAGGCAGTAGGTTCCATTTTTAAAGTCTTTGGTATGACCCGGCCAGGATTTGAACCCAAGACGCTTTCACATTACGCGTAAAGAAGTCAGCAGATACATTTTGAATTTGAGACGGTGTTTTCTCTAGAAGTATGTTACATGCTGTCTGAGCATCCAGGGGCTCTCCACACAAAGGGACGAGGGTAATGACTACGATAATTTTTATTTCTTGCAGGGATACGTGGCGCCAGGATGGGAAGGGGAACGCGCTCCTTCCCTGTGGGAGGGTTATCCCCTCCGGGGAATTTATAGAGTCACACCCACGGTTCACGTGTTGTTGCTCTCATAAAGGGCAGGTTCTTCAATAATAACTCTTAAAGGGCAATTCTCGTCATCCCAGACAGTTCCAATTCTACAAGAGCAGGAACCATCGGAAAATTTTGATACCCCCACACCAAAAATGTACTTTGGGGTGATGACTGCCTGTCTTTAATGTTCAATGTTTTTCTCAATAAAAACCAATTCAGTTTTTCTTCGATAAAAATCAAAAATATTTTCACTGAAAGCCCAAATTTTCAAATGTTTAATAAAACCACCAAAATTTTGACGCGTGAGACGCGCCAAAAAATCTTGAGCTCATTATCCTTCCGGCTACCCGTCGCCGTTGTTGCAGCTTGGGGATGCTGGCCCCCGTCGGGCAAATCCAGGGAACATACCTGTTTTGAGCAAATGAGCTTCATTGCTTCAGCACCGTAGGCGCATTGATACCTCAATATGGGCCGACACCTGCCCCGCTACTTCGTTGCTCAGTAATTGCTATAACAAAGAAAACTTACAGAATATAGTGTACGCTTATCCCTCATGACCTTGGCGAGAAGTTATAGTGTAGAATGAAGACAAATCTCCTTGGCGTCAAGGATGAAAAATTAATGAGAGACCACAGGCTAGCTGCACAGGTTAATCAATTATATAAATCATGCACGCTCAGCACCAATGTTCTGCAGCAGGAACGAAGATCATTATTATTATTCAGGGCAGTTGTTTTACGACGCTAAGCGACCATAAATGTGGGAGAAGCCTATATGGCTTATGGATTACAACTTCACGTAGCGTGGTTAACCAACTCAACAATTTAGGTCAAATTTTGTTTCGTTTGAAAGCCAGTTCAGATGGGAAAACAGTAGATTGCTCTTGGATGAGCAACCCACCTTACTTTGACCCGGCCGGGGATCGAACCCCGAACCTCTCGGCTGCCACGCTTCATCTCTTCAAATGCAACCGCCTTTATCCACTAGGCCACAGCACCGGTTATCCATGGCTCCTTATTATATTTGGCCAACAAAATGGTGTTGCTCAACCTTTACATACACCTGAAGGACAGTAACAAAACTGAGTAATAGTATTTTCCATTTTATTAATAACACTTTACCCAAATGTCTTAAATTTGAATAACTTGCAAGTTATGATTATATTTTCAATTTAAAGCCTAATTACTATGCATTACTTTGAAATTTGCACATATTAGTAAACGTCACATACGTTTCCATCGCAACGATCAGTTTTCGAGTAGGCTATGACTGCTAATGCGTTTACAAATAGCCGTTAAGAACGTTCCTTCCACCAGGAGATATGATGTAATTAAGGTTTCCGGTTTTGAGAAAGATGAGTTTGTAAACGGTCTAGGACGCCTTAAAGCGCGGTCACATCGAAACGCTGCCCTGCTCCGCGATGTGTTTGACGTTTCAACCCTCGTAGGGTGGCCACACTGAACGCTGTGCAGCGCCGAAATATTTTTTATCATTAAAGGAGTAACATGGCCGACCTAATGACTGAGGACGAAGTAGTGGTTCTTCTGGCGTTCTACATGTCCGGGGCAAGCCTAAAAAGAAAACAGTTGGCAATACAAGTAATCATGAGCGTACAAGAGTACTTCCGACTGAGGGTGCTGCCGCACTTTTACCCCAAAATTTTGACATATGTTTGTCCCCAAATGACATATTTTGCCCCAAACTAACAATTTTCTGCCCGAATAGGGACTTCATCTCGTAGCCCCAGCCCCCAACCCCCACCTTGTACATCTATGCTGAGTACAATGCATTAACCAAGTACAAAACAGGTGAATGTAACCGACTATAGTACTTTAGATAAAGCTGGATGGGCTGCTTTACAGAATACTGAAGGCTGGAAGGATGAGCCCAACAGTGTTTAAATAGTGTAAATAGTTACTGCAGTAAGTCCTGAGAAATGCAAAACAAATGACAGAAGTTAATACCTTTCAAGAACGACTGGCAATATGATTAACAAAGGGCCGTTGGAGCCTGTTGGCCCCAGTAATTTTTATTTTGAAGTGTTTTTTTTCAGTTCTCATTAGCTGTTCCTGGGAAGGCCCTCAATTTACCTTAGAAAATGACAAAATCCAGAAGATAAATGTTTTTATCCCCTCCCCAGCAATTTTAGAAACCTCCCGACGGGTTTGAATCTTAAGCAAAATTGTTGTTCAACAAATATCCATATTTATTCGTCACAAGGCTGAATGACGCTGCTGGCTTTGATTTTGGTTGTTCAAAAAATTTGCAAGAAAACAAAATGTCAGCCTAGTGTCCTTCAAAGGTTAATGAACAAGAAATACATAACAGGCCTAAATAATATAAATTGCTGGCTTAATTTATCATACCACAAATGACTTGGTTAACGTGTTCTATGTACACCATTTCGAAAGTATCATTACATTTTTTCGAAAGATGGGTTTGTATCACCATGCGATGACCCTGTATGCCCTTTAACTTCATGCTGACATCTGCATAAGTTTTAAAATTGGGGTTATTTTTTTATTTCCACTGCTGAACTCAGACTGTCGTCAGCAATTGCCATCTTTCTTCTTGTTGGCGACTAGGTTCAATTTTGCCCGGTAGTTTACAGTGTATCATGTACACTGTGTCATAGTAAAGTATGGACCTGTGAACAACAAACTTTACGAAAAAAGACGTCTTGCGTAACTCGAATCTTCAAAAACATGACGCCCAGTAACTGGCTGCAAGAAAACGCGGCACTGTGAAAGTTAAAAAATTCAAGTCCGTTTTCACAGTCCATGGTCGCATAGCTAATTTCTATGTTTCACTTTTTTCCAAGGGCGACACAGCGCGGCACAGGGCAGCGAGCGTGGCACAGCGCGGAGCAGTGGCTGCAGTGCAGTGCAGCTTCCGGTGTGATTGCCCCTTTAAAGGTGATCAGTCGTCTTGAAATATTCTTTGTGACGTCAGCCTTTTCTTGACATGTTTCTGCAGTCGTCACTGTTCAAGGATACACCGTCAAGAAAAGGCTGACGTCACAAAGAATATTTCAAGACGACTGATCACCTTTAAATGAAGAGCTTTGATTGATGTTTTGATACCATCACTTTTCTTGCCGTCATTTGTTGATTTGCACTGTGTACAACGGATGCTGGACATTTGTTGGTCTTCCACTCAGATTTGAAATTTATTGATAGTGGAACCACTCCCCACCTCTGGTGCTCAGTTGAGGAAAGTCGATGAATTTGAGTAAAAGTGAGCGAAAATAAGTAAAGGGGGTCAATAGGAGGAAACGAAACTTGCCTCAACCCTTCTGGAAATGTCTGTAATTCTACACACAATACTACTTGCAAAGATGAAAACATGTTCTTACTTTAAATTGACATTGTGTACCTGCATATCCTCTTTCGAAGTTATAAGCCAAAGTACTTTTAGCCAATTTACTTGTTCATTTATGGGCATCTATAATATATGTGACGTGCAGAGTAATTACATATGGCGTGCACTGGTTACATATTCAAAAAATTCCCTTTGTAAGTTAACCTACTTCTCTCCCTTTAAACATGGATGTACTACCTCCGATGTAGTGCTTCCATGCTTTAAACACGTTTATTTCCGTCAATTACAGGGTAAACAACTCTCCACCGAGGGTAAAAGCCTCCAATTTCCGACTAATTCGTTATGGTATGCCACCAATATCCAAATATGTCGTATATTTTGATTTTATATTGTTGTGTAATGAGAGCACGGGAGAATGTAAACTAGTGAACCTTAAAATGAATACTTAATTTTACACGCATACCGTGACAAGTAAAATAAGTCACATTACTGAACTGGGTTCTTTTTATTAGTGGGAATTAGTGACACGACTGCCTCTTACAGAATTGTATATCAATCTTGACAGGAAATCAGCAAGGAGAGGACTCTGTGGTTTGAGATGGGCGGAGGACGGATGGGCGGGTGGGTGGTTGGCGGCTGGCTGACCGGATGGACAGATGGATAGTTGGATGGATGGATGGATCGACGAATGGACGGATGGATGGATGCGCGGATGAATGCATGGAAGGAGAGGTGAATAGGTGAATTGATGGATCATTTGATCGTTCGCTGATGATAGATTAAAGGATGATCGTAGGCGATTACGGTAACTTAAGTTTGGTTTTACTTCAGAATTTCCAACGACGGTGTTAGTGAGACTTGTAATCTTGCACGTAAAAAAGTGTGGGAAATGAAAAAAGTTGATTGTAATCCGTGTGCTCCTGCTGAGTGTCAAGTTGCCAAACTGATTAGGCTAGACTGAAAGAAGTACTGACAGGATCACACAGTGGCTAACCCAGGGAGGGTGTGTGTATGTGTGGAGGGGGAGGGGGGCTCTGAACTTCAAACTTCGCAAGACACCAATAAGAGAGCACTAAAACCAGCTTAGGGCGCATGGTACAATTTTTATACCTAAATACCTTCTTGATCTCTTGAAATAGCGCTTCCCGAGTCTTGTTACGTTCTAGAAAATCCATTCCCCCTAATTGTGTTGAAAATTGTATCTTAAACTCGTCGTGCGCAATTTGAAAACTTAAAATGCAGCCCTTTAGATCAGCCCATGAACACCCATGAGATTGAGATCACACAATATACAGTGATATAATCACTGCAAATACTTCGTGTTGTAAGTGCTGAGGTAAATTTGACCATAATGATGTCTCATTGTGAACCTTTAAACCTTATTTACACAAAGCTTCTGAACCGTTTTGAAGCAAGTTAACCTTTCTTTTATACCCACTTTGCCTTTAAGAACATCCAGAGTCCCTGACCCTAGCCCTCACCTAAACTTAAACATTATTTTTAAGGAAATATATAAAAATTGTCCTCAGCTGTATTGAGAAAAATTACGTTGAGGACTGGACCCAGTTTCAAAACCTGAAGGCCATTCCAACCACATTTTATCATGAGTATCGTATCAAATGATAAGCCTACTGGGAGTTCGCTGTAACCCCAAGACCATTCCCACAACAAAGCAACGGGAGGAGACGGTGTATTAAATGTTAAAGTATTCAAAAATGCAAAAATGCAAAAATGCTTCTCTACCAGTATGCTCATCTTGAAACGACTTCAGGTAAGCAATTATCAGCTTACAATGGCTACGCAAATATTTTAAATCAGCTCCAACCGTTCCCTACCCTTCTCTCCCCTTTCCTTCCCTTCCCTTCCCACCCCCACCTCATCCCATCCTGCTCCCCTCCTTCCCATACTCTAGGTAAGTCTTGCTTGCAATGGCATTTCATATGAATTCTTTGTAAACAGTGATGCAACAATTTGACATTTTCCAAACAATGATGTCAAAGCTGCAACGAATTCTTTGTAAGTTCGAAAGCAGGTTTAAGGATCACTTACTAATTGCTATTCATTGCTTCTTACTTGCTTGATAGATTTTTTCCTCTGTTTTGCATATTACTGTTCATTGTTCCTCCTTAACTTTTGTGTTATCCATTTGTGTGTTGAGCTAGGCGCTCTTTCTACAATCTTGGGCCTTTTCAGTCCTCCACCACCTTGATCTATTTTCGATGTATGCTTTCCATAAATATTGGTGTGGAAATAACTTGAAAATCAAACTTAAATTCAACTCTCAACGTTAGCACCTTTACCACAGCAAGATAAGGTAAAGCTGATCAGACCGATCATCCTGATGTTACAAACAGTATCCATATTTATTGTAGGCCTTAGCGAAATACCATACCATGGAGTTACGACGACGTCTCAGGTCTATATAACTCTAGAACCAGGCTGTTAGGTAGCAGCTTATGTCTCCTTCTTACCTGTTGGTAAAATAGTACACCTAGTTTGCCTGCACTGTTCAAATGAGAGATCAAATTTACCCAACAATGGTAACTTTTCAGCAAGGACCCATTAGTACAGTTTTTCATACCGTACTATCTAATTGAGTTTCAGTCCTCCTTCAGCACCTTGATCTATTCCTGATGAATGCTTTCCGTAAATATTGGTGTGTAATAACCTCTCTCTAAAGTTCACAGCGTGGCTCAAACGTCAACAGTTCATCCCAATGGCAGACGCTCATTATACCCGTCTTTCTCTTTTGCCTACAATGTAAGAAAAACGTCTTTCCCCTCGATTCAAAGCAGAGCAAACCTGAGGTTCTACACCCAAATCATGAGTATAAATGCCTACCAAGTAAGACAGTGCATAATGTTTGTTTGTTTGCATATGCGCAGGTATTCTCTATTGACCTGTTGTAACCATTCTGTGAATCTCTTGTGTAGGTTCACATGTAAATATGAGTTAGATTTGCAAATACAGTTTCAAATGGCATGAAGACAGATAAGTAAGGTTACTTTTTTCAATACCCTAAATTACAACATGGAGTACTACCGTTATCTTCTATGATCATGCGAATGCTTTCTAGCACTCACAAAATGGGGACGCACTACCACAATATTTTCATCCAGCTTCGATGCTGGTACTCCCACAATTCCAAAACCAATTCCTCCGCCTTAATATTTTGAATCTTCCGAGAATAATACAAAAATAATGCCATACATTTGCATCTTGTTTAATTGTTTTGTATTATCAACAAATGTTTGTAGTACAATATGTTTTAAGAAAAGGATGCTCGAGTTGCAATGTTACAACCAAGTTTTACATCCAAAAGTTACATTGGTAACGTTTGGGTACAATCAGGGATTTGTTATTGGAAGGAGATGCATCCCCTCGAAGTGAGGTTTGCACTTGGCTTATGCCTCTTCAGTTCATTTGCAAGTGGTCCCTTCTTTCGAAAAGGAACAACTTCATTGAATTATTTCAGCTAAACAGTCGTGTCCTGTTTGATAGCAACTTCCATTAAAATGTTGGCCCACCTACTCATCAAAGCATTGTTCTGCCTAATTAAGCCGCCTGTGAGACCTATACTAGACGTGGATGATATTACTAGCTCATTGATATCAAATTGGAGACAACAAACAAAACGTTCTCCTCGTTTTCAAGTCGATCTTTAAAGTATTAACATACAATAATCTTTCCACTCTGCTTCCTTCCAAAGTAGCACATTCCTAATTGAATTAGAAGAGTAGATACCACTGTTGTTCAGTTGGAGAGAGGATCAAATAACAAGGACTTAAATACGAATACCTCTTTACACGTGATGTATTTTCAAAATAACTTAACTTTTCTTATTTTTCAATCTATAAGTAAATGTTTCTGTCTGAAGCTAATAGTGTTTGATCTCTTATAGAATGAGTTCATCATTTAAATGGATTATTAATGCTACTTGGCGTCATTTTGTTTGAGTCTGACCCGACATCATTGCAAAGTTTGACCCGGCATCATTGCGAAGCAGCTTTGCTGATAAAATTGTCTCCAAGCTCATAAAACCATCCTTCTTTGGTTAAAACCAATAAACACTGCATTGCTATGGAGTGCAATACAAACTTTTCACCTTTCACAGCCGTGACTAGAAATCGTGGCAAGAATTTGTATTTTGGAAAACCTACTTCCTGAAAGGGAATAAGCAGTCGCCCATCTCTTGATTGGAATTCTTAAAAATCTCCTCTTATCTCCCTTTTAAGTATCTTTTATGGTGTTTCAGAACATAAATGTATCCCACATTTCCAGAAAACCAAAGTGTTGTTCTCCATAAATTTAACCATTCCGTCAGTAACGATAATACTGTCACATGCATGGTTAAAAGAAGCCACTTCATTAATCGGCACACTTGACATGTTCATTCAAATTTAGAAGTTTGCATTTACCCTTTAATACAGACTGTATCACAATGTGTGCTTTAAAGCATCAACAAAAAGTCAGTCAAAATTCAACACGTTTAGTCAGTCGTGAAATATGTTTTTCTTTCATCTACGAATTTTGTCATACTGAAAGAGTATCAACAGTATTAATACTGACAAGACCATAAGAGGCATTATATACAAACTCTGAGACCGTGGGTTTTAATTAAGCCGGAAATCACTTCAACTGTTTCTTTATCGTGAAGCATCCAGAGGAATTATTTTTCTCATTTTGACAGGCAACTAGCCTTGCAGCTTCCCGAAATAGTAACTTCTCAGATTTAAATTAATGTATTCAAACAAATTTTATGCCACCGAGCAGATGTCTGAAAATAGCTTGTTGTGCATGCCACAGAGTAATCATGCCCATCGATCGGAAACAAGTTTTTAAAGGGGCTGTGCGTTGAACTTACACTACACTCAAAGCTAAATGTTGAACAGCTGGTGAAAGCTTCTGACATGAATCAGAAGAAGAAACGAAATAAAATCTGGATGGCTATTTCCCCAAGTAGTTGAACTAGAGGGACCCTGGTAATAGACCGTTTTACAGGTACAAATAAAAGTCAATACATCATTAGTCTTGTTTTCTGGTGGCAGCTAATATCACGTATGGTAATGCGTATCTCGTCTGGGTAAGATAACTGTATTGCTTTGAACTGACAATCGATTTCCGTGTAATTGGTAGTGCTATCAGCTTTCACTCTTCCAAATAGTAACTACACATGATTTCATAACAAACACTTACTTAAATAGCACTACCCAACCTGTTGTCTAATCACACAGATAATCGGTACCGGTTGTGCGAGCCATTCTGATATCTGATAATTTAGTGATATTGTTTAATATGATCTTGTAGAACGTGACTTTTTTAATAGTTTGAAAAACGTTTCTTTTCACGACTGCCTTGATGTTTATCGAAGTACCTTCACAACCAATCAGAAAAGGTCCCTTGGAGATTTCTGCTTATTGATTACAGCTTCTAAGCATATAAAATACAATGACGTGAGGTTTATTGAAGACGACCTACAAATGTCAACATTTTTCATGTGCTTGGTAAACGTTCTCTTAGCAAACAGTTATTCTTTTTTGTTTCTTTGAAGAATGCCCATTTCCTTGGTTTGGTGATTGGACCATCTCTAAGAAGCTATTGTTATACCAACAATACGTAACTTTGTGTGCATAACCTTTGCTGCAGGAATAAAGTTTTCTTAGTGTAGGTTGGAAAAATCTTTTTTACTAACTGCATCTTATCAAAATGGCGAAAATTATTCTGTAATAAATTTTCTGGGTTAGTATTCTGCAAGGAATCACAAAATTAAAAGTTTCTAGGGGTCTAAACGTTTTTTAGGGAAGGTCGGCCTGTTGCCCCCCCCCCTCCCCCTCGACTACCGGCCTGTTGGTATACCTTTCCTAGATATTCCTTTCATTTCGATGTCTGCGTAACCATGAAGAAGAAAATCTTATTTATTGATAAGACTACCCCGCCAACGACTGATACGTGTGGGCTGCATCTCGTATTTGACCTATAGTTGTCTTAAGATAGTGTGTATATTGGGGGAGGGATAGGATTCCACATGAGGACCGTGTTAACAGTCTGTCTACATCGTATTTACTACCGCATACTATCAGTTTATGAACAAAGTAAAACATATCAGTACATCTGATGATAATAGTAATGTATACAATGCAATGTGTTTGAATGTACATAATCAGTGTGTACAAATGTTAGGTGGCAATAGTATCAGTCCATATGTTGGGTAACGTGTGTTATTTTTGTGTAAAAAGTAATATGCCTTAGTAGCAATGAATGTAACCAAAGGGAAGTTACTCTAGAATACGTTTAACAGGAAAACTTTAGACTGATACTTTAAGATCCACTAAGTCGCCAGACCATTACAAACGATAAACTATTGGTTTATAAGCACTTGTTTCCTTTATACGATAGCTACCATTTGATTTTGATCACAAAACAACATCAGTCACGAAAAGTAGTCCATAAACAATTAAGTGGCGCTTTTCGAACAACGCTTCGATTTGTAGGCTGCCTACAAAATTGACCAATTGGAATGAACCATTTCCGGAATTGTCCCTCAATGTGGAAACCTATCGAAAATCTCCTGAACTTGCCGGATGATTTATCGCCTTGATGTTTTCATATAAACGCAAAGGTTGACTCCGTGGTGGTACATGCCTTACTGAAAAAGTACTGACGTTGTGTTTCCTTCCAATATCGTCTCCCTGTAACAAGTTAGGGTATTTAATGTAATATCACATGGTATCCTGGCAGCCTGCAGAAGGAATAACCTCCCACTTCTTCATGGTCCTCATACATTTATCAGCCACCAAATATCTTGAACATGCAGCTTTACCTAACAAAACAACGTGACCAATACTGTCGATTGAATGAAGATAGAAAGCGGGCCTACTTTCAGTTAGGTACAGTCCTTATACAACATGTGAGGAAGCGTGTGCTGTTAGATACAACCCTTGTGCAATTGGTAATTGATACACCCAACTAGTCAGAGAACGGAGGTGTGGAACTGTGAGATTTTAACATGCACTGAACACAATGATTGGTACCGTGCGCTATTGGCCTGTAGTGTAACTTGACATTGGACTAGTGTATATATGTAAATAGTGGTAAGTACCGTACACTTTTAATCTATAAACATGTAGTGAATACAATGATAAGAACCGTACATTATGAATTAGTATGACAGGTAACGTTGAATAGTCTTCTGAAATATAATATTTTGGACATGACATTGTTTTGTGTGTCATCATAAATGTGCTATGGTATTATTCTGAGCATGCTTTTGTATAGTGTGGTATTCATGGTATGGTATGGTATTCATGGTATCATTCTGTATGTTCATTCTATTGAAATGCACAATACAATTTAGGTCTTTCTTATATGTCTTTATCCCAATCTTCAGGCAACATTAACGACATATAGTAGTAGTCTATCACTTAAAGCATATATGAAACATTACTATAATCAACCCTGGGTCGGGCAATACAAAAGACCTGCAAATGGAAATTATTGCCTTCCTCCTTGGTGTTCTGCATATGAGATTGGAACAGATATAATAATCACGCAAAAATTTGATTAGTAACGACGAAAAGGCTGTCTAACGGTGTACCTAGTAAATCCTCCCCAGGCTTAAGAACGTTATTGAAGGATGACAAGATTGTTGTTAGGCAATTTGAAATCTATTGCTGACAAAGAGTTCAACATAGGGCCGACGTATTCATCATCGTCGCCATCGTCATCGTCATCATCATATGAAGTAACACAGTTAAATAGAATTCCGATATCTGAGTTGCAAACGTTTATATTTTTGGAAAATGCTGTTCGGTAGGTCTTGAAAATATGGATATTCCATAAAAAGTGCAAGTAGGAACTCTTTAAAATAGCAAGGTAAGTAGTTAAGACTTCTTACTAAATGAGTATTTCAAAGAGTCATCAGTATCAAAGAAATAACCTTTGTCTTTTGTTTTTAAAACTTAATTTTATACCACTGGATGCATGCTAAGAGACAAAAATATAACTAACAGTACTTAAGCACAATTTCGCATTTGAGTATCGTTCACATTTTCCAATCTCCAGTCATATTTCACATAAACAGAAAAGATTGATCGTTCTATCAACGTTCGGGCATTTTAAAGTCGTGCAAGCCAAACAGTGACATTTCCTATGCCCATTTGTTACCTACATGTCTTTCCAATCATTGATCATTAATGACAAGCATCGCCTTTAGCAAACCAAGCGGTTACTGAAATAACAGAAGCAGATCCCTTACACTGATTTCCTCTAACATTGAGTCAAGCAAAATCAATAACAATTGTGAGGACTAAAAACTGAATAGACATAAAGCTTGTCTTAAATAATAGCCAAGAAATCATCCTTCTCCTTTCAGGGCCAGGTCAGGTTATTACCGACATCCTGTCACGTCCTGTGACGTGTTCTAGGTGACATGGATTTGTACAGACGTGTACAAGATCATGAATTTGCCAAGAGCAATGTCCTCAAGGTAAAAACTTGAAACAGTTCAGGCAAAAAGAAATAGAGATCTTGTTGAGAAAAAATTTCGAGGGAGATTGAAATGGATAGTTGCCGAAAGATTCTGGTTGGATTACACAATTTTTGTTTTCTTAGAGAGAAGAGGACATGTCCTTGCAAGGCAATCGACACCTTTAAAAGAAAAAAAGTACCTACGTCACATTTGCGTCATCAGCTTCACGGTGCATTGGGAAGAAGAAGACATATTTTATAACGTGGCAACTTAAATTTGTTTGGTTAACTTTGGCAATATTCTTATCTAATTTAATTCAGATGAAAAAGTGTTTGCAGCCTTCTCTTCTAGTCAACATTGTTTTTTATATTTCTGCCTGTCAAAAGATAATGGCTACTACAAAGTAGGCAATTACCGAATCGTTAAATAACTAGAACTAGCATGATTTAACGAACACGTTATCTCACAGCTTAATTCAGTCCAGGGAGCTGCTATTAGAAACTCCCTGTTCAGTCTAAGAAAATATGGTCAGTTCTTGTTACAAATTTTTTATTTTAAGCAAAAAAAAAACATAATTCGAAGCGTTTTTTAATCCAAATATTATAAAAAAGGGTAACAAGTAAGCAGACTCCAAAACTAACGTTAAAGTCAATGTTTTAATATTAAAACGATGGAAGTGGAAGTTTTAACGAAAAGTTATCTCTGCAATTCAAATGTTCCTACCAGCAAATTCTACCATAAATTTCAGATAGATCACCATTGAAACTTACTCATGGACTTCAGTAAAATATAGCCATGAAACTATCACCACATTGTGGAAATACTGTACTCCCTCAATATGAATTATTTCAATTTTACTAACTGCCGTTCACAAGACCTGACAGATTTTGTAATTCTTTAATCAAATTGTGGAGATAAAACAACTTGTAACTGCAATAATAATAACAGCCGTGCCACATCACGTATGGAGACTCTTTACTGGAGACTCTTCCCTTGAGACTCTCTATTGAACAATTCGGGAGAATCTAGCTTTCCCCAGATCGGGAGAAGACCTGGTCGTGGGCGCCGCCATATTGTCTTACTTACCCACAGTCCACGAGTTCGTTGTGCACATTGTCAGTGGTGAATGGGTTTTGGAACCCACTTGCAAACTTTCTCGGGTTAATGCATGGATTTCAATGTATATTCGGTAGGTGTATTGTCATAGCTACCGAAAAACCACGTCCTGATTGGTGGGTCAGCACGCTCTTTTGAGAAAAACGCAAGTTCTTGAGTGGTCTTCGTTCTTGCTAAACCTTTACTTTGTTAGGCTAGCAAGCCTATATAAAGTATTGCATCAGTGTTTTCCCGGGCGCTGGGGAGAATTTGGGTTTTCCCCACAGGGGAGAATCTCACGGACTGCTGAACTTGACTTTTAATCTTGAGATACGGATTGCATCGCTATTATCTCTTTCCTTTTGTCTCATCACCAAAATTGTTCAGACTCTTTAGTTAAGAACATCAGGTTGAATACATTAAATTTCTTTAAGTCTAATAAAAGAAAAACGTTAACGCTAAAGGATCGAAGAGCGTACCAAATCCATTACTTTTACTTACAAAATGATCACCTTTTCTGGGTATGCGTTGATCTTGTCTCTCTACCCGCTCATTACTCCAGAGTTATGACGTCTGTCCTTCTCTAGATGAAGTTACATCTGTATTGGAACAGGCCTAAACATTACCGATCAAATGACTCTGGACGGTGAGAATAAAAATTCCAGGTAAATTTATACTGATATTACGGGATAGCTGCATAGATGAATTTTGCCAACATTACGTGCCGGGGTACTGCAAGATGATGTACATGACGTTCAGACGTAGGTATATCTGTAAAAAAGCACCTGCCAATGTCATGGGCGTCCGCAGGTTGGGGCAAGGGGGGGGGCAAGTCCCCCGAAATCAAAAACTTGAAAAAACAACTTCAAGAAAAACTAACTAAACCTTCAAAACTAATTCTGTCAAAAGTCGAAAATCTCGCACCATTTTACATCTAGGCTCCTTGAAAGAGGCAAAAACTTTTCAAAGGGAGAGGGGGACACCCCTCCCCTAACACCCCGGCCTCAACCAGGCTAGCGACAATCCTACATTGATGTGACCCCTCCAAGTGGTTACTCCAGCTACGGGCCTGCTGATCTGATCAATTAAAAGTCCCCCCCCCCTGAAATTTTTCTGCTGACGCTCATGGCACCAACGTTTGTCCAACGATGTTTTACAGTAAATATACGTACTTCCAGACGAGTCCTTAGGGCCAAAGAGAAATTGAAATGGGATGGAAAATGATGTTTAAAGAAGCAAAGGTACAATACTTCCAAACTTCGAAACTACATTTTCCCAACAAATAATCTCGTCTTCATCTGGCTTGAAGTTCCTCTTGTCAGTTGTAAATTTATAAATATCTTTTTACTTGATAAAATCTTTTTATAATACATGGACTTGCAGTTACCTCACAAATAACAAGAAATGCCCCAAATAGGCTGATAAAGTCATATTTAGTTTTGAATCCTTTTTCTCGGCAGCGCCAGGCCAACGGTAACATTTAGCCTAATGGTCTTGTGTATTTCATAAATTCGGTTTAGAGGTAGACTCGAGCCTGAGGGCTCTTGGGGGTTTCTGGCAAATACTGAAAGTCTCCCCCGGCCCCCGTACAAAGTTTAAGATGAGTGAATTTATTCACATGAGTGTTTCAGAACATGGCAAAGATAATTGCGCATCAATACTTCTCTATAATTTATCTCATTTAAACATTCAGTCTCCCTTTGGTGCTCATCAAAATACCGCCGACTAGCAGATTCGCAAATAAAAAACTTGTTACCTCTATTTGCACTAAAATCCTAACGGATAATATGAAAATAGCAAAAGATTGCATGCACACGTAGCCTTATATTCAAGCGGCCAAAGTGTGCAATTCAACCGAATTCTCACGGCGTTGGTACTATCTACTCAACAACCGATTCAAGATAACGGAAGCTTAGGGTCGTTTTCTACGTCAGCACTTACGTACAAAGGAAAATCAAAAACAAGTGCTGACGTGTAGACGCGCAGCAGCTTTACACAACTCTCCAGCTCATTATGTCTTCATTACGGTATGCGTGGAGGCTACCTGTAAAAATGTATGGTAGTAACCAAGGAGCGTTATTGATTTACGTCGTTGACACTATTTTCTGTTACTCACTTGAGTTATTAGTCACGATGCCCTAATTTAAATGCACTAATTTAAATAGACAAATAAAAACAAATACGACAAAAGAGATCAACTAGGATTGTTTGATTCATGCTTGGATTAAAGATGTTAATAATTGTTTCTGTTCCAAATATACTTCCCAAATTTTCTTTTCAAGCTTTCCGAAGCAGAGACAAAACGTTGTTCTAATTGGTTTTTCAAATACGTAAATGTATATATTCACATATGTATAGTGTGGTCCGAAAATTTAAATATGTTTCACCATTTTCTATATATGCTATTGTTTGTTACTGGTGTGATGCTACTTTTCTTGAACTATATATATATATATATATATATATATATATATATATATATCTATATATATATATATATATATATATATTCAGGCCCTTGTTTTGCAATATCTTTGCCAAAAGTATGCTTAAGTTGCACTTTCAGGCATCACAAACCACAGTTTTATTATCAAAACCATTCTTCACCGCGAACGAGTGGATGCTACTAATTACGGTTTTCATTACTTTCTTCACTGTACATACGAAAAGAAAAATGACAAAAAAGTATTAAAATAGCAATGTTATGTCTACTCTTCTGTAGACATGGTTTATCAATCGAAATGCATTTGAAAAGCAGTAAGACGTGGTATAGCAGAAACATATTGTCTTGGTAGACGGTAATGACATTTACAGGCATCCGTATTACGTCGACGATTTCATGAATTTCATTTTAAGGGTAAGGAGGAGAATTGAAAGACGTTGAAGTTACTTCATAATATCGTCTAGTCACTGACAAGCCAACCGGGGAATCGCTTTGTGTCAAAAGAGGAATTCAGAGACTCGAGGACGGCAAATATTAGGAAAACAAGGGAGAATTGATTGATAAAGAGAGGAAACAAAAAGCGATAAAAGTTTGAACAATTGGATTATTATAAAACGTTACAAAATGTTGGCAAAAAGTGTACTTCTTATTGTTTTACTAGGATTGGTACATTTCACATCAACTGCGCCTGTGAAAGGTAAGAATCTCCAGTCAATTTAATTAAGTTTTGAATAAATTGCCTTATCAAAGTAAGATATTTCTATCTTCTCTTTGCTCAGTCATGATAAAACATGTTATGTGTTAATATCACTTATAAGTAAGTTCTTACGCTAACCGATTGCACTGCCGCTGTGATATTTTCCAGAGTGGTATGGATCATAAACTTTTTTTCGACTACCAATATTGCATTAGAAGTCATTTTCACTGGTATTTGAAATGTTACGGCGGGTAAGGTATGTCGGGTCTCAGTTTAAGATGGAAGTCAACGATAAGTACATAACTTGAAACCAATCTAATCTGGGAGTTTGCCTCTGTGCTTTTTTGTCCAGAGTAAATGATTAAAAAGAATAGCAAAATGATTCCCTGCCGAAAGTTTGCTGCTATATGGTTGTACCCTAAAACGTGTTGCAACATTTCCCGCAAGTTGGAGTTCGTCGATTCTGAATGATTGGTCGTATTTGATTATTATTACTACGCATGGGGAATAAGCCTGTCGCAAAAGCTCATTTTACACCCACTCACACCCACACAAAAACGTTTGCATTAGTGTAAACCATTATTATTCCGTCGTCTTACAGCTATGCCTGAAGAGTATTCTTAACGCTTGCAAGTAATTTTATCTCCTGTCTGTGAAATATATGTTCGGCATGATCTCACAGTATAACTGAATTCTGCAAGAAACTAAGAGCTGAATGAAAATATTGACGAAACTATTACAAAAGGGGTTGCATTTACACCTACACAATGTTATTTAATTCAGTTTTAATCTTAAGCGTCGGAACATTTAGCTCATTAATGATATAAATAGCCTGTTATGAAACGATATCGAAAACAAACGTGGGTGGGACAAGTAACTGAGACCATGGTTCTTGGGAGGAAGGGGAGGCGTCAATAAGTTTAGTGAGACAGTATGAGGAATGCAAATGTACTTGGGACTCATATCATTATCCTAGTCCTTTCCCTACATATAATGCACAGAGTATGTTTTTTTCTTCCTTGTAATGAAAATAACCGTCAATTCGTCGTTCAGACATTACAAAAAGGTAGTCATGATATTGATTTGACACATTTTATCAAGTTTTCTATTTAAATGCAGTAAATAATGCATGCAATTCGTCAATCGTCACCCATACCTCTCGATGACGTAAATGTTCCTTTGATTTTGGATTTGATTTACATCGTTAAATTTGCATACGGTGCTTTCATAAGAGACAATAATCAATAAAAGCATTCCAGTCGCAAGCTTTTGAAGAAAATTATTTCTTTAGTTAGTAGTTAAACACTATTGTTTAATGTATGTACAATGGATTGCAAAGAAGGCCCATTCATTGTATTCGCTCCGCAGCTGACAGAGAACTGTTGTATTTGTGGCACAGAAAATTTAAAAGTATGATATGAACAAACGGAATGATAGGCAATTCAAATATAGCTATCTCAGTTTGGTAGGTGGGTAAATTTTTTCAAGAAATGTAATTCTCACAGTGAAATCCGTACTGCTTTGTAGTATTTTCATCCAAAATTTTACGTTATTTTTCAAAGATAAATCATTCATAACTCTTATAATGCGTAATAATGTTCTGTCTGTTCCATGGTAGTGAAATTCACACAAAATTTTTATGTGAAAAGGGCTTCCAAATAACTGCCTAAGCTGCTAGACCCTTTACACTTGAAACTGTGGAAACATCAAGACACTATACATCCCTTATGCCTACCTCTTTGTCATTATATTACATTATAAAAAGTGCAAGTATTCGCCAGATTCTGAATTATCGATGAGATGTCCAAAATGTATTACAGCTTTCCTCACATAAGAATAAATAATGATCATTCTGTGAGCTCCATCACCTAAAATGCCCAGGCGGCCAAACTTTTCTTTTTTCGTAAAGTGCATTAAGAAGGATGTATTCGGCATACTAGTCTCACAGGTTATAAAAAATATTCCCTGTTCAACTCGACATTATTCAGGTGCTGTTTTAGCATTGTTGCATTTAGGATCTAGATGTGCACGCTGCATGGAGATGTGATCCACGACGTTGAAATCAAGTGGAAAACTTGTTGGCGTCAAAGAAAAGTTAAAAGTGACAGAAAAATTAATAAGGTTGTATGAGCAGATGAGTAGCTGATTTTTCGACAAAGCATCGTGTTGGCAAGCCGCATGAGCTCTTTATCTGATATGGGAAACGCTTTTTGAAGTTTAAATTAGTAAGATATATTTAAAGGCAATCTATTAAGGTACATGTACAAGAAAGAAGAGATCTGTTGAAGAATCATTACTTCTTTGCAACGAAGATATCAGGGGAAAGAAAACAAAGTTGCTCATAAAGTTTTTAATATTTGCTAATATATAGGCTACAATGCGGATTTGCAGTATTGTTAATGTATGATATGTAGACAAAAGCTCATTCAAACATTTATTGATCTTTTATTAATAAGTTTAACCTTGAAGATACGTTATTGTTTTAAGATTTAATATCAAGATATCTGAAAATATCAAAGGCTCTTTTACTATGTTGTTATGATATGTTTGTTATGTAACACTTTGTGGCGCACACTTAAGGTGGTCATTCAAAGCTTCGGTGTGAACACGTCAGTTGCAAATGTCGTTGATCCATAAATTTGAAAGCGGCTTTACATAATGTGCTAATGACGTAGTTGTATTCCCAAGATGAGCCTCGAATGACGTCATTAGTCGCATCTTCCCAAACCTATAAATTGTATAATATCTCACATTCACAATGTTGATGTTGGGCATGCGCACTGGAAACCTTTTATCACTTACCCTGCCCATGGAGAAATTTTCAAGTGGCTATGGAAGGAAGAGATTTGCTATCCGCTATCCTTGAAAGCAGCTGGCTGGAGGGAATGAATTGCAAACGTCATATGCAGAGATACACTCCTTGAAAATTCGGGGTTACTCCGGGTCTATGGATGATTACAACATGCCTGAAAATTATAAAGCCATACTTCAAAAGACTGTTTCACGGATACATTATAAAAGCCTGGTGAAATCAGGTTAAATTTTGTCCCTTTATTAGTGTAAACGGCATTTCGTTAGAATGTTGCGTTTCCATGTCATAAATTTTTAAGCAAACTTTTCACAACTACACAGGAAGATTGAAAACTGTGATACCATACGGGCAAAGGCAGACTGACTGAACAAAGTTTTAGCATTTCTTTGTTATATTAACACGTATTAATCAAGTACTGCAGGAGATGTAATGCAAGAGCGTATTCCCAATCTGTATTGAACGTCGATCAATGCTTAAATTGGTGTCAAGTTTCAAGTTCAATTAAACAATGTAGGTTTAAAGAACAATGCATTTGAAAACCTACTATTTAGTCAGACTGCAATCTGAACTTTTATTGTCTGGGGTAACTTGACAAGCTCTTAAAGAAGACCGGGATTATTCTCTTCCTGGGAAGCAAATTATCTACGCCACTTTCTTTTGCTACTTTTGGAGAAGTAGTTACACAATACACGGGGTTACTTTCCAAATATGTGACCTTCAAACGTGAATTCAAAGATGAATTCTCAAATGAAGGCAATGTGTCAATATTACGTGAAATTTTGTAACCTTGGTGAAAATAGAACTTGTTCGGCAAAAAATTCCTTCAGACATGAATATGTTTTCTCATAAGTAAGAATTTGGTATTAAGTTTGAATATCATATGGTCAAATATTAATATCTTTCATTCATTATCCTCTAAACTTATCACTGTAATGTTCCTTTAACTGTAACATATATTTAACAAGGGTTCATTGGACGTATTTCATATCAAATTTTTAAACATAGTTGACAACTTTATAAATACAAACGTACCTTTTTAGGGTCACGTTAAGTAATAATATACAAAGTACTGAAAAGAACATCGAGCGTAAGTAAATGAATCTAAAAATGAGGAATTTAGTACGTCCAGACTTAATAAAGTTCTAGAAGAATTCGTTTCCCTTGTGTACTAATTTCTATCAAGGCATTGATAAACTTTATACTGGAGCCACTTACTTCTCATCAGAAAATACAAAACGGATGAAAAAGAAGATTCATTGATAGCTTTTAAGGTAGCTTTGAAACTTCCTGGACTTAATGAATGTATACTGTGTGAAGTGAGATTCGTGCAATCAACTTATCTGAAGGGCTCATGGTTAATTAGGCAATTCTGAAGAAATCTTCCGAGGTGAGCAAGGCTCTTGACAATACACTCATTTACATGCCACTTTAATTTGCTTGAACAGCTTCTAATACGAGTAGTAACAGCCGTGATCATTCTATTAGAATACAACTTGAAATCACTCTAAAAGAGGAACACTTCTTGCAAAAAGCAGATGGGGAAATTCAAACACAAATGCATTCAATGACATAGTTAACTGTGTCTGTAGAGGCAACATGCACTTACTACGGCTTGCACTTCTAAGAGCTGCACAGGCAAGTTGTGATAATAAGATCTCTGAGAGCAAAGTTTGGAATACATTAAAGTGAATGGTAAAGAATGCAACATTTTTGCTGTAAGGGATATTCTGAGTGTGTCTTGTTGATACAAAACACTATTCTCTAACCAAAAGCATGTCTTACACCATGTTTTCATAGCTGGATCTAAAAACTCCTAAATGGAAATTTCACACCACTTGCCTCATTTGCTATTAAAGGTGATCAGTCGTCTTGAAATATTCTTTGTGACGTCAGCCTTTTCTTGACATGTTTCTGCAGTCGTCACTGTTCAAGGATACACCGTACAAGCATGGTATAGCTAATCGGTAAGCAAGAAGAGACGGCTTGTAGCTGTATACCTACTAGCTGTACCGATGTCATCATAGCTACTTGTACGGTGTATCCTTGAACAGTGACGACTGCAGAAACATGTCAAGAAAAGGCTGACGTCACAAGGAATATTTCAAGACGACTGATCACCTTTAAATGAGGTGGATAGTTGAAACTTTACCGTCAAATATCTTTGCAATTGATCAGGCGTACAACAGACAATGGCCTACCTTTTTCATAATTTGTGATTTGTTCAGAACAGCCAATCAGGAAAACCTTTTTGGGTGAACAATGTTCATCGTCAATTGTGCAAGACATAGACTACCTTTCAACCAAGAAATAAGTGTCTGATCATTCTTTGTCGTTTTCGTTTTTCGTTTTATTTGTCGTTTTCAAAGAACATTACTTCGATGTACATTTCTGGGCAATAAGTAGATAGAACTTCTGTATCGATTTTGCTGTACAGCATATTAAAACCCGATTTAGGTGAAATCAGACTTGCTTTTCTTGTCTATAAGATGTCATGTCTCATTTTTCTCACCTGCAGTTTCCAGTACGGGGACTGAATATGCATGGACTCTTTCCTTCAGTATTGATGAGTTTCAGATTTTGAAAGTTTTCATCGATTTTTTACCTATTTGTTTTTTAACTTAAAGGTGACTTTCATATAAGACTTTTGTTCTTTCATAGATAAACAAAATCAACACACTGCCCGTGTTTCATCTGAAAGAATAATTGTGAGGCATCTAGTGAAAAGCAACACAGAATAGCATTTCATTAGTAATGGGTGTTTCCTTTGAAGTGAAATTGTACTAGTCTTTCAAAGCAAACTGTCTGTCATGTTAAGTATCTTTGTTTAATATTATTGTTTATATTGAAACAGCCCTTATCAGTCCAGGAAATACCCCTTTTGGGAGAATCTACCCCCCTCCTTCCCCAACCTTGACAAAAACTGGTCATGAGTGCCGCCAGAGCGTGGTGGCCTATTGGGTAAGGGGCTGGACTTGTGATCTAAGGATTGCCTGTTCGAATCCTGGGTCAATTGTGTTGTGTCCTTGGGCAAGATGCTTTATCTCAATTGCCTCTCTCCACCTAGGGGTTAAATGCGTACCTGTGAGGCCAATTATCATCGGGCGCGCCGTTCGAGCTGCTGCCGCACTGGAGGGATTGTCTCCGGGACGATTTATTGTTGAACAGGGGTAATATTGTGCTGCGCCTTTGATTAGGATTGCCTAGATATTGGCGCATTAAACTGAAATGCAAATATTATTAAATATTATTGTTATTATTTTGTCCCATAATTCAACCCGTTCTTTGATTACATTTTAGGTATGGCGAATGATTTTTGAAACCCCCTTGCAAATGTTATGAAATTAAATGCATATTCGGTAGGATTATTATGGTAGCTACCAAAAATGCTTCGTCCCAATCGGTGGTCCACCATGTCGTTTTTGTGAAAAGGGCAATTTCTTGACTGGTCTTTATTCTAACTTAACCTCGTCTATATTTAAATTATATGCCTAATAAACTGTGTTGCATAAGTTTTCCACCATTCAGGAGATTTCTGGTTTTCTCCTAAACGGGATAATCTCCCGGACTCTTTTTGCAACCTTTTGGCTAAGATTATGTGTAGTATCTGTTTTTCAGTCAGTTCAGAAAAAGTTACGCATGAAGTAGATCAGTTTGGTCTTAATGCTACTGTTGGGGACATAGCTCCTTCGGGTCGCAGAACACCTTCTTGGGTAACTTTTTTGGTTTTTGCCCTTCGGCATCTAGACAGGTTTAAAGTTCGTAGACTTTATTCGCCTATATTCATTGGTCAGCTTCTGTGGTATCTTTAAGTAACGCACTTTTTTTATACTCATCTAATTTCTTACGCACTCACAACGGGAAATCGACTAGCGCGTTTGTTTCCCGAGCGCGCAGAAGTGTGCCTCAAATATTCCGGATAGTACACAGAGAAATGTATTCTGCGCGTATAGAACGCGGTGTAAAAGTGCACGCATGTTAACCTATTTTAACAACGGAATTTTCTGTAATACGGTCTTATTTTTGTACGCAGATCTCCGATTAGGACCGCGCAATTGTCAAATTCACACTTCCGTCCCGATATGAGCGTCTAAATGAGGAGTCAATTTCCGTAACAGTGTAGGTATAGAGGGATTTCAGTCATGTGACTTTAACCAACTAGACGCAATTTCGAAGGGCAAGATTGCGCGTCTTTTATGTTTTCAAGGGCAAGCGTCCATTGTGTCACAGTAGCGTCTGTGGTTATGAAGTGCGCGTGAGTTGTAAATTCGCCTTACTACGTGTGTGTTTTGCCCATGAGGCGTAGGAAGCGGGGGGGGGGGCTGGGGTACTTTAGCCCCCAGTCAAAAATGTAGGGGGTCGAATTATGCTTCTGCCCCCCCCCCAAGATCCAAGGCCAAGAAACCTTTATTTGTCTCTTCTGTAAGAAATGTCAAAATTTGCAGTAATTTTCCTTTACAATTTGTCCAAAATTTTGCACCAAATTGCATCTGAGGACCCTAAAATACCCAAAAATTTTCCCTCCCCCAGGCCGGCGATTCGAAACAAGGTTCAGCCCCCCAGTCTCAAAAAGCTTCCTACGCCTATGGTTTTGCCCTTCAGTGCCTGGGAATCCATTGAGCGTGACGTCACATGAAATGCCTCTATAGAAATTTGGAATCTATGCTTATAATATCTTTGATGTGTAGGCAGTGAAGGTCTTGAACGTGCACTAAGTTTGACGTCCAAAATGGCGGTACAGGTAAAATCGAGCCCATTGTGACGTCACGTAAAGATCCTCTATAGACCTCCTGCTTGACATCATGCGACATCATTTTGTAGGTTAAACAATGAAGCACACTGTACTCTCGAAGTACACTTTGCACGCGCGCATACTAGACTTTCACGCGTACCCGACAGGTACACAAATCAACTGTCTGCATTTGTTAGTGTAAGTTGCATACACTTACCATTACCGGGGGCGCACTTTCTGTTTTTGACGTCATATGCATAAGGCCTACACTCTTCCTTGCATTAAACTTCAAATCATTAAATTTGTGAAATATTTTTCCGTGTGAGTTTTGTACGGCGAGCTTTCTTTGTGCAATGAACTACAAGTCAGTATGATAATGTACTCTTTTAGCACAAATGAAGATGAAATAACATTTATTCACAAGGGTGAAATAAGCTTCTCGCCATAAACACTAGGGACAGCTTTTTATCTAAAAGACAACTTTGTAAAATACTTGTTAGGGAAGTGGAAACATCAAGGTCACAGTATAAAATCGTACCCCAGATGCACTTATATCAGGTTTAGATTCCATTACCAGAAGTAAAAGAAGAAAGAGAGCGTGCTTACATATGAAGATCGCTACTGAACTTTGTTAGCATTTACGTGTTAACATCATTTGAAGGTTTTGCTCGTCACAGAAGCAGTGAAAATTGTTTGTCATACCGACGTCACCAGGAAATGGCACGAACGACATCAGCAATTTGTTCACGTACATCACTTTCAAACAACGATGGACTGACTGTGACGTGCACGGATGTAGGTGCCGTTTAAGCGAGTTCATACCAGGGAGTTGCAACTCCCTGTTTATACTAGCTGCTAAATATTTGCAAGATTAGCACCAAATCGTCAGTTTTTGTTTTATTGTTTCCTTAACCTTGTCGTCTAATATTTTCTTTGGTAGACTTTACATAGTTACGCAAAGCTTAAAGCCTAATCCACACTCAAAGAAAAGGCTGACTAGATACCTAACAACGCGAGGTCAAAAAAAATTTATAACGTGATCAAAAAACCCTAAGGGCGTCTTTTTATGTTAATTGCATGAGTTCATTTATCGGTCAAACATCTCTGGAATATTTGATTTCGTCGTAAAATCTCTTACAAATAAATGTTTGTAATGTAAAACTGCAAGGTTTTTCAACTTACGCCTGTTCGAGATGCGGAATTAGCGTTTGCTTTAAATTGTCCATATTTTATAACAAAACGATAAGTACATAAATCTTTTTCTGCTAGAACCAGGAAGGAAGTGTTATAAAGTTCTGAATATTTATTCCGAAATTCTGTACTTCTGTTCATTTTGGAAAGTCTGTTCATTGACAGAAGACAGCCAGTGCTTCTACAAATAGTCATGTGATTAACTTCTACTAAGAAAAAACTAGGTTTATAGTGAATATGTCTATTTGGAAGGTATAACTTAACATTCCCTGAAAAGCATAACAAATGCAACAAAACTATTTTCAGTAAAATTTGAATTATCAGATATCGGTATAAGCCGATACTGTTGACATCCGTTTAACACCAATCTTAGATTGTAACCTTTCTCCGCAATATCCAGATTCAGCAGAAGCTTCATTCTCTATGTCAAACGCCCACTCGTTGCTGCTTTTTTATTTGCACTCTTTTAGTCACATGGGTTTACCCACCAATCATCTGTAACGAAGATCAACCTCTTAATGTTGATTCTAAAGCTTTGATAAACATCGTCAGAAGCTTTATGAAATATTAAATGTATTTCGTCTGCAAGGTTTCTTATCTCGTAATGTAGGCACGTTTGGGGACACTGCAATTGGATATACTATCTGATTACTTTGGGAAGTAGGCCTGTATATAACATTTACTCAGTGCTTAGAAAGCAAGGTAACTGAGCTGATATTCGATTCTGAGCATGACGTCAAAATACGATATTTGCCATGGACATAAAAAGAAACAAGTATGTTATCATTTAGTCATCATTTAGTCTTATGATGAAATTGGAACCATTATGGTTTAATTTCGTCATCCAAAGGGACACTAATCCACGTTGAAAGAACTTAAGCTAATATCACTCAGTCATGTTTAGTTACAATACAGGATTTTGAAAATCCTACCATTCACAGCCCATTGTCATTCAAACCTGCGCTGTAGCGAGTTTTCCGATATGTACTAATAATTATGTGGACATTATAATCACCAGATTGGACGATTGGTAACATGACAAATGGTTCTGCCTCAAATGATCAGCTGTTACTTTTCTAGAGTAGGCAAACACCTCTGGAATATTTGATTTCGTCGTAAAATCTCTTAGAAGTAAATGTCAAATAAATAGTGGTGTACAGCTCAGATGACACCGTGAGCTCATAGACACGATTGATCAAAACATCTTCCACAGAAATGCATTGCTCAGCTCCTTGGGTTTGCAACGGCCTTAGGCTATGGGGATGTTAACATAATGTACCCCACTTATACAGTAGAAATGGTGCGGTTGAAAAAAGCCTTTTTACCGCAGTCAATAGAGCATGCCTGCATGTAGCTGGGAGAGTATCTCCTGCCCCATTTATCATTCAATCGTATTCAATGATGGTTACATGTCCACATTGCCAGATAGAGAGCATACGCTAAATAAGATATATATAGGGGCCTTGCACCCTTAAAGGCATCGAAACATTATACGTGTATAAGTGCCCATTTTTTAGAACGTCCGATGTAGGTCTTTCTTTTTAATAAGAACCTCCAAACTTGTTATAGCTTAGGGGACCTTATCAAGTCAGACCCCAGGATGGCAATGTTTATCATGATGCTTGGCCACACATCAATGCATCGTGCTACTCAAATTTAAAGGTCATTGGCAACTTACTGCACACGTTCATTGCTGTCGGTCGCACGACACTATGACGTCACCGGAGTAAAGGAGACCGAAGTTTCACTACATCGAAGGTTCACTAAACCGAAGATCCCCTTGGACGACAGCCTACTTCGGGTTAGAATTAGGGTCAGGGTTTGGGTTAGATACAGAAGAAGGTTTCGTAATTGGGCTTAGGATTATCCTCGGGTAGGATTAGGGTTTGGATAAGGATCGGTTAGGGTTAGGATTAAATTAGAGTTAGGATCTTCGGTCTAGTGAACCTTCGATCTAGTGAACCTTGCCCGGAGTAACACACGTACGATTCAAATGCATAGCACAATAGCACAAACACATACAGGTTACGTGTGACGGTGTACAGGCCCAGAACCACACAAGGAATTGAAGGCAGGTGGAATAGTTCCCAGGGGGATACCTTCCAGGGAACAAGGTATGTGGTATGAAATGGTAACAGTGGCGTAGCTACTGGGGGCTTGGGGGCGCGAGCCCCCACAAAATCGCCGCCGCCTAAGAGTCCCCCACTGGCGATCTGGGCAAAAAAAATCACCCACTGTATAATTTCGAATAGATTCGGATTGATTGTGACAAACTCAATGTGTCTGAAAATAAAATAAAATCAAAGTTTACATTTTTCCACCAAAATTGCACATCTTGATGGCTGCTATCAAGCCTTGCAAGTGCCATTTCCGGCGATCTGGGATGTATTAAAATCTCAAATTTTTGGAACGCTCCGCGCCAACCTATGGTGGCGCTCCGCAGATAGTAAACGGGATTCAAACTTGCAATCCAAGTCCGGCCAGCTGAGCTAATCTGTCGTCACAGAAATGTATTTGAGAATAAACTAAAACCAAAGTTTACATTTTTTCACAAAAATTGCACATCTTGATGGGCGGGCCGATGCGGCTGGGATGGCCCGCTATCAAGCCTGGCAAGTGCCATTTCCGGCCATCTGTGATGTATTAAAATCTGAAATTTTCTTGGTTAGTTAGTTAGTTAGATGAGGTTTAACGTCCCAGTTTCCAACCGATTGGTTCAAGTCGAGACGACCACGGCCTTTTTTTCCAGTTGTGACTCACTGGCTACTCCATTTCTTGGTACGCTCCGCGCCAACTCATGGTGGCGCTCCGCTTAGACAGTAAACGGGAGCCCCCACAAAAACCTCCAGCCTCCAAGAGCCCTCCCCCCAAACAAACTATCCTAGCTACCCCACTGAATGATAAGGTAGTAGTAATTTGTGTGCTCACTGGACTAATGTTTAAGACGGCTCCCTCCTTGACTTCCGGCGTGTTCGTGCAATATATTGACAACGGCATGAGCTGAAAGGCTATATATCAGTCACAACGTGAGAAACTTGAAGTTAATAAATTCATTGTAAATAACTAACGTACTTATAGCGGTACATTAAAGATAAATTAGACCTTTCTATGACAACAAAGGACACATTATTTCATTAAAAAACGGCCAAAATGAAAGGTAACGTGACAGCAGAAGTCTTATACCTGTTTGATGCAACTATCAAATCGCTTAGGGAGCTTGCTATTCGTGCAGTGGACCTAGTAAACTCCATATAACGCTCCCCTGTCACAAATATGTACTGCACTTTGTATAAATTTCATTCAGTTACTCACGTTGACCCACGCAGATTAAAAACGATAAAAGGATAGATACTGTCGGAATAAAATTACAGGCACAACAGAACAATTACCGAAATGAAGTTACAATTGACTTGTCATACATTTATATATAGTGCTTGCACGTTACTTCGTTTGCAATGGATATATATATATATATATATATATATATATATATATATATATATATATATATATATATATATATATATATATATATATATATATGCATGCTATTTTTTTGGTAAGAGTCAGTGTCATATTTGAAGTTAAAGTAGGTCTAAGTAGAAAAAAGAACAAAGTCACAAAAAGCTGCAGTACATCAGTTTTTTTTCCTCGAACCGTTTAAAAACTGCTCATTAACTTATTTATTTATAATGAACGGTATTTGCATGACGGTTACTTTTGCATCTTCAGTCTCATCAAACCTCTCAATATGAGTGAGTAGGGTATCCTTCAGTGAATATTCTGGACTTACTATAAAAAAAAATTAATGCAACCAAATCTTTGTCGGATAAAAAGCGATACTTTGAGAGACTTGGCTGTCAATGTTAATACTGTTGAAACGAAGCTTTCAAGGTTGTGTATTTACTAAAATACTTCAATTAATATTCAAAGATCGAGCAGAACATTTGATATGAACCAGGGTACAGCACTGTAGACATGCATATCATAGCATATAGTGATATAGCCGTGGTAACAATTTGGAAACTTACGAGATCAGAACCCTGGCTGGAACAGGTATTGGAAAAAAATCATTTCAATGCAAAGGACACTAAAAATTATAGTCTAAGTTCGGCTTTGCAACATTCAACTTAGCCTGTATGCATATGGCGACTCTCATCGGCTTCGGGTACACGTGGCTACCGCCCTTCAGACATATTGAACAAAATAATTTTCACGCTCCTCAGCTATGTCGATGTACGAATAATAGTGAATAATTTCGCTATTACATCACGTGGTTCTCTTTTTTCATCAACAGATGCAGATGCAGAGAAGGAAACGCCAATTGACCTTGTAAATAACGATGTGGTGAGTACATGTGCTCTAGATATCTAAAATGTAACAAACTGAAGTGAGGAAACGAAAATAGCTAGCCTGGCTAATTTTAAGCTCTTTGGTGTGCATGGACAAGCAACACCATTTCACAGGACTAAATTTTAAGAGATCGCATTTTGTGGCCCCTTGATTAATCTTTCACTGTCAATGCTCGCCCCCGGAGAATGAGGGGCTTACCACGGGTTTCACCTTTGCTATCCTACATGTCTCTATCAATACCGTAAGCTTATATTTCGGTATGTTAAAAGTTGACCGTTTCATATGGCGTTACCCGAGCCGTAAATCGGTACATGATAGGCATCATGACTAGTTTTACATGCACTGTCAAGAAATTGAACAAATCATAGAGCAAAAGTCAAAAGGAAAAGAAGTTTCCGCTTGAAGACATTTTAAGGAAAGCGAATCATTTCTCACTTTGCTTAAGGAAAGCAGCGTTGTTGACGTATTGACTCGAGTCGCTGAATGAGACTCGAGTCGGACTCGCACCTTTTCTTGACTTGCAACTTGACTGAGAGAAAAAAGACTTGCGAATTGACTTGACTTGAACATGTTTGACTAAGCGACATTAAATGGCAATGTTTATCGTTGAGTGAGGCATGAACTTTTACCATAAAATTATCTCAGAACAGAAACGCAAGCTTTTCTTTCATGCATTCGATACTGCATTGTGTCGCGAGTAGAACGGCTATTGAAAAGCCAGGGCTCGAAAAAAGTAAAGATGCAGTGTAGCACTGATTAAAGCAACCATTTAAACGCATAATTACAAGGCTCACCCCTTGTTACACGCACATGTCACTTTTAGATGGTGCACATTCGGTGGTTCCTTACCTTTTTCGGCGTATCACCCCTTGGACCGAATGGTGTTGAGTTAACCACCTTTTCTCATGTCTATAAAATATGAATGAAAATAAAAGAACCCCCCTATGTTTATAAAATATGAGTGACAAGCAAAGAAAACCACGTGGTAAATTTAAAGTTTTAAATAGCCTTCGGTCTCTTCATGTGTGGATACAGGCAATTACAAACCCATAGAAATTCACGTGTGGTGGCCCGAATTTGCCATCGTCAGGAAAGTGGGGACTTGATGGGGTGTGAGGGTCGTCTTCAGGAAAACATCTCAATAAAACGCTTTTAGACGATTAGTATGCAAACGGCAAATTTTTTATGAAATCGTGCAGTATAATGCAGTGTAACCCTTACAATTCCAGAATATAGAGTACCCAGTAATGAATATTCATCAGTCAAATCGCTAAGACAAGAGGTCCGGTAGGTCACGGGGTTCTTCCAAGTAAATACTAACATTTAACAATGTTTGATGCATTTTGCTGGCATCTAGCTTTTAAAATTATTTACTATAACATTGTAGTGCACCCTAAGGATGAGTAATGCTTGTTGACCTCATTTATCTCCATTTTATGAACGATAATTGGAGAGCTCAGTGGAACATTTTTAGTATATTTTTGAGCTCTAGCTATTAAGTATTTTATTTTTCATATGCCCCTGCTCCCCTTAGCATGTCTCGCTTTCAACAGAGAACTTATTCGCCCCGTCATCAATTTCCATATTTGGGCATGCATACGTTAAGTTCGATCATAATTGTATATGTGCTCACTCGGGCACCTTGCGTTATCAGAGGAAATCATGGCATACTCAATGCTGCTTTATTAGAAATTTTCTGAAATTTTTCCTGTAATATAGTTCGAAAACAGTTTCAGTCCTCATGAATCAGGCTTAGTTCTTCTGTTTTCTTTGGTAGCATTTTATGCATACATTCATTTGTTGGGTGACTTTTTGAATACTTATTAGGCCTACCGCATAAAACAGTTTGACACGTATGCAGGGTACCCTTAAAACTACAAAAGGTTGAGAAGCGTAATGTTTGGAGAATAACCTCCCTATTTTTAAATGATCCCATTTCCGTAGGAACTAAGCTTTTCTTGTTTAGCATATTGTTTATAGTTACTAACAGTAAGTGCTTTAAAGTTCTGGTGACATGCCACCAAAAGGAGCTGTTTAACTTGTCAGTTAAAGAATAAAATCCCCCAATGAAAGGTTCGTTGGAATTATTTCAATATCGTTTACCGTTCACAAGATATATGTCTTCAAAGTTTGATGGTTTCTGAAATAACTCATTGCCTTTGCAAAAATAATGATGTGGAGTGTTGCACAGTGTTAAGATTTCTTTTGTTAACCCTATATAAATTATCTCTTTATTCCTAATCAGATAGTTCATAGTTTGGTGAGTGATACTAATATTTTCCAAGGACACAATTTTAACTTTCATAATAAACCACATATTGGATAACAATGCTACCAGTGTCCTTGAAATAAAGGTTGTAAAAACAAAGGCTATCATTAGGCATATCTGGTATGTTCCTCTTTCGATGTCACATATTTGCATATTTAGCTCATGTTTATTCATGATACAAGTGTGAAACAGAAATTACCCTATAAAATGGTCAATATTTGATGGATTTAGTGGAAATTGCCGCTCTTTTCTGGATATTTAATACTTTTTACATCAACTATCCACCTATGTCATTTTCATGTCACCAGACCTTTAGCTTATGTCGTCTAATGATTGTCCTGACAAGTTTTTGGATGGCTTTCTTTAATGTGGACATGATATATTTCTTACATCTTTCAAAAATGAAGTATCAACCTGCGACTTCTTAATTTTATTAAAGTTTGATTTCAAGGCCTACCACCTGATCTCTAATTAAGACTGTATTTAAAAATTGTAATCAGATTTATATGTTAGTATATTCTTATTTTGAAAATTATGACTTGTGACGGGACATGACCTGAACGAAATGACTTGTGACTGGATGAATTGAGGACAAATGACTTGCGACTTGACCTGACTTGAATGTAGATGACTTGGGGCTTGACTAGAGAAAATGACTTGGTTACAACTCTGGCACTGAATAGGAGTAATATCCTGAAAAGATAAACCTAAAAGACGACAAGCCAGGTTAAGTGATGATCTTTCAGACATTGCCCTTTAAATATTTAGCGTGAAACAAAATTTCATGGCTTGTGCTTTTATTGGCAACAAATTATTAATAAATTCCACCCACGTGTCAGTTGGTGTTTGTCGCCTTAATTGCAATATACCCTTTTATATTTGTCACCTGCATAATAATTGCCTCCATTTCCCTCTTAAGATTTAGTTCCCTTCGAAAACACAGTTCTGTATCAGTAAGTATAAAGTTGACATTTCAACATTTTGTATGGTTCTTTCGAACATTTAATAAGGGAGATCCAAAGGAACAAGAAAAACTAACCTAGTTGCTAAAAATGCATTCCAATATGTCTCATTGCATCCCCCTACATTTTGTGCACTTCTCACAGGGCAGAGAGCCATACGAGACTCTACTTCAAATGCGCGTGGGTGGTCATTCCTTCACGTATAAATTTTGCTTAACAAACCAGAGGCGTAGACTAAAAAAGGCCGGTAAGCTATAAGTTTCAGTTTTAAGATGCAGTCGTGAAAGGTTTGATCATATTTCTATATTTCGGCAAGGTGTAGATTTCATCCTATTATGATTAATAAATTGAGAAGCCATCTTTTTTTCAATGAAAAGTCATACAAACCCAAGATAAGGAATCCACTGTTATGTTATGACGTTTGTTTCAAGGGTAATACTGTACTCAATTTGTAAACCTCAACAATTGAAGATCGCCATTTTGTTTTGTAGTGTTCAAGATTGCAACGTGATGGTGCAATAACCACTTTGCATAATTTCTAGACGTTTGGGTCCCAGGCCCTCATTGATTAGTTTAAGGTCATGATAACTTCCTGACCAATCACAGCCCTCTTCCCCATCCAATCATTTTAGGATAGATCTGCAGAAGGAACTCTGGTTGCAAACTGCTAGAAAGAGTACACCTTGGTTATACGTTCTAAATGTCGTAGACGATGTACTATGTGGAACATTACATCAATCTACCAGGAGTATAGGTAGCTCTCATCAATCTGGAAAAGCCACCATTCAGTGTAAATACTTTTAATTTGCCAAAGATCGACTAAGTGGAATAAATTAAGGACAAATTGAATTTATTGAGTCTTGGAAACTTTATCTTATCCGTGTGTGGAATTTTCCGAGCCCCGCTGGAGCTAACCCCACGCAATACTACAGTAAGCCAGTTGGGCAATTCGGTACTTCCGGTGGGGTCACAAGGTCAGCTGTACCGTTACAACTTGTTCGTCACTGTAAGTGGGTCACTTGATCCTTGACCCATCTCATGATGCATTGCCTGAAAGCATTTTCCCAACTCGTCTATTGACAAATTTAAACACAAAGTGATTTACCTGTTTAATTATTTACTCTGTTAAACAAAATTGTGCTCAGATTTTGAACAAGTCATGGCGCCAAAGCAGTAGAAGAACAATAGAACACACACCACTCATAAAACGCCTAAACGTTTATGAAACAAATTAAACATATGGACTCTACTAAAAAGCCATCAAAAAACATGTTTTTATGTGTGGTATAAACATCACACTGTGAAAATAAAGTTAATGCAATTTGATGTCGAAATACAAATGTTTTCACCGTATTTACACTGTACTTTAAAACGTAACGGAAGAACAGGATATTGAGTTCGCCTTCTCATCAGCTTAATTGTCGTGGAAATTAAGGCAGAAAGAGAGGAGGCAAAAGGCGAATAATCTTCTCATATTTTTTCAACCTGGCTTGTAGGAAAATTTTTCAATTTTTATTAACAACTTAAACCTTTTATACATCACACGTATATCACAAGTGTGCCGGAAGATCGAGACTTTTATTTTTGCTTTGATACTTTAACCTTTTTAAATTAATTGCGACAGTGCTCTTTCCAGTCGTAATCATTGTCAGTGTCTTAAGAGCGTGCCCTTTAAATCAAATTTCTTTCAAACCAAATGAACTTTCTCTCGGAGTAAACTCTGCCAGAATTACTTTCCACTAATGCCCACCAGCGCTTACCATGAAAAAACGATCACTGAGTATTCTCTTGTGTAGTGACGCTATTGATTGTCTGATTGGCCTCGACATTTAAAGATCGCTCGACTTTACTCAAAGTCCGAATAATTTTAACAGTTCAAAACAAAATTTACTTTGACTGACACTTATCCCAGAGATTTTGCCCCTGACAAAAGTGGACATCTTGCGACTTTGGTAAAGGTTGTTTGTATTTGAAAGATTTAAGAAAATTTGAACGTGAAAATTGATTGGGGGAGACTGATGGTCTGTGGAGGTTACGCTTAATAAGATGAGCTTCTTACAAGACTATTGAACAACTTGGCACAGAAGAGATTTTTGAAGTTGATGAAATAAATAAACATTTCAAGAAACCTTAACATTAAATTGCCATTTGGATGTGGAGGAGCGTAGCTCTTAAAAATTTGTTTTCTCCTTACAGTGATTGTATAACATAACCGTAATATGTATTAAGGACAAAAAGATTCCAACTTAGAAGTAGTGTACCATAGAAAGAATGCAAGATGACACTTTTTGGTCTATCCTCATCCTATCAGCTTTATCGTATAATGACATATAAAGTGATAAAACTAATTTCCTTTTTGTAAGTAGTGTTTGCGCTGTAATCGCATGTTGTATCTTTATTGGACTACATTGCCATTCTATCTTTGAAATTGAAATATATCTTACAGGATGAAGAATTGAAAGATATTTTACTGTTATTTTAATAGTTACATAGGCCTGCAACAGTTCCACCTTTTGTAGCTATGCTAAAGGTTAATTTTAGGGATGTTTTGTGGAAAGAATAATTAACTGAGCTATAATGACATATGACAGTAATGCTCCGCACTTCCTTGAAAATTTATTCATGGAGCTAAGAAACACGCTGGAAGCGACAGGTGTATAGTCAGTGAGCACGACTGCAGGTACAAATTTTGACACTTCATTCTACGATAATTGAATCGCTGTAGCTGAACCTCTAAATTCTACTGTATCCTCATATCTACGTTAGCACTTCCATAGAAAAAAGCGCCATCGATTCTGTTCGCGACTAGTACAATTCAACACCCGAAGTCTTTTTCATTTTTAGTTTCTTTTTTTTTGTACGTAGTAATTTCCATGCATTTTTTACTTTGGCTGTTTTGCCTCAAAGTAGGGCATTTTTGTAGGTTACGAGCACATAGAGTTACATTTGTCTGTTAAATTAGGTATTGCCATGGCAAACAAAATTGTCTCATCGGGTCCAAAAACATAGATACCAAAACTAGGTTATTGAAACCCATGACGTCAAAAAATATTTTCAAGTCATAGTCGGTGATAACAAGAGGACCTTATTTGTTGCAAGTCTGAGGGAGGCCTGGATGGAAAGATGGAAATAAAACGATGCCGATCGATCAGATTGGTAATTTTGACTTTTTATAATTTTATTCATCTGCAGGACCAACAAACAGATACAGACGCTAAAGATGATGTATCACCAACACCAGGTAAGCCCAAAGTAAAACAGAGTAATTTTGTTTGAGGAATCTTAGTAATTTACTTTACTAACTGTCGACAAGAGTTACCCTGACCCGTAGTCGGTGAGTACAACAAAGGGGTGTGTCCACTAGCCCCTGACCACCCGTTTAGAAAAACCACCTTGCCCCCTCCCATTCAGCTAATCAGTTTGCCAAAACGATTTAGGCAATGATATTAATCCTGGTTGTTCCCCCTACCCCCGGTTTCAGAATTCGTGGTTTCTACCACGTTGCCTATCAAAAAGGTTCGAAAGATTGAGACGATTTGCATTTGAATATCACTGGTATTTTCTTCGTCAGGAGATGATTATGAAGAAATATACGCTACTGATAAACGTTTCAAAGCACATAAAATAATTAGACCATTAACCTGTTTCTCCCTGTAGTGAGTTGTATTTGCCTACACAAGAACTACGTGACTGTAAACTTAACGCACCAGCTGAATAACTCGGATTTTCTTCTTCTTTAATAGTAACGGATGGCATTTTTTCAACTTTTCAAATCACATAGAAATATCTGTCACAAAAGCCAACATTCTCAACTTGTCCTCTCCTCCACCCTTCCCCATAGACCTTATGCATTGACGCAAGGCGATGTCATTTTGGAGGGTAAACAATTAATGAAGCACACCGCAAGCACGGGGAGTAGACTTACGCGCGTGTTCGACATGTACACAAATAAGCTGTCTGCATTTGTTGGTGTAAGTTGCAATGATATATGCGCTTAACCCTATTGGGGAGAGGCACGGGGGGAGGGGCACTTCTGTTCTGTGACATCATATCCATGAGGTCTATTCCGATTGTTTAACTCTTGCAATGTAGCATGTATTATCTTCTGTCCGTCTTACGAAAACCCAAAGCAGGCAACACATTTGGTTTTTCGACCACGTATCCACCCAATCGCTTCTTACAAGCAAGTTAAATTTACATAATTTATATAACTTGTCCAAGATCAAAAGCAGTCACAGTAAACCATAAAACCTACTTTCTTGCATGCCCTACCTTCCACAAGAACAGGGCACTGTCTTGATCAATAGCTGACAAACTGCGGGAAATTTAGCGAGCTTTTCAACTGAGCGGCAAATAAGTCAAGTAGAGGGACACAAGAGGGATATGTTAACAATTCTTATGAGGGTAATTCTTAAATGAAAGTAGAAACCTCTATATCCCAGTGTACCTCCATTGGTAATGGAAGCCGTTGTCTCGGTTGAATGATATTCCAAATTTTGCATTTTATGTACCAAAAATATGAATAGTAATAAATGTCTGAGCCTTTAAGTCTCAGCATAGAGCATGGTCTCGGTGACCGCCCTACAAATTGACTCATGATTGTGAGTTCACCTAGGGAGGTTTTCATAACTAGAGTATCACTGTAACTGGTTGTCAAGTGTGAAGGGCACACACAAATTTCATGTCATTTCATACATTTATGTCGTTTGTACATGCAAAGACTATAAAAGAAAGATACAGAGGTATAAAGAGGAAGCTAGAAAATAGCGAGAATTATGTCTTTAGCAGCTAGCGGTTTTGAAAGAAAAAAAAAGAAACATATGCAAGAAAGAAAGAATAGAGATCGAGTCAAATTGGCATGCCATTCACACAGCGTAGTGTGTATGAGGGATGACATCTTAATTTACTTTTGAGGGTTGTATACGAAGAAGAGAGCTTGATAGCATTTGGAATATTACTCTAAACTTTGTAGCAATAATTGTTCAAGAGTGACGTCCAATTTTTTTTAAATTTTGCCTGGTAACTGAAAAGAGCGCATTACTTTTACTAGGGTTAGGTATGTATTTTAAGACCGTCTGTTTTTGGTACACAGTTAACAATAGGAACAAACCAAACACATTTAACCATGCCTTTATGCTTTACACCGCCTTGAAGGGCAAGAAATGATTATGGTAGCATGTTGAAGACGTAGTATGGAAAACATGACATATATGAATTATTACTTCTGTAAATAAATGTTTGCATACCTGGCAAGGATCTTACTTGAGATAAATGATAGACAAATGAATCAACGTTGGGTCAATGACACAACAGTCACAGCTTTCACAGCATTCTTGGAAAATAAAGGTGACATTGTTCACACGGTTTACATTTAAAGTTGTATGTAAAGCTTTTGCTAACTCGGACAGCTTGCTCAATCGTACTTGCGTCTACCGTTGTAGTGCATGAATTTATTAAGACTTATCCCTTAAATTAAGTTCTATTGGGAACAATTGTCGTATTTTTGTTTAAATTTGTTTGCCATTTTTGTACATCTAAAATCCTCTGGATTCAAGGAATGGTATACAATTAAACAAGAAAAAATTCACAAGTCGTTTTGCTGTGCTTAGAAAAACCAGTAACTCTCACATTGCTTTGAAGAATCACATATGTGTCATTGAAAATCTTTACGATATGGAACAAAAGAGTACTCTGTTCTTTAAAACAGGGAAGTGTTATTTATTGACAGATTCCTTTTCCCTCTAGCAAGCTCTCTTTCGCTTCCATAACATGAAATTTGCATTATTTTTTGTAGCGATGAATTAACTGAATGAAAACCTTCGTCCCCTCGACAGGCTGTCTTCCCTCCTCAAAAGCCTCATGACCCTAGTTGTGCCGCACACGTCGTTTAGTCTGATTATCCTCCCTTCGAACCTAATTTAAAAGTTACTAAAAGCCTGAAATCTATTTTTCATAACTTGCCTTTCAGGATAACGCAAGACTGAGGCAGTTGAGATATTATTAATCATTTAAAATTTTCTTTAAATATGCTTCACTTCACGCAAAACTTGTGTTAGAAGTGTACATTTCGTTCACATTCTATCTTATAAAATATGTAACTTCCAAAGCACTTGTTTTCACTTAGGGTCTCAGTTCACAATACCTCATCTTTGTCATGAATGACTTTTCCAGTCGCTACTACTTATGCGCAATACCTCGATGGTATCACAACTGATCCTCTCACTCGTTACTCCCCAAAACCTTTGGAGTAATTTACATTATTCATTTACTCCTTCTCAGTTGTTCTTAATAATACATGGTGTCGTACTTGGTTCGATTGATATTTACCAGTCTTTCTCTTCTAAATTGAACTAGATATTCATCTTATTCATCTTAAAGCAAATTTTTGGTCAGAAGTATGGTTTATCTTGGAATAAGTCAGTGCAATATAGGCAACGTTGTGTAAAACTTCTTGTGTTTTTTAATGTTAGAGGGGGAATGTAAAGAATTTGTTGTTATCGATGAACCTCACAATATTTTTAGAAAATTTATTAGGCATTCACGCAAATTTCATGGAAAATAGCCTATCCTCGTGCTTTCTTGTCGAAACTTACATCTCCCTTAAACAAGCCTCCACACACAAATTAAAGAAATTTCCTACATAGCTTTTCATCCCTTTTCCCACAAAGCTAATGTCTGTACTATTTATACTTATTCAAGTGATATAATCTCATTCGCGTCACTTCAACAAATCTTCAAGGTTACATTTTGCATATTTTTGTCCAAATGGCTCAGTTACAGACGTCAAACTGTGCTAACCAATCATGTACAGGTACATGGTTCTCAAGAGACTATACACAGAGCTTGTTGGCGCATATTAATCTTCGCATGGGTAAAATTTGCAACATTTTCTGAATACACAGTTCAAATTAGCTACAGTCTAAAATCCTTCAGTTGAATTCCTTAGAGATGGAGATGAAGACATGTTGACGGTTTCAGCTTATACTCAGAGCAAGCATATATTTCCAGAAGTCCTGTTCCCATGCAACGCTTACGATTGTTGATCAATCAAAAACACAACTGACTGGCCTTAACCTTTCTTCATGGGGCCCTGTCGAATATTTCTCCGACTTTATTTCATGTAATTGAAATTGCTTCCCCTGGTAACACCCCTACTACATTTCGACAGATGTAAAACAATTTTACGAAAACACATTTTCCATGAATTTCACACTCAATTGAGGAAAAGGGCACCGAGTCGTTCTGTTAGGAAAATGGCCACAAGGGAAAACAAGACAACTCAACAAGCGATCACCTTTTTGACAGATTTCGGAAATAAAATTCTCCGCAATTTACTGCGACTTAGGCACAACTGCATTCCCGGCAGTAAAATATGACTCCTCGTTTCCGCTGACGATCTAAAAATAACCCTGAAGCCTCTCCAAAAACTGATCAGATCCACTGTATAGAACTGCAGCTTCTCCGTTTATGTTTCTAGCCTTATTTGTCTTAACATTGACCAAATTGCTCCTATTTCAAGATCAATGACGTATGCGCTGACGCAAGTTGGGAGAAAAAAGCATATTCCCTGGAACGAATTGCTGACTAGCGCTGTTTAGGCGTAAGTAAATGCACTTGTTGGAAATAGAAGGGAAATCAATATCAGAATCGATTCGGCGTTCCTCTGGAGTTGCAGCTTGCGGGCAGAAGTTTCGAGAAGAAAAAAAATCAACTTGGCTCCTTCTTAATTCGTCTGACAATTTTGATTGTTAAATGATTTTTCGATACGACGCTTTGCGTCTTTCAAAGGCTGAATAGACAGACGAAATGCGGAAAGTGAGTGTTTGTTGGGGCGGTAAGGATGAGATTAAATTATGCAGAGTTGAATGGAGAAGTTGTATTATGTGAATCGAAATTGGACTACTATCACTGTAGTTTGCGTGGGACATGCCGAGAAAAGGCAGGGAAAGCAAAGAGGCAGAGAGCTCCACACACGAGACAAACGACATTTTCGTTGTTGTGGTCGTTGTTTCCAAACACTTCTTCGATTATTCACCTTGTTTTGAAAGGGTGATGTGGGCATTTTAGAGAAGAAATTATGCAAAAAATTGTTTTAAAAGCAGCCATGTTCTTGTATCGGGAAACAGGAGCGGGTATCCTGGGGGATGTATTCCCCCCACCAAAATGGCTGGGTGGGATATGTGAAGTATATCCCCCAGGCTTTGACGAGGGTATTGTTAACCTTACACATTTTGTGTGAGCTCGATCCAGAAATTGTGCAGATTTTGTTCAAAATTTTTCCAAAAACTGTCTGAACGCCTCGCCGGCGTTATAGTTTGGATTCAAGCAGTAAGTAGAGAACTTCTACGTAGTCTACACAGTTTCTGTAAAAGTTGGGGAACGGGAAATTCATCTTCAGTCACATAGTTTTCTTCTTTTGAGTACGCATTCCAGAGATTTGATGATCTCGTCGGGCAGACAATGGATACGGCACAATGTAAGTATGCTCCGGTGGGGGAGGGGTCATCCTCAGGGACAGTTGAACTGTTTCATTTCTCAGTGATTACAAATACTTCTCTTCATCCAACTTTTCGAATCTTACCAGACTGAACACGGTACATCAAGTATTTATATCGTGCGAAATATGCTATATATGCAGGCCTGGAACCAGACATAATGCTGAAGGGGCAGGAGCGTGGGGATATGTTTAGGGAAGAGAGATATGCTAAAATGGTGGTTTGACTTTTTGTGAGCAACGAATTTCTTCTAGGCGGTGGCGCCCCACCCCCTCCCCGTCCCTTGGCTACGAGCTATCCTTTGCATATGATAGTTTATTTTGTACATTCTTCTCTCCCCACCTCTAGGTCGTTTTTCTTGCCCAAACTCGACACAAAAAAAATGTACGAAATAAGAAAGGTTCGCATTCCTTGAAGGTCCATCGTTAAACAAATCCTGCCCATACGCGCCACTGTCCATCAGGGTTGTTCCCGTTACGCTTTGAAAGTAACTCGTTATAGTTACAGTTAATTCCGTAAAATTGTAACTCGTTACAGTTACTAGTTACAATGTTGAAAAAGTAACTAGTTACAGTTACTTTTGACTAAAAAGTAACTAGCTACATTTCAAAAGTAACTCGTTACTTCAAGGTGAATATACGGTACCTCGGTACCTGAAATGGAGGGGGGGGGGCATAATTAGATAGTAAGACGGGGGCACATGAGACGACCGACACCTCATTTGTGCCGGTTATCCTTAGGTGTTCCCCAAAGAAAGTCAATGAAGCTAGCTGATCTTCAATGGGCATTGTCGCAGAGGCTCCTAATGCTCAACATGAAGCAGCGAATCATGATACTGTGTCGGAGCTTACGCAAACTATTTGTTAGAGGAATATGGTTATAACCAAAACTTTTCCAGTTACCAAAGTACTTCTTTGAGGGTTGAAATCTTTATACTCCTATCACACAGTCGGCTAATTTAGAGAGGTTAGCGGCTATGCCGGAAAGGGGAAGAGCGTTGTTTCAGCAGTAAAGTCTTCACCCCTCAAGAGCATAAATATGGTATAATAAGAGGATGAATACATTTGTTAGCAGTAAAATTTTAAAACCTCACCGCTAAGGTTGGGCTAAGTGATATTTCCCCATAAATTTCAAGTTTCACATTGTGTCGATATAAAACAGTGCATAGAAATGGTGATACTATGCAGTTTATACATGCAGATCATGTGCACATAATTCACTTTCCCTTTACAATAGGTAAAGCTTTAAGTCGGACACTTCTCTTTCCAATTAGCTTTGTTAGGATACTTTTAACGCCATTGACCATTTCAATATTCTGCTGTTTTTTTATATTAACCGTACTATTATTCCAGTGTAAGGAGTTACGGACATTGAAAAGAATATGATATAGCCTAAATTCATACGTTTGATTCATCAAATAAAGATACCATACATGTTAAATTAGATGCATAAATGGATGCACGGTGTTTACCAACGCTTGGCACCGTATAGATTTACTGGGCTCCAACGCAAGAGTCCGGATTCGGTTAGCTTAACGCCGGTCTCAAGAGCGTTTTTCTAGATTAGGAATTTGCCCGGGATAGAAGGTTCCGGAATCGAAATTTTTACGGAATGTGATGTAACTGGACTCGGACTCGGAGTTCATTCCAGCCGAGTTCTCAAATATGAAAGTTACATTAAAAGTGTTTAAAGTTCCATTTGTGCACAATGTACAGATCTAAGGTATTGTCACATACAATCAACTAAATTACTCAGGAGGCCAGGCTATGGAAGTGAGTACAAAGGATGACTTTGTTAATTAATGGTGGACATGTACGATAGAATTAAAACATCTGTGTGTGTGATATGATATACATTGGCAAAAAGACTGGTCTCGGAATTGGTGCCATTGGAATCAAAACTGGCAGAAATTTGAGGATCCTGAGTAGTACCATGCTCGGAAAGATTCGGGAATCTAGAATCGCAGTTAGCTCCGACTCGGATAGGGTGAACACGGGTCCAGCCCTAACGTCTCAAGAGGCAATGATTAAACTTTCAAAGTAAGCTGGTATTTGAATGCCCATGGGCCAACCCGTTTCTCACGGTACACTGTCTCCACTGTGTCCTCTAAAGGACAATATGAGTAAACCAAGGCCCAGCTGACTTTACTTAGAATACATAAAGTCAGCTGAGCCTTAGAGGACCGTTCAGTATTTTTCAAATAATCGCACAAATCGGTCTCATGGATAATAAGCATTGATCTGTCTAATAAGTATTTTGACATACAGATCAATTTTAAACTTATTTCAATCAGGGAGTTGCTATTTGACAACTCCCTGGTTCAATAGACAATCAAGTGGCCCGGCCTGTAAGCCTGCAGCGTGTGCATCTAATATCAACTTCTGATTCTAATCGTGAATAAAATTTGATGTCGGTGAGGGCGACGTCGATAATAGCGATGAATGATAAATAGCCTATATCGAAAATAATTTTACATTTTACTACCAAAGTGTCATCAATTTGAAAATTTTCTGTTATTCTGTTATTAGCTCAAAGAAAATGCAATTTGTGGTCATTTTGACTATTTGTAACGGGAAAGTAACGGGACCCAAATGTAACGCCGTTACAGTTACTTTTACACAGAATTGTAACTAGTTACTTGCTCCGTTACTGAAATGCAAATGTAACTCGTTACAGGGTTCCGTTACACAAAATGTAACTCGTTACAGTAACGGCGTTACTTGTAACTCGTTACTTCCCAACCCTGCTGTCCATGTCCAAAGAGATTAGACATGGTGACCAATATTTTCGCTCGCGCCAGTTCTTGTCTTCCAGCGTTTTTGTGGAAGACCAAACTGTTTGATATACATGCAAAGATCCAGAGAAATCCGAAGGTCTAGCGAAAGCTTAAGATATCTTTAGTACAGACAACTTATAACACCCAAAACTTTTGGCTCGCTTCGAGCTCATATGATTATTTTGTGTTGTAATTTTGTGGCATTACTCATAATGAAAGTACACCGAAAGATCGTACATGATACTTTGAGGTTCATAGTCTTTCACTTTCTGTCTTGTAAGTCGGAGTGTTCTGTGCAAAATGTGTCTCTTGTAACTCAAACATAGGGCACATGCAAACAAATGTTTGCTTAATTCATTTCTTTTCCTTGACATAGGCCTATAATCAGTGGTGGCACTACTTGGGAGTTACCCTCAATTTTCCTCTTTCCCTCACTTGTCCCCAATTCCACCTGGTACTTTTTCAAAATATGCAGCGCTTGACTGACCGTTTTCACTAGAAAAACCGAAAAATCAATGGATTGGACTTTTGATTCCTGAAATGTCTTAAAGCTTGCATTTAGTTCTGTCGAAAATGTACAACTTTAGAAGGCAGTGCAACAAAAGTGTAAGTAAACAACATTTTTGGAAATTCATGAAAGATGCATTTTGAGGATTTCTTGTCCTCTTATAATACAGGTATATAGAGGAGTATAGTTTTTCAACATCTGAGAATATTTCATGAGATTCGAAGTTTTACCTTTCAATACAATCAATGTCCACACTCACGTAACTATTTCATTTAACCACTTGTAACCACAAGTAAGAAGGTCTGTAAGATTTAACATCAATTGAGCATATCATAATTGATATAATCTCTTTCATCTCTCGCCAAACAACAATGAACTTTCCCTAGATTGTTTGTGTTCATCTTCTGTAGATGACTCAGTCCTTGTGTTTGATATCCTAGCAGCATTCGTGTTTATTCACCCCCTACGCCAGAGACACCTTGCAAATTATAAAAGCACACGCCCAATTCTTGCATCACACAGAACCACATCTGTTTCATCATCTTGGTTAGTCTCTTCTTTCTGTTTGACCGAAATGAAGAACACTGTTCTTGTCACACGGCTGTCAAACTATCCAGACATCTTGTCAATTTCTTTTTTACCTTTTTTGAATGGTCGCATTCTTGTTTGTTTTTGGCTGATTTGAAGAATGACAACTCGAAGTAGAGGAAGTGTTCCAATTAACACATCACATCTCATCAAGGATGGCAATTTGTTCTCGTTGTTCTGAAAATGTGACATTGTTGAAGGCACACAGCACTAAAGTTGAGGATGCTAAATTGCTTTTTTGTTCAATCATATGAAGTCGTGACGTTTGCCGCCCAAACTATAGAATGTGTCCAAAATTATCAACATCTGAGGTCAATTTGTGACATACATGGAATCTTCCCACGGATGAAGGCGTATCTCGACTAAAATAAGCCTTTTAAGGAGGCAAAGTTGGTTTTCGGTGTGTCTTTTACACAACCAAGGTGCTATCATTACATAAGTTAATAATACTGAAATATCATTAACTTGTGGTGCAAGAGACGACCCTAGAAAAGCAATACGAAAGGTACATAAAAAGGAGCGCACTAGGCTGTGAAGCGTTGATTGCTTTGAGGAACATTTTCTCAAACGGTCAAAACAATTTTGAATACGTTGAAAAAGATATGATTTGCATAAAATTGGAACTGGAAATGAGTGAAGATTATCTTTCCTGACCACTTTAAAACGCCCCATGCGTTCAGGAGTCTCCATGTACGTGACGTGTCATGCCTTGGTTATGAAAATAATAGTTTTAAAAAGTTCTGTTTTCAAAAGGAAATTTCTACCTCTATCCGAACAACTCTTTTGCAGAACTTCATTCCAAACGTTTGACAAGTAGTTAGGGTGTTTATGGTAAATATGGCATTCTCAGCTTCTTTCCAAAGGAAACAGACAGACTTCTTGTCACACCTTCGACAAGTAGTCAGGGATTATTGGCAAATATGGCGTTCTTCCGGGCATGCTCAGCTCCTATCCCAAAGGTAATAGACATATTTCATTGAAATGATGCCTAGAGTTAGAATTAAGAAATGTGACTGAAATTAGAACTTTTTTTTTTGCTTTTCCTCTGTGGCAGAAGTTCTAGCAAAACCAGAAGAAACCGATAATGTGAACAAAGAGGTGACGAATTATCAAACTATAGAAACAGACGATCATGGCAAGGTAGAGCCAGTGATTGCCGATACAGAAGGTAAGGTTAACACATAGAATATATATATATATATAAATGTAGAAATATATATAACAAACATCTATATAAGATCTTAGCGAGACATTCCATGTCTCCCTAATGTTTTAGGTACAATTTCTAGACGATTTTTTGTCGGAAATAGTTTTAGAATGTTCTTTGGACTCTAAACATCATATTTTGATAGTTTCATGGTTAGGGGTTAGAAAATTAGGTTAGAAATTAGTGTGCAAGTCAATGGAAATGTCTCCCAGATATACAACTTAGAGTTACATGATGATGAGTAGAATGTCCACGTGTACTTCGTAGAATGTAGAAATTAAAGAACGATCCAAAACGGAATATGAACAAAATGAAGTACTGATGTCTTTATAAGCAGTCATATATTTCTACCCCCACCTGGATACTCCTTCAGTGGCTAATGATATAATATATATATATATATATATATATATATATATATATATATATATATATATATAATGTGTGGCTACTTTCCAGCTAAAATTGGAAGACATTGTGCTAAGCTATCACACTGTGTGTGTGTGGGTGCGTGTGTGTGTGTGTGAAAAATCGGGTATTGATATTCCATCTACCTTATATCAAAGATCTGCTGGGCATTTATATCATTGGTCGAGAGATAGAAATTACCGTCATGAAAAGTTTGACGTTATTTAAATTTTTAAGCACTTCATTTTAGTGTCGTCGGCAGAGGTATTTAGGATGTCGTGTTCCAGTGTGTTTAACAAATGCGTGGGTTTTAACCTTTTGAGAAGAACGGATTTTTTCTTCTCGTACTCCACCTTTACTTCTGTATGACTTTCCATGAAAATCAGTTTGCTACGCTGGCCGATTCAGTTGCCAACCAGTCTGAAGCACTTTCGGGTGTACCACTTAACTGTCCGAGTTTGTTGGGATTTTTTCCTTTTTTCTTTATTTGTGTGTAAATTGGTTTTTAAGACAACCCTAATGATGCCTTAAACACGTCAAATGTTTTCTGCCGAAAGCATCTGTTGCTTTTTGTGAAATTAACTTAATAAGCAGGATTATAAGCACTAATTTCACACATGGATTTCACACATGGTCACCGTCATAGTTGCCCTCTTTAACTTTCTTAAAACGATGGATATCCGGAAAGTATGTAGGATAATGTCAATTAGTGGTAAAAGATGAAGGAGAACAACATTCTCTTCATCGGTTGAGAAGGGGAGTAAAGTAAAACGGCTCAGGGCATGACCGATCATATGTCAGCAAGGGCCTACTCTTTGAGGTAGTGTCAATTTTGTTTAATAACAATTCAGTTTTGGCGAAACACCTCATGCAAACAGTTATCGCATGACGGATAAATGGACTAGAAACGAAAAACCCTGCTCAGGGGTATACTATATACAGTAAGTTCCAATTCCATGGCCCTTTGAAACTACTCCCATTCCCAGCTACGAACAAAGCAGACATAGAAAATGCTTACGAGATCCAAATTTCCATTCTTCCGCTTCAATCAATAACATGTCGATTATGATTATGATGAGTTTATGCTTGATTGCCTTCTTAAAAAAGACAGTGACCTCCTTCATGATGACTCTAGGGTAAAAAAAAGGACTTCAAGCAAATCTTTTAAGGAAATGTGGAATAGATTGCTGAAAGCTTTGGGTACTTGTATGATATTATTTTATTTTGACTTTTGCTCTCTTTCATTTCTCATCAACATCACTCTAGGAGATGAAGATACCGGCTTGACTGAAGAGGAGGCCCAAGAGCTTTTATTGGAACTCAGTGACCCTGAAGAGGTCGCGCAGTTTATAGTCGCGTCTGACGATGCGCAAGGATTTCTCCAAGCACTTCGGCTGCTGACAGACCAGAATTACGTAAGGAATTTTTATTAGCTTTTCAAGTTTCTAATAGTTTTATCAGTTAATTCATCATCAGCATGTCATGACACTCTCTTGTTGAAGAGAAAATAACCCGGTGCATGTTAGAATTGATAATTTGTTGTGGTGCTTTCCCGTCTTCCTTTCATTATTTGTACGTCAGTGTAAGTTTTGTTTGTGGACTTGTAAAATTCTTAAACTTCAATGAAATCAAAATTCCTCTACCCTACTTTAAAGTTTTACATGTCATGACAACAGATGAACGTTTAAATATGCTATTGCCCGGTCGTGCTATTTGCTAGACAGCCCCAACCCTTGTCACTAGGCAGCAGCTGAACTTTGGGTGAAAAAGTGTGGGATAAAGGGCCTTTGAGGCAAAAGTTACTGTGTGCAAAAGTGAAAGTCAATGGGAGAATCTCAAAAATGTGGGGGGATATATTTTCGCTATTCCTCCCTTCCCAGGGTTTCCACTTATTCAACTAGGCATAAAATGTCAATTATATGGCAACAGGGCGTTTTTAAGTTTCTCGGTGGAGTGCTGTACTTTTTAACCGTGTGCATATATCACGTTTCGCCCTCTTTTAATTGCATTAGGTTGCGTTTCAAATTTCATATTTTTATCAAGTAATATCAAAATTAGACATCAATCTTTAATTATCTAACAGTGTTTTTGAATTTTGTCTAGTGCTTCTTTACATCACCTCTTTCTCGTTTTTTTAATTTTTTCTTTTTGAAGTTTTTGTGTTCTAAAATTATTGCAACCAGGGGAAACTCTTTAATTCATTTTTTTATGTAAAGCTCTATGTAAGCATTATTTATAATCTTTCCTGTCGTCATTCAAGTCGTGGCTTTGCAAAAGGAGCGACGCTTGTAGCTATGGAGCTTGGGTTCGAGTAGGGGTGTGGGCTGATAGACGGTATTTCACTGATTGGAAACAGAATGACCGTGCGTGGTCCTACCCAAGCCGTCATGAGCTCAAATGCGTCTCAAGAATTCAATTGTTCCTTTCAACCCCTCCATGCAATTGAGTTTAACCACAAACACTCATGCCACCATTTAAACCAACTGTTGACTTTGAAAAGTACCACAGTAAAATAAACCTTAATACTTAGGCACTGGACAGATTTCGTACATCCCATCATTCTCCTCACTTTTCGTCACATGCTTCCTTTATCTTCACTACCTTGTAGATCTCACTCAAACTGGCTTACTACCTCCGAGACAGAGTAATGGAACAACTTCGCCGAATGTTAATGATCCAGGAAATGGAGTTATCGAGAACATTATTAAACAATTACGAACCAGCTGACTTCACCCCGGACCAACTTCCGGTCAGTTTTTTTTCGTATTACGAAAAATGTGCAATTTCATTCACAAAAACTGCAGACATTTTCACCTTTAACAGCAATCGATTCAAGTACAAAGTATTCCCTTAACGGACATTGTCAGAACTTCAGTATGAATTCAAATTGCAATCGACTGCAAGTATACAAGTAGTTAAAATTGATTGAGGTCTCTAGAAGTTGATGTTTGGTTTCTTTTGACCATTCAGAACGACGTACCACCTGCGCCTTACTATGACTTTAACACCTTTCCAGCAACGAATGATATGTATTCAGAAGACGTATCACCTTACGAAATTTATGAACAAACGCTGAGGGAAGGTAAGTCAATTACGACAATGAAACGTTTAGATACACATAACGTAGCATTCCTGTTCGTAAATCACACCAGACACTGGTTCTGCCGTAGGAAATTAACAGTAGATAACTTGCGTTTAATGAATCTTATCTACCAGTCAAAGGAAACCAACACCACTCTTTTATGCGAACTTCACGCATAAAATATGAATCTTTCAATTTTATGACCATGGTAAGACCTTCATGCCAAAAATTAAATTCTTTATCATGTCACTTCACTTTTAAATTGCTCCTAGCGTAGTCGCATCAGAGTTTTTCGAAGTTCAGATCTTTCAATTCCTAACATTAGCAACTATCAATGTACGCAGTCTAGTGATTATGCTGCAAAGCATAGCGTAGGTTAACTTATCGTTATCGAATATTGTTATTAACATGACCTTAGTTTAATGATAACAGGAGATGACATGGGTGTTGACATTTTGCCGACGTAAAATGAACCTCATCAAATGGTCTGAAAACTATTGATTTGCAAGTGGGGGTAACCTCATTTTAAATTCTGCCTGCCTGCCTAGTTATATGAATGGAAATTACAATCTATTGTTTTCCAGTTGATAGTCATCAAATGTCACTGGACTATACATTTTCTGGTTTGTACAGACTAGCCAGAAATGTTAAGTACCTAGGATTATTTAGCTTTAAAATAGAATAAGCCTACGTATGGCAACGACGATAGTCATTAAAGGGGCAGAGCGATTTGTCAATTGGACTTTATGGTTGAACGAGAGGGAGACATTTTATTTACAAATATCTTCCTTCAACACTTGTTTTTGCTGATTAAAGACGGAATCCACCTACTTTATCCGCCACTTATGCATTCATGTACTTATTAGTTATTCGTTGGACCGTCTCTATGATTTGACTTTACCCACCTTAATTTTTTGCCTAAAACGTTATGCACAAACACGGTGCGAGATTGCAGGACTATGAATTTCACACATAACTTTACCGTATTACGAGAAATCGCAGTACCAAAAACAAAAAAAAAAGTAATTGAAAACCAAATGTAAAAATTTTTACTTTCATCAAGACTAGAGTAAAGCTTTACAAACCTCTAAAGGGTACTTATATTCTTCACCAACTACAGTGTGTACAATATACTGTATTCTTGATTTTATATTTCAGGAACGGGAAACAATTTCCTTCTCTGAGATATTTTGGGGAAAACAAATATCAAAAATATCCAAATTCATAACATAACCCGTGAATACAGTTCACGTTGTAGAGCATGGCTCTTGTAGTCTCTCGAAAACTATGGGCATGAAAGGTCAAGCAGTTAAGTTAATTATCGCACGTTTTGTCCTTTTTAGAAAACTCACGAGCTTTGGCAGAAATCGCCGAGGCAGTTGCCCAAAAAATTGCCAAAGGAGACTTAACACCAGAAAGCGGGGTAAAAATTATGAGTAAGTAATGTTATAATTGTTACTTTTCAGGAAAATGAAACGCTTTCTTACCCACTTTCCCGTTGAACAATTTAGTTAAATCAAAATTTGAGACGGTTTGGTTTTCAACGAAGCAATGCTAACAGCGGTTATATAAAGGTGCATGCTTTGGGTTAATAATATTATATTATGTTATATGAGGCTGGAAAACTTGATTAAATTTTGTACTTCAGAGAAATGGAAAGTGAAATCCTGCATGTTATTTTGCATAGAAACCTCTCTTTCTATTTTATAGTGTCAATGAAGGTTAGTATCAACGTAGATGACTTTCATAGCAAAGAGAGAAAGACGAAAACAGTCACGCAAAAATGTAATTACTTTATATGTAAAACAAACAGTATAGTCATAAGCCAATGGACGTACTCAAACTTAATGATACAATTCTACCCTGCTCTCTCTAGACTGGCAGCAGGAAACCTCGTTCCCAAACCAACTCGGTCCCACGCCAACTCGATCCCAAAGCAACTCGGTCCTATTTTTCTTTTTCGTGAAAAATCAAGTTACCGTAATTTTTTTTCATTCACACAGAGATTGTAATGTGGAAACTACTTCTGATAGCAGTTGATCAATTAGAAGGCATATATATTATGAAAAAGGGCGACAAAGGGTAAAGATTATAGTTACATATTTTTACTTTGGATACCAGGTTTCACTGGGCCAATGATCCACAAAATAAACCACATATTTAAAAAGAAAAATTGCTCTAGTAGGAAACTTGGTTCCTGTTTTTTAAATGTTGCATTCACAGAAGGATATCCGATTTTGTGTGTTTCTTTTCATTTTTACAACAAAGTTATAAACTGTAGCTCAACTTCTTAGAGGCAACACTTTTAGATGTACGGTATAATTTGTAAAACTACTGCCTAAAATTGATTAGCCATAAACAGAAATATGTTTGGAGTAAAATTTACAACAGGTGGTCAAATCGAATTCCACAACGACTTCAATAGTCAAAGTTTACAGGAATTCTTTTGGCCAGACAGAGATGGTTTGGGACCGAGTTGGACTTGGCCGAGTTAGCTTGGGACAGAGGAGGGTTGAGACTGAGTTAGCTGGAAAAGATTTGCTCTAGGACTGAGTCGGCCCGAAATCTCTACAATGATACATACATAGTGGACGACATAAAGCGATTTCTTCACTGACAAACATCTTACACAATCGTTAAAATTTTCCCCCAATTTATTCATGGTAACCTTAAGAGCCAAATACATGTGCATTGAATGTTGTGGAATAATTTTAGAAAGCATGAAAAAATTGTGGTTTCCACAAGAATATTTCAACTCCCCCCTCTCCTTTCCCGTCCTTCTGCTTATTTCAGTACATGCCATAAATTACTATGAACTTTGCAAATATATTGGCTTAAAACCATTTACCGTTATATCTCTTTTTTATCAGACACTGTTGCCAGCTTACTTCCCGATAGCTACTGGGAGGACGCCCTCAACTTATTTGAGGAAGGTGAAGATAACGTGTACCCTCTTGCATACGATGAACCAACCTCTGACTACAGCTCCGCGTCCGAATCCTTGGAAGGAGACGTCATCGATTTAACAGAAAATAGTGATGAGACATCAACGGAAGATGAGGACGATACAGGAGACAACTTGGAGGCAGAACTTAAAAATAAAAACAGAGTATTAGAGAACGCTTTGGAAAAACAGTTGGCTGAAAAAGCTCACAGCAAAGAGACTATTACGCCATCAGAAGGTAATGGCATTTTAAGGGAACAAGGGTCCTCTAATCTTGAAAACCTCACATTTATTTTGCATCCCTATTAGAACTCAGACCACGAGCATATTCACTCGATTGAAGCTTATTTGAAACATTTTACTAAGTAAGCAAGTTGAACTCTCTACAAGTCTCTCCACTGATTTCACGAGTGTTAAAAATTTACAACTTGAAAATAGCAAATGGGTGGCATATGTATTTGTTCCGAGAGGGGATGGGGCTTTTTAAGAATAGTTTATCTACGTATGGAACTAATGCTTTTAACGTAACATGAGAAAACTGGGTCTGACCTTTAGAAACAGCTTTTCTTGACCATATTTCGAGGTTACAACTTGGGAAAAACAATACAAAAATAGGATCTTATCTTTGTTACCTATTAATAACTGGTACAAAATAGAGAAACAAGTATTTTTTAACGACCCTTAAAAATTACACTAGAGAACATCCTGACTAACAACAATGCCCGTATAAGGCCATTCCATAAAGTTTAAATTTGATTCTTTGGATCTGTTTTCACTTCCTTTAGTCCTATCGCATTTAATTTTACATTGCTGTTTTCGATCGTTTGCTATAATCCTTAATATAGATTTAATAACGACATTGTATTATATAAATCGTTCATAACGCTAAGTTAAATTTGTCGTTACAAAAACAACAAGGGAAAGCAAAGTAGAGATAGTCTTTAAGCATTAATTATTATCCTTTTTGTCATCTTGTAAACCCTCGAGACTAACGCGAATGAATCGATTGTATCTTGCAGGCGAAGACGAAGTACACTTGCAACAAGACGACAGTAGTGACGAGTTTGATCTTACGGACGAGGATTATCAAGAACTTCTTGATTGGCTCCAGAACGGTAAGTGAATCACGTGTATCGGCAGTCAAATACACGTTTGTTTTCTTCAGTTATAATACTGATATTAAGTTTAATTGCCATTTTAAACACCCACCCACCTATAGCGTGGGAGCTTAAATGAAGATAATATGTTTGCTAAAATCTTACTTAAGCGAATTTCCCACCGGAGACCTCATGCAGTTAACGAATGACTAGATCGAGTGACAGCTTAGGGTTATAATACATTTCCAAAGAGAAAAATATCGGAGATGAGCCTATAGCCTTCCACTTGGCATTTTGAGCCACCACACACAATAAACTAGCATTTTAATCAACATAATATCGTTATATAGCACGTATGTTTTCACTTCTTGATAATTTAGGAATTTGCATTAGAAATGTTTTGTCGGTGTTTTTTAATCAATAGTAATAGTTATAATTAATTCAGGCTTTTAAGGGCAATTGTTTTACGACGCTAAGCGACCACAAATGTGGGAGACGCCTATATGGCTTATGAATTAGAACTTCACGTTGGTGGCTAACCAACTCAACAATTTAGATCAAATCTAGTTTCCAGGAAGCCAGTTCAGATGGGAAACATGCCTGGTCGATCTAACAGAAATCACTGATCGTTCTCAGTCCTCTTCCCGGGACTAATGAGCCTGAGTCTGGGATCTCATGATCTCATATTACACTTTTTCTGCTAGAAACCAATTGAGTTATAAGAGGGAAGAAATTTTCTGAGGTAATAAGACCCGAGCGATGTGTAATTCAAAGTAGTAAGCAGAACAGCGAGTGACTTTGTAAGAGATGATCATCACAAGGTTGCTGTGGTAATTGAAACCAGAGAGCTCTCACGGATGGTTAGTTAAAACCAGATCAGCGTGTTCTGTTACACCGTCCTCTCATGAACCGGGGATTACTCTTGGATGAAAACCCACTTTTCTTTGACCCGGCCGGGGATAGAACTCCAAACGTCCCGGTTGCCAAGCTTCATCGCTTCAAATGCCACCGCCTTTATCTACTCGGCCACAGCACCGGTTTATTTAACCTGTCATTACATGATACATATATTCTAAAATTTTTGATAATGTAGGAAATTACATTGGCAATATTTTGTCCGTTTTAAATTAATATGCTTACCCTTTAAGGAATTGAATGGTCAATCTATGGCGTTCAAATTGATTATCTAAATGTGCAAAGACCAATGACGGTTCCACCTGAAGCCATAAAATGTTACTCAAATGTAAGTTTATTATTTTCACCATCTGACTGAGGGAGCTGTCTTCCAGCTTCTTAGTCTGATTACATGACAACCAGCAAAATAAGTTCCAGATATGATGATCTTGCCTGGCAGGTTGCAGGCAAGCTTATCACTTGCTCTAGCTTCCCTTCATCAATTCGACATAAAACCAACGTTAAATGATGTTATCTTGGTAAGACTTCAACAAATCTAACACTGTTATAAGTATGAAAGCCATGCAACTCCCACGTTTCGAAACCTTTCGTCTTAAATATGTACACCCACACAAAAAAGAAACCAAAGAATTGTATCAAAATCGATAACATCTTTCTGTTACATGTTATTTGGACCGATCGAAGGTTGGGAGCTGCAATTTTCAGATCTGTGCAATAAAAACCTCCAACAGAGATTGAATAAATCCCCTTCGTGGCTTCTGTTTAACAGTTGTTCAATTAACTTGCTGTTCCAACGGAACGTTTCTTGTATCATTAATGCTACATCACTTGCGGGCAAGCTTCAATTAACCGCATACAAAAACGAGCACAAAGAATCCCAGCAAACTAACAGGGCAGTGAACCCATCCCTGCTTTTAGGCAAACGAAGGCAAACCTAAAGAGATCCACACGCATGGAACTACATTGCCTTTTAAAAGCCCTGCAGTAATCTTTAGCTCCTAGAAATAAACACGCAAGTCTTATCACAATCTTTAAAGACGCCATAGGCTTAATTTCGTCTTTGTAATGCACTGTATCCTTTCCTTACCTTGAAAAAGTCAAAGAGATAGATTAAAGTAAAATTATCATAATATATCCACTTCAGAAAAGACCCGATGTGACAGAAATAGTTACCAAATGGTATCATTTAATTTATCTCAGCTTTCATTTTTGTGCACTTTCAAAACGGTGATCGTTGAATTATTACCGTAACTCAGAATGTAGGAGTCTGTATCAGTTTGAGGCACATATGGGCTTGTACATCTTACTCCGATGTGTACTGTGAAGTAAGTGGGTGTATGTTGTAATACATTAGTGTCAAATACAATTGTCAGGCGGTGATTAACTCCCTAAATACAAGCGTGTTCACGATTCGTGTGTTTGTGTGGGAGGTCTATACAGTGGAAGGAGAACATTACATTAAAAGATACTATTTCTTCCTTGTTACGATCTCTGACGATCGGTCAGATACCGTAGTAAACTAAGAATAACATTCATTTGGATTGAAGCAGACAGTGAGAAATTGATCAATCGTCTTACATTCTTGGGTAATTTCATCTACCTTCATCAAATCATTTACGATGTAACCAGTAAGCACTTCCCAGAAACAACACATGTATGTATATATATATATATATATATATATATATATATATATATATATATATATATATATATATATATATATATATATATATATATATATATATATGGCAACGAGGTAAAATTTTAATCGAATTGAAACGCTACTCAAACGGGGTATGAAAAAATAGTTTTTCTCTGGCATGACTAAATTGAGTTTCAACAAGTCAGCTCATTCAGAAAACGGCAGCTTACTTTTGAATCACAATAAGTTTTGTTTGTTGCGTGCATGGGGTCTAGAATCATTCCTTCCTCTCGTATTACGAAAGCCTATAAAACATCTTCTTCCACTTTCATTTTAGCACAATTTATCATATTTCATGTACAAATGTCACACTTTTTGAACAGAACTTCAAGATTCGACGAAACAGCAAGAACAAAAACCCGGCGCTCTCCTAGTAAAAGACGACGACGACGACGGAAAAGTTCAAGGAGAACAGCCTGAAGAAAACAGCTCGTAATAATTTACCTTCCATCAACTCGTTTCCTTTTCACGTGGAACTTTCCATGAATTGATCGCCCTTTACATCCGTCTTATGCTTTTATTTCTTTTCTATCCATGACGAGACGACTTTTTAAAGCAATCGGTCCCTACGAATGGAGACAAAAAATCATCACAGAGCTACATGGACCATTAAAAAGGACCACTCAATTTATTCATTTTTCACCGCTCTTAATATGAGAAAAAAATCACCTTTTCAAATGTTCGAGAAAATATGTGTATGGGAGTAAATGAGAACAATAGAATGTTAAGAATTCTTTCGGTTGCTTAGTTACAGTATTTGAAGTTGGCATTCATTTTCCTTGTTACAAATATTGGGAACTCACTAGTAGGTGTAAAATGTATTGGAAACTGATGTGTAAATTTGTGTAAGAACCTAAAGAAAATGTACCCACCTTAACTTATGCTTTTGCTCGCCGACATTATAGTTTGTTAGAACAAATCACAAATTTCTACAGGTGCATTGCTTATACCGGGTAAATTTGGCAAATTGGATTCGTATTTACGTCTGTAAATCCTCAGCTATGAGTTTTGAGCATGCGCATGCTGTTGTTTATGTACGAATTTTCCATAGTACTGTGAAAAAGATAATTGTGCATTTTTATATGATAGTGGTTAGTGTATTATAGTTAAGTCGAAAAGATTATTCTAAATTTTAAATACAGACCTCTAAAGCGGTTATTTTGTTAAAAGCCGATTAACATTAATATCTCTGCTTTGGGCAATTTTTAACTTGGGTGCATTGTGTAAAAAGACAGTATATGTACGGTGATTTGTTTTCTTTTTTATTTGAAATATGTAACAATCGTTTGTAAAAGTACTTCACAATCATGTGTAATAAAGTGTTCTTTTTAGCAGTCTAGAGACGGGGCATGCATGACAGACCCATGATGTAGAGGTTTGAAGGCTGAAAGGTTGATCATGTTTAGTCTTGATGACCCTTCAGGGGACGTAGCTTCTTTGGAGAGCAGAACTCCTTCGTGGGTGTAAGTTTGGTTTTCGCCCTTCGGCTTTAAGCCAAAGAATCGAGGGGACTTTAGAAAAAGTACGGTAGTTCACAATCCTGACATATGTACTTAAGCTTTTCGCACTATTACTAACACTTTTTGTCTTTTAAGTCATTCCAAGATGCACTCATGTCTTTATGCACACTTTAATTTGATTTTATATGAGAAAAGAATAAATATAAGTAAAAATCTGAATGTTGGAGTTGATGTATTGCTGTCATTTAAAGTAGGCTATCAAATCAGGCGCGGATACAAGGGACGGGGGCTTTCCCAGCCCCAGCCTCAAAAAATATGCTATTTTATCAATCAACATCTGTTGATAGTATCCAAAATCATTCTTCAAATTCATTGGTAGTATTCGATGCCACCGTTCAGTTTCAATGACAGTATCCAATGACATATATTAACTTCATTGAAGTTATCCCAAGGGATAATAAGCAACGTTGCTGAAAACATCCAGTGTCATCGTAAAGTTTTTTCTCAGTTTTTTTTTGGCATAGTTGGTCAACCCCATCAAAATGTACCGAATATTATTCTCCAATTGCAATGGAATATTCAGTTCGTACTATTCCGTTGTGCTGGGAAATATCCATTTTGTCGTTTGATGTCCGTGGTAAATAACCAAATTGTTGTTCATCGATATCTTTAAAGGAATGGAGTTCCTTCTTCCGTAGGAGTAAACAGAAATTTTTAACAACATGGCTACATGGTTTAAGATACATTCGTATGGTCAATTTGTCGGGCCTGTTGCATTGTCTGTTATTGAAGCTTTGAATGTTTTGACCAAAACATATATTCCGCAAAATGCAGGTGAACGTTTACAATCAATATTAACCACTTAAAAATGATAGAAATGGTGCAGATATTTCAAGAATATTTTTTATGTGCATGTTATTAAATTAAAAGATTTTAATTCAGTTCGCCTAGATGTACATATTGGTGATTAAAGGTGATCAGTCGTCTTGAAATATTCTTTGTGACGTCAGCCTTTTCTTGACATGTTTCTGCAGTCGTCACTGTTCAAGGATACACCGTACAAGTAGCTATGATGACATCGGTATAGCTAGTAGGTATACAGCTACAAGCCGTCTCTTCTTGCTTACCGATTAGCTATACCATGCTTGTACGGTGTATCCTTGAACAGTGACGACTGCAGAAACATGTCAAGAAAAGGCTGACGTCACAAAGAATATTTCAAGACGACTGATCACCTTTAAGGTATCTTGCCTTATAGAATTAGCTTCTATTTCCGTGGTAATCTTACGACTTTAAGGATGGCATTATGATCTGAGAGACACATTATCATCCAAGAGTTTGATATTTCTTCAAACATAGTATTGGAAAATTGGAGTAGACAAGAGAAGCAGTTGTGAAAACAGTGAAAACGTTGGGTACCTTATGAGTCAAGCTCTACACATGAAAATAGTCTTTGAAATCATTCACTGCCAGGGTGGCAACGATATAGGGAGGTGGTAAGAGTAAAGGCAGACAGTAATTATTTAGTTATTTGTATCCATAGGCGTATGGGAAGGGGCACTCTAAAATTGAACCGAAAAGGGATCAAATGGGCACTTAAACGAAAAAGGATCAAGTATTTGACTAGTTTCGGTTCAAACTAACATTTTCTGTTCAAAATGAACCAAATCAAGTCAAATGTTTGACTAGATTTCGGTTCATTGCCCATTTGAATGGGGTCGATTCAAATCTGCACCGGACGTTTTAAGAGTGCATTTCAACAGGGGCTGCAAGATATCTGCCCTGAAATTGGGCAAACAATCATGACACAATTTTACCCTGAAGATATTTCTTTTTGCCATGAAATCAGTATTTTTCCTGGGGGTTGGAGCTGCAGCCCCAGGTCCCTGCCTTATATGCCTATGTGTGCATTGCGCAGACACCTTAGTCACATGCTCAGGTTAGGGAGGGCTTAAATTTTTCTTGGGGAGACACTTGTTGAATCAACCAGGGCCTGTCATTTAAGTTGCTTGTAATTCAAGCAATTATCTTTTGGGGCTTTATTGTTAAATCCCCCTCCCCTTTCTCTTGTGGTTATGGACCTGCGCTGGGCTGATACCACTACAGCAAACTGTTAGACAATTAGATGGCCACAACAGCTCTTAATATTTTGTCTTTAGTATTGTAGGCTAGCATTTACCATCATATAGAGGTCAGGTTTTCGTCTTAACAGTGAATGAGTTGAAGCACTTTACCTACGTTACTAATTTAAAATTATGTGACAGTTATTTACGTGTAACTTTTAAGGGTGCAGTTTACGTCAACGGCTGCCTCAGGAGACATTCTATCTTATTTCGTCCTAAATTCAAATTTAGACAGTTTTTGTATATTTTATTCTCATTAGTTAAATAACTATTTTACATATTTTGCAACAGCACGTGTCTGAGTAAATTTAAAAGCCTTATCAAAGTCTATTTGTGTAATATATATAGATATATTTATGTCGCTTGACAATGAAAATTCATATGCCAACGGGATTGAAAGCAGTAATTTACATTGTAGAAAATACAACACAGGATATTGTCACATCTTTAAAACTCTTTGCTTCAATTCTACTTATTATGTACCAAATGAGTAAATCAGAATACAGTACTTTTACACAAGTTTCAATCATTACGGTCAGACTTGTAGTGCAAGTACAGTGTCATGAATAAGAGTATAGCCTATGGGTTAGAGTACGAATGTGAGTCTAGGGTCTGAAGAGATAGCCCCCCCCCCCGGAAAATATGTAAATTCAATTTCAATTTTATCAACAATTATTTAGCCATCTCATTGACAATGTTGGCATTGAGCATGGGCATAGAAAGCCCCTCCCCCCCCCACCCCCTTATAAAAATGAGGTGGGCGGATGTATGCTTATTAAAGGTCTGTAATTTTCCTTAAAATTTGAACAATATGTGGCACCACATTGCATCCATGAGGCCGTACAAATAATTACAAGCTTTTCAAAAGGGAGGAACCCCTTATACCCCTTCCCAGGACGGTGATCCAAAGCAAACGTTCTCCCCCCCCCCCCCGGCTTCCTATGGCATAAAGAAATAGAAAATGTACAGTAACAGGCAAGCGGCCTAAGGGGAAATTCAAGAGAAGTTAAAAGAAGGGTATTCCTAATGTGGGTTCCACTTTCACAAAAAAAAAGATAAAACAGCATCAAACTTCAGCAAAACATGCAAAGAAAAATCTTTAAACATACAAAAAAGGGAGAAGCATTTAAATGAATATTAAAGTGTACCTAAAGTCAAAACTTTCAAACATATTTGTGACAAAGCTTGAAAAATGAATTCAAACAGTTCAACTTACATCTTCCCAGGACATTCCTGAGCTGAGATATAAAATATTAAAGCTTATTCACTCAATTTGAAATGGTAGATTACAGGGCTGGAATCGAGTCCGAGTCCGAGTCCCTGGTCTCCGAGTCCCTGGTATCCAAATCCGAGTCGGATCCCTGATGTCCGAGTCCGAGTCCTAAGGCCCGAGTCCGAGTCCCCGAGTCCCTTTGTAAATTGAACTTGTTTTGGTTTGAGTGCAAGAGGACGAGTACTACGATGAAATAGTCTTATTCTAATCTTTATTCCTTCCCCTAATATTAAAGATGGCCATAGATCCAAACATTAAGTAAACAAACAAAAAAAAAAAAACACACACAGTTCCTTCTTAGGAACATAGACGGATAAGGCAGGGATCTACAATTTCCGAAATGGGGGCCGACCAAACAATAGAAGAGCACAGCAATGTTTCACAGCACGCGTATTGCACAAAGAGAAAAATCAGCTTCTCTGGCTTTCCAGAGTTCTGTGTTAATTTAACATATATGAAACTGAATTATTTACTACTGACAGTTCCAACACCAAGAATTGACTACTTCGAGATTACCGGCCATGAACAAAAGGGGCTAAAGTCTTCTGAGCTCCGCCTGGATCCGTGCCTGGTAAAAGAAGGCAGTGGTTACCTGAACGCTCCCCAACTCCATCATCCCCCGATCAGGCGGCATTTAAGCATGGGCCAGCGGGGCACGTGCCCAGGGCCCGAAAAATTACATTACTGTACTTTTTGTGTAGTTTGTGGAAATCATCTGCGCTAATTTTTGTTTTGTAGGCTTACATGAACGTAAGAAGGAAATCTGTGGAGTTAATTTTTGGGGGGGAGGGTGAAAGTGACCCCAACCTTTGCCCTCCTTTCGTGACTTGCGCCACTGTAGTCTTAAGGAGAATTATGGTTGAAGGTCCCCCACATTGGTTTGTGCCAAGGGCTTCTAAAGGTAAATCTGGCCTTGCCTCCGATCGATAACCCATATAACTTCACTCCCCATCAGAAGTGATTTGGGGAAATTCCAGGACAGTTTACAAAAATTGTTTCTTGCTGCGATTTCCCCACAGAAACCCAAAAGTTTAGTTCCTTATTACCAAAATCTCATGGACTAGGGGTACTTTTTCTGAAGATAACCCATGGGTTTGATTTGTTTTGATTTCTTCAAACTTAGACCGAGTTACCCCAAGTAGTATTTCAGGTACCAAGATCTTTACAAGATGAGCACATCATGTTGAATGCTGAACGCTTAAATGATATTCTGATGTAATTATGATGTTGCAATACATGATTTGTCATTATAACAAGTTAAACAGCATGTAGGCTCCTTAAAATTGCCCCAGGTCTGAAACAAAAGCTTGAGTAACTAGGGCCCTGGACAGGCTGGACGTCAATATCTTACTTCTACCCCCCGTCTGGTACACGTTTTTGGATACAAATAACCTAAACCATGCTCAGACCTGAAGGTAAATTCTCCAAACATTTGATCACTGAATGGTCACTACAGTTTCACAAGTGCAATCCTATGGACGCTGTGTTTAACATTTCATGCTGGATCCGTGCTGTCTTCAGTCTAGCCTTGGAGGTCTGAGATTGAGTCGATATTGCGAGGGTTCACTGTTCATACTGCACACTGCCTACTGCACTGTACGCAACATGTCGCAATTATATTGTACGTACACGTAGTGTACGTAATGATATTTTCAGCAAAGATTTTTTCGCGCAGATTCGACCTGAGTTTTACGGTCGTGGGAAAATATAGTCGGTCTCTACCCGGTCTCGGCCCGAGTCCCCGAGTCATGTAGGTTGAGTTCGAGTCCGATTCCTGAGCCCCTAGTCCGAGTCCAAGTCACAAGTCACGACAATCGGGACTCGAGACCGAGACCGGTCTCGTGTCATCCAGCACTGGTAGATTATGCGATAATTTGTGATGTCATTCGTGTACAACTCAAATTACTTCCTTTGTTTTTCTTGGTTTTTTTCAAAAGCCCATTGCACCTTGCCCTGAAATGTGATCACTGTCTTACTATTATGGGGAGACTTGACTATAGAGCCCTCTCCACACAACATACTATGGAGGAAAACAGTAAACATTTCAAGGTTGTATAAACATTTTAATTCCAAAATGAAACAAAAGCAGGTAATGTGATTTGTACAAGAAGGACATCACAGATTCAATTACGCATTTGAAAACTTCAAATTAAGTGAATATTTTTCAACATTTTATATCTCAGCAATGAAATAAGCTATGAAGATGGGAGTTGGATGGATATATTATTCTCCAATCTCTAAAATATATATTATTGTAAATCTGGACTTAAGATACACTTTAAGTGTTCTTTAACAGATAAAATATTTTTAGTGTTTTGTTAAGTTGCTAAATACGTTTGATTGTGTGAAAGCCAGCAGAGGGATAACTCTAAATTTGCTCACCGCTGTAGCGAATCACATTATGGGAAATCAATAACAGCACAAGTACACTTTATACTGGGGGCAAAATTTATGTAGTGATTGTTAGCTAGTCAGAAAAAAATTTCAGGGCAAACACCTTCTGTTCCCTTGTGAAATATCTTCACAGACGCCTTTGGTTACACATCCTGTTTTCTTGTGGACGAATACGAAATTTCGCACTAGCACTAAAGTGTTGCTTCCCAAATATCTGATAACAAATTCAGTCTCACGAGTACGTCCATAGACAAATGCCAACATCTGAATTTAAGAGTGCGTAATCATTGCAATCGGTGAGCCAAAGTTGAGCTTTGTCATGTAAAAGTAGGAGTCAGAGACACTGGGTAAAAGTACCTCTAATTTAAAAAATATAAATAAGTAAAACTTAAAATGTGTCAGTCCCATCAGCAAAAGAACCCTTGGAGAAACTACAGACTACACTGTTTTGGAAAGTGCCTCCCTAAGGTCGTAATCCTCTCAATCCACCCTTACCATACTTGATGATGACTCCTACGCCTCTTGCCAACATCGAAATATGAGTGGAGTCCTCATATCCTTCTTGACAGTCCAATTTTCCAATTTTGAAAAAAAAAGTGATTTTGGTATGGAAACTTCGTCGATGTTACCAGTAATAATCTAGCATAAAAACACAACCTTTGGAAGCAGATCACTGATGTTGAGATGACAATGACGTTCTTTTTAAAATGACTATGAATTATAAGAACACCAGAAATACGGAATGTAAACACAGTTGGGAACAAGGGTTTCTCAATTGGCTATGGTTATAGTCGAAACCAACCTATTTGTCGTACTAGGCTGCGACATGCGATCCCAATCTACCGCATTCAAACACAAGCGCATTTTCAGAGATAAATTTCTTCAATTTGAAATGTTATTCAGTTCAAACAAAAGACGTAACATCACAACAGTCTTCACGGGCGTGCTTTTACTCTACTCAATCCAATTAATTAAATGCTCGAAGTAAATTGAATCTTTTGAGAATGTTACGGTACTCTCATATGTCTAGCTCCGCCCACTCATTAATTAAGGACACGGCATAGTCAGAATCATCTCAGTCGGTACTGAGCACGCTTTATTGTGGCATTTATCATCAGATTCCTTGAAGAAAGCTTGATCACAAGCTATTTACAGCAGTTGTATCGTGGGTAGTCTTACAAAGCCTAGATGGACACAGCACAACTGTGAGTTGGAAAGTCCTATCTACATGTGAAGTTTCCCAGTAACAAACGGAACATTCGAGCCAGTTCAATTGACATGGCACTTCATTCCATCAGTACGTACCATCATTATAAATTTCCACACTGGATCTGATCTGGGGATCGAGGTGCTAGGGTGGATCTGATCTGGAGATACCAGGTGCTAGGGTGGATCTGATCTGGAGATCGAGGTGCTAGGGTGGATCTGATCTGGAGATCGAGGTGCAAGGGTATCTGGAGATCGAAGTGCTATAGGGTGGATCTGATCTGGAGATCGAGTTCTAGAGTGTTTGTAGGTCAAATCCCGTTCGCCCCGTTGATATTGATAATAACCGGGAGGGAGGATCTAGTCTAGTCGTAACCCATCATAAATGATAATGACGGCTCTACGAATTACCCTACAGAATTAGTTGAAAAGGGCAACTGAGTATTTTCAATCTGTATCCGAGTCCATCTACCCTGATTCCGAGTCAATTCCAATTCCAGTGTTCCCAAAGCCGGGAAAATTTCGAGTCCGACCATTTAAAAATTTGTATGATATGGTATTAAACAAACTTTAAATTATTTATCAAACGAAGTTTACTTAAAATGTCATTTTTAATTAGGAATATATTTCATTGCCTAGCACTTTCTGTTATGTTTTTGAGCTGTGTGTGACCATTCATGTATTACGCCAGTGATTCCCACTGGATTTTTCAAACGACCCAAATTTCATGATTTTACATTCTTGGGCGACCTAACCGCCGTCTGAGATAAAGTTCAAGTAATGGTAGAATACAAAAATCTCATGAAAACATCTTTTTTTATATAATTTCAGAAAGAGTTGAAATGTCCGATACATTATGTTGAAGACACTAAACTGTGCGTAAATCACGTTATTTCGCTATCGTGTCCTACCGGTATGAGTATAATTTTACGCATATTCAGAACAGAATATTGACCTAGAACCGTTGCAACCCACTTCACCCTCCGCGACCCCCAAGACCTTCACATGGGCTCGGAACCCATCAGTTTTCACCTCACCACCCACCATTTGGAAATCACTGTATTACACTGTTCACCGATAATAATATAGCCTTAAGCAAAATTTTTTAGAGTTCATTTTTGTGGACTCGGCTGGAATCAGCTCCGAGTCCGAAACCATCCGCAGCCCATTCAGGGCCATTTGCGATTCCGGGACCTCCCAATCCGGGGTCAATTCCGATTCCATTAAAAAACAAATTCGAGACCAGAATTGAGTCCAAGTCCGGAATCGGGCGTAACTTCTATAGAGTGCAAAAAATTCAAAGCCTGTTCATGCAGGGAGCTTAGAGTGGCAGCTCCCTGGTTCATGCTTATTTATAGGCCTACCAGGAAGCTTTACAGCTCCCTGTTTATACAACATCGGGATGTGTTAATCTCCTGATTTTATTGTAGAAGATTGTCTTCCGGCAAGAATGTGCGTCAACATGTAGGGGTGGTGGTGAAGATTATCCCCTCCATTTTGAAAGTGGATTATTCCCCTAAACTTAACTTGAAATGGTGGAAACAGCGGTTGAATACATTTAAAAGTTGTAGGAAAATGCCTACGATTACACCACAGATCGTCTAACCCCCAAATGTTTCCAGGTCCCTGTAAGTGAGCCGAAGATCCTACTCTTCTAGTAGGGTTTCGCGATTCTCGGTTGAAGTAGTTCTGGCCTAAGTCCATGTCACCCCACTTTGAGAAACTGTTGACGCTTTTGCCAGCAAACCAAAATACAACGCATTGATTCCGGTTGTATTTATATTTGTCTCGTACTCTGAACCTTTCCTTATTGTGCCCATCAATATTAAACCAAATAGATCTTATGCATATGACGTCACAAAGTTAGAAAGTGCGCCCTCGGCTGAGGTAAGCGCGTAACATTACACCTGATACCCATACAAATGCATACAGCTGATTTTTGTACCAGTTGGACCACGTGCCCTAGGCTACGTGCCGTGTGAAGGCTACGTTGTGCGTGCAGTGTGTGCAGTCATGTATCTCATCTAGCTAGCTTCATGTTTGCCGTCTAACATGATGTCTGCGTGACGACAATGCATAAGGTCAATACAGCAAAAGGTAGTGTCGAGCTTGGTTAGCCTTCGACATAAGAACTATAGTACACAACAGACGTGATTTGGTGGTGGGGTTCATATCCTTCGTCTGCCAAGACTTATATCGGAGGATCAGATTAGAAATTAAATCTGCATCTACAACAACCAGATTTAATCCTGATGTTACGATCAAATCAGTGAGCTGGAAAACAATCATCGTGATGCTCTAGTTCAGTGGTTCCCAACCTTTTTCAGCTTATCGCCCCCATCACAGAATGGGGCTGGACAAACGCCCCCCCCCCCATCTACAGCATGGTATTTAATGCTTTGAATGAAAAGACAATAATAAAACACATGTTGAAATAAAGGGTAGGCCTACACATACATTGTTTTTAATTTCAAAAAATCAAAAATTTTAAACTCTTTTGTGATGGAGAATCACAAAATTGGGGTGAGGGACGGAAAAACAGTCTTAGAAATTAACAGATGCCAGTGGGCCGACCGAAGTGTGGAACGTTCCCCCAAGAACTTTCTCCTAAGAGGGTGCTTAGGGGCAACGCCCCATTGGGGACAGAGGAAGCCCCCGGAGGCTTTGGAGTATTTACGGAGCTGTCGACACAAGAATGAGACATTGCAAGTCAAATTTTGAATGGTATCTTCCGATTACCCAATAACCTTAAATGCGCACTAAAGAGATTACAGAAGTCACCGTTAGACCATTTTGTATTTCAGTAGTTACTAACGGAAGTTCTCTGCGATTCTGCAAGAGGTTTTTTCTGTGGGTGGGAGGAAGAAGGAGGGTAGGGGTCGCACGGGGCTTTAAAAGACTTATCAGTGTCGTTCAAGCTGTCCAGGCAAAATAATGAGACAAACGAAATTGGCGAACCGGAAAACTGTATTTTTTGAAAATATTTCAAATATTTTACTTCTTAGCACATTGCAAAAGTTATCTGTTATGTCACAGTTATTTTCACTTCCATCAAAATGTCATGTCTATGTACAGCAAGGAAAAAACTACATTCAAGATTAAAATGGCCGGACAATTTTTTTTATCCATAGCCCCTTCGCTCACCGCTTCCGCTGCTACTGATGGGAATATGAGGGTCCTCACCAGGAAAATTTTGAAATTAAGCACCTTTAGAAGCAATTTTGTGGCATCTAGGAATAAAAAATGATTCACATACTTTTCAGTGCACATGGGTGGGGAGGGAATGTTAGACCCAGTCTTGACTTGTTGACGTCATTTATCTCCTGTTTATGCGAACCAGTTTGAGAGCTTAGCTAGAGGAAACCTTTTGGAATCTTGCAAGGCCCCGTTTTAAATTGAGTATCTCATGTTTTTCAAACCGCTTCCCTGCCGCCCCCTCTCATCGCCCTCGAGTTTCGCAAACTCCCCCAGAAAGCAGGAACGCCCCCGTTGGGAAACACTGAGTGCTCTATAGTTCAATATTACTTTTGTAACTCTGTCAAATTAATTAGTAAGAAGCAACCTATCCTGATTTTCTTCCTGGTAAACACAAAACAAACTTCATCTACGGTACTAATTAGCATACACCGTAAGAAACGTCCGCACAATGACAGACTCTACCACTTTTTCTGTATTCTTTCTGTATTACTTTATTTTTTTATAGCTCTGCGACTGTTTAGACAGTTTTACAGTATACCTGCACTGTGAAGGTGTGACATCTGTAATACTCCACGCAAGGAGGCCACGCAGGTACCACGAATCGTTTATTTTTGTTCACAGTCGTCTGACTGTCTGGGGGACCGAAAGGATGGTCAATTGGACTTGTGTTTATTTGCAGCTCTTATAAAGTAAACTACTTTTTGCTTGAGTGGGAAAATCTCAACAGAAGGATAACAACTTTCTGATTCTCATTAAAACAAGATAAAACATTAAAATAGCAAGGATCAATTTACCCACTGGACTAATATATTATTCAACCGCATATAAGGCAAACTGTAGAAGCTATGCATGATGTTATTGAAAGTTGGCGGATAACAGGCGTGGGTGTTATACACGATCAGAAAATATTGCCACCGGTCACGTGTACTCACTAACGCCTGTAAAATGCATAGGTCAACGACTTACTGACTTTTGTAAGACATGATAGGACTGTATGCAAGGGGGGAATTCGATGGGTTCGTCCGAAGCTCCTACAAGTCGACCCCTTCCCTGTGAACTGAGGTATATGAAAGTAAGGTCATCAGTTTGCCGACCAGTATCGATACAGATACTGTTTGCTGTTTTCTCCGAAGACAAGCATTCCATATGGATATGATAACCATACACAACTAACATCTCAGTTTTTGTTGATTCGTTTCCTTCTGATGTACAGAACAAGAAAATTGTACGTGTGATAGTTCCTCATTAATCTACTTATTACTTATGTAGCCCTCTGATCTGGTTTTGAGAGATTTGGCACAAATTTCCCGCTGTGATGAAAAATCGCCATGATGTTATGCTTTCTAACATCGTACGCCAGTAGCTCATTCAGGGTTGGGCCTTCCCCCCCCCCTCACCCACCCCTTCCTCATGAACACGATTCGATGTTCCTTCTACCACACTGGCCCCTACGTGTGAAAGAGAATGCAGTGACAAACTACTTGACGTGTGCTCTAGAGTGTGTGCATATGGTTTCCTGCAGTCTAGGAACACTGGGATGGTTACCTGAAAGCACCCCGCCCCATCCCCGATAACCCATATAACTTCACTCCCCATTGCAAGTGGTTTGGGGAAATTCCAGGACAGTTCACAAAATTTGTTCTTTGCTGCAATTTCCCCACAGAAACCCCAAAATTTTCCTTGGTTATTGCCAAAATCTCATGGACTAGGGGTATTTTTTCTGAAAATAACCCCTGGGTTTGATTTCTTCAGACTTTGATCGAGTTGCCCCAAGTAGTATTTCAGGTACCAAGATCTTTACAAGGGGAGCACATGGTGAATGCTGAATGCTTAATTTAATTTTTTAAATGATATTCTGATATGATTGTGATGTTGCAATACATGATCTGTCATTATAACAAGTTAATCAGCTCGTAGGCTCCTGAAAACTGCCCAGGGTCTGAAGCCAAAGCTTAAGTACTATAGGGCCCTGTACAGGCAGGAAGAAAATATCTTATTTCAACCCCGCGTCTGGTACGTTTTTGGATACAAGTAACCATGCTTAGACCTGAAGGAAAATTCTCCAAACATTTGATCACTGAATGCTTCCCACAGGTTCACAAGTACAATCCCATGGACGTTGTGTTTAACATTTCGTGCTGGACCGGGTGCTATCTTCGAACTACTCTTGGGGGGCCTGAGATTGGTTCGATATATTCCGAGTGTTCACTGTTCATACTGCACACTGACTAATGCACTGTACGTAATATGAAACAACGATATAGCACCTACACGTAGTGTACGTAATATTTACAGCAAAGATTTTTTTCGCGCAGTTCCGACCTGAGGTTTACGGTCGTGGGAAAGAAAAATAGTCGGTGTCGTACCCGGTCTCGGCCCGAGTCCCCGAGTCATGTAGGTCGAGTCCGAGTCCTGAGTCCCGAGTCCGAGTCACGAGTCACGACAATCGGGACTCGAGACAGGCTTCGAGACCGAAACCGGTATCGAGTCATCCAGCCCTTGATACAGGAAGCCCTCAACTTTTACAAGACGGGAAGACCTACACAACCTCTGGCATTTTTACAAATATTACAGAATTATGCTCTGTATTGGTATTATTTTAGTATCTACATGGGCCATTGTACTGAACTTAATCTTTACCTTTATGTCTAAATAAAACATAAGCATCATACACAGTTACATCCTGTATGACAACTCGAGTAAAATAATTGATCCAAAGCCTTATGTAACCCCTACCATCACCCCTAGTCCCCTGCTTTAATCCCCTTGTTCCATCCAATCGACGGGTCATCAATCTCTGTAAGGCTATAACAAAACGGTCAAATTGTCATGTTTAAAACAAGCATTCAACGCCTGTTGGAAATAATTATATACTTAAAGGGATTTGCAGTGACAAAAATCGGTGACTTCAAAAAATGCAAAAAATTTTTGCCTTCTAGTAGGTGAAAACCGCATCCGAAATAGCTTGTAGCGTTTGGAAGATAATAATTTTCAAAGAAATGCAATTATTTAAGGTAAAGTGCATTATGGGGAATCTGTGATGTCATCGCGGCACATTAATTTGACAAAGCATTGAATTTCTTTATGATATTGACACTGTTGTAGGGAATATTTAGCAACTTTGTTTGTTATGCCGTACATGTGGTGTAGATTTATGCTAAACCTACATGGAAAGATATTCAAACATTCCAACAGCATCAAATTTCAAAGACAACAGAACATTCAAGTATAAAGGAAAAGAAAAGAAATCTGAGGCAATGTGCCCACTTAACCTAACATTTTGTGACCTTGATGAGAACTGGAGGTAGTTTTTGACAAAAATAAGTAGTCTTTAATATTAGGTAACTCGAGTTAGGAAAAGAGTATTGCTACGCGGGGTTAAAAGGGTATGAACTGATTTTATTTTCTCTTTTATATGGGATCATTATGAAAAGCCACTGGAAAAAGCCTTTAATTGTAATTCCCCCAAAATTTTAAACTCCCACCGCTTCCCGGGGCTTTGCCCTATAGATTCCTACTGGGCATTGTCGCGGGAGATCCTCAGGACCCTAAAGACGGCGGATTTTTGACTCCACACCTTCGAAGAAGCTTACGTTCCCTCGGCGCCTCAAGAGTCGATGGCTCACATCCCAACCCCCAGGTTTCAGAGCAAACCTCTGACAACGATTCAGACGGCAAAACTACAGTGAGAAATTTGTAGATTCCGATGTGTTGCAATCCCGAGATGGCAATTTCCCCCACACGAGGGATTACACGCATGGTGCACGAAGCCATCTATTAACAAATTTTGTTTGAAGGCTCTACAATCTCACCCAGACAGTAAAAATTGTACCCACTAAATTTACTTCTAGCCCCTCCATCAATTCAAGCAAAAATACCACTGCCCTGCCAGAGATACAATAGCCTTCACCAAGTTAAAATATTCAAGACAATATGAACATAATGCTGTGTGTATGGCAAGCGAAATGTCCAATAATTAGAAAAATCAAGTTTTTCAATCAAAAAACCAAGTTTTTTGATAAAAAAAAACAAGTTTATCGATCAAAACACAAAGTTTATCCATCGAAAAACCAAGTTTATCGATCGAAAAACTAAGTTTTTTGATCAAAAAACCAAGTTTTTTGATCAAAAAACCAAGTTTTTTGATCAAAAAACCAAGTTTTTTGGTCGTAATACCAAGCCTATCGGTCGAAAAATCAAGTAAATTCCAAGAATATCGGTGAAAAACTTGGTTTTCCTAATTATTGGACATTTCGCTTGCCATATGTGTGTGAGTTTTGTGAACACAATCTACTGTACAAGTTATCATTGAACACTTAAACCAGAGTGAAGCTATTGTTTATATAACTATCAATCAAATTGCAGTCACCACTTGAATTTAGAGATCTGATTATATTCCTAAACATGTTTGGGGTGATGCAGTAACCCTTTAAAGTGCATTTTCCTGTTATTTAGGTGTTCGGAATGCAATGGTATTCTGACCTCTTCACCAACCATGGTGGGCTGAGGTCGGTACAGTGACATCGTTTATGACCTACCTCAACGAATTCCTGGATCTGGAACCGTGGATCCGCCAGTCTGGACGAAAATGTATATACATTAGCAGTAAGACGCAATATGTTTTCTTCTCATCGGTCAGCTGGTTATCAAAACTGATTAGACCCCGATCAGTTTGCTGTGCAAATAATGATGATGATGATGATGATGACGACGACGACGACGACGGCGATGGCGATGGCGATGAAATAAATAAAAAATAAAAATAAAATAAACTTTGTCTTCGTTCTCCATGCCGTCATGGTAAATCAGAGAAGTAAATAAATTGTTATCCATACTTTCAGTGAAACTCATGAGCCGACATTCGATCAGGTTGCAAGTTTTGTCCGTCAACAGGTAGTTTGAAATCCAAAGATTCGAGAACGACTGAAATGAAGCCTATCCCTACCGCAAGCCTGACCACATATACTCTCCAGGCTAAGCCAACCAGTGTTTAGTGGCGTATGAAGAAGCGTTACTACCTACAAGACAATATCGACCCTGTGATAATAGTTTTAGCACCCCTTCCAGGCCCGTAGCCAAACAAGCACTGAAGGGGGAGAAATAGCTTCCAGCGAGAAAAATATTTTGTAGGGGGCGAGACATACTAAAATGCATTAAGGCAATGGTAATTTAGAATTTTCTAGGGGGCGAAGCATTTTCTAGGAGCGCCGTCCCCCTCTCTTCCTCTCCCCCTTAGCTACGGGCTTATCCCTTCACGCAAAGTGAAGATTTCCTTTTGCAATTACCCCTATGTGAAATAAGAAAACAAAGCTAAGACTTGAAAAGGCTTCGGTGCATCAAGACATAATAACAAACAGCTGCAATGGCAAAAAGCTACTGGCATGATTCGATGATAAAAAAACTCTTGAGCTTCGAGAATGTGACGTCAGTTCCGTTACACATGAAAATTACTATTTTCACAAAATTAAATTGCTTAACTTTCCTTGAAATTTGTCGCCAAGTACACTTTTGGTGAGATGGACCCTGAAACCGCAAAAACATTATTCTTGCAAGAAATTCCTTAAGAAATTTTCCCCCCGTGGAATTCTGTTTTCTTCGGTGTTATTGCACATTCTATTTTTATCGTGTTTCCTAGAACAGTGCACTAATTGTGCTCTGAACAATCTTCAGTGTAGCGTGCTTTTCATAAACCTAATTTCTTTCCCAGAGGCGTTAATATCTGTCTCCTGTGTAATCATCGTTTGATGACATGTGCTTCTGTTCTTGATTAGCACGAATTCTGTTACAAGCAAATATATAAATGAATTTTCCAATGCTTACAAAGATACTAGCAATATGTGTGTGTGTGTGGATTATCATCTGCTAGTATCATTGAGATCAACTACGTGTTGAGCAAGCACTGGCTTCATAATTTACAATTTATTTGATTGTAACCTACTACACTCATTGCAAACAGGAGACGCTACTGAAATGTTAATGAGGGATAGATAGGAAATTGAGGAAAAATTGTCGAGAAATCTCGTCCGATAACTGTCCATCATTCTCGCCAGATTACCTGGCACCATTTTCACCTTATCGATGCACAGAAGGCTCTGTTTCAGGTGGTAACATCCATTTTCCATTTAACAGAGATAAATTGAAAAAATAGTAGCACTTTGTTGTATATATTACAGACTAATGAATTACCGAAGCTTAACAACTCTATCGGGGGCGCTGTTGAGTAAGAATTTCAACGACCAAACTCCTACACACACCTGTACCAGGGAGGTGTAATAACACGGAGGTGTTATTACACCTCCCTGCCTGTACACTGTGAAGTGACGACTCCTAGGCTCGTAGAGGCGGAAGTGTGAATTAGAATTGGGCGCTGTTCTTTTCGGGAGTCTATGTAAGAATGGGTTAGGGAGGTTATACAGGAATTTGGGTTAAAGGTCACGTTGCCGATGTGAACAAACCCGGCAGGATTATGTTTGATGTGTATACCTGAGTCCTTATTTTCCTCGGCTTGTTCGTTTCTATCCGACTGCAACGTAAAGGTCGCCCCAGGCCTGTCCATAGGAACGCTTTACATCAAATCCATTGTTAGAACAGGGTGGTTTGCGTGCGAGCTGCATGCTCGCATAAAGGTGCGTTTTTTTTTCTTCGCGTCCGCATCGAACGTGCGCGTGTGCGCCCTCTATTTGGAAACCGACCTGCCATTCAAACATGCAAGCGCGCTAACCGACTAAGTTCAGCGGCGTGGCTAGACGTTTCTTGCGTATGGGCAAAGAGTTTTCCAAGAGGTTGATATCTCGATGAAACAATTTTGTTATTAATTGCGTTGTGGGATGGTGTCGATTTGTTTGGAAAGTGCTTAGGGTAAACCTTTTGGCTTGAAACTTATGTGCTTTCTTGTGGCTGCTAAGTTGGCGAACGAGGAGGAGGCTAGGCGCTGTTCGGGCAAAAAGTTGCTATTTGGGGGTAAAACACATGCTACTTTTCTGGCGCATGTGCTTTAAATTTCCGGTAAAAGTTATCAGCCCCAAATGAAAGTGGTCCCGTTGGCTTACTGCCACCTAGATGTTAAATGGTGCTATATTTACATATTTTAGGGTACTGTGAACCTGACGAAAGAAGTTTACTGTTTTGATTACCGTGAAAATAATGTTTATCGAAAATACAGGATACAGTGTAATTCTCTAAGGAAGATCAAGGTTTGGGGACAGGTTTATTTTCCTAAATCAATGAAATGCTGTTATAGGTACTTCACACAAACGACATGACGATGTGCGCTCGCAGAAAAAAATTAGAGCAAACCTTTCACGTCAAGCTTCGAAGGCGAAAAGCAGGGAAAGGCTTCGTCGTCTGTGATGTTTCGGGCTTCGGCGGGAATGATTTTTGTTAAATTACATCTCTTTGGTGGCTATTGTGGACCATTCCAGAGAAGATCCTGCGTCTTCCAGGTGTAATGTTATTCGAATGAAATATTTTGGCTGGTGTTGGTGGATCGTTAGATGCTTTTACAACTGATGATATCCGAAAATTTCAATTGCAATCTGCAAAGACACCAATGAAGTATACCCCCGTCAGCATGCAATCCAGGGGCATTAGTATGAAACTTTCTAAAATTGTCTTCTAATGCACCATGAGCAGTTGAGCACGGTACAAAGACTGAAAGATCGCAGTTTATTACTTTTTAGATAATAGCGCACACAAATATAAGCGGACTGGCCGTTTGTGACGATGTGGTGGCCACTGCCCGGGCCGCTTCGGGCTTATGGCCATTTGGGACTGGTTGCTGAGAGAAAAACCCTTTATTTGCCCAGTCCTAGCCGTTTAACTAAATTTTGTCACGGCCGCTTAAAACACGCAGTCCTCCCCTGCACTTTAGTAAGTAATTCGGCCGGGTAGATGAGGGATGTTTTGTAATGTTAGGAAAGTGGATGATGGTAGGGGTTGCAATAGTTTTCGAAGGAACAATAATTCCATTGAAGCCGTCATGCAGAAGTAAAAATGAGCCAATGACACTCACGCTGAAAGAAATTAGCGAGAGTAATGGGACAACTTTTTATAAGTACTTAAGAAGCACGCTTAAAGTTCGCTTTAGCATTTGTATTCCCATATTGCGGTTAGAGTTTCTCAATTGTGTATGAAAAGGACCTACATCCATTTTCTTTGTACCCTCATTTAATTGCTTCAGGTCACAAAACACAAAAATAGTACCCTCCCCACCCCCTTCCCGCAGCTCAAGTCGACTCCCTTGTGCTGTAATCAGTTTCAATTAGTAAAATGTCCGACAGGTGCCGACAACCTTGGAGGCTTTGTGCAAGGGCAATCGCTCCGGTGCCCCCCCCAGTGGCGTAGCTAGAGGGGGGCAGGTGCCCCCCCTCCCACAAGGCCTCTGTCGGAAATTTCTAGTCTCTGTCGGAAATAAATAAAAACAAGTCATTTGAAACACTTACAACACTTCTTATGCATTTAAGCAGAATTACACACCGATATGTCAACGTGAAAATCAAAAGTGGTCTCAAAACTGCCCGAAAAGCAAAAAAAAAAAAAAAAAAAGGTCCCCAGAATTTCGAACAACTATCAAGATAATAATCTGTCGGAATTTTTTTGCTTTGCCCCCCACAAAAAATGTCTAGCTACGCCACTGCCCTTCCACCACCTCTGGCTACACCACTGGATATACTCCATGAATTTTAATTATTCATATGGCCACCGACTTGAAGACGGGCATAGAAATTTTCAGATGGACGAAGTACTTGCAATTCAGTAATGGGACTGGATAAAGAGCAAGGTTAACGAGCCTAGACGGTAGGTGTATAAAGGTTGTAAGGACGAAAGGAGTATGAGGAAGTTTTATCATTTGGTAAAAGGACTGGAGTCAGACCCAGAAAGATATCACCACTACTTTATTACTGTCATTAATGTATAGTATAAACAGATACACGTCTGTGGTCGCTTATGTGCTAACACTGAAACTCTTAAAATACCTTCGATGTGGTCACAAATGTTATTCGTTTACCATGCAAACATCTTTACAATAGAGGTGTTTGGCATTATACAGCACCTATACTGTTCCCTAACTATAGCTTTATTAGTTTCTCAAAGTTGAAATTTTCACAGTTTTTAGCCATCTTGGCCTGTGTTTTGCTTCCATCTTGCTGGTCGCTGAAACCTTTTTGCGCGTACGGTACCATCCTTCATCCGAAAAAAATCGTTGTCCAATCGATTTTTACGGATGCCAAATCGCATGGCGTACTGCGTTCGGATAGGTCTGTTATGCGCTTACATTATTCATAATGTTTGAATTTTAAGTGCACTAAGGAAATGACGTGCTTCAGTGCGGACCGGCATTCGGATGAATAAAAGAAAGAAGAGAGAAACGCGCGTGTGTGTTCCCACTTCCCTCCTTAATACATTTTTCCGAGTATTTATTCAGAATGCTTGACGCAAACTCAGTTCCGCGCGCTCAGCCTAAACTAACCAAGCGGGGTTCAAAGCGGGCATGGTTCACTTGATTGGAGGTTCGGTAGATCGAAGGTTCACTTGACCGAAGATTCTACTAACTCAAAACAATCATAAATAGGGACCATGCATAATCCTTACCCAAACCCTAATCCTACCCGAGACTAATCCCTAGCATAACCCCAAACCTTATTTTGCATCTAATCCGAACCCTAACCATCCTTCTAACCCGCAGTAAATTTTCGTTCAAGCGGATCTTCGGTCTAGCGAACCTTCGGTCAAGTGGGCATCCTCCCCTTTTAGAATACACAAAAAAAGTGATATTTACTCTAGTCAAACCACTTAAATGATAGTATCTAGGTAAAGTGGGCTAGGCCTATTATAGACGAATCCGGAGAGCAAGTGATGGTCTGATTTCAGTCGGCCATACCTGGGGTCTATCACCTTTAATCTTTCAATTTCCTTGCTTACCTGTATGATGGATGGTTGGACATTAAATTGTATCTTGATTCGTTCAATTTCACTGAATATGTGGGTTTGAAAGTCATGTAGAAAATAAATGAAGACGATTTAAGGCTGGTGGACCCCATTAATGGCTGCCTACAGTCACTAAACACAAGCGCTGATCGGATTCGTCTATATGCTATCATGAAGTTGGTGAGATGCATCCGGCTGATCATATAGTTTTATAGCGCCCTCTATTATTGTGTACCGACTGGCTGGTAGTTAGGTGCTGTATTCGAACTTCACAGTTAAGAGTTAGATGAGGTTTTACGGCTCAGTTTCTAACCAATTGGTTTAAGTCGGGCCGTCCACGGCCTTTTTTCCAGTTGTGGCTAACTGGCTTGTTTTCCCTATTCCATTGCTTATGCTGAGCACCAAGCACAATGGCCGTAGGTTCCATTTTTAAAGTCTTTGGTATGACCCGGCCAGGGGTTGAACACCAGACCTTCCAGTTGCAAGTCGGATGCTCTAATCACTTGACCATGCAGTTGGCCTCGAACTTCACATAACCTATTACTAGATTATATGCTGGATCAAGGAGCCATATGGACTAATCGCGGACCTATACCAGGCTGATCCTCGACGAATTGGCACGACTGGCTTTGTTTTTCCAAGAAGTGCTCAGATGTTAATAAGGCAGGGTTGCACTAATCCCCTCCCCCCACACACACACACACACTTCAAAACTGGCTCCGCTGTCCCTGCACCCCTTCCTCATCTTGCTCCTGGGACTACCACTCAACGTCTTCACCCCATCGAAATGAGTGTATCCTGGTTTTACGCCATCATCTTCCCAAAGGCTAGGATAGGGTGGGGTCCTTTCTTTGCACCACTGTTCCACTAGAGGCGCCGGCTCGGGGGCGGGGCGCGTGCCTCCAATCGCGATTTCAGAAAAAGATTTTGAAAATTTTAAAATGATCCCAAAAGGCGTTTAAGCTATAGAGTCCTGTAGGGTAGGGTGAGGTGTGTTTTTGACCGAGTGATGGATCTATTGCAACCTTTTCCTATCACAAATGGTTCACATACTATCAGAATTATCGCACATCCTTCGCAAACTATCAAAATTTTCGGGCGCTCCGCGCGCTTCAAGCATGACCTCAATATTGCCCTTATTCAGTGGCGTGTGCAGGATTTCGGAGGTGGGGGGGGGGGCACAACCTGTGATTCCCCCGACTGACAAGGAAGAGTGTCACAAGTGCACCGAAGGTGCACCACGACCGCGAAGCGCGAGTTTGAACGCGTGGGGTCCAGGGGCCCGCGCTAGGGCCCCTGGCGGGGTCCAGGGGGCGAAGCCCCCGGAAGCTCCTGCCATATAAGGTAAAAAGACCGCCGTAAATTGGTTCTAGAGGCCTTATTGATCAGGTTTCGTTTTGTTTCAGATTTTGTGAAATTCGATGCCAATGACGGAGAGTTTAGGTTATCCTATGCGTTGTAAGCTGCAGTGTGCAGTATGTGTCACAAACATTGACAGGACTGTACGTTTAAGATCACGCGACCAGTCAAGAAGGCTGCTTGAGATGATCGCAAAAGTTAACAGATATAGTTGTAGCCTACCATTACAGATGGTTAAAGTAATTAGGAAGGAAACTAAATGATAGTAGGCCTACCTGCACCATAGGCCAGGTATTCATATTGATAGCATCCTGTCTGATTATTCACTATAAGGCGATTGGAAGAGCTCTAACCTTTGGTAAACGACCAAATAATGAAAACATTCTCTCCTAATCTCATTCTGTAGGCTACTTCTAAGTTTTGAGTGCCAGGGATGACGCCAGGATTTGCCCAACGGGTGGCCAGACGGGTGGAGGCCGCGACCTGAAGCCCCGATGCGGTCATCGGGATGGTGAGGAGGGATCTGAAGAAAACCTGTGTACTAAACCATACCATTGTGGGGCATATATTTCATAAAATGTGTATACACTAGAGGAACGTAGTTTCAGTGCTGATTTAATGTTTTCCCCAGAATCTAAAGTGTAAAATTGCAAAGCGCGCGAAGCGCGCGAAATTTTTTTGGGTTACCCTACACTGAAAAGAATCGGTACTTATTAAAAGCTAATAACACTGAATAAAGGTCAATTGTCCTGGCAGTTGGTCATCGGGCATAAGTTACATTGTACTTCTGTCTTCATGTCACTATAGCCTTACCGCACGACAGACCCTACAGAACATTGACTTGGCTAAATGAGGTGAAATTCCCAACATTCACATAAATTCATGTATTCTACTTCTTCAGTTACTTGAAAAGGTGGCGATGGTTTGTACTATATTTAGCTATAAGTAACAGAACTGAGGAAGAGTGGGCAAAGCGTACCGAAAATCTTTGGTTTCATTGCAGAAATGACCATTTGAAAGCCAAAATAAGTAAACCGATCATGGATGGCGACAGAATTTTCCCGACAGAGGGCTGGTCCATGCCAGCAACCCCAAGCTTCGACAGCCCTTCTGTCGAAGAGGTGGTGGCAAGGGGATACGACTTAATATCCCATGCCATTCCAGGGCATATTTTGCATAATATCACTTTAATACTTCATGAGCCCAGTTGCGCACTTTATATAGTGTTCTTTCGAATCTGAAACTTGAGTTTGCAAAGCGCGCGAAAATTTTTGGTAGGCTTACACAAAAAAGATAATGTGATCATTACGAACATAAAGAAAAAAAAAGAAAAACTGTAGGTTCTAGAACATATCTTGGATAGCATACATTTTATCGAAACACCTGGACTACGTACCCTATGAAATAGCCAAACTTTGGTCCGTGAGTCGCTCACAAACTGACCGTACCGCATGATACACACAAGAGAACAGAAACTAGGCTTAGCGACATGGGATGGAATTTTCGACCTCCACATAAACAGTGTACTCTACCGACATCTTTCGTTGTAAGGTTGGCACGACCTTTACTATCTAGCAATGTGGAATGGAACTGCTGAGGATCCTGGAGTGACTGTACAGCGCGCGTAGCGCGCCGAAAATTTTGGGTTCTTATTAGAGAAATTGTCCTCTCTCATGCGCCGTCAGGGACTGCATACTCTATTGTATCGATTAAGACTCCCCAATGGGGGCCCCTGCCCCCACCTGGTGCCATCCCTGTTCAGTGTTCAGTGTGTCTCTGCAATCTTTTTCTCTTCCCCTAACCCTTAAATCCCCCGACTAAGGGATTTTCCCCCGACTGACTTCGGAGGTGGGGGGGTGTGCCCCCCGGCCCCCCTTTGAACACGCTACTGTCCTTATTATCAATAAGCAACTCCCGCAGAAGCATAGCAACAAAAGTTGAAAACTGTTTACGAATTCTCTGGTAAAAATGGCTTTGTGATTGGCAAATAGGTTTCGCTGGGAAATTGAAAGTGTCGCGATGCAGAGCATGAATGCAGGTTTTGTCATGGTTATCTTATTTAATGAAAAATTTCGGATCGCTTCGGGCGCATTCGTCACCGTTTTCACTCCATCTCATGAACATTACTAAGGTTATAATACATGCAACTATTCTGATCACAACACTTTTCCGAAAAACAAGAGGTACATCTCCAACCTCTGTAGGGCCCTATGGGATCTTTCAATCTAATTTGAAGCATGATGTGGAAGGCTGAATGTACGTATTTGCCGTTATACACTTTTCAAAAAATTTTACCGAGAGCTTCGCGCGCAGCCATTACCGGTATAGATGGTGATTGTTAATACACTAACGGTGAAAAAACATTCTGAAACGCGCTTGTTATTCCATAACTCCTTTTGCTTTACCTATCAGGGAGGTCCAATATCACCTCCCTGCACCTATACTTTCCAGCCCATTCCCCATTGCTCAGGCTGGAAGCTGTTCTTCTGGATTTTTGTTCAAACTTAGTAAAAATAAGATAGTTGCAAAGTGCTCGGCATCATACTCTATAGCAGTGGTTCCCGAGAGGGTTGCCAGAAAAGTCTCTAGAGGCGCTACCTGGGAGAGTACAAGTTTAAGAACCCCCATACCTAATTTGGGGCCCAGGGTCCAGGTCCCACAGATTTTGGAGTATTACGTAGTATTACATGTGAGGTATCTCCCAAAAAAGCACATAAAGGACATGAAATGGTTGTTCACATTCACCTTAGAATCTCACCAAGAATCATAGCGTTATTCTAAAGTTATAGTGTTCCCAATATAGGGCCCTGGGCCCACTAACCACAAACTTCTTCTTTTGATTTTTTTGGGAAACGGGCACATCTAAACCCTTTCTCGGACCGGTTGTTGCACCCAAATGCACATCAACCTGTCATTTTCTGGGCGAATACAATACACTGACTGTGGAAACAAAATGGCTCCTGTTGTCACGTGACCTGTAATTTTTGGAACGTCAATGTCGCTACTCTCCCTATGAATCTACTCTAGATAGTGTTAACAGGGTGCCACGTTATAGCTCATCATTACCTAGGGGTGTTAGATGTCTAAAAGGGTTGGGAACCACTGCTCTATAGTATCGTTTCGATGTCAGGTAATAATCATTATATCAGTGCCCCATTTGATATAATTAACCCAGAGCTTCTAGGAGGCACTAAACCGGTGTCTGCCAGCCTTACATACGCTTTTATAATGCACAATGAAGCAAAGGAAAATTTTCGTAATAGTCCAAGAATGTTTCTGTGGACTCCACGCACGTATTTTTAAGTAAAAACTTTCCCCGAATAGACGGCATTAAAGTAGCCAAAAGGGGGGGGGGGGGGCTACAGGTTTGTTGACAAGATACCCTTCTCTTAGACAACACACTGTCCTCGAGTCCTCTTTCACCTAACTAAAAATTAGAATTCACTAAATTATGGATATTTTCCAGCCATATATGATCAGTTCCAAAAATATTCCAAAGATAGCACCATTTTGCATCTAAGCAACCTTAAATTAACAAAAGTTTCGCAAAGGGGAGGGCCCCTTAGACCCCTCCCCAGGACGGCACCTTTATGTAGTGACAAAGGAAGGATCCCACACTGCTGTATAAAATCGCAGAGGGGCACACTCTCCTCTTTCACATAACCAAAAATTAGAATTCACTAAATAAGGATATTTTCCAGCCATATATGATCAGTTCAAAAATACCCAAATATAAGACCATTTTGCATCTAAGCAATCTTAAATTAACAAAAATTTCTCAAAGGGAGAGGTATCAGGTGCGTAGCTACGGGGGGCCTGACCCCCCAGATGTTTGCCAGGCCCCCCAAAAATTGTGCATGTCCTAATAAAATGTGTAAGAATTATGGACAGCAATCGATGTCGTGACCCCCAATTTGATACCTAGGCTCCCCTAAAAATTTCATCCTATCTACGCCCTTGGGGGTATCACCCTCCCTTTAGACCTCTCCCCCATGATGGCACCTTTATGTAGTGACAAAAAGGATTCCACACTACTGTATACAAATTGCAGGGACGCACATAAAAAGGTACAATTTACGAAGACTTGGGGAGACTGAGGTGGCATTTGGGCATCATCTATTCTGCCCCGCCCCCACCATCACCAAATCCTGGCAGCGCCACTGTGCTCCACAGCTGAACTGAGCAAAGAAATGAAGCGGAAAACTTCCTGATGAACATCGGACAACTGTCTGGATCTGACAATCACAAGTTACATAGGGTTTTCGACAGGTTGTACAGCATTTGTGCAGCTTGTCCTCCATCCGGCTTTATTTGATGCTGGATGTTAATTTTTTTGAAGGTCTGCAAAGTCACAATGGAATATTTCACAAATTCATTCCTATTACATATGATATTACGACGTGAAAAAAAACCTTGTGGATATATCTCAAAGCGATACCCATCAGTTACATTCGGAGACGACCATGTATATAAAAATCCTACATCAGCAGTCAGTTTGATTACCTAATGTGCACCATGTGTAGCTTGTGGACATGCATTGCAAATTGCAATATCTGTGTACACAATGCCGATCAGGGGTGAAAATAATGGGCGGTGTAGGAGGTGTGACACCCCCTTCCCCACCCCACCCCACCCCCTGTGAAAATCAAAAGTCAGTCTCTGAGGGCCAAAAGGTCGGTCTCATATCCAGTTAGTTAAAAAAGTTAATTGATCTCTAACCTGTCCTGAATTTTGTCTGCTCCCTTGGAAGAATAGGGAAAGTTGTAATTGGTCCCAAAATAGTTCACACCACACCCATGATGCCGATGTGCCGCTAGCAGTGACCAAACATGGCTAAAGACGGTCATGTCCTCCTTTTTGGGAATTTGGAAATGGCCACCCTAATCACACACCAGTTTATGACGACGAGTTCAATAGCCCCTCAGTATCACTGCAAACAGCCATGCCAAATGTGCCATCTTAAGTCACCAAAAAAGTTCTGGGTGGTTCAATCAAGATGTGATTCAGGGACCTATGCAGTGCAATGCTCACACTCTAACCACGATGCCACCTCCACCACTGATGTGGCCCTGAAAACTAAGTGTCTTCCCAGGTAACCCTTACTCCCATCTCCCCACTCCTGCTTACAATTCTGTCATATAGATCTTACTAAGCTCTTAAAAGAGTTAGTTAGATGGAGTTTTACGGCCCAGTTTCCAACCTATTGTCGAGCCGGCCAAGGCCTTTTTTCCAGTTGTGGCTCACTGGCTTGTTTTCCCTATCCATTGCTTATGCGGAGCATCACGCACAATGGCAGTAGGTTCCATTTTTAGAGCCTTTGGTATGACTCGACCTGGGAATCGAACCCGGGCCTTCCGCGTGAGAGACAGATGCTCTACCGCTAGACCAAACATGCTCCTAAAAGAATAACCTCATTCACATTCATGATGGGTGGGGCCAAGTATATGAATATTTCTAAACAAGTTAACAGAGCAACCCAAATTATAGTAAACTTTAGGACTGATAAAGCAGAGAAAATTACAGGCATATAATTTTCATTGTTTTGAATTTTATTATCAAATTGTCAGTTTTACTGTAGTGAGCTGAGAGCTCCTTATCATATGAAGTACAAGTGAATTTTGCAAAACTAAAAAAATTGCAGTGCTCATATAAAAAAATTCCAAATAGTGCAGTTATGCCATTGTAGTCAAATTCAATTTGATCATTTGTTTCCAAACTTTATTTACATAATTCATTTATACTGAGAACATCGAGTCCAATACAGAATTCCCTACTCACTTTTTATGGCTATGTTTAGCAAAACCAAATCTTAATAAAACTCATCTCCACTAACAGACAATGTTACTTTTTCACAAAAGTATCTGGCCCATACAAACGGCCTTTGAATACTGATCATGGTAAGGTTGTCCACTATAGCACATATGGGGGCATGCACAAACATTACTTTCACATTTGCAATGACATGTAAACACACAGGCATTTCACAACATGTCTTCTACATAAGTGGGCAAAGAGAGACAAAGTGAGGTAAGAGGTTTAGAATATCCATGTCAAATGATCCTAGGTTGATACCACTTTTCTTTAACACAACCAGCCAAATTTCAAATTTGCATCTAAATGGGGAAAAACATATACACTGCAACCTGTGTACATAGAGAACATGTAGCTATACATTTTACTGTAACAGTTTTGCAAAACACTATTTTAGATATCTTTAACTAAATGTATGCATTCTCATAAAATTCCCATTCAATTCTGATGCATGGTTCTAGAGATATGGGTAGGTCATGGACTTCCTATATATTTGGACAGAGCATCCTGCACAAATGTCCTATGCCTAGAGTGTTGCCACTGTACATAAATGTTTAGGCTTTACCAATATGAATATGGCTTCCTCCTATATCTTGTCTGTAAAATTTGGACTTGCAGTGATCCAATATTGACAGATTATGCAAGAAAGTCAGAAAGTTTTAGGAAAATGCAAATTCAAGTCAAAATTAACAAACAGAGTCTGAAGCACTGGGATATCATCAATTCATGTTTATATTTTGTCTGAAATGTTGCAGATTCGTCATCAAATTACACAAACAACAGTAGCCTGGCTACCATCTTGGTAAACCTCATTTCCTTTGTTTGGTGGTGACATTTTTGGTCACATGACCCTTTGTCCATATGTATAAGAAGTCCATGGAGCAGGTGAAGTTACCACACTTGTAACATTTGTAAAATCCTGATGCCTCTCAAATATTCACATTATCAAAGCATGAGGTTATGGAGTAGACAATTGGTTCTGACATTTAAAAAAAAAGATGGTGTTGATTAATGTTCACCAGGATGCTTAGATTATTAAGTATCCCTTTAAGCTATCAAAAGTGCAATTGAACTGTTTTTTAAGGATACCATATTGTCAGTATACACAGAGAGAAGTATGAGCCAAACCAATCACGTGTCATGAAATATCCACATACTAATGTTAACATGAGGTTTCTGACATTTCCAATGCTCAACTGGCAGCTAGGTTTCAATGTTGCTAATGTATGAAGATGTCACAACTGAATGGTACTTCATAACAACTTCTGTAAATCTTTGTACATGGTATAAAATTATATTTTAATTTACATGGAAACACCATTACCCCCTAACTACAGCTAGGGACCCAATCCCCATTCTGGAGCATATTAACAAAAATAATGGCAGGGTTTAGATCATATGCAATCTTGTCTTTTATTAAATTTCAATCCCCCCCCCCTAAAAAAAAAAACAAAATTAAGAACAGTAACTGGCAGTTTGAAGATATTTATCACTTCTATTGTGCATATTGATTAGCAAGTGCAATTCAACAAAGTGCTATGCTGCTTATACAGCAGTTGTACCTGTTTCACAATAATGCAGGTTAGGCCGCAATGCTGTTTGTGTTAACAGGGGGGGGGGGGCTACAAATGTAATCCCAGCACTAACAACAAGCACTACCACCCAAAAGCACAAAAGGAGACTGCCATTCTCTATACAGCTATCTAGGAGCTTGAAAAGTTGTGAGATTTCAGCAAGATTACACATATAACTGGAGGGTAAAAATATGGTTTCACTGCAAAACCACACACAGCTAAAGAAATGAGGTACACTTAAAGGTCTAATATGACCCCAAAAGTTAAGGGTGTTTGCAAACCTCTCCCCTCTCATGAAGACCCCTCCTTCTCCTCATGACACCTATGAAATGCTCCAACCTTTATACATCTAAATTTGCACAAAAGTCTGTTGGGATGAGCATCCATGAAGTTACACCTGTCAAATGCCTGTGTGTTATTGCATTTGCGAAGATAGTATCAATTTCCATGTTCACACAAAATCATGTCCAAGGTATTTGATTCTTTCACCAAGCTTCAAATTCAAATAATCTCCCCACATTGGTGTCCACCAATATCATTGCATGAGCTTATGAAACAATTTTCACAACAGAAAAAACTATAATACAGTCACTCAAAGCTATCTTGCATAGTACTTATCTTTGGCTTTCTGCTGGATCTGAACAAAAACAGCGAAAATTACAGTATTTTACATCCAGTAATCTCCACATTTTTTTGATATAAAAATTGAAAAATCAATCAAACTAACAATCAATAACTGCTCAAGACATGTAAAACAAATGCAATCTATGAAACCACAGAATCTTCTTTGTCAAAAAGTTCCTTCTGATAATGAGCTTGAGAAGTTGATGAGCACCAAGTAAAACTTCTCACACTGTCAACTAACTCCCCCAAAATAACAACATGGCCCTGTAATGTTGGTAATAATATCTTCCAACAGAAGAATTTGAATGTAATATTTAAAGTTGACTACCAATGTGATTAAAGGCATACCTTACACCTTCCCCCTCCCACCATTCCACACCCTCTTAAAAAAACAACCTGCACAGTTGGAGAAATAAAATTGAAAGGCAGTGTCATAAGGTCCCCACTATAAAATACTAATAACATATTTCAGCTAAACTTATATGGTACTACAAACTAATCAAGTTAGGAGTAAAATCAACTTTGACTAAAATAAACCTGCTAAATTTTTCATAAAAAAGAACTAAAATGTGAACACAAGAAGTCACTTGTCAGTACTGATTTTGGCCGAAAAAGGCAGAAAAAGGTCACAGACTGGCTATAGAATGCATCAAAAATGAAAAAAAAAAAATACAAAACAAAAAGACAGTTTCAAAAGTGATCCAAACCAAACTAAAGCACCATAGTCCCTAATACGATGATAATAAAAACAAGATTGGACAAGAACTCAGTTCTAGTTCTGAGACGTAACTTTTGGTCAAGAAGTTGATATTCCATGGTGAGTAGAATCAAGGCTACAGATTCTGACTGCTTTGGAAAAAAGATTTGTTAAAGAATACACAAATCTGCAATTAATTCTGCCCAAATTTACACTGTCCTTGTCTGTTTTCATAGCAAAAAGATTACTGAAGTCTAAGCCTGAGGTTTAAGGGTAAACAAAGTTATAGAAAACATACCTTAACCATGGTGACACCACAAATGTAAAACTGTATTAGGAACTGACTCTTACTCAGAATGATGATATGGGTGACCCACTAATACATGATTTCAAGTTTTCAGGTGTGCCCTAAGCCCCACGTAACACTCCCCTGTGTTCACTTGGTACTTTCGTGAAGTTGTGTTCTTTGTGCTTACAACCTAGCTCAATATTTCAACTAGTATACCAACACAACACTCAGTATACAGTTTTCTACAAATTGCTTTAACAAACTTTCCATGAATATCCACAACTTTTCCAGAAAAATTCCTAGCTTGTCCAAGCCATGGAAATTGCATTTTGATACCATGAAGACCTTTACTCATTTCCATAATAGGCCTTATGCATATGATGTCACAGAGCCGAAAGTGCTCCCTAATTTGGAGGAAAGGGCATATCATTGCAAGTTACACCAACAAATGCAGACAGCTGATTTGTCAACCAATCGCATACACGTGTAAGTCTACCACACGCCTGTGCAAAAACCACACTGTTTGTGCATGTGTGCTTCATTGTTTTCCTCCAAACTGACGTTGCATGACGTCAATGCATAAGGTATATTGTAGGATCCCTTTCCACAGTGACATACTATGGGGTGTCACCATCAGAGTCTTCATCTGCCTCCTCTTCATTCATTAACTTTGCATACTGGTTTTCCTCAACCATCTTCATCTCCGGCACTGCCTTTCTCTTTGGTTCGTACTCTAGCCTACTGTATCCCTTTGACATCTTTACAGGTACCTCTAACTCAGCATAACTAGGATCATGCTCTTCTACATCAGAATCCTTCCCTATAGATCTATCCAAATGTTGATAATCAGACTTCATCAAGGAATCACCTTTTCCTTTTTTACTAAAGTCAACTTGAGCATAAAATGGGGGTATGTTTTCGTCTTTTGTTTCGTCTTCACTGTTACCTGAATCACTATCCAGTGCAAGACTTTCATAACCCCCTTTATTGCCAGCTGATAGACTCAATCCTCCTACTGCTCCTTCCAAACTACTGTCTTCACAAAAGCCTGAATCAGTAGGTTTTTCCTTCCCATCTTCCAACCTACGATTCTGTGAGCCTCCTTGTCGGCTCAACTCCCTCTCTCCACCTTCCGAAACTTCCACTGCTTCCAGAGCCTCCTGTTTCAGTAATTTTTCAGTACCTTGTATGTTAGTTACATCATCAGGTTCCTCATAATTTGAGTTTTTGAGTTTATCTCTTGTGAGAGCTTCTTTCTCATCAAAAATATTTCTATTAATCTGGAAATCTTTGGGGGGTTTCTTAAAAGATGCATCAAAGTTTTGTGCTGCTCCCTTTGCGTACAACCTCTGGGCATCCACGTCTAAATTTGTAGATTTGCGAGGATTTGGTTTTACGAGAGGTACTCTGGAGTCTTCGGTATCTCCAGTAGCATTCTCTCCTCGGAAGGAATTGGAGATGGGCTGGGGAGTGGAATCTCTTTCAACTAGAGGTGTCTCTGCTGGTAAATAATCATTTTCACCTGTAATGGAAAATAGAGGGTGTGAAAAAATCACAAAACCTGTAACACTGCAATAAAGTTTTGATACATGTAGTTATTTCAACTCTTGAATTTTGCACTTTTCTGAATGACTGCAAGACCCTGACAGTTTTGTTGATAAATTAAAGACCCCACCAACATTTTCTCAAAAATATGAGAACATGGAAACATTCTAGAGTCTAATTAGGTAAAGACTGTCGTAACATTTGAAGTAATAAGATGCAGCTATCATGTTGTGGGAAGTTTGATACTTAGCTGGGTCAAGTAGGAAGGTAGTATTACATGGAGATACATCAGAAAAACTCTCTTTGTTCTCTACTAGTTGCCAACTATAATCTCTTTTCATGTTTTTCTTGAAATTTCAATAAGCTTTATCATTCTTACAAATAAGAAGGGCCACAGTGTCACACAAAGATGTTGTCTGCTACATCTTTAAGAACACCTCAGCACATTTATTCCATTCCATTCCCTTACCATTGCCAGTCGCTTGAGTTACAAACTAATTTGCAAGTTCCAACACGTTTTGGAGCTTTTGACAAATTGGTGTCTACATCACATGCTGAACAAGGGTAAACATTCTAAAACTTGTGAGAGCTGATGCGAGAACTGATCAAAATCAGTCATTAAAATTTAAACTTATGCGCTTTTCATTAGGAACTCCTCTCCTTAAAGATTCAGACCCTATTTCGTAACCATTTTAACTGTTTATCTTTTACCTAATCCAATTTCACTTGGTCTTGGACTTCCTGTGAATTTACCACACATAAAAGATTTAACTGTGCAATATGGAGGAAAGGTCAACAGTTTATCTGTTGTGTAACCAACTGGACAAAAGTTCATCACTGGCCAGGGATTAAGTGTAATCCTAGAAGTGATTGTGGCCTCTTACAACAAAGAAATGAGCAGATAAGTAGGATTTTATTACACCCGACCTCCCCTTTGTGAAGTCTGGTCAGAAAGTTCAGATTTTTAAGGAGGAGAGCTCCTAATGTTGCTCATTTGCATAGAGCAATAGTATTTGTCTACTGCACGCATCATTTGTTTGGTGGCAATAAACAGTCATTTTGAATTCAAGAACCATAATTTGCACCTGACTGTCTAAACCTTGTTGCATATCGAAGCTTTGTTGCTTGTCAAGTTCCTTTGTTACATGTAGGATGGAACTGGCACAAATGAGGTTGCCTGAATGCTGTGCCACACAAAAGGGTTCAATGCCATCAAATCCAATGATCCCTCATTAACAGGATATCCTCCACGCACTGAAATGCATCAAACTGGATTGGAATAAATTAAAAGATTTTCAATGTATCTCCAGCTAATACCACCTCCCTGGTCAGAGTAGGTGAGTTTCATTCAGTGCAGCCTATGGTTTTTCCATTTGAACAACCTCACTTAATTGAGATGACCCCAGTTTTGAGCGAAAAATGATCAGTTGGGAGCCACCTGACATTAAGACGTAATTCACAAGAACTTTTGTCTTCCTTCAACAATAGCGATCACTTAGCATTATAGAGTAACCACCCTCATGACCTGAACTATTAATTCTATCATAAGGGGGCAGGGGCAAGGGGTAGATTACAACATAAATCTCATATTGCCACAGACTAGGAGATATCAGCATTACCACAATAAGATACCTCTAATAATGATGTTGCAGTCTGAATAAGAGCCAAAGTTTTCTGTTAGCAGTAATAATGCACTACTCACAAGAAATCCACAAGTTCTCTTTCAAAGGGCTTATAAAGGTAAACAGAGGAGGCCACTTAATCAAAATCAAAGTGCCCTACTTTACTTTCATTCCATTTATCAATTCAATCTCTTAGGAAACACTATCACTTCAATCACAACGATTAAACTAACAGAGTGACCAGTTTTACCAGGAAAGAAGCAAAAAGAACGCATGACACACACCTGTATGTTGACATTCCAGCTGTCTCCTAACAATTTACACACTGCATGTGACAGGAAATGTTTCTCTGCCAATGACAAGCTGTTGAGATGAAACAAAAGTAGCTCCCTTCCTCCCACTGAGGTCAAAGGTCACTAAACTAGACTATTCATTGGCCAGATTTCAAAATTCTGATTGGTATAACAGCAAAGTATAGATGATGAAATGTCCTTGTCCACTGTTAACCCATGATTGTTTTTTATCCTCTTTGTCTTTCTTCAAGGTCAGATTAATTTCTTGGCAGGGTTCTGTTCTATTATTATACTTCACGGGCTAATGGGTCATACTGTAGAGGCACTGTCATTCAATACCAACAGAAATGAGATGCAGAAAAAAATTTGTAAACCAAAGAGAAATTGACAGCTCTCTGGAATTCAGGCACATTTGTTCACCTTTCCCTGCATGATTTGAACTATTATGCCAATTCCAAAGACTGCCTAGCCTCTGCCGAGTCTTTCCGGCGTAAGTTTCTTCTACCTCCTTGTAAACACTGGCTGTTACCTCCTGTGTTATACTCCCCCCGGTATGCGCTACGCCAGAAAGCCTCTGGACAAAGATAATTTTATTCACCTACCATTTAACTATAACCTTTGAAATCTACTACCAAATCGGTAGTAATTAAGCGAACCAATCAGAGAACCCCGTCTTGAGACATTTATGAATATTCAGTTTTAGGTTAAGTGCATGTAGTACTGTACTGTACTGTATACTGTGTGTACGTACTTCTTGTACTGTGAACAACAACCCAGTCAATGTTATAGGCTTGTCTCAATTGTAAAGAACGCTGCCGTAGGCTACAACTAGACGTCAAATCATTGGGAAATAAGTACGTTGGAGAAATTCCTTCAGTACTGGAAGGGACACATTTGTTAATCTTCACTCTGGACTTGGTAATGGTTTGATTTACAAATTTCTGCCGTTGTGTTCTTCCAACGGAACGAGCGGTAATGTTAGTGAGGTTGACAACAGGGACTGGTTCTGCGAGTGTACAACAGTAATAGGAGCAATTTCATTGGTCAATATTCTTAGAACGAGATAGCAACATAATAACAATTAATAGTAAGTAGTAGCAACGTGAATATCACAGATACATATATTAACACTTTGTCCAAAGGCTTTGATGCCGAGGCTAGATTCGTGGAGGCGCAGTAAATACGAGGCAGGCTAGGTGAACCGGAAGATTTGAATCGAAATAACAAAGGAGGGATAATAAATGGCAGAAAAGCCTTGACAAAGGCTAAAGACTGCCTGGACTGAAAGAAGTGTGAGTCCCTTTTCACTTCGTATGACCGAACAATGTCACTCAGAAGAAAGACTTCTGTCCACCAAAGTTTTTGTGCCAGCACATAGCTTGACCTGAATAACTGCAAAGGTCCACATATTTCAGACAATCAATGACAAAGGCACACACTACATGAAACCAGCAAGCTGACAATAAGGACTTAACAACTACTATGACTACACCAAAGTCATCAAAGGAACAAGGTTTTCAGCAAATTCACTTCTCCATTCAATCCCCTTCCCCACCCCCTCCACTCCTTTCTTCCCTCCTCCTCCCCCCCCCCCCCCCCATTTCTTTTCTCCAACAAAACCACAGAACTTAGTTTCTAACTTTCTTACACAAAACTTCCATAAAATTTCCACAATTTTTGCAGGGTCAGACCATGCAGTTTATGACTCACATTCTGCAAAATGTCCATAACAACACAATGCAGTTCTTGGCATTAATAGAATGGTATATGAAGTACAAATTTTTGGATGTGCTTTTGGGAACATGTCTGACCTTTTAGCCTGGACAAAATTTGCAGCCTTCCTATGAATTCAAAACCATTGTCCATTGTAAAATGCCAACATTGTGGGGTTTGTTAATTTATGAAAATCTGCATGGCTGTCCTAAGCCTGGAAACTAGATTTTCAATTTCAAAGGCATCCCCAAGTTTTCCAAGGTACGCAAGTAAGATCCACTCATCGTTATTTAATAACAACATAGATCAAACACCCTACCTTGACCTGACAAAATATTTTCATACCCTGCACAAATAATGTAAGGATTCTCCCCTCAACTTTGCTTTCTACAATATTCCCAAGATTTAAGCTTTCATTCAAAATATTTTCCACCTTTAACAGCTATTTTCATTTTCCAAACCTGTTCTACCTTCAGTGAAAAGACAAACACTTCTGGCACATGGCCCTGTTACACTTGACCTAGTTTTTGTGTTTGGTTTGTTTCCAAGGAGTGACTTTGTGCGTGTTATCACAATATTGAATGTTTGTACCGAAATAGAAATTTTTAAGAACTCTGATGTGAATGCAAGGTCAAATTCCGTGCAATGCTGTCAAATTGACTTAAGAAAATGAATACACTGTGTACAAATTCTAAGTTCCACTCTTCTGCTAAACAACATTCAATCTTTTTCTAAGGAAGCTAAAGCAATTATGAACTACCAGGTGCCTCTGTTGAATAGTATAACTGTCAAAGCTTTCACCTTTTTGTTCCATATCTTTCAACGGAGATAATGAATGCTGTAAAAGTATCTGCTAGGAGGGGTAGACTAGGTTCAAACTGATGACATGCGGCACTGAAACATTTTGTGATTTACAATGCACTTACCTAGATCATGCACAACAATGACAGACAATGAACTATAAAGACATGACAACATTCTAGTAGCACAAACATCAACCTTAATTTTCACAGCATCCTCAAAATCAAAAAACTATCCAAGATTCAAACTTACATTTGATAGTTTAAAGGGGATCTTAGTCTTACCATTCTAGTGAAAGTTTCATTGGATTCACAAACTGATTGCTTTATAAGTTGAAAGTGAAGTAATTTCAGCTGCTTAAATCTCTAGAACCAAAATATGGAATAGAATTCTTATTATACCAGAATGCTTGGACTTTAAAGCTCTCCTCTTCAACATTGATATTTACATTTATTTTTGATATGTTGAAGAGGAGAGCTTTTAAGTTCAAACTTGGCACGATACGACGCCATGTGACGCAACGCGACATGATTTAACTAAGTAGAAAAAAATACAACTTTCGCCCACTTATCACCCATGAACATTTTGTGTGACCAATCATGAAACAGAACTACCCTTTTGTTAGATCACATGACTAACCCAGCATTGAATTATCGCTGAGAGATGACCAAACAGTCACCTACAGTGTGAAAGGACAGGCCACATTTTTATAGCATGGTATCATATCAAGTTCAATGGTCATGGGTTTGGTTAGGTAAGGATTTTCACCTTCTCATGATTGTTTTCCATATTTGACTTTTTCTAAAAAATTCTAAGAATGTCTTGTTTAAATCAAGCCCAAAAGGGTTTTTAAGAGTACTTCCTTCCACAACATTCTTTTCATTGGTTTGATATCTACCTTATCTGTTACTTGCAAATGTTGTGTTGTTATAAAACAAATGAAATCAAAATGTGAAAAGGGCTTCCACTTTTAAGGGAAAATGCAGTCACCCCAATAAGAATTAGTATACTCTGTCATCCTAACTCATGAATGGCTTGTTTTGATCATGTGACAATATTTTTGTTACTGAATTGTAAAATCCATGTAGAATAACTCCTTTCTTTACCTTTTGTTAGTAATAGTATAGTTACGATAAAAAGAAACCTCTTTAGAGGGACTTAAAGGCAACTAAGAGAAGATTTACAAGAGTTTGCTGATATTTCAAAGCACTTTTGGGGCAACTGCCTATAGCCTTTAAGAAAATCACTGTTTTCTACTACAAACCCAAGAAAGGTACAAACCTTCAACACTGCTCCCATCAGTCACTGGTATCACTATGTTGTTCAGGGGTATGTCATTGTGCTCAGGGTGAGGAAAGTGGTTCCTTTTGGAAAAAAACATACAAAGCTTTTATTAAGAATCACTTCAAATTTCGTATTTGCAGCATCACTTTCACTCATTTAGCACAAGAAAGATGCACATCACTTAAGTAGTATAGATCTGGAATTTTTTGCAAAGGTGTGTGTGTGTGTGGGGAGGGGGAGGGGGGGTGGGGTGAGGCTGAGAATTACTGCCATACCTGTGCATTCCAGGAAAGTAAAAGTAAAGAGTACTAATAACTAAATTATCTGGACATCAAAACCCTGGTTGCAACTGACTGTAATCCTCATCATTAGGGTGTCTACCTGAGTATTAACAAAATGTCTAAATCATTTAAAGTAATTTTCTCACAAAATGCAGACCTTTATTCATCACTGCCCTCTTCTAATTTTTTTTTTTTTTGGGGGGGGGCGGGTAGGAAATGATTTTTTTTCTGTGGTGTAAAAATCATTTTTTATAAGGAACATTCACAGTTTTGCAGTTAATATGTAGTTATAATCCTATAAAATTTAGTTTAAATTCTATTTTGTTAGCAATCCATCATTTCTTCACAGTATATGAACATATCCAAAGTCCCTTTGGTATCCTTTCTCCTCACAGAGAATGACTTCCAGTGCTTCTTACTCTTTTTGGATCAGTCTATTTCCACACAAATAGAGAATCTGCCATCTGAAGAGTTAAAACATCAGGGTGACTATTGTAAGACTCAAAATGGGTGCTGTTTTTCTATTATTTTTTACTCAATCACTGCACCAGTTACAACTGCACTTCCAAGAAAAAGCTCTCAATATCAATAACATGTTATACCAGAAAAGCAGTTTCAGACTTACCTCTTGTAACGTTTCCTAGCATAAAGGCCAGCAGCTAATATGACCAGAACCAATAGGATGGCAAATAAAAAGGCAAACAGGAGGATTGTTGAAGGTGATTCCATCGGCCTAGTGGAGCTGGAATCTGGCGATGGTTTTCCTGCAAAAAGATAAATATGACAAGTCAATCAACCACGAAACATATACACAAGTTCTGGTGATTCCAAAACATGACACATGGCATGAACACTCAGAGATGTAAAAATATCTTCTTCCCAGAAAGTCAGTCAAACTTTCCACAGTAAGGTCGATATTTTCATGTATAAAAATGGAAAATTTCCCTCCAGTTGCCAAAATTTCCCTCCAAATACAAAAACTTTCCAGGAATGAGCCTTCCAGCTTCCAAGCTTTTTCCACCTTTGAACAGTCTGGAGGTAGTTATTACAAAAGTGACCTCACTGAGATGGTAGAAATAAATACATAAAGAAGCAATGAGGATAGAAATCCTGAAATACACACACCTTGAAATATTGCCACACATACTCCTGGTTTAAGTCTTCAGTTATGGATCCCTTTTTGACTAGGAAACCTAATGCATGGGCCAAAGAGTTTCCTCAAACTCAATTTGTTTAGAACCAACCCCCCCCCCCCCCTCCTTTTAATGTTCTTAACATACATGTGATTTCCTGTGTTTCAATTAGTCCTCTATTTATGACTACCAATTCATGTGGTGGATCAATTATTAATGATAATGGCAATATCAAGGTGAAAGTGACCTAACATTTATCTTCAAGACCAGGGTGGTCCATCTGTGCTGGCAACTTGGCATAAACTGAATCTTAAGCCATTTAATATTTTATGACAAAGCTTTGAATTACCACAAGACAGTAACATGTAATTCACCGACCGCATGCCATGCAGGGTGATGTTGCAAGGATTTAAATCACCCCATTTATGACATGAATGTAAGATTTATATACAGCATTCTTGCGGTTGCCACACTTTGTCAGGTTGCTCTCAAAATGCACAACTTAATATAAAACTTCCCCACCCCAGAAATACCAAGGAGAGTTTGATTACAATTCAGAAATTTATATGAATTTTCCAAGAAAGCAAGATATTTTGCATACCATTTATGGAGGATACCAGCGGCGGAAAGACATGAGTGGTATGGGTGGCTGGTCTAGGTTTAAAGGTGAGAGTAGTTGTAGCACTTGGCGTAGTTACAATAAAGCATTCACCACTGATATGGTCACAAGGCCAGCCTTTACAAGGACAAGGATTTGAACAATTCTTTCCAAAAAATCCCTCTTGGCATTCTTTGTGACATGACTGGCCTTCCCATCCTGGAAGGCACTCACATACATTGGAAAGAGTGTCACAAGTGGCATTATTAATACAAGAGTCTTGGCAGTGAGAGGTACAGTTTTCCAAGTGTAATATGGGGTCACAGACGCTACAGTCTTCTCCAATGTAACCATCAGGACAAACACACCTTGCGCTGGAAGTGTCACAGTAACCCCCATTAACGCAAACAAAGTCACAATGATTTAAGCACTGCTTGGGGTGAGAGGAGGGTATACAGTGTTCACAATTCATTTCATCATATCCAGCATCACAGATGCATTGTCTCAGAGAGGTATCGCACCTTCCATATTTACAAATCATAGGACAATAGTTACTACACAGTTGCTTGTGCGAGGTCTGATTACAGAATCCACAGGCCATCCCATAATACCCTGGGGGACAAACACACTCCCTCTTGGTGATGTTGCAGAGGCCATCATTGAGACATACAATACCATTGCATGAAGTTGCACACTGTTCTGTGTCCATCGTAGGGTCACACCAGCTGCAGTCGTACCCTGAAAAGGCTTTCGGGCATCGACACGTACCAATAGCTGTGTCACAGAAACCTTTTTTACAGTGATACATGCAGTGCTCTAAACAATTGTTGGAATGTTCGTGGGGGTCACAGTATGAGCAGTCCTGTATACCAGAAGGGGGACTGAGGTAACCATCTTGGCAGAAGCACGTTTCTGTTACAATGTCACATTTTCCATTGTTTTGACAAGTCACACCACCACAAGTTGTGCAAACTTCCGGAAGCACAGTCCCATTACAGAGGTTACAGTCTGGCCCTGAGTAGCCTTCCATACAGAAGCAGGTACCCTTTCCTTGGTGGCAAGTCGTCTCCAACTGACAGCTAGAGTTGCTGCAACTCTCAAGGCAAGAAAATGGGTCTTCAAGCTGGTATGCACATCCCTGATCACACATATCTCCTGTCAAGCCTTCCAGGCACTTGCACATGTGATCTGAACAGAATGCTCCCGAGGTGCACTCACATTTAAAGTCTGTCCCAAACAAAATCGAAGAACATGTAAAATTGTATCAACAACAAAAGAGCATTCTAAAAAAGAGATCAGTACCATCTCTATTATTTTAGGAGGGCCACTCCCTATTCTCTGGAATGGCTCTCTCATTTTTACTTTAAACAAAACTTCTTGAAAAAAGCTTGAGAATGTGGCCAAATCTGTTCAAAGTTCACTCGCAGTTACTGTTTAAAGGCATGTAAATACAGTACATGATGCTTTACCATACAGGTTCTTTAAATATGTAACCAGAAATTATATTCTGTAATAATTCTTGCACATTTTAGAAAATGCAATACTAATTCTTACTGTACTGTAGGCAGTGAGTTAAACACCTCTGACACTAAGCAAACAAATGTTGATTCTGTAGAAAATGATGCAAACACTCCGATTCACAGTTACAATAGAATAACTGATCCAATATTCTGGAGACGGTTTGGCAACAAGCCAATGTCTAAAGTTTACCATAAATCATACAGATGCAGTTTTATCTTCAACGAAAAATAAAGGTACCAAAGAGCACTATAAAGGAATAAGTATTTACAGTAGTACTGCAAGTAAATTGCAAGTCTCACCATGACGTCGCCTAAAAAAACGGGAAGGGGGGGGGGGGTTGCTGAGGGCACATAATCCTCACTTTCCTCCAAAATACCTAAGCGTCACTTTTGGAAAAAAAATGCCTCTAGAAGAAACAGAACACTGCACTTTTGAAACAGGCCACCGGTGTCTACTCATTCCCAACCCCAGTTGTAAAGCTTCCTTCATATTTGATGGTCATAAAACTGAAAGTAGCCAGCTATGTTACTAAACACCTTGACTGTAACATGAGGAAGATATCCTTATTTCAAACACAAACTTGAAAAAAAAGAAAAAAAAATCTTTAAAGCAATTTTGAGCAACAGTACCCACTGTTTATTTCCAATACACAATGGGTCATTAAACATCAAAGCTGCACTGAATTAAAGGAAATGTGCAGTCACCCAAAAATTATTTTGAAACATCACCCAGATCTTTTAAATTTATCTTTATTTTCCTTGTTACTATCTTTTACAATGTGATGTGGCTTAATCATCATATTTCATATTATACGTAGTTATTCTGCATGGGTGGTTCATTTCAGTAACAAAACATATTGTCACATGATTAAATGGATTCATTCATGAATAATAATACCTGGGTACAAACATTCAAGTAGGGGGGTAACTGCATTGTCCCTTTAAGCATCTTAATTGATTAACTAAAAATCTTTAGCCACATTAATATGCTTCAAAAGTTTAAAATTCTTTTCAGAGTAAAAACCATTTTGGCAATGAATCTTACACACTTCAAGAAATAATGAAGAGTTCAAACAGTGCAAACCAGTTTTGAGGTGTTTTGAACAAATCAGTTCAATGTTGTTGAAAATTATTTGCACAAAAATTTGCTACAAATTTTCACATTTGGTAGCTATTTTAGCAGCTTATGCAGTTAAATGAAATGTGATACCAGATAAATCATTCCCTCCATCCACATCAGAGAAGTTAAAGGCCCTTCAATCTCACCCCTGAAAGAAAAGTTCACCCCACTAAATTAATTTCTAGCCCTCTCCAATTTAAAGGAGAAAAATATCTGTCTAGTACCCTTCCAGACAAGGCTACAGTAGTCTGCACTGAATTAAAATTACTCAAGGTTATATCCTCACTGATGTATGTGAGACTTGTGAGTACAACTGCACAAGTAATCATAGACCAACCAGAGGGAAGCTATTGTTTGAATTTATGTCAATCACAGTGCAGTCACTAATTGTATTTAGAGATATGGGTTATTCCTAAATATTCTTTCAGAAATGCAACAGCCCCTTTAAAGTCAGTTTTCTTCAAGCGTATTGTATCTGTGACAGCACTGAAGTTAACTTATAGTACACATTGTGACAAAGTGGAAACACTTAAGAATCTTCAGTGCCCTTTGCATGTGCTCAGTCTGGCACTTCATATCCAAGTCAATGTAATGTTTCTTTTAAAGTCTAATGGTTTAGAAGAGCTAAATATAAATAATTAATCAAATTTAGTAAGTAAGCTGGAGAGAAGTCCCAGGAGGAAGATATCTCAATCTACATAGTAAGGGTTCTACAATGCAACAAGAGCTTGGATAAAAAACAAAAACCTACAAGCATCTGGCCAGTGACATCGAAATCCAGCCTCTAAGACAACATCACATTTTGAAGGAGCATGAGTCCTGTGGAGAAATCAAAACTTGAACACTACTTACAAATGGCACAATATCTTTGATATTACTGATACTTCAGATTTTCTACCAATTTCCATAATTATAATTGCAAATATTACGAAGCTTAACCTGAAACCCCTTCTAAATGATGAATAATGAGCATTCTCACACAATAAAATTCCAAATTTAAAATGGCAGGCAGCTTCCATAAAATCCCTTGAAGACGTACAGTATGGCAGTATATTAAAGACAGACAGTCATCACCCCAAAGATATTTTTAGTGTGGGTATATCAAAATTCTCAGTTGGTGACTGCTCTTTGATTGACATCAAAGTTTCAAAATTTGAAAGATGCAGAGTAGCTCACATCCCACACAAGGCAGAGAGAGTACTTTTATTACATTTTATAGCCTTGTATGCTCTCCAGGCATGGCCTCAAGCAATAAAACAGGTTTATTCCTGCACAAGGAAGAGCTTCATACAGTTATGAGAGGAGCTAGAAGATGCATAGTTGGGAGAATTGGAACTGTCTGGGATCATGAAAATTCCCCTTTAACGACAGCAATGCCTACCTATAAGTATCAACAGGTAAAGCACAGTCTGTAATTTTGCAGTAATGTATCATACTTTTCACATTTCTGTGAAGGACTATTAAATGACTGAGGCATGCCCTTTAATAGCAGAGCACCCTTCCACTGTGTAACCATTTTGCCAGGTTTTCACAGTGGGCAAGAAAGTTTACAAATGCAATTCTGGAGGTAAGGAGAGGCAAAGTAAATTAGTCTTTGCTTTCCTAATTACTTAAGCCACTAAAGTTTGTTCAAAGGTATGATCTCACTGTGATGGAGTGACTGGACCATACAAACACACTTCTCCCAACATCCTTTGGTAGAGATTTGACTTTTCCCAAGGTCTGGATCAATATGTAGTTGAACTTGAATAGACAGCAAAACCAGGTTACCTGGGTAATTTGTAGCATCACAAAATACTGCACATCACATTGCTTCATATACAACTAACAATGACACATAATCAAGTTAATTAGGGAAAATTCTGTAGAGGTAAGGAGGAGCAAAACAGACTCCAACATTTTACAAATGTGACATCATAAATGAAAAAAGTCCACACTACACCGCTTGGAGATACAACCGATCAAATTTTTCTCAACGTACTTACATTTTACAAATTCCGTGCTTTTCATTGAATTACAGTACATGCTGAATATTTACACTATACAGTAACAAGTATTCCTTTATGATTACTACTCGAACAATAAAGCACTGCATACCAAGTATCAGCAGCCAAAGAGACCTGAGAAACCACCATACACAGAAGAACTGTGATCAGAGGATGGGACAGTAACTGAATTATGGACCAACGATCCTCCATGGTGGCGCTCTTCAGACATTGGGGCCTCCACGTCCGTCATGGATGGCAGTAAATTAACGGTGACAGTTGCTCTGTTTCCATTGGTTGTACAACCTGGCAAGAGAAAGTCAATTAAATTTTTACCATGTACATTAATACTATTTTGCAAAACATACCATTTTATATATTGACAAATATAAAAAAGTACTGATGAAATGAGCAGAAGATTCCAATATTTATTATAATCACCAATTTTTTAATTATTTATATACCAATCAAGACATGAAATATACAATAGTATGTTTCATGACACACTGTATATCCAGATTGCATCATAACTTTCAAAAGGTTTGTTAGAATCTAAATTCTAGGTTCATGGATGGCTTGAAACAGGACCCAAAATAAATTATATTTTCCACAGATGCAAACTGCTAACCTAATAGAGCCACCCTATATGTATGTTTGTTTCACTATTTTCTAGTAGCCATCAAACTTTACGAACATATTATATGAATCTTGACAATATCTTTTCCGTGCCGATCACAGCATTAGCAAATGTTTATGGTGTACATCAGGGTTGGAAATTCGCCAAAATATCTGGTCAGCAAAATTGATTTTAGTGCTGACCAACAAGTACCCTTTCCCCGGGTTTGGTAAGCCTGGGTAAGATTTAAGTCAGCCCTTATTGTTGAGGAAAATTCAACGGATGAAGAGTGCACATATCAGCATGGCAACTTTGCAAGGTTGTTTTAAGGTACAGTATTTCATTTTTATTTTAAATTATAAACAATGTTCACAACGGAGGCACATAAAGTGCACAGAAAAACCAAAATTAATATAACTGTCTATTGTTGTCTTTGTTGAGTATTTCTATAAATGTAGACCTATATATTGTCAGGTAAGTTTAAGCCAAGGTATCGAGAGATTTGGAATATTTAGGGTTACGTTTTGTACAATCCTGTAGTACTCGCCGCATGTAGATGCACGGCCGGGTACCGTACGGTACAGCACGCTGTACGCGTACGGTACATACAGAATCCGTTCGAGCAGCGCGGCGATCACATTTCATGGTGATCTTAATATAAAATTACTATAGAGCTACTGACTACAGCATCCTGGCTCAAGATGTGCAGTGTGAGCTGGTACGTGTACTGTAGATTTACGGCATTACTGTGATGCGTACATGTTCGTTCATTGGTGGTTTTGAACTTGTGATGGGCTTACGCAGTATATAAACTTGTTATCGGCAAACTTTTGATCATGCTTTGAAACTCAGCATGTGGTTCATTGCTTTCAATGTTTTGGTATGCCACTTGCGTACCGTGGGAATACATGAAAGCAATTTTAGTAAGCAGTGGTTTATTTTTAGTACGCTGGCGGACTAGCGGACCACGAATTTCCAACCCTGGTGTACATCATGAGAATGTACATGCAGCATATTCAAACAAGTCACTCAGAGCATGGGGCTACCAGCTCCATGGTTACACAGATCTTCCACGATGAACCACAACAACTGTTGTGGTTCAACTCTGGTTTATACTGTAGAACATGTCCTAGGTACATTCCCACTTGAGGCTTCTCTTTTAAGTAGGCTATAGTCTAGGTAGAGTAAAGATAATTACAGCAGAACAGTACCATGTCTAAGTTTTACAATGTGTACATGTCATCAGACACTGTTTTAAAGCAATCAGAACACAATATCAAATAAGCCATACATGTGGAGTGCAAACAATTCTATTGGTACAGAAGAGTTCAGCAGGACCACAGGAATGTTAGCACACCACCTGGCTTACAGAACAGGCTTCTCAACAAATGAAGTGCCCAACTGCCAATTTAGGAAGGCCAAACTGGCCAACTGAAGAGGAACCATGCCATTTGCATACCACAAAAATTAAAACCTGCCAGTTTTGATACAATTCTTCAAGAAAACCTGCAAAACAACACACATACAAATTTCAAGCTATGAATTTTTGGTCATATTTTTAGCAAAATTGAAATTTCCCAAAAGTCATGATTTCAGGTTAAGTGGCATCGCTACTCAACTCCTGGGCAGGAGTCATGACTCTGAAGTAGAGTCAGGTAACCTGCCCAAGTCTCCTGTTGGTATGGTCCACTTTCCATTTCATTTATGAGTTATACTAAGCTGCACATACCGTCCAGTATCTTGTTCAAGAGGGACAATACATGACACACATACTGCACTGTACACTTGGGTAGGTTACCTGACTCTACTTCTAAGTTGCAACTCCTGGTCAGAGGTCCAAATTAAAGCAACTACACCATGGACTTTCAACTCCTGGGGAATTTCCAGTACTGTCAAAAAGATGCACAAAAGTCATATTCTGGAGTTTGTATTTGTATTCGTTTGCAGGTTTTAATGAAGCATTGTAACAAAGCTGACTCTTTTTAGTCAATTCCTTTGTTTGATCAAAAGTTTCCTCTTCAGTTGGCTGCTACAATTCACCTTCATTTGCAGAGCGGCACCTCACCTGTAGAGGAGCCGGTAGTGTAAGGCTAACCAAGGCCTTGCCACGTCACCCTCTAGATACCCTCTACGTATGTAAATAGGAGGTGCTGAGGAGCGAGATAGACTAATACTGTAGGTCTACTCATCTGTATATCAACATTTTATACCTACTGAGGTATACATTCCTACATCAGTTACAGTATGATGTTATGAAGACTAAAGGCCACTGGTACCTGACTCCAAAAATATTGAAGTCACCCAAGCCTACTGTGTGGCACATGGCAACTTCACTACTAAGGTCACTCTATGCCCTTCGCATCATCACAACATTATGGTTATAACGGTATTACAGATTTCCAAAATGTAGTTTTACTGCTTCAAGGTGTCACTATTGATGGATACATGCCTCACCTTGGAAAAGAAACACATTTTTGATTTGAAAATGTCTGTGCAAGGTCGGTAAAAATGTTAAACCAGCAAGAGAGAGTATGGATGTTAGCAACAATCTGTCTTCAGCTTCATGCATAGTGCATACAGCTGAAATGATGCTGAGGAAAGCGTTAAATGTTCAGAATGCTTCAAGTTACCATCCTTAAGCAATTAAAGTTTTGCAAAGGTCATTGACCTTGTTGAATGATGCCACTGTTTCCATTTCCACCACCAGACAACTCCTGACCCTAAAAATTTTGACCCGGATGATTCCCTCTGGGTAAACTTCCCAATTCATGGTTTCTCCCAGATGAGTACCATACCAACCAAGGGGTGGTCATCTGTCTGGCATTTATCAGGCAGGGGGAGGATCACCCCAGGGTATATCTTAAAGATGGGAATAAACTGAATCTTGTGGGTCAGGTTCATCCAGGGTAAGGGTAAGTTGTCCAGGAACCTTCCCTTTCAAAATACAAAGCAGGCTGCAGAGTTCCGGACTGATATCAAAACACTTGCTGTACACGTAAATGTTGAGTGATCCAAACAGCACTCAAATCATGTACAGTACTAACTAGATGCACAATACCGGTGTTATAGGCTACATACGGTACTGTAGGTACTGTATAAGCCTCACATTCTCCACCTGCAACTATCCATCGCACAACATATCAGACAGAAAGATGTTTTTTCAATTACATTCTTCACAACATGAAAAGTGCCCTAAAGTGACACTATAAACTATAGCTACAGTATATAAAATAATGTTCCAACCCTCATGATCATGATCTACGGCAGAGAGGTGACAACTGTTGCCACTGGAAACAAAGTGAGTTGTAAATTACCATGGCAACCTCATCTTGTCCAATTTACAAGCATATTAGCACCATGGGGGTTCACAGTTTCCATCTTGCTTTATACAGTATGCTAAGTAGCTATAGCTAACTTGCCTCAGGCACTGTTCAGTTTTTATGGATATTAAATGGTAAAACCTGGAAATCTCAGGACAAACATTGAGGGATACTTGACCAAACCCCTGGACATTATCTGAACAAACAGACACCTCAATGCTTACAGTTGACCTTTTCAACTACTTTATACTGAAGCTCTCTGTGGTGTCCACTGCACTTCCGTACCAAAGATAGGCATGTCCCTTCACGGCAGGAGTTCTTTTAAGGCGACTTCAGGGAAAAGAACTACGAATTGAGGGAATAAGACATGAGTCACTTCAACAGAATCCCACCCTCTTGAACTATCAGTGGGGAGCAAACGCAAGTCATGTGCTGCATACAAAACTGCAAACTGTAGCATTTTAACTGCCGTTTACAATCAAATTTGTATTAATCTATGTAACACAACTGTGCAAGTTCATAAACGTAGGTATTCGTCATTTTATGGGAGGTTGGATAATGGCAATTTACCAGTTTTAAGAAGTTACAGTACAGCTAAAAGTGGGAAACTGAAGTGTGTGAAAACATGACATTCATTCTCAATGTAATTGGCATGCAGACAGTATTGCTGTAGATCTACGCTTACAGTATATTACTTTCCAAACTTTGCTGTTACAGTCGATGAACAATGTTGAATGTGGTATTAAAAAAAGGTACCGTACAAAAGAGAACCAGAACTATGTACAGTTTGAAAAGAATACAGTTTTAAGCTATAAAACATGCACCCTGCCAAAGGCTAGCAGCTATCCCTGATTGTTTTCTCATTTCTTTCATTGATTCATACTTGGTGTAGGCTTAGGCCAATACCCTATCTGAAAACAAGAATGCAGCTAAATTCCCGCAGAAGTTGCACGTGCTACAATAATGGAGTAAGTTTTTTCTTTTTTTTTTTAATTTTAGGAGTTATCCTAAGTGATACAAAATATGTTGAGTCAGATATTTCAATACTGTAAGTTCTACAGTATTTGTGTACAAGTGACATGGTATATGCCTACAGTAAGATTAAAATCTTGCAGTGGAATAAGAGTGACTATAGGCATGCATACAGACCTGTACTAGAATGCCTGGTAAGCTGCCATCCTTCATGTAAATTTATTATGCTGGATCCTGATATTAAATAAAGTACTGTCAGTACATGCAGACTACAGAATGTTCCACTTACAGTCCACAATATCACACTTTCCAATTTTTTCTTTGCTATTTATTTGAATGGTAAACTTCACCACTTCATAAGTCCAGGTTTTCCACATAGCAATTACAAAGGATTGTGGGATAGCCTTTGGTATGAGTCATTTTTGTCAATGGCATTTTACTATTTGGCTAAAACTGACACATACCAAACTTATCCCAAAATCATTTGTAATTGCTATTTGGGAAACTGTCTATGGGACACTGTTGACTCCAAAAATTGCTGACTTATGAAATTTTTTGAAACAAGTTCATTCCAGCACACCCTAGCAATTGAAACAATTTCTTACATAATACAATAGTTAATTTGTCATACAGAGCATAAAATGCAACCAAAACACTTGATGAGACTTGCAACCAGACACACCACAGTCTGTTGTTTGCACTATCCATAACTCCACACTCTGTCCTCACCTCCAGCACAGAGTAACAAGGGAGAAATTGAAAGGTCATGATAGAAAACCTCTACTAGTGAAAAGTAGTTCCCAGTAGACAAACAAATAGGCAAGTTAATCCCGAGTGAAAAGCAGATCTCTTAGGGGGAAACATGTATAGCAAGCCATTGCAAATACATGCAAGAATTTGACATGTAGCGCTTAAACACAGTACACGACAGTAATACAGCACTCTGCTGGTGTCTAAGGATTTTATTGACAATGAGAAGGCTAGACAAACTACCGAAACAAGACCCCTGACAAATGAGGGTGAAAATATGTAATTTGTAAATTCTCACCAGAGGATTGAAAAGATTCAGAAGTTACATGACAGATTGAGGATTGAAAGAGGCTGTTGTATCTGTAGGAGTTATTCAACTGAAAATCAGTGGCATTGTGTACACCATTGTAGTTAAGCATAAAATATTAAATTGGTAATGCCTGTGGAAATTTGTTTTCAAAAGGATCTTAACCTATGAAATGATGTGCAGGCAGAGGAAAGTACAGGAATGTACAGACACTGCACAAATCTGAAAACAAACATTTTATTGGGTATTAAAAAGATTCGGATTTTGTAAGGATGGATGCCATTTCTCCAGGTCAATACTTCAAATCTCCATCTAAAGCAATTTACTGTAGTTACCACTGGCATCACTTTTCAATTTCCATCTACTGTTAAGGTACAAAAACCATTTCAATAAATGATGTATTCATCGAATCCTTAATAACACAGATTTATGACATGTTTCTCATTTGAATTGAGAATGAGACAGTACTTACAGGCCTGCTTTTTACGTTACCTTCATAACTAATGTGGATTTGTTGGACCTGATCATTTTAAAATTATGTTAGAAGGGTCAATATGACTCAAAATACATTACAGTAAAACCCTGTTTATCCGAAACCCCATTTATCCGAAATCCCATTTATTCAAACCAGCAGTCAGATTTAACAATAATAATATTCAACACAGTTAAGGTAGTATCCACCAAGGTTCTACTGCTTTACAAGGTAAAATTCAACATAAATTTCTGCAGGAATGCACTAATTTTTCTTGTGACTTTAAAAGACAGGGTTAGATGTCACAATGGCTAATAAAAACAGATGACAGTGGGCAAAGAAAACAGTATCTCCTTGTCAAATCTGGAAGAAACTTAATAAGTATTTGTTTTTAAATTCTTGGTAGGAGCCATGAGTCAGTATAGGCACAGTATTCCCTCATACTAAAAAACAGCGTTAAGTCCTAGTTTCCTAATTCTGAAAAGTTACTATAGCTTCATACTGAGCTTCATAACTAAAATAATGAGAGCAGACCTTACAAAACATTGTGAATATTGCAGTCTGAGAGTCTCCTACACATGTGTCTCTAATAGTTTTGGAAATTTAAGCCAAATTTATACTCTACCCTGTAGATACCAGGGTACAGTATCCAGATCGTTATATGACTGTACATAGCTTCTATTCAACACATGTACACCCATTCAGTGTGTAGAAAGCATTGGTCATTCAGAAGAGAGTAGGCTGGAACTTTGGGAATAAAAACTGTGTTGTAGAAGACTAAAAATTTATTTATCATATCACCTGTCACAAAAACTAGTGGCAAAATAATTGGGAGGATTTTGTCTGCAATTTTGCTAGCCTTTTCCGAATTATTTTGGAAATTATGTGTTAACACTCTTTCTTATTAACCCTGTGTACCATACTCAAGGCAAAACCTTGAATCCCCGTTTATCCTAATTTTTCTGTTATCCGAACTGTGTTCAGATAAATGGGGTTTTACTGTGCAATGAAACTGCTTCCCATTAGTAGTGTTCGACCGATCATCTGTTAGATAATCGGCATCGGGCCGATTATCGCACAATCGGTAAATAATCGGCATCGGTAAAATTTTGTCCTTTAGCCGATTACCACCACCGATTATTTGAAAACTGGAAACAGGGCTAAAATACACTTCAAAGTTTCTGCAAAAATGTTTATAATTCTCCAAAACACGCATTTCTTTAAGTTCCCGCCCAAAATATCAGCACTGATACTCACAAAACTTGCAACATTTTAAGCTCTCCAAATCATAGCAATCATCATAATTGTTGCCGTAACTCAGTGCAGTACAGTTCAGGTGCGTGAAAAGGCACACAGTATTACCTAGAAGGTGTGCATGCCATGGACCATGCCGCACATCTGCATACAAATTGTACTACAGGACGAAATGACTTCGCGCTACGTTTTTTTCAAGTTTCAGTGCAAACCACATCATCTGTACACATTTGGTGCACGTACTGTACTGTAGCAACTTTGGAGACCCGAGGCTTATTATCCTGCATAAATTATGCCACTTCCCACATTCTTTTCGTTAAGTTTTTAATTACCTATGACCTGCACATGCGCACATGTAACTGCCGTACAGTTCTTGCGAAGTTGAAGTTCACCTACGAAAGCACACCAGTACAGTGTGTAATACGTAATGCAAGGCTAAGTGCATTGCCTGCGCATTTACGTAGCATGTTGGTCATGAACTCCGTCCGTGCTCCTAACTGATGAACAAAGGGAAACGGGCCCCGTGTTAAATTCACGCTGGAACGGCAACAGTTTTTTGATTACGGGACTTTATCGGGAATTAGTTTTACGTTTCATTTGGAGAATCTTTTACATAAGATGTAAGTGTTGGGCAAGACGCATTACAAAAAATATATCCATATCATTAAGGGAGCATGGGATGAGTAAATCAGGCAAATTGAGTGGAATGTTTAGTGGCCCCGAAGTGCCAAGGTAGTTAGATATTTTTGCCTAAATCTGGGTGGATAGGCTACTATGTAGCACTACTACAGTCCAGTACAGACCTTTGCACGCAATCTTCCGACATGATCGGTGGATAGAACTACTGTAGGTAGAGCTGTATGTAAGCCGATAGACTCTTTGGCTAACATTAAGCCTGTGACATCGTACGAAAGCATGTATTTATGGTTGATTTTTATCATAGTATTTGGAAAGGAAATCCTTCAAAAACATTTAATATTCTACTCGTGGATCGTTGGGAACTGTTCTTAATCGTTCATCTCCAGTGTGAAGGTTATGTTATGGTGTGTGTACAAAGTTAAAAATATGCGAAAGATGGCGAGAAAACATGACCTTCCTATACATGTAAATAATCGGTGATCGGTAATCAGCATCGGCCCGATTGTGTAATTGAATAATCGGTAATCGGTGATTACCGATTATGGCATAATCGGTCGAACACTACCCATTAGGACACACTGAGATATGGCATGCCTTCCTGTTGCTGGCATACTGCAAATGAAGCCTCAAACTGCTTAACTCCGAATTTACTGGCTTGCCCTTTTCAATTTAAACACTACTCATTCACAGAGGAAAATATAACTCCCCTCCCCCCCCCTCTCCCCCTCCCCAGTTTAAACAGCATTCTGCAGACTCTGTTATATAAGGAAAAGGCCATTTTCACATCTGAATTCAGAACTGACTGACAACACAGCTCAATTCAGATTCACCACTGCCTAAAATCACTGTGTATGACAAATCTACAGTATGAGATTCAAATACAAACAGGTCTCTCCACCTTATGTGCAATTAATCACACAAGCCATTCTGGACAACATTACCCCTGTCAAAGCAAACACTTCTTTGTGTCGATGTCAACAAGGTAAGCTGGTATTAGAGAGATTTGCGGAAATGGACCTTGTCCTACTCGACGATTTAACTCCACAATTTTACCAAAGTAACACCATTCAACATCATTGCAAATATAGAGACCATTCTGAATTATGAGGTGAGCAAACTTCCCACAAAATAATATGAGGAAAACTTGGTAACTCAAGGACATCTTGATTTGATCACACATGTTTTCTACTGCTTGTGATACTATATTTAATCCAGCCTTCTACTTAATAACAGGATACAGCCTTGATTTATTTTTTAGAGTTGGGTATTACAACTTTCTCAAGTGGAATTTTTACTCTGAAAGAAATAAATTACAGTAATAGTGTAATACACAAAATTTTACCCATGTTGATTTATGCAAGAAAACAATGTCTGCAGATTTTCTTACAACACTAGGTTGATACAGTAGCTTTTATTGCCATTTTATAGCATGTCTACAGTGAAGACTTAAATTAATTGCTATTCATCAAGGGAAAAAGTAACAACAATCTCTCCAACTGTTGCTCTGTTGGTATGGAAGGTGGCCATAGACCCTTTCCAAATACTGTAGCAATTACAGAGGATTATGGGATAGTTTTTGGTACCTGTCATTTTCTTCAAATGGCATTTTACTGTGAAAAATAACGACACCTACCGACATCATATCCCACAATCCTTTTAAATTGCTATTTGGAAAATGGTCTATGCCAATTCCAGCTTCACAGAAGTGCCAGCGCCATCCTGAAAATCACCGAGGGCCTTAGAAACCCTGTAAGGTGGGCTACACGCTATACAGAAGTTTTGGGTACAGTATGTCAGATGCAATATTGTTGTATGAGTGTATCAACATATTTTTTGTAAGAAAAATATAGTCACATCCATTTTAACTGGTACTGTATGTCCTGGTATTCTAATAAATTCTTCCAATGGCTGCTTTCAATGTGAAAAAAATTTTTGTTACTGGCAGCAGAACATTCATGCAGGATAACTCCAAACAAGACAATTGTAATGGAAATTTGAGAACTTTTCTTAGGCTTACTCCATAGTGTACAGGGTATTACTTGCCACAAGCTGATCTCCAATTTGTATTGTGAACAAAAAAAAAAAAGTTTTACATTTGTCACGATAAGCTGAAGGAGCAGCAAATTCACCAAAACTCGCGGTGCTATTAGTTTTTTGCCAGACGATAATGGGTACATATGTAAAAAGGAGGTAAGGAGGAGCGAAATAGTGACACAGCAGTTTTCAAGACAAGATGCATGGTTATTCACTACTAAATTTATCGCTACAGTACTTACTGATGGCACTTGACTGTGCAGTGTGCATGTGCAGCATGTAATTCTAAGATATACATACATGCACCTTCTACTACAGTACATAATAGTCTTGAGAGATCTTTCCTCTCTGGCCTTTTGTCATGCAATTGAGCCAAGCACATATCCCAAAATATGGCTACAAACTACAGTAACACAAGGAATAATGTGCACAAAATTTAGGGAAAGAACAACTCCTATTTAAAGTAAGTACCATACCTAAAATATAAAAAATTGTCAACATACTGATCAGGGCTTAATCACAAGCCTGCATATATAGCGCATCTCTGAAAAGGTGACTGTACTTTATTGGGAAAACCAAGATCACAAGAGAGGGGGGAGGGGGAATAAATCTATTAACCTACTAACCTGCACCATGTACAGCACAATTTTCATGTTACAGTAGGCAGACCAAACCATGATGCAATATACCATATATACCAAAAACTCATCCATTCATTTGTTGTTGAAGTTTATCTAAACTAGATATCTTGATAATTTGTAGCCCACCCAAAGAATAATAGGCTTTTCATAAAGGCTTACAAGTGACAACTTCAGTGAATAGGATTATACAGTACTGTAGCTTAGTTTTAAAATGCAGGCCTGGTTATGAGAGTTTATTTATAACTTTAAAAAATACGGTAAGAAACAAGCAGGAGTGACCGTAACGTCTACTATAAAAACTAGTGTAAAGTGTTTTATTTTCTTCACAGTATAATACAAAAACATGTTTCAAATTGTAATTTTAAGTTTTAAGTATGTGTAGAAAACTTGACAGGTTTGGAAAAATTTCATGAAACGACTCAAAGTGCCTCTTTAACAACTGTGGGGTACAAATCAGTGTATGGAACAACATTCAGAATTCAGATACAGTACTGGTATCAAACGGGGGGGGGAGGGGGGTTAAGAAATACCAGCAGCACTCACAAAAGAAAAATACAGAGAGAAAAAAAAAAATAAAAGCATTTTACTGTTGAAAGTGGTTTAGAAAATACATGGGACATTGATATAGTACAAGCTCTAACAATCCTTGTACAGTACTTGAATGTGTTTAAAAACCACATTGACTGGTCTCATGTACTGTAAACATTACCAACTTTACACAGTGCAACCATTCAGTTTGTGAAAGTCCTGCCACAATTGAATCTACAACAAAATTGGCCTCAGGCCCATACTTGATTCACCACCACTTTTTGTCTTCATGTGTATATATTGTGCACGTCCAGGCTGACTGTTAGTATTGACTTCCATATGATATTTCTGTTTTTACAACAAACACTTGGTCCTGGCCCATTTCAGAATATATTTGAATCTTACAAAAAAATAATGGCAGGAGTAGCTGCAGTACTTTGGGTTTAGAAATATGGCTATGTTGGTACACTAACAACTACTGTATGTCACATGTGACCCCTTGATGGATATTGCATGAACTAATACATACATTAAAACACAAAATCAAAGCACATCACTCTTTGAGCATATTGCAAATGTCACAGAATAGTAAACTACAATTTACACAGTTCCATTTATCCATTATATAGGCCTATATTTAAACAAATATTATTACCATATTGATGATTGAACAGCACAATAAAACTTAGTTCTACTTAGCGGTACACACAACCCCACCCTGTTGGGTTAGAGGAAAAAACAAAGAACAATTAGGCCTACTTCCAGCTCAATTAAAACATCTTCCTCACATGGACTTTTAAGAATATTGGATCAGATGCCTACAAGTTCCCTGGGATGGAATCAAACTCCAAGAACTACGGTATTTGTTACCTCGCCATCAATGTAACTGACAAACAACTTCCCTATGTCAAACCTGGACATTTTACAACTTTTCCTTACCATGTGAGTTTATATTACAGTGTGACTTTTGCACCTTGGTAAAAACAAACATACACTCAGTCAGAAATTCTTACCCGAATGGCTGCAACTCTGACAGGGTTTGCGTTTACATGTACGGGTGGAAGTGCAGTGGGTGGGGGGTGGTGGAGGTGGCTTGAGTATGAATGAACAGGCCTTCAAACAACTTCATTCAGACTAGCTAGATCGCCAGACCATTTTCCAAATTGCAATAACAAGGTATTAATAAAGGGATAGCGTTTTGATATTAAGAGTATAGCTCGTTTTTTCCTTGCAGAGTAAATTGCCATAGACAAGTGAAAAAGATGCCAGAACAGTATCCCATATTCCTTTGTAAAAGTTTGCTGTTTGAAAAATGGTCTAGATTATTAGTTAATTGTATCAGTCTAGTTGCAAAGAATTCCTGATAGAAACTTAGCAATTTTTGACATTCCCAACAGGGTCACCACGCATGCAGGCCTGCAGTAATTTCGCTATCACCACTGTTATGAAAACATTTCTTTCAGAATCAGGAGGGTAACATCTTCCAGCAAGATAGGTGTTTAGGCTTACACTGTACAAAGAACAAACAAAGCCTAGGAAAATTATGTATTTCTTGGGAAGTGTGTCAAATTTTCTGCAATTCATTCTATCCTGGCATGCACAAAAAGGTAAATTTCCTCCAATTGTTGTAATTTCCCTCCAAATACCAAAATTTCCCAGAAAGGAGCCTCCCAGCTTTCCAAATTTTTCCACCCCTGGCCAAAAGAAGATCTGTTTTTTGTTTTTTTTCTTCTTCTTCTTATTTTCCAGAGTTTTGATCTTAATCTTAAACAGCAGTTTCATCATGCAAAAACCATGACATATTATAGGTACAGTAATTGCAGGTGAATACAGTACAGTATGATACCCTGTAGGCTACATGGAAGTCTCCCTCAACACCAGTACCTGAATCTTACTGTACATGTGTACAGCTGGGAATTTTATATCCTCATATCCTCTCCAAATAAGTACAATACCAGACAGTGAAATAGACAACAAAACGACACTCCACAAATTCTCAGTTTACCTTCAAACTGCTCAATATGTAGGCCTATCACACTGAAGATTCTTTTACCACAAAGTGCCAGCACCTATGACAGACATACAAAGTGCAAACTACATTTAACCTCTCATCTATTCCATTACAAAATCCAAACCACACCAATTAAAGATGTATGGGTTCCCATTGCAGCCAGGCTTCCATTCCCAGATGCAGCATAACTGCCTCCTAAAAATTTGACAAATGCTGGGCATCCCTAATAGGTCTCTATCAATAACAGGGAATGCCACAAATTCAGATCAAAAACAATGGGGCAGGCTTTTTAACCCTGGATAAAACAAGTATGACCAATAAACAATAGGGAACACTGGAATATAAATAGCCTACATAAATAAAAATATATAACTCCCTGGTGAAAAATACCGCTTTCCATCTCCTGTACAAGTCATAAATGCCAATTTCCTTACTTCTGCACTATGATCATTACATGAAACCAGCTCACTCCATGAGAATTCCTGCCCAACCACTTAACATTCTTCCTTTTCTCTGATGTTAAATGTAAAGCCTAGGGAAATACAGATTTAAAAGCCCCATTTACTTCAGCCCCCTTTGGAGTGTGAGATTGGATTAAATCTTACCAACTTGTGGAATTTGCTGTGACCTTTTGACCCCACAGGCAATTGCCAAGACTTGTCATTATTTTGGTAGGGCACAGGGGACATGTTAGCACCTCTTTTAAAATGGTGGAAACACCTTGAATTATGATTTCTTTGGTCTAATGGGTGAACTGCTGTGTGATGACTGTTGAGTGTACAGTATACAGGGTAGGACAAGAAAGACAAGTTGTAATCTGTCCTATGGCTACATAGACTCTTCTGTTTGTCTCTTAAAAGACTGACCAAGATTTCACCCACTATGATGAAGCTACAGTATACTAATGTATCTACATCGCCCCTCATTACCTCCTATACGTAATCCCCACTTACCCGCAGTAAGACCCTGGCAAACCAACAGCACAGTGGAGGGCGTCCTCCAAAGGAGGGTGGCCTCCTGAAGTCCTCTTCTTGCTTGAAAGTCAGACAGTTCAAATGCATGCTTACAGACTCTGGTATTTTCGGTATTTTGTCAAGATTTTTCCTTCATCCAGAAAGTTTTTTCCGAAGTCTACCGATAGCCGACTTTCTTCTCATCTTCAACAGTGGTTTTGGATGAGTACCGGGGCTCGTAGATTCCCAATCCAGGGAGTTTTGGGGAATCTACAGTACTCTGCAAGGTTCACACCAGGGAGTTCAACTGACTCTTCTTGAACAGATTTCATTGCTAGACCAGCAGATAAACCTACAGTACTACCCTGCCAAACATATTTAGAAATCTCTGGATATCTCTATCCCCCTCCATGGAAATAAATTTAAACACTATACATCCCTCTGATTGGTCAATCATGACATGTGCAGACTAATAACTGCATCTAGTGCATACTGTAGCAGACACCTCACTCACAATGACAGTAGTATATCTATGGTTTTTTAGGCTTGGGCAAGCTGGGCAACTCCAATATTTTTGGAGTTAGGTTAATATGTATCAGCTGGTTAATTAGTTGTGACTAGCTCCTTCAGAGTCGCATCTCCCACAATGAGGTTATTGCTGACACAGGACCATATTCTTCAGAAACTGTAGATTACTACTGTAGCCTGCCAACATACCATACACCAGCAGGCTTATGCTACTGTACCTGTACAGTACCTGGCTTGTCAACAGCTGAGGTGCGTACAGTAAACTGACAATGTCAGAGAATAGACAAGTGGAGAAATGTTTCCTAGCAATGCAATATGGGAATGGGTCAAAGATGAAGTGTACTGAGCTGAGCATGCAGAGCTAAACACATTGCCATGTTGTCATGGTACATTTGACCTTGTGACCTGGACGGAAGTACCGAATTTCCCAACATGTCTATTGTAATGACCAACTGAAGAGTAGTTACACTTGCTAATTAATTCATAAAAAGATCAAAGGAGCCTGTGTTGTTGTAATACTTTATGAAACCTTGTGAAATAACACAAATGTAAACTCCAAAATATCCATTTTGTGTACATATCCTGGAGTTGCAATTGCAACGAAAGGAGTCACAAATCTGAAGTAGAGTCTGACATCCCACCCAAGCCAATACATCTGGCCTTGAACATAGAAACTCAGTATGAGCCTAGGCTACTGCAGTTTTGTCTGGAAGGTGCACTAGACAAGTAATTACCCTTTTGGGGGGGAGGGGAGATGGTGGGGTAGCAATAAACAAGTACTTAAGTTCAACAATGGGTGAATTTGCACTTTTGCAGCTGAACTTAGATTGTAGTACAAGGGCAGAGTCAACTATTTTCTAAGCCCTTCTTGTGGCTACGACTGACCAAGGAATATGTTATTACAGCCTACTACATCTGACATGTTAAAGCATAGGCCTATGCCTATTTGTGAACTGAAAACAGTGTGAAACTTTCTTTCATTACACTGCACCAAGAGAATGGAGATGCTTGAAAATGAAAAGCATGTTCAAAAACATACACCAATCTTCTGCTATAACTGCTCTCATCTGGGCCTAGGCTGCTTCCTTTTTCAAAGCATATATGCTATACATGTTGTGTGATCTATCGCCATTATGATGTGCTGAAAAACTTTGAAAAGGGAGAAGCTTTGGCCTACAAAGTGGTATAGCCTGCTACATTTAATGCTTCTCTGAAAGATCTCATTGCCCCATCCCCTTAGTCTTAATAAATGTTCATACTCATGAACTGTATAAAGTGTTGCCACACAGGCTACAAAAACAGGTCTCAGGCTGATGTTGAAACAAGCCCTTCAACAGATCCTGAAGACAACAACCATTTGTGTGTGACCTCTTCTTGGAAAGTGGAAGCAGATAGTAGGCAGAACTTTTATACTTTGCATGCAATTCTTTAAAACTTGTAACTTCATTGTTTCCAAACATGATCGAATTCCAGCTGGCACCATACCCAAACCCACACCTGAAACCTGGTCAAGTTATAAAATGTTTTAACATGCAAGGTTCATTCAACTTTGACCATAAAATGAATTTCTTAAAGTGTGGAAAAACTTGGTGTTCCTCAAGCATTCACATGACAGCCATCACGCCGATAACATAGATCATTGAACTGCATATCCCTCCTGAATGCAATGATCCCCAGGTTTTTAATTTCTTAAAGAATGCCACACTGGTTTGAAGAGTAGGCCTGTTATCCCGTGCATGACAAGGGCCTTTGCACTTTCCAATAAACGGAACATTGCAAGCAGATGTCTTTAGCCTAAAGGCTTGCTAATCTTCCTCTCAAGACAAATTTTTTTCTTAACCACAAGAAGTCCTAGAGATGAAGAGGTTCCTTCAAGAAGAGAGCTAAAGACATCTTTTCTTTTCATAAGCTGTCCAGTTTCACAATACTCCATATAGGTAATCTTATTTCAGCAACTCTACCCTCTAAACATGGATCTGTGGATTTAAACCCTGAGTCCCATCTTATTGTCTCATTAATCCAGATGACCACATCTTTAGATGAGTGTGTTTCATGTATTCATTCACAAACAGTATTGACCAGGAAGTTATTGACTGAGCAGCTAACAGTCCTTTGACATAATAAACCTTCCAGTATATATTCTGTTAAGTTGAAGGCACAGTTCAGATACTGCCCTGCAGTGTCACAGCAAGGGGATCCTTGTAACTTGCACTTCCTGGATAATTATGATGGGGGAACTTGCCTCTCTTTTCCCCTTCTCCAAATTTTCCTAGCATAACTTGAGGGTTCTTTTTTTTTCTTATCTAAACTAGTACTGGGAAATAACCTTGAAGTGTTAAAACACTAAAAAGAAACAGCAGGGGCTTAGCAAAATCCACATGTTTTTCACAAGGGAGGGGGAATTCCCTTTAATAGAACCATCTTCCATTCCCCCCTGCCTTTCCCCTTTCAAATGTCAACTCCTGTCCCTGCTAAAAGCATGTTCTGGTGACAAAATTTGATGTTTTCTGTAAGTCATGAGCAGGCAAGCTGTTCAACCTGTGTGTCACACAACACTGGGTCATCCTTTAATTCAGGAGTAGCTGACTCTCTGCCAAAAAATTTTTCATCATTTTCAAGTCTATAGGCCTACCAACATCAACTCTTGTCCTCTGGATCAAGCAACATAAGGTTCTAAGTTTGGGTCACACCTCTGAGTTTAAAATTTCACAACAGGATACAGTTTGAGTATAATAAGCTAAAGAAAATGGTTAAGCACCTGATCCATTTCATCTACAGTAGTAGTATCATAGCCAAGGAGGGCTTGGAGCCTTAAAAAGTGCAACCCCCCCCCTCAATATTTCTGTCACATGCCCCCACTGAAAGATTAAAGAGTGAAAAATATATCTGTAGTTAGAACTCCCAATGAAATGGTGTGCCTTCAGGAGCTCCCTAAAGTTCCTCAGCTGTGAAAAATTGTACAGATAGTACTGTATGTCACTGTAAAGTACAGTACTAATCTATTTAAGTGGACCCACAAAATTTTGTAAATACAAATTATTGTTTGAAATGCTGAATTACTAGCATACAGCACATCATAATATGTTATGCAAAATTTTGAAATAATTGCCATGCCTGAACTAGACTTGCCACGTAAAGGAACTCAACAAACACTGCATGGCAAAATAATTTAGGATGCATCTCCAGTATACACAACACATTACAAAGAACTGAGATACAACTCAAGACACACTATGGGAGACACTAACAGCCACTGACAAACTTTTGATTCAAAACAATGACATTTAAACAGGTCTGTAAAACACATTAAAACTTTGAATGATTACTTAAAAGGGTCAACATTACGTGATATCACCCTTACTCAAATCGCCTTTCACTGAACAGTGCAAAACCCAGACCTTCTGTGGAGAGGGGGGGGGGGGGGAGTCAGGATTTTACTTGATGTTTGCACCTACACCTAGATTATAGCCTTTGATTTTTCCAAGTTTTAGGCTATAATTTGTTGGTGCGAACATCATGTAAAATCCCAACTATTCCCCCAGAAGGTCGGGTTTTGCACTGTTCAGTGAAGGCAATTTGAGTAAGGGTCATATCACGTAATGAAAATTCTACATGGATTGGATCTGGGCCAGAAAGTGTATTTATAAGCCTATACACTGCATGGTCCTACCAAGGAGGTTCTACAAGGATAACCTCCATGGTCCTGTTGCATAGGCTACTACTTCATGACCATGCAAAATGCCAAAAAGGTTGAAAACATCCCATACGTCATTCCTTCCATACAGTTTTCTTTTGTTGTTTGACCTGTGTAAACTGGAAACTGACTGTTGGCACCCTCTTAACAACTTGGAACCAAACCAAAGATTCACATCTAGTGTTTATTTTCAACTATTGCCTTTGTCCACTATTTCTGTGAAATCCATCTTGACCCTCAATTAAAAAATTCCACAAAGACCAAGGTTTCAATGAAGGTTTTATCAACTGAGGGAGGACAGCTCAGTTCATCACCCCTTGACACAATTAGAATTAGGACCAACAAAACAGTTTCTTTACTGTAAAGAGAATTCAATTGGATACCACTGTATGGCATTTCATTGTAACCTTAAATGGGCAATATATACTTCTGACATACATTTTAATGAAAAAAGAAAACACATTTTAACATGGCCAGACAATTATACAGTTACAGTAAACACCAAAGGAGCCCAAATTAGCCTTGAAGCATCTGAGAAATGTAAATAAATTACTTGCCTGTAGTATACTGTAATTATGGGGAGCAGTATCATCATCATTTCTAAATTCATACATATGCAAACTTTAAATATATACATAAAAAAATCCTAAAATATAGAAACGTTGATGATAATTCCAAGTTTTAGTTGCAGGGAAGTTTATGACTCAATGATGTTCCCATCAGTGATGTGCAATTGTTAACTGACAATGTTCCACACGTAAGACAATGCTGCAGTAGTTTAACAGCAAAACAGACTCCAAAACTGGGCAATACACAGACATAAATTTAAAACGGTAGTAAATGACAGTACTAACAAACAATTGATTTTCAAGTAATCCAGTATGAATGCAACTAACAGGGTGGGATGGCTTGCAGGTTTGAATGTAATGCCTTGCATACTACTGTAGAGGTCCCCGGATCAAATCCCAGTGGAATCACTTGGAAATATTCTGGGAACTAAAATTTACTTGCTCAGCGTAAAGGAGCTGTTCGCAGTGATGCTGAGGAGGTTTAAATTGGTGAACTTTAATTGAGTATCTGATTGTCTGTGTCAGGAAGATTGTCCCTGTCATTAAGTTGTCCCACTCAGGGTGTCGTCCACTTTGCTCAGTTCATCTGTCAAGCAGTGGTGCAGAGCAAGGAACCTCCACCCTTTGGGAGAGTAGCTAAAGACTGGGGATACACCCATGTCCATTGGATGGGGATGTTACATGACGGTCCTGGGAAGAGAATTTGGAGCGATAAATACATGCCTGCCTCGTTAACCTCTGAGGACTAGTCGAAAAGAGAAGGTGACTTACCGCTGGTGTTCATCCATGCTCATGCTGCTATAAGGTCTTTGATGACCCAACTGGCTTCTTGACCCTCAAGTATTAAACTTAAAACTTATCCCCAGCATGCCTCAGCAAAAATTTTGAAACCAGCTCACCATTTAGTAAGTGGTAACAAACATTCACTTCCAATTAGTGAAAGTGAACATGGCCTCTAGTAAAATGTTACTCGCCAATTGCCAGTTGATGAGCGATTTTGTTGAGGCTTGATCCTCGGGGACAGCTGCATATTCATCCTTTGGCAAATCTGAAACTGCAGCTCAGCCTTTTTATAATGTTACGTCTTCTGCCAAGGGAGTGAAACCTCTCCATCAAGACTTGAGTTGGATTCGATGATACATTTGAAATCAATCAGAATGAGAGCAGAGGAGACTATGCCAAGTACTGCTAACTTGTACAATGAATGAAAATGTCCTTGTTTGCCTCTACAGTGTGTACCATGACATTTTACTATGCACACCAAACAAGGTACAGTATACTATACCTGTGCATACATTGTGATACTGCAGACACAGTGGAGTGAAATGGATGACTGATGGCACTAATCAGTATATTCATTTGCATTCACACTTTCACTATGTAGCCTACATTTTACTGTATTCACAATAAACATAGCATATCTACTTTGACAGAATGTGGTGCACCATTATAACACATTGTGCCTCACTTGCTGTGAGACCTGAAACTCAGCAAAACTTCACCACTTGAATAATTGATCAGTCACTGTCACAAGTAACATGCTTGTCCTACAGCAAGACTTCTGGTAATACAGGTGTCAACATTTTTAAATACCAATCTTTTACCTAGACACTAAAATATTACAGGCAACAGGCAGTTACCCCAAAATTTGCTTTGAAAAATCAGCAAACTCTTGCAAATCTCCTCTTATTGCACTATAAGCACTTCTGAAGACATTTTGAACATAACTATAAGCAAGGAGAAATTCTCTGTGAATTTCACAATTCAGTAAGAAAACATTGTCACATAATTAAAATTGGCCATTCATGAACCAGAGCGACAGGGCATACTAACTACGATTGGGGTGACTGCATTTTCCCTTTAAATATTAAATAATTTGAACAAATGTATGATCCTGTACACAGGGTTTCACATATGTCAGGCTCAATGCATGGCCATGAAACTATGCAGAAACATCAAACTTTTGGCGATGATTCATACCAAACTTTATACACCAATGGCTGCCTCTAAAGCTTTCAGACTTGTATAATGGAAGTTCTGTCAAGCATATATCATTTACCAGGCAGTTCTACAGAAAACTTTGAAAGCAGATCTAGTTTATTTCTGAGGTTCTGGCATGAAGCCATGAGAAGCCAATACAATTTAGTTTTGTGACTCCTGGGTCCACCTTTAGCATGCAAAAGTACAATACCTAGACAACCAATTACTGGTAAATTTAATAAAGAAATGCCAACAAACAATACACTTTTGAAGTACCATATGGTACAAATATAGTCACTAAGTTAATGACATAAAAGAACACCCTTTGCACTCATTTAAATATGTCCAGCCAATGGACTATCTGGTGAAAGCTACAATATTACACAATAATTGTTGTTCAAAAATACCACAGTTTGAAAGTACGGTGGCCAACTTGCACAGCTTGTGTTCAAAATCACCTCATTACTTGAACACTGCAGGGTGTAGGACACTGCACACTGAGATGTTTCTGTTTAGACTCCCACACTTTCCATGTATATCTTCATGCACAATTTTAGAAAAGATTCCAACCCAGCAGTGTTTTATGAACCATTTCTTCCCAGTAAATAGAACAACATAATGGATCAGTGCATGTGCATTATTTGTGCTTTCAAAACCACTCCAACTTGTGTATTTTTAGCTTTTATTCAGACTTAATTTACTGGATGCATTTAAAAAATCGTGGCATATGGCCCATGTCTTCAAATGTTGATCAATCACCATGTAAGGCATGCCTTTTCTTTTGTCTTTCTTTCAGATTAGGTGAGCACTTTTTCTTAGATTCCTGTGTGCATAGCACATTCAGCACTCAGATACTACTGTACTGTACAAAGAAGTTAATCCACAATAATGAGAGTTGAGCTATTTTACAGCAATCTTTTCCAACTTGCTCCTAATGTACTGTATGCTTCACCCTCTCCTTCCTCCTCCCTCACTTCCCCTTCCTATCTTTCTCCCCTTTCCATCTTCTCATCTAGACCTACAGTATGCTTTTCCCACTTCCCCGGAAATGGGGAGAAAATGACTACCGCAGAGCATGGACAAGTAATATACAGTGACATTAAACTATAGAAGAGTCATGCCAGACACACTTCAACAACTTCACAGCTCAAAGACAGTGCAGTAAGTACTACAATACATATAAAGGGCCATCAGCAGACCCCTGACCCTGCCAACAATTAATTTTACTTTGTAGGGGATGGTTGACAAATTGTTTTCCTAGGAGAATGCAGACATTATTCCAGCTAAGGAAGTAAAGACAGACAGGCACCATTAAATCTTATTCACTTACCACATATTTTACTCTATACTTTGGAAAGGCTTTGCAAGATTTATCAAGTGTCTATAACTATATACAGTAGAGTACTGCAGCCATCTTATATTATACAAGTACAGTATTTACCAAGAGTCTGGGAATTCTAACCACATAACAAAATCCTAAAAGTTTACTACCATAACTAAACCAATTTTACCTATGCATGACCTCTTTTGAACATGTATGTACTCCTCCCAAAAGCTTCCTCAAAGTTGTAATTTACAGCAGGCCTTGACATTATACTTTACATTTGGCATAGGCTCAATACAAGAAATAAATCAGTGTTGAAACTTTGCATTGCAATTTAAAGGCTTCCATTTCTTTAAATCCTATATTGTTACATTGTTGAAAACCATTTAGAGGGTTAGGCTAAATCACACAATGACTGCACATTTTGTACTTGTGTAGATATTTGACGACAGTCCTTGACATGTTAAAACATGATGCTATACTACTGTTGACACACTAATGACTTCAGTTGATGGCATACAGTACTGAACTTGGTACTATTTCAAAAACAATCTGGAAGCTGGCCTATCTAGAAACAAGCTGCAAGCTACACATTAACTGCACTGTCAATGTAATAATGTATAGGTTAAAGCAATGTGCTTCACTTCTTTTTATAACAAGTTTTATGTTTAAAGGCAGTAGGCAGTCACCCCAAAATATGCTTTGAAAAATCAGCAAATTCTTGCAAATCCCCTCTTACTGCATTACAAGTGCCCGCTCTGAAGATGTTTTGAACATAACTATTACAAACAATAGGTTAAGCAAGGAGAAATTCTCCTTGAATTTCACAATTCACTAACAAAAACACTGTCACATGATCAAAATAGGCCATTCATGAACTAGAGTGAGGGGACAAACTGTACCAACTCCAACTGGGGTGACTGCCTATTGCCTTCAAGCTTCTACAGTATCTTGAAGCAGACTTGAAGTTAGTTACTCAAACACATTTTAACATACAGTATTTGCCATGAACTCATGCTGGTGAGAACGATTTATTAGTTATTCTCATAAATTACAGTATATACTCATGATTACACCTCTGAAGCTTAGACACTTGTGGCAGACTGAACAGCACTGTCCTGAACCAATGTAATGTATCCACACTTCAACAAACCTATGAGAAACACCAAATGATTCCTACATCTTGGGATATGATGTTTACAGCTTTTTCAGAGACTTTGACCCCTGCTTACCAACTGTACTTTTATCCACTACTATAACAACTTGTAAAATTCTTGTATTCAACATGGCAAATAAACATACCATAAACTACTTTAAAGGTTTCCACCCTTCCAAGCATGAATTATGTTGCCATATATACAAGGTTTTCTGAATTAGACCTTTAGTGACTTTAGCTGACCTTTGACCCACCCCCAAAACAATACATGGTTCTTCCTCTCAATGTAATGATTTGCTAACAAGTTTTTCAGAGTTTGACCCTTGGTGACCTCAGATGACCTTTTAACCTCTACCAAAAATTTAAGGGTCCTACTGTACTCACTGTAACTTACAAGTGACTGCATACTGCATATTAAAGGGAGAATGCAGTCAACCCAATAAAGAATTGTATAGTAGACTATCCTATTTCCTGAATGGATCTTGAGTATCGTGTGACATTTTTTTCTCACTTAATTGTAAAATTTACAAGGACCAACTGCTTGGTTTACCTTGAATATGCAATATTTATGTCCTAAAAATATTATGAAAGATACTTGGAAGAGAAGAAAGAAGAAATTTGTGGCATTTAGCTATTGTTTCAAAATAAGTTTGGGGCGACTGCTTTTGACCTTTAAGCTGATTCAGGTAGTATAACATATATTTCCAAAACAACTTTCCCCTAGGTCCACGGGAAAACAGCCTTCAGGATACTACATAACATCGAAACAGGGGTAGTGCCAGCAGGCCCCCCCCCACCCCATCCAGGAAGGCTAGCCCCCTGTTGGAGAAATGTTCTAATTTTGCTGGGACGGGAGGGCTTAATTTCCTCACAAGAAATTGTGATCCCTCTTCTTTTCAAACTCTCAAACTTTTTAAATCCTGCACATAAAAGTGCCTGCCAACAGTGCTTTTCAGTTTAACTGTCATGCCGTAGCTACTAGCATACCATTTATCCAGCATGTAGAGGTGGCTTCATGTAGTATTTAACAGTACACACTCTTAGTGATTACAGAATAAATACTATATAGTCACTACACCAACCCTGTTTATACTTCAGTTTCACAGAATTAGGACAGCTTCATAAACTTTTCAAAATACTTCAAACCACCCATTATATTCTACATGTGGTCAGAAATGGTTACTAAACAGTGTGAACCTTACCTACACTTTACCACAGAAATGGTGCAATATTTCTTTTCATTGCTGATTGCTTCACCCCTGTAAAAGTTTGTTTATGTTTACAAGGATCAACTTCACCACAAAAGTTGAAAAGATCACCGAGTTCTGGGGCTATAAACATGTCATATGGTATTGTCATGGCTCTCAACACCACAGCACTACAACAGAATTGTGGACACACCAGACTCTATTCAACAGCAGGTCTTGACAATTATGAGTCAATGAGAGTAACAATATTTGGCAACTGCAAAACAAGTTTTCTTTTTTTTTTCTCTCTTTTTCTTTTGCTCTTTCTCCTTCAGTGTATGTCTGGGTCAAAATGGAAGGATTTTGTATCTGGCTATTGATTGGGTCAAAGTACAGTATACTGTAAGTCTAGAATCAAGCAAAGACAAATTTAAGTCATCACAGTGAATACTCCTTTGACCAAAGTAAAGCAAAATACCTATTGAAAGCAGAGTGAAATGGTCACTGACATTTTCAATTTGGAAGTTTTAGTTAAAGGGGCTGTGGCACTCCCCAAACAAATTAGGAATAGTCCTATTGTTCTAAATGCAATTGGTAACTACACTTTAACTGACATTCATTCCAAGAACAGCTCCACTCTGGTTGGTCAATAATGACATGTGCAGTCAACTTTTCCCAATTAAACTCGCACACAGTTGTGTGTCAATATGGGTGGAGGAACTGAAATTCAGTGTAGGCTACTGTGGCTCTGTCTTGAAGGTCTAAATTTGGTGTTTGCTAATAACAATTTTGGAAAGGGCTGGAAGTAAACTAAGTAAGCATAATTTTTATTGTCTGTGTTGAGAGATTGCCTTTAAACTGTGACTTTTCCACACTTCTTTTATCTTAATGGATGGATAAGTATTTCACCTCACTAGCTTGCAAGATGCAGTTGCCCCAAATGTGGGACTTCACTGTACACAGGATCAATCCTAAAATATATACTGTAGGTTTACTCATTTTGGCTGTATTATAATTCCTCTAACTGTCTCTCCAATCTATTTGGAAGTGACATGGCAGCAGCTGGTATTTTGGATCCAGGATCTGCATTACATATCAAGGAGGGAAAATACAACATACTTGAGAGAAATCAGAACATGGATCAGAATAAATGCTTTCCCCTTGCAAAACACTCCACCCAAAGCCATTAAAATTAAGCCCCCTCATTCCTCTGTTTTCTCCTCTCTCCCCTCATCCCCGCTTTTTTGACATCTCATTATGGATGAATTTTTGCATCTACCTGTAAGAGAGGGATTTTGACACCAGAAACCTCTTAGACATTGCTATCCACATGTCTGATCTTCCAAAGAATAAGTTAAGAAAGAAAACAAAACACGAGCAAGGTCCACACCCCCACAATGAGAACTCAAGCACAGGTACAGCACTATACCTGGTTGCAAACTTGTAAAATGAATCCCACGTCACAAACACCACCAAGTTTCACACACCCAAGCGTCTGATTAGTATCCTCCAAGAGAGGAAAAAATGTCTCAGAGATGTAACTAATATCCAAAGCCAGCTGTAAGGAACTGAAACTTGATACCAAATTGGTCATGATTAAAATACTCTTTTTATGGGATGTACAAAATGTTAGACATCATGAGGTAGGTGAGTCATTATGATCATAATAGCTTGTTAAATTCAGGATAGAAGCCCTTTTAATAACTTACGATTGCTTCCTGTTGTACAATAGAAGGAAGCTATCAAATACCACTTCAAGTTATCTTTGAGGAGAGACTACTCAACACAGACAATACTGCTTGACCACAATGTGGTTGTCCTGCCAAGAGACAGACCAATTATTTCCTTTGAAAGATTCTTAAGTGATTGTGACATACTTCAAAAACTCTAGGCACATGAACGATGAGATTTGCTCCTGGGAGGAATTCCTGTCTTAAAAGAGTCTCCTTGATGTCCAAACTAAAGATCACTGAAACTTTTGACATAAAAGATGAAATACTTTTTCAAAACAAATACAGAACTACTTGAATTTCAAATAATGTCACAAAACCTTTTTCTTTAGGCATCTTCTGAACTATGCTTAGCTTAAACTGGGAATGACCAGCCACCCCAAGTTAATTTGTCTGAAAACATCACCTACATCTCACAAATTTCCTCTTTTCCTCCTTACAGAAATCTGTAATGAATCATGATGTCCAAACAACAATATTTTATATCAAAGGTAAACCCAGAAGTTACTCTACAGGTATGAATTGAACATTTCAGTAACAAAACATTGTCACATGATTTAAACTGAGCCATTCATGAATAAGAATATCGGGGTAGATTCAAATTCAGATTGGGAGACTGCATTTTCCCTTTAACCTAAATCTACCAGCAGAATTCATCATTGATCATTGAAAATTAAATCAGAGCAAAGTAGGGTACAGTAGTTGAATGTTCTAACCCATTCCCAAAACTTGGGGCTGGGGATTCATGTTTATGGATAAATTTTTTCAATTCCTCATATGAAACTTGATAATTCTGTCTTTATATTGAAGCTAAAAAGCAAAATCTGCTTCCACATAAGACCACTGCACAATTCTTTTGAGCTGACAGTGCAAATCCTACAACCATGTGTGCAGTTAAAGTTAAGACTGGTATTCACTACAAAGCCCCAGAGCTACTTTCATGTGTATCGTGTAAATGTTGTCATTCCAGGGTTGTGAACGTGTAGCAAAATAATTAAACGTTTAATCGCAAAAATTTGCGATCGTTTAGCGAGTAATCGCAATTACCTTATCACAACAGAAAGACGTGTGTGCTGATTTATGCAATAAGTATTCAAAATGAATTGGTGATGCCGGGGAAGTAATATCTGTGAGGCACGGTTTCTGTAAAGGCTTTACTTTGCTTTACTTTGATGTCTTACAGTGCTATATATGTGCACCATTTGTAATTTTTTTCAAAACGAGTATTCATATGGATAAAAACGGACGTAAAATGGGTTTTGCGATTAATCGCTAGTAGCTTTGTACTAAACGTTTATTCCACATGCGATCGTTTAGCGATTAATCGCTACACGGTCACAGCCCTATGTCATTCAACTAAGTACTATACCGTAACGGTCCGGTTCTATCATGTACAATAAGGTGGTTTAGATGCAAGACGGTACTACAACCTTCAATAAAGCTTGAACTGATTTAAGTATTTTAAAGTTGAAAAATGCACCTAGATTAGACAACATGAATGACTGTTCAATATTTTGATATCTTCCGCAGGGAGTTAAGACCTATTTTAAGGGGCGGTGGTGGTGGGGGGGGGGGGGTGACCACCTGGTCTATAATGTGGGATAATGGGCCAATCTCTCCTGCAAAGGCTTTGTACGGGGATCTTCGGGTGTAACTCCAGACGGAAAATTAAAGACAGTTCAAATAACGTTAATTTCCAGATGATTGTTGATTTATTTCCATTCCAAAAAAAGATGATTTAATTAGAGAGGCCGGCCAAAAGAATTAATTAACTATACAAGATGACTACGTGTTGTTTACGTTTCAAGGTCTGCAGCACGAGTGAGAGCTTGCGGGCTGGGAGCCCTTCTCGTGCTTCCAAGTCACGAGGGTTGTGGAAAGATCCAGGATCTAAAATGAAGTCTCCTGATTGGCTCAAAGTTAACACGCACTCAAGCAAATAAATATTAATTAATGTGTCGATACTGTATGACCAATGAGGAGGCCACAGAAAGTGAAATTGGCCACACCTACAAAATATGGGATGGAGACGTGGTATGAGACATGGAAGTAATCACATACACCAAAACACGTGACAGGAAACCGGAAAGACTGCCAGGTGTGCTAGAAGCATGGGAATAACTTAATCTAGTGAGATAAAAAGTCTGTGTGGCGTACCCCGTAAATTACTTGGAAAAGGATAGCATGAACTAAATACTATCTGACAATACTCTGACAGAAACACAAACACACTAAAGCACATACTATATTATTTATAAATTTAAAAAAAGCTTATAAAAAGTGGTTTACTACAAGTTACACACAGTGCAAAGTCAGTGCACCTTTGCCATGTGACTCTTCCATGGTTAAGTTTGTTACTTCAACCACTTGACTGAAAATTCTTCACCTGTAAATTTGTTGTGGGAGGAAAGTGACACCTGTTTGGGGTGATCTTAAATACACCAAAAATTGATGGTTCAATCGACCATTGATTTTTTTTTCACAGTTATAGACTGGAAGGTGTAAAAATAACAAACTAGCACAGTAGGATTTTAGCTTCAAAATTGGACACAACACAACAACTGTTATTAAAGTAGAATCAAAATAAAGCAGACATCAGTAAGGCAAAGTACAGTAGCGGTAAAATTGCTTGCCGATCCAGTTTCTGGTGGACTGCTGTACTGTGAAAAATGTGACAGACATAGATTATGCCATCAATCATACACACTGGAGTGCAACTATTTCACGCTTTTTAAACCACCCTCTTCTGTTCCTTATTAGACTATTCACTGGATTCATTGTACAGTGTAATTGTTTACCCAACACTTTTTTTCTTTTTTTAGTATGTACAATAACTGCAAAACATCTTACAACCACTCAGCTCATAAGTTTTGACACTTTCTAAGGCAATTTTGGACATGTATATGTATATGGGACAGAAAAACCTTCAAACTGAAAATTACTGGAAGCTGCAGCCCCACAGCTCCCCCCCCCCCCTCCACCACCCATTGCAGTAGCCTTATTAGTTTTGCACTGATTTAAGCCTCCAGTAACCGTAATCATGATGTCGTAGGCCTATCTGTGTAACATCAGGATTTGGTGAAATTTACCAGATTTGCAAAATATACATACTTTGCACCCAACTCACTACTTCAAAAAGGAAAGATTACAAATTTCTGCCCATGTGATTACAGTGTTACATACTGTATACTCTGTACAGTAAATAAAATGGTATCCCCAATACCTTTAACAAGTATCGTACTGTATTTTTAATTGTCACTGATGATCAAAGAAAAGATTCATTGAAGACTTGATAGCAAATTGAACAGAAAGGTACATGATAAATTAACAACTGATAATCACATACATTTTGTACTTAAAAGGTCACTTCCCATTATTTGAAATAGTAAATAGAACTTAACAAAGTCTGTAAATATATTCATTTTACAACCGATCTATAGTAATGTACTGTAGCATATAAAATCCTGAGCTAACTCCTATAGAGCTGTAACATGCTGCAATGAAAGCTATGACCGTGATCTGGAAACACAAAGTACATTTATCAGCAAACCAGTCATAGGAGTGTAGTGACATTAGTAACTGGAAAAAAAATAGGAATAATTTGTAGGAAATACTAAATATGAAAGGAATTAATACAGACCTAGGTAGTAATTGGCTCCTAGAAATCAGAACTATTCCAAGCTATTGTATTCAGCACAAAGTACAGAAACAGCTTGCAGAGAAGGAACAACTAATTGTAAAAGTAAACTGAAGGTGTCTGGGGCAATGCTACGTAGTTGCCCAAAGCGCCAGCAGCCATGCCACAAAATTCAAAGCAATGAATAGCAATATGAGAGAAGACAGTAAAGTCTGGCCTGAAAGAGCACACTCAAAGCTCAGTGTGCTATTTTTGTAACCTGGCAGATAAAGTAATTTTAAGACATCGACATTATGTCAGATGAAACCAAAAGCAAGATGCTAGTCACTTTAATCAGGGAGTTGCCAATGGCAGCTCCCTGCTAAAATCACTGTCCCTGGAAATGCACAATGAGTGCATTCATTAAAACCTAAAAATACAGCATACCAGTTGGGTGAAACTTGACGAACCATGAGTTGTCTTACAACTGCACTTGTACTGAGTCTTTTAATAGTACTGACCTGCATAAAAGTTCATATGATAACTCATGTTTAGAGAGTACAATACCTCATATCCACATGAGAAAATGAAATCAGATCCCTGGCTGTGTTCTACTTTCCAAAGACTTTATGGGTATGAGGGGGTGGGACTGACATTTTGTATGACAGATTTTTAGGTTTACATACCCTCTACCTAAAGTACAGTATACTGTATACCTGGGCTCCCCTGATGAAATACATACTGTAACCCTAACTTGGGCTGTGGCATCCGCACAATTTACGAATAGCCATACTGTATAATAAAATTGGTGACTGGACTTTGACATTCATTCAAACAGCAGTCTCCACTCTGGTTGGTCAATGATGGCTGGTACCAGGTTTGGCAGGTTTTGCCACAAGCGGTTTTTACCGGTAAAAACCGTCCCGGTAAAAACAGGTTTTTGCCGAAAAATGGAAAAAAACAGTAAAAATCTATTCTGCAACATTGAATGAAATGCTGTTAACAAGTACTTAGTACATGTTTTTTTTTCAAAGTCTAGGGATAAAAGTCATTTTGTTACATCAAGATTAATCATTTTAGGCAACCATGTACAGTACAGTATACCATGTTATAGTCTGAATGTGATTTGTTCAATGATTTTGGCCACTTTTTGCCAGATTTACACTGTTTTTGTGTTGTAAATGTATACACTAGGTATATTTAAGTCAACCATCCACCTTCCTTCAACATTTCCATTTTCTTGTAAAATGAAGTACTGGCTATCCACTTAAGTTTCTGTTCTTCAAATATTTGTGGTTTATCAAGTTTTTCAAAGGGAAGATAAGTTAGTCAACAAATACAAATAGGTCCTTTGTATTGGCCCTCTCTATAACTTCTCACTTAATTATTTCTCAGTACAGTGGACTTGAAATATTCAGACAAGCTCCTTTGATGAAACTCATTTACTTCAAGTTGCTGCTTAGTCAGCACTTATGGCACTGTAATTTTATTCTCTGCTGTCTCATACTGAAGTTTCTGACAGGATAAAGGAGGTTGCTTGTCCACTCCATTCTCCTGCTCTTTCAGATACCTGCATGCTCTACAAACTTGGTGATTGAACTTGCATTAAAACTTTCATAAAAACAATTTCATTAATCCACATTTGTAAAGCTTTGCTTGATATTTTAGTTATTTTGCAACCAACTTTAATTTTCAGGCTATTCCTGTTGACATGTACTGCAGTTGCTTTGTTTGTGGACTTAACATGTTAGGGCTTACAGTACTAATTGTAACACCAGTATCTTTAAGACTAAATATTCTATGTTTGGCAAGGTTTACTGCTCACTTTTTATGCAAAATAGAAAGTTAAATGAATGTAAATAATTTTACCTCAACTGGTTTATTCATAATGTGCAATTGGGTAAAACAACTGCACTCTCTTAATTGCCAGAAGAGGTTTTTCCATTTTCTCCCAGTTTTTACCAGTAATTACCAGTTTCTACTGATATCCTAGAAAAAACAGTTTTTTTTTCCACAAAAACCCAACCCTGGCTGGCACTGTCAAAATTGATTCCCAATAAAGCTCACACACAGTTGTGTGTCAATATGGCATTGACGAATTGAAACTCAGTGCAGGCTACTGTGGCTTTGTCTTGGAGGTGTACTAGACAGGTGTTTTAGTCTAGATTGGAGGAGGGGCTAGAAGTAAACTTGGCTGGGAGAATTTTTACTGTCTGGGGTGAGATTATAGAGCCTTTAACTTTCTGCTTGGTTATGACTGCTAAGCTTCCCACTGTTTTTATGGAGTAAAAACTATTCATCACAATTTTTGCATCGCCTCTTGGCTGTGCCAAGGGTGACTCCATTCCCACCCACTCCCACCCCCTTCTCTATCACTACTATACCCCACTGAATACAGTTCTGAGGTGCCTACAGTATAAGACTTCATAATAAATACACCTGTAATGATGGCAATGAGTAAGGGGCGTATCTCAAATTTAACAGTAAAATCTGATTGACAGTACCTTGTACAGTAATAAATTTTTTCTTTGTAAGATACAAGCAATTATTTCTTTCAGAACAACAGAACAGTACAATAATGGCACTAGGCAAGCAGAAAACGAAATTAGCAGCTTGACATTCTTTGGCACAGCTAGAAAACTCCTATGTGAATCAACTTAATTCTGTCTCCAGCTGAGTATAGACTATTTGCCTGAAAAGAAGTTAAATTCCAACCCTTGACTGCCACTTGTGAAGCACTGCGCTGCTGAACAAACACCGGAAAAGTGAATATGGAAAAATCGATCTAAAATTTTTCTTCGGCTCAGGGAGGGGATTCTGTCATACAGACCAAGAATAACATCATGCATTGCCATGTATATAATCCAGGAATCACACTTTTTGGGGGGAATTTTTTAGGTGTTCTGTGTCTGTACTGCATCTATTTTAAAACTGCATCAGTGTTTTTAAGTCTGTACATTTTCTGTACATTTTCCAGGCCACTTTTCTTTAGATAAAATGCTTACCCAGCTTCAACAAAACTTAACAAATGTTAAAACCTTAGGTTGCAGGGAGGCATGTGAATATGACTGTGAAGTGCACTTTGCATAAGAGTAGCTCTTCTACCCTTAAAATGTCTTGATATGGGTTATGGGTATCAAATCCATTTTAAAATTAGAACTTCCTATAAAAAGCACTTACCGTACCAATAAGATATTTAAGTTTTTTTTACAGACATACATCCACAAGAAAGGCCAGCAGTAGACTCTGAGACTAATTTACTGTATTCATAATAATGCTGTCCCAGGCCTCCTATAGAAGTCACTTGGAAACTGCTCCAGACTGTCCATTTTCTTCTAAGTAAGCTTGTGTGACTGCAATATTCTTGGAGTCAGGTAAGACTCCTATAATATCACAACTGACACCGGAACATACTGCACTTAAGAAGCTACTGTACAATATCGCGACTGGTAGCCTACCAATGCGTAAAAATAAACCAGCAGGTTTACACTATAGGCTTCCCAATGGCTTAGGTGCTTACGTAACTGACAATGTCAGGAGTTAGAAGTATGGTACTTACTGTAGCCATCTGAAGAAAAGAAAATGCTTACAAATAGAGTAAAAGATCAAAAGAGTCAATTAGGTTATAAAACTACATTAAAATATGAGAAATTAAGCAAATGTAAACTCAAAAATATATTTGTGCCTATATTTTGCAGTCTTGAAAATAAGCCAGGAGTCCCAATTCCAAGGAAAAGGGAGTCACCACCATACATGACTCCCAGAGAGGAGTCACCAAGTAACCTGCCCAAATCTCAGCTCTCAGCCTAGCATCTGAGCTTACTGTTCACCAGTGCTCATTTTAGGCTCATACTCTGCCAGATACAGTACAGTACAGTTCTTGTCGACAAGGGTGGATGAGTTTGGGGGCTGCTCCTTGCTACTGTAGGAAGAATGTGCAAGGATATTTTGGAATGCGAAGGGAACTTCAAATGGCTCTTTTGTACTAAGAAAGAATGCATTGTGTGATAGGCTATGTATGTTATGCTAAATAATCATTTTGAGGCTACTGTTGACAAATTTGCTGAAACATTTGGGGAGATTTTAACTATTATTTAAAGGCAATAGGCAGTCACACCAAACAGAGTGAGTGTATCCTGTCACTCTAGTTCATGAATGGTCTATTTTGATCATGTGACAGTATTTTTGTTAGTGAATTGTGGAATTCAAGGAGAATTTCGCCTTACTTTACCCTACTGTTTGTAATAGTTATGTTAAAAACGTCTTCAGAGGTGCTTGTGATGCAATAAGAGGAGATTTGCAAGAGTTTGCTGATTTTTCAAAGAAAATTTTGGGGCGACTGCCTATTGCCTTTAAGGAAGGCAATCTGCACTACCAGTACCAAACTGGCAATTACACAGCTCACCAGATCACACTAGCCTAACAGGCTACAGTACTGTGGAGAGAATGAGGATATTCTGCTGCAAACCTTGGAAGAAAAACTTTACGAGAGGATGAACTTGGAATATACAGGGTGATTTTTTGGAGTCCATGAAATTGGAAGCCTGTTTATTGCATTAGCAGTGGTCACCAACAGACTGATAACAACAGCTGGGCTCTAAATGAGAACTACAAAAGGCAAGCCCAAATGACCTTTGGCTGGCAGATATACTGCATGTCAGAGTGCTCACGAAGGTCAAGCAAAAAGGGAATTAAGGCCCAAACTTGGAAACTAAAGCACACCAAAGAGAAATAATATGGGAGGGTATCATAGACATTATGGCCTTCAGTGACAGTAATTTCTGATGGGAATCAAGGCAAAGTTAAGTGGTCTCACTGCCATGGGCTCAGGTGCCTCAAGTTATTTTGAGCCTGCAACAGACAAAGGCTGCATCCAGATGACTTTTCATGGTACTTTAAATACAGAGAGGACTCTCTTATCAAATGTTTTGGACAAAATCCCTCCCCCAAGAAGGTTGCAGGGGATATTTTAAGGTCCACGCAGGCCATTGCTTTTGCTTGCAATTTAGTTAGGATGGCACATTTTGCTTTTGAATATTCTTTTAAAACATCTTCCCATGAGTGTTACAAAGCTGTTTGCCTGTCCAATTGCCTGTCACCCTTGCACACAGTTTCATATGCTCTCACACACTCATTAGGAAAATTGCAATATATGATGACAAAAATGGAGCCTACTTTTTACTGTTCCAATCTTGCATTTCTGGTTCATATGTGTTGCAAATCTTGCCAGACTTTACTGTACTCTGCAGGACTACATACTGTAAGTATTCCACATCTTTGCCAAGATTCCTAACAAGTAGGGTACAGTAGCCATGCATGACCTTGCAGTTACAGTCACAATGATAAGAGTACAGGACTCAATTGTGGTTGTCATATCACAACCTCACAATATTAAGTAAAGTAAAGGCATGCATTTGGGTAAAATCCATGCTGCCATATTTAACAACAAACCAGTATACAAACTTGTGTATTCAGTGGATGATCCTAAATTTCTCACAAGGGCCCAAGGGAAAAATGGCTATGTTCATACCAAAATACCTTAATGAAGTCAGGGTTGTTGGAACCAAGGTGGAGGTGCCTATTGTGCCCCCCCCCCCCACTTCTGAAAATGAAAAAATTTACACCCACACACATTTGGAACTTTGAAGAGTGCCCTTCAGATGTTGTGTGCCCCCTCCCCCACAAACACACACACTTTGACATGTTGCTGCACTACTCCAGTGATCAGAGCACTTGCTGTAAAAGTGTGGCCTGCATTAAGGGTATGGTATCCCCCCCCAAAAAAACAAGGCAGCTAGTTCCTAGTTGCTAGTAACTCCCTACCCAAAACATATCTAGGAATAGCCCTAGAGTTCTAAATTCACAGTTGATATGGCCTCGAGCAAATTTTAAACTCAGTGCAGGCTATGTACTGTGGCTCTGTCTTGGAGGTAGGTGCTTTCTGTTTTGGTGGAGGGTCTAGAAGTAAACTTATTTGGGGGAATTTTACTGTCTGGGGTGAGATTAGAGAGCCTTTAACAAAATGATTAAATCTGCCCTTTCTATTACATTCTTCATACTGAAGCTATTTGGCCTAGCATGGATATTCTTTATCAGTTAGCACAGCCACTGGGCAAAATTCTAATGAGAAGCTGAAATACAGTAAACTGCCTGGTGTCAAACGTAGGCCTACGGTAGTCCAAGAACTTTTATGGGGATATGGCATCCTCCCAAACCAGGAAGTTGCTAGAAACCGCTACCCAAACATATTTAAGAATAGCCCTAGAGTTCTGAATGCACTTTGATTGACTTTCATTCAAACAATATAGCATCCACTCTGGTTGGTCAATGATGACTTAATTGTACAGCCAGTTGTGTTCCCAATGAAGCTCACATACAGTGTGTGTCAATTACATTGCCTCAAGCAAAAATTGAACTCAGTGCAGGCTATTCACTGTGGCTTTGTGTCGGAGGCATGTGCTTTTTGTTTAAATTGTTACATCTATGCAGAACAACCCTCATTTTTACCTTGAGAATGCCACATTAACATTCTGAAACATTATGAACGATACTTGCAATCTAGGCCTAGAGATACTGTAATTATGGGATTTGTAACATTGGTTCATCTTTCAAAGTCAGTTTGGGGCGATTGCCTATTCCCAACTGTTAAAACTGAGAAATAGGAGGGCAAAGGAGTCTTGAATTCAGCCTATTTGCCTTAGGGCTATACCTGTTCTGAAACAGCAGTACAGTTTTGCTGCCCACTCCCCCTCACAGAAATGTAAATTTTCTTCCTAAATGGACACTGTTAAAAATGGTCGCACTTAGCCTCTTAAGTGTTTTAAATGCAATTTAAGACCAGTAATGCTTAAAATGGAACTAAGTGTTCCATACAAAGTGTATTTCACTTCAATTTTTAACAGTGGAGCTATATACCCCCCACCCCACCCCAGTTCCCTCACCTACAGTAGGGCCTACAACTGCTTCTTTTTTCATCACACTTCATAGAATTTGACTACCATTCCAGATCTGGAGATCCTAGGCCTAGGCCTGTATTACAATCTAAACACATAATAAATTATCACGGTCAGGTCATCCACATCATGAAATAGATGCTCACCAATGGCCATTTCATATCGCTATGCTTATTACTACCATGTCAGCCAAATACTGTGTAATCAAAACTGAACTGTTCCAAACTTTGCCCAGGGGGTGACCCCATAGATAATTCTTTTTAAGGCAAGAAACTCAAGTTCTGATTCTTACCCAAGATGGCTTATTGCAAAAGCAGGGTGCTTCTAAACCTAATAGGCTACAAAGTACAATAGGCTACTGTAGGCCTCTGACTGAGTCAGACTGAGTGAGGATCCTCCACCAGGGAGCTCCCTCACCTAAGGTTGGGAGAACTAGGCCTAGTCGATATTTTCAAGTCCAGGAAGTACGCCTACTGGCTACAGCCGTAAAGTTAAGTTGGATATTTTCCTGATGATGCGCTTCGTAATCGTATAATTATAAATGGTATGATGGACATCCCGTATTTTTGTAAATTTAATTCGGCTATTGCACTGAAAGTGAGCCCAACTATACTAGGCCTACCTAGCCTAACTCAGGCCTAAAACCAGTGCAGTGTGTTCACACTGGACAATAGGTGCTTATGTTATTTATGAAGGCTAGAATGTTGAAATGACGTTTTTCCATTTTGATATATCAGTAAAAATAACAAACCTTTCTTCCAACTGAATGCGATGAAGTTTTATACGAGCAAGACAAAGCTATGCAGGATTACAGTACGCCAGATGGGATGTGGACAAATGCACAGTCACGGTCAGCGAAACATAATTGGCTTAGCAACGTTGTAACGTAAGTCATCATCGATCCAGCTAGCTCCGAGTACACTCCTGCATGAGCAAAGTACGTAAATGTACAGTGCTAGTGTAGTAAAGTGTTATACTGTGGCGTAGCGCTAGCTAGAACTTCTCCAGCCACTTCGTGAACAATGCATAAAGTTCTGTGCAAAAGTTTGTTTGCAAATTCTTCAAGAAGATGGGGCTGTTCACTTTTTTAGGACCACTAAAAGTCTGGTGACATGAAAATTGACATAATTTTGGTTATTTGATGTGAAAGGCATAAAAAACCAGACAATAACCACCATTCTAGTCAAAATCCATCGAGTATTGACCATTTTACACAGTAATTTCAATTTTACACCCAAATCTTGAATAATGATTCACCTAACTACAGCTTGCAAATTTGTGACGGATAAGCAACTGCATGACCAAATAAGATTGGGGGTTGTGGGGCACTGAGACGCCCCCTTAAGTTTTTGAGTGTATGGCGCAATACCTGGCAAACAGTGGCGGGCTTTGCCAGACTTTTAGAAGTGTCACCAGGGGTGCCAGGGGACACAACGCTCAGTCAGACTAGAGGGGAACAAAATGAAGGACTGAGCCTCGGTGGAGGCGAAGGGCTTCCCTTTTAAGTGTTGGGACCAGTGCTAGTACCGTTGGGCCGCTAGTTGAGTACAGGGATAACTCTCCTGGGGTCGGCGAAGCCCCCAGAGACTCTGTTATTTACAAAATTGTGATTAAATGAAGCATATTTTACTATCTTCAATGGCATTGGATATGCGCTGCTGTAGTCGAGTCCCCACCTTCCGAGTCCGAGTCCGAGTCCTCACCTGCCGAGTCCAAGTCCGAGACCGTCCGAGTTACTGGCATTCAAGTCCGAGACCGAGTCCCAGCTATAGAAAGTGTACACTAGGAACAGAAATTCACACATGATCAATCTTTACACTGGTTTTAAGCAATGTTGTTGTGTGTTATGATATAGGCCCTGGGTTCTGAATGGCAGCCCGTGGGTCACATTCGATCCACAATGTGTTCTAGTCCAGCTGCAGCTAAACAGAAATCGAAAAACGAGGGTTGAAAAAATGGGCCAACAATTGATATTGATCACTATTTGAAGCCGCATTTTAGAAAGGGGAAATTTTTGGAATGAAAAGGGGAGCAAAACTTCCTACACCTTTTGTAATTAACTAGTCACCTTACTATTTAGTCGTTTAGGATGGCCGTGCAGTTATTGCTCCAACGCCTCCGAGCAGCCAGGAAAGTCCCCAGAGGGGTTCCACACCCCTCCTATCATGGTTAATTTTTCAGTAGGCCTTTTACTAAATGGAAGTGTCATGGCTTAATTTTCGACTGCCTCAGCTCAGAATTTCCATCTTCACAGGCTTGCAACAGAAAAAAATCGGTTCACTGGCAGGAAAATGAATATTTAGATTGACAAAATCATAAATCATGGCACCCTTTGATCGCGATTGTTCTCCTTTTATCTCTGTTTATTGTTCATGTGGTGTTACTGTATTTGTACCAAACATGGTACTGCTTTCGTTTTCTTTCTTACTTTGAATAGACGGAAAGGCAGGAATTGACGAATAGGTTTGTTGGGAAAGTCGGTGTAGGCGTGAAAGCCGCGGCTAGAGATAGGGTTATTGTCTTTTCAAATGATCGACCATTTAAGTATCTATTAAAACTTTTTTTCATCACATATACTCTGGTTGATCATGATATAGATACATATAAATTTACATGGTATAGAATTTTATTTACATTTAGCTTTCATATGGTCGTCATGTATTGTGGTCATATAATGAGTTAATTACACAACAAGATAATTATGTAGTACAGTTCATTCGAATAACACAGTACTGTAATTGCAAACCTCCACATGCTTTGTAAATTACAGTCATATTTTAGATAATTATTTACAGGTATTAAAGTTATCATAATGTACATATTTCGTTCAGACATATAATAGGTACATCCTTTCTGGATCATTCTTGTTTAATTCTCGGTTATTAAACTTTCATTGATTCAAATATCATTTTCCATGGCTACATAAATTCAACTTTCATTTTTAATGGCTACATCCAGCACTCACTTTTCCTAACTATATACAATCGACGTTCATTTCTCATAACTGTTTTTATTTTTCATGCTTATATAAATTGCATGGTAATTTATGCAATAGTTTGAAATACAAAACAAGTGATGCCTCATTACAGGTACTTAACAAAAAATTAAAACTTGTTGAAAGATGTCAAAATTTTCTTGCGTTTATACTCTGCTAATAAAGTTTTGAATCGAAAAAGAAAATCGCCTCCACATTTTTCTTTTTATATTTTCCGGGAACCCACCGGGTTCTGCACGTGAAGACCTACCGTACCTTTAGTACTCTTTACATAGACCCTTTTCCAAATAGCAATTACAAAGCATTGTGGGATAGCCTGAGAGTTTTAGTGTGGGCCAGTTTTTGCCACAGTAAAATGCCATTGACAAAAATGACGCCTACCGAAACTCTATCCCACAAAAATCCTTTGAAATTGCTATTTGGAAAAGGGTCTATGCGAACGTCTTCTTTACGAATGGGCCCCTGTTCTGCAAACCGTTTCCGCTCCGGACGGTGGCTAGTACTAAACGCTTTATATGAAGAGGGCGCATTATACAAATTTGCCAACTAAACAAAACAATTGTACCGACAACGTGACATCACATCAGTTTTGGAACCAAAGTGAGTTGGTGCGCTAAAAGTGAAATGACTGGCTATGTCTTGGTTAAAGTAAAGTAGGATTATTATTTTAATATTTTTGCCCCCAAGAAGATAACAAAATTCCATTGCCTTTATGCATTTTAGTATGTCTCGCCCAATGAAAAATATTTTGCCCCTGAAAGCTTTTTCGCTCCCTGCAGTACCTTGTCTGGTCACAGGCCTCATTGACGGGTATAGACTTCGACAGTTGGAATTCTCTGGATTCAAACCCACCTTGAATTTTAGCTCCTACATTCACCAAGCCCTGCCAAGTCCTCTGCTACATCCCTCCGTGCAAACCATACCAGCATCAATAATCCCCCAATCCACTCATATGCTCACTGCGTAGTCAAATCGACGGGCCATTAATCTGACATAAGTATTTCAGTGGTGGTGAGGGGTAAGCTAGGCAGGCCAGGTGAAATGAACTTACGAAATTTGAGAAAACGATATGCCCTTTGATAAAAAGATATGAAGGCCGAATAGTTTTTCTCTTATATGCTTTTTATTACTTGTACTGTGGTTTGCTAATGATGATATTTCAGAGTAAAAAATACGGTATCAAGCTACAACTTACACAGCCTGGTAATTTGTCACTCAAGGCAATATAGGGGGCCCATCGGTCAAAACAATATTCTTATTACGATATATGAGCCAACAGATAGTGACGCTCCACTCAGATAAAGTCACGGCAAACCACGGTGGTGTTAGGACTCCTAACAACTCGATGGACAAACCACCTTCTCCCCAGCTAGACACTTTTCAACAGATTTGCTCCAATTAATCTGACATGATCTTATTTGTTACCCGCTCTGTCAGTCTAGATTAGGGCTATTTCAAAATAATGGTCAAATTGCGACACTTGCGATCATCTATGGAGTGCGCATTTAATATAATTTACAGATTGATAAATGTTCAGGATCAGGACTATTTAAGGATCAGGACTATTTGAAATATCCCAGAGCTCCCGAAGCTAGGCTCTTTTTATTCCATTCTGCTCTGCATTGAACCCGGAGCCTTCGGACCCCTAGACACATTCACACATTCAGGTGGAAAGCTAACCATTTCAAAATGAGGTCCAAAGGCAAAATCATGGGTATGCTTCTGGTTGTGGCCCGTGAGTTCTTCCCGATTAAAATTGTGGGCCACCAGCGAAAATAATTAAGGACCCCCTTATAAGATTTTACTGTAGAAATGTTACGAACATCACAACACAAGACAGCACATATTGCAAACACGTAGATAACGTGGTGAATTGTACAAAGACTGCAGATGCTATGTGACGATGGATTAATTACATAAAAGTGAATCTCAAATTCTGTCGGTCTCGAGCCCGGTCTCGGAAAATTTAGAGCGGAGTCCTTGCCTTCCGAGTCCGAGTCATGAATACGAGTCCTTAAAATCGTGACTCGAGACCAGTCTCGAGTACTACAGCACTGATACACACTCTGTGCAGATCAAATCACAATTTGACCATCGTTGTTCTAGTTGTTAACCTTCCTCACACTAACGATTTAATGACTGGGGGGGGGGGGGGACGACAAATCACGTTAAGGTTGCAATGGGCGTCAAAAATAAATTCGCTCATGTAGCCCATTAGGAGTATGTTGAGAGTTGAGACAACTGTGACCTTCCAGGTACCCAGGTACTCATGCGCGGATCCAAGGGGGAGGGGGGAGGGGGCTTTCCCGGCTTCAGCCCCCTTTTCGCAACATCAACAATAACAAATACGCGAAAATTAGCATAATGTTAATCTAGGAGAATATTCAAGAGGACCTTCAGCCCTTCCCCCCTTTTCGAAATGTCTGGATCCGCGCCTGGTACTGGTATGCCACTGAGGGGAACTTGCCTTTTTTTTTTGCCTTAGAGCGCATTGAAAGTGAATCTATATACGGCTAGACTGCGGATCCGGGGGTAGTCGGGAAATTTTGGAAAAACGGAAGCCATTGAATGTAGTTCACTGGGTTTTCGGTACCTTAAAATTATAATTATGAAAAGTATAGCCGCATTTTTTCAGCAATTAATGAGCTCACCCTGGTGCACCGTGCGGAGCTGGCACACTCTAAAAATCCTGGTGAATTTTCACCCCGTTCTGGGTCAGTATGCCACCCTCACAATCCTGGTAAATTTAACCATGAATTCTTATTCAAATTATCGAAGAAACTGGTTAAAAACTAGAATAATAACCAGGCTTTTGCTTAAATTCACCAGTTTATTGGTTAATTTGAATAAGAATTCCTGGTTAAATTTACCAGGATTGTGTGGGTGGCATACGGACCCAGAACCTGGTGAAAATTCACAAGGGTTTTTTAGAGAGCAGAATTGAATTCTGGTATTTAAGTACAGTAGCCTATCTACGAAGATTTCGTGCAAGTACTTTTACTTCTTTGGAGGTGTCTCCACTTTATGATCCCTAGTGTGGTGCTTGGCTTGGCATCGGCGAGGATTCTCACATTTCGTTGCCTTTTCATCCTCGTGGAGGCTACCTAGGGATCGCTTGGAGACCGGCTTTTGATTTTTAGGTGGGGGAGGTATTTTACTTCCCACACCCCCGTAGGCCCAGGTCTACCCCTGAAAACAACTTCGTTACTTCAGCACGGATGATGTCGCTACCCTCTGTGTAGCCAAAAAGGAAAAAAACAAATCATTTCCAAGATAATTTTATTGCATACTAGATACTCCTGTAGCCAAATAAGGTACTAAAGGGGAAGGGTTAGGTCCCCAGGGTTTGGGGGATGGGGGCAGATATACTACAACGCTTTGGGAAAATTGAATTTTTTAATTTCTGTGGGCTGTCATAAATAGAGGAAAAACAAAGGTGATGGAAAACGTTTGCTATGTAGACAGAAATAAACATTACTTAGATGACATTTTTGGCTAACGTAGATACGCACCCATCTGGAACAGCTCTCTCGATATTATATCCTGTTCAAGAGCTCGAACGGAACCCCAAAGTACCATACAAAATCCTACCATCATCCATTATTACACCGGTGACGCAGGTGCGAAATTAGGACCCCAAAACACACACGACTTACGTAACGACCAAAATCATAGGCGTAGGATCCCAAGTTGATTGGGGGCGGCTGTAAAGGCTTGCCCGAAAAATTTACCCCCAAAGTCTGCGTGCTCCACGCGCGTTCTACATGTTAATGTATATCATATAGGCATGCATCGTTTGTCACACCGCTTGCCAATTGCTTACAATAATTTGCCATGTCACTACCTTTTCCATATTGATTATAATCTTTTGATTTCTCTCATGGGGTTGGGGAGCATGCATTATGTTGTGTGATCGCCGGCCTGGGAGAAGGGTCTAAGGGGAGGGTGACCCTCCCCTTTGAAAATTTTTGGAAAATTAGGTGTCCAAACATGCAATTTGGTGCCACATATGCTCCCTTTGAAGTAAAATTTGTGTTAAAAAAATTACGTATTTAGGTACTAAAAAGAAAAAAAATCGGCGTCTATGAGGAAGGTATGGCCCAAAGGCCCCCTAAATACACCACTGATAATCATAATATAAGTTTAACCATTAAAAAACACAGTGTCCTTACACTCTAAAAATGTCCTAGTCAAATTTGAATATAATCTAATCAATAGGGGCACGAACCGGAATCTTGTCAAATATTTGACTAGATTCGACTCATAAATGAAACGAATAGTTTCATTTTTGAACCATTTCTAGTCAATTTTGAAACAAATCTTGTCAAATATTTGACAAGACTCCGGTTCGTGCCCCAATTGACTAGATGTTTTTAGAGTGTACATGCAATCTGGTGCCACATATGCTACCTTTGAAGTAAAATTTGTGTTAAAAGATTACGTGTTTAGGTACTAAAAAAAAGAAAAAAAAAATCGGCATCATTGAGGAAGGCATGGCCCAATGCCCCCCCCCCCTAAATACACCACTGATAATCATAATATATGTTTAACCATTGAAAAACACAGTTGATTTAATACCGGATATATGCTGGTGTAATTCAAATCAGAACTTAATTTTAATTACCAGGGAAGTTTTAACTATACTGATTAACTTAAGTTAGTTAGTTAGATAATATTTAACGACACACCAACACGAATGTGCCACATAGTGTCAACTAGATTATTTCGTTTCAAGTCCTCCCCTTTAGTCTCCTCTTACGACAGGCGGGGAATACCGTAGGCATATTCTACAACCCCCAGCCCACAGGGGGCCAATCATGGGGGGGGGGCTTGATCGGTTTTGTGGCGCCGACAACCCGCCAGTCATGGGATGGGTAATAACGGTATCATGTCCGCATTTTATAGGCGAGACTTGGGGACAAACTACTCGCCACGCACTACCTCCTCACCCCACCTGGATGCAGTTTAACGTCATACCCAGGACTGCTGATTTACTTAAGCTACATCATTGCATTATTTTTCTTTCAGTAGGTGCCCGAAAAATTCTCAGCACATTGCCCGAATTTTTACAAAAATATTTGGTTGGGGGGCTGCAGCCCCGCCTCCTATGCCTGTGACCAAAATTTAAGCTTCATAAGTTATGGGGCGAGATGTCTTTCGAATAAATGCTTTAATTCAATATGTTTATGTCAAAAATCTTTTTCAAAGTATTGAGGGGGATTTTAGTATATGAGCGTTAAAAGCGCCCCCATTCGCTTGAAAGATAGATGAAAACAATTTTTTAGGGTAGCTTAGAACCCGTTTAGATTGCGAGAAACAATAGATGGAGATCATGAGTAGAAACGAAATCCTTCCGTTGTCGGAATCGTTCAGTGGTCGGATTCGATCCGTTGGTTGTAATATGCTACCGGAATGCTCCGTTCAGAAGTTCTTAGCATATTGATGTGACTGTATAGTTTGACGTCTCGTCTCTGAGTGATCACTCTAGGCAGGCTATGATACTAAGGGCGTTCTTCCAAGATAGTGAGGGCGTTCTTCCAGGTTAGTTCAATTGACCAATCAAGTTAACGTATGAGAGTCATGTTGATTAATAATTCGTTCTCTAAACAATTGCATTTTGTCTTTAGTAAACAGCATAGAAGCTCATGTTTGACATTATTTCAGGGCTTCGGATCCTTGGAATTCGGTCCTGTAGCCAGTGTATCCTACTCCACTCTTGATTCAGTTTGCCTAGGACGGAATAGAGCACCGCTGTTAATTCAACTCGTTGACTCTTGCCTTTTATTTTGGGTGTTCCGAGAATCGACGGATCGTGAAGTCCCCTTCAATTCCACGACTGAGGCCTACCCGCAATACAACATACTTGTGACGGTTACAAAATTCAGCTCGGCCTGTTACAGTATCCAAATTTTCCGAGTCCCGCGGCTCCGCATGCTTGGAGATCTGCTAAACCAATTTTCAAATAATGTCAGTTTTGCTGACGATTCTGTTATAACAGGGTGTTTCGATTTTGTTCTAATAGGATGGGGGCATTTTCTATATATTCAACTTAAATTCTGCCCGCGGATAAACGAAAGAAGGAGTGTCCCTTCCCCGGGCCATTTTGGAAACTTTTCATGAAAACGAGGTTTGATCGAAATGCAGAATGTGGCTACAAGTTCAAAATATTAGTGTACTATGAACCTTTCAAAGCAAGTTTTGATTACTGTACTGTGAAAATAATAAGGATGGTTTTCGAAACTAAAGTTTGTCGTAACATTTGAGGACGATCAAGGTTCGACGTCTATTTATACTTTGCAACATCAACAATATGCTGTTAATAGTCATTTATGTACAGAAATGCACACATACATACAAAAAAATGCCTTAGGGCAAACAATTTCCAACCAATTAGGAGGTGATAAAACCACCTTTATATTAAAATTTAGGGAACATCCTCAGAGGAAAGTGGTTTAAAATGCAGTCACCCCAAATTGAACAAGAATACCCTGGTATCCTAATTCATGAATGGTTCCAGCGGCGTAGCTAGATATTTTGTGTGTGTGTGTGTGGGGGGGGGGGGGCAAACGCAAAAAAATCCGACAGATTATTAAATGATATACTATATCTAAGCGTTGCTCCACCATCATCTGGCGCGTAGCGCGCGGAAAAAATAGATTAAAATATCTCTGAGATAATGAGATTGCCTTAAATGACACTTCCAGGCCTTGTCCGTAACCATTTTGCTGTGTAATTCTGCTTAAAAACATAAGAAGTGTTGTAATTAGACCCCTAAGAATATAATTTTAGCTACTAATTTCCGTTGTAAGAATTTTTAATTAAGGTGGTAAAAATTTCCGACAGAGACTAGAAATTTCCGACAGACGCCTTCGGCGGCTTTGTGGGGGGCGAACGCCCCCTGCCCCCTAGCTACGCCACAAAATGGTTCTTTTAAATCATGTGACAATAACTTTGTAACTGATTTTTTTTTTAAATTTATGCAGAACAACCCCTTTGCTTACCTTGAAAATGCCACATTTATGTTATGAAACATTATGAAAGATACTTGCAAAGATAAGACATCTGTCAAAGTAAGTTTGGGGTGACTGCTTATTCCCTTTAAAGGTCAAAAGTAGTCGCCCCAGACTTATTTTGAAACAATAGCTCAATGTCACAAATTTCTTCTTATTTCTCCTCCAAGTATCTTTCAGGATATAAATATTGCATATTCAAGGTAAACCAAGCAGTTGCTCCTTGTTAATTTTACAATTGAGTGAGAAAAATACAGTCACATGTTCTCAAGATCCATTCAGGAAATAGGATAGTCTACTATACAATTCTTTCTTTAAGGTGGCTATTTCCACCTACCTCATATTCGTACGGCGTGGCCGACTATTGCTTTTTTACAGCAAGAGGAGGTGATGTTATGGTAACACCACCCCTCTCTGTTCGCAGAGAGCATCGTAGGCACAAATTCAGAGGGGGTGATTTGAGAATTTTGCTCAAATTAGACAGCTTTTGCTGCCATTCTGGCCATTAACAGAGAATATCCAGCTTGCTATTCAGCTGTTCCGGCGAAATTTGAAACGGTTATGAAAATATTTTGGCTGACGATGGTTGCAACTTTAGTCTTGGTCGAAAAGTGTATTTCTACAGTATTTGCATTTGCAGACTGCTGCTGGAGAACTTTGCGCCTTCCTGCCAGCCTACTATCCAGGGGCAACATTACTGGTGGGTTCCAGAGTATAAAGGACCTATAGGGTCCAGACGTACAAATTTTCGGAAACTCTGGGTATTCACAAATGTGCGGGCGTTAGAATGAAGGTTTCAACTCTCCACAAATGGCATATGCGCAATGCAGAGTAAGCCACAAAGATCATAGTTTATCATTTCATTTATATGTTTTATCACAATCTCAAGAAGTACAGTACGGTATAAAAATATTTGCATTATGCAAAACATGAACGTATTTCTTCAAGGAATTGTGAAGGGAAGCATTCTAGGAAACCAAAAAGGGCTTATCTAGTAGAGTGCTCCCCAAGAAATGAACAGTAGTAGACAAAATACATATAAGCAATAACCAACCACCCAACCACCCACCAACACAACCGCAACCACCCATTCACCTACCAACCCACCAGTCCACCCACAAGTCCACTCACACACCAACACCCACCCTTACACCCAGCACACCCAACCAGACACCCAGCAATGAGAAGATGAATTACAAAGGATGAACAGATGAACAAAAACACAGGTAAAAATCTTACTAGTTTAGTATTGGTTTATAATGAGTTTAGAAAAGTTATAACGAAAAGAATATAAACTACGCTTAGTAGGTAAAGTATCTGGTAAAGAATTCCAAGCAGTGACGGCAAGGTAACATAGGCCTGTTTTAGAATAGGTTGTTAAATTATTTGAAAAGCGGAGAAAATTTTTCTGAGGTGTATATGACAATTGTGTACTTCGGAATTTTGCGTAAATAAAGTATGAAAAACTTGAAGGTAAGATTGTTAGTAAATCGATTAGCGAATGTAGCTGTATTGAGTTTTAAAATGTCAGTGAATTTTAACAAGTTTAAGGACTTGAATTTTGTACTAGTATGTTCACGTTGGGAAGAATTAGTAATGTCTTACAGCTCCTTTTTGAAGAACAACCAACTTTTTTAAAGACGTGTCGCTTGTGCAAGACCAAGCCAGACTACATGATGAGGGTAGCCCAGACTTAAATAAATAGTACGAAGCACATTTCTTGGTAGCATTCTTTTAAGCCTACCGATAATTCCAACACCCTTAGCAACTTGGGAACACAAATTTGAAATGTGATTTTGCCAGTTAAGCTTTGAATCAATGTAGACACCAAGAAAATTAACACTACTAGCAGGTTGAAGGGTATGTTAATTATGGTAATTTTAAAATCGTGATTAAGAGTACTTGGCAAATTGTAGACAATTTCTTTAGCTATAAACATTCTTTAGCTATTAACTCAGATTATGGGCCAATTGGCTTGATGAGAGGTAGTATTTGGCGAGGAGGTGGTTGGGGGGTTGGGGAAGGGGTTGCATTGGTTAATTTTCGAAACAGTTATTCCACTCAAGCTGTCGTACAGAAAGTAATAATGAGGCAATCCGATCCGTCTCAAGTTACTCCGAAAGCAGTAATGTTAAATGGTATGCTGGGGCGCATATCGTCGGCCGGGTAAGTGAATCTGGGGAGGGGGTAAGTCTACAAAAGTCCATATGAAAAGGATCCACACGAAAGAAAACTAATTTGATTGTTCTCGACTTATTGATTTGAAACTCTCTGGCTGATTAAACAATGAAAGTGTTAACAGTTGATCAGTTGATGGGGAACTCAATTACAAATTGTAGCATACTGGCCGACCATAAGCAAAAATTGAGACTCACAAGCTATAAAAACACATCACATTCAGCGTTCTAGATTTGTCTCAAGTCCAGTTCAAGGGACTGCGTGCATGTGTGAGACTGGTCAGGGTAACGTTGCTGAAAAGGGTGTGCCCTCTTTTGGTTTCTTTTCTTGTAAACCCCTTGCGAAAAGACCCAAGAAAGCACACCCCTCACGGCAGGGGATCTTGAGTACAGTAAGAAAGCTTTCATTTAGCTCGGCACTGAGACACTTAAACAGAGTAAGAGTTCTAGACATGTTTTCTTGATATGCAGGTAGTGAGTGATAGGGATAAAATGAGGGTAGCAGTGAAAGTCAAAGCAGCCCTCGTCCCCACACTTGTTGGAAAGGCACCCTAAACTCTTAAAGGAACAAACTGAAAGCATAACTGGCATTATTCAGTATTCCTTTAGGACGTTGATTCGACAGCCTCTAATTCCAGTGAACCGATTGCCCTTATCATACGAAATTACTTCCAATTGCAGGGAGGGGGCTGCAATACTTTTGCCATAAATTTTAGAGCATGTTTGTCCAAAAATACCATTCATGCCATACGTTATCATTGCCCGAAATAATGAAATAATTCCCAAGTGGAGGAGGGCTGCATCCCCAGCCCTCATCCCCGCCTTGTACGCCTATTGTCCAGATCTTATTCGAGTTTTCATTAAGTTTCTTTTTAAAGGTATAAACAGTATCTGCTTCCACAATCTGCCTAGCAAGACTGTTCCATATACCTTGCCCACTCTAACTAAAAAGTTCTTTCCAGGGTTCAAACGTATGTTAGTCAGTTAGTACTTATGCCTACGGAGGCTGGGATTAATCTCAAACAGGGGGTGCTTATCAACATTTGACTTATCACACAGTCTTGTAATTCTCAATGCGAATACGGCTGAACCTTCCATCTTCCGTAGTTGGCGTGTGTTAAACACTTGGAGTCTTCCTCTTTAATCTTGTTTCTTGAACCATTAAAGGGATTTGCCAGTGACAAAAATCAATACCTTTAAAAAATGCAGAAAATTTTTTTCATCTAGGAGGTGAAAACCACATCTCAATAGCTTGTAGCGTTTGGAAGATATACATTTTCAAAGAAATGCATTTTTTTCTCAGGACGAAGTGCATCATGGGAAACTGTGATGTCATCGCGGCACATTAATTTGACAAAGCCTTGAACTTCTTTATGATATTGACACTGCTGTAGGGAATATTTATCAACTTTGTTTACTGTGCCCTATATATGTTGTAGATTTATGCTAAATCTGATCTACATGGAAAGATATTCAAACATTCCAGCAGTATCAAATTTCAAGGACAACAGGACATTCAATTATAAAGAAAAACAAAAGAAATCTGAGGCAATGTGCCCACTTAACATAACATTCTGTGACCTTGATGAGAAGTAGAGGTATTTTTGGACAAAAATAGCCAGTCTTTAACGTTAGATATCTCGAGTTAGGAAAAGAGTATTGCTACGGGGTTTGAAGGGCATGAACTAGAATATATTTTTGTCTTTCATACAGGATCCTAATGAAAAGCCACTGGAAAATGCCTTTAATAAGCAACTTTTTAACAAAATTCCTGAGGGCTATATTGTTCATTGCAGGCGAAAACCCGAAACTACACTTATACCATTACCAAGCTTGGTTGCTCTCCCCTGAACATAATTTTCAATAAGATAATGTGTGATCATATCAAGAAAATACTGTTTTAAGGATTTTGTCAAGTTTGTGAGCACCTCGGCTCTCTTTATCATGGAAATTGACCTCATGCAATGCAAGTCCGTAGCTTACGGAAGCCGAGAACATCGCGGTGGTGTGAAATCGGACATGCCAGCTTTCCCATGTTTTTCGGTAAACATGGGGAGGAGAAATCAAGATACGATTTCTCCTTACCATCATCCACTGATAATGTGGACTGGAGAAAACCAAAGTGAATGAGGGGGTACTTCAAGAAAGGACCATTACACAGTGTCCATAAATGGACGCGCCCGCACATGACACGGATCCTCTTTTCAATTTAAGTAACATAGCTAGCTCGCTCGTCGACGATTTCTCCGTACCACGGTGGGATCATCCCACGTTGGTAATAATATATCCAAAGTTATATAGCGCCAGTCCGTGTCATGTGCGGGCGCGTCCATTTATGTACAGGGTGTTCGAAAATAGACACTGTGTAATGGTCCTTTCTTGAAGTACCCCCTCACTAACTTTGGTTTTCTCCAATCCACATTATCGGTGGATAATGGTAAGGAGAAATCGTTTCTTGATTTCTCCTTCCCATGTTTACCGAAGAAAGGGGTGGTGTCACCGGAAATAGTTTCGGGACATGCACAAGTTCGTTTAACTTCTAGTACTAGGGTACTCGACTAATACTCGTACACAAAATAACAACTAACTCCTTTTCCTGTAGTCCAAAAAAAAAAATATCTTTCTGTGAAAACTATCAAAATTCTAAACAACTGTATACAAAATACACCAAAAATACACATTTCACCAAATACAAAAATATAACAAATACTGTAATTGCACATTAAAACAATCTCCTCACTGTTTGGTAGCTGCACCATCAATATCAACCATCATACGACTATTTTGCAAACTGTTCAAGAGTTTTCCGTTTCCTCGTGTCTAGATTCAGTCATTTGTAATCTTATTTGGCCTGCACTTTACCAAGTGCTTAAGAAATATCACAATAATTTTAGCAATATCCCCAATGTCCTCGGACTTTCTTGAAATAAATCCCCTTTTCGATATTTCTTACGTCATGCTACCAAGCCCTGGCATCATGAGGAACGCCGTCTACAAGGCAGGGTGCTTCAGACGGTAGATGTTGGTCCGCCCAATAAATAACTGGTTGACACCCAAACGTCACTTCTCATACCCAGACCACGAGCCTGGAATAAAAAGCACAGCCTTAATAGTATACTTTTCACCCTGAGCATATGCCCACATTTATGCTACAGAAATTTAGTCTCCCCCTTCCAAAATCTTGAAATAACGTTGTTTTGTCAGTACCATGCTAGCATACAACGACAAACAGTCCCGTCAAGTGATGAAATGCGAGAGAATTAGGTTAAAATATTTTCCTAATATCATTTCACTCAAAATATTTACTCTTCACTCACTTCCCATACATTTTACTAACAGGGCAACGCCCACCCAAACATCACATGCTTTCCTACAGAGTTACCGTGGATGGTGATCAACGAGAGAAGCAGCTCATTACATATAGCATGGAAGTACTATCGGAGATGCATGGAGGCCCTACTTACAAAATGCATATACAACACTAACATTATTACAATTAAACCAAATTAAGGAAAACAAATTTCTTACCATCCAACGATGGCTCCCTGAACTCAACCGTCGACGTAGACCGGCCCTCCACAGTGGACTATGCGAAACTCCTCCAGGCAAAAATTGTTTAACTCTTACAGTGACGCCCTTGCTCACTTTATATTACAGAGAAACTATATTGCAAGGCAACTTTTTCAGCAAAATACACTTAGGACCTAGTCTGCCGTATCAGTATACGTTCTTACAATCGGTTTTGGCACCCAGAGAAGACTGAGATTTTTCTAGGAGAAAGCTTCTCTACCTACTACGATTCTCATTTCCATGCGAAAATATACAAATTAACTTAAAACATACAAAAGAACAAGCAAAGGTCAGCTCGGACTATCCTTTTAAAACCCAGCTGAGGAATTTCTCAGGCATTCTCAAATCTTACTGCCACGTCTAGATACTAAACAATGCAAAAGAAAGTACGGAAACCTCCATCAACCATGGACTTATCACTTGCTCTGCCTGGTAAAAGTATGGTAGAGTCAAATTTCCACATCACACTGTGACAGGTGGGAAAACTAGCATGTCCGATTTCACACCACCGCGATGTTCTCGGCTTCCGTAGTAGCTACTGTTGAGAGTTCAATCACTATCTGAAGAGTTCAGTGGCAGATTAGAGGGCGCATTGGTACTTATGTTTGACAGCCTATGTGTGGTGGACGGAAATAAACTAGTATAGAGTCTTGAACAAGACTCTGCAGGCAAGGTACTAAAGGAGGGCGACATAGCTTTAAAGGGAAAATTACTTCAGAGGGAAAGATATAATAAAACGCATTAAGACAACGGTAGCTATTGATTTTCTAAGGAAGCAAGAAGTTACTAGGTGATACCGCCCTCCCCCAGTGGCTAAGGGCTTGCCCAGTAGTCATCTGTACCATATGCAACTCGCATCCCTCGCCTTTAGCCAAGGATCCCTGCTCTCATAAGCGTACGAGGCGGGAGGCGGGAGGAGGGGGGATGTCCTCTTTCAATTCGGGCAAAAAAATAGTGGATCCATTAGGACAAATGAGACAGCAAAGAAATAAAATTATGCCTTTTTTGCAACCGACACAGCGGTATCAAAATTCAGGCAACTTGGTCCAAAATTCTAAAGTGGGGAGAAAATTATCCCTGCCAAAATATTGACCCCTGTACTCCTGTGCTTGCTCTGCAGCACCACTGTTTAACCGTGACAACTGAACCGAGCAACTTAGTTGGCGACTTCCTGAACCACTAAGTAAGTTCGATTCAGGAAGTCGTTACCCCGCTGAGCGGACGAAGTTTTTTCGTTCAGCTCATCGCTGCGAAAAAAATGTGAGGGGCGGTAGCCTAAAGGGGCGGCAGCCACAGAGGCGCATCGCAGTCTAGGAAGTCGTCTGCTTTGCTCGGTTCGGTTGTCAAGCAGTGGTGCAGAGCAGAGATCCCCTACCCCTCCAAGCCTTTGGGAAAGTGGGTAATTGCAGAGGCTGGGGATACGCTCATATGTCCGTCGGGTGGGGAGTTAAATGGCCGTTCCGGGAGCAAGATTGAGATCAATAAGTACTACACACGTGGTTCGTTACCCTCTAGCTCTGAGCACTAGTCGAAAAGAGAAGGCCGGGCTAATCTCGCTGGTGTTTATCCACAATCATGGTATAGAGTCCTCGATGAGCCATTTGACCAGGCTCAAACGTTAGGTTACATTGCGTAAGTTCGCTGTGTGTCCACAGTCCTCACATTACATGACTGAACCTTTTAGGATATTCACCTGCTGACACATCATCATAATCATTCCGAAAAATGCGTAGAAAAAGTGGTGGCCTAAGGATTTGTCCGTAGGGAGGGCAAAGCTCCCCGACTAGGGGCCAGCAACCCGTCTAGCTGTCCCGACAACGGCGAGCCGAAACTTTGGATATCAGTTGAAGAAAATCTGAACGTTTAGGGTTTTTTCCTAGAAAAGCTTGAAATTGGGGGTTTATTAATGAAAATTTGGACACTGGGGTTTTCAACTGAGACAATTCGAAAATTGGGGGAGGGGAAATTAAAGTGGAATGTGGCCTCCCGTGAGTCAGTTAATTTAGAGCAAAATCAACGGTGAACTGTCGGGCCACTAATCACCGTCGAGAAATACATACTTTATCATATCCGCTAAGGTTCCCCAACAAACTTGGAAAATTTCCCTTACATCCCCAGCCTTCCCCGACATTCCCCCTGTTCCAAGCTTGCCATATTGCACCACCCCTGCGTACAAATGTTTTTCATCATGATTCGTCATTGCACCTTTCAAGTTTGCCTCCCATTATAACCATGCACTTATTTTGTTGTTCAGTAATCGGTAAAATGCTTTTTAGTTTTGTCCTTGTAACGAACTTACTGGTACGGGCAAACCTGTCTGTTTTTAAAGTCCCACCTGAAAAGGCATAAGCAAAGTTTTACTGATATTTTTCGTCAGTACAAAATGATGTAGCATATAGCTGCACTGTGCAAATACTTTAGCTGCTGTTAATCATATAGTTGTTAATCATAAAGTTGTCCACTTTCTAACGTTTAATTCCATAGGCGTAGGAAGCTTTTCGAGACTAGGGGGCTGAACGTTGTTTCGGATCGCCGTCCTGGGGGAGAGGTTTAAGGAGAGGGGGTTCCCCCTCCTCTTTTGAAATTTTTTGGGTATTTGAGGGTCCTCAGATGCAATTTGTTGCAACATTTTGGCAGGGGCGGCGCGGGGGGTATTTCGATAGTGGGGCAAAGCATGAGATGAGTGATCGCCATCCTGGGGGAGGGGTCTAAGGGGAGGGGGTGTCCCCCTCCCCATTGGAAAATTTTTTATTAGTTTAAGGTTGCTTAGATGCAAAATGATGATGTCTTTGGTACATATTTTGAACTGATCATATATGGCTGGAAAGTTTATAATTTAGTAATTTTAATTTTTGTTTTTAGAAAGATGATTTTCTGGGGAGGGGTGTCCCCTCCCCTTTGAGAAATGTGTTATTAATTTAAGATTGCATAGATGCAAAATGGTGATATCTTTGGTATATTTTTTGAACTGATCATATATGGAAGAGAGTGTTCATAATTTATTGAATTTTATTTTTTGCATGGGGGGTAAGATGCTTTTCTGGGGAGGGGTCTAAGGGGAGGGGTGTCCCCTCCCCTTTGAGAAATTTTTATCAATTTAAGATTACTTAGATGCAAAATGGTGATGTCTTTGGTATTTTTGAGCTGATCATATATGGCTGAAAAGTGTGAATAATTTATTGAATTTTAAGTTTTGGTTTAGTGAAAGAGGACAGTAGCCTTTGTTGTCTAAGAGGAGGGTATGTAGTCAACAAACCTCCCGAAGTCCACCCCCTTGTGTATGGGTATGATTCACTCAAAAATACGTGCGTAGAGTCGACAGAAGCACGAACTTTTACGAATATTTTCGTTCATTAATATGTGCATTATAAACAGACAAAAGGGTAACTAAAGGCTGACAGACACCGGTATAGGGCCTCCTGGAAGCTCTGGACTAATTATATGGATCACATAGATACCTACCCCACCCCTCCTCTTCTCTTCTCTTCTTCTTTCTCCTTCGATTCCCCTTCTTCTCTTTCATTTTTATCCTTTTCTTCCTTTTTCCTGTTCTTTTCCTCCTCTCTCCCCCTGTTCTTGCAAATGATAGGAGGCGGTCTCCCCCTGAACCCTGTGACGCCGTCTCTAATTTTCTTTGCTCTTTTTTCTGATTGACTCAAGATTTCTTCATACATTAAAGATTGTGTTGTGTACGGCCATGCACCTACTATTTAAAATTCGTTTTCTATAAATTACTCAGTCGAGACAACACCAAAATAAAGCACAATAAGGAATAGGCATAGGTAGCTTTTCGAGACAGGGGGGCTGAACCTTGTTTCGGATCGCCGTCCTGGGGGAGGGGTCTAAGGGAAAGGGTGTCCCCCTCCCCTTTGGAAAATTTTTGGGTATTTGAGGGTCCTCAGATGCAATTTGGTGCAACATTTTGGGCAAATTTTAAGCAATTTTTTTACATTTTTTACTGAAGAGACAAATAAGGGGTTTTTGGCCTTGGATGTTGGGGGCAGAAGCATACTTCAGCCCCCCAGATTTTTGACTCCGGGTTAAGCCCCCAGCCCTCCGCTTCCTACTCTTATGCATAAGGGAGACATAATATTACTTCAAAGTTTAATTCATTTTATTAAATGTTTTTTAATATTTTATTGTCAAAATGTTCGTTAAGTCATGATACCCCCAATATATATGTTCACGTTCTAAACATTAAATGGTCACATGCTGGGAATGGAGAGACAGTAAATGTTTGAGATTGCCAAACATTACATAATCCGGACAGGGGGGAATACCCATAGACGTAAAGTTCACTTGGTCGAAGGTTCACTAAAGACCGAAGATTCCCCCGGACGAAAATATATTCCGAGTTACGGGTATAGGGGTTAGGGTTTTCATGGGCGGATCTAGGGGGAGACCGACCAGGCCCCGGCCCCGGCCCCCCCTTTTTGAAAATGTAAAAAAAATGAAAGGGAAAAAAGAGAGAGAGAAAAAAAAAACGGAAAGGAGAAGAGATAGAGAGAAGGACAGAGGGTGGAGTAATAGAGAATGAAGCTGGAATTAGCAACCTCGAAGCATGGGCGTCATAGCGCACAGCAGATTAGTTTGAACGTCGATTGGGACGTTCACACACATACTTACTTACTACACATGATTGAATACAATCAAAACGATACAATACCATCAGCCAATCGAAAAAACACCTTACGAGACAGTGAGCATCAGTTGGGATGGGCTGCTATCAAGCCTGGCAAGTGCCATTTCCGGCCATCTGGGATGTATTAAAACCTCAAATTTTCTTGGAACGCCCCACGCCAACCTAAGGTGGCGCTCCGATTAGAGAGTAAACGCAGTGGCGTACACGGGGGGGGGGGGAGATTGGGCCATCCCCTCACTGATGCCGATTTTTTTTTTAGTTCCTAAAAATACGTAAATTTTTTAACACAAATTTTACTTCAAAAGGTAGCATATGTAGCACCATATTGCATGTAAGGACACCTAATTTTTCAAAAATTTTCAAAGGGGAGGGGACACACCCCCTCCCTCAGGCCGGCGATCACACAACATACTGCATCTCCCCTCCCCCTCCCCGTGAGAGAAACCCTGGGTACGCCACTGAGTAAAACGGGATTGAAACTTGCAACCCTTGGACCAAAAGTTCCACCAGCTGAGCTAATCCGTCCTCACAGAGATGTGTTATAAAATAAAATGAAACGTTACATTTTGTTCACAAAAATTGCACTTCTTAATGGCTGCTATCAAGCCTGGCAAGTGCTATTTCTGGCCATCTGGGATGTATTAAAAGCTCAGATTTTCTTGGTGCGGCTTCGCGCAAACTCATGGTGACGCTCCGCTTAGATAGTAAACGGGAGCCCCGTCCCCTCCCAAACAAAAAATCCTAGCTACGCCACTGCAAGAGAATTAAAATGGGAAATCATGTGAATTACAAGGCCTTAGAAGTGTCTTTTCCGGCTATCTGGGATGTGTTTTTTCCAATTTTCTGGTATGTTATGCATAGGCGGCGGAAAGCGGGGGAACGGGGGCAGGACACGTCCCTCCCTAAAATTTTCAGTGAGGGGGACGTCCCTCCATAAGTAAATTCCTAAGGAGAAAAATGAGGAATTATAAATTAAGTAAAAATCAGCAATCAACAATTATATAACCATAATCAATGACAAAAAGATGACCAAATGCTGTTCTGTCAGTTAATTAATCCCTCGATTTTTCTCTGAACGACGTTAAGATTGGCCTACATTGCACGTCACCAACAAAATTTTATTTAGAAATATAGTGGTCGGAATCATTACAATACGGTCATTCAGTTTTGATACTATGTAAGGCCTACAACAGTACCATGATTACACTCCCTGGACGTACCCCCAAAACAATGACAGGGCTGTCAGGTCTCGTGCATTTTGGATCATTTTCACTTTCTCACTGAGTCCACGCAAAAGAAGAAATTAGGCAGGGAACATGCACGTGATAAAACGTACATTTACACCTACATGTCAATGCAAGGTACCTGGGTCCTGGCATCAAGTTGAGCTAAGATATGGGTCACAAATTTCTCAAGGAAGTCCCTCAATATTCACCAAGTTAGAACATGACTACTAAAGATCTGATTAGACGCCTTGAACAGGATGCGTTGTAGTAAGGCACTGTGCCTATGATAATTGATAACTGTCTTCTGTTAATAACTTGTGGAAAAATTAATGTGTTGAGAGTTGAGACATGAAATTATATGAAGCAGAAAATGCAAAAATAAGACATGGGAAGTGCTATTTCCGGCGATCTGGGAGGTCTATTTTATCAAAAATTTTCTTGTACGCTCCGCGCCAACCAATGGTGGCGCTCCGCTTAGATGGTATAGTGCCGACAATCACAGGTCCAACAACTTCGGCCCCCCCCCCTCCCTTTTCAGAAATCCTGGATCCGCCCCTGGTTTTGGTTAGATAGAGATTCATGGATCAGGCGTATCCCCAGATGCACAAATTAGCTGTCTGTATTTTTTGGTGTAACTTGCAATGGTACGCACCTTTTCTTTTTGCTCTGTGACACCATATGTGTCAGGTCTCACAATAACTTGGTGTTAGGGTATACTACTGCATTGTTTTAGCATTACTCTCGGTTCTTGTGCTCTTTTTGTTTGCGCGTTATGTATACTGGCCTTAGTGTTTATGTAATATTAAACCGGCATTCACGTAAACAATGGAGAAAACAGAAAACGCTATGGGTACGGGGATTGCAAGTTTCAGGTATTTTGTAACGACCAATTTAACTCATAGTGTGATAGATGGGTGACATACTGTAACACCTCACCCCACCCCTACAAAATTATGTGTCTTAAAACGTTTCTTAGACGATTTTATTTTTCGGTTGAAAAACCATAGGGGGCAAATGCCTGCCCTGCCCCCCCCCCCGTGGCGCCGCCCCTGCATTTTGGACAAACTTTAAGGAAAATTACTGCAAATGTTTTACATTTCTTACAGAAGAGACAAATAAGGGGTTTTTGCCCTTGGATCTTGGTGGCGGAAGCTTACTTCAGCCCCACACATTTTTGACTGGGGCTAACCCCCCCCTAGTCCCCTACTCCCCTAGCCCCCCCCCCCGCTTCCTACGGCCTTGTTTAATTCATTATTCGAAGAAGTCTAAACCCCTTCCCCTTCCCGAAACAAACGGAATAGATACAAATATCCACTGAGTTTCTTACTCTACAAGATAGACCTACACATGTGATTATGTATTCTGGGCAATGTTATGCAGCGGGTTGTAGCTTATCTGCCACGCAAAGCTTCTATTCCGTTACCTCCAAAAGTACAAGGACCAGTGGCGTGTGCAGGATTTCGAAGGTGGGGGGGCACAACCTGTGATTCCCCCGACTGACATGGAGGGGTGTGACAAGTGCACCGAAGGTGCACCACGAGCGCGAAGAGCGAGTTTGCACGCGTGGGGTGCAGGGGCCCGCGCCAGGGCCTCTGGTGGGGTCCAGGGGCAGAGCCCCGGTGGGGGTCCAGGGGGCGAAGCTCCTGCAACATAAGGTAATAAAACCGCCCTAAATTAGTTCTAGAGGCCTTATTGATCAGGTTTCGTTTGTTTCAGATTTTGTAAAATTCGATGTCAGTGACGGAGAGTTCAGGTTATCCTCTATGCGTTGAAAGCTGCAGTGTGCTACAATATGTGTCACATACATTGACAGGACTACGTTAAAGATCACGAGGCCAGTCAAGAAGGCTGCTCGAGATGATCGCAAAAGTTAACAGCACTGTTTCATCCTTAAACCTATATAGTTTACCATTACAGATGGTTAAAGTGACTAGCGCGAAGGGCGAAGGGAACTTAATGATAGTAGGCCTACCTGCACCATATGAGACAGATATTGATATTGATAGCATCCTGTCTGATTATTCACTGGAGGACAATTGGAAGAGCTCTATCCTTTGGTAACGACCAAAAAATGAAAAAAAAAATCTCTTCTAATGTCATTCTGTAGGCTACTTCTAAGTTTTGAGTGCCAGGGATGGCGCCAGGATTTGCCCGACAGGTGGCCAGACGGGCGGACGCAGCGACCTGAAGCCCCGACAGCCCCGATGCCGTCAAGGGGATGGTGAGGAGGGATCTGAAGAAAATCTGTGTGCTAAACCATGCCATTGCGGGACATATATTTTATAAAATGGGTGTATATACTAGAGGAACGTAGTTTCGGGGCTGATTTAATGTTTTCCCCAGAATCTAAAGTGTGAAATTGCAAAGCGAGCGAAAATTTTTTGGGTTATCTTTCACTAAAAAGATTCGGTATAATTATTAAAAGCTAATAAAGGTCAATTGTCCGGGCAGTTGGTCCCTATCGAGGATAACTTACATTGTACTTCTCTCCTCTTGTCACTATAACCGTACCGCACAACAGACCCAAGAGTACACTGACTGAATAACGTGAAATGAGGTGAAATTCCCAACTTTTACATAAATTCATGAATTCTACTTCTTCAGTTACTTGAAAAGGTGGAAATGGTTTGTATCATATTTAGCTATAAGTAACAGAACTGTGGAAGAGTGGGGAAAGCGTACCGGAAATCTTGGGTTTCATTGTAGAAATGACCCTTTGAAAGCCAAAATAAGTAAACAGATCATGGTTGGCGACAGAATTTTCAGAGGGCTGGGCCATGCCGGCCACCCCAAGCTTCGACAGCCCCTCTGTCAAAGAGGTGGTGACAAGGGAATATGACTTATTATCCCATGCCATTGCAGGGCATATTTTACATGATATCACTTAATACTTCATGAGCCAGTTGTGCACTTTATATAGTGTTCTTTCGAATCTGAAACTTGAATTTGCAAAGCGCGCGAAAATTTATGGTAGGCTTACACAAAAAAGATATGTGATCAAGAACATAAAGAAAACAAAAAAGAAAACTTTAGGGGTTCTAGACCATATCGGGGATAACTTACATATTATCGAAACACTTGGACTACCTATAAACCCGTGAGTCGCTCACAAACTGACCGTACCGCATGACACACATTGGAGAACAGTAACTAGGCTTAGCGACATGCGATGGAATTTTCGACCTCCACATGAACAGTGTTCTCTGCCTACATGTTTCGTGGTAAGGTTGGCAGGACATGTGCTTTCTAGCAATGTGGAATGGAACTGGAGTAACTATACCTGGGGTAACTATACAGCGCGCGTAGCGCGCCGAAAAATTTGGGTTCTTATTAGAAAAATTGTCCTCTCTCAGGCGCCATCGGGGACTGCCTGCATACTCTATCGTATCGATTAAGACTCCCCAATGGTACTCCCCGCCCCCACCTGGCGCCATCCCTGTTGAGTGCTCAGTGTCTCTTCAATCTTTTTCTCTTCCCCTAACCCTTAAATCCCCCGACTAAGAGATTTTCCCCCGACTGGCTTCAGAGGTGGGGGGGCCAGTGCCCCCCTGGCCCCCCCTTTGAACACGCTACTGACAAGGACTGAAATAGCCGCCCTTTTTGCTGGGTTCACCGTGCCTCGACGGCAGGTGTGGTGGTCCGTGTGTGGTACCGATACTTTTCGGGCAAGTCAGAAGACCAAAAGAAAAGTACGCCCCTTTTCAGGGTTACTCTGACAGTCTGTTCACCTGGATTCATATATAACGCAGCATAACTCTGGCTTAGCGCCTAGCCTACGTGATAAATTCATATGTATGGTACTTCACAGGCTTGCGTGCAAATTACACAAAATGGCACTCACAAGACTAGCAGTTTCTCTGGGTAGGCGTTCGTTCTCAACTTCTCTTGCGAGAACTGCAGGATACGGAGAAGGTGTTGGAAGTGTAAGTTAGGTTGATGAAGTTACATCACGAAAAATAATGAAAATATTTAGAGCTTATTTTACCCATTTGCTCAAGTCGTATGAATTATTCTAGGCTAGGCTCAGTTTTGCCAAATGCATGTTACTTGTTAGGATAGTGAAATGGCACACTTACGGAGTTGTGTAGGCCTAAGTGAGGTAAGGTGGTTACCATTACTTAGGCTAGTTTCCGGTCCCGTTTAGGCTAGTTTCCGGTCCCGTTAGTTACTTCCACGATGAAACTTTAGTTTCCACCCCCAAAACATTAGTTTCCTCCCCAAATTACAGGGGAGGAAACTAAAATTTCTCATGGTGTGGCTAATCTTTTAAAGATCCAACTTGGAACTCCAAGACTCCTTTTCAGTTTGAAATGATGTCCTCAGTAAAGGCCCATGTATGGCCGGTCGCAGAATTGCTCCCTATACACATTTCTGGATTGAACTTTTCAGAATTTATCAAATTGTACATCGAGTCTCTTCCATATACAGTATAATTATCCAAGTCTTTTGTACAGCATTGAAATAACCTCGCAAATGTTACACTTTACAGTAGGCCAAGGGCCTATTGGTGAATACACTTTTTTAATGTTTCACGCTAAATTGGTACACATACTGTAGGCTAACCCAGGGTGCATTCCATGCACTCCAGTCTGAAGATCTTCGGCATGGAGTTGGCATTTTCCTAATGTTTTGTATTGTTTTTCTTGGCGTAACTTCGGCGCGGGCCTGACTTGGAATGTACTGTAAATAGTCTAATACTCTCTTGATAATTATTTCTTTGACATTTTTATTTACACTTTGTAGAAATTTTGTCAATGTAGCCCCACTGTTTTTATTAAGAGGACTAGCGTATGTCATTTGTATCCTGTCTTGGCCAAGGCCTATTCATTTATATTGAGAATTTGAGGCATACACTTCACAAATCTTTCTTACAGTGTTACCGACCTACTCTACAGTATTTTGCAATTAAAATCATTACATTTCTTCTCATACAACAATTAGGCCTACAACACATATCAGGGGTCGAAATTCCCGCTGTTCCGCTGTTCCGAGAACAGTAGTTTTAATGCCGGAACAGTAACTTTTGAAAAGCCACTGTTCCGTGGAACAGTGTTTTCCCACAAGATGCAAATTGCAGATGTATGAATACACACACATCCTTATCTCTGATAAAGTAATCACACCGTGAATATAAGTAACCTCCGTAAATTTTGGCTTAAGTATGAAATGCAATCTCATTCCAGCGGTGATCAATTGAAGCTGGTTACACTTGCACGTGTTATTTCCCTATGCTGCATGGTAAACCTATATTGTGGAAACGCGCATACTGAAGCAACATTGTGGCAAAGGATAAGACGACTATTTCACGTAAATCTGCGGCGAGAAAATAACGTCAGTATGTGCACTCCCATACAGTATGTTGGAGAACCCACTCATTGCTTAGCTATAGCAATAAACTGCAATACAGTGTAACTTTTTTGCCATCACTCGAATCCCACTCGCCTTGCCTGCTGTGTTCTGCATCAATTCTGAGCATTTTTCGTCCAAAGTTGCGGGACACTGCATGAATGGAAGATTATATACTAACAATAAACTGAACAAAAAGAAAATCAGGACATCCCGCTGGTTAATCCCCATTGAATTTGAAAATTCATGCCCCCCCCCCCCACACATTTTGGTCCAGTCGGGCAGTCATATAACTTGAATGCATTAAACAGCAATTTGTACCTCAGTACGTGTGCACGTACCCTATGTATGCCGAGGTACTTCGGAACAGTAAAATCTGATCCGGAACAGTAGTTTTGGAAAAAGCGCTGTTCCGTGGAACAGCGGCAAGAAAATTCAATTTCGACCCCTGCATATTTCCTCATTTGAAATATGATTTTACACAGGGGAGGAAACTAACGTTTTTAAGGGAGGAAACTAACCTTTCGTAGGGGAGGAAACCAATGGGTCCGGAAACTAACGGACCCCAGGCAAAGCTATGCTAAACTGAGTGAAGTCAGCATACATAGGCCACAGTGCATTCCATGTCAGGCCCACGCCAAAGTTACGCCAAGAAAAACAATAGAAAACATAAAAAAAATGCCAACTCCACGCCGAAGATCTTTAGATTGGAGTGCATGGAATGCACCCTGGAGCATAGGGCAAGGCCCTATCAATATGCTGGTGGTACCATGAGTAAATCATTTAAATGGACAGAGGCCTATTTAGGGATAAGAACTAAAAACATGCAATAATGTGATTTAAACTTTCCAGAAATATTTTCCAGTGTGGCCTGCTCATTTCCCCATGTCACGCCTACGCTGAAGATCTTCGGCATAAGCTTTATTGCTAATGTGAATTGCAAGGCATAATGGGGTAAAAAAGGGAGCAACAGTGCCGAACTTTCAACATTACTAGGCCTGGCTGCTTCCTTTTCTCTCCCATCATGTCACATATGTGAAGGTTAGGTTAGGTTAGATGAGGTTTAACATCCCAGTTTCCAACCAATTGGTTCAAGTCGAGATGACCACGGCCTTTTTTCCAGTTGTGGCTCACTGGCTTGTTTTCCCTACTCCATTGTTTATGCTGAGCACCAAGCACAAAGGCAGTAGGTTCCATTTTTAAAGTCTTTGGTACCACCATATATGTGAAAGTGCATCGCATATTGAATAAGGCAGAGGGTACCCAGTCGTTTCACTCCCTTGCCAGTTTGTCCCGGTTGTTTCGCTCCCTTGCGAGTTCGCCCCAAAGTGGAAGTCGTTTCGCCCCCAAGTAACTACCAGTTCACCCCCTTGAGTTTACTAACATGCATTGTTTAGTTGTTAATTGTAAAAAAATTTCAAATGCAGTTGATAGTGTTTTTCGATTATATTTTTTTTACAACAGCAGCAACAAAATGGCATGAGTTGTGGAAATGAAAGTGATGAGGGGACTTGAACTGAAATACCGCTACCTACATAGGCCAAAATTCAATATACCAGCTCATTATGTATCACATCTCCTGCTGTGCTAGTTGAAGTTTCATGATTTCTTGCTGTTAAGTTTTGTTTGTGATTACATTTTCAACTTATTTAGATACACGTGTAATGAGATAGGTATAGTGGAAAACTGGTTTTTTTTTTATTTAAAGAATTGCATGGAATTATATTAAGTAAATTCTGACAAAAACCAGCACACACAGAATAAACTGTTGATCATACTCACATGTTCAATCAACTGAACTGACACTAACAACCAATCAGTTATCAAGTTGATGCGATAGTCTCTACCATGTCCAAAATAAATAAGGAACTACAACTCTTTTCAGCTAATTTGGTTGCATGGATTTCAATATTTGCATCAAAAGATGCAAAATGAGAGATGAAAAGACACAAAAATGCTGGAAATAACGAAGATATATTTGCCAATAAGTTAGGGGGCGAACTGGTAGGTCTTTGGGGGCAAATTGGTCATTGCTTGGGGATGAACTGGTTTTTTGGGGGCGAACTGGCAAGGGGGCAAAACGACCGTAAACCAGGCAGAGGGAACGAAAGTCGTAGAATACTGTCCATTGCCCCCCCCAATTTTTTTTTTTTTTTTATTAATGAATAAAAACCTCCTGGGCAGACATACACATTTCCATGTGCATTTTTTGTAAGAAAACATGATCTTGGACATCATTTCTGACGGTTTTTGCATAAATATACTGCCTCAAATCACTTCGACCAAATCCCACAATCCAATGTCCTCCTGTATTTGTGACCGACTAGGCCGACTTGACAAGAACACTCTGGATACACAAGGTATAGTATACAGTAGGGCCCAGAAAGAGCACACTGAAAATTGATTTGTATCAAAAAATAAAAAAAGGACTGGGGGATGAATGTTTTCAGATGTTAGTGATGAGAATCAAGTTAGTTCTTTATGTAGCCTTAAATTTCATCAGAATTCGCAATTAAAACGCTTTCTGAAAACAAAAACTTAAACTGTTGTCATCGTATATGCCTCATAAATACACAGCTTAAAACCATTCTCAGCTATGTACATCATTTCAGTACTGCGCATGTAACTTTTGTTTTGAATCTAATCTCGTATATGTACCACAGCATAGTCGGTCGTTTTGCCTGTATTGACCAGTGTTGCAAAATAATGAATAATGAAAAAAAGCCTCATGTGTTTTCTAAAATCACCCGGATGGTATTCTATGACTTTCACTCCCTTGGCCTTAGGCCTGGGCGATTATCAATATAGCTTACAGAGAAAGGGAATGAGGAGGTGTAGCGGCATGAGGAGTCACTTGAGTTGGCGTACAACTTACCTTTTGCTGATACATTTTGCACTGCAAAGTAGCATTAGGCTAAGTCAAAACTGCAGCTTACTTCCATATTATTCACATTGAGTCCTAAACAAATATATGATTAAAATAGCTGCAAAATAGGAAAGAATGTGTGTAAATTTTTGCTTTCAGTCATATGAATGGTCATTGTACAGCAGACAATGATATTTATACTGTGTAGTATAAATCACACCTGTGTTTGTTGGCGTGTGGAATGTGACTTTTTCGGCATGGGCTTTAAATGGAATGTGCCCTGGCTCATTTCTCTAGGAATGCTAATGTAGGCCTTGCCAAGGGTTGAGTGGACAGTATTCAACTCACTCAGAATTTATAAGTTCTGATAGGCCTAGGCCTACCTGTTATTCAAATAAAATATAAGATTAGTACCAGTATCTTGGTTTCTTTTGTTTGTCTCCTCATTTCCACATGAGAAATAGAAATAATTTCAGTCTGAAGTTTGATGGAACTTGAAGGGTAGCATCAGAACCTCTGACCCCAATATTCTAAACTCAACCTAGTGTGACTCTGAGCAACTGGTATTCAATTCATCCACCCAGAATTTGACCCCAGCATTTATTATTGTCAATTTATTGCCCTTAGTTCACAATAATAATTATTTAAAAACTTTAAGATTTGCATTGCTAATTCCATTAATTTCAAGGGTTATTAGTTATATTCCAAAGCCGTCAGTGACAGTGGTGTCACTGGTGTGAGAGGTGTTGTGTTGACTTTGTTACCATGTGAATAGGCCCAATTGTGATTACCTAAGCTACTTCAGTACTCCATTACTAGCTCAGTAAACTATTGTTGTTTACAACAAGTGGAGTGTAAAACATCAACAGTCTAGGGGAGACTAAAAGAAAAAAATCAGGTTTTTGTTCTTTTGGCTAATTCCAGCGTGACTGACGGGACAATTTCATGCAATTTTCTTTTTTGAAAAGCTTGCAGACAAAAATGTGCTTGGCTTAACCAGAAAAGTTATAATGTAAATTAACAAGAAAAAATCATATTCCAATTTGAAAAACACAGGCTGAATCCAAATCATTAAACAGCTGTATGGCTGCAGTTTGAAATCAGCGTGACTGATGGGACAAGAAAAAACCATCAGTTTTCAGAAAAAGTAGATTCATGTAGAATTCTATCTGTTCTCGAAAGAGATTAATTGGAAACTCTTCTTAAAATTAATCATTGGCACATAAACAACCAGGAAACATTAAATTCAATTTGATAAAATTTACAAATTGCAATATGTGGCTCATCAAAATCGTGACTGACGGGACGTTTTTGTCACATTTTTCTCAGCGTATTTGCAAGCTATTTTCAGGTCTTCAAAATGTATGTTCTTTTCTTAAAAGTAGTGAACAATGGAAAACAGTAGTTTTAATATCATTTGAATCAAGAAATAACTATTTTACTTAAATATTTTCTCACCTCCAATTCAGTAGAGGTGTTTGAGTAATAAACACCTCAGAGTATTGTAGAAATGAATCAGAAATGGAACATTGGACATTGTTTTCACAAATTTCTCTTCCCTATGCCAAACAGCATCTCTCTGTGGCTCAAATTTGTATGATGTATCACCTGCAAGTTTCAAGCACCGTTTATAGTATATACTGGTAATTTTTGACATCAAGAATCATACCATAATATTTGACCATGCCATACATCACTTCAGCCCGTGTTCCAGTTCCAGCATTGAGACGATCTTGCACAGAGGGTGATGTAAAGACATCATACACTAGGACATTACAACTGGCTTGCCTTTGGGGCTGGTATGGGACAGAAATAATCCCCTCCTTGAAACTGAATTAGGTGAGATTGTTGTCCTATTGAGCTGAAGTGAGAGGCAGTTTTCAGTGTGTATGGTGCCAATATGATTGGAAAGTAGTGGGCACTTTCTATTCCAGGAATGGAAGATATCTCCACACTATGTGGAAGTCCAGTTTGCTGAATTGGGATTTCATGTCATCTTGTGACATACTGTATAAATAACATTGATGAGGTTAGGACATACCACTCGGGCAACATTTGCATATTCCTCAGACGTGTTCATATCAAGTTTTCGAGCCAAGACACTTTCAGAAAACTGGTGCTAAAGAGACCCCCAATCGCATTGATACTGTACACCCTTTTCTGTGGGGAGTTATTAAAAAATCCCATGCAGTGGGTATCTCATTCCAAGTGATGCTGCATAACAAAAAGTTTTGAAGTGTTGTGCAGCTCCATCAGACTGCAGTTGTTGTATTTTTGTACCTTACACATCAGGATGATTCTTTTTAAATTTGTCAAGTATGGCCTGATTGAAGAGGTAGGCAGCATGTTTGTCATGACTTTTGAAGTCTGAAATAACTACATACGAATCTGAACATAATTCTTCCACCTTCCTATAGTACATCATACTACTATAAAGAGAGAGGATGAATTTTACTGGTTGGATATCATCTTGTTGTTTGTGTGTATAGTTTTTACTGAAATCAGTGTGAGTGAGGATCTGAGGGGCGAAACCAAACGTTTACTCCCGAAGGAGTTCTGCTCCCTGAAGGATCTACATCCCCAAGGGCAACTTCAACTGAACATGACCAACCTCACAACCTTCAGACCTTAACATCATGGGTCTGTCATGCAGGGTCCCATTCTTGACTGGCTGAAAAGACTATTGCACATATGATCTAGCTACAGTAAAAGACAGAGAAGTGTGCATTGTGTACAATGTAACTTGCTCAGTACAGATGTGTATAGAGTAGAGACAAGTGAAGCACTACAAAGGGAATATTTAAAAAGTATGTCATGGAATGAAGAAAAATGTACAATTTATTTTATTCTGGGATGTACAATTGAATTTTTTTATGTCATATGACATATTAAAATGTTGAAATTGATGCCATTGTGCATATATAATCATATTTGCCTCAAATTTTGAGCAGAAGTGACAGTCACAGAGTGAAAATGCATGTGACTGACGGGACAAATTGTGACTGACGGGACAGAATGTGACTGACGGGACGAATTTTGAAATTAAATATTTCTGTTATTAAATACCACTGAACTTTTTTTCTCAGGTTTTTATATGAGTCTAACTTACTAGAAGATAGATTGAACTTAAAATAAAAAATGTACAAATAAGTACAGAAAATAAACAACTTTCGTACGTTTTTTCGTGACTGACGGGACATTTCAACACCCAAACTTGAAATCTGTATTATACGTGTAATGTTTCTATTTGGGTGTAATTCATATCCTGCACTACAGTTAAGGTGCCAACATTGACGCTGAACTATTAATAAATTTCTTTGGTGCTTTTGTACTGTATCTCTTGGGATCGGTATTTTTGTACAAATTTGGGTTTCTCACAGCCCCCTCAGTCTTCCCAACTTCAAATTGCCATAAAAATACATGGAATTACAGCAGGCGCAAAGCGAAACTAGTTTCTGACATCTTAGACAGTCTACATTACAGGAAGAAAACAAATGGAAGCATTGAATAAACTTTAAAAATTTATGCAAGTGCAACATTTCTACGGAATTAGCCTTTTGTAATTTTTTGTAGTCTGCTCAAAAACTGCTAAAAATGCAGTTTGTTGTGACCTTTTATGTTTCTCCAGCCAGCGAAGTTAAAAAATAAAAAAAATGCCAGAATTTCGTGTTCTGGTGTTTAATATATGCCAATATGGCAACTCTGGTCTACTGTCTGTTTGTAAACAAAAGCATATGTACACTTCATATAGTCAGTGGTGTTGCCGGGGGGTGGGGGTGGCTACTGCTCTTTCCCCAAGTGAGATTTTAGGTACGGTATAAAAAAAACATGCACAAACACAGTTTATATATTGTTATGAACATAGGGACCCACTGTTATATCGTCAGTAGTCTATCATGGGGCTAAAATTGCACAAATGTTCTCAAAAGTGCAATTTTGTGGCATGCTACATGCGCATCTGTTGGTTGAGATATATGGGAAGTACAGCCTCATGGAGATATTTTATCAATATTGTTTAAACATCTGTTTCAACAGCTATGGGACTACTGTGGCCATGAATCCTCTCTTCTCAATACAAGTCTTAGATTTTGTGTTTGGAAAAATTGTGAAATTGTAAAAATTGGGATTTTCATTGCCTTAATCACTTTGCCTCCAATAAATTTGAAGATATTTAATAGAGATTTTTGTAGGCTCCCCCACTCGGGCACTGTTCCTGGACCCACCAGGGGCCCTACAGTGGGCCACAATGCCTACATTGGAGCACTGCCCATCATGTAAGTGCCTGCAGCAATGCTCAGTCAGGCATTTGGTGTGATCCTCTGGCAGACTGTTGTGCACCCCCACCCCTGTTTTGAAAAGACTGGCGGCAGGACTGCTCAAAATTAGCGTACTTGTTTTCATAACCACTCCTGACTGATGCCAGAAATGGCTTTGCTCCCAGTTTTTCCCCCTCAGTCTGCATATTTGTGTTTTGAAAGTTGGAAAGGAAATGAAAATCTCTTGTTTTGTGACAGCAAGGTTGACAGCTGTGCCTAATGTAGTCCACACTTTAGACCTGTATGCTGATTGCCAAAGCTCCCTATATTACAGTTTACTGTTTTACAGAAAACGGAAAAAATCACGGAAATTGGAGTAAAAATATGAGAATTAGCAGAGAAGAAAAACTTTAAAAATTGATAATAAATCTGCCTGTCAAAATACCTTGAAAATAAGTCAAACTGAAATAATTATCCTAGAATATTGAAAAGTCATCATAGAAAACTCATGAATTTTTGATTCCTTGCCGAAGGCAGGCAAGGAATCTATGCGATGGTGATGGCGTGTGTGTGTATGTGTGTGTGTATGTGTGTGTGTGCGTATGTATGTGTGTGTGACGCTGCTTGTAAACACTCTATCTCAAGAAAGGTAATCTTGGGGAACCTCATACTTGGCATGTGGATACCCTATATTGAGTAGATGATCCCTATTGTTTTTGGTGAAGCTCAAAGGTCATTTGGGGTCACGAGAGGTCAAATAGTGAACGCCATAGAAATTGCTTGTAAACACTCTATCTCAAGATGTGTAACTTCAAGGAATCTCATACTTGGCATGTGCATGGCCCATATCAGGAAGGTGATCCCTATCGTTTTTGGTAGAGGTCAAAGGTCATTTGGGGTCACCAGAGGTGAAAAGGGCCAAAATCGTCCAAGCACAATATCTTTGAATGTAGAACTTGGTTTAACTTGAAACTTGCTGTGTAGCTGGCTTTTATGTAGTACATATTTGTCCTAAAATTTCATGAAGATTAGAAGTCATTTGAGGTCAAAATTGGCATTTTCTTTAAAGGTCTTCATTCTACGGTAGCTGTGATGAACCATTCATATCAATAATGTGATAACGGTCTACGTATATTTACTACATGCTCTGTAAAACTTAACCATACCCCAAGGGCATCCGTATCCAGAAGATCATGATAGCTGTTAGCTGATGGTATTCAGCTCTCCCATTGGATAGTTGTCCTGACGTAGTGAGTCTCTCATGACGATAGGCCGAACTATCCAGTGGGAGGACCGGATTTCGAAGATGGGGGAAATCCCTTTATACAAGTGACGTCACCATCGCGACGACTAAACGTGATCATGTGCAAACGAAATTTTCGCAGAAAAATATTCCTTTTTTTAAACACATTTATCGGTCCAAATGAGTCGTCATACCACAGAAGTGCTGTACGGGCACGATTGGAAGATTGTTGTGAATTGATAACGGAGAATAAGGCATGAACAGCGTGATTCAGGCAGGCGAAGTTGGTACCGAAAGGCGAAAGGCTGTGAAGTGCGCTACCTTTCCACTATTATATGTACTGTATATAGCCTAAGATATAACTTACTCGTTTACTGTATAACGTTAGGACAGCCTGTGACTAACTGTTACTTGTTAGTGTTACTAAGTGCAAGTATCGTTAGAATGAAGGGTCTTACAAAGTTACATGTAGGCAGCTGGCTAATGATTTGTAGAAATCAGTTAGGCCAAGACCTGCCTACGAGTATAGCCTAGGCCCATACAGGAAAGTTCAAGAGTTTTCATGCAGATCTGTGGCAAATGAAATTGTATGCCGTACTGGCTTTGCCCGCTTTGGTGCACGATGGCGACGTCATTGGGGGGGGCATACTAAAGTGAATGTCGGTACTATAACAAACACTAATGTTAGCCTAGCCTACACCTTAAGCCAAGTACACAGTAGGCCTATGTCTGCAGTAACCAACAGTAATGTATTGTAGTGTCAGGCTGCAGGATTATGCTTTCTGAGACTGGGGTGTTAACAATAAGTTGGCGTGGCATAGGCCTAGTCCCCTGTAAGGTTTCACGGTACCGCTGAAATTTGGTACTGCCACAAATGGTACCGGTAATACCGCAATACTGGTTCCATTAGAGAAAATAGTCCAGTTTTTAACACAAAATACCTGCAAAAATGTTTAGATTCATCAGCTCAAAACTAAGCTTATTAAGTGATAGAGAGTCAGGGTTGTAGCTACTCTGGTCCGCGCCAGGTCAGTGAACCACAACAAAATTTTCTGCTAATATTTGTGGGTAGGCTACAACCCTAGTTCACATTTCATGCAGCAAATTTTTCATGCTTTGTGGCAAATCACAAAGACAGTAGGCCACATTCGATCTATCAACTCATAGGCCTACATAATGCATACGTAGTCGAGTACAGTCCATCGATTTGTGGACAGTATCGAACGGATACTTATGTAGTAAACTAGTAATATACAGTGCGTGCATGCAGTACCTACCCCTCTTTATGATACTAAAACACCTAAAAACAAGCACATGTGGGCCTACACCCTGTGTTTGTGTATATGCATTACACGGTAGGATGGTGTGAAATAGCCAAGTAGGCCTAGTTGCATGGCAGTACTGTGGGCTTCGAAGTTCCATTTATAGTTTGTTCTGTGAGAGACTTTGGTTAAGATTATGGCCTGGATGTGGCTAGGGATGTGGCAGCAATATTTATACTCTTCTTATTTAAGAGAAGTGAATACTTGACTCACAATAAGAACAAAAAGATTTGAGCATAGATAGCATTATTTGTCACTGCCATTCTCCCGACTGTTGGCTTCGGCCCGACTATGTACTATTGAAAATGGAATATTGGTACATGGATGTCAGTTAATGGTTCCTTGGACCCTTATTCGCAACATTCATGGAGTGGCTCCGCCATATGTTACCCTGGACTTGGCCCAACCTGTGTCCACTGTGGTGCTATGGTAGAAGGGAATAGAGCGCCAACTCTTCCCTTAAGGGTGCCATGATATTGCTAATGGGGTTTGTGGCAATTGTACAGTACTCCCCAGTTTATGTTTCGTTCAGTCGCAATTCCGGATAGCAGTCACTTGGTGGGGTCCTACTAATTTTAGCCCGGCTCGCCCTGTGCTACCTAAACTTAGCCTGGCTATACATGAGTGTACATTATAGAAGCATCGTAAATGTACGTAATGAGGTACGATAAAGTTGACTGCCTAAAGAACTTGGTGGCCGAAAAATACCTTTTCAATGTTGTATTTTGAAGGCAAAAGTATGATTTTATTTATATTTTTTTAACAAAAGTAATTACAGAATGAGTCAATGAGTCTGCATTGACAATATTAATTTTTATCAATCATAAATTTCAAAGATCATGTTCAGTGTTTTGGCAAAGTTACTGCAAAGTTTGCCGGGTCCATAGGCCTGCCTGGAGTGCCTCAGCTTGAATGGGCATCAACAGTTGAGTGACGGGCATGTTACTTTTGAAAGTGTAGGGGATTATTCTCCGCCCACTCGGCCACTTTTCTTTCCCGGCAGACGGAATCCTGTATGTGAAAATAACTAGAGGTACATTCGTAATCATACCGTAATTTCATTAGCTCTGACAACATGGGCGTCCAAGGTTGAGGCAAGGGGGGACACTTGCCCCCCTGGAAAATCAAAAACGAAGAAAAAATAACTAAACCTTCAAGACTACTTCTGTCAAATTTTGAAATGATCTCACACCATTTTGCATCTAGGCTCCTTGAAAAAGACAAAAACTTTTCAAAGGGGAGGGACGCCCCCTCCCCCAGGCCAGCGACAATCCTACTTTGATGTGACCCCTCAAAGTGGTTTCCCCCCAGCTACGGGCCTGCTAATCTGATCAATTAAAGTTTTTCCCCCATGATGTGACAACATAGCCTAACTTAACACATACAGTAATTGGCTTTTTTTTTTGGGGGGGGGGGGGGGACAAACTTGTTTAATATTACTATACGTGTGATTTACGTACCAATTTGCTGTTAATACGTTTGCTAAACAATTGAACTTCTTTACGGCGGTTGATTTGTACGTACATGGACAGCCGGGCTCTAATTAGTAGGACCGCTTGGTGCTGGGCTTCCAGTATGTTAGTAAATATCTGCACACTGTATACTATGCATAGTAATGTGTAGGCCTATACTTACGGAACCATTATGCTGCAAGCACATTTTGAGGAAGCTGTATGTTTTCATGTATAGTTTTTCATAAATACTGTTGTACTCCTCCATTGGTTAATAATATTTTCTATAATAGTTTAAAGCTTAGATGAGTTACAAATACAACGCAAAGCTGTTTTTGCAAACTTTTATTCTCCAAGTTAAAACAAACGTCACAAGGGTACTCATTAGCAACATAGGATAACATTAAAATTAACATTTCCGAGGTGAAATTTGTTATTGGAATGGTGAAAAATAATTATCAAATGCACGTTTCAGGTTTATAATTTAATATAAAAAATGCAAGGCAGTTATCCAATGGATGTGGTGTTTATAATTCAGTAATATTCCATTCAATTGTATTTTCAAAAAATATTTTCGCAGTACCATCGGGTACGGTTCTCATCGATACTTTGGTATCTTATGATGGGTGGTAACATATGGGTACCGGTATATACTTGTACTTACAAAAATACCGGTATACCGTGAAATATTAGTCCCATTGCATGACATAATTTGGCGTAATTCTGTGGCGTACATCATACAAACTTTTCAGTATGTATAGGCCTAGGCCTACTATGTGAATTTGAGAAAGGTGGAGACCAGACAAAGCTTTTGATTCCCTGACATAGAGGAATCTATGCAACGGTGATGCCATGTTAGCCGTATGTATGTGTGTGTCTGCTGTATGTATGTGTGTGTGTATGTGACACTTAGCTTGTAAACACTATCTCAAGAAGGGTAACCTCAAAACATGAGTTTAGGGAGAGAACGTCATTAGCAAACATGATTGGTGCTTCGAAGATTGCTTTTTAAGTTTCATTGGCAAGGAATCACTAAGCCTTTTGGCTTTCTGGTTACTTTCATGAAAAAGAAATGATGAAATGGTGGGACCAGTTAAGATTTGCATAGTCCATCTCCAAAGCATGCCCTAATTCAGGGGTGCCCAACCTTTTTTTGACCCAAGATCTACTTTTCAAGTAGCCAACCTCCCGAGATCACACAACATACACTGTCATACAGTTACACATAAAAACTTTAATTTTTCGTTTTTCCTACACCCCTCGCGGTCGGCTTGGGATCAGTCTGTGGTCTACCAGTAGACAGCAATTGACTGATTTGGTATTCCTGTCCAATTATTCTCAACCTTTACCTGCAGGACATGAGATTCAAAATGGAAACTGCAAACAAAATTCACATCACATAGCCTTTATCAATGTATTTATTTAGACACGATGCTCTGTGTCGAGAGCATGCGTAGTTCTGCAACCTTTGCATGATTGCATTTTTTTTCATCACCAGAATGTTCCATTCCAAATCAAGAATAAGTGGCGTATGCTGGCTGTCATGACGATCTTCTTTGGTTCTGGATTTGGAGCCCCCTTTGTATTAGTTAGACATCAACTGAAGAAGAAATAAACTAGAGGCCCTTGTTTGCATTTGCAGTTTTAATTATGAAGGTGAGAAAGCTGGAAGTAGATTTTTGTGATCAGTATTTCCTATCAGGCTTTGTTATAATTCTTTACTCTGAAGCTTGGATCTTGCATAACAATCATGATTTCATCTTGGTTAATTAAAGTCTTTTGACTCTGGATTAAAAGATATATGCAATGGCACATATGAAATTTGAAAGGATGTTTGAGATCATTTTTTATCATGAGAAATACTTTGGTTTAACCAACTCAGGAAGAATAACTGAAATGCTACTGAATAGTACAATAATATTTGGTCTTTTGTGCAGTACTTACAGCAAGTTCACATCTGCACAAGGACCTTATATTAAGGTACACCCTTGTCATCCCCCATCCAAATGGTTACATTATGTTCTTTATTAACCTTCAGTCAGGTCTTGAAGTGGCAACCTGCGGTGTCCTACAGCCTTAATTTGAGAAGTTGGATATTCATTTGGTTTTCTCATGACACAAAGGACAGCTTTCCATTTTATAAAGTGTAGCTGATATTTGTTTTCTGTATTTTCTCAGATACAAAGATGCAACGGATCATAGAATGCAGCTGGAGTCCCAAAGGCTGGCTTCCGATGATGTAACAGAGGACAGGCTGAAGATTCTAGTCAACTGCCTACTGTGAATGACTGCTCTCCAAACGATTTTCATCGCAGTGTTCACTGATATCATCTGGTTGAAAAGTTAATTTTTACAGCACAGTTATATGCTGTATTAATGAACTGTGCTTAAAGATGGAGAGGACATACAGCTTAACTTGAAACAAGTTTTATTGTTCCTTGTTTGATAAAATATTTTTGTCCCTTGCATAATTGCATCTTACAGAATATAGATTGAAGTATCAAGAATGGAAATTATTTGGCTATTTTGTATTTTTTTAGGGTAATTTTCAGGAAATGGTTTCTAGAAATAAAAACAATTTGAAGGACTTGTTCTTTTTATTCAAACCAGAGACACAAAACTCCCTTTACCCTTTCTACTCTAATTTTAATTTAAATTTTATATTTGTTAGTGAGAAAATGACTACAAGCAGCATAGAAGTGATTTTAAAAAGTGTTCAAGAAATAGCTGGTGAACTTTATAAAAGCGCACCTTATTTCAGGAATTTTTGGTTGGCAAAGTAGAAACTGTCTTTGGCCAGATTAGTTCATACCATGACAACATTAATTTCCGTGACAAGAAAGACTGCCATAAGAGAAGACCAAATTCTTAATGCATTTTTTTTAGGGTCAAAGAGGATTTTGGGAACAGAATGGGAGTGTTCAGGCTATTCAGTGGGGGGGAGGGCAGAAGTCTTAATTTTGAGGAAAGTACTGCAAAAAATATCACGGTAGTTTTTGAAGCAGGGATCTAAACCCCCAAACCACCCCTTTGATCCACTTCTTTTCTGCAACATTTCCAAAGGCTGCCTGTCAAATCGATTGTACATGGTAGCTAAAGTATCAAGGGCACCAATGTTCATTTGGCTGAGAACAGGGAGGCGATATTTGGTGGAGATCCATGGAAAACTTTAATTTATGCTAATCCAATTAGATTGACCTCAGAGTAGGGACAAAATCCTTTAATTGGGGATTATTGAACTTAAGGGTATTGAATTCCTTTGTCTAATACCTAGGCAGCTTCATTCATACCTACAGTGACCCCCAAAAAAAGATTATTAGGAAAAATGCTTTAATGTCTAACTAGTTGCCGACAGTCAAGTACGAAACACTTTTGTGACATTCAAAACTGTTGTTAGTTGTCAAGGAACCTAATGATGCTGGCTATAAACCAATGTTCATGATTTATGCAAGTGAGCAAAAGAAGTATAAGACTAAATTACGCTGCCAGATCTTGACTAATTTCTGCATTCCCTCCCATGATTTAAAAGACACACCCATATTGAGCAGGTTATAGTGAACTAGACAATTATGTTTTAAATATTGTCAAAATGCGCTGAAACCCTCAAATTAATTTACATCTTAAGTGACTGGCAAAATGTTAAGGCAAGGAGTAAATTTCCTGAACTGCTCTTCGAGATGTAGCAGACGATGTGCCCTACTTGTACTAAGTACCAAACACCTTTTAAGCCAGTGAGCCACAACTGGAAGAAAGGCCGTGGCCAGCTCAACTTGAACCAGTTGGTTGGAAACTGGGCCATTTAACCTCATCTAACTAACTAACCTTTTAAGCCTAATATTGAATTATCAAGAACAACACACAAAGGAGATAATTGTCAGCACCTGATAGGGTTCAAAGAAAATGTTACAATGGATGTCCATCTGATGTAACCTTCCTGGTTGGAGATAGACTGTAGGGTGTAAATCAGCTCCAGGATATATCTTTCATGAAGGAAAATTCAGTCCTAATTTTTATTAACATACTGGTAACCCAGGTGTACAAACTCGTGTATTTTTCTCTGCAATCACATGACTATCTTTACATTTCAGAATTTTCAACTTTACAAAAAGTAAGACCTTAGTTTTCCCTTGAAGTGCAGTATTGGCACTATACAAAATTGGGTCAGATACTTCAGCTCGGATGTTTTGAAGCAATGGTGGGGTCACTGCCAAGGTCCTTGAAATACTTAAGTCATTCATCTTCCCAGGGTTTGAATTAGGGTCGAGTTTTCCATTTACCATTAGGGCTAGTGAGTTTGTAGGTTCCTGGTCATGCAACAAAACTGGCTTACCCGACTTTCTCCATGTATATACTGTAGCCTGTCATAAAAATCAACTGGCCCACCAGGCCTGCTTATCAGTCTCACAGGGCTGGTATGAGACATTCTGGCCTCAAGGCTCTGGGCCACCAGTTTAATCAAAACCCTTTTTCTGACCATTTTTCGAGTAAGAACATTCCCCAAATCACATTTGAGCTGATGCAAATGTTCAAAGCAAGAAATAAGAGGGAGTGGAACTTACTTTTATGTTGACTTTGGGAAACTAGATAGCCTATAAAGTATGTGTGCTTGACTAAATAAAATAATTGGCTATTTAAAGAGGGATTTGCATCACCCCAAGTATGACTTTTACTTGGTGATAAGCCCCACCCATAATTGTCTTTACTGCTTCTCCTTGTGCACACACAAACATAGTTCACTGCTCAAGGCCACACCCTTTCTTATGAATGGTGGAAATCGAGGTAATTGCCTAAAATGAGTGTATGCACTCAAAATGATCTGGAAAACACTCTAGCCACAGTGAGTGATATTAGAATAGCAACTGTAGTATCAGTCCAACCAAGCAATATCTCAGTTGGCAGTTTTACCTCATTTGGTAGGTGTAGGTCCATACACACCCTCGATTTCCACCATGCAACACTACCTTTCACACATACACACCTACGTACCAACTGATCACAGCAAAAACGAGGTAGTTACTCTAATCGACTTGACAACACATCCAGCTACAGTAAATGGTCTAAATATGGCAACTACACCATTATTCTAACCAAGGAATTCCTTGATTGGCGGTAGTACCTCGTTTTGATAGTGTGTAACCTGACGAATTACCTCACTTTCCACCATTTGTCAACGCATCCTGGTGAGCATAAAAGACCCCATGTGTAATCAAAACATTCTCTGTGCATGCTGTGTAATATAAGCTGCTCTGCATCTTTTGAATTTTGTAACTCTGATGTCAATCAAAGAGTAGTCACCAATTGAGACTTTTGCTTACCCCTTTGTAAAAGTCATACTTGGGGTGATGCAAATCTGTCTTTAAGGGAGATATACAACTTATATAGACAGCACATACCAAAATCAAGCTTTAAGGGACAAAGGTATGGTTTTCTTGAAAAGCTAGAATGAAGATTCTAAAAGATTCCAGCAAGTTATTTGGACTCCTAATGCATCCCTTTGCAAATGGTGAGGTTTGGCAGTCACACTTAGAGACCATCCTTGTGCTGCCTGTGAGAGGATACCACAGTCCATAGTGGGAGACCAAGATCAATACGAGGATGATATAACTTTTGCGAGGATTCCAGCCTGTGAAAGTATAATCACTCCTTAGGACGAGCTTGACAGGACAACTGCCTCCTGGACAATAATTCCCAGGTGGACAACTTCCTCCAGGACAATTCTCCCTTGGACAATTGCACCTCCGACAACTCCCACCCATGAAAATTCCCCTCGGACTTGTCTTAACATGAAATTTGGAGTTGTCCCGGGTGGAAAAGTTTAAGGGGTAATTGCCCAGGTGCATGAGAATTGTCCAGTGGAAGGGGAAATTGCCTGGGAATGGAGACAATACCACAACCAGTGTCAAGAATGCACAACCTGCAGTGGCTGGGGTGGGTTAAGAAAGAGGCATAATTATGAGTGCAAAATGTCAAGTTTCAGCAATATTGTATCATTGGGAGGGAGGTCAGGGGCCGGAAAGGACCATTGTGAGGGAGGGGTGAGTATGCATATGCAGTTGTAGCCGATTTATTCTTTTTCAATAGTTCCACCATCCCTCTGAGCCAATATTGAGCTCAGAAGAGCTCAATGGCTCTAGCTGCTTCCGAGTGTCGAAATATACACATGCAGATTGTACAGATGAGGATTGTACACTGACTTGCAGACTTTGTCATGAGCTGCCAATTCAGTTTTACTGGCATCACTCACACTGTCCAGTCCATCCAGTAGGGTCCATGCCAGTCAAAAGTCTGGGGATGTGGTGGGGGGGGGGGGGAGAGGGAGGGAGAACAGTTATGAGAGAACATGAAAAATAATATGGATTTGTCCCAAACCTTCAAAAGCTGGGAGAAATATCAATCCCTCTTCCCTGCCTGTCGATGCCCATGGTTCCTTACAAGGGTGAAATCATAATTTTAGCAATTTATAATTACCTTGAATCATATCTTTGTACTTTTCATTTCCTATATTTGTCTCTTCCACTAAAAGATGTCCAGTTTCCCAAGTTTTGAATTATATTCTTGCCTTCTGGTCTGGATTTTATGCTTGTAAAAATTTCAATCAAAAGGAACAAATTGCAAATCTCCAGGTTTGAGGTATGTGAGCTTTTTGTACATAAACCAAAGGGGGTGTATCTACAAGTATGACCTTGATAGCAAAGATCAAAATCGAAGACAGAAGACCAGCAAAGTCTCAAAAACATAGACCTGTAAACCAAGACCCAAAATAGACATGTAAAACCTAGAAAATGAAGAGGCCAGGGTTGTATTGAACATGGAAAGATCTAGCCATTTTTGTAACTTTGGTCTTTTTACACCATAATAGGGCAATTTAGAACACGAAGACCCAAAAAGATGCGATTTTCCTGGTCTTCTATCTGCGTTTTCAAGGTCTTCATTATGGATACATGCACCCAATTACAAAGGGTGAAAAACAAGGTGCTGTATTATATTGCTCATTAAATGTCTTGCCTGGAGCATATACACCATGCACAGCCAGCCAGTCATACTGAACCAGAGTTGTCGGGAACATTGCAATGGACATCTGCTCCAGATCTATTATCAGGCCTGGAAGGAGAGGCCGGTAGCATCCAAGGGCCAATAATGGTCCTTTTTGAAAACAGTTATGGCTTCTTCATAATCTCTAATGGCATATATATTAAGGCATGCTCAAGTAAGAGTCAAAAAGCTATGGGAAAGGATGACCTGAATCTACTAACCCTGCTAGTATATTCACTTGCAACTTCCCTTTTGCTGAAAAGAGTTAATCTAAGCAAAACTGTTGCCTTAGATCACTCTTACCAAATTTTATTTTTGCTTGTGTCCTGTGACACTCACTTTTTTGAAAACTTTGAGAGAAACAAACATTTGTGCAGTGTCTTGAGGTCAACATAGTCCCTTTGATGATGACTGTAACTTTCAAACAACTGACACTACCAATGGGTAAATTTCACTAGATCAAAGATATGATAATTAATTAAACCAGCAATATGTTGTCAACTGGAATTTATTCAGGGAATTACCTTACAAAAGAAAATCATTAAAATCCTTAATTCTGAGGCAACATTCTAATTGTAAATCAAGTAAGCCTTGTCTTATCATACTGAAGGAAAAAACATATACATGTATGCAGTTCAAAATCTAGTAAAATCAAAATTCAGTGTTTCAAAGATGGTATGCGAGGATTTAGAAAACATCACAGTCAAAAAGTTCCTGTCTTGCTAAAATTGAATACAGTATGGATCTGATCAAGGCCTAATTAACACCACAGCTAAATTTGTCAGAAAGGTTTCTAACCTAAGAGCAAAATTTTTTGCATGGAAGTGTTACTACCACTGGTTACAAAAGGCTAGACAGAAACAAACATCTTCATCAGCTAAGGACTTATGAAGAACTTCCCTGTCATGGGTTTCAACAACAGTAAGGACGAGAAAAACTTTTGTTAAAGTACTTCACTATGCACTGTGTAGTTAGACAAGGTAGTTATACTAAAAGCTTTATGTATTGGATGAAGTTGAGCCAAGTTCTGAATCTGTGTGATGGGATTTGAATTGACAAGACCACTGCTGTTTCTAATTTACATTGCATTTTCTTTAAGCTAAAATTATGTTGAGAATAGATCCAGACAAACACCATTGGAAAAGGAAAATAGATTTTTGGTAAAAAGTAGACACTACAACTGCATACACTAATTGATCACATTGGCAAGAGACCACATCAGGGTGAAGAACATGCACTTGAGAACCACTACTACAGTCACAATGGGGAGGAAATAGTATGCTGCTTATAATTTCACCTATATTGGTATAACTGCATTCTGCAGCAGTGACAATCACCACAGAGGATTATAAGTCCTCACAAGGTTTCTTAGAATATTTACAGAATGTTGCAATCTTCGCAATTCTTTATGGCTCTAGTCCTTCTCGTTAATGACATTCTTGATACTAGGAAAGTTTATGACAACCAACAATCTGTCATAATTTGTTGCAACATAATACATTCATGTTCACGATTTAGCTATAATCAAAACACGTAAAAGGAATTTTCAAATTACAAATACTACTTCAAGAAGGTCATTATCACTACTGGTATTTCAAACCTTGTGCAGCAAAAAAGTCATTTTTCATTTGGTGAATAAAGCATAGAAAGCAGGGTCATTATGTTAACACTTAGTCCCTGGTGATGAATGGTCAAATATGTACATCAAACTGAAGATAAAAGAAGTCAGTTTAATAACGAGGCAAACCACTAAAGCGGCTATCTGGTTGCATGGGTCGCCTCTCCATACTAAATGAACTACCCCCTATTCCACCTGACATACTTGTGGTCATGGGGTTTGACATAAAGCTGCTGCCTGATCCTATACTGGTGGGCATACCTGATGGACCAGACGACCCCATACCACCCATAAATCCACCAGGAGGTGGTTGATTATTCATCATAGAACCTCCTAAAGGGGTAGACTGGGACAAACTAGAGATACTCATGGAGTTGGAACCTAACCCAATGGAGGAACTCCCTCCACTTCCACCCCAACGTTCTGTTTGACCTCTGAAGGAAGAGTCGATACCACCTTGGCCCCAGCTACCACCATCCTGTCGCCCACTACTTCCAGTTCCTAGCAAGCCAGATCCCAAACCCTGGCTACGACTGTCACCTATAAGAGGTCTCGTATCACCCCTGCTTCCTTGCCAAGAGCTGCTGTCTCTACCACTAGATGCTTGGGATGTAAAGTCTGCTGGCCTAGAATCTCTAGCATATGCTGATCTGTGGTCAGAAATTTCACGAGAAGACCTGGAATCTATGCCTCGTACCTCTATACGCCTGTCACCTGAGGCTGACTTCCAATCTCCACTTGCCGGTCTTCTGTTGTGATCTGTCTGAGACACTGGTTCCCTCTCCTTCCAGTCCCTCTGGTCACGAGTGATAGTAGCAGGACGATCTCTCCCACTTGAAGTAGTGGTAACACTCCTTCCCACATCCCTTGCCTTGTCAGGAGCCCGTTCTCGCTCTCTAAATGCATCTGATCGAGTTCCATAGTCACTCCTGGCCCTTCCTTGTTCTGGGAAGCGGTCACTCCTTTCTGCAATCTCTCGTCTCTCAGGTTCTCTGCCACGTACTTCTGCTCGGTCTCTTCTTGGTGAAACTCTAGTTGTAGTTTCATTTCTGGCACGTACAGGCTCCCTACTAGCTTCCTGGATCCTTCTCGTGGAGTCTGGTCTTCTTACAGGTTCCTCTCTACGGGAAACATCTCGTCGAACTGGTTCCTCTCTCCTTGCAGCACTTTCTCTTCTTGGGGGTGGTGACTCTCTCCGTCTAGCTGCTGGTTCCCTGCGTGTCTCTTCTGTTCTACGTTCCACTCTACGGACAGGTTCATCCCTTCTTGCCGGTTCTGCTCTCCTAGGTGCATCCCTAGTTCTCTCTTCTCTTCTTGGTGCATCTCTTCTATTTTCTGTACGTCTCTCATCTCTAAACCTTCCTTCATCACGCCTACTTCCTCTCCTGTCAGCATCATTTGTTCTGGAAGAGACATCCATCATGTTTCTGCCATCCATGTGAGTTACAAGGCCAGGTGACGTCATCATGCTGCCCTCTATGCCCATCCTTCTCTTCTGATCAGACATGTAAGGGTCCACTTCGTGCATGGGAAGACCTCTGGTTTCTAGAGTCCTTTTAAGCGCTCGTACATGTTCCTGCTCAATGCGTACCTGCATTCCTAGTGCTCTTTCTCTCTCTAACCTCTCTTGTTCTCTCTGGCGTTCTTGCTGCAGCTGCATCCTTTCTCTGTGCAATCTCTCTCTTTCAAGACGTTCCTGCTCTAAACGCATTCTCTCCAACTGAAGTTGCTCTCTTTCCCTTCTCAACCTGTCCTCTTCTTCTCTTGTCCTACGCCTCACAATCTCCCTTTCTCTTCTTAATGTCAATTGCCTCTCTCTCTCCCTTTCTCGCTCCCTTTCCCTTCTCCGCTCAATATCTCTCATGTCCCTTTCCCTCTGTCGGAGTCTCTCTTTGTCTCTCTGTTCTTTGATCTTCTCCAAAGAAAGAACCTCCTTCTTACTACTGTCCTTAGATTTGTCATCAGAACGACTGGTCTCCTTTTTTGGATCGGAGGCACTCTTCTTTTCATCTGGTTTGGTCGAAGAGGAAGGTGACTTGCCTAGATAGGGAACAACAGGATGGAAATGTTTTTCACAGTCTCTCATATTCAAAAAACCAGAATGCAAAAATGCATTGAGGTTTCGATGGTTTATGTTTTATTCCAAGTAATGCCATGTTATCCTATTTCTTTTAGTCACTGTTTAATTGTTGGAAAAATAGTTTTGTGTTCATACCTGATCTTGAGAACCCTTGGAAAATTTTGCATTTTGGCAACTGGTGACCAAATGACAATCTTGGAAATTCTTAGGATATTTTACTTTTTGACCTCTGGTGACCCAGATCAAGATCTTGGGAAATTTTGCTTTTTGACCTTTAGTGACCCCAGATAATGATCTTGGACGTTCTTGAGAAATTTTGCTTTTTGACCCTGGTGACCCAGATGACCTTTGACCCTGACTATAAAACAATAGGGTTCTTCCAATGATCTACACATTTAGTATAAAATTTATCCAAGCTTCCTACCTGGAGATATGATGTAAAGGTTTCAGAATTTCACCCCCGGTGACCCCAGATGACCTCCGACAGCAACCAAAAAAAAATATGATTCTTCTTCTCACATAACGCATCCACATACCAAGTATGAAATCTATCCAAGCTCCCTATCTTGAGATATTGTGTTAACAAGTTTTTCAGAATTTCACCCCCGGTGACCCCAAATGACCTTCGACAGCAACCAAAAACAAGTGGGTTCTTCTTCTCACCACAACACATCCACACACCAAGTATGAAATCTATCCACGCTTCCTAACTTACGATACCAAGTAAACAGGGTTTTCAGAGTTTGCTCCTGGTGAACCAGATGACCTTCAACCTCCATCAAATATGATAGGATATTTTCTCCTACCAATAAGGCATCTACATCCCAAGTATGAAATTTGTCCAAACTTCCAACCTTAAGGTATCATGTAAACTAGGTTTTCAGTGTTTGACCCTGGGTGATCCCAAATGACCTTTGACTTCCACCACAAACAATAGGCTTCTCACCATAATGCATCCACATACTAAGTATGAAATGTATTAAAGCTTCCTACCTTGAGATATTGTGTAAACAAGGTTTTCAGAGTTTGACCACCAGGTAACCCCAAATCACCTTTGAACCCCACCAAAAACAATAGGGTTATTCCTCTCACCATAACACATCTACATACTATCCATGAAATTTTTTGAAGCTGTCTATCTCGAGATATCATGGTACTATCTTGGAAAATTCGACTTCATAAATTAACAACTTTAAAAATATCGGAAACATCTACTTGTGTTGGAATGTCTAAGCAAGGGGCTTCTATGATTGAAAATTAAAATCAAAACCAGAATGTACTAGACAAAACATTGCAATCGAATTCTGGAATGTTCGATAAGTCAAATTTTGAGACTAGAAAGTCTGGGTTGCCGAAAGTCTTGAAATTCAGGTTTGTGTGCCCAACATACACAACGCATGCACTTAAGATCGAGACAAATTGTTCGTTCTAAGTTGAATTTTGATTGGTCATAATCCTTCATTTTCGAATCTCAAGGTTTTTGCATTCTCATTGTCACCCTCAACATAAACTGAAAGATTCTGATGCTCAAATCACTTCTTGAAAAGTACATGTGGGAATCTGTAACAATAAATTAAGATATCAAAACAATGCATAGAGACTGTCTAATATATGAAAGAATATTTGATATGCAGCTCAGTGCATGCAGGGCAGTCTGAATAGTTTTAAATTGACCCAATCGAGACTGGGAATTTTAAATTATGATCAATCATGAAGAAGCGATTCTCTTTCACATCCCAATGCATGCGAAGTGTTTTTCGGCACTTTGAAAAAGATATGACCAACGATCAGTATCACTGGTAGTTGCAGAAAGCGAGTCGCGTAGCGCCAATTCCAACAGCCCGCAGGAGCCTGCCAGAAAGCGTGTTTAATTTAGCAGCCAGGTATTTTTACGTGGGTGCTTTTCGTCTGGAAACTTGAAGCCTACTAGGCTATAGCATTTGATTTTGAGAGAATAAATTAGGATACTAAGTGTATTAAATCGCCAAAAATTACTACATTGAGTTCGGAAGGGAAAACTGGGGACCTTCCTTCCACTGTCAATGTTAAATGAATGAATTCACATCCATTGTTAAAATCAAACGGCAGTATGTGTAAGCAGGCCTACTGTGCAGTTGCGCCTGGTCAGAATAGGGTATTTACTGCAGCTCTACAGAAATGAAGGATCAACGTGTTCTTCATTGCTACAATGTCGTTCATATGGTGGCTGAGACATTGTACTAGGCTAATGTATTTGGCTCTAATTGGGCAGAGAGTTACCACGGGACTCCTAGGCGTACCTACCCCATCGTGATTTACGTATACTAATCGAATGTTTTAGCTTATTCAAAAATGCAAAATGCATTTCACTATAAACCCACCGTAGAGGAAAATCGGGTTCAATTCGAAAATTGCTTAAGTCTGGACAATAAAAGACACTTGCCAATTAAGTTTAAGTTTCTTTTTAAGATTCTGATCACTTTTTTATTTCTGTGTCTAATTCAAAAGGGTCCCTTGATGGAATTTTTATTATTTTATCTATTACTACGTTCTGCAGTTTGTGACATCTATTCTGCAAAGTCCTAGTCTGCAGTCTGCAAAACAGTACATCCGGCATGAACGTCCCGTTTACAAAAGTAAGCAGTCTGGAAATGCACATGTTCCTGTGCTTTAGGAAGCCATTTGAAAACAAACCTTGTTATCAAGACAATCGACCACTCACACCCAGTGGGCCTTTCAGGTTGATCAGATAACTAGCGTGTAATCTTGACATTTTACAGGCTTATTTGTGATCCAGGCAGGGCATCTTAATGACAAGTAAATTCACATGGAGAATCTAATCACAATTGTTATGATGCAAAATCCATGTGAATGCAGGGCAAGTTCCCAGGTAACAAACCTAGCTTTGAAAATTCAGACCTTCTGAACCCTTTGAATCGTTGAGATGGTGTTATTCCCTTCTAAATTGTTTTAAAAACGGTGAAAATCAAGTAGTTGGTAAGAAGCACGTCTTGAACATCCCTCTGAGTTACTGTTGTATTAGAGAAAATTGCCAATGACATTTTTGCCTCATATTATTCACTACTTGAAATCAGAATCATTACAAAAAAGAAAGACCAAGTCAACAGCCATTTTGAAACAGATTTTGATAACAGGATTAAGTCTATGTAAACGAAAGGACTGTCTGGTTGTATACTTAAACACACAGTCACAGACTTTGCTCAAGTTTCTAAGTCATTGTGTTTAAGAAACTATGTCACCAACTCACTGTACACAACAAATTGGCCAAACTGCTTGTTCCGCAACGTCGCACAGAGCTTAAGCGGCAAGAAGGCTCAAATACTTATAGCTAGTACTAGGAATTGCTTCTAGAATTGCCTAGAAGTAAACATTACAGCTACATACCACTACAGTCAAGACTCACTAAAAGTGGTACCAGCACTGTTTGAGTAACAATGCTTTGAAATGCCAAAGGGGAAAGAAAACTTATGCCACTCAAGTTTGTTTGAGTAACTGCTTTTACAAGTTTATTTACCTGTAATCGTAAAGTAATCCGCTTGAGTGAGTACAAGTACTAAAAATTGAGTACTAGTACAAGTATTTGACACTCCAGTAAGAGTACAACTGAGTACAAGTACTTCAACACTGGACAATGAGTAAGAGTACCAGTACTTGAAAAAAGTACTCAAGTAGTATGAATACCGAGTACTTTTCAAGTACTACAACACTGGTAAATATCCCCTTTGGAAAGAACAAGCCTCACCTTTGGATGCTGAGGATGATGAAGACTTGGCTTTGTCATCTTCTTTAGCAGAATCTGAACTTTTACTGGCATCTTTTGATGATGGTTTGTCATCCTTCTTTGCACTGCTCTCACTGGTCTTCTTGCTAGAGTCAGTTTTGTTGCTACTACTACTGCCACCGGTAGATGTCTTCTTCTCATCCTTGTCCTTGTCCTTGTCTTTGTCCTTCTCCTTGTCTTTATCCTTGTCTTTGTCCTTGTCTTTGTCTTCTTTTTTGGTTTCTTTTTTCTCCTCCTTTTTTTCCGTCGTTGAAGGCTTCTTCTCGGTAGATGCAGATGAGGCTGAAGTGCTGCTGCTGCTCCCACTGCCAGGTTTGCGAGATGAGCTTGGAACAGGGTCTGAACCAGCCTGTAAATATCAAAATTCTGTAACTGTACCTATCACTTTCCACACATGCTTCCTCTAAAATGGAAACAGGTTACTTCAAATTCACTTTTGACAGAGGAACCGAGAGCAACCATCTCCCTTTAAAGTCAGTACTTAAGGGGGGGTGTGCACACTCCTGAAAATGAGAAACTGTTCACTTGCTACAAAGCAGTGCATGTGTATGCAACATTTTCTCCAGCATTTTCACTAATGTGATACTGGTACACTTAACACAACTGCCGAAAGGTTGGTTTGTGACTCTGAAACATGACCCGTCTGTGGAATGTACATTGAATCAAGTTTCCCTGCAAACTGTTCACATAAGGGGTTAATCTATTCAAATACAATTACACTACATGAGCAAGCTTTTATGAAAGACAGAGGTTTTGCTTTTTATCCTCAGATGCTGTCAGCAGTTCAGCACCACTAAGCATTACTTGACAAAGAAGAACCATGTTCATAATGTGGTTACTTGTAATATGGGAATGGTATGAATTTTTCTGAAAATGACTTAAATTACAGCAGACAACAGAAATCTTTATGACAACTTTATAAACTGCTCCAATAGTTAAAGAAATCCACAGAGAATGTACTATGTTGTAATCAAGACAAAATGTACCTTTGGCAATAGAAGGGGGACGACAATGGGGATACTCGTGGGGAAGGGTGTATCCATACATGGGGGATCAATACATGGGGTAATAAATACTTGCAAATAAAGAATACAGTTCAATGTTTGGCTACAACAATGCTTCCACAGCAGCTTTTCATGAACTGCTTTTTTGCTAAGCTTACCCATTCCACATGAATGGTGCGCCCATGCAGCTCTGTCCTGTGCAAATGGTTAATGGCCTTAGCTGCTTCTGAACTGGAGGACATTGTCACAAAGCCATAACACTGGGCACCTGGGCTTCTAGCATTGGTAACTATCTTGGCCCCAAAGACCTGTAATGAATGCAAAGAGAATCTTCTAACCTGGTGGGAAAACATGTTTAAATCAGGGAGTTGTTAGGAAGGAGATACAGCAACCAAATCTGTCAGACAATATGTACTTGAAAATGATTTAATTCTTTTCAGGCACTGCCGTTTGATTGACAGGTCTCTTTGTTCCTATTTCCTCCTTTCTTTCCCTAGTGTGACGAATAACAACGAAAGGATAAAATTTTACATTTTTGCATGACGGCTGAACGCAAAGTGTATGAGTTCAATGTAAGGATTGACAAGTCGGAAATGAACATTGCTTCAAAGAGTCTAAAGTTTTAAATGCATAGATAAAGGAGGCCTGGACTAAGCTTACAGTACTTTCATTCATGCAAAACACAGTTTTTGAAAGGGATGAAAAGAAATGCAAGAACAGAGAATCCACTTAAATATTTCTGGACAGGGTTGTGAGCACCTAGTCAGACTTTCCCATTTAGTTTAAATACATACAACAGAAATATCACAGTAACCTTTTCTCTTCTGAAGCTCTCTGGACAAATATGAGTGGAACAACCATTTACATATTTAAATGTGCTCATAAAAAGAGAAAGGTGCTTTGTAAATGCTTTCCAAGGTGTAATGCAAAGCAAGAATAAAACTATTTTCCACTTTCTAGCCCATCTCCCAAACTACAAGAAAGTTTGATGTCAAAGTTCCTAGTATTTCCAAAGTCCTCACCATTCTCAAGCACTTCACTGAACTGAGTATGGATAGGAAGATCTGACCATAACAAAAAGAGTTGGTATGGTGCCGTGTAATTTCTAATCACCTTACAAGAAAGTAACCTAGTAGTTGACCTACCTTTCCATACTTGCTGAAAGCAGCCTTCAGATCTGCTGCTCGGGTGCTCTTGGACAAGTTGCTGACCCACAGGTTGCGGCTATTTCCAGGGCGGGATGAAGATGAGGAACTTTTCCGATCTGTTAATGGCAAAGAGGAAATAGTAAGTTTTGATGTGAAGAGAAATTTCATTTTACCACAATAAAACTGAAGTGACACCATTAAATATCAACAGAGAGCACATTTCTGTTCTCAAATTTTCACATACATCCTATGTACCAAGAAGTACCCACAAACTAACACAAAATATTTTCAATTTTCAAGTAGGTGATGAGTATTAATGCAACAACAAAATCAAATTGCCCCTTCATGGCTTCAACTCGTTCACCTTTACTGATACATCAGGTACCAGACATGTCATACCCCAATGGGTTAACCCATTTTTTAAACATCCCATATTTCTTAGACAATGCAACTGGTAGATGTATTGTGATTTACTTCCTTTGTTACACTGTTTTCTCCTTGCTAACATTGTTATGTGATAATATATACCACATTCTTCCTTGTCAGTTTCTAAACTGTAATTTGAAAATGTACCATGCAGGGCTCGAAATAACTGGCAGATTTAAGTGCTCAAAGTAACCAAAACCATGGAACACCCTCGAAATCTTTTCAAAATGAAAAATTTATCTTACCTTTATCATTTGATGAAGATGAAGTTGAAGTTGGCCTGCTTGAAGATGTACCAGAGCTATAAGGAGAGAATCCATTAAAATCATGTATAATTCATGTAGTACAAAGATGTCACAATGCCTATTAATGGCATTGGAACTAAATGACATTATTATTTACTAAATATCTTTAAAAAGCTTGTCAACATTCTCTTTCAAAACAAATCACCACAATGACAATTTGTTGCTCCTGCAACTCCTTTGGGACGAACTGGCATTTAGCCTGGTGATACTGCTAGAAAACTTGCTTTTAGACATTTCAAGGTTCTCCACACAGGTTTGGGCTTCAAGCTCAGCTATAAATGCATTCATACCTTGACATGGTGTAACCAGCATCATCAAAAAAGATGTTTCAGGCCAACTTTCTTAATCTTTCAATTTATATCCTTACTCCATCAGTAGCTTTCACTGAATTGTGCACATTTACTGCAAGATTTGCCAGGTCAGTCCATTTGCCTGTCATCCATACCTACCGAAGAATTTCCAGTGCAACCACAAATGTAACTGACATGTACACACAACTCACCATCCTCTTTTGATAAATCCACCAACTTTCTTGCATGAAAATAAAGCACAAAATTGTCTGAAACCTCAGTGGAACTGTTCACCTGCACTGCAAACTTACAAGCAACATAATTCTTGCTTACCATGGATTCTCCACGATGAAAAATACTGTCCAAGTCTCTCAATAATCCCATACCCCAGAAAATGACACACTACAAAAAGTTAAAAATTGCATAACTATTTTGGACCATGATAGCTGATAATCCAAGGGTTGCCCCATCAGCCTGCCACTGGATGTTAGCCAATTAATGGGTACATGCATTTCTGAGGGAGACTGTGTGATTCTCTGACTCTGAGAAGTCAATACTCTTGCTGCTTTCAGTGCCCCTGCTTGACAGGCCTGACGAGCCAATACCAGCCAAAGGAAACACTGTTGCAAAGAACTTTTGGCCTGGTCATCATAACCCTGACCATTCAGTCGTGAGTTAACTCCTAAGGAGAGCATCTGACCTGATCTGTGCATGGCCTCTATAATGCATCAACTTTTCCCTGAAAGGCCAGTACAAGGCATCAACCTTTTCCACTTGCTGTTCTGTAAACGATGGGCAAAACTGCTCAGAGCATTTCAAAGATCTTCTTTTATACTCACATTTCTTTTCCTGGATACTGGTACTTTCCAAAGCTTGGAATTGGTAGGAAAACTTAACTTTTACAGCAAAAATAAAAAGACAAGGAAAAAAGCCACAACAGCAGGTGCCAAAACTGAGCAGTCTTAAATGGGATTTCTCTGACATCAGCAAAATGATGAAGAAATGTCTGATTCTTTGCATTTTATAATTTCACAACCAACATTTTCTCTTAACTTAGAAAGTAAGACATGAAGAGAAACAAACCTTCTCCTGGTGGAGGAACTACTGGTAGAGGGAGATTTCTTATCTGATGATGAAGACTTGTCATCACTCTTCTTTTCTTCCTCCTTAACATCTGTCTTCTCAATGTCCTTGGTGCTACTTTTGTTGTCTTTTGGTACATCTTTTTTGGCCGTCTCCTCCTCTTTAGTGGGCTCTTCTTCTTTCTTTTTCTCTTCTTCCACCTTGCTCTCATCATTCTCTTTTGGAGGTACCTCTGGTTCTGGCTCAGCCTCTTGCTCAGGAGGTGGATTGTCAGGTCCAGTCAACTCTGCATCTAGCTCTAGGAGGGATGGCTCATCTACATAAACTTCTAAGGACTCCCCATCATCAGCCTTCTCTGCCTCTCCAGGTTTGGGAGTTGGTTCTTTTGTGACTTCTTTTGGAGTTGGACTCTTTAATTTACCTTTAGGGGTCTTATCAACTTCTTTATCATCTACCTCCATCTTTTCTTCAACTTCTGTGACTGATTTGGCACTGTCTTCTGCAAGTGGTGTATTGTAATACGTCATTATCAACATTATTTATATCAAACCACCGCACCACACACCTGTCACTTCCCTAAAAAGCTCATAGAATACTATTAAACACTCTTAATTACCATAAACACATACAGTTTAAAGAGAAGTGATATCTGTGCTGCCCTATGCCTTGGGAAGAAGTGGTCAGACATGATTACCTTTTGAGAGAGACTTTCGTGGAAATGGTTGGAAGGAGTTGATTGGTTCGTTCGTTGTCCAGTATTTCCAAATTGATGTTAAAGGTGTGATGGCATATTGAGATTTCCAACTGGACTTCACAATCGTTTAGCTATTCCCACGCCTGAACATTTCTGAAGCATCTTTCCCTGGAGAAATCTTTCTGGTCTTAGAATATATAAATGATACAATGCTTTCATGGTACTTGGTAAGTTTCTCATAGCAAGTGGCTTCATTTTTAACCTTGAGTATAGGGTTCTCTGGATTTACCACATTGGAAAAGATCTGCACAAAAGGATGTCACCAACCACACAGTTCCCTTTGAGGTGGCAAAAGGTTCAGTTCTCATTCCCTGATTACTACTTACGGCTTCAAAGGAAAACAGGTACTTGAAAAGTTCAGCAATGCCCATCAGGTGAAATCATCCTTCCAAATCTACCAAGCTGGTGGGTGCTCTAGATCAGGTAACTCTGCAGGACCCTGCTGATAGGAGTTATGTGTGTTAACCGATGAATGGAGTACTGTGACTACCTTCCTTATATGATCACCACTGTTTCTGTGCAAATTACTTTTTGGATGAAGTTCTCCACTGATATATTGAATGATGGTCTTGATGCCAGGAGAGCTCATCTTTGCACTGGATGGATCCTGGGTGTCGATATTATTCACGAGGAAGAGAAACACTCTAGCAAACAGGCTGCCTCAATGTAAAAGCTGGCTTTTTAAGTCAGTGTTCTTAAAATGTGTCTCCACATGGACCACTCCCCCTTTCTTTGTTCTCACTGAAACCTCTTGATGATATTCCTATGGTGGTATCTTGGTTCCATGCCTCTTAATTAAGTTGCCTCTTGTATTCTCTCTCCTCACTAGTCTGTTCACCATCCTCCAGAAGTAACTTCCATCTTCATCGTAGCCCTCCTGGTACCATAACCAACTCCTCTCAATCACTCTGACCACATTCTTTTCCCATCCTCTCTCTTCTTGTAACAGTTTCTGCAAACCCACCCCTCCTAACTCATCTTCTTCAGAAGGGAACCACGTCCTCACAACTCACATACTTTATAGGGGACACAACAAACCCTACTTTCTACCAACAGATCTCAAAACTGCTAATCATTTATGTACTTTGATTAGCACCATTACTATACACTAACATGCCTGTCCTTTTATCCTGCCTTGGTATAAGACACACCATTCCTCCTACTCCACTGCTACGAAGGGGTATGCATAAAGGACCCTCTGAAAAATTCTCTACCAGATAAAACCTAACAGATGTCACTTCTTTTCATCCAAACTTACTCCTCATCCCAAGCATGCACAAATGGCTTATATTCTGCAGGGAGTTTCTTTGTATGCACTGGTACATGCAATGTGACACATTGGCAAACTTTTGGAAGGCTACTTTGGAACCTGGCCCATGCAGTACCCCATTTACCTGACTCTTATACTTTACCTTTCTCCTCCTCTTCTTTCTTCATCTCCTGCAAAAATTACAGAAACAGTCAACAATATTAAAATAATTTGTACAGACAGAAAAATTTACAGGTACCAAATAACAATAACAATAGCAATAGCAATAGCAATAGCAATAACAATAACAATAATAATAATAATAACCAGAAAGCCAAAAGGCTTAGTGATTCCTTGCCATATTGATATATTGTAACAAACATGAATCACCCACATGACAACCTGAGATCCCTCACAGTTATCCTACTTGAGATATCATGTTAATACAGTCAAACGCTTTTGAAATCTTGCGACCCAAAATGACCTACATGCTAAATATTAACAATCCACAGGCCAAGTATGTGATCCCTCACAGTTATCCTCCTTGAAATATGTTTACTAGCTCTTGACCTTTTGTGACCTTAAGTAACCTTTGACCTGCATGAAAAATAGTAGGGATCATCTACTCAATATGAACAATCCACATATCAAGTGTGAGATCCCTCACAGTTATCCTTCTTGAGATATTGTGTTTACAAGGTTTTGACCTTTTGGCCTCTGGTGACCCAAAGGACCTTTGACCTGCACCGAAAATAATAGAGATGATCTACTCAATATGGGCAATACACCAGCTAAGTATGAGATCCCTAACAGTTACCCTTCTTGAGATATCATTGTAACAATGTTTTGACCTTTTGATCTCTGGTGACCCCACATGACCTTTGACCTCTGCCAAAAATAATAGGGATCATCTACTCAATATGGGCAATCCATGTGCTAACTATGAGATCCCTCAGTCACCCTTCTGAGGATATCGTGTTTACAATGTCTTGACCTTTTGACCTCTGGTCAGGGCTGGTCATGAAAATTTTTCAGGAGGGCAAGCGACTGCCCGCCTTACTTGAGATGTTGTGCTTCTAGGCGGGCAATTAGTTGCCCACCTAAGATTTCAGGCGGGCAGTTGTGTAAATATACAAGTTTCATTTAAATTTATCATTCTCTTCAGTTTACGCTGTCCCCCCCCCCCCCCCCCGGTGTCCCTCCCTGTGTTCTACCCAGTTCCCAACAGGGCATATATGCGACACACTGCCAACAAACAGTGGGGCCATATGTTTTCTGACATCATATAAATCAGTGAAGAAATGAAAATGACTGCATCTCAACTTGCCACAAAACCCCCATCAGCAACATCATGGCGCCCTTCAGGGTAGAGTTGGCGCTCTATTCCCTTCTACCATATGCACCACTGTGGACACAAAGCAGGCCAAGTCCAGGGTAACATATGGCGGAGTCACTCCATGGATGCATGCCAATAGGGGTCCAAGGAACCATTAACTGACATCCATGTACCAATATTCCTTCTTCCATGGCACATAGTTGGGCCGAAGCCTACAGTCGGGAAAATGGCAGTGACAAGTTAAATCTCAAAGCTTTTTTTGTCCTTCTGTTGAGTTATGCCTCAGGGTCTGAATTTAAGTATTGGGCATCAGGGGTAAAATAAAAAAAAAAAAATGCCACTCCAGGCCCACAGGATTTTGCTGGCGAGCCATATTTTGAAGGACCCAGGATAATTTTGAATTGGTGAATTGCAGTTTGTTTGCCTAATATAAAACTTGTGTTTGCAAGGGTACAAAAACGTAGTAACCCGGGTACCCGATCACCATATCCATTAGATACCGATAACCGATATAATAAAGTAAAGCAGCAATTTTGTAAGGCACGTAATGACACTTGCCTGATTTTTCACCTGTCTCGGAGTGGTAGTTACCACATGTTCAAGAAGACTAAAATTCTCACAACGAAATCGTGTCGTTTCAAATAGAAAATTAACAATACGAGAAACCTGATAAAAACAGGCAATTAATAAATGCAGTACTTCGTAAGGCCTCTATCTATCTACTGCATTGAATTTTGGGGCGTTTTCCGACTCAAAAAACAAGCTTAACTCGAAGCTGTCTAGGTTATACCAATTTAAACATGTCAACCAATCAGAGCCTTCAGAAGTAAGTATTCTCTTACACGTCCGAAATTACAGAATGTAAACAAATGACGTCACGCTAGTGAAATTTGCTACTACAGGGTGTACACATTATCACTGACAGCTTCGTGCGTTCTTACGTAGCTATCCTTGTGTTGACATCCGGGCTACTCACATTAGCTTGCACATGGAGTTTTGCAATTTTTACGATCGTCATTTTGGTGCAAACGAACGTTAGATACAACAGCACAGTTAATTTTGAAACTTTTCTTTAATATTTACAGCGTTATTATAGTCGTATCTAGGTCGTTTACACATGGCAGGAAGATGTTGATTTGCACACTAGTGACACGTTTGAACGTTGGGCGAGGTTTTTTATGTTCTTTTTGGCATACTCAAGGAGGCATGCCGTATTGAACTGAAGGAACAGCATTGCGTAGTATAATATGTACTGTACATGCAGGGCTTTGCAGCACGCCGAACATTATCGCAACTTGCAATGGGTCGGGGCGGCGTGTCTAGTATGCAAGCTACTGTAGCCTGCTACTACGTAATTTACTGTGTACAGTACAAGGATCGTAAGAAACAACGTTGCTTCGAACTCGACGATTCGTGTTCATGAGGCTGTCAGTGCAGCACGCGCTAAGTTGCCGAATATTATCGGGGAAAAAATTCTTAATTTTTGGAGGTCTTTTAAATGTACTAATGTAAATATATTCGGATGTTTTTAGCAATGCTCTTTCACACGGGCGATCTATTTCTCAAGGTGGGCTATTTGTTGCCCACCACACAATTTAAGGCGGGCATTTTGATGCCCGCCTTGGGAAGTATTTTTGCTTCCAAGCCGGGCGATAAGGCGGGCCCGGGCGATCGCCCGGGTCATATGACCAGCCCTGCCTCTGGTGACCCCACATGACCTTTTCCCTCCACCAAAAACAATAGGGATCATCTACCCAATATGGGAAATCTAAATGCTAAGTATGAGATCCCTCACAGTTGCCCTTCTTGAGATACAGTGTTTACAACATTTTGACTTTTTGACCTCTGGTAACCCCAAATGACCATTGACCTCCACCAAAAAAGGGGTTATCTATACTCAATATGGGCAATGCACATGCTAAGTATGAGATCCCTCACAGTTACCCTTCTTGAAATATTATGTTTACAAGGTTTTGACCTTTTGACCACTAGTGATCCCAAATGACCTTTGACCTCCACCAAAAACAATAGGGATCATCTACTCAATACAGACAGTCCACATGGTAAGTATGAGATCCCTCACAGTTATCCTTCTGAAGATATCGTTTTTACAAGGTTTTTTGAAGTTTTGACCTCTGATGACCCCAAATGACCTTTGACCTCCACCAAAAATAATAGGAATTATGTACTGAATATGGGCAATCCACATGCTAAGTATGAGATGACTCACAGTTATCCTCCTTGAGATATAGTGTTAACGGTGTTTTGACCTTTTGACCACTTGTGACCCCAAATGACCTTTGACCTCCACCAAAAACAATAGGGATCATCTACTCAATATGGATAATCCACATGCTAAGTATGAGATCCCTCACAGCTACCCTTCTTGAGATAACATGTTTACAAGGTTTTGACGTTTTGACTTCTGATGACCCCAAATGACCTTTGACCTCCACCAAAAATAATAGGAGTCATCTAATCAGTATGGGTAATCCACATGCTACTTATGAGATCCCTCACAGTTATCCTTATTGAGATATAGTGTTTACAATGTTTTGACCTTTTGACCACTGGTGACTCCAAATGACCTTTGACCTCCACCAAAAACAATAGGGATCATCTACTCAATATAGACAATCCACATGCTAAGTATGAGATCCCTCACAGCTACCCTTCTTGAGATAACATGTTTACAAGGTTTTGACGTTTTGACCTCTGATGACCCCAAATGACCTTTGACCTCCACCAAAAATACTAGCAGTCATCTAATCAGTATGGGCAATCCACATGCCAAGTATGAGATCCGTCACAGTTACCCTTCTTGAAATATATTGTATAAATGTTTTTGACGTTTTGGCCTCTGGTGACCCCACATGACCTTTGACCTCCACCGAAAAAATATGGATCATTTACTCAATATGGGCAATCCACATGGTAAGTATGACATCCCTCACATTTACCCTTCTGGAGATATCGTGCTTACAAGCAATTCCCAAGGTATTTACCATTCGACCTCTTGTGACCCCAATGACCTTTGACCTCCACCAAAACGAAAAAGGGATCATCTACTCAACGTGGGCAACCTACCTGCCAAGTATGAGATCCCTCGGAGTAAAACCTTCTTGAGATATCGTGTTTACAAGGTTTTGACCTCTTGTGACCCCAAATGACCTTTGATCTCCACCAAAATAATAGGATCATCTACTTAATATGACCAACCCACACACCAAGTATGAGCTCAGTCACAGTTACCCTTCTTGAGATATCGTGTTTACAAGCAAAGCGTCACACACACACACATACATACATACACACACACATACACACACACACACACGACATCACCATCGCATAGATTCCTTCTGCCTTTGGCAAGGAATAATAATAATAATAATAATAATAATAATAATAATAATAATAATAATAATAATAATAATAATAATAATAATAATAATAATAATAATAATAATAATAATAATAATAATAATATAATAATAATAATATAATAATATAATAATAATAATAATAATAATAATAATAATAATAATAATAATAATATAATAATAATAATAATAATAATAATAATAATAATAATAATAATAATAATAATAATAATAATAATAATAATAATAATAATAATAATAATAATAATAATAATAATAATAATAATAATAATAATAATAATAATAATAATATAATAATAATAATAATAATAATAATAATAATAATAATAATAATAATAATAATAATAATAATAATAATAATAATAATAATAATAATAATAATAATAATGAAATTCAAAATCTTTACGAGATAAAGATGGCCACTTTCAAGACTGAAGAATAAAGAATTGTGGGGAAGAAACACTTTTTTCCACTTGTCTTTATGTATTAATGCAGTGTGGAAACATATGCAACCTAGTTTCTAGACCAATCAACTCGTTCAAGGACTCAATACCATAAAAAAATTCTTGACATCTAAGGCTTTACCCATTTTCTCTACAGTGTGGAAACACTGTTTAGGAAAGAGATAAAAAACCTTTCACAAAGCATCCCTTACTTATTCTCAGCTGTAACCCCCCTACCAAATGCTAGAGCAATAGAAGTTGAATAAGGACAGTGTTCCAGTTCACAAAAAATGTACAAGGGATGAAATTGCCAGGGCCAGAATTACCCTATGCAACGCATCAAACAGAGTTCACAGTTTTAAGGGAGCAATGCAACTTCATGACTGCAGACATGTGCATGACCAAAAAATGATCATGAAAATTCAGACAATGTTACCTACTGATAATTTAACTTTCACTCTGAAATCTTAACTATTCAGTGCAACTGAGAGGAAATACTTTACTGAAGTATCATTACACTTGGGCTGATATTAACCAAGGGTTATCAAATGGCTTTTTTCAACTTTGGCAGTAAAGAATCCAAAAATTGGTAATTACAGTCAAATCTGAACATACTTCAATGTTTTTGTGACCTTTTCTACACAGAAACTGGTAATTTTGCAATCTTTTCCTCCAAACTGGCAATGAAAAGAGGGGTGTGGCATTTTGGGGGCAAGAATTTGGCAGCAAAGTACAAAAGAGAGTTGACAACCCCACACTAAAATGATCTTGTGTCAGTCATCTTAATATGTGCTTACCACATCTTCACTGGTTTCTTCAGTTGCAATGGATTCCTGAGAGTTGACAGCATTTTCACCTTCCTGGTCTATCACTTCCTTGCTATCCTCTTCATCTTCTTCAGTTTTTTCCACAAAGGAATTTTCTCCATCCTGCTGAATCTCATCCTCTTCCTGAAAATTGAGAAATATTGTCCAAATTCACAAATTATCCTGAAACAAACCATACTACCTGTTATGCTTCAAAAATTACCAAAACTCTCAAAATTGGACTTAACAGAGATTGCATGGTACATCTGCAATGTAACTGGCCTTACTTCGGGAAAGGCTTAACCTATCTAATTTACACTGCAAAAATAACTTTCCATGTCAAATGATACTGTCTAAAAGCAATACCAGGTACAAGATGAGATTCTTCCTCTTAACTTTTAAACAGAAAATACATGAATTCTGAAGAAAATAACTCATTTCACAATCTGATATTTCATTGTTAGTCCTTAGTTGGTAATGCATGTACTGAATGCTGTAAGCACACACAAACCCGTAGACACGTTTTTAAGGAAAGCCATGGGCTATTGTCCACTGCAAGCAAAAAGCAGGAATTACTCCCAAAAGGAGTTATGACCCTCAAAGGGACTACATTGCTACAAAGCATCCACTTTTACTCCATTCCATACAGGCTTGAAAATTCTGAAGGTTTACTACTAGTATGTTGGACATTTGACACACTTATTCCACCAGCCCAATGGTTACTTGCACAAGCCTCAAAAGGCAAAGGCTTTTGCACAGCTCCACACAACTCTGAAATATAAGATCTAGCCCAGGGGGCTCTCCAATGTAAACTGACACTAGGCTTTGTGTGGCTTTGACTACCAGGGTAACAGATTTATGTATTTGTTGAGACCTGGTTCCATACAACATGTAAAACTAAACACTTATTCCCATTAAACATTCACTGAATTAAACCAATCCAGTCAGTCCTAATGATAAGTGGATCAACCAATCACCAACACTTAAGTTCTGTTCCTCTTCCAGTTCCACAATGACCCACTCATTACTCAATGTGAGGTCTGAAGTTTCCTCCTCAACTACTACACTCATTGCAGCAATGCAATCCTCCAAGAATAACTCTGTAACTTCTTCCTACTTATACAGTATGACCTAAATAGACACCTGCTGTCTCCCACACTGCAAGAAAGCTTCCATCAACACTAATCAAACTACATTCCACAGGTACACTAAATACTACTGTATGTAAAACTTTCAACAACACAATTGCATTACAATGGAAAGATATTTGCATTTCACAAAGCAATGATGTTGCTACAGGATGAAGACATTCTTCAAATTAAATCTGTTGTTACAACATTTTTGCAAGGCTGTGTTCAGCATTCACAAATAAACTTGTAGTCCACATGCAATAATACAACTGAAGGAACAACAGTGCTGCAATTGTACAGCATCATAGCTTGATATGTACTTTATGTAACTCATAAACCAGGCACAGGAGTATCCCTGATCACGACGGCGGAGCTCCCAGGTGGGACCTGTTCTATTCAGCCAGTCTAGAACGGGACCACTGTCAGGTGGTGTCAGTTAAGTCAAAGTTTGTCCCTTGGGGACGCTGTTACTCCTTCGGGGAGCAGAACTCCTTCGGGAGTATTGTTTGGTTTTCACCCCTGGCTCTTCGCCAGAGAGTCAGGGGACTTTTGCAAAAAAACTCATAAACCAGGCATGTGCTGAAAGAGTACAAGCCCTCATAATCCTTTCAGTATTTTTCCATCAGCAGGCTTAGAAGGCTATTTTCACACTTAAGAAAGAGAAATATTTCTAATGTTCCTACTCTTAGCAGGTTTACAACAATTCTTTTGTTTAAGTCTAGAGGGCAGTGTTTCAAACATTTTGTTACTCAAGACCCACTTTTGATTGTGGAGATTACATGGGGGCCACCTTTCACCATTAACCGCAGAATGAAGTTCCACTCATATACTGTACTTAACCACACAAGACAAGTTTCAGCACCAAGAAATATACTGCTAAAATTCCATGTTTGTGGGATGAGATAAACAATTCTAAAAATAATGATAAAACTTTATCTCCATCCATTTTTCTTCTTTTTGTTTTTTTTTATTTTTTTTAACAGTGCTTTGCAGCCCACTGGTTGACAAACCGTGCTGTTGGGCATACCACTGGAGAAAAAACATAAACCATAGAAATATTACAGTACAGGTAACTTAGATGGTAACACTCACCTCTCCATTTTTCTCACTTTCTTTTTCTGGAAAAAGAAGGGAAAATGAGGGTAAACTACACTGAATTTTTACTCTGTAGATGAGAACAATCAACTGTGATGCAAATTTCTTGCCAACTAATTGAAATACACTTCAAAGTTTCTGCAAAAAACTTAATAATTACCAAAAACACACATTTCTTTAAGTTCCCACCCAAAATATCAGCACTGATACTCACAAAACTTGCAAAATTTAAAGCTCTCCAAATGACAGTGATTATCGTAATTGTTGCCATAACTTCTAGTGCAGCAAAGTTCAGGTGCGTCAAAGAGCACACAGTATTACTTACAAGGTGTGCATGCAACGGACCATGCCACACACCTGCATACAAATTGTACAACAGGAAGATAATGACTTTGCACTACATTTTTTTTTTCAAGTTTCAGTGCTAACCATATCATCTGTACACATATGGTGCAAATACAGTACTGTACATAGCAACTAGAAATTTGGAAACTTGAGGCTCATTACCCTGCATAAATTATGCCAATTCCCACATTCCTTTCGTTAAGTTCACAATTATCTATGGTATGCAAATGGGCTAGGGCTGTGCATTTCCGGTTAATTCACTATCCGTTCAACCGTTTTTACTAACCGAACGGTTAACGGTTAACCGAAAATAAAAACAAGTCAAGGTATATAAACAAAATAAACATTTCGGAAGAGCGCCACCGCTTTAAATACCAAAGTTTCTACACTTAAAATGGCGCCGGTAGTGATGATCGTCGAAGTAGCCTGCAAGTTAAAACGTTTGCATTAGTTGCGATGTTTTGGCAAGCACTCCGTACGCATGGGCGAATCACGCATTTATTCAAACTTTTCACAAACCTGCATACTTTTTGTTATGCCACTGATTACCGTTTTCGAGATTTTTGCGGTCTAACCTAGCACCGTAAGATGAGAAGCCTATGGATATCACTGGCATTATCGCAGTTCAAGACACACTTCTCCGACTACAGCGATACAGTATCACACACGCCTAGAGCAGTGTCGAGTACAAACGTACCACATACAGTGTACTATAGTGTGCCTTGTGACCTTGCTGCAATTCATACGTAATATACGTGTGTCTGCAAAGAATTCCAGCACCGTTATGTCGTAAAAGGTGTGAAAATTTTTACCCATATGTATTACCGCATGCTCCGTAAAAAAGTTGTAACGTTGAATTTTAACTTGTCTTACATCGCATGCCTTTTTACCTAATACCTACTGAAAATACCAGTTTCTTCGTAATTATGAACAGCAAAACTTTTCGATAACAGCAGCTACCCTCATACTTTATGTTATAACGGGACTCGGGCATAGTTGTCTCGTATGCAGTACTGTACTGTACAATGTACGTACGGTATGCCATGAACGATCGTTCATGCAAAGTGCGAAGCAGCGAAGCACATGGCTGGCCGGCCGGCCCGGTTCGTGCAGCAAGCTCAATCAGCTCTGCTAATTACAAATATTGTACTGTACTGTGCAATGCACGCAAGTGCAGTGCGCCGGTTCGTTCAGCAAGTCCAACGAACTGAGCTAATTATGTTCGAAAATAATATGACTATTCATGAAGTTCACCATTGGAATGCTCCATATTTTATGATTTGGGGTTAATAAAATGAAATGGCCGAAAGAATTTCACTCATCTTTGCGAATTTTGGGGGTTGAAACTTTTCCAGGAATTATGGTAACGTTGAAAAAATTATAAAAAATGTTTAATGGGTTTTTGTTAAAATTATTAAGTCAGCTTAAATGGGGAGGCTAACGTAGGCACAAATATTTTAGTTGCGCCTACAAGGCTTGCAAGCCAGGGTTGCATAATTAAGCCCAGGACTACATAGCTTGGTCACTATTTTGTGCAGATTGCATATGTTTTGAGACTGATGAACTGTAAACACGTAACCTTGGAAGTTAAGCCCGGGAAAATTCCTGAAGTGCATTTATCTTGAACGATATTAAGCATACATTTTTCTGCCGTCTAGAGGTAACTTTTTTAATCTTATCTATCAAGTTTACGGTGCTCCACGCTTTAAAAGGTATGGTGGATTGTTGTAGCGTGTACTTCATAGTTTAATCCCTGCACCTTTGATAATTTTAATCCTTTTCAAAAGTCGCGTGAAAGAGTTTATTGTCACATTATTTCGGCAAACCACTCCCAGATCATGGGGCGAACGGATCGATATACCAGTCAAAGCAACGCAATGCATACTGTGCAACTGACATTATAAAGGTCTTTTTTTAAACCTTTTGTAATTTTCATCCAAAGTTTACCCATTGTTACGTGGTATGGGGCAAGCAACTTCTGCGGTTTACTGCATAAACGAGTTTAGGTATAATGGTGAACTGCGGCGACAGATTTATTAGGAAGCAAAAACGGTTAAACGAATCAACATTTGGCGGTCGTTTAACCGATCGATCGGTCGGTTAACCGGTTAACCGTTTAACCGTCGCAGCCCTAAAATGGGCACACGTATTACCTTACAGGGAATACCGGAAAACAAGTAAGTACGTGAACCAGGGTCCGCAATAGCCGGAATCGCATCGCATCGCAGTTTGCGATGCAATTGAAGCGCAGTAGCGATACAAAAATTTTAACGCCTGGCTGATATGTGATACAAACCTGCAAGTCAACAATTTAACTTGACTTCGTTTCACACCTACAGTAATTTTTACATTTCAATTCCAGCCTAAATACTATCTTAAAAATGAATCCATTCCCTGAATGAGTTTTTAATAATTCAATAATTCTAGGGCTGTCAATTTCCGTTTAATCTCCTAAGCGTCGGCCTGAATAAACATTCGTTACGGTACCGTTAAAGAATATGATGTCCACATTCCATATCAACCGTGTAATGCATTACTGGCTCTATTCACCATACACAACCATGTTCGCAATATGCACACAAGCTTTTTAACATGTACGTCGAGATTTAGCGATCATTTCACCGATTTTTATTTTGTTCATGCACCCAAAATTATCAATGCACGAAACTGAATGTTGAATTCGCAGTCAGCAATAGTGCATTTGGTAGGGCCGAAATGTACGCAAAGACCGATACATTTGGCCATGTCTGTGTTCTGTACAAACGTTCAAGTGAAACGCCTGATGAAAGGACAGTTAAGTCAGTGCATGTGTAGGTCCGCAATTGTATGCAAACACACAAACATTAGGCTACACACCTGCACTGTTGAGGAGTTGACTTACATCGCAAGAACATTAGGCATGTTGCAGGGAGCCTACAATATTTTTTTGATCACTACTTTTACTGCAAAATTTCTAATTGTTACCTCACAGTTTGCGGTAGTAGCGGTGGGTGCTTTTCATGTAAAGCACATGTTAATTTGTGTGATATAAAAGTGTGCCTTGTATTTACGAAATTGCGAACGTGGCCCCATTTTGTATTCGATCGTTCCTCAAATTGATTTGCGCACAGCATCAAACAGATATTTACTAGGAATATGAAGTGTGTGCATGCATTACGTACTGCTGTTTGAAACTATACACGTGCGAGCCTACACTTTTTGCTTATGTATAGGTAATACACAGTAGGATGGTGTGACATAGCCAAGTAACTGCAGAGCATCTTTAAGTATTTCTGTTTTACCGTTCGTTCTCTGAGAGACTTGGGCTATGATTATGGTCTAAAAACTGGGAAAGTGTGAATCAATTTGTATAGCCACATTATGTAGGAATAAGCAGACCAGGCTACTGCTAAAATCGGGATACTGAAGGCATTGTAGGTCTATTTTGTTTTGGGGAATTTAATTAGCAGGTGTGAACCACGGAGTTATATGCTATGAATGAAAAGTCACCAACTTACGACAGTTTTTTTTTGAAGCCTCATTTGGTCTTTTAACTGGCAAATAACCATCATTTCAATGAAAAGATATCAAAGCAAGACACGGGATAGAAAAAATGTTAACCGTCCCTCGTAATTTTAAAGCGGGTTATCCATTTAATCGTTTGGTTGAATTTGGCACTGTATGAACGGCCGATCGTTCGTTTAACCTTTTAAACGTTCAAAATAAGTTCCATCAAATTACGCGAATATGTTTACTGAAATCAACATGTTTACTGAAATCAACATGTTTTTTTAACCTGACATGGACTATTTTTTTGCCAACAACAAATTTGCTATGCAAAACAAAATCCTTAAGGTGGACCCTGACGTGAACTCAAGGAGGTTTCTTGTAAAGTTGAAGTTCACCTACTAAAGTACACTGGGTACAGTGTGTAATACATAATGCAAGGTTAATTAGTGTACTGCCTGCGCTTTTACGTAGCACACTGGTCATGAACTACTCCGTGCTCCTACCTGATGAACGAAGGAAAATAGCCCTTTGTTCAATTCACGCACCAAGGGCAACACAGTTTTTCGATTAAGGGAATTTATCGGGAATTAATTTTACGTTTCATTTGGGTAATCTTTTAAAATAATATGTAAGTTTTGAGCAAGACGCTTTACAAAAATATATTCATGTCGTTAAGGAACCATGAGATGCCTACATCAAGTAAACTGAGTGGAACTGAGTGGAATATGGTGTAGATTTATGCTAAACCAACATGAAAAGATATTCAAACATTCCAACAGTGTCAAACTTCAAGGACAACAGGATATTCAATTATAAAGGAAAACAAAAGAAATCTGAGGCAATGGGTCCACCTTTACATAACATTCTGTGACCTTGATGAGAACTGGAGGTATTTTTTGACAAAAATAAGTAGTCTTTAATATTAGATATCTCCAGTTAGGAAAAGAGTATTGCTACGGGGTTTAAAGGGTATGAACCGAACTTTTTTCTCTTTCACATGGACCCTTGTGAAAAGCCACTAGAAGATGCTTTAAGTGAATAATCGGTAATCGGTAAGTACCGATTACAGTGTAATCTGTCGAACACTAACATTTATACTTTGCATGGCACAATTCATATATTTTTTTTCCCTTGCAATTTGTATATTAATACTGTTCTTGAAAAGTCATTGCTGATAGCATCTGTGCCCGGAAGAAGGATTTGCTAGATTTAACTCTAATTTCAAATTACCAACATTACCATTACCATTCAGAGGGTTGGACCCACCCACCCACTCCCCCTCTCTCCAAAGTGAAGCTTGCAAATATACGTCAGGTTAAGGTTGAGGGGGCCCTTGACCAAATTTAAGATACCATGATCGATAGACTGTACATGTGTGCAAACAGCAGCAGCCTACTGTATTTGTTCAATTGAAATTAAGTGACAAATGACAATCCCTTAATAATTTATTACCTTTCTTCTTCACAGTTGCGGGAGTACATGAGTTGTCAATTATGATGTCATCAGCATTAATAAAGCCTTCATCTTCAAGAGCCTTCAGGTGCAAAAAGAGAAGAAAAGGAAAATTCCATGATGTCACTATCCTTGGATCATGACCACTTTAAGGCCGGCTGCCTAGAACATGCCAATTCTAGGAATGATGAAGTTTCTAGACTTTTGCTATAATTAACAAATTTTCCAAATTTTCTGGTAGAGGAAATTGCCCGAGGTATAATCATCACGTGGGAACTGTGAACTATCTGTCCAGTCTGAGCTACTGTATGAGGTTATGCCATCAGTAGTCAAACTGTTCTGGTGAGAGGCTTAAGGGTACTGTAGGGCCTAGGCCAGGGGTGGGGAAGCTTTTCCCCCTGACAGGCCGTTTTGATAATCATAATCCACTCGCAGGCCATAGACAATGAGGGTGCAACAAGCTTTCCCCAAATAGGCCATGGTGGGTCTTGACTGGAAAAGCCCTGGATGTGGGTCAAATAGAATGTTCATCCACTATCTCAGGGTTTTCACTGACCCGGGCACCTGGGTCAATGACGCACAACTTTTGATTTTGGCGCACAGACAAAAAACCTCTGGGGTCAAAACTGATGCACAGCTTTTTTTTTCACCCCAATAATCAGTAATGATAAAGCAATTTCGCCAATACATTCATTGTGCAAATTTACTCACAAAATGCAGCACTTTCCAGTTCCTAACTTTGTTCTGTGAGACATTTTCCACCTCTCTGTATGTTCTAGTAAAAATCTAAATAAAAAACTGTATTGCTGCAACAGTACTGAGCTACAGTACCATTCCCACATACACATTTACACTTAATTAACTGCACCTGCATGCACGTACCTATTGTAGTTACGTGATTAGACTGTCCTCGAAACGAGTGCACTTGTATTGTCAGCAGATCACAGATATCAACATGCATAGGTCATCAGGGTGTTCTGGTTTGTAATAAATTTCAGCCTTAAACATAAGGCTAGGCTAGGGACAAACATACACTAGCCTAACATGATCGGTAGAATGTGTTACCCAGGAAATTAGTGATGCAAGACACACATTGCTAGTCTCTGTACACTATGTCTGTGGTGTTAAATAAAATCTGACTCGCAGTGTTTCACACTGTACGATAACTGCTGTATAAGTATGCAGGCCATGAATTACACAAAGCTCTGCTGTAATTGACATCCATGTAAATGACAGTCATAGAGTAGTATTATAAGAACTTATGTCAGTGTAGTACCACTTGCAGCAATGATGATATCGTACAGAGAGGACTACATTGTACAGTACCGATTCGTCGAGGTTAGCCGACGTTGACGGTCGCTACGATAACCTACTATCTGCGACTATACTCGACCATCAGCAATTTTACTCTAAATTTCTGATCGTCGAAGATCGTAAAATCAACTCTAGTAATCCTAACCTATAGAGCGTCTATTGATGAGAGGATTATATCGACCGCAACTTTCCCGAACAATGAAAAGATCGTCGATAATCTCGACGATTCGGCGATCTTTTGTAGTAGCGTGCTAATCACCCATGCACACAATAGCAATTGATGTGTAGGCTTATAGCCTAAGCAAGCATTAAATACAGTACAGTACATAGGCCTACTTTGTGGAAAGTGTGAAAACTGCAATTCTTTCATTAATGACCAGTGATGGAAAAGGCCAAGTTTATATAAAAGCAATATCAGAAATGGATAGAAATAAATCGAAGAAATCCCTTTGTACTACAGTTGCCTACTTCTCATTCCTACGTAGCTACGTACAGAAAACGGACAAGGGCAAATTACTGACAGAACCTTAGAAGGTTAATGCACGGTACCGCGGTACGTTTACTAATGGTATCTTGCATAAAATACTAACTTCAAGCACGGTGTTGTAGCCTACAGTTGTTTCGAATTTTCTGTGAAAGTGAATGGGCCTTCCATTTCCCCAAGAACGTACTACACATAATTTTCATGCTGAGCTCTTATTTCTGTGATCATATCTTGCCTACTCCGATGTGAAATAATGTAGGCCAGAGTTTGAAACAATGGTGTACAATCGTCTCGTATATCTAGTTTGGTGTGCTTCAAATAAATTTTCCGGCGCCGTAAGGGTGGGGGCTACATATACACATGAAATCAATAAGCTAACGAACAGCACGGGGTTAAAGGCCGTTCGGTGCTAATGAAAGGAAAGGACAACGCCAGCTGGCGAAAATGCTACAGCATGCACCACTGACAGGTACCCAACATTTTAGAAAACAAGGGGCGGAAAAAGTGAAAGTCACTTTTTTTTTTTTTTAATCGATAAATGGATTTTGACTTTCACAAGAAGTGCAGTCCTGTATGATAAAATTTGGAATTTGCAAGGGCTTTTAAAATGTCCAGAAACCATTGCACGATATGGTGCCGCTGAAAACTGAAAAAGCTACGCCAAAATTATCGCTACTCTGTAGTGCTACAAATGCTTTGGATAGGGTGGCAGGGTTCATGGCACTAAAGCTTATTTTGTAGTCAGAAAATGTCGATTAATGTTCAGGTTTGATAACGAGCTAACAATCTCGATGTTTTGAATTCCTACACAACAGTAACAGACTAAACTTCCACAAATATGTTAATGCAGGTATCATGCTCAGTCGCGAGTATCCGTATCATGTTATGCATGGTTAAACAGTCTTGACTTTGCATGGAACATATTCCGCGGAATAAATGTTAAAACTGTTCAGGTCCATAAAATTCAACCATTCTGCTTTCTACCAAAAAAATAGAGAGAATGCCATTGCAATGGCAACACATCTTAGTTCCGACACCCTCATGCCCGCTCAGGGCATCTTATGGAACATTAGCCCTCGTTTGCCCTTCAACCTGTTATGTTATGTTCCGGTACAATACAAAGACTGCCGCATTTTCATTTCACACTATGTTGCGATGGATATGGATCCCATTTTAACCGCACCCGTGACCATGGCCTCACGGGACTATTTTTCTTAGGGAGGGCGGTGATTTTTGCCCGACTTCGGACCTAATTTAACTGCCCAATTTTCTGCCCGACTGAGACACAATATCTGCCTGATTTAGTCAGGTTTCTGGCATTTGGGGGGGGGGGCGCCCCGGCCCATACGGCCATGCCCGTGGCCGTTGGAACCACCTCCGTCTATACCCTACCCTTTGCGACGCAATTGCTTAAATTTTGAATCTTACCTATTTTACAGAACCTTTGATGTCCGAGTCCTTAGGAAAAAATATTAATCCAATTATAGTCCATTTAGGGAGAGAGAATGAAGACTACACTTTCGGCAATCAATTTTCGAGACTTGGCTCCTGAATCTCCGACTCAGAGCCCTACAGCGGAATGCAATGCAGTATATATATCCCTACCCTGTCTTTGCCGGGGTGTCCCTTAAATTCACCCACGGCGTGATGTGCTAACATGATCCGAATTTTAACACGGCCCCTGGGAAACCGTATCTGCATTGTCACTAAGTACTGTCACAAGCTATTTACGCCATAGCTTGTAGCCCAAAATACCGTTCATTTTCGTACATGGGCCGAATATTGTACTACGTTAATGTGCACACACCAGATGTTGCAATCGCATGCTACTGTATTACTACAAGGGCCACTGCAAATGCCTGAGAAATGCAGTTTCTGTACGTGAAAATATCCAATCGCAGCTATGGGTTTAATACTCATTCACCATAAACGACCAGCCCCCATTTCTGCGTAACCTTTTTTGGAAGTCGTATGCCTATTTAGCTCTTGTACGTTTACGTGACGTCACACACATCGCCTCAAATTTTTTTGCAATCTTCGACAGCCAGCGCCATGTTGGGTTTTACACATAAGCGATATTTCGTCCGATACCAAACTCTTACCGAATACTTTTCTCAAGAGTAGACTTATTCAATACCCATGAATAAGATATGGCACAAAATTTAGCTCGTAATGCTTGATTTTGCTGATAATCTTCATACTGAATTTTCGCCCATGGCAGCTAGTTCGTAACGCACGTAGAGCGGCACGTTACCCAGGATATGAAATTTACTTCGTTAGGTTACTATACCACACTATCAGGCCTACACGCGGGCTCGACAGCATGATAGTGCATCGACAGTACGTAAGTCAGACCGTGCTTGAAGGTGGGTGTGCCTAGTAGGGGCGGGACTTAACAGTTGGTGGTTAACGGTAAACACTCACCGGGACTGGTAGCAGCCAATGGAAATTTTGCACGCGTTAGTCTATGAAAAAAAAGGGGAAGTCCAATGACGTCACAAGTAAAGGTGTTTTTAACTGGTTAATTACCGATTATGTGTCGTGAAAATACGCAATGCTCGCAATGCACAGAATGTTGCATGCAAATAAGTTGGGACCATTGTAGGTGCCTGGGAAATTCTCGAATCGAAGGTTTCTCAAAGAATTGATGACGGTACGTGTATGTTGCCGCAGTATACTTTTGGTATGTAGCAACGAGCTAGCTAGGAAGTGTAAGCGAGTAATGTGTGCTGTCTGAAGCGAATAATGTGTGCTTAGACTATAAGATGTTAGGCAGTACAATGATGGGCTGAAAAATAAGACAATGCAGTGGGTTGTAGTTTCATTTATGCAGGTCTACTGATTGTCTAAGGGTCATTCGGCATCGTATTACGGCTGTAATTTGTATACCGTAACTCGCGGTTCCGTCTCTGAGCGGAAGGGTATGGACACACCCATCCATGGCCGTAAAAACGACAGCGGCATCTCGCCTTTTTATAGGGCATATGCTGTGATGATGAATTGATACACAGACGAAGGCGCCGCTCATTTCACAAACTGGGAAATAATAGGATATATATTTTCAAAGAATGGCTGTTCGGGATGACTGATTACCTTTCATGTTTTCCAAGGTAAGAAAATTTTCTGCAAACTAGAAATTTGAGGAACCGTGACAGGATTGCAAATTTTGAGGGCAACTTTTAGTATCAAACAGGCCTCATCTGCTGAGAATGGGTGGGGTAGGGAATCCAGCCCCCTTCCAACTGGAGAGACCAAGCCTATTTCTTGGCAGGATTTGTAGAAAATTCGGGTCGCACATTAGGTAAATTAGGCTTTTTTCAAGCAGAAGCGGTTCGGTCCCCTCTCCCGAAAAAATGCACGTACCCGCCCTTGTTGATGATTGTCATCTAGGCCTAATCTATATTTGGACAGTTCGGGCAAGTTTCCCACCGTTCTTATCAAAATTTCAGTGTGTCCTTATTAAAAGGATCTTTAAAAAAGGCACGGTAGCAAAATGAGCATTTTCCCGGCCGTCTAGCCGGCATGTACGGTAAACTATTAATTACTTCGCCTTTGCCTCCTTTATATAACACTAAAAAGAAGACGCACAGACAAGTTTTTTTTCTTTTCTTTTCTTTTATGATGTCTTCCGAAACTGGGTGCCGAAATTAGTTTGCTCAGTTTCCAGTTTGTGGTACAGTATTTCCCGGTTTATGCACGCATATTTTTACTTCTGTAAATTTTTATTGATGTTATACACATAACAAGATCTTTAAAAAAAGGAGTCACAGCAAGAAGAAAATACAAAGCAGCACCGAAAATTTGCAAAACCTCAGAACGCAAGTTGAATTAACGGAAGGTTGTTCGCACTTGGAGCGAGATTCGGAACCACGATTGTAGACCAGTGTTTCAGACATTCACAGACTTAACTCACGTTTGTTTCAAACAATTATTTTTATCTAATGAAACAAGCATCTATACTAGGTTCTAAGAATTATTAGCATAAACTTATTATAGTGGTGCGATAGATGAGTGTAGTCAATTGCTCACAAGCCGGCTTCATCGAACGCCCGGCGCAATTTACTGTCGAGGTACATCGGCCTACCAGGTCTATTGAGTCTATTCATTCGTGGAGCTAATACGCTCCGAAGATTGCGAGCATTGTGATTACCCTCAATTTGTTTGTTCCTTTTGTTGGGAGTTCAATACATGTCTAGCAAATTACAAAACCGCACAGTAACTTTGTTTTCAACCGCAAACTATTGTGCTGCTGTTTATAATCTTGACGGTCTTCGACGATGATTTGAGCTATCGTCGAAATGGACGATCTTGTTTTGCACCTTGGGAGGGTTTGAGGCTTTTACGATCTTCGACTATCATTGACTAACTTCGACGTTACGCAACTCGACGATGAGGCTAACCTCGACGATTCGGTACTGTAGGCTTCTGTGCATGCGTATTTGGTAGAAATGGCACTAGCACTAAAAGCATGTGTTTTAATTAGTTATTTCTTTAAGTGCGTCTGATGCACGGTGCTTGTTTAGGCGGGAAAGCTTTACGATCATAACCCCAATAAGGTCGGTCGGTGACACGTCATGCGCGAGTGTGTTCCCATATGGTCAGACTGTAGTCAGTTGTTGTTTTCACTCCAAAGTCGCTAGGGTAACGGAGAAAAACCTGGATGATCGACCAAGTCTACACATGGGAAGTTGGGAGTTACAGTGTATGACAGAAGCTACAGTCTACACGAAGGTTCTTATCATAGGAGTGAATTCCCACCTTGTTTCAGTAGTTTTACATTGCTTCTTCTAGGCAAAAACAGGAATAAAGTTTGTTGCATTAAACTCAAATTTATTTTGACCCCCTTTTTTTTTTGACATAGGCCTATGATTATAAGCTGTGCAGCTATCTATGCCATCTTGAAAGCGAAAACACGCAGCGCAAGGTAAAGCAAAGCAAATGAGTGTACATAGGCTATGCAGATAGATACAAGTAGCCTAACTCCTCATTTGACAAATCCTATGTAACATGCATTTTGATTGGCATGGAACTACTTTGGCTTAACGATTAGTCAATCACAATGCCTCTATCTACCTAGCAAACGTATGTTCTTTAACATTTTTTTGCTTTGCGTTACCTTGCACTGCGTGTTTTCACTTACAAGACGGCATAGAAATCTGCGCGGGTTATAATCATACGTCACCTGCCTGTGTAACCTTGAACGCGTCATAAAGTCCATTTTTTACAGATAACTGATGTTATGCCCGTAGTTGTGCCCGAAGAGATGTTGGATGTTCTTTCTCATCGAATGACGGGATTGAAAGAAATCAGACATGAGAGCAAGTGCAGAATACAATGCCCCTCCAAAAAGCAACCTTTTAAAAACCATGGAGTTGCACATGTACACAGTCTCCCTGTTCCTCCTACTTTTCAAGTCCGTAATGCCACAACAGCTTGTGTATGTGCAGTAACTTAGTACTGTATGGCTCACTGTTGGGTGAAGATAGCCTAAAGTAGAGGCGCAGTCGTAGTCGCAGTGATCTAACATGAAGCTTCCAATCTGGAGTGGAGGCACAGTCGTAGCTGTGCAGTGGTCTAACATGAAGCTCCCACTCTGGAGTGGAGGCGCAGTCGAAGTCGCAGTGGTCGAACATCAGTCTTCCAATCTAGACTGGAGGCGCAGTCAGTCACAGTGGTGGAACATGGAGGTTGTGTTATTTTGAGAATGACTCAATTTGAGTCTTGTGTTCATTGTTTATATCACTGAGTTGTGGAGGTGCAGTCCCAGTGACTGCAACTGCACCTCCGGAGTCTCAGTAGTAGGCCCGGTACAACTATAGAATGCAGGGCCACTCTTGAATACCACCTAGCATCCGCATGTGATGTGACTGTGTTTACCTTACACCCTGAACTTTGGTTTGACTCCGCATCCGAGCATCCGCCCATCCACTCTAAGAATAACTAATATTGGTGAAATTATTTACTCCACATCCAAGCATCTGTGTGTCCACTCCAAAATATTGCTTAAGTGGTCTTAGTAAGGAAAAGACAACAATAAGTTGTTCTAAAATTAAAGTCTCCTACTGTATGCATATTCCAGTTTATTATTAAATCTTTCCTATCCCGACTTTGACTCTGCATCCAAGCATCCGCGTATCCACTGAGGGTATGCTTGAAATGGACTAACAACATTTTTGAAAAGTTTCATTTTGACCATCCACCCAAAAATACTTGCAGCGGACTTTGAAAATATTACAGAAAGGTCCGCTTGTACGAAGATATTCTTGGTAAAATATTTTGACACTTCGCATCCACCCGGGGGGGGTGGGGGGGGGGATTGAGAGCTCCTTAAAATTTTTCGAAAGACTTCATTTTGACCCCGCATCCACCCAGGGTGAGCTTGGAAGAGACTTAATTTTTTTTCCGAAGTACTAACATGTTCTTAAAGACTACAGATTTCTCCAAACTTCGACTTTGCATCCGCGCATCCGTATGCTCAGATACAACTCTCGAGTGGCCCTGTATTCTATTGTTACTCCATAGGCCCTATGTCTTTGAGAGGCATTGCATTCTGCAGTTGTACCCAGAAATGTTCACGGTGAGCATAAGAGTGTCAAAATAGGCCAAGTTGTAAGCCAGACTGGAAAGCTTGTGATGGGGCACGGGGGATTTTAATAACGGCTAGGAGAATTGCGCGGCCAATAGTATCTAAGCGGAGCGCCACCATCGGTTGGTGCGGAGCGTACTGAGAAAATTTTGGCCAAACCACCTCCTACATTGCAGGAAATCGCCTTTCCCAGGCAACTTGTGTGCTTGTTGCCAACAAGTTTGCGCGGTTGCAGTTGTCAGTTGATAAATTTGCGCGGCTGGCAACTTCGAAATTCGTATTGCGTAGATTAGGCGGTTTTCAACCTAGGTCTATTTCCGACCGCCCATGAACGTTTCTGCAAATTGTGAATTTCTTGAAAAAACAGCAGTACCTAACTAAGACTTTACCAGCAAGTACTTTGAACTAGTGGCAATTGAAAATCACCCACCTTCTGACCCAAGCTAGCCGTTTAATACAAAAAATCTGAACCTGAAAATCAAATGCAGATGCATTAGTTTTAAAAACATATTTTGTTAAAGTGGTTGGTAAGCCACATGACCTACTTCCACATATCTTTACACCCACAACTTTAATTATTAAGTGGTCAAATTTGATACACTAAATAGAAATAAGTTGTTGGGATATTGTCACAAAAAGAACTTCCCCAAAAATTGTTACTGCCCTCATTTAGTGGGGAGGTTGAAAACCACCCACCACTTTTCAATGTGTAAGGCCATTTTCGACCACCTAGTTTTTAACCTGCATAAAATCATGGAAATTACTGTAGTTTGATAAATTTTCATTTTAAGTGATATAATTAATGGTCATAATCCAAATGTAAAAGAGTCACCTTCATTGGTAACTTTTATCACATCTGGGTGACAACCCCTTATGACCCATACAAAATTCATTTTACCATAAAATTGCATGGTTTTCAATCAGGCGGTTGAAAATACCCTTGGGTAGGTTGAAAAGAACCTAGTGTAGATAGATGGCTGCAAAGTTTATAATCATACGTCATCTGTCTGTGTAACCACCAATTTGCGGAGAGTCCATTTTTTCACGAATAATTCTGATTAGGAGTGATTTTATGCCCGCAGTTGTGCCCGAAGGGATGTTAAATGTTCTTTCTCATGGAATGACGTGATTGAAAGAAATCAGAGAGGTTCACAGTGAGCGTAAGAGTGTAAAAATAGGCCAAGTTGTAAGCTTCGTCCAGAAAATTGTCGTACCTTGTTAGTATATATAGTGTATTATATATGTACTTATAAATCGGAATGAGGGATGTAGCTAGCCAAATTTGAGTGCTGGGTAATTGTCTGATATGGGGAAAGCACCTCACCCCACCCCATGGCATCTACCCCATTTTTCAGCCATTAATTTTTCATTTTTCCCTCATTTTACTTTAGGGAGTAAATTTAGGGCTAGTTTTAGGTCTCGGTAGGCAAATTTGTGGTGGGCGGGGAGACCTGTGTTTGCCTGGAGTGCAGGGTGGGAATATCGAGTGCTGGGTGTCACCACAGGCGCCCCTTAACATTGTATAGTATACTATATACTATGTAGTATATATAGACGGAAAGGTATGTCACAAATCTCCTAGCTCGAACAACTTAGGTTTCTGGCACAATTACTGCACTTTTCTCGCCAAATTTGTCTGTGTCGAGACTTTTGATCATAAGGTACCTCAAGGCAGCTCTTTTTCCCGAATAATTTCACTTGGCATTGTCTGAAGGATGAAATTTCGATGGAGTAACAGTATGAGGATGGTAGATGCTGATAGAGAGTATTCAGCACTTCCACACTATATAATACAATACTCCTAAAATATTCTCTAAAGTGCTCTTAACTTTCTGAATTTCTTCCAAAATTTGTCTATATATATATATATATATATAAAATTTGTTATATATCTGCAAGATTTGCAATAACAAAAAGTGAACCATAATTAAACAAATTTTGGAAGAAATTTAGAAAGTTAAGAGAACTTTAGAGAATATTTTAGGAGCATTTTATTATATAGTGTGGAAGTGCTGATATAGATATATATATATTAGCATCAATATGAACAATTTTTGAACATTAAATTTCATAAAATTTGAAAACCTTTTGAAAAGTGGAAGGGCTAGCATTTCCTACAAGCACTTGTGACAATTGAACTGTAACTGTTGTACAGTCTTCAACTGCCACAAATGCTCATAGTAAATGCAAGCCCTTCCACTTTTCAAAAGGTTTTCAAATTTTATGAATTTCTGTGTTCAAAAATCTTGCATATTAATGCTAATATGTATCTGTAAGATTTGTAATAATCAAAGCAAAACATAACTGACAAATTTTGGAAGAAATTCAGAAAGTTAAGAGAACTTTAGAGAATATTTTAGGAGTATTGTATTATATAGTGTGGAAGTGCTGAATGCTCTCTATCAGCATCTACCATCCTCATACTGTTACTCCATCGAAATTTCATCCTTCAGACAATGCCAAGTGAAATTATTCGGGAAAAAGAGCTGCCTTGAGGTACCTTATGATCAAAAGTCTCGACACAGACAAATTTGGCGAGAAAAGTGCAGTAATTGTGCCAGAAACGTATGTTGTTTGTTCAAGCTAGGAGATTTGTGACATACCTTTCCGTCTATATAATACATAGTATGTGGTGTACTACACAATGTTAAGGGGCGCCTGTGGGTGTCACCGCCCAGTGCTGCCCACCGTAGCTACATCCCTGATCGGAAAGCCTGCGGTCCTAACAATAGTCCTAAGTTTCGTGCAGGGAAAGCACCTGCACCCCAGACTGGAAAGTTTGCCATGCATGGGGGATTTATCCCCCGCGCAAAAATATGAATTTCAAAGTTGCCAGCCGTGCAATTTAACAACTGAAAACTGCAACCGCGCACACTTGTTGGCAGCAACCAAGCAAGTTGCCTGGAAAAGGCAATTTCCTGCAATTTAGGAGGTAGTTTTGGCTAAAATTTTTCTTGGTATGTTCCGTGCCAACTGATGGTGGCGCTCCTCTTAGATAGTATCGACCGCGCAATTTTCTTGGCCATTATTAATATCCCCCGCGCACCACTGCAGGCTTTCCAATCTGGCCTGCACCTGAGTCGATGAAAAAACAAAGCTTCAATCTTGCATGGTATTCTGCCAATTGTGCCCGAGGTACAACTATAGAATACCCCGCCTCAGTGATATTTACTGGTCATCTGGATTCCTAGTCCTAGTCCCACTTGGACTAGGACTAGGAATCCAGCTGAAAATGGATTCCTAGTCAGGCAGCCACTTCGACTAGGACTAGGAATCCAGATGAAAATGGATTCCTAGTCAGGCTGCCACTTGGACTAGGACTAGGAATCCAGATGAAAATGGATTCCTAGGCAGGCTGCCACTTGGACTAGGACTAGGAATCCAGATGAAAATGGATTCCTCGTCAGGCTGCCACTTGGACTAGGACTAGGAATCCAGATGAAAATGAATTCCTCGTCAGGCTGCCACTTCAACTAGGACTAAGAATCAAGATGAAAATGGATTCCTAGTCAGGCTGCCACTTCGACTAGGACTAGGAATCCAGATGAAAATGGATTCCTAGGCAGGCTGCCACTTGGACTAGGACTAGGAATCCAGATGAAAATGGATTCTTAGTCCCCTTGAGCAGAGCTACTTTAGCCTTCTCGGCTGTGAAGGGAATTTGTTGGATACTGAGTTTTTGAAGCATTACGAATGACCTAACATATCATCACAGAGTGTCGTTCTCAAAAAAGCAAAAAAAGCGGAATAGGCCTTGGCTACGTTTGAAGCACAGGCGCTCGGTACTAGTATAGGCTGGCCAACACTATACATATATATAACACGGAAAGGTCGGAATCTAATATGGTCTCAGACCAAGTTTCGCGCATTAGCGGTCCATTTTTATCACCATATCGAACTGGTTACCTGAAAAAAGTTCACAACGGCGTCTCTCTAATTTGTAGGTAAGTACTGGTTGATGTCTTAGGTTTTCAAGTGCTGTATTTGAACAAAATTTAGGCAATTTTCTCCCGTCCGACACTCGCGTTCTAGGTGTTTTTCAGAGACCAGTTTCAAGTGAAGAACTACTTCTACACAGGTAAGTAAGAATTCCTGAAGTGACAGTCAAATTTCCACCGTTTGGTCCGTTTGCGTTTTGAAGGATTTCTATTTCAAATCAGAATTCTATATTTTATATTATATTTACATTTGAAGGGCTAATTGTCTCATTTATATCGTCTTTTTTAATAATTTTGGCTCCACTGAAAACTAAACACGTTTATACGTCCCTACTAATGAGGAACTTTTTACTATAAAGTGGAATCATGGGTTGTTTGCAAAGCTACATCCCATGATTACGCAACAAGAGGGATATGAACGTGTTTAGTTTTCAGTGGAGCCAAAATTATTAAAAAAGACGATATAAATGAGACAATTAGCCCTTCAAATGTAAATATAATATGAAATATAGAATTCTGATTTGGAATAGAAATCCTTCAAAACGCAAACGGACCAAACGGTGGAAATGTGACTGTCATTTCAGGAATTCTTACTTACCTGTGTGGAAGTAGTTCTTCACTTGAAACTGGTCTCTGAAAAATACCTAGAACGCGAGTGTCGGACGGGAGAAAATTGCCTAAATTTTGTTCAAATACAGCACTTGAAAACCTAAGACATCAACCAGTACTTACCTACAAATTAGAGAGACGCCGTTGTGAACTTTTTTCAGGTAACCAGTTCGATATGGTGATAAAAATGGACCGCTAATGCGCGAAACTTGGTCTCAGACCATATTAGATTCCGACCTTTCCGTGTTATATATATGTATAGTGTTGGCCAGCCTATACTAGTACCGAGCGCCTGTGGTTTGAAGCACTCGAGCTAATCCTGAGCCACTGGGAATCCGTATCCAAGGATTGGAAAAGTGTCATCTGCTGTGGCGGGGTATTCTATAGTTGCTCCGTGCCCAAAATGGGGAATTCTGCGGCATATGGCTTATCAACTCTCTTAATCTTGACTTCACATTCATTCTTTCAAAATCTAGGCTCGGCTACGCATACATTTAGTCATTAGGCCTAGCCTAACGTAAGGTTTAAATTATGGTAAACTAGCCTAAGCTAAGTATTGTTACACAGAAAGCGTTATCTGGATTGAAACAGGTCACAGCAAGTCTGTGAGCAAAGCTCATTAAGGGCGTTATTTGAGGCGTATATATGACAAACCTTGCCCAGTCTATCCACTAAAACAGCCTTTACTCCCGTCAGACCTAGACTTCGTTTTTCAAGTTCAGCTTTTAAGTCAACAACTCGTAGATCCCCAAGTTTCTTGCGGATGCTGTTGTCTGGTGTAGTCGCCATTTTGTTTACTGCGTTTGTACGTACATAGGCCTAGAATCTAGTATAAATAGTATGCACGTAGTTTGTACGAACCGTTTGTACAGTTCGTACATGTACATACGCCATAAGCATGTGCGACATGCATGCCGGCGAGGTTTTTCATAATTCCCAAGATCATGTAACAAAACTTCCCAAGAATTCCCAAGGTTAATTTGGCGTTCTTTGCTGCGTGTTTTGGAACTCGGAATTTAACAAAATAGACTCAAGTTACAGTTACAGTTTAACAGTTTATTTCCACCAACTTCAAAATCGAAAGATTTACATTTGATATTATGATAATTTACAATGGTTGTATGGAAAAGGAGAAAAGCAGAAGTGCAATACTTATAAATCGTTTTCTCCTAAAGAAATGTGAAATTATGGACTGAATGAGCTGCTGATGGAAATACATACTAAATACCTGCAACATTTTGACAGGTAACTTGTTTAACCCTCCCTCCTCCCCAAAACAGAAATAGTTAAGTTAATAGGAATCACACAATAGACAATGAAGTCCATACAGATAGTAACAATGCAAACGAAACTAGCACAATCCATCTCTAAGTTGCCAATAACTTACATTTATACTTTTTCTTAAATGAATTAATCGTTTTAGAATTTTTTAGGCCGTCATCAAGTGAGTTCCAGAGTTTCACTCCTGAAAATGAAATACAAAATTGTTTTTGTCTTGTTCTAACAAATTTTTGCATGAAGGTATCCTTTTGTCGAGTATAGTAGTGTTCACTTGATTTTAAATGGAAACGATTTTGTAAAGGTTTTGGTAACAGACTATGATAAGCTTTAAACATAACCAGAGCAGTTTTGAAATCAATGATTTGATCTAGTCTCAAAATTTGTAAATTCTGAAAAAGTACAGAGGTATGATCCAAATATTTAGCATTACAAATTAAACGTATAACCTTTTTCTGCTTTAGAAATAAGATAGATATATTTGATTTATACGTATTCCCCCATACTTCTGCACAATAATTGAGGTACGGATAAAAAATTGTCCAATATAAAATGTTCAGTGCATTTCTATTTAAATCACTACTGGCTTTACGTATCAGTGCAATGCTTTTAGAAAGTTTTCTTGACAAATTTAGAATGTGCTCTTTCCACGTTAGCTTGTGGTCAATCAATACACCAAGAAATTTGGAAACATACACCCTTTGTATCTTGACGTCATCGAGAGTAACGCTGACATATGAATTTACGGGCCGATTGGAGAAAATCATATAATTAGTTTTAGTAACATTCAGAGATAATTTGTTCACTGCAAACCATACACTCAGTTTTTGAAGTTCAATACTGACTTGTTCACACAGATATTTGATGTCCTCGTGAGAACAAAAAATGTTCGTATCGTCTGCGAATATTACAAATTTTAATAAATTTGATACGTTACATATGTCATTAATATATAAGATAAAAAGTTTCGGTCCAAGAATTGAGCCCTGTGGGACTCCGTATGTAACATTACTTAAGTCTGAGTTGATGCCATTGAAATGAACATATTGCTTTCTATTGGACAAATAGCTAGCCAGCCAATCATAGACAACACCACGGCATCCGTAATTATCTAACTTTTTTAATAATAATTGATGATCTATAGTGTCAAATGCTTTCTTGAGATCAATAAAAACTCCAATGGATGATTTCTTATTATCTAACGATGTAGATATTTCTTCAGTTAACTCCAATAAAGCCAAGGATGTAGAACGACCTGGTCTAAAACCATACTGACTTTCACTGAGTAAATTATGTTTGGTTATAAAGCCATCCAACCTTTTATCAAACACCTTTTCAAGTATCTTGGAAAATTGTGGTAATAAAGATACTGGCCTATAATTTGTGAAAATGTCTTTTTCACCGCACTTGAAAATTGGAATAACTTTTGCCACCTTCATGCTTTCCGGAAAGATACCTTTTGTAAAAGATTTCTTGCAAATATATGTAAATGGTTGTATAACATATGATATGATATTTTTGATCAATGTCATGCTCATACGTGAGCAAATTAAAATCATTGACGGCATAAGAGTAGGGACCTGTTCTCGACTGGGCCCTGAACCAGTGGCGTAGCAAAAGCAAAAAAGTTCCGACAGATTATTATCTTGATATCTTGATAGTTGTACGATTCGAAATTCAATTCAATGAATTGCTTTTATTTATTTCCGACAGAGACTAGAAATTTCCGACAGAGGCCTTCGAAGGCTTTGTGGGGGGGGGGGGCGACCTCCCCCTGCCCCCTCTAGATACGCCACTGCGTTGAATGCTGTTTCGGACCGCCTGTCCTGTGGGAGGGGCTCTTTAATATTTGAGGGTCCTGACTGAGATGCAAGGTGACCATATTTTGCGAGTTTAAATCAGGGACGCTACTTGACCAGCCACCATGTAAGGAAAATACACATCGTTAGTGTGACTGGCAATTGGCTACAGTAAATGGGTGTGATCATAGCAGTCAGTACTAGAGAATCAGTGATGCTCTTGACTTTCAAACTCTGCGATTGCAGATACCTGTAGTTATTTGTTCGCCTACGTACGTTGTACTTGGGCGCTACAATGTATATCTCAACGATGATTATGTAATACTAGGCCTAGGCTATAATACATAACATAACATAACAGGTTAAAGGGCAAAGGAGGGCTAAGGCCCCATAAGATGCCCTGAAGTCCATACAACCTTGACTGAAAACAAAGAACCAACCAACACCAAACGAGCCCAGCACAACTAGATTCTACCACACTTATGGAAGAACTTGTCAATGTTAACCTTAAAGCAGTGCACAGATGTGGAGTTAACTACCCACTCCACACATTACAAGCTAGCCGGCCGTTCAGCTCCGGCCCGTCTGCCTACAATCAAAAAATATTACTTTTTTACAACATTATGGTTAATATCTTGGGAAATTTTAAAATATCAAGGACAGTTGTTCCAATCGGGGACATTTTTGGGGACACTTCTCCATCGGGGACGGAATATTGGATTCGGGGACGTCTGATGGAACATGATGATGGGCAAAAATTACTGCACAAGTTTGACACTTTTTACAGAGGGAACAAGTAAGGGATTTTCGCCCTTGAATAGAGGGAGGAAGCATGCTTCCGGTCCTCCACAATTTTGACTGGGGCGGTGGGGACCTCTAGCACAGCAAAATGCGAGAAATGGCCAAAATTCCCGAGATACTTGGTCAAATCCCCAGGTCCCAATTTCCCCCACACTAGGTCACAAATTCCCAAGATCTTGGGAAAATTCCCAACTAGTGGCACAAGCAGGTGCTGCACATATTCTTGCATGTATGTAGGCACACGCTAAGTGTCGACACTATTACTATAATATCCCTGTGGTTTTACTACCAGCAGTACCAGTACACGTGTACCGGTGTGTATAGAGCTTATGCATATGACGTCACGCTTGCCTCCAATGGAGGCAAGCGTGTATCATTGCAACTTACCCTGCAAGTGCAGACAGCTGATTCTGTCGGATACCCGCGTAGATTCTACTGTCGCGTGCGAAGTCTACGTCGTGCGTGCACTGTGCTTCACTGTTTTGGCGCCAAACTGACGTCAATGTATAAGCTCTATGTTTTGTGTACATGTAGTTCTTAAAGTGGGCATGACACGGCCAAAATAACTTTTGTGTATTATAAGATTGGGTACAGTATTGTAAAAGTATCATCTCACACACAATAAAAACCGGCGCAGTTCGGCATAAATAGAATTTGAAGAAAAACGTCCAGAAATCCAATTTCGAAAAACGCGGCAACAGGTCACCTGACTTTTATGACGCAATTGGCGGCACCCCGCACGTAAGGACGCGTATCTAGATGTGGAACTAATACAACGCTTTGGGAAAGTTTCATATCTTAGCAACTTCATGAAAATGCTTACATCACAATACAGAACACAAAGCGCGAACCAATGATGTGCATGCTAAGGCGCGCGTGCACTCGAGCACGCGTGCTACGACGAGTTTGCAAGCGTACATAGGCGCAGACCATGCCGGGGGGTTTGGAAGCACATCATGGCCAGTATGAACGCGTGCATATGAGCACGCATTTTTTAGTTTTCCTACATACATAAACCTCAGCTCAGTTTCTGTGAAGAAAAGTACGCTGTATAGTCTTTACAGAACAGCTATGCACATGTATGATATGAACAGTGCATAACAAGGCTTGTTATAGGCTGTTCAGTGACAGTGTTATATTGCGAATGCTAGGCACGCGATACTCAAGTATCACGATAGCACAGGTGTTAGTTGAGATGATTTACCTACAAACGCGCGTTACCATGCCTATGATTCGGCAAGGGTGGCGCCAGCGGGGGGGGGGGGGGCAGGGGGCCCTGGCCCCCCCCCCCGCGGGGAAGGCTGGCCCCCCGTCGGGGAAATTTTTCGGTTTCGTCGGGGAGCTGTTATCTATACGATAAAATATGTAGTCCCCGACAACGCCCAGTCGCCCCAACAATTTACTTAATTTTGGTCTAAATTAGGGCAATTTCTTCAATAAAAACCCCAAATTTTCCAATTTTCTTCTTCAAAGCCCCATTTTTTTTCAAATTTACCATGGAAAATGCCGGCAATTTTTTCAAATTTTCTCCAAAAAGAGCCCAAAATTTTCGGCGCGCTTCGCGCGCCAAAATTTTCCTTCAAACATCGTTTCGGCACTTTATTTCCTTCGTTGAGACTTTGGGTTGCTGCCCCCCCCCCGTCGGGGAGCTTGGCCCCCCTGTCGGGGAAATCCTGGCGCCACCCCTGTGATTCGGTGTGCGGAAACGATAGATGAGCTGGCTCCTACATGCACAGAAGTGCTACTGACTGTGCCGCCAATGACGTCACATCTTGAGACGCGCTCACTACGTTTTTTTCGCTTTCGAATTTCAGATGGACCGAGTGTGGCCTGTTTTGAGAATTCACAAGGTCGTATTCCGGTGTATATGAACGTAGTTTAGACAGAAAAACATTCGCTTTATTTCAAGATGTGCTCAAAGAATATCTACTGAGAAACTTACTTTGGCCGTGTCATACCCACTTTAAGCATATGATGTGACGTCACAGAGCAGAAAGTGCATCCCCCCCCACCCTTGTTTGGAGGAAAAGCGCGTATCATGCGTATCATTGCAAGTTACACGAACAATGCACACAGCTGATTTGTCAATCAATCGTACAGGCGCGTAAGTCTACTCACACACACACGTGCGAAATCTACGCCGCTCGTGCACGTGTGCTTCATTGTTTTCCTCCAACATGACGTCATTGTGACGTCGTGCATAGATGCATAAAGTCTATAGTGGGTCTCTATGCACAAATACTACATTTTTGTCCAGTTATTTTGTCTTATAGACGTACTTCTTAGCAAACGGCCACGGTCATATCCTTCTCTGTTTTTCTTTAACTTGTAATTTTTTGCACCTTAAAATCATAGGCGAAGGAAGCGGGGAAATGGTGTAGGGAGCTGGGGGCTAAGTCCCCAGTAAAACAGCCCCTCACACAATTCTAAAACGAAAAATCTTTTTAATTTGTTGCCTCCTAAAGATGTCGAAAATTTGCAGTAATTTTCCTAAAATTTGAACAATATGTCGCACCAAATTAAATCTAGGCACCCTGAAATATTAAAAAAAAATCCTAATGGGGAGGGGCGGAGGCACCCGTTCCTTAGACCAATTCATGAGGACGTTAGTTTGAAACAACGTTCAGCCCCAACTGAAAGCTTCCTACGCATATGTCTTACTAACTTAGGGAAAATTTGGTAATGTTTACGAGAAAACCCTGGCCAACATTTTGGACTGCATTTCTTCTTACGGTACCGTAAAAAGAAGACTGCGACTTGATTTACGGTAAATAAGAAGCCTAGGATGAGAACTTTTATCTTTCATCAGCTCCAAAAAGTGTAAAAATAACAAAAGGAAACCTATAAATTAAAAACAGTGGTGTATTTAGGATTTGGGGAAGGAGTGCAACTGCATAATGGTCCGCCAGGGTCAGAGATTAAAAAACAATATAACGAACGAAACAATTTGTGAGGATGGAAACTTGTCTTTTACACAAGGATAAAGGATTAAAAAAATAAACATTTGGAAACATTTGTCGGTCTTTTTTTTTGGGGGGGGAGGGGTGCTACGAAAAGGGGTATTCCCTGTTGCACCCCTAGTATCCAACTCTGAAAACCGTAAAATCGAAAAAATAAGTTCCAAGTGGTCAGGTGGTGTTACGGGCGACCTTTCAGAAAGGTTTTACACTCTAACCCCATGACTCCACCTACTCTATAAAAGTACAGGCAACGGCCTCAGATCGTCGTAGCTCCACAGTTTGATTGAGGGTCTAATACGCTGATGGCTCCAAAATGATGTGGTTTGATACAAAGCGTGAGAAGGGGAGACAGACTGTCCCGCCTACCGTGACAACATACAGCAGGCGAAGAAAGGAAAATGAAAAAGCTAAGTACAAAAAATCGGATAAAAGAGATGAAGAAAAAGAGAGAGAGAGAGCGCGCGCTGGGGAGAGAGAGTGGGCGCAAGGGAAAGAGAAAAGGAAGGAAGGAAGACAAAAGGCAACATATGGAATAGAAAAGAAAGGATTAGGGTACCAATCATTGAAGGAGAGGGGCGGGACGGAAAAGGAAATAGGGCTAGATGAATGCAAATATTGTCTAAGGGAGGCTGGTAAAGCAGAGGGGTGATAAAGGGAGAGAGGGAAAGGAAGGAGAATGGCAGGGCATGGGATCAGGAAGGGCGGGATAGGGGTTTATAGAGCCAAGGGGCCCCAGGCCTGTAGCCAGACAAGGTGTCGAAGGGGGAAAGATACAGCTTAAAGGGGACGATTGTTGGTTCCGAAGATAGTAGAAGTTAAGATGTATTAACGCAACAGTAAGGTTTGATAAGAATTTCTATGTAGGAGGAAGACATTTTTCTAGGAGCGCAGCCCCTAGGCAACCCCTCTACTCATTACGTGTTACAGTTCCGTTAGCTTTGTTGATAATCATCCCCGAATAAAACAGCTTACTCGGGTGTCACGTGACCAGACTCCTTTTGTCTGCATATACAAAGTCTGTGTACCAAGAGCCCTGACGGGAATACACACGTAATGTGAAGGCCCGAGAGGGCTCCGGGCAGTTGTAACCATGGCAAATTTCCACCCGGACAACTTCGCACCGGGCAGTTACCCCTCTCCGCAAAACAAACTCGACAATTGCCTGATGATGGACCTTGTGTAAGATGAGTGTCCAATTCTCGAGGAAATTGTCTGGGAATAATTGTCATGATTGGTAACTGTCTATATAGGAATTGACCGGGTGGATATGTCCGGGGAATTTCAGGTCAAGATCCAAGAGAGCGAAACGACCGAAAGGGTCGACCAGTGACAAATGATGAAGACTTTGGGAGAGTGTTAGGTCTATTTACACTAAACCACTGTCTATGAGAAGTTTCCACGAAATGTGCTGAACAGAGCCAGTTGCTCAATCACGTGAGTGGTCGAGCCCCAAAGCCCGACAAGAATGGATGGAAAATAGATAAAAAAGGGAAACAATGCAAGAGAATGTTAACGAGGAAGGTTCAATGCAAAGGGCAAAAATTGCAATGTAAACTTGAGTAACATACCATACTTACATGTAATAAAAGGTGTCAATTTTATCTCGTTTCGCGCCCATCGTTGGTGGATAATTGTCTCGTTATAATTTTCCGAGTGGAAAGGCTTGAACCAATTGGGCTAGCTTTAGCAATAGATGTGAGGGTACGGTAAGAACAAAGTGCACTACCCGGAGGTGATGCAAGAGCATTAAGTTGGAGTTTCATCTTGGGGGACAAGAGGACGCGTTTGGGCACATGGCAACCGAAGGGGCGAAACCGGAGGAGCATCGCAGAGGGGTGGTGCAAAATGGGGGGGGTTACGTCCCTTTCGAGTCCCCCCTCCCAGTCGAGAAAATTTTCCAATATCGCTGGGGAGCCTCAAGTAGTATCATATGTATGTAGTCCCTGACGGGTCGCCTCGACGCTTGACTTTTCTCTGCAGCAGGAAAGTTCTTTAATACGGTACATAACCCCCCCCCCCCTCAAAAAATATTTTTGTTGAAACAAAAACCCAAATTTCCAGGTTTCTTCACTACAGTGAACAATTTTGCCTTTGCAACCCTTCGGGCAACCCGTCGTCTAATTCGAGCTTTCGGGTTTCTGACACCTTTGCATGGATAGTCGGGCAAATACTTTCGCCACCTCTGACCTACCCCGCAGAGCGGACGAAGTTTTTTCGTTTAGCTCATCGCTACGAAAAACCAGCAGGCAAAAAAGGAGAAAGAAATGATTTTTGTTCTCAAGCATTTTCTAGAGGGTATTTTGCTAGGGGACGTTCGTCCCTGGCTTGTAAACCAGCCCGAGCATCAGCCAGGCTTCCATTGTTAAGTGATCCAGCTACGTTCTGCTTGCTTGGCACCAATGGGTACTTTCCAGTGGAAACAGCTTCTTTTTACTCTGTATGGCAGTTGTAGCGATGTGACGATCGTGGCCCAGACCGCTTGGATGAAGGGCCTTTACTGAAAGCTGAACTTGTTTCGCCAAAGCTGGCATGTCGGTAAATAGCCAATTCACATTTCGGACGCTACGTAGTTAGTACAGTGCGTACACCCAGGGACAACTCCCTGGTTCACCTCTGTGTTTCGACGTCTATATGTTCCCTCACTCGACACACATTACCGTGATACTCTCATCCTATACCGCTATAGATTAAACCAAGAGGTTATAAGTTGAGGCGTTAAACCCTATCTAAGTCAGTGGCGTGGATCCATCTCCAAGGTGGGGGGGGGGGGGAATTTTCACCATTTGCGAATCGCCGTCCTGGAGAGGGGTCTAAGAGGAGGGATGTTCCCCTCACCTTTGAAAAAAGGAAATTAGAAGGGTGTCTATGGCAAATGTTGCCATATTTGGGCGCAATTCAGCTTTTAAAATGTAGTGTCAGTTTGTAATCTATGTTATAATACAATTCATCACAGTTTTAGTTTTCATCATTTCGAAAAAGTGGGGGGGGGGGAGACTTTTGGAAAAGTCCCCCTTCCCAAAAGGTGAGGGGGACGCGTCCCTCGTACCCAGTGGCGTGTGCAGGATTTCGGAGGTGGGGGGCACAACCTGTGATTCCCCCGACTGATATGGAGGGGTGTCACAAGTGCACCGAAGGTGCACCACGAGCGCGAAGCGCGAGTTTGCACGCGTGGGGTCCAGGGGCCCGCGCTAGGGCCCCTGGCGGGGTCCAGGGGCAGAGCCCCGGTGGGGGTCCAGGGGGCGAAGCCCCCGGAAGCTCCTGCAATATAAGGTAATAAGACCGCCGTCAATTGGTTCTAGAGGCCTTATTGATCAGGTTTGTTTGTTTCAGATTTTGTGAAATTCGATGTCAATGACGGAGAGTTCAAGTTATCCTATATCGTTGTAAGCTGCAGTATGCTATAGTATGTGTCACATAGCTTACGTTGACAGGGTAAGATCACGAGGACTGCAAGATCACGAGGCCAGTCAAGAAGGCTGCTTGAGATGATCGCAGAAGTTAACAGCAGTTTCATCCTTAAACCTGTACAGTTTTACCATTTCAGATGGTTAAAGTGACTAGCGCGAAGCATCCTGTCTGATTATTCACTGAAGGGCGATTGGAAGAGCTCTATCCTTTGGTAAACAACCATATAATGAAAAAATTCTCTCCTAATTACATTCTGTAGGCTACTTCTAAGTTTCGAAGGTGGCTAGACGGGCGGAGGCAGCGACCCGAAGCCCTGACAGCCCCGATGCCGTCAAGGGGATGGTGAGGAGGGATCTGAAGAAAATCTGTGTACTCAACCATGCCATTGTGGGGCATATATGTGCATATACTAGAGGAACGTAGTTTCGGGGCTGATTTAATATTTTCGGCCCAGAATGTAAAGTGTGAAATTGCAAAGCGCGAGAAGCGAACGAAAATTTTGGGGGTTATCCTACACTAAAAAGAATCGGTACTTATTAAAAGACAATTAAGGTCAATTGTCCTGGCAGTTGGTCCCTATCGGGCATAACTTACATTGTACTTTTCTCCTCGTGTCCTATAGCCGTACCGCACTACAGACCCAAGAGAACATTGGCTAAATGAGGTGATATGAGGTGAAATTTCCAACATTTACCTAAATTCATGTATTCAACTTCTTCACTGAGTTACTTCGAAAGGTGGAAATGATTTGAACTATATTTAGCTGTAAGTAACAGAACTGAGAAAGAGTGGGCAAAGCGTACCGAAAATCTTGGGTTTCATTGCAGAAACGACCCTTTGAAAGCCAAAATAAGAAAAACCGATCGTAAATGCATAGCGACAGAATTTCCCGACAGAAGGCTGGGCCATGCCAGCGACCCCAAGCTTCGACAGCCCCTCTGTTGAAGAGGTGGTGACAAGGGGATATGGCTTACTATCCCATGTCATTTCAGCGCATATTTTGCATACTATCACTTAATTCTTCATGAGTCGAAGGAGTTGCGCACTTTATATATAGTGGTCTTTGGAATCTGAAACTTGAATTTGCAAAGGGGGCGAAAATTTTTGGCAGGCTTACACAAAAAAGCTATGTGATCATTATGAACTTAAAGAAAAGAAAGAAAAACTGTAGGTTCTACACCATATCGAGGATAACATACATTTTATCGAAACACCTGAAGTACACCCTATGAAATAGGTCCGTGAGTCGCTCGCAAACTGACCGTACCGCATGACACACACACACAAGAGAATAGGAAATAGGCTTAGCGCCATGGAATGGAACTTTCGACCTCCACATAAACAGTGTGCTCTGCCTACATGTTTCGTGGTAAGGTTGGCAGGACCTGTGCTATCTAGCAATGTGGAATGAAACTGCTGAAGATCCTGTAGTGACTGTACAGCGCCCGTAGCGCGCCGAAAATTTTGGGTTCTTATTAGAGAAATTGTCGTCTCTCAGGCGCCAACAGGGACTGCATACTCTATCGTATTGATTAAGACTCCCCGATGCGGGCCATCCCTGTTGAGTGTTCAGTGTGTCTCTTTAATATTTTTCTCTTCCCCTCAACCCTTAAATCCCCCGACTGAGGGATTTTCCCCCGATTGACTTCGGAAGTGGGGGGCCTGTGCCCCCCGGCCCCCCTTTGAACACGCTACTGCTCGTACCCCCATGATCCACGCCCATGAACTAACTCATCCTATACCCTTATGCTGTCCTAATACTGACCTGAATTATTGTACACTGTCGGAATATGTCCCAGGGCCGTCTTAACGCATGGGCCCACTGGGCCCAGGCCCAGGGCCCCGCGATGTCAGGGGCCCCGCAAATTGACCCCTGCGCAAAAAATCATATCTCCCCTTGCGTAAAAGATTTTTGTGTGGAAATACTTTTCAAAAGTCCAGTGTTGTTATTAGGGATGGAGAGCAACTGGAAGACTAGAAATTTGAATTTGCATGGCAAATCCGACGTAGCCTCTCCGAGAAAGAGGTGTGGGAGTTGTTTTTCAATTGGGAGAAAGGAGATGGAACATAAGGCATATTAATCAGTAACCGCGCGCCAGAGACATTTTAATTTTTATAAGCAAGCTCATGACAGTAGAGTTCATGAACTTATGGAGTTATTTTACGTAAAATGTCCTGAAAGTGCAGGTAGCTAAGCATGATAAAACAGTGGGTACCGAGGACTTAAAGATTATTATTAAAGATATTATTATTCAAGTGAATTGAATTTACTTTTATCAGTTGCTTCGCGGGCGAGATGAATTAGTGGTCTCGCGGGCCGGAGGCTAAACGAACCCACATGCCGGAGGTTCCTCACCCTTGCGGTACTGAGCTACCGTACATACCCTAATGATCTAAGTGCTAGTGCCCCAGTAGGCTACTTACACATACCGCTGTGTTGTGTTAACGATGGACGTGAATTCATTCATTTTACATTGACGGCGGCAGGAAGGTCCCCAATTTTCCCTCCAAATCTCAAAGTCGTAACTTCTGGCAATTTAATAAACGTCGGCATGCCGATTTATTATCTCAAAATTAAGCATATAGCCTAGTAAGTTTCAAGTTTCCCGACGAAAATCGCCCGCCGGCATCTAAATACCTCGTTGCTAAATCAAACAGGCTTTCCGTTGCCAGCTTCCCGGCCGGATCCCCGGCCTGCTCCTGCTGGAATTAGCGCTACTCGACTCGCCTTCTGCAACTCCAGCTGTCCAGTGACACTAATAGCTGGTAATACCTTTCTCAAAGTGCTGAAAAAAATTTCGTCTGTATTCGGACGTGATAGAGAATCACTTCTTAACGATTGGTCATCATTTAAAATTCCCACTTGAAATTGGGTCAATTTAAAAATATTCAGACTATCCCGCATGCGCGGAGCTGCAAATCGAATATTTTTTTTCAATATATCAGACAGTCTCTTCGATGCATTATTTTGGTATCGTAATTTGTTTTTATAGATTCCCACCGTTCGTACGTTCAAGAAGTCATTTGAGCATTTAAAATCCTTCAGTTTAAGTCGAGGGGCGACAATGAGAATACGAAAAACTTTGAGATTTGAAAATGAAGGATTATGGTCAACCAAAATTCAAAACGAACAACTCGTCTCGAAAGTAGATCCGTACATACTTTGGTCTATGCAGGTCATGAACAAGCGTGCGTTTGTCTGATGTGTCTAGTTAATTATATATGTCAATGGTGCGTTACACAGTACGTGCTATAAAGGTAGACCTATAAAAATTCAAGAATATGCTATTAAGGTAGATCTATGAAAGTACAATCTTGATGGTAAGTGAACCCTACATCCTAGGAAGCCATTTTCTAAGTCTCGTTGTCCGGCCCATAAGGGAGCCCAATCATGAATCTTTCGTCCAAACAAGCCACGTTCGACGTCTAATTGTGATTACTTTTGTAAAATATATGAGCAGTGCGAAAGTTCGCAAAGATTCTCATATTTCTTTGCTCTATTGCCGTAAATTCCTTAAATTTCTTCGAGTTATATTCTGTTCGCACCTGAACATTTGGAAGCTGAGTGATCCTGGCATAGGCGTAGGAGGCGGGGGGGGGGGGCTGGGGGGGCTGCAGCCCCCCCAACCAAAAATTTTTGTGAAAATTCGGGCAAAATGCTGAGAATTTTTTGGGCACCAACTGAAAGAAAAATAATGCAATGATGTATCTAAAGGGTATTAATAGTTTAAAAAACTTCCTTGTTGATTAACATAAAGTTCTGATTTGAATTGCACCAGCACCTATATATTCCGTATTAATTCATCAGTGTGTTTTTAATGGTTGAACTTATATTATGGTTATCAGTGGTGTATTTTAGGGACCATTGGGCCATGCCCCACCCTCAATGATGCTGATTTTTTTCTACCTAAAATACGTAAATTTTTAACACAAATTTTACTTCAAAGGTGGCATATGTGGCACCAGATTGCATGTAAGGACACCTAATTTTTCAAAAATTTTCAAAGAAAAGAGGAGGGGGTAGTGCCGATTTTTAGTACCTAAAATACGTAAATGTTTTAACACAAATTTCACTTCAAAGGTAGCATATGTGGCACCAGATTGCATGTAAGGACACCTCATTTTTCAGAAATTTTCAAAGGGGAGGGGGTAACCCTTTCCCCTTAGACCCCTCCCCCAGGCTGGCGATCACCAACTTCGGCCAAAATTAAAACCAATAAAGAAGGTATTAACATGGCAAATTATTGTATGTAATTTGCATGTGGTGTGATAACCAATGCATGCCTTCATGATATGCACATTAACATGTCGAACGTGCATGGAGCGCGTGGAAAATTTGGGTTACATTTTTTCGGGCAAGTCGGTCCAGCCCCCCCCCCCCCCCAAATCAACTTGGGCTCCTACGCCTATGGATCCTGGTAAAACATCGTCAATGGCGACTTAACGGAATACAGGATTCTTCCTCCTTTAATTCATACGCTCAACGGAGTTCGCGTAGTGAAATGGATTACTTTCTTTTGCGCAATGTAAAAAAATGGTCTATTTGGGAGTAGTTTGCCTTCCTAAATGATTAAGATGTGCGGATCTGAAATACGATTCCGTACACGTAGCCACAGAGGCTACGTAATTACTCTTCTAAAATGTATTTCAGCTTTTAGATATATCACATATGTTATTCACATAAAAGTTCCAATTTCCACGCTGTATGCGCGACATGGGGGGGGGGGGGTAAATGCAGGCATGTCTATGCTTGAGCGATGGTCAAGGATGTCAATTTTTCACGCAACTTTTTTCGAACACACTTGATTGAGGGGCCCCGCTCCAATGCCGGGCCCAGGGCCCGGTGATCTCTTAAGACTGCCCTGATATGTCCTCCTAGGCAACAAGCCAATGAGCCACAACTGGAAAAAAGGCCGTGGCCAGCCCGACTTAAAGCAATTGGTTAGAAACTGAGCCGCAAAACCTCATCTAACCATCACTCTAAGTCCTAGATAACATATGCTGCCTCTTAAAAATATCTGTAGCCCAAACCAACTACTATAAAATTTCAACAACCCAGTGTCTAAATTCGTCAAAACTGCAGATTTGTAGTCTTTTTGGTGAATTTAGTCATCCCTTCAGTTTTGCCTGTATAATATTTAACAACTCTCAAAATTTGCACTTAACCATCAAACCTCTGACGATCGTGAAATGTACATCCTCCTGAGGCTGAGAAAGTCTTCTTTGGGAAATTAAGTAATTCCTTTTCTATTCTCCCATCGTAAGTTTAAACAATCCTGAGACCGCATCTGTCCCCATCCAAGCCGGTAATATTATTGCCAAACTTGTAGTACTCGATTATGTACTCGTACTCGAGTACAAATTTCTGTACTCGTACTCGTACTTGAGTACCTGGCCTCAGTACTCGTACTACGGTACTGCGTACTCGTACTCGTACTCGTACTCGTACTACTCGTACTCGACATGCCTGTACTCGTACTTGTACTCGAGTACAATTATTCTCCTGCATATTAATTGTTGCAGTTTATTTCAATTATTCCATCATGAATTTACTTCAACCATGGAGCTGTTACCCTTCGGAAGGGTATTAGCTCCATGGTTTCATCAATTGGCCAAAATTTAATTTTATCAAATCATGGAGCTAATACCCTTTGGAGGGTATTAGCTCCATGATCAGACTGGTAGCTCTCTCTCTTAACAAAGGCTTTTCACAGTTTAAATCAAGAAGCGCAATCATTCATTCGTCAGAAGAATTTGTGAAACGGTACTAGCAAATGAATCAGTGGCTTAGTACGGGGGACTTGGGGTGCCACCCCCCCCCCCACCCCCCACAAAATCATCGCCCCCAAACGCTCCCCGCTGGCCATCTGGGCCAAAAAATTTCACTCGACTGGGCTACTCACCTTAATAATAATAGAATCTGTGTTTGACAATAAAATAAAATCAAAATTTACATTTTTCACCAAAATTGAACATGTATCTTGAAGGCTGCTATCAAGCCTGGCAAGTGCCATTTATGGCAATCTGGGATTTACTAAAGTCTCAAATTTTCTTTGTGCGCTCCGCGCCAACCCATGGTGGTGCTTCGCTTAGATAGTAACAGGAGCCCCCACAAAAATCTCCAGCCCCCCCCCCCAGCCCCCAAACAAAAAATCCTAGCTACGCCACTGAAGTGGAAGTTGAATACTTTCCATGACTGAAGTGCATAGAGTAGTTTGCATACATGATTATTGATTCCATGTACCATCAGTTTCAGAAAGAAAGAGATGGTCAAGCTTGGCGGGTGGATTAATTTCTTCCCCACTCTTTTGGGAAAGTTTCAGCCGCAAATCAAAGAGATTTCCATCACTCAGATAAATGTGGGTTCATTGTAGATAGGCCTATGAGGGTGACGGTGGCACAATAGGTTAGGAAAATTTGTACGCTTTCATATGGGAGCATTTGAACGCTTTGAGACATACATATGCATGTCATATATCTCTGATTGGCTAAAACCCTAACCCTAACCCTAATTCTAACCCTGATTGGTCCTAACACTCTGTGCCACCGTCGTAGTGGGCCTGTGCAGTTTCTGCGATCTCTGCTTTCATGATCTGCGTCAGTCGGTGCTCTGATTGGAGGTTTCGGAGTTTGAGGTGGCGGCCTTAACCTGTAACAGAGGCATTTAACACTGTGTGAATATGCAGTCCTGGAGTAGGCCTATCTGCCTATATGCAGTCCTTGTTGCTCATATATATATATATATATATATATATATATATATATATATATATATATATATATATATATATATATATATATATATATATATATATATATATATATATTTATATATATATATATATATATGTAACAAAAGGGTGATAATGAAGCTGTGATCAATTCATAATAACAATCTGTGAAATTGTACTCGTACTCGTCAGCTGTGTACTCGTACTTGTACTCCGGTGTTTTGAATTCGTACTAGTACTCGCACTCAGGCTCTTGCCTTCACGAAATTGTGTACTCGTACTCATGTAACATGTACTCATACTCGTACTCGTACTCTGGGCTATGTACTCGTACTCGCACTTGTACTCTCAATTTTTGTACTCCACTACAAGTCTGGTTATCGCTCGCAATTTATATTGAAAGGATTGCTCTATCAAGAGTGGTATCTGTTCTTTTCAGTCGGTATCGAAAACAACCGTGCATGAAAGGGTCTATGGCTGAAATGGGATCATGGTGTTCCGTTAGGGGCAGGTAGCGCCTTTGGGGAGCAGAAGCCCGGGTCTTTGGTTTCCTTTCTTCGGCTTCCAGCAACTTAATTGTGCCCATTCTGAGATCCGCTGAGAAACCGGCAATGAAGAGGGCAGTCACTTTTAGATAGGCCCAAGTTCATTTATTCAGTGCCTCAATGAATCTCACCAATCACCTAATCAATTTCACATTTACAACTTAAAAGCTACAACGCACTTATAGCATGCCCATTATCTCTGGTTGCCATGGGCACTGGCGACTTGCCTTAAGGACACCCAATTTGCAAAACCTGCGGTCTTCAATCTTCAGAAAGATAAGAAAAATACTAGGTAATATGAATAGAAAGCATTTCTAAATTTGGAAGAAATCATTCCTTCCATCTCACAAATGTCATATCATTATAATATGAATTTGTAAATATTATTGCAAAATTTCTCCGTTATTGTTAAGTATGTATTTCGTGATTATTTCAAGATTCAACCTAGGTATAATTTACTACAGGGTCATTCAACCAAGGTCATGTGAATTAATATTGTTCGAGGCGTCGTGGTTTCAATTTACTTTCAAGCTAGTAGGTCTATGTTGCTTCTTCAAGGGGGAGATTCATAGTTCATGATAAAAAGAAAAGAAAAGATAAACTGCCACTGTATATAGTCACCTTAGCTGGAGCTTAGAATGGGCCTGACAAAGGATTTTTTGTGCTATAACTGTCTCCTTAGTACATTGCTCCATGACATTTATATTTTACTTTGTGTTTTCATGTGTCAAAAATTTTAACTTCCCAAAAGGGTGAATAGGAAAACGTTCGTGTGGTAAACCCACTGAAGCCTTAACCACCGAAGGTCGCAAAAGTCGCCTACTGTATTCATACTTAGCTTTCTAAAACCAAACTTGTCCCGGCGTGTGTGAAGATTAATGCAAAATGCGATAAGTTTTAATTCGAAACTGTATCGAACGGTCTGTCTGATCAAACTTGACTTGGCTGAAGATTTTGAAGGCACACCCACAGTCATTGTTCAATTTAATACAGTAAAAGCAGTGCATATAGGAGAAAGTCATGTTTTGCCCGAATTTTGTACCGAGTTGGGAGAATGTTTTACTTGAAACTGCCGTTTCAGCTGGCTTAAAATGAACCTCAAATAGTTCATCAAAGCTCCTATATTTGTATAAGTGATAAGCAGGCGCGAATCCAGACATTTCGAAAAGGAAGGGAGGTGCAGAAAGTCCCCTTGAATATTCTCCTAGATTATGCTAATTTTCGCGTATTAATTGTTGATGTGGCAAAAAGGGGGAGGATGAGGCCGGGAAAGCCCCCCCCCCCCCCTTGGATTCTCGCCTGATAAGTTACGGTACCTTTCTGAGTTAGAGGTAGGGGAATTTTACCTTCTTTGAAAAATGTTCCCCAAGGTGCTGAGATCCAGTATAGTGCTACCTTTTCATAGTTTCCAAGTATCTTCCTGTTCGAAATCTTCGTTATAAAAAAAATAAAAAGCAATCCAGTAATCTTATCAGTCCCTGGTATATCTTCTGGTTTTATTACTTTATCTAAAATTCTTTCAGGGATATAAAGGCAAAAAACCAATTTTTGGCAAATTTGACCTTTGACTTCTGAACTTTGACCTATCATGTCATCAATTATTCGTGCTCAAGTTTTTTTTGGTTAGGTACCTACCCACAAAGTTTGAAATTGATCGGACTTACGATTAAGGATGGGTTCAAGACACACTTTTTCACGAACTTGACCTTTGACCTACATTTTGACCTCTAACCCACCATTTGCAAAATGTTCGTGACAAACTTTTCAACAAAATTGAGGCAAATTTGACCTTTTAACTACATTTTGACCGGAACCGGCCACCCTAAGCACCAAACAGCACCATTTCAAAAATTTTCTCATCAATTCTAGCATATCATATGGAATTTTCTAACATAGCCTACTAATTGGCACATAATGGCAAAAACCCTATTTTTGCAACTTTGACCTATGACGTCATCAATGATGCATGCACAAGTGTTCATGGTCAGGTGCCTACCCATGCACTGGACAGATGGAGTAATGAGATCCTGTTACTGTATATGATTGTATTATTTTTTAAAGATAGAACAGCGCATGACTGACTGCCTGAGTAGGTTTCTGACGAGCCTTTTAAAATAGGACTAGGGAGGTTTTATTAGATAATAACATCTCCCTGATCATGGGACATCACTGACATACAAAATAATAACCATACTCCTACTGTACTGTCCGGAGCTGACCATTGATATTGCCGGAAGAAGGGGAGGGCTCGTTCGATGCACCCTGAATACGTACCTGATTCCCCCCTCCCCACCAACAAAATTTCTTAGAGCCGCCCATGGTCATGAGTGGCGAGCCGAGTTCCTATTTTCCACGAAAGGCCCCACAATTCCTCAAAATATTTCTCTCAGTGCCGCCGAGTGTCTCTGGCTGAGACTCAGCAGTTGAAGCGCATTTGCTGCTACAATATTTTGTTTCCGTCGATTCCCGGTTTTCAATTGATTTATGCCGCAGAGCATAATAGCAGAATTGGTACAACTATTTCAAAAAATTGTGTGGTAGTGGGTTGAGGAGGGGGTCAACCGTTCAAGCGGCCCAGCTGACACTTCTATTTGCTATTTATAAACAGTAGTCAACTTCAAAATTGTCACCTGGTCGGGATTTCGTCATGAGGGCCTTCTGTCTAATTTACGAAATTATGAATATTATATGCTAAATTGACATGCCGTACATTCAACGTTGTACCCGAAGCAGGCCCAGCCACAAAGGCAGTAAGTTTTGAAAACATCTGTCTGAACAATTGAGAATTCCAGTCCATCATTATGGATGGAAGGAAGCAATCATGGCTGAGGTGATCAGAGTGTTCATGAATGTTTCATAGAAATAAAGCTTTATGTAAGCTGCCCCAATCTTTTTCAGACGGTAAATGCGTAATTGGAACTGTATGCGCGCGAAGATCGGGGAAACAATAAAGTAACAGAGCTGTGTACAATACAACATTGAATCCATTAGGCTTTCTCTGCAAATGAGGACAATTTAGGAATTTAGAGGACCTTGAGGAATAATACTTTATCTCAGGAAGGAGAAGAAGACCGAAAAGGATGTCTATTCCATAAAAAAATTACTTTATGAAACGACATGTCCATATGACGTATTCCAACGACGTTCATATACATCATTGAATAAGGCAGCAAGGCAGAATTAATTGTTAATGCGTGGGTGCGCAATTTGTCAGTTCGGTTGGAAGCAATTGTTCAGCAGTTCAGTTCAGTTAATATTTTCCTTGTCATTGCGAATGTGTAGAGAATTATTGATAATGATAAAGTGATTCTCCTCTCTGCAATTATATGACTATCACAGACCTTGAAAAATGTCACTGAACAGAAGAGATTTTCATCGGATATTATAGACATAATCTCCAGTAAAAGCGGACACCACGGAGTGCGGAGTTTGGCAAAGATTATGGGGGTGTAGAAATCTGAAAACCGATAGTGTTTCCGGATTTCATCAGTCTTTCCAGGGTTAATGACTGCGTAGATTTCTTTCTTGACATTGAATGTAATGTGCATGACGATAAGCAGAGCGCCATCTATCCGTTGGCAAGTAGTGGACGTACTTGAAATATATTGCCAATTACCTGATTAAATCTTGAAAAGTCTCTATTTCAAGAAACGCCACTTCCCAGGCCTAATTGTCACTAGTTGCTTCTCATTTTCAGGTGTAATTTTCCACTAGGGTTTGCGCAGGGATACACCCGGGCTGAAGTCAACAACTCGAGGACCCGGGAGGGGTGACTAGGGAGCCGACAGACCGAGGAGGCCGGAGGAAGGGGGTAACCAAAACAGGATTTAAATGAATAACTTCATAAAAAATGGATTGAGAAGGACGTCGGACATACGGGGGTACAAGGTCTAAATCTTTTAATTATGATGTCATGGCACATTTTGCACACATGATACCTACTTTACTGAGTTTTGTGCTGAGATTGTTTCTGGAAAATATGACTACTAGTATGGCTGTATGGTGGCTTATTTACGGTGGTTTGATAGTGCCATTTGAGAGAGAAAACAGACGTACCATGTTGAAACGTACAGTCAAAATTTTGATTTTACAACTCAAAATTTTAAATCTGTTACTAATTACTCATCTACTTAGCATGAGGTGCCAGGTTGAGAAATATAAATCATCCCAAACACCTTCAACTAAGATTACAGGAAAATGAGCTCTAAAATACAAGTGTATTACTAAACAGCAATTTACAGCAACTATCAAATGTGGGTGGAGTCAAGCAAAGTATGGGTGACGGGCTCGTCAAACTGAAATCAGGGTTTATCGGAGCAACTGCTCTTGCCACTATAATCAGCTACTTTCCTAAAAAGAAAAAAAAAACCATGGCGAACGATTGTGTCTATATGAAGTTTGCATCAGACAGCCGGGCGGGGGGGGGGGGCAGGCACTGATCCATGGGGGGAGGCTTCCTCGGGCTCAGCCCTCCTTTTTCGCCACATCAACAATAACAAATACGCGAAAATCAGCATAATGTTAATCTAGGAGAATATTCAAAGGGGCTTTCAGCCCCCCCTTTTTTGAAATGTCTGGATCCGCACCGGGGGGAGGGTTGTTAAATGATGAATGTACAAAATAACAAATGAGAAAATAAAAATTTCTTCTGCAAGGGAGAAAAGTGGAGAACTTGGCCCGGGTTTTGAGCGTAATTATGCCTATTATGATATCCTGTTATACACATGGGATATATTTAATTTATAACAAGTTACACTTATATTGCTGGAGGTGGGCTAAAGTTCAGTCTCATGTGATGAAAAACCACCGAACTGGTTTTGACACTAATACAAGTGAATTCAATTTTGACAAACGCCGAGAGTGGCGGCCTGTAAAAGCCTGGGTGAAGCAACCTTTTCTTTTCATTTCTGATCGAGTACTAAAAAGACCACAAAGATGATATTTTAACCATGTCAATCATACAGTCAGTCCTTACTTCTTCTAATTTCTTCTTCCATTTAATTTGCCCTTTCAGTCAGTCTGTAATTTCTGCTATCCTTCCCAGACAAAACTGTCACGGGGTTCCCCCATGGATACTGTCTAGCATACTCAATTTATGGGTGTTCCAAACCCTTTTCCCTCTGACTGGTCAACCATACCAGCCCATTCATTTACATTCATATTGCACAGTGCATGTTCACTATGGACCAATCAAAAGCTAACAAATTATATCCCATAATAGTAATTACCGTACGTGAGGACCAGAGATTCCACATGTCTATAGACTTGTGCTAAGAGAGACTACACTACAGGAAGCAATTAGAGTTGGTGCAGTACGCAGCTTGCGCTGCAAAGGTTTTGGCCATCAGCATTGGGACTTTACACATTTTAATTCACAAACTGAAAGAAGAGGATGGTCTCAGTCAATGTAAATTAACTTGATTATCTTTGAAGGAAGTGATTCTCAAATCGATAATAGGTACACAGACTGAACGTTGTCATCATCTTTGTGTACTTCTTTTGTTCCTGTTCCTTGTGGCTACAATTCCAAGGCCTCGTCATCGCAATTGGCCAAAATTCAATCTAAAATGCTGGAGTTGCGTCTGTACGTACTATCTCACATAGCAGAGAAAAGACGCTATTTAACAATACACTGCCACTTGTGGGATGTCCCGAGACTATGAAAAATAGCCACCCTAGTCATAAATATGGTATTTGATATGGTACTTGGTTTTGGTCCAATGATATTATAAAAGGCAAAGAAAGGTATTTGACTAAATAGATGAAAAATAAAATAATGTACAGTTTGAAATCTCTTCATTTTTGACTAAAATAAACATAATAATACAAATTCCAATATAGACAGACCTACAAAATCAGCATTTTGTCATTATTTAGATAACAATAGCCCCTTGGTTCTTTTGGGATAATGATTGATCTTTGGAAGACCACATGATGGTGCCCCCATCAGGGCTTCCTCTGTGGGGCACCATGCAACTTATTCTTCATAATGACTAGACCACAGCCCACAATTTAATAACATTTTGGGAGACAGACTATTGGTGATTTCACTAAAAGTGAAGGCTTCTAAGACTTTACAACACCACTACATCTGTTAGCTATTATAAAAATGAAAGCAGTACAATTTCTGAGAAAAGTTGACCAAAGAAGTAAGTAGTAGGTTGCTTGAAAAAGTGTGACATCTTTGTATGATTCTCTGATTCATCAATTGATAATACCACTCCATAAAACAGCACAACATGACTGGAAAACTCCTCAGGAAATTCCCATCCACACAATTCCACCCTGAACAACACCCTCCAGATCAGTTCCCCACCCAGACAATTCCCAAGTTTAGTTCGACAATTTCTGGGTAGCAATTGTCCCATACGGGATCTGTCCAAAGGAAATTGTTTGGTTGGAAATTGTCCATGGGATTGTCCTGGAACCACTTCATACTACATTCATTAATGACTTGCTGGTCTTGACTTGCATCAATAAAAGTATTCCATCAATAGCATCACATTATTGCTTCCATGAATACAAGCAAATTTCAAGCCTGATGGAGTAAAACATTTCATTTTGAAAAGCGCAACTAGATTTCTCACCAAACCAGCTATGAACCAATATTCTTCACAAATGTGTTTCATTGCAAAACTCCATTTTTTGACACTTTGGGAGTCAAGTGTTTGCTGTATTGTGATGGTACCCACGGTATTATGGTCAAAACACCCTCTGCCAATGAGACATGAAAGCCTCCATGACAATCAGAAACATGCCGATGTGACATGAAGAACTTTTACACATGTATCTCCCAGATGGACAGTCTGCCCATACATCATACTACTAGGGCTGTAGCAGATGTGACAAAGGTACTGGCAATACATTATCTGGTGATCCATTCAACTCTATATCTAAAGTCTGGTTTTCATGCGTGTGGAACAATAATAAACTGTCCATATAACTGTCCATTTGATAAGACCTTCTACAGCTAAAAGCTGAGTGGAAGCTACTCGTCGTGAAATTTTAATTCACGTACATGCTCTTGACGACATCTCCCACATTCACATATATGGCCACTGCCTCCCTTTCCATGGAGTAGTGTAATATCTCTATCACATCCTGCTATCTCTCATCTCTTCCTGCTTCTAAAACAGTTTGATTCCCTGATCGGCTGCTGGAAAGAAATCCATTGAAAAACTCCTTGGATGTCATGTTTTTTCTCCTTCCAAAACCAACTCCTCTAAAGCCAACCCAACCATCCTAGTGGAAGACAAAACAGAACAAAGCAAGAAAATGTTTTCATTAGACACATGCGATGTACACGAGCATTTGCATTTTATGACAAAATGGCTGTTTTTTATGCTTTACTAGCAGAAGTTTACATCCAAATAACTTCTGCTGTCATAAAGAAAACCACCAGGTGCTAGAATTTTCTACCTCTGACTTGTGATTTCAAGTGAAGTACCATATAGCACTTTATGCTCTGATCTTACGACCAAAAATCATGTACTGGCATAAAAATATAAAAATCTACAATTAAAGCCCCAGTACGACTTTGTATACGAATTTGGATAAGAGAAATGAGTGGTGCTTAAGGTTACTTAAACCCAAACATAACCAAAACTAAAGAAATGATTTGTTGGAGAAAAAAGACATTTACGGAAGTGAAAGGTTGTTTTAAACAAATCCTGACTGTAAATGTAACGGCTGTTTCAATATGCACAAGGTTCATCACGGTGTGAAGTTCTAGATCATTAAGAATATTCATTACTCAGCTGCTTCACCCTTCGAGATCACATCATGTCGACGACTGTCAAGCATGCAAGACAGCACGATGCAGCCAGTGTACATCATATCTTATGTACATCTACTGCATACGCACTCGCTTACCATATTTTCATTGTGCACTAATCAACGACGAATGCTGGGCTACAATGTGCTTGATGCACAAAGAATGTAGCTATAGGGCCGTAACACACAAGCAGTCAACTTGCATGACACTGCCGGCCGGATGCGGGCGTGCATGTCCGTATAACCTGCCTGTATTTGCCTCGCTGTGTCAGGCAACGTTATGTTGCTTAAGATTTCAGGTGAGGTTTTCCTCCTTTTTCATGTTAGTTGTGCAACAATTTTGTTGGCATGGGTAATTATTTCTAACTACAATTCAATTCTTAGCCTACACTAACCTGAGTATAGTCTTAGGCTGTTTGTGTAGTCCATCCGTCGAATATACAAGCAAATGCTCTGCACTGTTTACGTGCGTACATTTCACTACAGTGGAGCATGTAGGTAAGGCACCTACAGTTTTTTTATTCATGAATAATCATAAACAGACTGTCATTGGTTCATACTCCTGACTGAGAGGCTCATTACGAGGAGAGAACTCAAATTTCAGTTGGCAATCCAAATTCAACATCTGCATTTCGGACGAAGATTACACCCAAAAGAAGCTAAGACTGTTCTTCTAGGTATGTTAGAACCTCTTAAACTGTAACCAACTTCATATATCTGGCTCTCGTGTTATGACGATTTCTGACGGTTTAAGTATTTCTTTATACAAAGTCGTACTGGGACTTTAAATGTATGCCCATTTGTTTTCAAAAATGCAAAGGCCGATGTACACCTTACTATGATTTTTGAAACTGTCACACAGTTTTCATATTTATACCATTCTTATACACAATTACACATATCGTTATGTTTCTTATAATCACTGGTGTTTGTTATTTTTTTTTCACTTGTCTAGTTCGCAGTTCTCTGTTTTTCTGGTGTATAACAGATGTGTTTTCGGTTTGTAAAGTCAAAGTTCTTCATTATCTATTGGAATCACTTGTGAAATAAATTTAATTGAATTGCTTTGGAAATGCCCTCTGAATGTAACAATGGTTTTACCTGACATCGCACTTGAAGAGTTTCTGACTGCTTGTGATAAACCATTGATCCAGGAATGTCTGAGACATCTGTTAAAATAAAAAAAAAATCCATACAAATATGACCTAAGATACCTGAGAAGAGAAAGTACTTACTTAATATGGAAAGCAATACATGCATCTAGCATAGAATGCATGCTGATTGACTTCAGAGAGACTTCTCTTGCACATTAACTCTTTTCTACGTATTTAAAATGGCTAACATTAATTTTGATGCCTTTTATCAATCAAAACTCATAGAGTTTATGAATGGAAAGCTGGTGCATACTTTAGCTTCCACAGCAGTAGTGTCAATTTGTGTCAAGTTCTGTGAGACTTATTTTCACTGATTCTTTTTGTTTCTGGCAATTCATACTTTCTCTACATGATTTATTTTTACAGTTATTATGATATGCTGTTTGTACTTGGTCAAGATTATGAATTGCATCATGCATTAAACTTGGCTTCATGCCAGCTTTAGATTGATGTCATAACAGAGTTATAGTTATTGCAGCAGAAAGAATAGTGCTTGTACTTAAAAAATGTCCTTGTGCCATAATCATTCATACCAGACTGTTTTGCCCAATCAAGATTGTGTATGCGTGTGCATGCCCATTGGTATGTTGTCTGCAATTAGGTCTGAAGTATAATTATACGTAACTTTGATTTTGGGCATCAGCTTTCAACCAATCCAGTATTTAGCCATCTCATATAAAATTCTTTTTTGGATCATATAATCTCTCATTTATCATTGGATTCTGTATTATTCAAAGGGACAATAAAACATTGCTCAACTTCCACCAAATGAGCTATCTCACTTTTCCAACATTCCACACAAACTATAATAGCACAAGTGAAATCATGTATTTCCCATCACACACTGCAGTTCTCAAAACAGCAATTCTTCAAAATTCAGCAACTTCCAAATACTACATGTTATTGTGATGAAGTTTGCACTACTTAGTAAAGAGAATTTTTCCACATTTTTCTGACACCACTATAATTGTTCCCTTACACCCTTAACATGAAAATACTTCTGCAGTGGAGGAGAAAAAAGTAATTCTGATCATAACCATCATTAAATCTTCTTTAATATCACATTTCCAGATTACCTCAATGAAAGCCATGAACTTTAAGAGCCTGTTGCAAAGGCTCAAGGATACAGCTGTTTAGTGCTTACATGATAAAATGCACTAACCTTGTATGACTGGGTGATTCAGGTTTTCGATGAGTGGCACCATGTCAAACAGACGAAACTCTTCTCCTTTCCATGTAGCTCTTAGAGGAAACTAAAAGAAACATTTTACTTAATCAGACTTTACCTCAAAAGATAAGAGCTTATAAGATTTTACCCCCAAAACATGTAAACTATGACCTAAAGGTTAAATAACAGTATGAAATAACTAAGTAATGTCAAGACAAGACTGACAGAAGTTCACAGAACAAAAAAGTTATTCAATTTTACAGACAAATGACATCATGGCTGGTTATCAAATATTTGATACAGCACACACAAAACCTTACATGAATGCATATATCCTTTTGCATGCTCAGTGCCAACCAGTGTTTACAGTTGGACATAAAGGTAAAAGGTCTCATAGAATAGTTTCATTTTCCACATTCCAGTCTTACCAGAGTTCTTCAGTAAATTCTTGGGTAAACAGACACACACACCAATTTCAATATAGGATGAGATAAGATGGGTGGGGGTACCTGGGTGGAGTGGAGTGGAGTGGAGGTAGGGATCAAATGTAAGTAGGACTGCCAACAATGATTGACATAACCTCTTTGAAAAGGACTCTGATGAATATTATTTGAAGGCATGTCCTGCCACATTCCCAACCTCACAGATCAATACCCTATGGACATGACACCCAACAGATAACCCAAATGAAATGCCAAAGTGGCAGACTAACAAAAACGGAGGACTGACAAAATGATGTTATTAAGAAAATTGTCTACTTGACCAAGATTTTTGCACCAACCTTCCCGTCAATAGCTCTGAAAACTCTGTCAACATCTTGTGCAGTAGTATTCCAATTAATTATGCCAATTGATGCCTTAAGTTTCGGTGCTGGGAATTTGAAGAAACAAAAATGAAGAAATAAAATCTCTCCTCAAACTGAGTAATGCACACAATTTGTGCAATGGAGAACAGGCTAGGAGGGGAAGTGATGTATGTTACATAACTTTGCAACCGCCACACATAAGAACTCAGAATAAGTTTCCTTTATGGTAAAATGGTTCATTCAGTAAACAAATATATTGTGGTAGACTGGAAACTAGTGGTTTGCTGTTGAATAAATTTTCACATACAACCATTCGAGCATCCAGGCTTTCTAGTAAATGTGATAATGCATTCTAAGGTTTAATTAACTTTTAGTTATTCGTTACTGTTACTTTTTTACTCCCAGCCAGAACTGGAAGAACCAGGGGGCATTTGGCCATTAACCCCTGAAGTCTGCAAACTCATCCTCCAGCAGTACAATCATGATGCTTTACTGTTTTGTGACAAAAAAGTTAGTTCTTTTTCATGATAATCCAAAATAGCACTATCCCCCCCCCCCCCCCCCCCCCCAAAAAAAAAAAAAAAAAAAAAAAACAAATAAATTCCATCCTTGCTCATAACTGCTTATTTTTGTATTTGCTGAAAGCAATAACACCTTTCTTACATTACTAAAAACTTTTTACCTTAGTTTTTTTTTCTTTCATACAGTTACTTCTTATAACCAACGCAGAAGCAAGGCACTGATGGGTTGAAAGCCACTATTATCATTATTCGTACCATGCTACAAATACAGTAGCATTAAGCATTAACTATTCAGTACCAGATATTTTTAGTATGAAAGCCTAATTATGCTACCAGGGATTAATAAACCTTGGATGTGCAGAAGCCAACTAACCCCCCTAGCTCATGTGATCTAGTGGCTATTAAATAAGCCAAAACCAAGCCAAAAAAAATAAGCCTAAAACAGAGCAACAAAACTACTCTGATTTATTGTCCTACAGGAATAACTATGTGATTTGATTAATTATATGTAACACATTTCACATGTGTGACATAATTAATTTTCCAATATTTACAACAAGTTTGGTTTGCCAATTGCCAAGGAGTATACTCTTACTTGCACACAGTCACTACTTATATGGAAAACTCGAAAATTTTCAAGGATGATTGTACTTGAATACATAAGAAGCAACAAGGGTCCATTCCATTGCGCATCAGGCTGATTTTATTGGGCATATGGCTCTCTGGCCCTTTCTTTGTTACATGACTCAGCTTTGTTATATGATCAGTTGTGTTACATATTACTCAGTTTGCTACATGACTCAGCAGTGTAGCCAGACACGTGCATTTAGAGCAGGAAGAGTTAGTTAATTTGTTAGTTAGTTAGATGAGGTTTAACGTCCCAGTTTCCAACCAATTGGTTCAAGTTGAGACGACCATGGCCTTTTTTCCAGTTGTGGCTCACTGGCTTGTTTTCCCTACTCCATTGCTTATGCTGAGCACCAAGCACAAAGGCAGTATGTTCCATTATTAAAGTCTTTGGTATGACCCGGCCAGGATTTGAACCCTAGACCTTCCGGCTGCAGGAAGAGAGGTTGAGGGTTACATTTTTACATTTTGCAGATACAAGATTAAAAAATGAATATTGTAATGTTCTTTCATATATTTTTGCAGATGTGGGGGAGGGGAAGGGAGAGAGCCTTTGATGAGGGAGCATATCCCCCTCCCCTTCTTGCTATACCCCAGTGGATACCAGAATAAAAATTTTGCACACTTCTTCAGGACAAAATTAAATCACTTTCCAAGGACCAAAATAACTTTTCAAGCAAAAGATATTTCTACACCATTACCAATAATAATCATGCTATCACAGAGATTGCGGAAAATAAACTAAAACACTCAGTTTACAGTACATATTGATATACATTATATAAATCACAGTCAACACTCTTTCATGCTAATCATGTGAAATAACAAAATTTAGGCATTTTCATATCACCGAAAATGACTCAGTTCAGAATTCAATCACTATCAAGGTTTCCCACACCAATTACAAACCCTGTATATTGTCATGTAAAAGACATGCTACAAAGCAAACTCACCATAAGTAACTCCTTCCTCACTCTGTTTTCTCTCTTTCCTTAAACTTGACTTCAAATTTCCTAAAACCTGTAGAAGCTGAATAGAAAGAAAGAATAACACTTTATCTTCTCCTGTCTGGCATACTGAAGAATGGGCAAAACCTGTGTTTGGCATAGTGGCAATGTGCTATAAACAGCAAAAGATTTGGCACTTTTCCAACCACCTTTTTTGTCATGTGACCATAACTGATATTTTCACCTAAGTGCAAGTATTCCCACCCAGGCAGTTAAAATTCTCCCAGTTAAGTATACTTCTAGCCCCTCCCCAACTAAAAAGTAAACAACTTTGCCCACTGTACCTACAAAGCTACAGCTGAATGTAAATTGCCCAAGGTCATAATCTATTATGTACAAAACTATGTGTGGTCTGTCTATGCAATAAGCTACATACATTACAGTACCTGAGCAGCTGCACAAGTCATCACTGACAATTTAGTGAGTTGGTCAGTCGGTCGGTCGGTCGGTCAGTTGGTCGGTCGGTGGTCGGTCGGTCAGACAGATAAGATTTAACGACACACCAGCATGACTGTGTTATATAGTGTCAACAAGACACTAAATCTAAAGGTAAAGGTAAAGTTTAAATACGGTTTCAAATACAGTTCAAATTCAAGTTTGGTTTCAAATACAGCTCAAATATGGTGCAAGTCCTTCCCTTTAGTCGCCTCTTACTCGGTCGGTCGGTCGGTCAGTCGGTCGGTCGGTGGTCGGTCGGTCAGACAGATAAGATTTAACGACACACCAGCATGACTGTGTTATATAGTGTCAACAAGACACTAAATCTAAAGGTAAAGGTAAAGTTTAAATACGGTTTCAAATACAGTTCAAATTCAAGTTTGGTTTCAAATACAGCTCAAATATGGTGCAAGTCCTTCCCTTTAGTCGCCTCTTACTACAGGCGGGAAATAATGTGTGCATATTCTATAACCCCCAGCCCACAGGGGGGACAATAAGAGTGAAGCTATCTTGTTTGAATTTTTGTCAATCAAAATGCAATCACCTATTGGGAAAGTGCCCTGCTCCCATTCTCCACAATTTTTTTCCCACTGACACCAAATCATGCTCCCAAATGGCCGGGAAAGACTGTTTGTGATTTCTTTATTATGCAACACAATGTTGCTGGCTCCATTTAGTTTTCAAGATATTACTTAAAACCAGACTCACAGCATGAGTACAATGTCATTGAACATTTTCCAAATAGCAATTACAAAGGATTGTGGGATGTAGTATGTAGTTAAGTATGCATCTTTCTGTCAATGGCAATTTACTGTGGCCAAAATGGCACACACCAAAGCCATATCCCACAGTCCTTTGTAATAGCAATTTTGAAAAGAGTCCATGAGTACAAGTACAACTGAAGTGTCTCAACTGTGAGTACCAGCATGAGTACTGGCCATTTTTCACAAGTACAAGTACAGATATTTTGCAGTAGCATCAATGTGTAACTTTAATTTCAGAATCCATCATACAATCACAAAGGATTGTGGGATATGGTTTTGGTATGAGTCTTTTTTTGTCAGTGGCAATTTACTGTTGCCAAAAATGATGAACACCCAAAACCACATCCCACAATCCTTTGTAAAGGCTATTTTAAAAGGGGTTTATGAGTACAAGAACAACTGAAGTGTCTCGATTAATTGTGAGTACCAGCATGAGTACATGAAGTTTTTCACAAGTACTGATATTTTGCAGTAGCATCAATGTGTCACTTTCAGAATGTGTAAGTATGGGTACATATCCATACTCACAAGTATGTAGTACAGGCAAGTATGCCAAAGTGTATGAAGCACAGTACATACTCGCTGAAAGTCTACTATACAACCTAACATACAGAAACATGAATCAATAAAGCCTGTTCACCATGTTGGAGCCTTTAATGGCAAGCAACTCTGTCAATGCTTCTCTTGTGACAGCATCTGGTACAGAAACCTCTTCTTGGGCAACAATTGGTCCTACATCAAACCTACAAACAAAAAGTAAGGTATTAATTTAACAGATCTTGACAAAAGTTTAAAGTAATTAAACCTATTTTCCTGGTGGCACTTGACAGAGATTCCGCATGAAAGTTTCCCAACTAATTAGTCCCAAACCAGTGGTGTAGCTACAGTAGGGTGGTTATGGGAAGTGGGGTGGGGATGGGGGGACTGTAAATTTCCAGAGAGATAAACTTATATCCCACCCCACTGAAATTATTTCAACAGATTACCTTGAAATGGTCCACCCTCTACCCTGGTTCCTCCAATGAAAAGAATCCTGAGTGTGCCACTGTTCCAAACCCTATAGCAATATTTCTTTCCTAACTCAACATATTCCTGTTTGAAATTCTTGTTTGGCCTTGAAAATCTCCTACAACAGAAATGAGAGTCTAAACCATTATCAATTTAATTGGTTGAGTATAAAACTTTGCAAAATGAAGGATAGAACATATTTTCTTCCTCAATATATGCCAGAAAAAAATATTTATAAAGTAATACCAAGGATGTGTTGGCATCCTTTTGCAGGTTGACATTACAGATCTTTCATCATGCATTACTCACTCACGAAAGGAATCTATGCCATGAAAAGCTGTCAGCTAGCCAGCCAGCCAAGCAAACAAATCAACACACACAAAAGGAAGCAAGTTGGGTTACCCATGATTTCATATCAAACCCCAGGAACAGATGTAACAATTCCCTAACAAAGTTTAACAAGATATGAAATACATTTAACATTGGCATTCAGGGAGTTAAGTGCGGACAAAGCTGTTAGGTCACATACCGATCAGGTTTTATTCTAATGATGGTTACTCCTGTTGTCTTGTCACCTGCTAGAATGGTATGTGGTATTGGTGCTGCACCCCTCCACCGTGGTAACAGGCTAGGATGGACATTCAGCACACCCCTGTATTGTAAAAGATGCAGACTGATATATTATCATTTTGCATTTCTGATGTTAGTTTTGATCATTATGTGACAGAAGCTATGGAAGACCAATTTTACTCTAGTAAGTTAAAGCACTGTGTCAAAACCTCAGGCTGAAGCTACCTCAGCCAAGCTGCAGCAGCTGCAGCCATGCTTCACAGCTTTACACACTACAATCCTCAATAAACCTTGCCATTACAAAGGCACTCCCCAGGGTTAAATTAACACTGCTATTGTAATCTGTATCCTGCTGTACAAATGTATGTAGCAACAAAGCATGGCCGCACAGGTCGCAGCTTGACTGAGGCAGGTGCACCTTTGCTATTTTGATAGTAAACAGATACACAGTTTATGGTTTCAAAAATAGGGTCTGGACCTCTCAGCAGATGGATTCCTAAAGGTTACTCAATTCATCAATATTTCAACTTCCAGTGGTACCAGTACCAACATCAGTTAAACAGGAATAGTTACTGGATGGGAAAGTGTAAATATGATATAAGCTAATATACTGCAATCTAACAGAAACTATATAGTTGAAATGAGATCCAGTCCTTAAGAATACAAGCATTAATAAGGTTTCTCTTCCACAGATACTCATACAGCACACCACGTTATAACCCTTTGTCAGGTCCAAACTTATACAAGTTTCAAGTTTATTTCTACCATTTCACATACAACAAGAATAAATTACTATCTGAGAATTCCACAGAATTCTGTTAATTGTAGACAGAGTCTTCCTGGTACAAGAATAAATTATTTTGCATAATTAAGTGTAAATCAAAAGTACAGTATGCATAAGTAGAGACAGATCCTTAAGAAAGTAATGATAAAGTAATATGCAGCTGTAGTAATCAGATCATACAGATTATTAAAATGTGATAGGGTAGAGGAACACACCAATACACCAATCATGCAAACGATAATCACATTACACTTTGGGCTGCATGGCCAGTGTGCTTAGCAAACAATGGTCAACTTGAAGAAATGCTATTAGGAGATTTTCACAATCCAATGAGCACCTTTTGTAGAAGGCTGTCCAGATGTTATTATTTAATCAGTCAAGTGGATTGTTGCTTTGTGGTTAGTAGGAAGGAAGGAAAAGTTTGTCGTATAGTTTACAGCTGGAGAAGTGGCAACCTCTGTTTGCTAGATTACATGATTTGATCTCTGGTGACCTTAAACGACTTTTGATATTTAATTCCTCTGAAACTTTTGTTTCCTGTAACTAACTTATTATTGCTACCACAGTCTTTGGAAAGAAGAACATTTGATAAAATTTTATATGATGACCTTTGAGCACCTCTCATAATTTCTGACCTTTACTGTAAATTCACTGACAAAATCCATTCCCTGTACATTTCACAACCTGATTTACATGGACCAATTCCTGTTAATGACAAGTTTTGGGTACCACACTTCATATGAAAGATGGAACGGACTGAGGTACAAACAAACACATTGACATCAGATACTTAAGTTCCCTTTGGCTACATAGTTTAATAAGGCCAACAAATGTTAAAGGAAAATACTACATTTACATTGCACCAAAATGAGATAAGAGGAAGTAACTCTAATCATTATTAAACCATTCAGTCTCACCAATAAATTCGAGCAATAGGGTTATTTCCCCTAAATGTTATGTATAACAAGAGTTATTTGAAATTTTGAAAGTTTGCCAACAAATTATTCTTGGGTTGCAATAAGGGAATTTCTCTCTGTGAAAACTTTATTTCTTGAAAATAAATCTACCGTGCCAATTTATTTGGAAAACCTATCATTTTGTACGTACTGTTAGTCACAGGTTTTAAAGATATGAAAATTTTCCTGTAACACAAACATAATATTTTCCTTAAAGGGCTACCAGAAAATAATAAATAGATGGACATCAATATTTGACAGATGGGATTAAGTATACATAAGGCACTTAATCCATGAGTCACAAAACAATGAATTTACACATAGGGAAGGGGTAAAAAATTCCCCACAAACACACTGAATGCTTGCATCTCAAGGAAAATAGTGGCGAAGTTCACTGCTCTTTTGCCTTGACTGAGACACAGCTGCATCTTGCATGTGACCCTGGCCACGCCTTCCCTCACTCACCCCCTTCCCTAATACCTAGCAGTAATACATACATTTAAAAATAAGTCTTACATTGAAAAACACTTGATCAATCTATCAGGAATCATGTAACCAAATGACACAACTACTCCGACATCAAAACCATCTATGCTATCCATCGGCCACAAATGTAAAGGGAGCCCTTCTGTCTGGCAGTAGTCTACAACAGGAGATGTTTCCAGTCTTTTCTTGCCTCGCCTTTGAATAACCTGTAGGGGTGTGAAAGTGATGGACCATTTGGTGGAGTGAGAAAAATGCTATAGAGATAAAATGACAGCTAGTAACTTAAAATGGTTGCTTTTTAATAGAAAAAGGTCTTCAACATCTTGATGAATAATAACATGTGCCTTTCTCAGAGGAGGTGAAGTTAACATTACTGTATAAAAACCTTGTGACAAATTTCTTTACTCATTACACACATATATATTGTACTTTTAATGGAGAATAAATCAGAATACAGACAAAAATTGCACGTCTTCCAAAACTTTCAAAGGAATGTAATAGTTTAACACAGCACATGAATCTTCATCTATCTATTGATTCTATCTGACAACACATTCTGTGACATTCTTTTACTCCTCCATACCCAACAGAGCCCCTTTTGCAAAAAAGCAGAGATGATCAAAAGGTGCTTCTGTACCAAGCCTCTCCTCATGTGGGACCACAGCCATTTGAAAAGATTTCTGGCATATAATCCTTACCCCTTATTTTCATAACAGCCCCCTCCCACCCTCCAAGACACACATGCCCACAGGGACAGCTCTCTGTTCCGACGTCTCTTTGTTCCGATGCATCTATATTCCAAAAGTCTAAATGAAGGTCAGTGTTAGGATAAAGGTTAGGGTTAGGGTTAGGTTTGATTGAGAGTGTTACGGGTAGGGGTTTCGGAATAGGGTTGTGACCGTTTAGCGATTAATCGCTAAACGATCGCATGTGTAATAAACGTTTAGTACAAAGCTACCAGCGATTAATCGCAAAACTCGTTTGTCCATACGAAATAAAAAACAAGCTGCAGTCATTACAGAAAATTAGATGTTCACTTTAACTCTTTTTGAAAAAGTGAAATACATAATTATACAAATGGCACGCACTTAAACATACGACATCAAAGTTGAGCTTCTATGAGGATCCGTGTTTGAGGTTCATGGAAACCATGTCCCCCGGCATCACTAATGCATTTTACATATTCATCATGTTCAAGGGCACTTTTAAAGTCTCTCTGTTGAATATACAGTAGGTACTTGTGATTAATCGCTAAACGATCGCAAAATTTTGCGATTAAACGTTTAGTAATTTTGCTAAACGTGCACAGCCCTATTTCGGAACATAGAGATGTCGGCACATAGAGGTGTAACCCATGCCCACACACACACACACATACACACACACACACATGCACACAAATAAAAACAGCTGGTAATCAAAATAATGGGCCTAAAGTAGTTCAAGCAACTGGCCATGAAATCCAGGTACTGGTTCACTCTTAACGGCTCTCTTAAATCACCCCAGACAATAGCAATTCTACCAACTAAGTTAACTTCTAGCCCCTCCTCCAATTAAACCAAACCTCCTGTGCAGTACACCTTTAAGAGAGAGCCACAGAGGCCTACACTGGCTTTAAATTGCTCAAGGCAGTAATGTCAAACATAGTGTGTGTGAGTTGCATTGGGAACACAAGTGACTGTTCAAGTGAATGTTGACCAACCAACCAACCAACTGTATTTTAGGCTCTAGGGCTATTTCTAAATACTGTATGTTTGGGCAGAGAGCTGCTAGCAACTCTCTGGTTTTGGGATATGCCATATCCCCTTACAAATGATTCATTTCCTGTAGTTTAAAAAAAAACCCATTTTGTTTACTCTTCTGATTTTCCTTTACAAGTAGTACTGTTTGGTTTTGTTAAATCACTTGAAATCCAGGGGACTGGAATCTGCAAAATGCACTAAAACTTCTAACTGAAAATTTTCTCTCTTTTGATAGATATTTTTAATGACTTTTTCCATCCTCGTTTTTAGTTTCATCATCCCAAAACTCATAAAAAACACAATTTGATGTACTTTTGTAACTGTACAATAAAAAGAATAATTACCTTTGGACTGGAAGAAACGACTTCCAAATGTTTCACAACATTGCCACATTTTCTGTTAAAAAAAGCAAATTAAAGGTCTTTAGATGACAAACAGCATGTAAAATATGATAAAAATATTAGCCGTTATTGTACTGGTTGGGAAGATAGATACACTGCCTACAGTAGTTGGTACTGACCTACCATATAATTAAAGAAAAGGCATTGATAGCATTGGGAATTCAGTCCCCCAATTTGAATTAGTACACCCAGTCATCCTAGCTCAGGAATGGCTCCTATCAATTATGTGACAATATTTTTGTTACTTCTTTGTTATGTAACTCATGCAGAATAAGTCCTTGGTCCACCTTCAATATTCATTGTTTTTATACAGAAACATAATGAAAGATACTTGTCAGCAAAGTATGAGGAGATTTGTAAAAATTTAGCATATTTTTGAAAATAAACTTGAAGTGACTGAGCATCCCCTTAATCTTATCATGGTACTGTATTTCACTTGTCTAATCTGGACAAAAACAGATTACATCTCCATGGGACAGGCCTACATGTAAGTGTGTTATTTTTTGTGCATGCTTCAAAACATACTGTACTGTAAAAACAGTGGTACATCATACCGTATTACTTTACATCTAAGTTAAAAAAAAATAGTGTTTCTCAACTGAAATTTTCAGTAAAAACAGGAAGATGCAGCCATCTTTTATTTTCCTTTTTGTGTTGGATTTTACATTATGACAGAATGACAATTTTACAGTATCGTGCACTAGTAGGCTACATCATATGAAACCATGGGTTTCATTTGATGTACTGTAGCAATTATTAGAACAATACACTGAACAGGCACTAACAAAGAAAATTATCATAGTACCAAATGTGCATAAATAAACATGGCATACCAGGCATATACTTAAGTCAAGCATGAAAAATAAAAGTAGTTTCCCTTTCCTGCCTACAGTTCATGGCATGAAAATTTTCAAAAATTCTGTCATAATTCATACATCATATCTGGCATTTAAGTAAATACAGCTGTAAGGTATATGTAATGTCTATGAATGAAATTACTGGCATTGCTGCACTTTTCCTTTTACAAGACCTGCTTGAAGACAGATACTCATCATCCCAGACAGTTCCAATTCTCCCAACTAGGTTACTCCTAGCCCCGCCTACAAAAATGCCTCTAGCGTCTCCTTGTGCAGACACAAACTTAGTTTATTGCTTAGGTGATATCGTGGTCAGCACACAAGGCCCTAATGTGTAATCTGAACACTCTCTATGCATGCTGTGTAATATGAGCTACTCTGCATGGTTTGACTTTTGTAATTCTGATGTCAATCAAAGAGCAGTCGCCAACTGCGACTTTTGTTACCCCAAAAATAAATGTGATACTTGGAGTGACAAGTATAGCTGTCTTTAATTCATGTTTTCAACTTTCAACAGCACAGGCCAACTTACCAGGCACAACTGCAGAATACCCTGCCCCAAAACCCTTCTCACCGAGACTCCTGGAGTCACAGTTGCAGTCAGCACGATGATGTAACAAACTGCAGAGTCACATCTTCTCTTCACTGAGGAGCAGGACTGCGACTCCACTTCACATTGGAGTCCCGGTCGCAGTTGAAGTGGAAATCATAAGAACACCGAGGACTGGGACTACGACTCCGTCCCAGAATGGAGTCCCGGTGGCTGTTGAATAAATGGCCACCGGGACCGTGACTACGACTCCACTTCAGATTGGAGTCCCGGTCGCAGTTGAAGTGGCAATCGTAAGATCACCGAGGACTGGCACTGCGACTCCGCCCCAGAATGGAGTCCCGGTGGCTATTAAATAAACGGCCACCGGGACCGCGACTGCGACTCCACTCCAGAATGGAGTCCCGGTGGCTATTAAATAAACGGCCACCGGGACCGTGACTGTGACTCCACTCCAGAATGGAGTCCCGGTGGCTATTAAATAAACAGCCACCGGGACCACGACTGCGACTCTACTCCAGAATGGAGGTGCAGTGGACTTAATTCCACCGAGGACTGCAACTGCGACTCCACCCCAGAATGCAGTCCTGGTGGCTGTTGAATAAACGGCCACCGGGACCGCGACTGCGACTCCACTCCAGAATGGAGGCGCAGTGGACTTAAAATAATTTTTGCAAAAGTGTTCGTAGGATGTATGTTGAGTCGTTCTCAGAATGGAGGCACAGCTAGCGGACTTAGAATAATTTTCGCAAAAGTATATGCAGGATGTACGTTGACTTGTTCTCATAAAACCATCAAACGGCCACTGCGACTCCAGGAGTCTTGGTGAGAAGGGTTTTGGGGCAGGGTATTCTGCAGTTACTCCACTTACCATATGAGATGCATTTTACAAAAAGTAACACAGCAATTCTGGATGTGAAAAAAGGGCCCTTAGATGAGAAACAAAAGTTAGTTTTATTTTTTGTTTTGCCTGAACCTCCAAAAATTTATTTCACTAACCTAAAATGGGAGTTTGTCCAATAAAAAGATGTTACTTTTGATCATTCATGATGTGAAAATTCGAAAGCAGTTGATCTACTACATGGGTTCTTCTGAATCATGTGTATGTCACAGTTTGAGGTTAGATAATTTTCCATGTACAGTAAAGTGTAACCAAAGACATGGGCATACAGTCAGAATACATTTTCGCGAAACCAATACTTACAGAAAAGGTCTGGTTACAACTTTGTAAAACAACTTCGTTGCAAGGACTAAACATCATGAGAAACATTCAAAGCAAAACAAACATTCAAAGAAAACAATCGCTGGCTTTATGGGACCATCAATTTCTTTTTTCGATGGGCCTCAGACATGGTCTTAATTTTTTAAACTTACCCTTTCGCATTGAGACCTAGAGCAGTCAGATGCTTCACAGCGAAACTGTCTGAGCCGAAAAATACGATACGGAAACCTTGTTGCGAATGGTCTGATGTGCATTGTCTAACAAAATTGTGAAAGACGGTTCGCCGTCGAAATATCAGCGGAGTTACATTTTTCAGGACGATAATCATTTTAAAATAAATAAAGCATAGGCCATAGCCCTAGCTGGTTATCTAGTGAGTGAATTCATGCATGGCGAAATTTCTCCGAAATCGAAATTTACCCGGTGGTGGCGGTGGCCAAATCATTTCTGTGGCGGTGGTGTGCAAACCTTAACTCATAGATGTAAGACGACTCCCATTCAGTTAATGTAGAACCAACAAGGTTCCTTGAACTCTCGAGAACAAGGTAAGTGGCATTCACTGTAACTGTATCGTGAATGGGTGCTGCCGAGCTCTCTGAGTCTACCGGTTTTGTTTATGCAATTTCTAATCAGCTGATTTCAATAATTCTCTGGTCAAGGTCAGTGGTTCCCGTGGTGAGAAAGTTCAGTGATGCAACCTAACAACAAGCCTACTTCTGTAGCTTTGTAAGGACTTAGGCGGAGATATCTAACGTTAGAGCTTTCGTGACTTCGCAATTCCGAAAACTTGAAGAGGTCGGGCTGCATTCACGGTGTTTTTATCAATCGCAATCATTCTTTGTTGTCTTTCACTAGTGTTACTGTAGTGTTAGACCTATGATGTATGTTTTCAGTGTCGGCTTCGTTCTGTTTCTAACGTCACTCTACTCTAGGCCTGTTTTAGGACGTTTATGTCTTACAGCAAAGTACAAGTAGGCCTAGGCAACAATGGGCTTAATGCTGTAAATAAGCTCAAGGCTGTCTACAGGTACAGTCTCCAGTACCAGCGTGCGTAGCCTAGGCCTAACATATAAATGGTAAAGTTGTTTGAAACAGTCATAGCCAATTCAAAGAGTGGGAGGATGGATAGCCTTGTTGATTTATTGAGGGTTGTTACAAATTTTGATGTCATACTGTAGCTAGCATCTAGCCGGGGTCCGTTAGTTTCCGCCCTCGGTAGTTTCCGCCCGTTACTTTCCGCCCCTAAAAATTAAGGGCGGAAAGTAACGTTTAAAGGGCGGAAACATAAAGTGTAAAATTAACATGAACTTACAAGTGTTTCTATTTCTTTTTCGGGAATCTCGTTAGGAAGAGTGGATTGTGTACAGTATTGCTCTGGAGTGGATAAAAGAACTGTAACGAGTATGCTACTCGGGCAAACGCTAGCTCTGCATGGCAGTACGTACCGTACGTACAGACCAGTTATTGGGTGTATACACATAAAATGTATGATATAAACCAGGAGGCATTCATTGATCCATAAAGAGAACAATTAGGGTTGTATGAAATAGGTACTGACTGTGTTAAAAGAGAGGTAGGATAAAAAAGATGGGGATTAATGCCGATAGAAATGATAGATGGAAATGGGATTGTTTTTGTTTTTTCACAGATCATATTGTATATCCAATCATCTATATATTTTATGCAACATAACACAGTTTCACTTGTTCAAGGTAATAGTTCTTCAATAGCGCCCTTACATCGATGTTTTCACATTTTAAAGCTTGTCGTGAATGCTTTGCTGAACAACAGTACAACAACTTTTACCATCAATATCACAACCGTTACTTCATTATTTGGACCATATTCGACCTAAATTGTGTTTACTTGGTCTCCAATTCCCACAGGTATTCTCACTTCATTTCGTTACTTTCCGCCCCTAAAACCGGTATTTTCCGCCCTCAAAAATCAAGGGCGGAAAACAACATTTTATAGGGGCGGAAACTACCGAGGGCGGAAACTAACTGAATTCCATCTAGCCTAGACCTATACATGCAACAGGCATTTGCCAAAATTCTTTGTAGGATTTTTGGTTCTTGGAGGGTGGGTGGGGTTTTCAAACTGTTTTTATACGTTAAGTATTACAAATTTAGTAGGAGCAGCAATGAACACGGATGTACTAATTTGCAGACTGCAGACTGCAGACTGCAGACTCGGATTTTGCAGAATAGATGTTACAAAATGCAGAACGTAGTAATAGATAAAAATTACTAAAATTCCGTCGAGGAACCCTTCTGAATTAGATACAGAAATAAAAGTGATCAGAATCTTAAAAAGAAACTTAAACTTTATCGGCGAGTGTCTTTTATTGTCCAGACTTTAGCAATTTTCGAGTTGAACCTGATTTTTCTCTATGGTGGGTTCACAGTGAAATGCATTTCGCACTTTTGAATAAGCAAAAACATTCGATTAGTATACGTAAATCGCGACGGGTTATGTACTCCCAAGAGTCCCGTGGTAACTCTCTGCCCATTAGAGTCAAATACAGTAGCTAGTACAAAGTCTCGGCCACGATATGAACAACATTTTAGCAACGAAGATGCACGTACGCTGATCCTTCATTTCTGCCTGTAGAGCCACCGTAAATACCCTAATCTGACCGGGCGCAACTGCATAGTATCCTGGCCTACTATTATACATACTGCCGTGAATTCATTCATTTTACATTGAGTGGGAATAAGGTCCCCAATTTTCCGTCCAAAACTCAAAGTCGTATTTTTTGGCTATTTTATACACTCAGCATGCCGATTTATTCTCTCAAAATGAAGTGCTATAGCCTAGTGCGCTTCGAATTTCCAGACGAAAATCACCCGCGTAAAAAATACCTCGGAGCTAAATCAACCAAGCTTTCTGCCACCTCCCCGGCCGGCTCCTCCCGCCTGCGGCCTGCAGGAATTGGCGCTGCTACGACACGCCTTCGCAACTCAGTGCTACTGATTGCTAGTCATACCTTTTTTAAAGTGCAGAAAAAAAAAATTTCGCACACATTCGGACGTGAAAGAGAATCGCTTCTTCATGATTGGTCATAATTTGAAATTCCCACATTTGATTGGGTCAATTTGAAAATGCCCCGCATGCGCTGAGCTGCAAATCGAATATTTTTTCATATTTTAGACAGTCTCTATGCATTGTTTTGATATCGTAATTTATTCTTATAGATTCCCACACGTACTTTTCAAGAAGTGATTTTGAGCATCAAAATCCTTCAATTTATGTTGAGGGGTGACAATGAGAATACGAAAAACCTTGAGATTCGAAAATCAAGGATTATGACCAACCAAAATTCAACTAAGAAGGAACAATTTGTCTCGATTTGACTTAGCGATGCATGCGTCGTCTACGTTGGGCACACATACCTGAAGTGCAAGACTTTCGACAACCCAGACTTTCTAGTCTCAAAATTTGACTCATCGAAGCTTCGAGAATTCGATTGCAATGTTTTGTCCAGTACAATCTGGTTTTGATTTTAATTATCAATCACAGAAGTCCCTTGCTTAAACATTCCAACACAAGGAAATGTTTCCGATATTTTAATATTTGTAAATTTATTAAGTCGAATTTTCCGAGATAGTACCCGGTGTATTGCATCTGGTTAACTTTATGCTTCATTGTGCGAAACATGTTCAGCTAACCAGGGCATATCAATGATGAAGTGCAATGGGGTCGAGTATGTCGAGCAGTGATAAATAGGGGCTAAATACAAGAGTAACGTGCACAACGTGGCGCAAGTCGCTGAATTTGGATTTAAACACCTCGTTCGAAGTGCATGTGGCGGCCAAGACAGGCTCAGGCTTACTGTATATGGTTAATTAGTGAGGGTTTTACGCAAACTGATCGAAGGCTTTGCTCGTTCATAAATGCAAAATGCATTTTATGAGGAAGGCACCTTAGAGAAAAATCCGGTTTAATTCGAAAATAGCTTAAGTCTGGACAAGAAAAGACACTCGCCGATTAACTTTGTGTTTATTTTAAGATTCTGATCAATTTTTATTTAGGTATTTTACTCAGAAGAATAACTTGATGGAATTTTCATTATTTTATCTAGTACAACATTCTGCATCTTGTAACATCCATTCTGCAAAATCCGAGTCTGCAGTCTGCAGTCTGCAGTCTGCAGTCTGCAAATTAGTACATCCGCAATGAACATCCTTTCAAAAATTTTTGGAACTGTTGTTGAGTTGATCTGTTTTGTAGTGTTTAAGAAAACTTCCTGTTATCCATTGAAAATATTGTATTTATCCTGTTTATCCATCTTATATTTTTAGAGAGGATGATGCTTTAAGAATATCAACAGAAAAATCCTTTTATCTATCAACATCTTCTTGTCAAATTTATACAAAAAGTTTTTTTTTTAATGTGGTCTTTCTGACAATCTGAGTGTTGTGTGATAAGTTTTACTCTTAAAGATTTGGAGTGAATACCATTTCTTATGATGGCTAACTCAGGGATCAACCAGGTTCAGATAAAGCCTGAAAACAATGTGTTGCATTTTCATTTTACATACTGATTTTACCAGGAATTTGGCGCGCAATAATTCAGTTTTGTGTGCGGCGCGCAGAGCAAGACTCCATCTCGGCATAGCGGTGGCAAAACGGTTACAGAACCTTGGTCTGTCGGCGTACTGTGCAATGCAAACTAGCCTTATCCAATACACACACGGCAGCCATGCAGTTTTGTGTTGTAATGTGCCTCCACTTAATTCCCACTGAGTACCACACAAAATATGATTATTTCCTGCCAAATAGGAAAAATGTACATAAATTTTGGCAGTAGTATGATCTGTGTAAGTGTAGCGTACTACCGTAGAGTATATACGTACATATAGTATGTAGTGTACATAAATATAGTATACATATGCGTATGTATATACGTACACATATAGTTAAAGGGGAATTTTCATGATCCCAGACAGTTCCAATTCTCCCAACTATGCATCTTCTAGCTCCTCCCATAACTGTATGAGGCTCTTCCTTGTGCAGGAATAAACCTTTTTTATTGCTTAAGGCCATGTCCTGATGGGCATACAAGGCTATAAAATGTAATAAAAGTACTCTCTCTGCCTTATGTGGAATGTGAGCTACTCTGCATCTTTCAAATTTTCAAACTTTGATGTCAATCAAAGAGCAGTCACCAACTGAGAATTTTGATATACATACACTAAAAATATACTTTGGGGTGATGACTGTCTGTCTTTAAATGTATTGTGTGTATTCAGTTTGTAGCGGCATTGGCGCGCAATTTCGAACTTTACAATTACATTCCGCGCGCAATTAACAAACTACTGTATGCAATCTGGTTGGAAGAAAGGTTGAACTGCTTGTTTTATGAGTACATGCCCTTACCCAGGACCCTGTGAAAGAACAGTCCCTTGGGACTGAATGGGTTACCCTGGTTAAAGAAAGTTTGTAAATAAATAATCAAGAAGTAACAGTGGGTTGGGGACTACAAAAATTTACATACATATGCCTAGTAGCAAAATTTTGAGAACAAAAACTACTTTGCTGTCCCTTGAAAATAATATTCCCTCTGGAAGGTTTTTCCTCCTTTCAATACCTTTTCTGGCTACAGGCCTGGATGTGACTGCTCTCAGCATGCTTTCTGATTTGGATTTTCGTATATGCAGCATAATGAAGCCAGTTCAGTTCACAGGATATTCAAAAATAGTTCTTTTTGGTTTTGATGAAAGAGAAACACATATGCAGTCATGATGGTGTATGTGTAAAAGTGTGCATGTACCTATATGTACAATATTTGTGTGTGGTTGTGATGTTTACAGTACAGCTGGTTAACACAATATCTCACGAAGGGAAACTCAGACAATAGTCATACCTGGTAAGTTGGTATGTGAATGCTCATAAGGAGAGGAAGAACCCTGTTGTTTTTGGTGGATGTCAAAAGTCACCTTAGGTCACTAGAGGTCAAACTCTGAAAATCTTGTTAATGAGATCTATATCTTGAGATAGGAAGCATGGATACTCTCTAGATGTGGATGCATCACATCAAGAGGAAGAACTGTAATGCTTTTGGTGAAAGTCAAAGGTCATCAGTGGTCATCATGAGATCCAACTTTGAAAACCTTGTTAACACAATATCTCAAGGTAGGAAGCATGGAAACTCATCATACTTGGATTGTAGATGCATTTAAAAAAAGAAGAAGAACCTTATCAATTTTTGGTGGAGGTCAAAGGTCATCAGGGGTCATCAGAGCTGCAGAGGTCAAACTCTGGAAACATTGTTAACATGATTCTCAAGGTATGGAGAATGGAAGTTGGTCATGCTTACCGTAGCTTGTAGATCTATGCATTTTATGAAGAGAGAGAGAACCCTGTTGATTTTGGTGGAGGTCAAATGACATCTGAGGTCACTTTCCAACATCTGAAGAACTTGCATAAATTCAGGATGTTCTGTGATTTGAAACTTGAAAAAGCTTTTATACATGGAGTTTATTTATCATATTTATGTATTACAATTGCTGTTGTTGATATTTTTGTGTTCAGAAAAAGATCATTTCATCTCACCAGAAGACAACATCTGAAAACCTAGTTAGTATGATATTTCATGGTAGATATCATATTAGCAATTTCTCACATGGAGGGGGGACACATCACATTGGTCCAGAACACTAACAATTGTACAGGCTTAGTAGCTCTGCATGAAGCTTTAGTCTATAGAAATGAGTTCATTGAAACCTCAATGCATTTTTGCATTCTGGTTATCAAAGGCAAATAATTTGTTAATTGTATACATGGTTGATCCACTTAGAGCAAGATTGTAGTGAGACATTTTCAAGGTACAGTAGAGCATTGCCTTTTAAAATTCTTACATCTGACATGAGATTCACTATTTTATTGATAATGAAAAAGACTCAGTTGTTCAGTTTTTGTACTTACCCTTCTGCATGCTTGCAGAGTGCATCTTATTAGTACAGTAATGACCTCTCTGACTTTTCGCCTAAAGTTGCAAACTCAACATGAAATCTGAGCTGGTTTATTTATTTCTTTTAATGTCTTACATTATATGGTTTCTATATTTGACTAGTCTGCAAAGCTGACAAAGTTTTTCATTTAGTTCATCGCTACCTTTAGCCTAGCTGTGTGGCTATGCAGGCAAAAATTGGACAAGCCAAGTTTTATGCAAGAAATGCATTATGTTGCAACATAGAACATAAAATGTTCATACCGTGACATTAGTAAGACATACTGTTTCCCTAGATGGCAAAACATACTTAATGATACTATTAAATATCATAATCTGTAAATTTGTAATGCGACAAACTAGTGACATTTAATGAAAATATTCAATGTGACCGTGGTAAAAATATGATAATTAATGTTTCTATACGTTGATTGGAGTTCAGGGAAGTCTATTTTAAATATTTATTTGGTTAAAAATTGACTCTTGACCTTTCAACATCCTGATTACCATGTTCAGTTCATTTAAAAAGTGACAACCACCAGAAAATGAAAACTGACAAAATGAGAAACATTAATGGGTGGTTGTCAACTTTTGCAAAGTGGTATGCATGAGTGGTTGAAAATTTCAGGGCTTTGCTGTTAGACTAACCCTGGAAACATGATGGTACGGGCCAGGGGTGCTGGGGGCGGCCCCCCAAATGTTAGAGACCTGACTAAATTGGGCAAATATTTTTGGCTCAGTCAGGCAGAAAATTGGTCTGGAGTCGGGCAAATATCACCGCCCTCCCAGAGAAAAACAGTCCCGTATGGCCATGCGTGGAAAGCTGTAATTTTGGATGTGAAAGGGTAATTCCCTCATCACAGTCAGTTCCAATTCTCCCAACTATGTTACTTCTCAGCTCCCAACACTGTCTTTAGCTCCTACAGTACTTGTGAATACTTAGTTAATTGCTTAAGACCATATCCTGCTGAGTATACTGTGACTTAATGTGTATCAGAACACTCTCTTTTCATTGTGTGAAATGAAATCAACTCTCCATCTTTTGAATCCGATTTTGATGTCAATCAAAAAGCAGTCACCAATTGAGAATTTTGGTTATCCGTAACCGAAAATATACTTTGGGTGATGGGTGTCTGTCTTTAAAATGCTGTAATCACTAAACACATAAAAAATTAGATAATTTTGGCATTCTCTATGAAAATGTTAAAAGTGGAAAAAAGTATATGTACAAGGGTAGTTAATTTTGATGTACAGGACTACAGGTACACTGATGTATAATTATCACAGTATGATTCATGCTTTCTCTCTGCTTGTAGTATTATTGCACTTTCATTGAAGTATGGTAAAAGCTTTTTGATATACTTTGTGATATTATTGACTATTTATTGGTAGCCAGTAGCTGTTGATTTAAATTTATGGTTATCCATTCAGGGTAGTTGAACTTGTTTCTTATTGTACAGTATAACTGTCGGCAAAATTTACCAACAGTACATTGTGAAAATAGCATACCAGGAACTTTACAGCCATGTAGTCATTAATTGTAGAATTTTCTTGTTTTAGATGCAATAAAACCTTCAATACATGATATTGAGTTTAAATAGTATTCTCTAGGTGGGTAACCAGTCAGTGCATTATCAGTATTTAGTAAATTAAATTTTATTAAAAGTATATGCAAACGTAAGGTACTACTGTACACTGTACTTTAAGCTATATAATTGCATATTAAAGCAACATGATACATAATACAAGCACGTCGGCTTGTAGAGGTTTCAATATTTCGTGATTATGTTTATAATTATCCATCCAATGAAATTGTACCATTATTCTTAACTTATCATTCTTGTGGATCTTTTCGGCTTTATTAGGATTGTAACTTTTGGGAATGCTGCATGGACACCACTTGGAAAGTTTCCTCTATGCCACAGGTCTACAATATGGATTTCAGTGACGTATTGTGAATACAGAATGTATGAGTGGCTAGAGAGCACATTGTACTGAGTTGAATAAGCAGTAATCCTGGCATGCCATGGATCCTAAACTCAGGCAGAAAGAATTCCCCCAATTGGCAGGTATGTATGAAATGTACTGTACTTTACTGAAGTTGATAATATTATCATGTCATATTAGTTAAAAAGGGAGTCAGTAACATTTGACCCCATAGGCTCAGTGCCAATTTTAGTATTGGAGAGAAGGCAGGGATTGATTTAGAAAAAAAAGTTTCAGTGCAACTGAAATTTTATGGTTGAAGCATGGCAGGAAACAGAGACATTTGACATACTGTACAGGCAACATTTTTGGTTTCGATGATAAGAGAAACCTATGCAGTCATGATGGCGTGTGTATGTCTGTGTGTGTGCGTGTGTGTGTGTTTGTGACACTTTGCTCTTTAACACAATATCTCAAGAAGCGAAACTGCAACAGTTCTCAAACTTGGTACATAGATGCCCCACATTAAGAGGAAAAACCCTATTGTTTTTGGTAGGGGTCAAAGGTCACCTGGGGTCACCAGGGGTCAAAGTCTGAAAACCTTGTTAACACAATATCTCAAGGTAGGAAGCTTGGATGAATTTCATACTTTGTATGTAGATGCGTGTTGGTAAGAGGAAGAACTCTATCATTTTTGGTGGAGGTGAAAGGTCATCTGGGGTCACCGGCGGTCAAACCCTGAAAACTTCGTTAACACGATATCTCAAGAAGGGAAGCTCTGATGGTTCTCAAACTTGGTACATAGATGCCCCATATTGAGAGGAAGAACCCTATTGTTTTTGGTAGGGGTCAAAGGTCACCTGGGGTCACCGGGGGTCACCGGGGGTCAAACTCTGAAAACCTTGTTAACACAATATCTCAAGGTAGGAAGCTTGGATGAATTTCATACTTTGTATGTAGATGCGTTATGGTGAGAGGAAGAACCCTATCATTTTTGGTGGAGGTGAAAGGTCATCTGGGGTCACCGGGGGTCAAACCCTGAAAACTTCGTTAACAAGATATCTCAAGAAGGGAAGCTCTGATGGTTCTCAAACTTGGTACATAGATGCCCCATATTGAGAGGAAGAACCCTATTGTTTTGGTAGGGGTCAAAGGTCACCTGGGGTCACCAGGGGTCAAACTCTGAAAACCTTGTTAACACAATATCTCGAGGTAGGAAGCTTGGATGAATTTCATACTTTGTATGTAGATGCGTGTTGGTAAGAGGAAGAACCCTATCATTTTTGGTGTAGGTGAAAGGTCATCTGGGGTCACCGGGGGTCAAACCCTGAAAACTTCGTTAACACGATATCTCAAGAAGGGAAGCTCTGATTTTTCTCAAACTTGGTACATAGATGCCCCATATTGAGAAGAAGAACCCTATTGTTTTTGGTAGGGGTCAAAGGTCACCTGGGGTCACCGGGGGTCAAACTCTGAAAACCTTGTTAACACAATATCTCGAAGTAGGAAGCTTGGATGAATTTCATACTTTGTATGTAGATGCGTGTTGGTGAGAGGAAGAACCCTATCATTTTTGGTGGAGGTGAAAGGTCATCTGGGGTCACCGGAGGCCAAATCCTGAAAACTTCGTTAACACGATATCTCAAGAAGGGAAACTGATGGTTCTCAAACTTGGTACATAGATGCCCCATATTGAGAGGAAGAACCCTATTGTTTTTGGTAGGGTCAAAGGTCACCTGGGGTCACCAGGGGTCAAACTCTGAAAACCTTGTTAACACAATATCTCGAGGTAGGAAGCTTGGATGAATTTCATACTTTGTATGTAGATTATTATGGTGAGAGGAAGAACCCTATCATTTTTGGTGGAGGTGAAAGGTCATCTGGGGTCACCGGGGGTCAAACCCTGAAAACTTCGTTAACACGATATCTCAAGAAGGGAAGCTCTGATGATTCTCAAACTTGGTACATAGATGCCCCACATTGAGAGGAAGAACCCTATTGTTTTTGGTAGGGGTCAAAGGTCACCTGGGGTCACCGGGGGTCAAACCCTGAAAACCTTATTAGCATTTATCTTGAAGTAGGAAGCTTGGATAAATTTCATACTGCCATAGATGCCTTATAGTTAGAGGAAGAATCCTATCATATTTGGTGGGGTTCAAAGGTCATCTAGGGTCACTGGGGGTCAAACCGTCAAAACCTTGTTAACACAATATCTCGATGTAGGAAGCTTGGATAAATTTGATACTTTGTATGTAGATGCCTTATTGTAAGAGCAAGAATCTCATCATTTTTAGTGGAGGTCAAAGGTCATTTGGGGTCACCTGGGGTTAAGCTCTGAAAATCTTGTTTACACGATATCTCCACGTACGAAGCTTGGATACTGTAGATTTCATACATGGTAAATTGATGTGTTATAGTCAGAAGATATACCCCACTGTTTTTGGTGGAGTTCAAAGGTCATCTAGGGTGGCCGAGGGTCCAACACTGAAAACCTTGTTAACACAATATCTCACGGGAGAAAGCTTGGATAGATTTTATACATAGTATGTGGATGCATTGTGGTGAGAATATGAAGTCAATCATTTTTGGTGGAGGTCAAAGGTCATCTTGGGTCAACGTAGGCCAAACACTGAAAAGCTTGTTAACACGTATCTCCAGGTAAGAAGCTTGGATAGATTTCATACTTACAGTACTCTGTGGATGTGTTATGGTGAAAAGATGGACCCTTTTGTTTTTGGTGAAGGTCAAAGGTCATCAGGGGTCTCCAGAGGTAAAAAAGCAAAATTTCCCAAGAATTCCCAAGAGTTTTATATGGGTTCAGCAGAGGTCAAAGAGCAAAATTTTCCAAGATTTCCCAAGATCGTCATCTGGGGTCACCAGAGGTCAAACTGCAAATTTCCCAAGAATTCCCAAAATTAAATAGGAACACAAAACTGTATTTTTCCAACATGTTAAGATAGCATTTGACCATTGACTGAAAGATATGGGACATCATGGCATTATTTGGAATAGAACATATATCATCGAAACCTCAATGCATTTTTGCATTCTGGTTTATGGATAGATCCCTTGCCACATGCATCTTTGCATGTATAAAAACCACTGCATTTAATCAAGTGCTCACTTAAAAATGAATTACTGTAGTATCCCCCATTGGATTCTCTGATTGTGGTTTGATGTTCTAATTAGCTGTCAATGCAGTGTACAGTTTTCAAATATTGTACCACAGCTGAGGTTTGTCTACATGTTACTTGCTATATATGTACTTGAACTTTGGCCATTGATTCTGTTACTCTTTGACCAACTTTGTAGCACATTTCTTCATAACACGTAAGAGGCAATTACAATATTGTATGCACAGCAGTGTTTCCTCTAAGAAATTATCCATAGGGTCAGTATACACAATTTGAGAAAATTTGACTTTCTAGAGATTTCAAAGCCATGCATTCACACAGTATCAACTTTAAGGAATGAATGAAACCCTAATTTTCAGTTTTTTGACATGAATATCAGTGCGTCAAATGGAAATGTCACTGCATCAAAATCGCGTCATAGCGGCTTAGTAGAAACACCGATGCACAGATTCATTTTTTATATGTCAAGGTACCTGCTAGTAGACAGCGTGTCAATTTCCAAAGTTACAGTATTTCAGATGGGCAAATAAAATGTTGCTTTTTGATGAAAATCCTACAGTGTGATTCTGGAACTGACACTTTTGTATGTACAAATTTCTGTTATCTTTTTATGGAGGTGTGGATGGTGAGGGAGTGATGGGGAGGCACTGCTCAAGGAATGGCCAAGGACTCCTAGATTTGGCTTACGCATACTGGGTTTATGTGAATTCAGTGTAGGAGATTTTGTGCCTCTCCTTGGATGTCTATGTGCAGTATCTAGTAGCAATAAGGTCCAGCAGACTCAACTCCAAGTTTCCACCTTTTGGTTAGATGGATGTATTTGTAAACAATTTCCCCCAAAATATGTATTTTTTTTTCGTTAATGGACCATAATTGGATTATGTTGTCTAATAAGTTACTTTTCATTTTCTGCAAGATTTCATTTACCTTGACCATACTGGAACAACATTGTTTGCTAAAAGTCAATTGGAGAAGTTTACATTAGATATAACAACCAATCTCTATGGCAACCCTCACACGCACAGTTACAGCAGTCAGCTGACAAGTGATGTCATTGATCATGTCCGCTCAAGGTAATTGCTATAGTTAGTATATGATTTGCAGAATTATTGAAACCCTATTCCTGGCATTCAAGGGTAGTATAAAGACAGTATTCATTCTTATTTATATTATTAAAAGAATCACCTCAGGAATCCCAAATTCCTCTTGCATTGGCTGGTGGGACTTTTGAAGGAAAATTACATTGCTCCCAGAAAATTATGAGAGAAATAGAAACACCCACCCACCCTCTTTCTCATTCATCAGAAAATTTGTTCTCATACAGAATACAGAAGAATAGAGAAAAACCTGATGGTAGAAGATTTTAATGTTAATACTACCACATTAATGTTGATAACATCACTTAAGTTTCTCAAGTCAGGCAATTGAGTAGTGAAGAGGCGGGGGAGGGGGGGGGGTTCTCTTGGGGCATAGTTCATCATTTGTTTCGTGTAGTTCATGTTTGAAATAGAATTTAAAGGCCTACCAGTATTATGAATTACAACTTCAAATCAGGCAATTCCAAGTAAACCTTTAAACTCAAGTTACTCTTAATTTAATTTGTCAGTTTTATTGTTAAGCAGAAAATTGTTTTTCAGTTTGTGTTTTCAATATTTTTTCTTTTTGGGAAAGTTACTGCAATAATATTGTTTTTATTTGTCACAGAATCTTGCATCATTTCAACACTACTCCAGACAAGCACTGTGTCATATTTACATCTGGCTGTACTGGTGCTCTCAAACTCCTTGCTGAATCATTCCCCTGGTATCCAGGCACCTCAAGCTCTCATCCAAGGCATGCAGCCAGTGAACATGACCAGTCATCTGGAGAGAGTGTATTTTGCTACTTGCAAGATGACCATACATCTGCTGTTGGGATGAGGGAAGTTGCTGTATCAAGAGGTGCTCGTTCTGTGTGCTTGTCACCCCTGCAAGCAAACACTGAATTTTCGAAGCGACCAAAATCATTCCCACAATGCAATGGTGTTGTCAGTGGACCCAGCCACCTTTTTATTTACCCTGGACAGAGCAATTTCTCTGGCAAAAAGTACCCTCTTGATTGGACCTCAAAGTGTAAAAATAATTATCTTGATGAAGTTTTGTGTTGTCATGGTAACTGGTTTGTTGCACTGGATGCTGCTGCCCTAGTCAGTACTTCCCCTTTGGATCTCAGCGATTGTGATGCAGATTTTATTTCACTGTCATTTTACAAATTGTTTGGGTTTCCCACTGGTATTGGGGCCCTTATTGTCAAAAAAGAGGCTGTTTCACTACTCAAGAAGGACTACTTTGGAGGCGGGACAGTAGCTGCATACTCTTCTACAGACCCTTTCTATGCCCCACGGAAAATGCCTCATGAATGGTAATGTATGAAAAATTTTTCTTTTGACTGCAGTATTGATTGTTTGTTTGTTTGGTTGTTGATCTAGTGTGATAGAAGATGTTAAAAGAAGGGTCTAAGCTCAAATCAAGCTTTGATATATTAGAGGGGTACTTATTCTAAGCAATCTGGTAAAATTTCCATTGAAATCTGTTGTGTGGTTCTCAAGATATTAGCAGATAAAGTTGTCACATTTTCAAAACAACATGAACTTGAAGCAGGCACACAATATGTCATACCCTCACATTAATGAACAGTCTTTTTTTTTCTTTAAACTTTTTTAACCAATTTTCTCCTCAACAATTGAATGTTATCTCAATGTGATTGCATGAGAGGTATGGGAAAATTACAAACGTCACATTTCCCATGGGGAGGTCCTATCCCTGTTAATTTCAAGGTCAACACAACAGACTGAAAAAACAAAGGATTCCTTATCAATGTGAGGAAGTGATATCAGGGAGCTGCCTAGTGATATAACTTCCACTTGCCTAAAGCTCACTTTGGGTCACAAATGTTGTAACTTCTTTTGCTGATATCTCGAGAAATACAAGTCCGATTTGAATGAGAGTTTCACCAAAATGCATAGATTTAGTTCCTTTTTCACATATGAAAAGTTTTTACTTAAACCCTCCTTTTAAGTCTACCTCGACGGTGTCCTAGAAGTGCTAATTTTAACAAGTGGAGAAAAAAAGTTGGTACTCTCTCGGAAGTGCTAATTTGGAAGAAAAAATATCATATATTATCATTCTGTATATATAATTGAAAATTTCAGGAGGTCACAAGTGGTCAAATTCTGAAGTCCGTGGAACTTTCAGTTGCTAGAATCTCCATTCAGTTTCATCAAAAGTGTGCAATTGTTGTCACTAATGTATGGAAATGTTTCTATGGGGATAGATGATAAAAAGTTTTTGAAGTAATGATGGGCCGGTCATACGATGACCAATTACAGGAAATAAAATTATAAAAAAGCTGCTTCTGTGCAACTGTCATTTAGCCATAAAGGAGAACCACAGGGATCCATGGTCATACTGTAGATGAGATCACCAAAGGTCATACCATTAAATACTTAAAAATGGTTCTCCTCTCAGAATTTTTGACCAGAAATTGTGGATAGTTGTGGAGATTAAAAAGGCCCAAAAGGGAATATAAGGTATACAGGTATTACAGTACAAAGGTCATTCTAGGTTTCCAGGGTTTGAATCTTGAAATCCCATATATTTCTTTCCATTCAACTTTCAGACATTTTGTTATGTAATTAACATTTGTAGCTTAGATTACAAATATGAGGACAAAGTGCAAAGAATGATAGGTTGCAGTTTATCTGTAGTTACATGTGGGAATGTGGTGTGATAACTAAAACTATTGAGATTTCAGTCGCAGGTATAGACCTTATGCATGTGATGTCACAGAACAGAAATTGTGCCCTCAGACAGAGAGGTAAATGTGTATTATTGCAACTTACACCATCAAATGCAGATAGCTTATTTGTGAACTCATCATAAAGGGGTGTAAGTCTACTACATGTGTATGTGAAGTCAATGTCATGGATACAGTGCGCTTCATTCTTTGCCCTCCGAAATGACATCAAGTGATGTCGATGTACAAGGTCTATACAGTAGCAGAGAGACTTGTGTGAAAATGTGGGGGAGACAATACGACCTTGAGGTAAAAGTTACTGTGTGCAAAAATGGTAGTCAATGGCAGCCTTTCAAAAAGTGGTGGAGGGGGCTATAACCCCCATCTCCCCTGGAATTTTTGCCTTTGCAGGTATACCTACAGGTAATAAGTTTGCAAAATCGAACATACACCTTTTATTGGTTGGTAGAACTAAAATACTGGCATTGTGGACAGGTCTACCTACAGTACATCCCAGATTTGATGTGAAGTGAAGCATTTGAAGAAAGTGGCAAAAATCAAAGATGTTGTATTTCATTTCTATTGAGGGAGGCAGGATTCACAATGTTAAACTTTTAACAATAAATTTCCCTCGTAGGTTTGAAGATGGAACTTTACCATTTCTAGATATCATTGCCCTGAGACATGGCTTTGATGCACTGGATTCTTTAGGTGGTAAGTTAATAGCATCTATTTGAAGTAATGTGACTCAAAGATATGATGTAAAATAAATGTTACTGTAAAGTAGCTGCTCTGTTAAGAATTAATAAGTCTAAATAGACATACCTGGTTGTGTGTATTTCTTCCTTGAAACAAAATATATTCATCTGCAAGTGGGTAATATTCTGAATATTTTATTGAAAGAAGGTCTAAGCTCTTATCAACCTTTGATATATTAGAGGGGTACTTATTCTAACTTAAAGCAATCTGGTGAAATTTCCATTGAAATCTGATATGTGGTTCTCAAGATATCAGCAGATTAAGTTGTCACATTTTCAACACAAAGTGAACTTGAAGCAAGCACATATGATGTCATACCCTCACATTAATGAGCAGTCTTTTGTTTTTCTTTAAATGTTATTAGCAATTTCCTCCTCAACAATCGATGATATCAGAATTGCATGAGAGGCACATGTGGGAAAAATAAAACTTCACATTCCCCATGGGGAGGTCCTATCCCTATTAATTGCAAGGTGAAACAACAGACCGAATAAACAGTGGAAACAAAGCATTCCTTATCAATGTGAGGAAGTGATATCAGGGAACTGCCTACTAATATAACTTCCACTTGCCTTTGGATCACAAATGTTGTAACTTCTTTTGCTGATATCTCGAGTAATACAGGTCCGATTTGAATGCTGATAACTAGGCATATTCAGTGTCACTTAAGTTATTTGAAGATGTTAAACATAAATCCATTGCAATGGCTTGTTACAGTTTCGTTCAGATGATATATATACAGTGTTCATTTTGTTGCTCTTTATGAGACAGGACATTTTTCTCAAAAGTTTTTTTTTTCCTGTTGTCATTTTCAGGTGGAATGACTGCCATATCACAACACACTTTCACTCTAGCTAAGTACACATTTGAAGCCCTTAGTCAGATGCAACATAGCAATGGGAAACCTTTGGCCCAGTGTTATTGTGATAATGAATTCAAAGACATACACCAACAAGGACCAATCATTACCTTCAACCTGTTACGTCCAAGTGGAGAATTTATTGGTTATGCTGAGGTAATCTGCAGTTGTTAAATAGGCACTAGGAATGCTTAATATCGTATGTCATATTTCAGTTGAAAATAAATAATTGTACCTTCACATAATAGAATATGTGGTTATCTTTAGCAATGCCATATTTACAGTTTTTATGAAGAATTTTGTCCGAGCATTTTTGTTATTTACAGGCTAATCTTATCTTAGTCATGTAGAGAAAGCAATGTTGAAAGTGTAAATCTGTGAAATTAACTTCAGAGTCGGTCTTATCTCTTTACAGTTTCAAAAGGTGGCATCTTTATACAATATTCAGCTACGAACAGGCTGTTTTTGTAACATAGGTGCATGTCAGTACTACTTTGGCCTGGGTAATGAGGAGATAAAGGCAAACTTTGAGGTAATGCAGTTAATCTAGTTGACATTTTATTATATCTCATGTATAGACCTTTTTCCAAATAGTAAGTATGAAGGATTATGGGACAGAGTTTTGCTGTGCATCGTGTTTGTCAATGGTATGTTACTGTGGCCAAAAACCATGGCTACCAAAAGTCTATCCCATAATGCTATGTAACTGCTATTTGGAAAGGGTACAGTATACTTGGTTAAGCTTAGCTATTCTGGCCAACTCTTCAAATGTTCATGAATATTATCTGAACACTTTCACTCATGAGGCTAGAATTCAATAGGAGGATTTAGCCATCAGGCGACTTAATGCGTCTATATTTTTCACCCGGGAATATGGCCTTTTCCTGGGGAACTTTGGCTAAACGAGCCTCATGCCGTGTTTCTCCCGAAGCTCAAATCCACTGAAATTACCGCCGATCTGCGGTGTTTGAAAACCACAGTACCAGATAAGATTCCTTACTTCTGCTCTTAAGTAAACAAACACACTCATGCATAAATAGACTTCTCTGTGGAAATAGAATGGCTAGGCAATAATCTGCTGCAAGACCATTTCGTGGCTGAGTGAACAGTTTGCTGACCAGACAGGATTAACTGACAGTTAGTTTATACTTGATTAAGCAGAAGTGTGGAGACAAACGAAAGGTGCAAACTCAGTCCCCTTCGGCAGAAACACCTCATGTATTGAATTTCAGCGGCATGTACAGCAGGGGACCCATCCCTCCATATTGGACAGTTCTGAAACGATGGTTGCTATACTGTATGGTTGTCAGACAGATAACCAGAGGATGAAATTGGGATCTCCACTGGACTGAAAGTTGACTAGACCAAAGACCCACTTGGTTGAATATCTTCACGGTGGATTGGGTTAGGGTTAGGTTGACATAGGTTAGCAGACTAGATGACCTTTGGTCCACCAAACATTTGGACTAGTGAATGGATGTTCGTTCTAGTGGGCCTTACTCAATATAAACATATGTCTTCAGTGATAACAATAAAAAGAACATTCAAACAATACAGCACTTCCAACCATTGTCAAAAATAATTGTCAAACCCAGCTCTTGTCTTATCATGGGCTGACTTTTGTCTCATGCTTCTTTTCTTTCCCAGCAGTACTCATAATGTATGTGAGATCTCACCAGTGAAAACAGCTACCTTCAAGTTTAAAGTAGCTCAATCCTTAAGTGTTAGCCTACCCTCCATTCCCCAAACTCTGTAGACAGATGTTAGGATTGAAGTTCGAAATCACTTGTCATTTGAGCTATAGCAGTGCTTGCTTAGAGTGTGCCTCACATCTGAAATTACAAGAACATAAATTTCTTAGGTGGAAAAATGAATGTCATTCATCCAACTCCCATTCTGGTGGCTTATTCCATTGCTGAAATATAAAATGTGTACATTTTTTCACTTTATTTGAAAAAATTGATTGCTTAATAATTCCTTACTTCCTTCTGTAACAACTCACATTACCTGCTTCTACAGTACTTCCTTTTGAAATCAAAATGTTTATGCGACCCAGGAAAATATTACCATTTAAATTGTGTAGAATGTTGTAAGGAGAGAGCTTGTAGCCTATAGTCAGGTACTCCAAAACAATAAGGCAGTGATCACATTTTGACATAAGGTTGTAGTGGCATTTAATAGACAGAGTAAAGAAAAACAAAGACTGTTAAACCTGAGTAGTACAAGAGGAACGTCACAAAGTATTGGACAATTTGCCTTTTTAAGTTTGGTGAGTAAACTTCAACAGTTTATGTCTCAGTACACAAATATCCTATAAAGATGGCAATTGGACCAGTTAGATTCAGTTTATTTTTCAAGCTGTGAAACATAGTTTTGAAGTTTTAAGCCCTGGCTACAGGATCATACATTTGTTTAGAACTTCATCATACATGTGTATGGCGATCTTTATGAACAAAAATATGATTATGCAGACGGCTTCCCACCAGAGTAGAACAATGTCCAGCATGTGTGACGGTGTTCAAATTTTTATCTGCATGTTTCATCTTTCCAACAAATGTTTAAAACATTTGAGAACGTCTTGAACTATTCTCATCATTTGCTCATCATGTACGGTCGTAGTAAGAGAAATCATTGCCTCAACATGCGTATTACTTTATTTCTGGGATATTCAGCAAAAATCAAGAATTTAGAACATTCAAGTCCTAGGAGTTTGAGGCTGTATTACATAGCGCACGAACATTGTGCATATATGGTACATGTTGCTGCAAAATCCAAGCTGGAATCTGTCAAACAATGTCATACATTTGCATGACAATGTACATGGATAAATGCATGATCCTGTAAACAGGGCTTTAGACTTAAGGTCAGGCTGGGACAAATCGCCTGTCTAATTGCCTGGGGCAACCAGATTTTTTTCGGGCTAGCAGAATCACAGGGCACGGTGTCTGATCGGGCAATTGCTCTGAGGAAAAGAAAAACTGCAAATCCTTTCAATGCTACTGTGCATCTCACATCGCGAAACTTGCAATCCAGTTTAACAAATCATATGATTGATTTTTCCAACATTACATTTTGTAGACATATTGTTTCATTGTGGCTGCAAATTAACTGTATTTTTTTCCGGACAGATTCGGGCAAGTAGAAATGGTACTAACTGTGCCCAATCGGGCAAGTGCAAAAAATTAAATTTATCCCAGCCTGCTTAAGGTACATGTAAACCTATAATAACACTATTTTTATTTGTTTTCATTCTAGGCAGGACATGTATGTGGTGATGATATTGATTTGCTGAATGGTAAACCTACAGGATCAGTCAGAATTTCATTTGGCTACATGTCACTCAAAAGTGATGCAGACACATTTCTGAAGTTTGTCAGGGAATGTTTCGTAGACTGTCAGACTCGTGGGAGCGGAGAAAGTCTAGAGAGGGCAGTGTCTATCCAGATGACTAATGGGCTGCAAGAAATGATTGTGTCAGACAACACAGCACTTAAAAAGGAGGCCAGGTCACGACTCTCAAAGATATGCTTGTACCCTGTCAAATCTTGTGCTGCCCTAAAGGTATTATTGCTTTTAAATTTTCAAAAGGATATTTGGGGTTCATGTAGTGTCTCAAATGCAGCTCTGCACAAAATTATTGTTTAAAAAGCTTCTTGAAAGCTTTAATAACCAGATGTATTACTTCAGTTAATTTGGAATGAAATGGAGGGGTGGGGAAGGTATTAGAGATTCACTTTGTCTCTGCAAGAGTGATAGGATTTTAGGAGCCTAATAAGTGACTGGAAATTTTGTGACTGCCCAAATCTTTTCCACCCTGCCCACATTATTGAAGTCAATCTGATTCTGAACTGTGACAACCTTTAAGTTGCCAGCATCTCATGCAAGGCCACTCACTCCCATCAAATTTTCTTAATGATAGGGTTCCTCAGATGCATTAGACAGAGCCAGTTTCAAGGAAGTGCTTACAAAAGAGGCTTGTGAATGTACCAGACAGAATGTATATACCTGCTTTGAAAATCAGCTTATAATTTGTGCTGAAAGTTTGAAATAATAATCTGTTCATAAAGTATCTGTTCATGGCTTAAGGTTCCCCTGTTGGAGTGAACATATAGGTACATATATCTTCCATTTCTCAAAATTCTAACCCTTTGTGTAAGCAACCCATCTGAGTAATTTTGACAAGTATCAGAGCTTTGTGGATGCAGTCTTGCTGAATAGGGCTAAATTTTTTATACAATGGAAGTCAGAAATATGAAAGACATTGGTGAAAACAAACATCTTTCATGTAATCCATTGAACCCCCATCTCACCCCTGATTTGAATGAGCCAATAAGAAAACCATTTCAGATATTGTGTATATTTAGCAACATGGAAATGTGAAGTCAAAGAGCTGTTCTGTGATACAAAGCATCAGACATGAATTTAGGTACATGTTCTGCCTCAACAGTAAGGACTTGTTCTTGAGCATTTCTGCTCCTTCTTAAAGGTCTTGTGACATGCCACCAAAAGAGCTGTTTCACTTGTCACTTAAAGAATTAAGTCCTCCAATCAAAGATGCATTGGAATTATTTCAATATCTTTTACCATGCTCAAATTATATGTCTTCAAAGTTTGATATTTCTGAAGAAACTAATTGCCTGTGCAAAAATAATGATGTGGAGTGTTGTTGCACAGTGTTATGATTTCTTTTGTTAACCCTATATAAATTATCTCTTAATTACTGATCATATAAATTAGAGTTTGGTGAGTGATATCAATATTTTTCAAAAAAAATTTTAAATTTTATAATAAACCCCTCAGGGAATAAACAATGCTACTAGTGTCCTTGAAATTAAGGTTGGCAAAACAAAGGCTAACATGTGCCATATATGGTTGGTCCCTCTTTCAATATCACATATTTGCATATTTAGTTCATGTTTATTCATGATAGAAGTGTGAAATAGAAATTTCCCTGTAAAATGGTCAATACTTGATGGATTTTAATGGAAATTGCAGCTGTTTTATGGATTTTTAATGGTTTTTACCTAGAATATCCAATTATGTTATTTTCATGTCACACGACCTTTAAGTCTGAGCTGTTTACATGATTGAAGCAGTGAATAATCATTTCACAAACAATGACATAGTCAGAACATTTAGCATTTATACTATTTCATTTAAATTGTACTAGGTTTTCAGGCCATAGGCATCTCCTTTAGACCAATTAATATGTGTGTGATTTTACAGACTGTGGACATGTATGTGGATACATACCAGGCATAAAAAGATTTTCCACTTACTGTGGGTATTGTGTTTCTTAGTTAAAATTATGCATATAACTACACCAGTACACCTGGTCCATAGGCTATGATCAGTGAATGTAATATTTTATTTTCAAATTTTCTGTATTTGCTGTAGGTAGACCAGTGGGAGCTTGGACCACAGGGTTTAAAGTATGATAGACTGTGGATGATAGTAAATGAAGCAGGTGTGTTTATCAGTCAGAAGAGGAATCCAAAAATGTGTCTGATAAAACCAACAATCAACCTGAAAGAAGGACTGCTTACTCTTCATGCAGATGGTAATGTTTACATGTATACTATGACATTTATTATTAGTGCCTTTATAAAGTAATTTCAAATGTGAAACCCTCTGCATATGCTCAGCATTCAAAATACAGAGAGGCGCTGGGCAGTTGGGCTTTCACCTACTGTACTAAAACCCACAAGAAAGGTGAGGAGGAAGCCTAGGCAAGAAAAAAAAGCCAATTGTTAAGAAGGCCATCTTCCCCTTGATCTAAGGAACTGCCAATAAAAGCATTTAGAGTAGCCCCTGTGCAAACCAACATAATTTTGGTAAACTGTTTTTTTTTTTCAAGTCAGTTGCAAAGAGACCCTTGAAAAAGAGATTAAATTTTATCCCTGCATATGCCATGTAAGGTAAATGAGGAAGGATTCTTTTGTGAATCTCATATTTAATGAAGAAGATGTCTAGGTATTGTAGAAATTGCTGGTAATGTTTGTGTCACCTTTACATGTAATCATGCATTGAGAAAACTATGTTTGGGGTTCTAAAATACACGATTTGTTGATTTTTATAACATTTCTTTTCCTGTTCATAATTTTGTATTTATTCAAGATAAATACATCATATGGGGTTGTTTCTTGAGAAGTTTCTAAGTCTAAATCAGTGTTATTGCAAGGATTTAAAATCCGGGAGGGAAATAAATTTGGGGAGGTAATATTCATTTAGAGGAAGGGATCTTCACAAATGCCAAAATAAGAAGTGCTGGGTACTGTACTGATTAGGAATCATCACCCAGACATGACATAGCACTACCAGCAGGGCTCGATTTTAACAGTCGTCTGGTTGCCCATGACAAACAAAATTTGTGACAGACAACCAACAAAGTGTGGGATGGTTGTCCATTGCACAAACAAAGTTCATGCAAAAACTTTACAGACTGCTTCTAGGGTTACTTCACATTTCTTTTTGGACTACAGAATTTTCTTTTGGACAACCAAAAAAGGCAGACAGGGTGTCCAATGGACCACCATAAAATTTTCTGAAAATCAAGGTCTGACTACCAGGCTTTACCTTATATAAAACCCTAAATGTAACTTATCCTCCCCCTAAACTTAACATTTACTTAAAACGCTAGCTTTCACTGGTGGACACTGATTCTTAATTATTCCTAGTGTTGGTCTTTCTCTTTGAACTGTACAGTCCTTGACTACTTGACTTTTGTTGTGAGTAGAATATTGTGAATATGAGTACAAGCAAAGTATTTGTAGTTGTAAGTACAAGTGCACATCTTTTTTTCATGAGTAAGACTGCCTGTGCATATGTACCATTGTTGAACTTCCAGAATGTATGAGTGTGAGCATTAGTAGCAGTACAAATCTATTCTCACAAGTGCAATTACAGGAAAATGTGCCAAAGTGGGAGTATGACTAGATACTCACTGCAAGTCTGGTCTGAATAGAAACATTCATTTGACCTTTTCCATTACTCACAATTTTTATTTTCGTATTCTAGGTATGGAGCCAATTAACTTGCCTTTGGATGCAGAGCCAGAAGACACCATACTGGAAATAAAGAGTGTCTGTGCTGATAGGTGAGAAATAAGATTAAACACTACAGATATTTTGCACTGGGATTTATAAGATCTGTGGACATGAAAAGGTGATGAATATCCATGTGATGTAATGGTTTGAAAATCTGAATGTTTTGTAGTGTATTTTCCATAAATTCACCTATTCTTAATTTAAATTAAGTAAACATGATTCTGACTTAGCAGCATGACTCAGTTTAGTAAGCTAGTACGTTAAACTTTATTACTCCATAAATAGGAAATGCATGTACTTGCACAAATAGCAAAATCAGCTTAAATGGAATAAGCAGTCACCTCAAGAGACCATATTGTATACCCTGTGATTGTGCTGTCACCGTCAGTCACATTCTCGTTGACTGTTATGAATACTCCCATATTCGCTAGAAGTACTACGCCGTGCCAGACCTGGAAACTTTATTTGAGCAGACAGATCCTTCCCTTATTTTGGGCTTTCTCAAAGAATGTAAACTGTATAGAAATTTTTGACATGACTCTTGCATTTGCCTGGACTCTTTAGTGAGATTTGACCCAGCTTTTTTAGTTAATTGTACCCCAACATTGCACCTTTTTCTTTTCTAGGTGACACTATATAACACAGTCATGTTGGTGTGTCGTAAAACCCCAGCTATCTAACTAACTACTTTAAAAGGTGAACTTAATGTTGTGAATATCATCTTATCTTTATTGCTTCATTATCTTTCATAATGTCTCAGAACATAAAGGAGGCATTCACAAGGTAAACAAAGGGGTTATTTTGCATAAACTTAAAAAATCAGTTACAAAATTGCGGTCACATGATTTAAAAAAAGGCACTCATGAATTAGGATACCCCAGTACACTAATCTAATATGGGTGAATGCATTTTCCCTTTAAAATGAAGTAAAAAATAAGAAAACTGTTTATAACTTTAAATAATACAGTAAACTGTAAAAGTATCAAAAGCAGTGAGGTAAGCCTATGATTATCCCCCCATACAAAGGTTGATGAGAAGTTTGCTGCTAGGATACTAGATATTACCAAAGTTGTTTGAATGTGCAGATGGCACTCTTTATATTTGGATTATTACTTGGGAATTGTTAAAACTTTTCTCACCCCATTCTCCCCTTCCCTACTCAACACCTCTTCCAAGCTTTGTATCTGTTACTTCCTGTAGTACAGTAATTCCTATCTCTGTCTCGCAGGTGTCAAACTTTTGACTGTGGAGATGCAGTGTCTGATTGGGTGACAGCAGTACTGGGGCAACGATGCAGACTTCATAGACAAGATTTAAGCTACGCAAGAAGACGACGTACTGAACGTAACTAATACATTGAATTGCGTAGTACTAGTAATACTGGCACACACAAATTCCTCACTTTTTCACCTTTTTCACCTTCTTTCACCTTTTTCACATTCAGTAAAATGTGTTTGAATATCGTAGTCATGATTTTAAACCATGCATATGATGTAATGATCTTAGCAGCTTTCTTTCATTAGTAACAAGTACCACTGTTTGATGGTAAAAGGTGTTACAAATAGCCTGGTAGGTATTTATTATCTTGGCTTCTGAAGGTCATGTGACTCCTATCAATATGTTCATGAATTATTGCACTGAAATCATGTCTTAGGGGATACATTCAAATGTGTATGAATGAAATGAACCAGTTTTAAGTGCATGTTACTTAAAAGGAGGGTTTAAGCAAAAATATACTTTTCGTATGTGAAAGAGGAACTAAATCTATGCATTTTGGTGAAACTTTTAATTCAAATCGGACTTGTATTACTCGAGATATCAGCAAAAGAAGTTAAAACATTTGTGACCCAAAGGCAGGTGGAAGTTATATTACTAGGCAGCTCCCTGATATCACTTCCTCACATTGATAAGGAATGCTTTGTTTGCTTTGTGTATTCAGTCTGTTGTGTTGACCTTGAAACTAATAGGGATAGGAACTCCCCATGGGGAATGTAAAGTTGGTATAAATTTTCCCATGCCTCTCATGCAATCACATTGCGATAACATTTGATTGTTGAGGAGAAAATTGGTGATAAAATTTAAAGAAAAACAAAAGACTGCTCATTAATGTGAGGGTATGACATCATATGTGCTTGCTTCAAGTTCACTTTCTGTTGAAAATGTGACAACTTTAGCTGCTGATATCTTGAGAACCACACATCTGATTTCAATGGAAATTTCACCAGATTGCTTAGAATAAGTACCCCACTAATATATCAAAGCTTGATGTGAGCTAAGACCCTTCTTTTAAGTCACTTCAGGAAACAAGGTTTTGGCATGGGAGTAATGAATGTTACCATGGTAAAACAAAGAGGAAACAAAGACCCTTCAAGTTGAATAAAAGTACATGAGTGGCATCACATATTGGCATCACATATCTTCCAGAAAATTACTTTTTTTATAAGGCAAATAAACTTTTGACATTCTAATGCAGCACGGAGATACCTTGTGAAGATGGGAGGTTTTACCAATGAGTTACAGTCTTAAACCTTTGTTTAAACCTCTGTTGTATGCTTTTGTTACCTAATTTTTTTAATATTAGGCTTTACAGAACTCTTCAAATAATTACAATCATGTTAACCACCTTCCCTTCCCAAGCCTTTTTGTTTTTCCATGGGTTTTTGAAGTTGGATGTTGCATTTCATTTGTCTGTGCTTTATCATTTGAATTGTCTGTGGCATTGAAGTACTATATGAAGGGCAAAGGAGAAAGCAGGGTGGTTTGCATAAAGGCAATATAGGTGTTAAAAAGGTTTAAATGGCAGATAACTTTTAACATTCTAATGCAGCATAGAGATACCCTGTGGAGCTTTGACCAGTGAGTTTCAGTCTTAAAAAAGTTTTGTTTAAACCTCTGTTGTATTCTTTTGTTAGTTAGTAGGCTTATGGCACCCTTCAAATAGTTACAAGTGACATTGAAGTACTGTATGTATAGGAGCAAAAGAGAAAGCAGAGTGGTTTGCTTAGGCCTTATGGGTATTTAAAGGGTCTACTATTTTGTCCCAGACAATGAAAATTCTCTTAGCTATAAACTTTGAGTTGTTGCCTTTCCACCAGTTAAAAAATTTGATACTGCACCATCCAGGTCAAGCTGCAGAAGCGCGTACATTGTTTAAATTGCTCAAGGCTATATTCTGCTAGAATTTAAGTATTGTGTACACTTTTAATGCTACTGTAGTCATGGATGTTTAACCAATGCTGTAATCAGTGTTTCTGCTAAGCCACTATGACGCAATTTTGACGCAGTGACTTTTCCATTTGACACACTGATATTCGTGGCAAAAAGTTAAAAAGCAGTGTTTCATTCATTCCTTACAGTTGATGCTGTGTGAATGTATGGCTCTGAAATTTCTAGTGAGTCAAATTTTCTCAAATGGTGTATATTGACCTAATGGATAATTTCTTAGAGGAAACACTGGCTGTAATTTGACCTCATGTTTCACTAATCTGGACAAGTGGTGTTTGACCAATGAGAGTAATGCTATTGTTTGAAGTTATTTCAGTGAAAGTGCAGTTACCAGTTCTAAATAGAGACAGGTGGGGGGAGGCCAGGGGGGATTCCTAATTATGTTTGTGGTGATGCAACACTTCATTAAAAACAGCTCAAGGTGACTGCATGTCCACTGTTAGCATTAAGGTACATTTCAAAGCCTCCGTAGTATGAAAATTAACATTTCATAACTAAAGAAACAACTGTGTTTTGATCAAATGAAAAAGTGTAGGTGTAGCCCTTGTATTTGTAGCTATAAACCTTGAAAAAGTCCACAAACTGTTTCATGCAAACATAGCTCCTGTAGGTTTAGAGGAGGACTTTTTAAAAAGTTTTGGTTACATCACTGAGTTTCTTTTGTTTTTCACAAAAGTCCTTGTGGAACTGAAATTGCCAGTGTACACTGATCACCCAGCTGATTCCATGTTTTTGTTTACAGATTCAGAAATGAGGGGTGCCAGCAAAATGTCCTTGGCAAACTCTGATCAGTACCTACTAATAAGTACCCAAAGCTCTCAAGACCTTCTGAGCTGTCTCCCAGGGCACCAATTAGATAATTTGATGGACAGATTTAGGGCCAATTTTATCATATCAGGTGAAACAGAAGCTTATGAAGAAGATACATGGAAGAGGATAAGAATAGGAGAGAATGTTTTTCAGGTGAGAAGGAAGACAACTTCTATTGTATCACTTCATACTAAGAGATAATAAATTGTTGGCACAGTTGGGTGCTAAATATGTCTCCTAAAGTGTATTCAATTTTCTCACAAAGTATTTTGACTGTAAGTTATATACAGATAGATGTTTCTCCATTTAAATTGATTATGGATGTAAACATAAAACCATGAAGATATATTATAAAAAATAAGTTAGGTTCAAAGCTTTTAATTGTACTCTTTGTTTTGAGAAGGGTAACAAATATGCTGACAAATATATGTAAAGAAGGGGGATACTTGTGTTTACTTGTGGAATTGAAGGTGTGATTACATGTACTGTGCGATACTTGAACAGTTTATAGGTACATCATACAAACTTTTTTTCAGTTTTGCTGCTAATAAAAGTATATATACAGCCTTTCGGCAGGCTCACTTGATATGAGAAAATAGTGATATTTGTAGCTATCTGTCATAAAACTATGTCAGTTGCAGGTTTACATTCCGTAACACATTTGTGATTTTACAGACAGGTTTTGATTTCTATTAATTATCACGCTCCTTTCTTCCCTCCCATTTGCCTTTGTAAGGTAAGGAGTTTTTTAACAGACGAGAAATTGTGTGAGCTACTTAACAGCATTGCTGTTCTAGTTTTTGTTTTTGTAACAGTTAACTTGAAAAATATGCCCAGTCGAAAATTATTTCAATGAAATTGTAATTAAAAGCTGTTGACATGCTCTTTGTCTCTTCCAGGTTACACAAGCTTGTGTGAGATGTAAAATGATAACAATAGATCAGATGGATGCCAGTGAGACAAAAGAAACCTTCACAAAGTTAGCTGACAGGAGAGAAGGAAAGGTAACTTTACCAACCAGTGATGGTATAAAATAATAATAATGATGATGATGACGATGTCAATGAGGATGACAATGACGATGACGATGACGATCATAGTCATCGTCATAGTCATAGTCATCGTCATCGTAATCGTAATCATAACAACAACAATAACAATAATAACTAGTCTTGTATAATGCAAACTCCAACAAGAGTTGTTCAGTGTGCTTTATGAGTGCTGAAAGATGCAATATTAAGAGATTTGGGAGAAAAGAAAACTTTATATGTCTTGGTGTGGCATGATTTGACTGGCTTGAAAGGCTTATGTATGGTGTTGGAAGTTTGAAAAAGTACCTCAGTCAAGGTGCACACCTAGTCAGAGACAAAATGTATTTTTGGAGGGAAAGAAGGAGTAGTTAAGATGGAAAGACAAAGAGGGAGGGGAGGTAAGTTGGGATGTGCAGAGAATCTGGATAAAACTCTTTGAAGTGCTGTTGAGATGTCTTGTTTTGTAATATGCAGGTCACTGTCTAGTTCTGAAAGGATCTGGTGACTATGTGGTGGTGAAATTTTCAGTTTACATTGTGTTATATGTTAGCAGTTCCTCTGCAAACTTCATTGTTGCATTTTTTCTTCAACGTTGTTGTTTCATTTCCCTGTATGTTGTTTCATTTTTTTTTTCCCTGTATGACTTCCATACCTCTAAGAGATGGAAATAGTGTCAATGCAGAACAAAAACAAGAACATGTTTTTCAGAAACATCTTTCTTCCTCATAATGACATGGGGGGGGGGGGGGGGGAATGGATGGTTGAAGAGTGCTGATTTGGAAAAGTGTTGGCACCCTGCTCAAAGGCAATGCAGCTTGCTGTTCTCTTCTCTAGATCATGTATCCATTGGTTTATGAGTGGTAGGGAGAAGAAAGGTTGATGTATTGTGCTTGCTCTTAATTATGTAACAAACAGGTTCTTTATTTTTGTCACAATTTTCACAAGATGAGAAAACTGCTAATCCTCTCCTCCCAAAAGAGGTCTTTAAAAAGTGTGAAAAAAGATTTTCTTGGCAAAATGTTTTCGTCATATTTTGAAAAGTACACTTTGCATGAGTCTTTGCCCACCTCCTCTTCCCCTCCCCCATCTTCAGAAAGTGATGAATAATCTCTAAAATGCATGCCAGTTTTAACATTGAAAACTTATAGTGGTATCCTTAACATATCTCTCATGTGAATTTGAACTGCATAATGCATTAAACTCCATTAGGGAATTGTTACATCCTTCCGGGGGGGGGGGGGGGATTGATACAGGGGGGAGGGGGTTGATACAAAATCACAACCAACCCAACTTGCCTCCTTCCACCCATCTAATTGATTTGTTTGCTTAATAGGCATAATGTCTTTAACAATTTGCAATGCCAAATTGCCAGTGAATGAAATCAGAGCTGTGGCTTGTGGTGGCTGTATTCTTCTCCACTGAGGAAGTCAAGCAATCTGCTAATCAGCCATGCCCAAGTTTGTTTATCAAAGAGATTAACCTCAGTGATTGAAAGGGAGAGGTTGTTCTTCTAACTCTAACCCTGTCATTCACCTTAAGTGCCTTTTAGAGATTAAAGTTTGTCTTGTGAAATCATTTGTAACTCAGGGTTCATACAGTCATGGAAAATCTTCAAATACATTTCTCTGTTATTTTGTTTAAAAGAGTGGGTGGATTGTATGGCTCTGAAGAGAGGTGGAGGCCATCTAGTTGATTTAAGTTCCATGGCCAAGTACGGTTATTTTTAGAGTAATGACTGACAAAACTGGTGACAAAAGATGTGTGAAATGTAAAACTTGTGATCAAAGAATTGGTCATGGAAAATCCTAATACTTTCATGAATATTTTTGTGGAAAGTCATTGAAATTCATTTTGTGATAGATCTGTATGAAGCCTTATAATGTCGTACTAATGTCATCCTCTTTGAATTTTTAGATCAGATTTGGTATCTTGATGAAGAGGATTGATAACCAGTCTGCAGGAACAAGGATAGTAGTAGGTACAGATGTAGAAGTGTTGGAGTAAGGTGGAACTGTAGACCATAGGGAACAGGAGCCAGTTCCTGGATTTTTTATTGCCAGTACCTGGATGTACAATTTCCAGCACCTGTATGTTCTACTGCCAGTACCTGGATGTTTTAGTGCCAGTACCTGGATTTTCAATACCAGTGCCTTGATGTTTTAGTGCCAGTAACCTGGATGTTGTTGTGCTGGTACCTGGATGTGCTAGTGCCAGTACCTGGATGTTGTAGTTCCAGTACCTGGATGTTCCAGTGCTGGTACCTGGATGTTCTAGTACCAGTACCTGGATGTTTGAGTTCCAGTTCATGGATGTTCAGTTGCCAGTACCTGGATGCACTAGTGCTAGTACACTGCATTTATGTGAAATACATTAAAATAATTAAATTTTTAAGCTTTCACAATTTGAGAAGAGTCCATTTAAAATGAATTGCTAATAGTTGAAGTAGTTCTGATTTGAGTTTATGGAATGACATGAAATCATGACATTTAATAATAGTGATAGCAATAGTGATATCAAATAATAAAGGACACTATGTAACTTTATAATCACTGGCATTTTCAATTTTTCACCTGCTTGGGTCGCATCCTTTACAATGTGTGTGAACATTCCGTTCAATGAAGTTTGTGTATTTCACTCTTCCACTACTAGCCTTGTACCTATGCACTATAAAACCAATGCTAGAGTGCTAAAAACTTCATATGAATTCCGAATAAAAGAATATTGTAGTAATAATAATGTATTCCTGCAATTTTTAATACTGCCATTTATTACATTCAGAATGTATCTACCAAAATAGTATTATATCACATTTATTACAAAATTTTCATAAATTTATTCATGCATACTCAATTTACAAGTAAATTTCATCTCTTAATAATTTCTAACGTGATATTTTATACTAAATTTAATCTTAAGTCAGTAACAGTGGAATATTCCTTATCTGGTCGGATACCAGTTATTTTTACCAGAAAATATAGCAACAGAGGGGAATCCTGCTTTACATTAAAACTGCCAAAAATTTTTAAAATATTGTAATATTTGTAATAAATATAATAGAGATGTATGCAAATTAAGTGCAATAAGAATCTTTGCAAAAGTTTAACTGCTTCCATTAAAATGTCATGTATCAGACCAATTAGCAAATAAACTGAAACTTTTTGAACTGTAACTTCAGGTTGCTTTCCTTTGGATGATGCTCTTGATATTGAAATTCTGAAAAATTCATATTAAAGTTTCCAATTATGTGCCTAGAAACAGAAGTGAGGACTTATTGGAAATAAGGAATTATTTAAACTAGTAATCAAGAATTGTTAATAAGCAGAACTCAGAAGGAGATGTGGCTAACCAAGGGTGAGATTAAGGTGGGCTGAACCAAGGTTTACATTCATTGCAACAGTGTCTCCTTGTTTTCTGCTTTTTGGTGGAGTTGAGAACCAAACCATGGTCCAGTAATCAAATACTCTACAGTGGTGTACATATGTAAAATTTTAACTTGATAAATAGGGAAGTACTGTACATAATAATGTAGGCTTTTGTAGCTAGGTGTCGATTCAGACATTTCGAAAGGGGGGAAGAAAGCCCCCTTGAATATTCTCTTAGATTAATATTATGCTAATCTTCACGTATTTGTTATTGTTCATGTGGCCGAAAAGGGGGCTGAGGCCGTGAAAGTCCCCCCTTGGGTCCGTGCCTGGTAGCCTGTTGACTAGTTTTGAATTAATAAGAAATGAAGGCTCGGAAAATTAGGGGCCACTTTCTCTTGAGAAGTGTCTAATGTTCTTTGAAAATTTAAGTGGAACAAGAAGTCACTTAGGTCCAGCCATTTGGTTAGAAACTGAGCCGTAAAACCCCATCTAACCAACGTAGGTCCAGCCAAGGGTCAAATGACTCCTCGTTTCTGCTTATTTACAGCCTTGGGGTTTACGAATTTGTGTTATTTGTATAGCAGTTTATGTTCTGTAGATGTTCTGAAGATGGTTTTGTTCTGATCATGAATATGTACTTTATACTAGTCTAGAAAGTAAGGAGATGGGTTTAGCAATGAAATGTTAGTTTGGTGTAAACCTGCTTGTCCACCTGTTCCTGACTTCTTTGAAATATTTTTCAAGTTTTATCTTCTTTTATTATTTCCACATGATTTAAGTATGGATATTTCATTATGACTGTGCTGTGTATTATGTAATTTGAAATAGAAAGTATCTGAGGGGTAACAAATCATTTAAGAGGTCATTTCAGAGCAAGAAGTTCTACCCTGACAAAATAGTCCAATTAAACTTGTTATACTTTTAATTTTGAGTCCTATTGAATCTGTTTAACTTATTAATGTCATTTCTAAGTTTATGCATTGTTTCATTGCCTTCTGGTATCTTTTGTTACAATGGGAGAAATGATCAAGAAGGCAGTGTTTGTAGTGTCAGGCCTCTAGAAAATGTCAGCCATGAGGATAATTTTGTGGCCTCATCCTTGTGAGGTAATGTCTTGGCCTCTCTCCCCAATAGCTTCCAGTTTGAAGGGTTTTTCCAAAAAGTATCATTAAATGTGTCTGAGAACAGCCAATTCTTACCCTTGCAATGGATAGATACCTTCTGAAAGCCCTGCAACAAAAATATTACATATCACTCGTAAACCAAAGGGATACTGTACCTTACCTTTCTAGCGTTAATATCACACTTTTTCAATAAAACGTTTTGACGTGAATGGAACCAGTGATTCCTGATTTATAGAAGGTCCTTATTTCTGGGTAGGTTAATTTTAAGAGGGGTTACACAACTGCATTAACTTTCCTTTTAAACTTGGCTACAACAGCTTCCTGATCTGCTGTAATCTGTAAAACTCATGCCCGTTTGCAAGATAATGTGTCGCTGTAAACTTGTTACACTCAGGTAACCTCATTCTTTACGTATAACAACTTGCTTAAATTGCTGGATGTTCATCACAGATAAGCCAAAGAACTGACAAAAACAACCAGGAAATTCGAGGCAAAATTGACATCTTTAAGGTTTACTTTAGAGAGGAGTTAAATCCCTGTCAAGTATTTATATTTTCCTAGTAAAATGTATGTATGACATATATGTGGGTACTTAAAATAGGAAATGTACAGTCGGCGGATATTCCGAGTGGGGGGGGGGGGGGTGACTGTAGCTGCTCTTGACTTGGACCTGAGGCAAATGACTTGTGACTTACTTGACTTGCAAACATTGACTTGTGACTTGACTTGGACTTGTAAAAATTGAATTGCCACCATCTCTGGGCACGTGCCCCCACGACAAAGCCATGCCACCCTGGTGCCCCACGTGGAAAATTTTGGAATGTACAGTTCTGTATATAAGTCCTACAGAGAGGGAGAGAATTCAGAAACTGTGCTCCCTAGGAAAGGTTTGTGACCCCAGTACCCCTCTGCTCAAAAAATCCTGGCTACGCCACTGACCATTTTGCATCTAAGCAACCTTAAATTAACAAAAATTTCTCAAAGGGGAGGGGACACCCCTTCCCTTGGACCCCTTCCCTTAGACCCCTCCCCCCACGACGGCACCTTTATGTGGTGACAAAAAGGATTCCACACTGCTCTAAACAATAGCAGGGGCGCACGAAAGAGGTACATTTTAAGCAGACTTGGGGGGGGGGGACTAAAGTGGCATCATGACGACGTCATCTGTTCTGCCCCCAATCAGAAAATCCTCACGGCGCCACTGAATTTATAAGCTGTCCAAAAGTAACTTGAAGTGGACACGTAATAAGTCTCCACGGGTGTCCGCCAAGGTCAATGAAAAACATGCTAGTGCACTTTTGTAAGTTATCAAAGTCTACAGCTGGCATTTTTTTGGACAAGTGATATAGGCCTATATATTGCAAGGGTAGGCCTACATGATTCCTGCCCGAAGCGCGCAAAGAATTTTTAACTAATTTACACCTGATAACTGTTGAAATGGATTAAATTTGCAACTTCATTTTAAATAAAATAATGAAAATATAATAAGAATTATGAAGTTTCAATGGCTTTAATTCCAGGGCTGGATGACTCGAGACCGGGTCTCGAGTCCCAGTTGTCATGACTCGTGGCTCGGATCCGGACTCGACCGACATGACTCGGGGACTCGGGTCTAGACCGGGTACGAGACCGACTATTTTCCCATGACCATAAAAATACTCAGGTCGGAACAGAGCGAAAAAATCTTTTGCTGAAAATATCATTACGTACACTACGTACAATACCATTTCTACATGTTGCGCACAGTGCGTAAGTCAGTCGGAATATCGACTCAATCTCAGGCCTCCAAGACTAGATTGAAGATAACACGGATGCAGCATGCACGAGATGTTAAATACATCATCCATGGAATTGCACTTGCACCTGTATAGTAATCATTCAGTGATCAAATGCCGGTTTGGAGAATTTACCTTCAGGTCTGAGCATGCTTTCATGTAAGGTATCCAAAAAAGTGTACCAGACGGGGTCGAAATAAAATATTTGGCGTCCAGCCCTTCCGGCATGGCCCGAGTACTCAAGCCTTTTTTCAGACCTGAGACAATTTTCAGGAGCTTACAGGCTGATTAACTTGTTATAGTGACAAATCATGTATTGCAACAGCATATCTGAATATCATTAGGCATTCAGCATTCACCATGTGCTCCTCTTAAATAGCTCGATCTTGGTACCTGAAATACTGCTTGGGGCAACTCTGTCTAAAGTTTGAGTAAACCAAACCCATGGGTTATTTTCAGAAAAAAAGTAGGCCTACCCCTAGTCCATGAGATTTTAGCCTAATAACCAAGTAAAATTATGGGATTGCTGTGGGAAAATAGCAGCAAAGAACAAATTGTATGAACTGTCCTGGGCTCAAACTAATGTGGGGGCCCCCAACTTTAATTGTTCTCAGGACTTTAGTGGCGCAAGTCACGAAAAGAGGGCAAAGGTTGTGGTCACTTTCACACCCGCCCCCACTCGAAATGAACTCCATATATTTCCTTCTTACGTACATGTAAGCCTACAAAATGAAAATTAGCACCGATGATCTTCACAAACTACCCCAAAAATACAACAATGTAATTTTGTGGACCCTGGGCACCTGCCACGCTGGCCCATGCTAAAATCCGTCCGTGATCGGGGGATGGGGTGGAGGTGTTCTGGTAAACACTGCCGGTCATCTTTCATGTATATACCAGGGACGGATCCAGGCGGAGCTCACGGGAATTTAGCCCCAAGTTCTCTTCATACTCCATTAATCTTAAAGTAGTCAACGTTTGGTGTTAGAACTGTCAGTATAGTAGACAATTTAATTTCATATACGGTAACAAAGACCTCTGGAAAGCTACTAAAAAGCTGATTTTTCTCTTTTTGCACTGTGCGTGCGGTGCAGTATGCATTGCTGTGCTCTTCTATTTTTTGGTCGGTCCCCTTTTGGAAATTGTAGATCCGCGTCTTATCCGTCTATTTTCATAAATGGGAAATTCAGTGGTCTTTGTTTTGTTACGTTTACTAGTTATTTGGATCTAAGGCCATAATATTAGGGGGACTGGCCTAAAGGTTAGAATAAGACGATTTCACTGTAGTTCTCGTCCTCTGGTACTCAAAACAAAACTCAGTTCAAATTACATAGGGATTCGCGGGGACTCGAACTCGGACTCGGGCCTTAGGACTCGGACTCGGACATCAGGACTCGGACTCGGTATTGGACTCAGACATCAGGACTCGGACTCGGACTCGGATACCAGGGACTCGACTCCAGCCCTGTTTTATTCACTATTTGTTTGCAGTATATGCATGCCGAGTAGACACTAAATCCATGATAGTTGGGAAGACGAAAGGTGACCTCGGTCCCCTCAGTCAAATGATTGGGTGAAGGCCCCATTCCCCCCCCCCCCCCTTCCTCAGTTTCCAAAGCCGAAGATAGGCCTTTGGTCGTCTTAAACTGAGAATAGGGGAAGAAGTCATGGAAGAGGCCGGATGAGCGGAGAAAGTTGAACAGCAAAGGTTGTTGAATTACAAATGTGAGATAAAATGTATGAGAGATGATGTTGAATGTAAGGCGAATCTTGCGCCTAACTTCAACCTGCTTACACAATTGTCAAAGACATTTACTTACCGGTCATCCGGCGACAGATATTGTCCGGCCTAGAAGTTGAAGAAATACATCCGTCGCTTTCTCTTCAAGTTTGATATGAACCAGAGAAGCCTTCCTTAAACCAGACAAATCAACAACAACGAAACTTACTTATAACTGTGGTAAAATGAAATAGAAGCTGGAAGTTAAAAACAGCTGATCAAGTTTATGCACTTGTTAAATGTAAACACTAATTGAAAATTTGTAAGCATCAGTTTCACGAGGCACAGCACGAAACGCTGTATACCAACTCAGGGCCCATGACCTTCCTGAACAGTGTTTTCTGTTGGTTATTTTGATGCGACGTTCGAACCGCAGAAATAACTAGATCAATACGTTCAAAAAAGAAAACAAAAGGTAGGGATCAGGGTGTGAATTTAAGGAATTTTTACTGGTAGTCCGAAGGACTGCCTAGGCTACTTGAACTAAAGTACTTGTGAACATTTCATACAATTTGATGGTCCTTCATCGTTGTTGGTCGTCCTTCAAAACTTGATAAAAAACAGCAAAACAAGTGTTTGCATAAATCTTACATGAACCGTATTTCTTTTAGGCATTGTATGTGCATACAATTTGTGACTCGACTCATCGGCCCCTCTTCTCTTCTCTGATCGGATCGATCTGATAAAAACTATAAATCACAATGCTTTACTAAAGTTACTTCATTTGTGCCATTGGTTCTTAATATTGTGAGTTTGAAAATCAGATGAAAATATTTAATTTGACCATATAGGCCTAATTTAGCACAGTTACTGAGATGTGCAATCAGACTCATTTTAAGCAAGTCCCACCATTACCTAAGTGGCTTTCTGTCCAGTGTGCCGTAAGGTGCATGTGCATCGTAACAAAAAATAACATAAGTTTGTTCAGGGAGTTGCTATTTGACAACTCCCTGGTTTGTCACTGCAACTTCTGTACTGTAAAGTACCTCAACCATGTTGTCAAATTTCTCGTTGACTGCTTTTTTAGCTGCTCTTATCAAAATTCACTATCTACTGTACACACAGTTCCTTCGTGATAATGACAGTAAAATCTTTCTGATGCATCTCCTGAGCTGAGATTTCACCCATACAATACCGGTAACTATGTACGGTATGAAACGGCACACACTGTGCATGTCGTTACCACATATGAACGTCCGTTCCTAGCCTGGGTGCTCCCGACGATGTTGTGCCAAGCAGTGCATGTGGCTTTGGCACTAGTGTTTGCACCGGGTACCCGATCGATGATGTCAGGACCCGGTTCTGAAATTGCTACCCGGATCCAAAGTTTCACTAACATAAATTGCACATGTGACAGAACACACTTTTCCTGGCAAAATGTATCACGCACATGCCTAAGAACAATTTGTCATGACCATACGTAAGATACGTTGGTGTTATATTATATCAACATGCAAAGCAAAATTTCTTATTATGACTTTGCAACAAACTTGTAGCCTAACAGAAGTTATATTTTCGGGTACCTGGGTACCCGACCGACCATTAATTTTGGGTACCCGGTTCCGAATTTTGGACCCAGTGCAAACACTATTTGGCATGCTCCACTTTAGCAAATGGGGTATACCAAAAAATATGAGGTTAATATTTTGCTCTTTTTTGCCGTATGTTTGGAAACTTTAAATGCAAAAAAATGTGCAAATAGTTTGAATAGCAATAAAAAATTATAAACAACATAGAGATAGGTATCATTTTGATATTTAAGGGAGTAATAGGATAGAAGTAACTGGACAGAAGATTTTTTTCCTGAGCACACAGCGCCAGGTACCCCTTGAAAGAATGTGTATGATGCTACAATTGATGAAGTGAATTTTGTTTCCAAAAGTTTCTCAACAAAGAATGCAAAGTTTTAGCAATTGATTTGATACAATGGAATGTTATGTTGGTTAAAATATGTGCATAGCTTATGTATACATAACTATATTACCAAAATTTACTTCTTTTGATAATGGAAGCATGTCATCTTAATTTACTACAATTCAAAATATTTTTACGTACAGCCTTGTGTACTCACAAGGACACTCATTCAAACATATACGTACTGTACATGCGAGTAAATTGACCAACATAACAGGGACACCAAAGCAGGGGTTACAGTAAGTTCCTTTTAGAAGAATAAAGAAAAAACCATAATGGTTGAAAATTCATAGTTGAGTGTGGTTAACATAGAAAAAGTTTGAAAGAATTCTCCAAAACTTGAAAAAAGCCAGTTTCATTTTTTTCAACAATTCCACATGTCAAAAGGTCTACACTTTTACATAGTATATATAATACTGACTGTTTGTAGCTAGTAAATAGTATTTAACTATTTAAATTGTCCTGTTTGACACCCATAGATTGTTAGACAAGTTTGCCATTTAGTATCTTACTTTCTATCACTTTATGGACATGTATGGTATTTGGAAGATTACTCCATTTAGACTGTCGTGTGTACTGTAACAGGGACACCAAGAATTGGTGTGCTCATTACACCTGTGTAACATGTAAATTTTCAAATGATAAAAGTTTAATTTTTAAATGTTGAGTTGACCTGGAAATTTTCAAATGCAATATAAACCACTGTTTGCAGTAATAAGATACAATCAAAAGCCCCAGTTTTCATTGAATTCTTGTTTGTCATACATCGAGAATAGTGGACATAACTATGACATCATGGGGGACACCAAAAAAATCAAATGTCCATCATCATGAAATACAAGGTTCAAAAGACTGGAGATCATGTTTTCTGGTGACATTCTGATATCAACTTTTCCTGTGACTTAACTCACCCAAAAATGTAGTACTTTGTGCAAATGGTGAAGTTTACCAACATAACTCACCAAGGGGGACACCAGAATTCTGTTGACTGTGAATGATGCCTTGAACAATGTTTTTTTTTTTTTTTGGATTAGTTCTTTACAAATGTGCTTCTTTCTTAAAGAGTTTGACCTAATTCTTACATGAAATGAACTTCTGCTACCTGAGAATGACCATATTAATAAAAATGGTGAAAAAGACATTAGGAGACCAACATGACTAGGGGGAAACCAAAGAGTTATGTTGGTCAGGTAGTTTTCTATAGTTCTGTTTGGAAAATTGGGTGAGGCAATAATACTGATATTTGGAAATGTGAACGCTTGGTCATATCCTTACCATGGTAAATGAGCAAATCAATTCAGCCCATGATAAATATGTTTTTCAGATAAATTCAATTTGTATGCTTGTATGTCCCACCTGTTACCCCAAAATCATGGGGGGACGCAAAGCCAAAGATGGCTGTTTTCTAAAAAAAACTTAACGCTGGAAATTCAGTACCATAAGTAGCCCTGTTGGTAAGGTATAAAATACCAGTTATGCTGGTTTGTTGTTTTCCATGCCTTTGAAATTTTTTACACAGCCCTGTATACTGGTAATGGTAGTGAGATCACCACTGGTACCCTGATTTAGAGAATTACCCATATACACTATACATATATACTTACAAGGTAGGTCAATTCTCTGGATGAAGCTCAAAACTTGGCCTGTTTTTACACTCTTACATTCACTGTGAACCTCTCTGATTTCTTTCAATCACGTTGTTCGATGAGAAAGAACATCCAACATCTCTTCGGGCACAACTACGGGCATAAAATCACTTCTAATCAGAATTATTTGTAAAAAATGGACTCTCGGCGCGTTCGTGGTTACACAGGCAGATGATGTATGATTTTAGCCTACGCAGCTATCTATGCCGTCTCGTAAGCGAAAACACACAGCGCAAGGTAAAGCAAAGCAAAGAACGTATGTTTGCTTTTCAGATAGAACCGAGTAGCTCTTCATTTGACAAACCCTATGTAACGTCCGTTGTGATTGGCTAAAAGCTAAGTAGTTTCGAAATATGATGAAATATCCAATCCTTTTTTTGCTGGACTTAAGTCAAAACTGCAGTTCCTTTTATAGTCCCTTAAAGTATCTTCATTTCTTTGATGTTGAAGTAAACTCTTTGCAGTTCAAAAAGTTCGCCTGGTTGACTTAGCTATTAGCCAATCAGGTCTTTTACACAAAAATATGTGCGTGCATGGAGTCAACAGAAACATTCTTGGACTGTAACGAAATATTTCCTTTCCTTCATTGTGCATTATGAAAGGGCATGAAAGGCCTGTATAGGACCTCCTGGAAGCTCTGCATTCATCATATTAAAGAGGGGCAATGGCATAACGCGTACTACCTGATATATGATAATATAGAGTATGATGCGGAACACTTTACAACTATCATACTGTATTTTTACTAATTTTGAAGGAGAATCCAGGCGAACAGCTTCCAGCAATGGGGAATGAGAGGGAGGGAGAGTATAGGTGCAGGGAGGTGATATAAGACCTCCCTGATAGGTGTAGCAAAAGGGGTGAAGGGCTAATAAGAATGTTTCTGAAAGCTGTTTTCGTCGTAAGTGTATTAACAATCACCATGTATATCGATAATGACTGCACACGAAGGGCTCTGTAAAAATATTTGAAAAATGTATAACGACAGATACGTACTTTCAGCCTTCCACATCATGCTACATATTAGATTGAAAGATCCCATAATGATGCGAGGTCCCCATAGATGTTTGGAGATGTATCTCTGTTCTTCGGAAAGTGTTGTGATCAGAACAGTTTCATGATTGTATGATTACCTTAATAATGGTCATGACATGGAGTGCAAGATGTGACAATTGCGAGAGAAGCGCACCAAAATTTTTCATTAAATTAGATTTCCATAACAAAAACCTGCATTCAGGCTCTTCATCGAGACACTTTCAGTTGCCCAACAAACCTTCGTGCTTCTGCCATAAGCCATAAACCTGTTAATTGGTAAACTTCCAGCTTTTTACTGCTGTGCTTCTCCGAAAGTTGCTATCGGAAGATATTGATGATAAGAATGAATACACCTGTAACACTGACGTAAGGTTTTAAGTGCCCTGAGTGTGCGGAAATTTGGATAGTGTTGGAAGGATTTGCTAAAATTCTGATACCTGTAGTTTGAGAAATATTTGTGACAGAAAATGAAGCAGAGATTGAAGAAATTCTTACGAAAGTGAAAAATAAAATGTACTTTCCAGCATACACGTATCTGTAGAATGTAACATTGGGGGATATGATTACATGGGCCATCCCCCCCAGTCAAATGTTGGGGAGATATATCCCCCTATCCTCCCCGGGATCTACATAGAACCAACGAGATATCGATGAAGTCTGCGATAAGCATCAAAATTTGATTGAATTTCTCTACAATAAATCATTTTTTACTTGAAACTCTGCCAAATTTTTGTAGAAATAAAAATTTCGAGTGCATTCAGAGGCTGATGCGATTTGAAAGCCTTAAACAAAAGGCAAAGTGAAGAAGTACTACTGCCTGCAAAACTTTGCTTTATTGACTACTGTAAACTTTCATTGAGGCAACACTAAGGAACACTAACCTTACAAAACAGTAGAGTGCATATGCCATAGTAGGTATACCAAAGGCCTAGCGATGGTAGGTCTAGGTCTGCTTAACCCTCTTAGATGACATTTCATAGCAATTTATTTACTGACATATGAAAGTAGAGAATGTGAATCAATGTATTACCCTAAAAAGGTACACTGCAGTGGGACATAGCCTACCTTTCATTTTAGGAGTTTGTAGTCCTTCCTTTTTCTTGTTTTAATTGCAAGGGATGGGAAATGGCCCATGTCAGCTACATGTCAAGAAGATTCAATGTCTGAATTAAAAGAGTGAGGGAGTGGTATCCTCCACACAGCCAAATTTCTCCCCTTACACCCCTCCCACAGGAGAGCAATTGCATTTCAAGCCAACACTTCCCCACCCTCAATTGACCCCTCCCCCCACACACACACATACACAAAATGAAGTTGACTCCCCAGCAACAAAACACTTAAGTTATAGACACTTATAGCCAGACTGAAGTATTAATTTCAAAACAGTAGCTAAGCTAAACTGCCCTTGCGCAAAAAATACTACCTAGGCCTACACCACTGGCAATATAAAAAGAAAAAATTTAAGGCGGGATGTACATGCACATCATGCAAGCCAATATTACAGCACGCAACTCGTGTGAACATGGTACCCAGCTAGCAATGAAGAAGTTATCCCCCTACAAGGCAGGGACTCATCCTCTTTGAATTTGCAAGGTAAAACTAGTGGTGATTGGTGGATTTAAAGTTTCAATTTATGTTTGCTTGAAATAGCGTAATATGATTGGGGTACCACAGGTAGTCAGTCAATATGTACCTCAACTTTAATAACTTTTGCAGCTAATAAAACAGAAGAAAAATGTGACATTTAGTTACAAATAATTGATTAGCTGTGCAAATGACTTTGGTGAATTCATGCACTTCCTATGCATGTGTGTAAACCAGTTTTTAAATAGCCTTGTGATGTTGTTATTGGCTAGGCAAGGTTAAACAAAACCCTTCTCTTTAAACTACAGAGCATTATTAAAAACTTAAGACTGGAATTTAGCTTACTTTTAACTGAACAGGCAAAAGCTGAACTAAGGACATACTGAACAATATTTTATGTATGAGTAGATCTGTCCTGGAAAATGTGAAGTTAAAATTTCAAGGCAAAAGTAAAACTTGAGAAAGACTCATCTCACCTACAGTAGGCCCATGGGCCTTGCACTTTTAGTTATGTGAGGCATCTCATTAACGTGTCTTTTAAGAGGCAACAGGGATACATTAATGTCATCAGTAGTTGAATTGAGTTTACTAGAACAAGGATAATATAGTCCAAATTTAATTCCCCTTGTGAAGCTAAGTCAACATTCTGAGTCAATTTCCTTTCACTAAGGCTACAGTATGTGGACTTACAAGCCTGGAGTTTAATGGCTACATGGATATAAAGTCAGATCTTGGGTTTTCTTTTTTAGAAGGTACTTGTACAGGAGTGTGAAGTGATAATGCAACTTGTGTTTTAAATAGGCTTCAGAATATGCCGTGACTACTTCCCCTATGCCAATTTCCAAGACTCCTGGAAACAAAACTTCTAAGCTGCTTATTTTCCTGACTGCAACCAACCAATCAAAACTGCCAGATGCATATAACATACAGTATGAAATGATGCGATAGTGCCAACTGTCAACATTGTATATACACATGTATCCCTTTTCCAGTACTTGTGGCGTAGCCTGGGTGTGGTGCCTGGCAGGGTTGTCCGATATTCTGTGAGGCAACCAGCCAAATTTGGCATTTAATATGGTTAAAAAAACTCCCAAATGAAAATTTGTTGCCATTAACGCTCCAACTGCTTAAACATCATCAGTATGTAATAAAATAGCCCAGCTTTTTTATGAACAGGGACCGATATACAGTAATACATTCTATCATTATTTTGGGACATAAATTATGCACTTTACCAGCTTCCTAGAGAAATTGTGGAAAAACATAAATAGTTCAGGAAAATTGATAATCAAGTGTAAAACTGCCAAAAAAATGCTGAAATGCTGTTTAGCATGTGTTTTAAAATTATGCATGCCAACACCATCAAAAGAATGCCAAATTCAGTGCTTTTGGTGTTTAAACTGCCAATATGGCAACCCTGGTGCATTACATGATGGAGGTCAATAACTTCAGAGTTTTCATGCTATGTGAAAACATTTTCAGAAAATACTTTTTCTGTTTTCTCAGTCATTATTGTAGAATAAAACAAATTAAGCAAAAACAACCTTGTTGGTAAATCGAAGTACAGTACCACGACAGATTTAACTATAATCATTTAGTATCCATTAAGTAATAAACTGATATGAAAACTTTCGGTAGAAGAAGTTTTTGCTGGAAAAATAAACATATGACTACCCCTGATTTTTTAGACAGTGGGGAAAAATACTGTGGGCTGCATCTTTTTTACTGTAGGCTGGATGTCAGTAGGTTGGTCTGTTGATTGGTCACAATATGTCCAGTTTGGGATATGATGCTGCTCACCACTATCCCAACTAATTGGTAGATTTGGCCTGTATCTGTTTCATCATGACCTATCATATGAAATGAAATGGCCAACAGAATATAGTTGTTAGCTGTCTTCTTGTCAAACATGTATGAATTGAACACTAGCCTAGCAGTAGAAACATTATACATAACAAGTGCATAGGCTTGCAGCAGCTACAGTGTATAACCTTGTACAACAGTTGCTAAAATGGTCTTAAAGCAGGACCAGTGACACTGATGGCAGATGGCTGACATACCTCTTCATAATTGCTGGGATACCTCTGAAAAAAAGGCATCAAGGCCAATTGTAAATTTGCTATCAATGGTCTTCCCTTAGGCCCAGTTTAGCTGTGCCCTTTCTGAGACATTTTAATACATTAAATCTTAAGCCAACAATTTTTAGTGTTATGGAAAATGGACAGGATTCAGGGAATCGGTAATAGAACACGGAGTTTGCGATTTTGACTGGCAATGGAAAAAAATGTAAGAAATGTGAGCAGAAGTTGTGAACTTTCCATTTTAGAACATCAAAGTGGAGAACAGTGGTTTACTGCTACTGTTTATGAAGGTAGACACTATATAGCTTAGCATTGTGAAAAACATACACACATACGCAGGACTACCACTACCTTGTCCACAGCAAACCGTACACAATTCATAGTAAAAATTATGCATTGAAAAACAGACAAAACATGGAAAATGGCAGGAAAACAGGAAGATCATGGAAAATGAAAAATTAACAAAACGGAATTCTGAATTTAGAAAAGGGAAAAATTTTGGCTTTACATTACTGTAAGTCATGACAGAGGGCATGCTGATTTTTCTTGTGATAGGATCTATTGTACCTCCTTCACCAATAAAAGTTTTGTGAAAGAGCATTACCCAATGAAGCTCTGCACATATTAACATTGAGTCAATTGTGATTATTTTCTAAATATTTTCTGTGTCCTTAATGGGTGTTTAATTTTGGTATTTTTTGTTTTTTGTTTTTCAGATTTTCTTTTTTTTTTTTTTGCGTGAAAGACCCAGGTCTTTCATGGAAATACTGAAGCAAATGGAGCCCATTGAAATGATTGGTAATTCAAGAAGGACGGTGAAAATAATTGAGTTGCATGATATGGATTTAAAAAAGTTTGTGTTAAGTAGTTGCTGTCTCTCATTCATTATACGCGGATCGGCATATCCCACCAACCTTGTAAAAACGAGACTTCAAGTGCAGAGCCACAATGCCTATTACACAGGCACGTGGGATGCATTCAAAAAGATCTTCAGGTATGAGGGCATTCGAGGGTTTTACAAAGGATTTTTCGTCAGTATATTTGGCATTATCGGTGAACAGTCCTACATATTAACATATGAAACAACTAGAAGGGCCTGTGGAAACTTAAACAATACAATGAGGTCTTTTATCGCTGGTGGTTCTGCTTCTCTCGTTTCTCAGACTATACGTGTGCCATTAGATGTGGTTACTCAGAGACTAATGTTACTAGGACAGACGGCAGATGGATCAGTATCTATCCAGAAAGTGGGAATTAAAGACATGTTAAAGATTATTCATGAGGTTCGTAGTAAACATGGCCTTGGAGGATTTTACCGGGGTTATCTTGCAGCTATAATGACGACTGTACCACACAGCGCCCTCTTTTGGCCTTTTTATCATTACTATTGTGGTAAGTAAATGTTCATTTGCTAGTACACTGTACCACTCTGCTTCATGCTTGTGTATTGGAAGAAAATGTTGGATATTATATGTGAATGTGTGTCCTTAAAATCCTTGCCAAAGAATCAAAAGTGAAATGGTGTTCATGATGAGAGTACTTAATGGATTTCCAAAAATTTGATGAACATTAAACTAGCCCTAGAAATGATAACAGAGATTAGAGTCAAATTTGTGCAATGTTATTCACCGAGCATTAACTAACCTTGCCCATTCACAACAAAATGTTACCACATGATGCATACACAAGATATTTTAAAAGACATTGTTAATGAAAGACAATGAGAGTAAAAGCAATTCCATTATTGTACTTCTGCAGGGCTTTGGCATCAGGTCTCTTCATTTTACCTAAGCTCTGTGTCCCCTTGAAATACAGTACTAAGGGCAATGTGTAAAATAGCTTAATGCCATTCTGAATTACAGTACAGTACTTCTGTGCAATTGTACCCTTTGGTATCCTTTTTTTCCCATTGACTCCCTCATGCTTTGCCTTTATAACATTACAAATTGTCTATATTAGAATGCCATCTGGCTTAACCCCCGCTTTTTTCTTATTTTGGCATGAGTTTCCCTATTAAAGAAAAAACTGAAAAGACTGGCTTAAGGTTTTGACATTAATCTCTTGAAAGCTCATTTTGTATTTTCCTTTTTGAACAGAAATTTTTGCATCCATTTTGAACAGTACTTTTCATGTGCTACCTCCAGTGATAGTGATACAAGCTTTTTGTGGTCCAATGGCAGGTTGCAGTGCTGCTATCTTGACCAACCCTATGGACATAGTCAGGACAAGATTGCAGGTTTGCTTTTGTCCTAAACATTTAAAGTATTATAATTTTATGGTATAAAAGTTTGAACAGGTTTTCTCAAATGTGATACAGAATGTACAGGTTTTTGTCTCCTAAAAGGGAGCCTGCAGGTGTATTTTTTTTCCATGTTTCAAACTTTGTAGAAACTCAAAAGATCCTGTTGGCTGCTTGTATGAAATTTGATTGTAAAGTACTCTTTGAAAGGGCCCATCTACACAATTATACATTTGTAAGTAAACATCATTAGCAGAAGTTTGACTCTTTTATAGATTCTCTGTTTGAGACTGTGGCACTGAACACTTTACCTAACGTTCATGGGGGATGAATACTTCTCGCCTCAAATATGACGTTAATTGTCATTTTTGTACAAATTTTCCCATAGTCATATAGTATTAAACAAGCTAACAAGATGATTTCTGTTACAGTGATAAATTATGAATGAATGGTGAGAGAAGACCACAGAGTTTTGAATGTTTGGAGCAATGTTGTTAAGATGAAACATGCACAGCTAAAAATTTGAACATGGTCGTAAATGTTTAATAGATCTCGTTTAACTCTGTCCAGAAAACAGTCCGCTTAATCATACATTTGTCTAAGAACATGTCATATGACTGAATGATGATGTTTTGGACATATGTATGTTCAAATAGACAGGGCGAATCTTATTGAATGTAGTTACATTCTGTCATTGTTTTTATTTCATTTTTCATTTTAACAATGCTAAAACTGTTTTGTGTTTTCCTTTTAAAACATTTGTATCAGACTGGTATTATTTACACCTCTTAAAGGTTAAACTTGCTTTATTTGCTGGTTACTTGCCTAGATTTTTAATTGAATTCTTAGTTTAGTAAAAAGCACATTTTGTGTTTTAATGAAGTAGAGCACTGTCCCTTCAGTGAGTTTGTTTCCTATATTTTGTGGGAATTACATATTGTTGACTTCAGCAAGTATATCTTTAGATAGAGCTGAAATGAAGTCAGCTGTTTGAGGGTGTTTTTGGCCTCTGCCCATACCCCATACACTTTTATTGCTCTCTTTTATCACTGAATAAATGAAAAATTATATTAAAAGTATTAGTTAATGTCACTTTGTTTCTAATTTCATAACTGACTAGAGAGCAAAAAGCAGCTAAAAGAAAATGTAATTTTGTATTTTAGTCTGTTTTGAAGGAAAGTGCATTCTTGTGTTCTCACATCAAGTTTAAGCGAACGAATGTACACTTATTTTTGTGAGACATTCCATTGCAAGAGGCAGACTGACCACTTGAACTGTGCCATAATAGTATCTAAGTGTGGTAAAATTGAACTGAAGAGAATAATGGTTTATCAAGTGCACTCTGTTTGGTTCCTCTGTAGGTATCAGGTGATAGGTCAATATCTCGTGCATTCTCACAACTATTACATGAAGAGGGTATCAAGGGCTTATCAAAAGGACTCACTGCCCGAGTGTTGTCAACCATCCCCAACAGCTTTGTCATAATGGTTGGATATGAAACGATAAAAAAGATCAGTCTGAGAGAAAGTTGATTGTGGTAAGATAACCTTTCAGTATAAAACATATCACAGATACTCATATTGTGTCAGTACTACTGTGTTACTTCTTTTGTTCAATATTTAAAGGGCTTTTGCTTGTCATGTGACATAATGATGGAAATAGAAGTGTGCCCTCATGCAGAGGGCAGCAAATGTGGGAGATACCCTGTCGGTAATGAACAGGTCACTTGATACTTGTAATTGAGTCTGTACCACTGGTGCTTCTTGTGTTGGAATATTAAGAGGGCTTGTTGCATGCTACATGACAGGATCATAAAACAGAAGTGCCCTCTCATTCATTGGACTGTAATAATGGTACATTTTTCTGTCAGTATTAAACAATTCATAAATATTCATAATTGTGCCAGTATTACCACACAGTTGGGACAATTTTTTCTGCACTGTTCTCTCAATCAATGATTCAAAGCATGAAAAACTGCAGAACCATGCAGAATTTATGTTAATATCCCAGGTTAGGTAAGCAGGGCTCGAAATAACCAACGGCACTGTCGGCAATGGCTGTTGTGCACTTGCCGATGGCTGCAGTGCGTGTTGTTGTCGGTGCCCTTCCTGGGTGGTTATAAAAAGTGATGCACAAAAAGAAAAAAAACAAGAAATTCCTGGAACGAAATTTCTGGAAAGAAAATACTGTACATTTTCAAGTGCGTAAGTATCCAACTCAGTCGCACTGCTCATCTCACTGCTCACACATAACCAAGCATACTTGAATGTACCTGTTACGCAAAGCTGTTGTAAGATCATTGTCGCGACAATGTTGCACTGACAGTTGATTCACCTGTACACAGTGAGTCAGTGGGACCTTTCCATTGCCTGTGCATGTCTGCGTGGGTTCCCGTGGACTTGGATCGATCATGGGAAGTCAGACTTGCTTTGGTGGGTGAAAAATGAAAGGTAGACATGTTAAGCTGACTTATGTACACTTTGTAGCACTAGTTTAGCCTACTGTGTGAATAAAGTAGTGGTCTTGCCAAAGTAGTGTGCGCACAAGAAAAAAACATATGTACGATCATAATTTAAGAAAGGGCTATACTTAAGTCAAATTTGAAGTACTGTAAGATCTTTTAAATGTGAAACAGTGATAAACCTGTACGTTTTTGGTCAAGTTTTCTATGATTAATATTCCCTGCCCTTCAAAGCATATCCTACAGTAGTCTTCAGTTTACACAAAGTTCAGGAATATAAAAAGAGTTAAAAATGAAAATGGCTGTCGGTGCGCCTGCGTTTTTAAGTTTTGGCCATAGTGCCCTTCTCAATGGCTTTGCTGCCTTCAAAATTAACCAAAACTGAGAGCCATTTGGCTGCGCCCCTTCTGAATCTTATTTTGAGCCCTGGGTCAGGAACTGCTCTACCTATGTTACAGAGCATGGAAAACTGTACTCTGGAAGGATGCTTCGAAGCATGTAAGGTTTGTCCCAACAGGTTGGTACTACAGAGCTACTTCTTGTGTTCAATATTTATACAAAGGCCTTCTGCATGCTTGGTCACAAGACCATAGAAACAGAAGTGTGCCCCCATTCAGAGGACAGTCTCTGCATGCATTATTGCTAGTACAAGTTTTGATAGGATTAAATAATTTTATGTCATAGGCAGATTTATTTATCTTTTCAGCATGTATCTTATTCTGCCAGTTTTGGTTACCAAGACTAGATCTGTTTTAGTAGAAGTCTGGAGAGGCTTAAGTCTTGTGAGTTCTGTGAGTGTTTAGTTGATATTCCTTGTTGGAAGTGAAAAGCGGTTTGCTTGAATTTCAGGGTTTTTTGCTGAAAACTTGAACCACAAATTAGACCCCATTCTAGTTTTCACATAATTGGCAGTGTAAATTGGTAGAATGAGAGAAGTTTAGTAATGTTTCTTATTTACCAATTATACCATAATCTGGCTGGTGCTAATTTAATATCGAACAGATGATTGGTCAGATGCGGTAATCTTGGAAAATGGAAAGTACTGACTCAAGTTATGACATCATACAGCCAGTGTAATATTTCCCCAGTTTACAGTAAAAGTTCAATTATTTGAACTAGAAGGTTAGAGAAGTGAGGGCAGCATATTACCAATATTTCTGTATGCAACATGTAACACTATGTTGTTCATATTCATTGGAAGAAACATCTAAATCGCTATGTACAGCATTCCCCAAAGATCTAAAAAGTAATCTTTTCCTTTAGTCTCAAATCTTTAACAAAGTCCTTTTGTCTATGATAGAACTAGTGTAATGAATTTGAAGTGAAAATGTCCCTTTGATGAATCAGACCGTTAAATAATCCATTCATTAAAATAATCCATTCTGGACAGGTTAAGTTAATAAACACACTTGTCTAGTACAGAGATGGTTTTAAGTTTGTTGAAGCATTTGTAGAAACAGAGTGCCTACTGTAAATTGTGGTTGCATGGATGAGGCTATTTACAATTAGATTGACAGCCTTGTCATTTTTTCTCCTTACGTCATTTACAAAAGGAAAGATGTTTTTGAACAAGATTGTCAGCTGTGGGGGCTGATTCCTTTATGCAAGCTTGGACTTTTTCTAGCATTTTTTCAAGTGTAAGGCTTATGTCTGAAAGGTGAAGCAGTGTGAGGCCTAAGGAATTTGGAGAGTATTACTATGTAGAAAGTCAGCTTTTCAAATGTGTATAATGCCTTTTTTGCCCAGTATCTCCTGATTTGTTTGAGAGGACAGCAGTAAAATTTTTTAGTGATGGGTTTCTTTTTTAAGATTACAAAACAAAACAGAAAGCAGGTAAAATGTTCTACAATTATTTGGTAAAGTCAGTCAGTACTAACCTCATCTGATTTAAAATGACAGAATATTTACATTTGTATTCCCAGTCTGTATTGACTTTGTATGTGATCTAGTTAGGTGTGACTAAAAATGATCCATTTTGTTTATCCATTTAATAAAAAAACAGGGGAAAAGATGTTAAATTCAACTCTCCTTGAAAATTCAGTCCTAAGTGACCCAGCGTAGAGTATCACCTTTATATGATAAATGAAGAAATCAGTGAAACAGGTTAATCATCCATGTTTGTAAAATACTGAATGGGTGGGTCAAAGGGCAACCTATTTTCTTCTTATCATTTAGATGTGTTGTAATAAGGCTGAGACTCATATCAGAATCTTCCAAAATTGTGGAGAATTTTCCTGTGTTGAAATAACGCAGAAATTTGAGCCTATGACTCAACTCAAGTCACTAAAATAGCTGTAGGGGGCTTGATATGCTGCAAAAAAGTGATGGTTACAACTCTGTCATGAAGAAGTGTGAAAAAGGCTCTCCAGGGAATAGGCTTGTGTTCGTATTTTGCTAAAAGTCAGCACTTTTTCAGATTATTGATTTCTTAAATTCTTAATCTTAAAAGTCAGTGAAAACTGTATTGATACCTGCAAAAAGGCAAATCAAAAGTGTAGTATTTGAATAACAAACTTCAACAGCTCCAGTGTGTTATGAGTGCAGTGTGGTATTCTTCACTGAAATGGGATATGAACCTATCCTTATACCATCAAAGGCCCATAACAGCAAAACTCAGTATGAGAGACCTCTTAAAGGTCAAGTGTCCTTGGCTTCATTAACTGTTGGATAATATTACTGCACCTGGAAGAGTGTCACAGTGATAACCAGACTCCATGAAGACATCGGTCAGAAGCTATCATTGTCTTGCATCATCATTCACAAGTAACTCTAAAACTATTTCCTTTCAGTAAATCAGTAAGTGCTAGACATTTTGTAGGTAGGCAGTAATTTAATCAAGTGGCAGTGTTCCCATGACAGAATTAAAGCAAAGTCAGATTTCCCTCTTTCGAAATGCTTTTGTGCAGTTTTTTCTTTTTCTTTAAAGATTTGCAGGATTTTCTTTCCTTTTTTTTTCCTTTTTTATGTTGTTGGTATTTTGCTGTAAAGTTGGATGATTTAGGCAGCCAAAAAGGTGCCTCAATTTCCTGCAGGCAAGTATTTTCTTTGCAGGATTTTGTAGTCAGGAGGGAATTCTGCAAATGTTCATCTTAGCATGTACTTTGCTAAGTGGTATTGCAATATGACATGTGTTACCAGATAAGTTTCACTATTCTTTGTTACCATAGCTCTTGACTCTCGTTGTAACATTTACAATGGTTTAAATGTTTAAACAAGTTTGTGCAAATGTAAAGTTGTAGAAGTTTCCAGCTTTTTAATCAAATTGAAAATAATTGAAATTGCACCTTTTCACCACTTAAACTTCAGCACTGTAAAGATTTGCACCCAGCTTCTTTCTGTAATCAACAAAGATGCAGTTGTAAGTTTTGTACCTTGAAGAAAAAGTGCTTGTCTAGTAAACTTGGTACATACCTGTATACTGGATACCAAGGTTGTTTTATACTGGGGGGGGGGGGCAGTAAACTTTTTCAGTGTTGGGATTTTTCCCAAAACATTTGAAAAGAGACCCTCTGAAAAAGCATAAAGTTTTTTACACCCTAATGATAATCATATTCATTATTTACAACAATTTGATTACAAAATCCTCTTGCTTCTCAGCAAAGCTCATTATAACCAGACACTTCATGTTATAGCCAGTGGGTTTCCAGTTATACCCGAAAGTCTGTCTTGATCATCATAACATTTCATTGTTGAACCTAGCATGTCTCATTTACTTATGGAATAGAACTTTACAGAATGCACTCCCAAGATTAGACTAACAAACATAGCGAGAGCAACAATTACTTATCCTTAAGGTCTTTTATCAATGCCATCTTGCTTCCTGAGGATTATCAGTTATACAAATCTTTGCTTCAAATACTTCAAGGCTAGTATGTGCATGATTTTGGCTCTATGTAAATATCATTTGATTGATTGATTGATTGATAGCTAAATTGTGTTCTGTACTCATTACTTTAATAAAACACATTGAGAACTCTATATTCTAACACTTGCACTCAGACACTTACGGTAGTAAAAGTTTGTGAATGTTGCAGTAAATCAAAGATGCTCTTTGACATCGCATGGCTCATTGCCTTTAATACAGGGAGTTGCTATTTGACAAATAGCAACACCCTGGTATTTATTTAAAGATCTGTGGACACATAAGTGTGATACTTGCCTATTTGACTTAAAAACATTAACAGTAGTCACAATTTTTTTCAAAGTCCATCAGATATGGACCATTTACTAGACAGTAACTGTTTTGGACTCAATCCTCCCATGATATCATGTAGGTTAATGTCTTCTCAAGACTTCTAACACTAACCTTTTCCAATGCCTCCTCCTAACAAACCTTGTAATATGATATCGTGGAGGATAATAATGTAATAATTATGTAGTAAATGACTTAATATACTATAGCACTGCCATCATAAGATACGTTCAGCAGTGCTTTATACAGAAAAAACCTCACAAAACAAGCAAGCTTAGATTTAAACGATAATAAGTTGTGAGCATGCCTGATATCAGCTGGGAGTCCGCTCCACAGTGACGGGGCGGCACTAAAGAAGGCATAGTCACCAGTGTTAGTCTTTGTAGGTTGTCACCAGATGAGCGAAGGGTACAGACGGGTCTGTAGAGAACAACCAAGTCATTAATGTATTCAGGGGCTAGACCATTTAAAGCCTTATAAAGAACCAGTACAATCAATACAACGTCTTCTCAAGACAAGAATGTGACACAATATAGAATAAAATGTGAGGATACATTACGATCTTCTCAGCCCATAAGGGAAACCACCCCAGACCCCTGTTTTTGTCCAAAAACGGGAGGTTAAATATCTACCCAAGTTTGTAACATTAGCCTCATTGAACGCTCTACTGCACAAATTGGTTCTTAGATAACCACCAGCTGACTTCCCAAGGTAGTGGACTACAAATGTTCACAATAGCATATAATGCACTATATATAGCTTGTACAGTTGGCCAGTGTGTCTACAATCACACATGGCTGGGTGCAATTAATTGTGTACACTCAAGGGTAAATCCTACTACTGGCAGCACTTTTAGTAGTTAGTTTACTATCAAATGTCAAATTATTACACCCTCAATGAATCTCAGGACCAATCTTTAATGGGCTGCATTAGCCATCATGTATGGTGCTGTTTTTCACTTACAACATGAATAAACATGAGCTACTTATGCAAATTTGTAATGTGGAAAGAGGGACTAATGAGATGTTATGTTATCGTTTGTTTGTTTAGTCTTCATCCCATTGACAGTTGTAGTATTGGAATGCCCCGAGGGGTTTAGTTTGAAAATAGCTATTTACCACTTGGAAAATGCGACATTAAACACCTAACCTTAAACTAGCTGGTATGTAATTAATAGATAATTTGTAAAGGATTAACAAATGCAATACAAACACTCTGCAATCTTCCTCATCATAATTTTTGCATAGCTAATGAACAATTGTAGAAATTGTAAAACTTTGAAGAGGTACTGTATGTCTTGAGACCAGGTAAAAGATATTGAAATAATTCCAATGGATTTTTCATCAGGTTTGGTTATATGTGCACAGACCTTAAATTTTCATTCTTCTACCTCTAGCCATCTGTTATTGAGAATCCTGCATTCTGCTTGGTTAAACACTGACCTGCTTTTCCACAACATACAGTCAGTAAACCTATACACTGATAAAAATGAAGTTTTCACACATTTTCGGTGGTAGAAGAGGAATTAACCACATTTGTTAGACCGTTATTGTCTCATAAATCGTCTCGACTTCAAATTTGTAAAATAACGGATTCGGCTTCGCCTTGTTCATTATTTTGCCAGATTTGGAGTCTGGATGGTTTATTCACCAATAATACCCTGTAGTCTTCCAAATGAGATTTATTCCTGAATGCATATGTTGTACTGCTTTGTAGAAATGTGATGTTGTGTCGTGTTATATTTAAATAGTTGGCAAGAAAGAAAGCTTAATCATGGAAACAGTCAAAGGCTCCAAAGCAATTTAGTTATAATAATGAAAGGCACAAAGTAAAAATTTAAAAGCATTTATTATTGCACTCTTTGTTTATAGTGTGTCACAGTAGTTAATAGCCATATTCTTTCACATATAGTTGCTGAGAAACAGGCAGGCCTTTCTTCTTGCCAGACAAGGTGTTGAAAGGGTGAGATAACTGGGGAGGGGGTAGTATGTTTAGATGTATTAGGCCTGTTACATTGCTTGTTCTAAAAGATTTTTGGGGGGGATAAAAAATTTAAAATTGATAAGGAGTAGCACATCTCCACTCCGACCCTCCCTCCCCCCTCCCCCACTGGAACAGATCAGGCTGAGTTAATGAAGAAATAAAGAATGAGTTGCACTGAATGCCAAATTTAAGTCTTGTTCAACAGCTTGTATGTAGATACACTGTGTTATTGCAATTAGTATGAGCCAGTCACGTTTGCTGTTTTATCTACTTTTGTTGGGAGGAAGGTTTAACCAATGACACTGGCTTTATAATGTGGCTCAGCTTTTTGTGTTATGCTTGTGTTTATTTATAAGCTTAGCTTTGGAAATTGTAGAAATTTAGGCACAGTGTTCTCATGCTCATCCCTTTTTGAATAATGATCTACAAGATCGGCCGTGTAAGTCTGACTAGGACAACTGTTTGTGTGACAGAACTCTGTGTGAGTCATTTTCCAAGGCTGTAGGCAGGTTTGGTTGATCCGTTAAAATAATTTGTGGATAAGGAGAATGATCCTTCTTCACAGTATGGCAACAAAAGAAGATCATCAAAGTCTTTTTTTTCTCAGAAACTGAAGGAAATTTCTTAGTTTCAAAAAAGAAGAGGAAATCATACTTCTGTCATTTTGTATCAAGCGAAGTGATTTCAGTTGTAGTCCGTCATTTTTGGATTGTTGCCATGGTTACAGTATCAGAGTTGCAGTTCGCAACCATGCAGAGCAGATGTATTACTATGAGGTGCTTAAATCATTATGCAGAAACTTTTAGCAAACTATTCATGATCCATCCCTCGGGGTATGTCAACTGAATCAACAGTTGTTATTCTTTTAAATGTGAAACTTCAGAATCCTCTCAGGAATGGTCCCTTAGTGAGGCAGAAGTCGAAAACATTAATTTCATCTCCTTACAAGAACCTCTCTCAATTTTCTTGAATCAGGGAGGCCATGTAAGGCTTTAAGTGTCAAGTTGTCAAACCTTGTAAAATGTATTAGCAGTGTTTCCTTTTTTTCCGTGAGAGAGGGAAAAAAGGGCATTATGTTGCCCTTTTAAGTGTTAAATTTGCACCAAAATAACCTCAAAGAAAGCTTAATTACAGAACTGATCAAGTAATTTGAGAGACATTTGCTTTTGAATAAACTAATAAGTGTAGCAAGGTTGCAAATTTGTAGTCAGTCTGTTATTTTCTAAGAAAATAAAAGAAGATATGTTTGGATTTGCTGTCACCCCCTGGGAAAGGATGAGAATATTAGGAGATCAGAAGATGTCCAAGTGGCAGGTTTCTTTAGTATGATTGTATTAGTCCTTGTATTTAACGTCAGAGTTTTTCCACTTGTAATTTCTAGCAAATGCCTTAGTCAGCACTTATTTAAAAGATCCATTCCTTCATTACTGCTTTGTGCAGGAAATGTTGAGCTTGTCTTGTTTGTACAGTGTAATAGCAATAACAAACAACCCTTTAACAAGCATGGTGGCATAGTGATATGTGTTAAGAATTATTCTCAATAAGGTATACCATATAGGTTTTTGTCAAATGAGATCTCCCTGTTATGTTAACAAGAGGAATGTATGCAGTAGTGATGGTGTGTGTGTGCATAGGGTGTGTGTGTATGTATATATGTACGTGTTTTTGTGATGCTTGTCTTGTAAAAATGATATCTCATGAAAGCAATAAAGGATACTTCCCATACTTACCATATGGATTTCCCATATTGAGAGGAATATTCTTATAGTTTTTGGTGGAAGTGAAAGGTCACCAGAGGTCATAAACTGAAAACATTGTGAATATGATATCTCTAGGCAGGAAATATTTTGAGGTGGATTTTGCTTCCAAGGGAGGGATCTGGATAAGTTGCAATGTAAAAAGTCGAACTTTCCTGAACAGGCTTTCCAAACAGGTGCAGGAAATTCCCACAGGTGATATGGAAACTTGAGGGATTGTTGAAAAGAGTGTGGGAATTGGACAATCCCGCTGCCTAATGGCAGCACTGACACATCCAGCACAACTCATGATATAATTCAAGAACAAAATACATGCATGTTCACTTAAATTCCTTGTCAAAGTAAGGTTCATAAAATGGAACAGTTTGTTGAACGAGACATTATTGGTGCCATAGTAACTCGCTGCATCCTGTTTGTTTTTGTTTAAAATTCACACCCTTAGGGAATATTATTATGAAGATAATCAGTCTACCTGAATCCTCTCAGAGACCTAGTTTTGGAACATTTCTCCTTTCTGTTTATTGCCTTGGGACCTATAAAATAATGAACAGTGATATTAATGGCCGTTTATGTAATGAAATGTGCATGTTTTGCAGAGTTGCATTTTAACAAAACCTTGAATTGCTTGAAATTAAACCGTGAGTCCGTGACTGTAGCTTCATCTAGAATCCACAAGAAAGATTCATATGTTCTAGAGAAACTAGTTAAAGATGTAAGAGTTCAGGAAATTTCCTGATTCCAGGAAATTGGAAGTCTTGAGCAAAACTCTCAGGAAATCCATTTCACTAGCCAAAAAGTTCTGCAATGGTCACAGTGGGTGAAATGGCCAAAGGTGGGTTAAGTTTTGCTGATTTTTTTTTAATCTCTTTACAAAAAAATGTACTGTACATTTCTACTGCATGAACATATTTAAAAAAAGAAAAAGATAGCACCATTTTGCACCTCAGCCTCGTGATGTGAAGTTTTCTCAAAGGGACCCCTCCCCCAGGCTGACAATCCTGGATAACACAATTTCAGGGAGTGGACCTCTACTTTGTTACATCTCTGACTAGTCATGAACCTGTGGCTGAGAGAGGCAGAGATCATCTGTAATTAATGATGATATTTGTTTTATCTTTTAACAGGATTAAATGTCTCCTCTGCAAATCCAGTGTCCTGTAATAACATAGATAGGAAGTTTACTATACAGTACTGTCCCTTATATTAAAATTGAATACTGCCCCCAGCTTTGACAGTTACATTCCATTCCGGCTGCTAGATAAAAGTGGAACCCAGCATGTGACATTTCTTGACATAATCCGCTTCAATTTCACAATGTTGGGATGAGTGTTCCAGCATGTAGTAAAAGTCTATAGACGAGTGTAGCGGACTGCAGTACTTCTAAGTGGAGGAATGCAGCGTTATTTTGCACAAAGTTTTATTGCATGTTTGCAAGGAAATAGCAAATTTTTTACCCAAAATAGCATAGTTTGTTTGAATGAAAAGAGGGAAAAGTTAATTTAATTAATAAGTAAATTTACAAAGCAATCAATTTCAAAGGTCATCTGTAAATTAGCCCAGATTGTCCCCTGTCTGGAGACCCAAAACAATGCATAAAACATTTTATGAAAGAATGGTCATCTAAATTATCTCTTGCTTGCTATTTTTCCCAGGAACAACACTTCAAGTTAAAACCATGTGACATCCTATTTCTTAAATTTTGCATAATCTAGACTTATTTTAAAATCAGCTACAGTAGTTGAAAAATACATTTTAGTAGTAATGAATCTATCACACACTAGCTGCAGTTAAAATACTGTGTACAGTATTTTCCTATTGTCAGAGTTAGTGCACTATACTGTAGATAAAAATAGTTGTGATGTCTCCAAGTTCATTGGCTTTGGATTGCAATCTGTATATAAAATGAGGCAGGTAGCATGTATATGTTTCAGTTTAATATTGTCTGATTCAATTTTAGGTGTTGCTAAGCAACACTGTAATTGCACTATCAATTTTTCAACTTTATTTGTCTGTCAAATTTAGAAACACACCATACATCAGCTTTGACATGAGAGGTGCATATTCTTATTTGTACTATATGCTTTTAACCTTGAAACACTGGTCAGCTGTGCTATATCTTCAAAGAGCAGATCTGCAGTTTCATATAGTGTTTTCTGCATTAAGTTTCCAGTGTGTACACAGTAGCTCAGGGCTGTACAATGTGATCAAATCAGTTGCATATATATGTGACTAAAATTTGGCAATGGGGCAAGATTAATACATAAAAGAACCAAATGCTGCTAAAAGTATTACCAGCTAGTCACCAGTTTAGATACAAAGTACAACTGTTTTACACAATGCACTAAGAATTGCTTTTAAGGTTGATATCCCCATGTGAGTGAGGTACAATCCAAAGTATAAACATTTTTGTTTCACACGATGTGAAACCATGTAGGTATGTAACACCTTTATTCTTGGTCACTTCTTTCTTCTGCACCTTGCAATGTAACTTTTGACTTAAAACGTTCATTTCAAAGTGAAGGGAAGGTACTTAACTTGCAAAGTTTGGTTTGTAATTTTTTTTTGGTTCATGTGTAGCCATGAGTGGCTACTTTTTCTTTCAGCAAAGCCTCGATGTAGGTCAAGGAACAATTTAGTATGGCTAAGTGGCGTATGACGTTTTGTAGGGAAATATTACATAATAAACTGACAGAAAATCAATACCTTATGCTTACTCATAATTGGTGTCACAAAGAATCTACTACAGGGTGGAGGATGTTTTGTGGGGTGGGGTCAAGCATCACTGTTCCCTACTGGTAACCCTTTTTTATTATTTTTTTTACTATGAAAAGGATGGTATTTGTCACGGGAGGAAGGTAGATTCAGATAGGATCAAATTTATCCCATAGAAATCTTAACTCCTCTCTTACGTGGTACATTATGTCATTGGTATCAAATTATATTTTTTAATACATGCACATACAAAGGAGTGTGTGACAAATGTTAGTTGCTTCATTTACGGTTGGTAGGATAATGCTTACTGTAACTCCATCATCAGTGCCTAACGCAGGGCACAAGATGATTCAATAATTACTTACAACAGGCACTTAATGGCTGGAATTAAACAAAGGGCATAGCAGTCATGGGCTTTGTATTGTGTTTGGCAATGGCTGTGGTGCCCTATTATATTTTTAAGGCCATCCATATTGGCCTTCAGCACAAGGGAGTATAATCAAACATGTGCCAGAATTTTGCTTGGCTGTGGTACCCTTTGATACTCCTTAGTATGCTCCAGAAGCTGTAAGGAAAATGGCCCTGCCCACCATACTGGCTTACAGCAGCTCCAGCTACGTATGTAGTCATGTGCTATTTGCTGAAAAAGTTACATTTAAAAGTGGTGTGTCCATGCAGGCAACACCAAGGACTAACTCAAATGTACCAAATACTGTATTTTTGCAAAAAGGAGTCAATTCCTTTTCCAGCAAATACATATTGCATGTTTGCTCAAAACTTCTCAGTCACGAAAATGGGACATTTCTCGTCCAGAATATCTTAAAATTATTTAAAAGGTCAAAATGTCTTGTAGACTTGTTGTTTTCATTCTCCCTAGTGAAATGTGAACTTGATTTTATCAGATCTAATCCTTAAATTACGAATCAAGACATGTTTCCCTGGAAGCCTGACAATAGACTTCATTTCGTGAAACTTCAATTTCATCTGTTTCCCTACTTGTTTCTAAGTCCTGTCAACTTGATCTGAAAGAGGAGCGCTCTCAGCACTTCAAGTTAAAACCCAAAATAGGTCCCTTGTATTCTGCCTAAAGGAGTGTTTCACAAGACTCCAATTTTGTGCATTTTAAAATGGAGTGATCTAGTTTTACAGCACAAAACAAGATTAAATAATCTGACTTGTTGCCGGGAGTTGCCATTTTGTAACCTTTAGGTGTTCTATGTATTACCTTTTGAGCAGTTAATATGATACACTAGAGAACTTTACGCATGCTTTTATTACTTTGTGGCTTAAACTTGCAATGTATTAAAGTGGTTTCAAGAGTGCATCGAAGCTTCATCCTCATGTACTGTAGTGTAAACTTACATACAGTAATAACAATTACAGTATTAGATGGCAGAAATATTTCACAGATTAACACTCTTTTGCATTTAATTTCAGAACTTCTGTACATATTCTGACGCAAAGCTTCTGTGAATCTCTCGTGGGAAGTTTTTGATTTACACTTTATATGCAAGACTGAAATTAAAAATCTTGTATTGCATAACTTGTTACTTTGTAATAATAATTTTCACTATGGAAACAAGTTGCATATGTTAACACTATATGGCAAGAATATTTTGTGACAAACAGACATTAAGAGTTCTACCATATTTTCCTAAATAAGCACTTTCCGTCTCATAAATTTCCCCCGTGAATATTTGACAAATTTGAGTAGGTTTGTGCTATGCCTTTAACCTACGGAGTGATTCTCAAACTTTTTGAGGGTGTATGCCAAATGCATAGGCTGGGCTGAGGTCGAGGGCCTCAGGGGAGAATCTTAGGCCTAGAAAGAGGGTGCCAATACTGTACTTAGGAGGTCCCTAAGCTGTATCTATGACAAACAGAAGCAGAGGTACTACAGTAATTGTACAATAGGGAGTGGTTCTTAAATAGGACAGTCTTCACTTTTACACCATCCAGCAGGATCTCGGCCCTATCTTGGTTGGGGCTGAGGTCAGAAAATTTGGCTTTCCAAGCCCCCTACTGTAGATTGCAAGAAATCATACACTAAATCACAAATTTACAAGTTGGGGGAGGAGCCCCCTGATGGTGGGGAGCAATCCTTACCCCTGTCTCAGGCAATGGGGCTGCAGAATTTTTTGGCCCATAAATCTCTCCAAAAATGTTGGGGTTTCTTTTGAAGAAAATTTGAAATTTTGCATTTTTATTGAAAATCTGCCCTCCAGGCTTAAGAGCAAGAAATTTGTCAGGCAGCTGTTTGCCATTTGGGGATTACATACTTTATCATAGCCATTAAACTCTTCAGCGCAAACTTGAAGGAAAATTTGCCAGAAGGGGGAGGGGGGGGGGACTGGCCCCTACCCCCACTTAGCAACTCCCCTGTCTACAGTTCTGCATCTAGCATGCATGAGTGACCAGTATGACCATTTCCATGAGTAGGTTTAGAGAAACATTTGGCATCCAGAACTACAGTATGTATATAGTTACCCAAAACCGCACTCTGAAATGGATGACATCATAACAGTTCTGGGCTTAACCTGCTTTTGTAGCCAGAATGTCAAGAACCTCTAGTTCAGTTATTCTCAAATGGGGTCAGACAAAGGAGAAGGACTGGGGTTGAGGGTTGAATTCCAAGAAAAAAAAAAGGAAAAAAAACCTTTATAGTTGATTGACTGAGTGTGTTTCATTGAACAGGGCTGTGGAAGGAGCAAGTGCATACAAAACAGAGTACAAACTTATTGTGTTACTGTAGGTGATGTTACGCTGAAAACATTTGATATTAGCTTTTGTTACAAGCGGCAGCGTACAACTAAAAAGAAAAGGCAACATGAGTACTTTTGTGAAAGGAGACAATTACGAACAACTTAACCTGGTGAAGAAATAGCTGTCAATTATATCATTCACATATTAATCCAAAAATCTGGTCATATTAATCCTAAAATTTGGTCATAGAGTCTTGACAGCCTGGTGTTAGTGATGACTCCCCGGCCATGACAGAGCCATACAGCATGTACAGTATGCGACATATGCCTACAACCAATGCACAGACAGTTCTAGCACTACTGTATATACAGTATGTATGCATATTCTACATTGATCGTTAATGTTCTGCATGTTGTAAGTGGTTTATGACACAGTATTGCATTGCATTAGGGCTTCTTAGCAATGAGATCAGCCAATCAGATGAGTATTTGTGACAAAGAAGTGTGCCACTTGGGCTAGCCTGTACATTACACAGTTGCACAATGCCAAACAAGCACTTACTGTACCTTTGTAGCTGGTGTCGAATATGTATGCCTTTTTTCATGTGTATGGGAGTAATGCACATCAGCCGGGCGGGCAAAGCCAGCACATGCTTGTGGCCAATAACATCAAAAAGTCACGTGACCAGCTGGAAATTTTTGCAAAGCCTCATTTTAAGACATTCTCATAAACCGCCCTTTTGGCATACTTTTACATGTTTGTAATTAAGTTATTTTTATATGTATTACTGGATTCACTTTAACCATATACAAATTTCATTTTACTCATGTCATGCCCACTGTAAGTAAACTTTCCTTTTATTTAAAAGAAAAATAAAGCACTGATAAATGCCCCCCTCCCCCTTTTTTTTGGAAAATTATACAACTTTTTTGTTGCATGTATGAAGGAAATACAGGGTAGGGTATTCAACACAAGTTGTACCATTATCTGAGCTTGTACAATTTCAAAAAAAGGAAAATGCAGTGACACAGGAAACCCCAAGCGTGGAACAGTATGTGGTCCTTTTTAATTGCATTATTTTACATTTTTACATTTTTAATTGCATTAGTTTTCATTTTTACATTTTTAATTGCATTATTTTACATTTTTAAAATGTAAAAGAAATTTATGAATTATCCAATTTTTTGCACATTCTGAGAATAGCCAAATGCTACTGTACAGTTCCAATCAGGCACCATACACTCTAGTTGGCTTTATACTGTAATGACATACTGTAGCACCCACATGCGTACACTGTATTTGGCTAAGTAACCAATTTACTGTAGGGTAGGTTTGACATGACTTTGATCTGTTTCAAAACTGTAAAAATATGGAATAATAAGAAATGAGATCTTCAGCTCTAAAATTGGAATTGAAACTCCTTGAAAACTAAAATATCTTTGTGCACAAGTACTATACAAGTGAAATTAAAAGTCTTCTTGTTCATGTAGTTTTGTGAGCTACTGTACGTCATAAACTGCTGTAAGCATACATCAAGTACAGTGTATGATTACAGTACACCCTTGTTCAGGATGTTGATGTCTTTCCCTGAATAACCACTTCTGAATCAGTCTTCCAAAAACCTGAGCTCTGAAATGAAATATGTCGAATTCAATAAAATGTGAACTACATCGTTACCTAATCAACCAAGCAAGCTACTATAGATCCTTGGAAGTCATCAATTGGAGCTTTGAGGGTGTTTCTGCTTGACAACGTGCAGGCAATTAAATTCGCTTCACATATCTTGAGGTAGGCGGTTGATTTGTAGTGGGAAAGACTCTTAGTTCCAGGATTTTATCTGTAGGAACAGCTTGATCATCCCATTTGGGAAGATCTAGACTACCACCAACAAATCAAACTTTTGTCATTTTAATGTTGACATTGTAGACAACGAAATCAGAAGGCAATTTTTGGTTTCGATGAAAAGAGAAACCTACAGTACGCAGTCGTGATGGCGTGTGTGTATGTGTGTGTGTGAACTTGTCTTCCTATCAGACCGAGGACCTGAACAATGGATTTGAGGTCCTCTGAAGGAAATTCAATAGATTTGTCAAGTCCTCGAAAGTTTGAACAATAGAGAGTCTATTGTCAAGGTTAGGGTTAAGGAAGTAAACACAAAGGAAATAACAAAGAGGTCCTCGGATTGTATGTAAAATCGACTTGTGTGGGTGTTTGCGTGTGTGTGTGTATGGGTGTGTGTGTTTGTGACACTTTTCTTGTGTACACGATATCTCAAGAAGGGAAACTCTGACAGTTCTCAAAGTTAGTAGGTAGATGCCCCATATTAAGAGGAAGAACCCTATCGTTTTTGGTGGAGGTCAAAGGTCATTTGGGGTCACCAGGGGTCAAACTCTGAAAACCTTGTTTTCATGATATCTCAAGGTAGGAAGGTTGGATAGATTTTATACTTGTTGTGTGAATGCATTATGGTAAGAAGAAGTACCCTATTGTTTTTGGTAGAGGTCAAAGGTCATTTGGGGTCAGCAGGGGTCAAACGCTGAAAACCTTGTTTACACGATATCTCAAGGTAGGAAGCTTGGATAGATTTCATACTTGGTGTGTGAATGCATTATGGTGACAGAAAGAACTCTATTGTTTTTGGTGGAGGTCAAAGGTCATTTGGGGTCACCAGGGGTCAAACTCTGAAAACCTTGTTTACACGGTATCTCAAGGTAGGAAGCTTGGATAGATTTCATACTTGGTGTGTGAATGCATTATGGTGACAGAAAGAACCCTATTGTTTTTGGTGGATGTCAAAGGGCATTTGGGGTCACCAGGGGTCACACTCTGAAAACCTTGTTTACATGATATCTCAGGTTAGGAAAGTTGGATAGGTTTCATACTTGGTGTGTGGATGCATTATGGTGAGAGGAAAAAGTATTGTTTTTGGTGAAGGTCAAAGGTCATTTGGAGTCACCAGGGGTCAAACTCTGAAAACCTTGTTTACGTGATATCTCAAGGTAGGAAGCTTGGATAGATTTCATACATGGTGTGTGGATGCATTATGGTGAAAGGAAGAACCCTCTTGATTTTGGTGGAAGTCAAAGGTCATTTGGGGTCAGCAGGGGTCAAATTCTGAAAACCTTGTTTACAGGATATCTCAAGGTAGGAAGCTTGGATAGATTTTATACTTGGTTTATGGATGCATTATGGTGAGAGGAAAAACTGTTGTTTTTGGTAGAGGTCAAAGGTCATTTGGGGTCACCAGGGGTCAAGCTCTGAAAACCTTGTTTACAAGATAGTTCAAGTTAGGAAGGCTGGATACTTCCCATGGTGTTGCATTTAATCCATCAGAAAACCCCTATATAGTCAGAAATCAGAGGCCAGCTGAAATCACCAAAGGCCATTAAGCAAACTTCCCGAGAATTTACAAGGTAAATATGAACATGAAACTGTAATTTTCCAGTACTTTAAGATCACATTCATCCAATGACTGAAAGAAACAGGACATCTTGGCATTATTTGGGATTACACATTAAGTGCTATATTCATCGAAACCACAATGCATTTTTACAAAAAACAAAAATTGGAGGGAGGAGGGGTTAATTTAAAAGGAGACAGAAACCAAGAATTTATTAATTATAAACTGTGAAGAATACATTCATCAAACTCAAATATACTAACTCAACATTGTAAGAAATAATTTTAGCAAAAATAAATCACAAAAAAATCAATAAAAATCATTCCAACTAATTTACACAATTTTTTTAAACATTTAATTTGGCCAACCACAACTCTTACGTGTGCAGCCATCTTCACGCGCAAAATTAGTGAGGGAGCCTCAATTTTTACATCACTGCACCACCAGAAGTTATCTTGAGACAACGTTACTTATGTATGCATAGTGTGCCTTGAGCATTCTGTCTCTTGTATCTCAAGAATTGGGCAAAGGCAAGTTCTAGAGTGAACTGGTGGCAAGCAATGGAAAATTCCTCAGTTTCTTTAAGGCACATACCTTCAGTTCATGCGTGTCTTTCAGCAAAAACTTTGTGGCAGCAAACATTTTCGAGCTCCTTAGGCATGACTGTACAATGACCACATAAACACCATTTATCGTTGTCTCTCACAGAACTAGCACTTGATGCAGTGTGCCTGTCATCGGTGTTTTCGGTCTTCTCTAAGTCTTTCGTACTTGTGGTGTTTTCAGCTTCTGCGTCATGAATTCTCAGTTCTTCTTCAGAGTAATTTGGTTCAAAAAGATATGGTTCAAGACCAAATGCGTCCATATTAACAAGATATCATTTGTTTTTCAGGAAATTCTAAATAAATGAGAGGGCTTTGAGACTGCTTACAAGTGTGTAATTTTGATGTAACACGACATATAACCTTTTTGAATTTTAACCAAACGAGTCTCTTAGAAACTATATCAAATGGATTAATATTTGGGTAGAAATATGTTTCGCTTGTGTTTAAGAGAGTTTGAATATTTTTTGAATAAAAACAAAATATTTAAGATAGTATAACAAATTTATTATAAATTTACATTGGCAACGAAAAAACGAGTACTGACTTAGTGACGTCATTAGTCAGCAGGAATGTCAAGAATGTTTTCAAACATGTCTGCGTTCAATAGTATCCATGGGTTTCCATTAATATCTTAAAAAAGAAAAAGGAGCTATTGACATACCTGTATTATTTTGAGAACCCTTTCCTGGCAGCCAGCATTCTAACAGGTACATGTCTCAACCGGGAAGTTTGCCGCCTTCGTACATTGCAATATACTTTCAGAGTTTTGTTGTATGTCATGCAGTTTAGTGTTGTTTATAGTAGGGAACACTTCTGGTGTAACTTCCACCTTGATTTCATTTGTGGTACACAGTTAGGAGGAACTTGGTTGTACTGTAGCATACTGTACATATACTCATCAAGTTTTTACCGTAATATACCATGGTACTGTAACTATAGCCTCTCTTTGTGGTACTGAACTTTTGCATTCCATTTGTCTTGACACAATGTGATGCTTCAGTAAATGAGTAGCCATGATGTCATGGTGTGAACATCATCCTTACCACTTTAGAGTAAATTTTGGCACACCTACTGTAAGTCATATTTTGGGCAAATTGCAAGGGTTCAGACTTTCCTGGAACCCCTGAATTGCTCAAACCACCAATTTTACACACATGAGCTGACCAAGTGTAATATTACATATATAGTAGGCAGGAGTTAAATTTGCCAGGCTTGACTGTGGATAAAATAAATCAAACAGCAAGTGATAAAAACCACTTAAAGAAGCAGAGTAGCCTATGTAACAATAAAACAAAGTAAATAATGAAAATCCCGTATTAAGATGGTAAACAACCCAAACCAGAAATAAATTTCAAGATAAAAGAAATTTAAAATATTGAAACACAAGACAATTGCAAGAATTAAAAGATTTTGAGCAGTGTTCCACTTATTTATTTTGCAATGCAGTGTCCTCCCCAACCTCTTTCCCATTATCTTCACTTTACTTTTTTAAGACTGGCATATCAAAGCTGGATTACCAGTCAGGGTAAGTTTGCCATACCCTTAATCATGCAGACAGGCTTTTTGATTTTGAGACATTTACAGTCTTTAGAGTTGAGATGTAGCCTGCACCATCCTTACTGGAAAAAAACAGTTCCCAGTTGCAATCCAGTCCAACATATCTTCCAACAAAACTGTACAAAAACATAATTAGCTACTGAGTAAAGAAGTTCAGATTATTTAAAAAAAATCATGTGAATGGAATAAAGCAGTACTGAAATTTTGTCAGAAGATAGTTGCTTATAATGATTGGTACAATTAAAGGAGATGGACTGTTGTTAATTAACCAGCATTGTCACAAAGTAGTTACTTAAATTGGTTCAGTTAAAAGAGGACTGTAGTTTATTAACCAGCATCTTCCAAAGTGTGTATAATGACTTCGTTTGGACAAAATATTATACAAGTTACATTTTTCTGTTTTCAGAAGAAAAACTTCTTTTACGTCTAAAAGAAGTGCAAAAGTAACTTTATTTAATAATTGAAAGACATGCAGTACACAAATTACATCTTCTAAGCCTACAGTAATAGGCATGCATAAATCCTCACAACACTGGTTTAGAAACCACAAGAAGTACAATTTGACCTCACATCGCTCCCAAAAGACAATTATTTATCTACACCTGTCAGAGTTTATCATCGCTTCGCTGTTCCGACCCCACCTCCAAAGAGGGACTTAATTATAAAGCCAGGGCTTGTCGAGTTCACAGGAGAAAAAAGTCAGGGTTGGATTGATGGGGCAAGAGAAGGGCAAGAGTGGGGCCAGAGAGAGCTCATGAGGAGTACCACTAAGGGTTTGGCTCATTAAACCCTTGTTGAGTTGTGATCAAGTGTCACCTCCCTTGCAGAGTAAATCCTCTCAGAAAAGGAAGTGGACTTGTACTGTATTAGAGGGAAGGGTAATGTATGCGCTGTGTGAACTTTAGGCTTAGAAGAAATAAGTCCGTTTTCTCCTTCTCTCCCTGTCACATGGAATCATGGATTGACAGTTATAAAAAAAATTGCAAATTATCTTGACTAGCTAAAGAATTGTACATTATGAATACAATCTTCCTTTGTGGTATAAACTTTTACTATCCAGTGAAAAACGGGGTGAAAAATTACTACTTTTGGACCATTTTGTCCAAAATTTTCCAAAAATTGTCTTGCCATTGAAATTCGTTAAGGACAGTTATACATTCCAGTACTGCTGCCTGGACTGTATTCCATTGTAGAATGGGATCCATAATAGCCTTTATTAATGTTTCTTCCTGGCATGAAGTTAGTTAGATGAGGTTTAACGTCCCAGTTTCCAACCAATTGGTTCAAGTCGAGATGACCACAGCCATTTTTCCAGTTGTGGCTCACTGGCTTGTTTTCCCTACTCCATTGCTTATGCTGAGCACCAAGCACAAAGGCAGTAGGTTCCATTTTTAAAGTCTTTGCATGTTATGACCCGGCCAGGATTTGTACCCTAGACCTTCCTGCAAGTCGGATGCCCTAACCACTTGGCCACTGCAGTCAGTTGTTCCTGGTATGAAAGAAACAAGTACATGTAAATTTGTCCCTCAATGAAAAGAGGCAATAATTGAGGTATAAAATCCCCATTTCAAGGTGAATCAAAAGACTGATTGCAGAATGAAACATTCCTTTCTTGTTAGCCTTGAAAAATCAACCAAAAGCAGCGGTTTTTCCTACCAAAATCTTCCAAAATGTGTAGGATCTAATTGGAAGACAAAAAACATCACCAAAAATCTTCTGAAATTGTCCCGTTTTAAACTGCTATTTAAAACTTGTGTTTGATACTTGATACAGGTAATAAGGTTCTACGTGCTCACCATTGCCTAGCACAATGCCAGACTGACACGATTATTCCTGGTCTGGACTGTATGTTTTAAGCCATTTTGTGTCACCCCATAGGCCATTTGATCTATAAACATTGGGGTACAAAACATGAAATTTAGTGTATCTGTTGTGCAGTACATGTTTACAGTGGCTGGTGACTGCTAATCAGGTACCATAAAGACCAATTAAAACCCTTTTAGCCATGTAATGGATGAAAGAGGCCAACTACAGCACAGTGCTTAATAACTCTACAGTATTTTTGAAGTGCACAGTAGGTTATGGTATTAAAGGTGAACAGCCCTTATGATAATTTTATAGCACACATTAACCGAAAGAATAGCACTGTGTTTAAAATTTTAAGTGGAGATTGGGTTCAAATGTATATGATAACCATTATATGTAACTATCTACAGTAGAACTAGAATTTGAATATCAAATAAGGAGAGAATCTTCTTTTTACAAACAATCACTAATTGAGTTGAAAGTGATGTGTGGCATTTAAAGTGAGGGGACACAGATGACTTTTGAAAAAAAAAATATTTAAACCTTTTTCTTTTGTTTGTTCCTTGCTGCTTTCTTTTGAAAAGCTTACATTGCTCCTGGGGCATGGTCCTTCATAAGATTACAGTATGGCACAGTGAGGACTAACATCGTAAAAGTTAATTTGATTTAAACTTACAGTACCTTCTTTCCCTAGAGCTAAAGCTGACGGTACAATAGAGTATCAGATGATTAATTTCCATCACCAAGCAACTCAAGGTGACAAAACGTAGAATAAACATGGATATTATCTGCAGATTTGGAATTGTATGAAGACAGATTGATGTAAAAGTTCCTGAAGGCCAATAAATGTCCTTCTTTAAGCTTTGTCAAGGTTCTTTTGTAATGGAAAAAACTGGCAAACCTGAACTCATACTTTACATTTCCCAGGTCATAGCCAGAATTATCTGCAGAATCATGACAACCAAAATTAAAACCTGAAAAAACAGTGTGGCTCATGTGAAAATGGAAGATTTTACTTTCAATCATTGTATGAAAAACTTTAGAAGGATTGCATTGGATCTACTAAAAGTGATATCACTCAGAAGTACATCAAGAATTTTCTGTTTGTGTTTATGTCTGAACAAGTTGAGGCCAAAATTTCAAGTTGTTTGCAGATACAAGTTGTACTCTGTACAATCTTATTTTTCCTTTAAAGATTCATTGTTTTCAGGTTGTAGATACTGAAAGATTGAAAAGGACAAAGCACTCCTACTTTCAGAAGGGGTTTTGCCAGTTTTGCAGTTGTTCAAAAATTTTTGTTTGTATTTCGCAGCAACTTGATAAAATGTTCAAGTTGATTTCAGGGACAAGTTGTACTCTGTAAACTGTTCATATTGATAAGATGATCTAAAGGTTAATTGTTTCCAAGTTGTGGATTTTAAATATTTAAAAGGTTTATAGGCATGGATGGAAGAGATTGAAGACTGTACAGCCACTTCCAAGTACTCTACATCAATATCTTTATTTGTGTGTAATTTACAGCAGCTTGATGAAATGCTTAAGCAAGACAGATTTCAGGGACAAGTCCATTGACCATTGTTGTACGGAAGCTTGATGGTGCCTTTTCATGTCCTTTGCCAGAAGTAAACCTATCACTTTTAGCAATAGGCTGCCATTGCTATCATGTATGACTGCCAAATGTGTCTGTCACTTTTTTGCAGAATTTTAAAGGGAGTAAGCAGTCACCCCAAATTTATTTTGAAACAGCAGCTATATCTTACACATCTCTTATTTTACTTTCAATTAAATCTTTAATCATGTTTCCAAAGATAAACATTGAATATTAAAGGTCAAATAAGGAGTAATTTTGCATGAACTTCTGCATGACGTATGAACAAAATTTTGTCACATCATTAAAAAGAGCCATTCATGAAAAAGGATGCAGGGTTACACTAATTCAAATTGTAGTGACTACATTTTCCCATAGCTTGCATTTCACTAGTTTTGCACTAATTTGACTGACTCTTTGTCTTACAGTAGGTAGTTTGAATAGTACTGTGCCAAATGCCTGTTTGGAAGGAAAACTTTTGTCACCATGTGAAGGACAAATCACTGATCTTTTATAGACTGTTTTAAGCCCAACATGAAATTTTATGATCATACTAAGGTATGGAACTAGTATCTACTATTGGTTGCTGCTGTGTACCATGAAGTTAGTTAGTTAGATAAAATTTAATGACACACCAACACAAATGTGTTATACAGTGTCAAGCAAAGTTTAAATACGGAGCAAGTTCTTCCCTTTAGTCGCCTCTTACGACAGGCGGGAAATACCGTGGGCATATTCTACAATCCCCACCCCACAGGGGGCCTGTGTACCATGAACCACCCACTCCAGTGGGTGTGTTTGGTGGGTGTTAATCCCGGCTGCTACAGTAGGCAGTTGCTGTTGGAACCTAGATAGCATGACTTCAGATTCATTGGTTGATGATTGGCCTTCATAGAAAGGAAAAGGGTATTTGACTTCTCTTAGAATTAGATGAACAAAATAATAAGTTACACTATAGGTGTTTCTAACTCTGATGTGTTACTTATGGTTAATGCATGGTCAACTTTCAGGTGACTTGTATGTTGTTGCCCAGGTCCAAGTCATTCTCAGTCTTCTTTGTCCTTAAGATCTTTTGTCCAACTGAAGAAGATAATTTTGAGGACTTGGTTGTTCAGACATTGCACTACAAAACTGCAAGTTGTTTTGGAAAACACAGTAACAAGGTAAGCAATGGTATGGGCTCATACCATCGCTTTTGTCAAATTAGTGATGGTTGAACATTCTGAAAAGTGCAGGGATGCTGTAAGTGTTCTTTTTAGTTCAACTTCAGCTGCGGTAAAGGTCAGAGATGATACAAAAGTTGGACACTCAATTGCACAAACCACTGGGTTAAATCCTAGGGACCAAATGTACACTGTATTGAAAATGGAATGGAAATGAAAATCTTCAAGATATTAAAGGAGGTGGGTATGTTTGGAGATGGGTACAGTAGGTGGGATTACCCATAGTATATTGTGGTACAAGGATTTATAACGGTACACATTTTTGCTTTTTCAAGGGATTGTGCATTTTAAACACACATGCATTACACTGAGAAAGGGTGCCCTTTGAGGGCATGTTGCAACATTATGCTTCTAGGGTCATTTCTGGGATTAAAAAAATAATTTGCCACAAATACTTGGTGGGGAACAGGGTCCACTAGATTGAAGTTCCAATAGATTGAAGGTCCATTATACATTTGATGGAGGTCAGAGGTTATTTGAGGTCACCAGAGGTCAAAAACAACTTAATATGAAATTGTGTTATGACATTGTAAATGAATTCAGTCTCTGAAGGGCAGTTTTGCTTTGAAAGATGCTAAGCTTTTATTTTGAAGGAAGCTTTCATTTTTCACTATATGCTTGTTAGTGATGACTTCACATTAAATGGGCACCACTTACTTGACAATTTCAAGGATCAAGTACTCTGATCACCCAAAATGCATTGCAGTAGTGCCCCTAAAATTTGTCATATAGTAGGTCATATTGTACTTTAGCAAAAAAGTAGGACGGATTCAGAACCACTCTGATTGGTCAATAAAGTACCATGCATGTGCTGATGGTCATATATGGTGTACTCAAGGTGTAGCTGTTGACCACAGCAGAATGAGAGTACAACTTGGCAATGTGTTCAGCTTGTTCAGCTTTAAAGCTTACAACAGCATCTGCTTTGCCCTCACTGGCCTGTGATCATGCTCAGGGAGAGTTGCTCAGAGACAGTGGTTGACATTGATGGATGCTGGACAAAAATCACACCTTCACATCTTGTGTGGTTGCTGAGATATCCTCATTGTACTCATTCACAAAGATGTTGTCATTTCCCACTTGTAGCAAGTCTATTATGTACAGTATTTTGATGTCACATGCTCACTTCCTTTAATGAATGGTACATACATTTTTTTTCATTAAAATTCATTTTCGTTTTTAGATGCCCTACAACCATTCGGTAAAATGATATCAGGAATAATATTTGAGTACTGCACTGTAAGATTAAAATCTTCTACCAACAAATACATTCTGTGCAAGCTGCAAATGTGTAGCAAACAAGTGAGGCAATAAAAACAAAACAAAATGTGACTCAAGAGTGTAGAGTATGTGGTAGTGAGCGTAACAAAGTCAAATGGGATTTAATGTTCCAAGTTGAAGTTGGGAAAAATGGCAATTTCCTTGAAAATGATTACAATGATGATATCTCCACAACCAAACAAGATACAACGTAATACTAAGATGCAGCCTTTTTGATTAGACTTTATTAGAAAGTGCTCTACTTTTGTGTAGTGTTTTTGGCAGATGATTGTTTCTACCTCATTTAAATCAAGATTTGGTTTTTTTTTTTAGTTTTGCAATAAGAATGGACAAACTGGCAAGCAAATGGCAATGTGGGATGAAAATCCTGTCTTCCTTGTCATATATGCCTAGGGTTGCCACCCAAAAGACACCATGGCTATTCAAGACCAGTTGCTATATTAATTAGTAATGTTAAGTCCAAAAGCACTGTTTCTACAGTGGATCATAAATTGGGTGAATAGTCAACTCCCCCCCCCCCCCCACATAACAATTCCAATGCAATCAACTCCCTTGGGACAATTTTCCCCTGGACTATTTCCAATCCAGGAAATATTTGTCCGTACAAGTCCCACCCATCACAGTTACCCCTCAGACAACTTGTACAACTAGAAGATTTGGAATTGGACTGAATAGAAATGGGGGGGGGGGCACTTGTCTGGGTTGGAAATAGTCTGGTTGGGAGTTGTCAGGGGTGAATAGTTTGAAAACCTGTAAAATGCACTTCTGACTTGTACATTCACAGGTGAAATTACTAAATGTATAAAGGTAACAGGTTGCCTTTCATATGCAGCAAGATAATTAACTGTAGCTGGTACATGTTGCCATGGTAATGCAGTTTATACACTGTGATTGGATGGATTGGTGAAAATAAAACTTCATTCGATTTATATCTGAAAATGTCAATGGAAACAAATTAATTGGTTGTCAGCAATTAGTAAATATTCCTCATTTGCTCTGCAGAAGTACTGGCGCCAACATATGTAAATCGTTCTCACACTGAAAGAAAAGAAATGTGCTAAAAATTACACTGCAAAGGGGTGGCATTGTGATGGGGTGAAATTTTTCAGGACATTGCAGCTTTATGTACATAAATAGTTGTGTTCACCCACTTTAATTGTACTTTAATTATAGCATACCAGATTTAAAAAGAAAAATACCATAGTGAAGACTCATGATAATGACTTTTTTACATAGCTGTAGCTGGAAAGAACTAAACTTTTAAGGGATAGAATTGTCTTTGTAATTGTATGTCACATTTCAATAAAATTTAAAGGTTTAAATCAAGATTGTAAGTATAAATGGTTCCAGGGATGTAGCTCGCCAAATTTGAGTGCCGGGTAATTGTTTGATCTGGGGAAAGCACCTCACCCCACCCCAATGGCATCTACCCCATTTTTCAGCCATTAAGTTTTCATTTTTCCCTTTTCCCTCATTTTACTTTAGGGAGTAAATTTAGGGCTAGTTTTAGGTCTTTGTAGGCAGACATGTGTTTGCCTGGAGTGCTGGGTGGGAATATCGAGTGCTGGGTATCACGGCCCAGCGCCGCCCACCGTAGCTACATCCCTGAATGGTTCTGTTCCTGAAGTTTGAATTCCAAAGAACTCTGTTAACCTTCGATAGAGTTAGTTAGTTAGATGTGGTTTTACGGCTCAGTTTCTAACCTTGGATAGAGTCTTTGTCAAGAAATCTGGCTGCATTTGTGGTATCGTTACCCTTAGTGACTCTGAGGCTGGAAAATCATCTTGCCAGGAAAAATGGTTAAGACTTTTTAGTTTCACTTTTCCTTTCTAAATGGCGTGAGGAAATTTTTGGTCTACCCAGGACTGTCATCAGCATTAAACTACAGTATAGAGGATGTCAGTCTACTACGAAGTACATATATACACTACCGAAAACAGACAATAAAACTAAGAAGTAGCCTGATAAAAAGGAGGTAATAATGGAGGGAAAAATCAGAATAAAAGAAGCATTAGTACAGTCAAAAGTGAGAAGTAAAGAGAGAGAGGAGGATGCCTCATATTTATTCAACAATTATCCCATTGTATCAAGCAAAAAAAGTGCCTCAAGCTGTCTGAAAACAAAAAGAAAAAAAAAAGAATGCTGTCTTGTACTCCTATTGCCCAGCCAAACCCAGCTATAACCTGGCTCTGCTCAGTGGAGTGTTCGCTTGAAGAATATACTCCAGGTAGGACACCACTATAAGGCCTTATGGCTTGCAGATTTATACACTCTGTGGATTTTAAATAATCAGCACCTACAAAGTATTAAAAAAACTGTGGTGGTGATCAAAGGTCATCTAGGGTCACCAGAGGTCAACAGAGGTCACCAGAGGTCAAACCCTGAACTATAGCCTGGAATGGTGAAATGAGGTCATCGAAACCTGCATGCAGTTTAGTATTCTGTTGACACTAGGAAGTAAAAACCTTTAAGATAGCAGAAATTTGTATGCAGAAGGCTAAATATCCTCTCTTTGATCTCATTTTCTAGAACAAACATTGGGCTAATAACTGTAGTCCATCTGTATGCAACAACAGTTGCAACATACAGTATATCAATTAAATGTTAAAAGTTCTTTCAATATTTACTGCAAGGAGGCTGAGTAGACTCTTCCTGTCTTCATCCACTAAAAATCTCTCCGGCATAGCAGCATTACTTATCTCGAAATTAACAGTGAGTGTACTGGTAGCATTTCCCAGTATATACTGTATGCGACACTGAAGACTGTTCAATCTGCAGTCCCCCTCAATTTTTTGCCTTGTCAGTGGAAGTGGTTGTATCATTTTCCCTCTTGGAAAACTAAAAAGCACCAGAACAATTATGATCTGTAGATGGTTTTCAGCTTATAGTAAATTTCTTGCTTTAAATCTGTATTTAACAATCTCAGCATTTGTGGAAATTATGGCTGCTAGATTAAAAACACACACTATAAACACTGTTGTCATGCAGTTGTCAATAAAAGCTTTGAATTATATACAGTACATATTTGTACAAATTATACAATCTCTGTAAAAATATACTTTGTGCAGCCCATTTTTGTCCTATCTGCCAAGTACTAAATCATGAGAAGCTCATCATTATCATTATAATGTAGAAATTGTAATATCTCACACTTGATTTCAGTCATACAGTATATGGTAATCATCATTGGGAAGCTTAAGTCCCCTTGACTCTCTGGCAAAGAACCGTAGGGGGAAACCAAACATTACTCCGAGTTCTGCTCCCTAATGGAGTTACAGTATGTCCCAGAAGGGACACAAAATGTAATGTGACTGACCTCGTAACCTCCAGCCCTCCACATGGGTCTGTCTTACGTGGCTCCTTTCTCAACTGGCTGAAAAGAACAGATACTACACCGATCTTACCCAAAAGGCCGCGGAAGCAAAAGAAAACCTTGAAAGCATTTCTGATTTACTACGTTATGCTTCCAGTTTGAGTATTGTTTACATTACCATCAAAACCATCCATAACTCCTGTGAAATTCCTTCATCAAATCTCACAAGATAGCTTCCAAAAGTTTTAGTTTGTCACATGCAGTAGTGTGTGAAGCAATGGTTTATAGTCATCTATCCATCCATCAGTCTACATGTCTTTTTGTTGTAAAAATTGGAGACTTTGACACATTTATTGTGAGACTAAATGTTGGATGTTTGGATGCAGTGATCATTTGGTCATTTTTCACTTCATTTCCATTTCTTTTATTTTCCATAAGACGATACAAACAAACTGTTACAAAATATTCAGAAAGTGGTGGAAGAAGCCAGAAAAAGGTTATGGGGTGTAGGTAGAGAAAACTTGTCATTCAGTGATTTGAGAGGCTTTTGAGTACAATGCACAAAAGACAGTTCAGAGGTATTAAATTGAATCTTTATGACATGTGTGTTGCTATGCTGTGAAAGACTGTTGTATTATTAATAATGGATTGTTATTTTCAAATCCCCATGAAGATTTGTAGGTAAATCATAGGGATATAGACTGGTATTATAGCTTAAATATCATGCCTGCTTCAAGGTATTGGATGCATGAGCAGAATTCTGATGGAATTTTTTTGGGGGGAGGGGTGGCAGGGGGAAGGAATGGGGTAAGACTCATTTGATCAATATACAGAGCCATTACTACATTTATTTGAAAGAAATCACTGCACAGATGTGATATTTCTTGTTTGTAAAAAAGTGGTATCAATATTACAGTAATTGCCTGTGGTCTACAGTAAATTGTGTAGCAGTACCTAGAAATGAAAAGTACATATTTCTCAATTGCCCCCTAACCTTTTAGAGAAGGGAAAGCAACTTGCCTTTTTTTCTTCCTAATGGGATACATACTGTACAATATAATATGGTAAATTTTAAATACAGCCTTAATTTGTTTCTCACTGAATCATTCAGTGTTGCGTTAATTTTTATCTACATAATATAAACTTGACCTTTTATGTGAGAACAGCCGTCTCCCAGAGCATTACTTCTCTTTTATATTTTGCCCCTCCTTCTGTTTTGTTATTTTTCCTGTTGCTCCTAGATACTGGAGAATGTATTATGAGAATTCTGAAAATAACCTCTTCCGTGACATTTAAGGAGGCACTTTGTTTATTACTGTCATGGACCTGGGAGAACTGTCGTTTTCATCTTGTATAGCTTTCACTCAACTCATTCCATCAATATTACACCAGTCTGCATGCTTGAAACTTCAGTTTTGCAAGGCACTGCAAAATGTCTTCCCCAGTCCTATCTTGTTAGGGCTATTAAGAACTTGTTTGATAAATTGACTAGTCTTTGACACCTCTTAAATCTCTCTGGAGCATTTTCCATATTTTTTTTTATCGAAGGTTTATATCTCCATTAACAGGGGAGAATTAATAGGCTGCAGATGGCTGTTAGGAGAACTAACCAAACAAGAGTTTCAGAATACTTGCTGCATGAGTATAAACATCTGTTTTCTTAACATGTATGCAGGGACCCAATAATCATCAGTTTGTTCTTAGTGCGGAACTGCTTCCAATTTTTTGAAGAAATGAAAAAAACTAACACTTGTCATCATTTTCAAAGATAAGAAAGAGTAGGAAAAGAATGGTGGTCAAATTATACCACCATCAACTATAGAGTAATTATCCAAATAAGATGATATGTGAAGGTTGATATAATCTGTGGCATGGTGTTAGGAATTTTAATGCTCTTCTTTCTTCTGTCTGTCAAAGGTCTGATTATGTTGTTCTTTATTAATGCTCTTCAACTAGTTGAGTACAGTACATAGGCAATGTTGTTTTCTTTGCAAACATGTTCTCAGGCAGATCATGAATAGCCACACCAATATGGTGGGAAGGGGGATTCAGTTCTTATTTACATAAAACTATTTTGCTGTAGGAGCTAATGTGGTGTACAAACTGTTGTACTAGAATCGTCAACTGAAAATATGAGATCTAACAGGCATGTAGCCCTGGGAAGGGGCATTCAAATACCTCACGACCCCAGTGTAAAATAATGCCCCATATGATAAATTTTTGGGAAAATGTGCCAATATCTCTTCCTATCCCCCACCCACCCACACCCCATGCACACACCCCTGGCCTGTAGTCCTCATTACAGAAAAATGTCACCTCGAGGTATGCCTGTAGACCTCATGCCTGTAAACCTCATGCCTGTAAACCTCATGCCTGTAAACCTCATGCCTGTAGAAAGGGCTTTATGATCTGGTGGTGCTGTTTGGCGATCATGGGGGTAGTGTGGTTTCACACCCCTCAGCTATTGATACCCTTTGAAACTGTTAGTTCAGATATTATCATGTGTATTCATACTACAATCACCATACTGTACCAAAGCTGCAGCTCATGGTGAGTGGGTATAAAACCTTATCAGCAATAAGCTTTGTAACCACTATTGTTTAAGCAAAAGTTAAAAAAAACCTCCTGGCCTCTATTCCAGGGCTATAGAAGTTTCACTGCCTCAGCTCCCTTTCAGCAGCAAATGGCCAATCCTGTTCCATCTTTTTCTCCTGTACATTGAAATCTTTGAATGGGTCGATCATGGGCTTGAAAATTGCATGCATGTAACCTTTGGTTTGAGGTCAGATTTAAAAAACAAAACAAAATAAACCAGTTTGTAGCATTTGTAACCATTGTAGAGTTGTCTCTCATTTAACTCCTGCAACATTTTTCTGTCTTAAAGGGGAAATGCAGTCACCCCAACTTGAAGTAGTGTAGTAGACTGTCTTGTTTCATGATTGGCTCTTGAGAGTCATGTGACAATATTTTTTCTCCTCAAATGTGAAATTTACAAGAAGTGACTGATTGGTTTACCTTGAATATGCAATATTAAAGTCCTAACATATTATGAAAGATACTTTGAAGAGAAATAAGAAGACAATTGTGAGATTCAGCTGTTGCTTCAAAATAAGTTTGGGGCAACTGCTCTTGACCTTTAAACAAATTGCTAAATTAACACAAGACCTTGGTTTACCTAGCTGTGATGTAATGCCAGCACTTGACATGCCTCAAAGGGGGGGGGGGGGGCACAGCAATACTGAGTATTGGGAGGGCACTGACAGCAACTTCAACCATTGGCTTGATGTGTTTTTTACTAAAGACACCTTGGCTAACATTTTGCCATTGATGCCACCATTTAGTAGTCAAGTCCTGTAGCATCTGTCTTGTGAAAGATCATAAAAAGTGTTCTCTTTCTGATGGAAATAAAAGAGGCTATTGAAAATCCACCTGATATTTCAATTAAATTAAGGTTTGGGTTAAATTAAAGTTTGGGTTAGATTAAGGTTTGGGTAAATGCCCTGAAAGTACTGTCAGTGCTCTATGTAGGCAAGAGCCAGTGAGACAGTGTGCATTGCTTGCCAGGCTAGCAAATATGTTGGTGATACTGTACTGCACCTTTAATTAACAAAAGTATAGAAACACTAGCTGACTTGTAAAGCTTATAAGTAAGGTCTTCAAATGTCAGTTGGAAAACATCCAAGATATACTATAGACATTGTTGTCTTTCTTAGATTTTCTATCTTCCATGTCTGCATTTTCTGTATTTTGGAATGTAAATTACCATCGTAGCGTTCTGATTGAATTTGGGTTTAACACTAATTCAAGCAAGTTTGTGTACTGTTAATTTTTAATAACGAAGTGCACTTCTACAGCAGACAGCCAGAGACAAGGTCCTGTAATTCATCATCTTACCTACTGTACATAATGACTTTGTAGAATGGACCTAGTGTTTTTGTCATTAATGAGTGGCTTCTGTTGCTTGGATGTAGGTGAAGTGAACATCCTTTACACACATAAAAGATTTGTTTTTACAATGTACACAGTGGCAGTTGGCAGATTTTCTCATTTATATCAGAATATGAATTATTACCAATGCTTACTGCTGGTTAATGACTTCAACTGGGTTCAAAGACAGTTCAGTAGTGTAATTAAACCACCAGGGACATTCAATATTTCAGGTGAAACAAACAGTGTGTAAAGGTTTGGTGACCTTTATAAAAAGGACAGTCACATATAGTACCACTGTGTGTGTTTAGGTGTGTATGTATGTGGGTGATTCCAAAAATATGGAGGCCAGCTCAGTTTGTGCTATTGAATGTTTTGGTTGAGCTGCAGCTTGTTCATGCGTACTTTCATACATTTACTGTTAGAATATTTTGATAGAGAATATACAACAGAAATTATATATTGTGGTTGAGTAAATTTCCATTGGTTAAAAATTTATATCTTTGACCAAAAATTGTTTGGTTCCAGCTTACATTTTTTAGGGTACCAAGTGTGACATAAAATACAGCCTTATTCATGATTCAATACAATTTGTTTTGGAAGTAGGTATAGTTTCATTTTACTTTTAAATAGACAATTGAAGAACCTACTAATGTGTACGTCTAATGTAGTGAACAGGCTTGTGTGTTTTTGGCTGATGTGCATCCATACGAGGGATTTCACGTGTAACATTTGATGTCTCAAATGTTACATGTGAAATCCTTCAAAAATAAGCATCAAATCTCAAAACTATTGAACTGTATGAAGGCAAACTGCACTTCATTTTAGAGATAAGTAGAAGTCCAGTAGTCAGTATTTTTACAAATGAATATCTCACTGAAAGTTTGGTGTCTCACAAAAGTGTTACAACGTGATTTTTGCTTGCTAAACAAAATTAGTTATCTGACAAATAGTGAAACAAAACCGGCTTATTTGGCATATCTGGTGGTAAGCAACATGACCTTACTGAAAATTTTTGCTGCTATTATCCCCCTAAGGAAAATATTCAGGAAAAATGTTTTGGTTTCTCTCCATTACACATGAAATGAAGAAACCCTATTTCGCCATATTTTGAACGTAAATTTAAATAAAAAAGTATGTGTTTCACTACTAGAATGGACAAAATGGAACTCTGAGACAATTTAGGAAGGCAGATGAATAACACATGCAAGTTCTGTGTTAGGAATGCTGAATGAGTCATTTCACGTGTAACAGAGAAACCAAATTTGGTTTCTCCGTTGCACGTGAAATGTATTGATATGAAAAAGTGCATGTATCTAGCTTTTATTCGATGGGACTAAATGAACTACATACTGTACACAGTTGACTTTAAACTGTGGATAATGTGTGTATTTATTATTATGAATTTTTTCACGTGTAACAAAGAAACCAAATTTGGTGTCTCTGTTACATGTGAAATGACTAATTCAGTGCTATTTGGGGTGTAATCGTAATGCCAAGTTGTAGCAGCATTGAAGTATGCATTCTTTTTGCCAGAGAGAGTGGTGAGACAAAAGTGGTGGTATTAGAATGGTTTAGAGTTCACCCAATATGATAAATAATACCCAACATGCCTGTCATGCCATTTTCACAATTACTAAAAACTGTTTAGGCCCACTACATCTTTTACCAAAATGGTGCAAAACAGAAAACCCCTAATATGTTGCTACCACATCTTACACCATTGTAAATACAACAACTTACGGGATTATCCCATATAGGCTAATGATTGTCCTGTGCTTGGTGAAGCAATGTGTTTGGTTTCTCCGTTACACGTGAAATATTGTTGTTGTTGATTCGCTTATTTTGTTATCACGTGGGATGAATAGACGGAACAACTGAATGCAAAACGACTTTGGACATTAACTGTAGAGATTATACAGGTACTCAAATTATTACTTAGAAGACAATTAGGCAATCTTTAAATTTTGACTCTCATGTCACACACTGGACTCTTTATTTAAGGAAAGACCCATGTGTGCATGTTCTTTACTTTTTGACTATACAGTAGGACTGAAAAGAATTATGAAAGAATAACCAGTAGATCTCATTATCTTTGCTTTATAGACAGGATTTGTTTTCACACAAAATGTTTAAATGTATTGTCAACATTTGGACAGTAATTACATCATTCTGTAATTCATCTAGCACTAACTGGTGTGGTAGTGTAGTAGTAGCTAACATACTGTACTTAATTAGAGCATGAAGCTGCTACACTCCTTGCAGAATGCAAAATTTAACTGTAAAATTTTTCCCCAAAAGGTTCACAGCATTAAGATTGCCACAGACATTTCTTCCTCAAGAGCATCTTTCTCCCAAACCACTGACTTCTCATATTTTAAATTTGCTGAATTTCTATTTAAAGGTGTAATATGTATAGCCTTCTGCAAGGGTACACCAGAAGCAAAAGGGCAGACCATGAAGCTAATGCATGGTGATAAATGACCTCTGAAGTTAGATAAATAGAAGCCTTTTGTACAGCTTTTTGAGCTATAAAAAACTTACAGTGGTTTACCTTTTAAGGAAACCACTGAGAGTCAGTCACTATGCAGGCTAGAAAGAAAAAGAAAAACCTGAAAAGTGTCATTGGCTTCAAAAATGAACAGGGCAGGGGAAGGTGTACTGTGCTCATCAGAACCCCAGTTGACAGTGAAATGCACAAACTACTAGTTTTGCAAAGTCAATAGCAGGTGAATACATGTATACGTAGGCATTCCCTTGTGGGAACCACAAAGAGATTCAGTGACATGTCACATGTCCAACAGTCCCTAAGGTTGCTTCTTTCCTTACAGTGTACAGTAAGTCATGAAGTTTCTGTAGTGATATGCAAGGAGGAATTAAGGGACAAATTTGTGGTCAATTGCTGTAACTTTAAAATTACCTAAAAAGATTCGATCTCCACAGTGCTTACATGTTGCTTCTTGCCATGACAAGTGATATATTCCATTTATTAACATGTAAATATTTTACATATAATATTCACCTACATCTAAACCTATACCTGTCAACTGTCACTCCCTCACCATGAGACTCACAGTTTCCGGTGTCATCTCAAAGTTAAATCTCACGTTTGTATAATAGCTTTGACACAGAGCTGCATGCAGTGCCATGCATGCATCATCTTTTCTTCTTTTAAGAAAAAAAGTTTTTCTTTTTCTAAATTTCTTAATATGCAATTCACCTCAGGGTAGGAAAGATGGATTGGAATCATTTAAAATCTGTTAGGAAACTTGAGATGTACATTGCTGTACTTCAAATTGGAAATCTTCAGGCTTGAGATATTAGTTTCCTTTTTTAGCTCATACCCAGCTATTCATACGTACCCAGCTATAGGCTGGTATGGGCTTCTGTGATCATGAATCATCCAGGACATTTTCAGTGCATATGTTAACGTTTGTGCAAAAAGTGCTTTTTGTCGCACATTGCTTGTTGGATGTTGTTTACGAAATTTGCACTCAGTGATCCATGGGTTGTGGGCTTTGAAGGAGCAATGGATGTTTTTGAAAATGAGAGTCATTAATTCTTTACCAGTAGCATTCATTTGGTCTTCAAGAATTTAAGGTCAAAGATCATTTAGATATTTTTTGTGGCTCATGCCACAAAACACAAAACACTTGCAAATTAAAGCTGCATTTGCGACAACTATTGGTAGGATTTTTTTCAAATTTGGTTGGAGTTGAGTTGAATAGGGGGCCTTTGGTTGGAATATTTGAGCTCAAAGGTCATGTAAAGGTAAATTTGGAGTTGTAGTTTAAGTAAAATCAGAACGCTCCTTTGTGCACGGACAGCAGTGGACCTGTGTCGAATCATCCAAGTGTAAACCTTGAATAATTGTTGAAGTATGATGCAGAGGAATTTTTACTTGGACACACCTGCTTTTGTCTTTATTATGGTAAACAGTTTTCAAGATCGTTACAACATCATATTAAAGGAGTGAAACTTCTATGTGGCAATTAAGCAAACTGTACAGTATATGTCACTCTTGGCTAAAAGACACTCTGAGCATGCATGACTTGAAATTGTTTAATGGAATACCTCTCCTGGCTGCTAGGCCTTTAATACCAGTGGAAGCAGTTGAGTGTTTATGTTGCAAATCACACATCAAATATACCTGAGCTTGCATGAATTGACGTGAGCTATTTGGCCATGTTTTTCTTGTCACCAAATTGTCCCTTGGAAGGGTTCTTGGGCTTCGAAATTGTTAGTAGACAGCTCAGAAACAAATTTTTGTCGACATTTAAGAAACTGAGTATAATATTACACTAATGTACATACAGTAGTGGACTTGCAGAGTAACAAAAACATATTTCGAATTAATATGCATATAGATTAAGATGTTTGCGATGAAACACCTGTTGAAAATATTTGAATACTTTTTATCACTTCAGTTGTTATAAATCATCAAAGTTTGACCTTTTTCATATATGGTGTACATGCCAGGGATGGCAAGTGTAAAGAGTGCTGTAGGAGTTGGGGCAAAACATCAAGTGCTGCTTCTAAAATCCTTGCTGCTTCTAAATTCCATCTTTTTTGGAAACTTAATTGTAGTTATTGTTAAATAGGACTGATCTTTTGCTCTGTCTGAAATATTTGAGTTCAAAGGTCATGAACTTGTTCAGCAAGTACAGTACTAGAAAAAAGAGGTGGGTCTAAAGCTTACATAGATAGCCACAGCTCAGACTGATATTTGGCCTAAAAAATCTTCCTTCTAATTTATTGCAGAATAAAAATAAATCTATTTGAAACAGTTGGGGTGTGGTTCAGCTGACGAGAATAATAGTAATATGGTATGGATGGAGAGAACTTTGTTGTCTGACTCCCTCTTTTAGATCACCATCAGACTATTAAGTTAAAATAACATACAAAAGTCATATGGCATTCTATATAAATTTGACAGTTTTTTATCAACTTACAAGGTATGCATTGGGACAGAATACTGCTTGCATCTTTTCCTTTTGATTTATATATTTATGGAGCTGTTTAGTCTTAACTGAACTCCTGGTCTCTCACATTCAGGTATGAGCTACTGCACCATCGGTGCTGTAGGTATTTTTATTACTCTTAACTGATTATTTTTATTATTTTTTCATTTTTTTTTGGGTTGGTGTGTGTATGTCTGTGAAAAACCCAGAGTTGTGTTCTTGAAAGTCATTTTTTCTCAAGTCAAGTCTCAAGTCATCTGACTAATTCAAGTCAAGTCACAAGTCATTTACCTCCAAGTCAAGTCAAGTCACAAGTCATTTACCTTCAAGTCAAGTCAAATCAAGTCACAAGTCATTTTTCTTCAAGTCAAGTCAAGTCACAAGTTATTTTTTTCAAAGTACTGTAATATATAAAAAGCCTATGACTGGAGTTCCTAGATACACTCTTATTGTGAAGATCAGGCTGTAGACTTAATTGTCTTGTATTTACGAAATATATGATGTCCTTATCAAGTTGAAGAAAATACAGCCAACTACTTCTCAAGACAATCATTGGACCACAAAGGCTTACAAAAGTAAAGTAGCTACCAATATGTAGGTAAGAAAAGCTAAGTTCTTATGGAAATGGGATAGTTTTAAAATAAGGAGGATAAACCCAAACATAATCATACTGCTCATTATTTTGCAGTTTTATGATATACTGTACCTTGCATAATGTGTCAAACTACAGGTATTTTCATGCATGATTAGTATTCTCTAAACCTGGGTACAAAGTCACCCAACAAATGAACGTATGCTTAAACTGGTACAGGAGAAAAAAGTAACACTATGCCTGTAATATTTTCCCAAAAATATTCATGAGAAGTAAAACTATTTCTTGAATAATATTATGGAAAAGATTTTAGAAAATTTCTGAAAAGGCAGCCTTGAGGATGCCATAATTCCATCGCACAAGGTGTCCATGTGAGTAGGCCTATACGTTTATGACAGAGCTTACCTAGGGCCGAAGTCTGCGGGGGGAGGGGCAGGGGACAACTGTCCTCCAAGATTTTTAAATCGTGAATGAAAGTTGACCTACTTGAGAGAAAAATAATTAAATGCTGACAATTTTACTGTCCGAATTATGATTTCAGACCACTGAAATCTCATCTAAGGGTTCTGTTCCTCCCCAAATTTTCCCTGGACCCCGCTGTGGACGTGTTCTAATGCGGGTTACTCTTTTTAATGAATTACCTATCTTCCTCCTTTATACAAGATACACCCGCTGGAATACACCGAGCAAGCATATACGCTAAAGATAAAATAGCCTATGGTTACTTTTAATTATATTAGCTAATCTCAATGAGCTGCATGGTAAAGAAACTTTCAATTGATTTCACTGCAAGTATTTTTCATGATGTTTAATATGTAAATATTGCATATTCAAGATAAACCAAGGAGTTACTCTATGTGTGAACTTCACAAATCAATGATGAATATATTGTAATATGATTCTGAAAGTAAATTATTTTGATTGGTACCAGCAAATTGCATCTTGGAAAGTCCCCAGACCCTGTATGTGTCATGGCCATTTGACTCATAAACAGTCATTATTGGCTACCCTCTTCCGGAATTGCAGAGGTTGCAGTGCATCATATTACAAGATTTCATAAATTTTTACTGTTTGCTTACTAATCTTGATTGTCGGGTACTAGAAAGTTGTGTTTTACAGCGTTTCAGTGGGATACTTTCTTGAAGACTCTCCCACCCCATCAAGTCTTGACTCCTTCGACTACAAGCTTGGGCTTCGCCATCACGTAGTGAATTAAACTCACATGGGTTTGCAATTACCTGGACCCACACATACAAAGACTATATTAAACACCATTTATGTTACGATGTAGGTGGTTTCATTTGTTGTCACTTATATTCTATAGACTTCGGGCTTTCTTTTATGTTCATTCATATTTTGTAGACAGGTTGTTTGCTCAAGACCATCCTGTACAAGCTAGGGCCATGGTCAAGCCAAAAAAAAAAATGGAAAGGCCTGATCTTCTCTATTGCAAAACTTGAGGTGTGCTTGTAATTAGGGGTGAACCTTGCCCCAAGTATGCATTGGAATGGTTGGTTTAATCTATGCCCCTCTAGCCCTAAGTGTATCATAGCCTTCTACTTGTGGCACAATGCAATCTGGAATGCATGAAAGAAAAAGTTGAGCTCTGTTCATAATGTTATGGTAAAAAATCCATGAGACAATTAGCAACAAACATTCTCATTCAATGTCGCCAAGTCAAATATGTTCACGTCAAGTCGCAAGTCATTTCTCTTCAAGTCAAGTCGCAAGTCAAGAAAATGTACACTTGCGAGTCGGACTCGAGTCCAAGTCAGGGACTTGATTCAACACTTCTGGAAAAACCAAACTTGCACTGTAGACTGGCAGGACTGTTAACCTATAAACTTTGTTGTACAGACTTAAGATGCTATTTAAAATGCTATCTACCGACAACACAGGTGCAGTGTGAACAGACAAAGTTAAGGGCAAGTACTGTTTGGAACAGTAGCTGTTTGTAGCAATGAAGTTGTTCCAAAAAGGATCACCACCATACAAACTGGATGTAACCATCTTGATGATATTTTTTGTGTGTACCTTGATTACTATTCAGCCCTTGGAAGACACAGCTATTCTTGCAGTGTACCCTACAGTGTGTGAAATACCTCATAAATGTATGTAATCATCCACATCACTTAGAATAATTTTTTTATTATAATTATCCACTCCTACCAGATTGGCATGTAGAACACTGCCACATTTGAAATCTGACACCAAGAAGCCTTCTTTGTGTGCAGTTAGTTGGAACTTTCTGATTGACTGTTTAGCCCATTTTCTTTAAAAAATGCAAATATATCACTTCTTCACACAATATCCTCTGGCTACAGTGAGACATATGATCTAGATCTGTGCAACCAATCCCATTAACAGAGGAAGTGAGTGAATAGGAAAGGCCAATTTTAATAGAATGAAACAGATGCGTATCATATTATAAAACACAAGGGAATTACACAAGACAATCTTGATTTTTGTGCAATTGCTGCTTGTACATGAAGTAACTGGTAATACCTTTTGGCATTTGCACCAATATTGGCAGTCAAATTTGACCTGTTAGGACCCTTAATAAAGCAACCCTGTATGTATTTATCTCTTTGATACACAAATTAGCTGCCCTTAAAAAACATGTGGCATCAGCTCATAAGCACTGTTACAGTGTACTTACGTGCAGAGCTCTGACGATTTCTCCTGAGTAAACTTGGCCAAGAGTGACAGACGAACATTGATTAGTTTTTTGAGTTCATACTCTGTTGACATCTGTTGAAAATGCCAAGTTTGAACTGGTTTTATCAGGTATGAACTGGCAATTTATTGTAATATGTACCTGTTGGAATCAACAAAATCTGACTTATCAACAGGTTTTCTTGTGAAGTTAACAGTCCTGTTGAAACCTGTTGAAATCCCATTGATACATTCTTGTTTTCAGTTACTGTACCTGTTATACATTCAAACCTGTACAAGAGTTTTCAGTGTGAATTTTTTCCCTTGTGTGCAGGGCAGACTTTTGTGAAAACAATGTACTCTGTATATTATTGCAAAGATTCCCCTCAAAATACCGTGACGATATATACCAACTCCTTCAGGTTTCCACCTTTATCATCCACACGGAAATTTCTGTGAAATCCAAAAACATCCACAAAATCTGTAGATCACAAAAAAAAAAAAATTGTGATCTTTAGTGAGTTAAATGCAGCATGTTTGGACATACTTGAAAGTGGAATTAATTTGGCCTCATTATACCTTCTAATTATGTTGGCGACTTCTCACCATCCACTTGTTGTTCAACTTCTTTGTTTACAGCGGGTTTCTATTACTGTTTGTTATTTTTCTCACAAAGAGCATGCCGTAAATTTTGCACCAAGTTAAATAGAAATACTACGTTTAAAATGCACAAACATGGTATACTGTACAAAGAAAATACCTTAAATCATTATTCATAAACACCTTTATTGATTTCCTGCATTCTGATTGGCTGAAAACCATTCGAGACCAGTCTCGAATCGCATTCGAGACTGGCCTTTGCCAGTTTAGGAGAATTACTTTTTCAAGGTGAATTGAATATCACTGTTACTACTGCAGTGTGCACTATGCTTTGTCCATGATGTGTTACCATAGCAACATAAACCATAACATCTGAGTAAGAACACCAGTTACTGTAAACTACTGTAGTATTACACTGTTATGCCTAGCACCCCTGTAGCTATAACCATTCCAAAGCATGATGCTCATTTCATCCCATGAATGAATGCTAGCAAAACTATATTCATCTTCTTGGAGTTGGATACTGGCAGTGGTATGGCTAAAAGAGCGAATATAACCTTACAGTATATGCCAAGGGTACATTTTGTTAACGGTCTGCCTGGTACAAATATTCCACTCCTTATTTTCCTAAGTTGGACTGCATGGTAAAGAAAAGTGAATTTGGTTTCTGTGCTGCTAATGCCAGCATGGGGCCTGTGTTATAACTATGACAGGCAGAGCAATGGTAGACAGGTTTTACTGTGTCACTGTCAGGTTTTTACGTTTGAACCAATTCTGCTAACACTAACAGACATAACAGGCCAGCACGGGTCTTCATTCCTAGTTCTACGCCGAGCTAGGCTTCTTATGAACTAATGTTGTAAATAGTTTAAGCTAGTCCTAACGTTAGGCCTGCATAATCTGTATTAAAAACTTGAACACATTTTCAAAGTTACCAACACTACAATCCAAGAGGGCTAAATTAAGACACCTTAAATCACCGTCTTACTTATGGATCTTGAACGATCTTGTGCGTTAACTACTTGCAGTCAAATGTCCGCATGCATGTCGTTGAATGCTGCACTGCACTGCACACAATATATTACAGTAGACCGTAACTGCACAGCACTGTGTATTTGTTTACCTCTGTGAAACTTTCGTGGAGTAGAACTTCAGTGTAAACAATAGCCAGCTAGAAGTTAGTTTCCTTGTTTTAATGCTCAGCCTCATCTCTTAAACGATGTATGGTAATTCAGAGATAAACGATTTTACGTTAAATTAATCCAATTAAATATTCGTTCGATGAATTGAGATTCCAATCAATATGTTAAGTGAAAATATTTGCGTGGTTGTCCACTTTCTTTTGGTTTGAAGTTGTTCGCTACTATCGCAAGAAACTAAACATGACGTCATAATCGAGTCCTAAGTTAGCTGGGAGAATTAAAATTTGATCTGTAAAATTTTGTCGAAAATCCAATGTTTTTGTCGATTTACAGCATTTTAATGTTGATTGTTTATGAATGGGGATAAAAGCAGGGTGCCCTGGTCTTAAATATGATTTAAGACCTCCGATAACGTCATCACAGAGGCAGCGGACCTCGGCTGTCGCCTCGGTCCGCTCAGCCTCTGTGATGACGTCATCGTCGGTCTCAAATCACATTTAAGACCGGGCACCCTCGCATTTATCCCCTAATTAAACCATTCAGTCTCACCAATGAGCTTCTAGCAACAGCTTTATTCTTTCAAAATATTGTGCATTACAAGAATAATGGATATTGCATCATTTGAATTTTTGAAAGTTTGGGTGAACAAATTACTTTTGTGCATCAGATGACCCAAGTACTTCCTGTGAAAGCCTCATTTCTTGAAAGGAAAGCTACCATACTGCCTAATTTTGAATTGTCTATCATTCTCTTTCTGTTAGTATTGGTTTAAAATATGAAAATTTTCTGTAAAACAAACACAATATTTCCCTTTAAATTTATATGATTTTGTGAGGTACACAAATGGCCATAAGCAATTTAAATATGGGGAAGTCTTTGATTTGTTTATCTGATAATTAAGTACTAGTAGTATGGTAGTAATCGCTTGAGGCACTGGATTATCTTAATTGCAAGCATCCAATGACAATGACATTGATGAGAAGCAATTTATTTCCCCCAACAGCAGAAGTTTTAATAAGTATAACATATGTATATAAATAATGATAAACTACTATTCTGTTTCTAAATATGTTTTTGTCTTGTAGTTTTTACTGTTGCGTAGAAACAGAGAACGCGGAATTGAAATCCTTGTAATTTGCATCCCACATTTATAGAAGTTTACAATATATCTAAAACAAAAGCTGCTGATGAAAATGAACTTTAAACACACCAATATACCCTTAAACATCCCAGGAATTAATTAATTATATCCTATAGATGCAAAGTGGAAGTACTGTATGCATTCATTATTAAGTGAGCTTCAACCACATTCACATTACTTGGACTGGGATTCCTGTTCAGTTACTGCAGCAGAGGAGTTCAAAGTACTCTATTTAACTGATGATTCAAAACATTTGTCATTATAATGAAACCTCAAATAATTGACTCTGTTTTTATTCTTTTCTTATAGACCTTTAATGACTGTCTTTGCACAACTTTGGAAATGAGGGACTTGGAATTGCATGAAGTACAGTTGATCGCTGTTGAGGAGTCACATGGCCATTTGGGGAAAAATTATTGATCTTGGTGGTTTGTTGCCAACTGAAGTGATCTGGATGGATGGGTTCATCTACCTCAGTGCACAATATCTAACCAAGCACAAGTTCTGACTTTGAGAAAAATGTGGATGTTAACTGATTGCTTGGCTGATTTAATGCGGTGTAAAAGAAGTGTATGACCTACACAAGCTAGCTAAGGTAGATGCCAAATAGCTACCCGCATATGGTGTATCAAGAATTGTTCAATGCATTTGATGCATAAGAGTGATAAGTGAAGCAACCCAAGTAAAACTGTCACATTGGTCTGCAGTCACATACTTTATATAGTACAGTTTTTCTTTTGACATCATTGTTAATACTATGCCAGCATAATTTCGTTTTCTGGAAAGTACTCTGGGTATTCATTCCAGTGATTTACTTTAAATTGCTTTTTGCAGAATACAACTTATTACAAAAGTAACCACTTCAAAATGTAATCACCACATATTAAACACTTTGATGACAAAGCCTGGCCACCAACTTTTCTGAATCCTGTTAAGGGAAGACAAGACAGCTGTTTCACTGAAAACCTAAGTTAATGTGTTTATGTGCCTATGCCACTTTAATTTAGTTTACATAACAATATCCACATGGGGTAAGAGAAAAGATAGATCAGAGATGAACCCAATGTACCTGTTTAATATGGGGACCACCACGGTTGTATAGTGAAAGAGTATCTGGTTCTAGATGTTTCCCAAATTCTGGCCAGAATTGCTGTGCCAGGAAGTCGTGGTAGTTTCATAAAATTATGGAACATTTTACCAAAAGTCCTAACGGTATTGAATATGTGGGTTAAGTGTGTTATTTATGGCAGTAAGTGCACCTAACAAGTTGCGTTTTCAAAATGGAATTTCTACTACTATTTGGTCAGCTCTTTTGGCATAACTTCTTGCCAAACTTTTACAAACTTATAACCAAATATGACATTCTCATACTGTATGCTATTCCATAGGAAACAAACAGACTCCATGTTGAACGTGTGACAAGTAGATTATTGGCAAAAGTGGCATTCTTTCAGGCAGTCTCAGCTTCTATTCCAAAGAAAACAGACATATTTCATGAAAATGATGAATAAACATGGAATTCAGAAATCCATTTTGAAATTAGAACTTGTTACTACATTTTCTGTACTATAACTACCTTTTATGCAAAATTACTAGCATTTGCAGTGAAGACAATTTTAAAGTTGGACCATTTACAGTTTTATCAACAAAGGAACAGCTATCACTGTGTGTACTTTTTAAGCATGTCACTTAATCACCGTCAACATTATACTTCGTTAGCATCATGTTCTTGTCAGTAGCAGTCTATGTAAAGGGTGTTTTTTGCATTCTGATTCTCACCATACTCTGACAAATTAATTGCCTCCATAAAAAAAAAAAACTTGAAAGTGTCCTTTTGAATAATTTTCAGTCTACCTTAAGACTGAAAGTTATATGCATTTTGGACCCAGCTGATGTTTTGCATCATTTTAGACCATGTGAAATACCATCAGTGTTTCTCATCACCTACCTTCTAATATCTGATAGTTAACCACCAACCCATGATTATTTCCATACCTGGTGAGCACACCTTTATGTATTGGTTTCTAGTTTGAAGTGAATAAAAGCAGTCCAGATATGTGGACAGATGTCACTCAAAGTATCCTCCAGGAAAACCCAGGTGTGACCACAAGCCAACCTTAGTACATCCAAAAGTTAAAGTACAATTGACATCAGTGACTCTATACATATGTCCTTAAAGATAATTGTGCTATTGGTGCTTCTTGGGTTCATGATTCACTGTATTTCTCAATGTCTAAGTTGACCAGAAACAAACAGTAAAGACAACTGTGTAGTCCTTAATTCTCACGTGGAATAAAATGTGACCATACATCTAACCAGATGAATGTAGAAACCCCAGCACTTTGAAAGCAGTGTGGGTTACAGTCATGTTTCACACCTCATCACTACATTCATGCCTACAATCCATCATCATTCGTTCTGCTCACGGAGCAGAAACATTGAATGAACATATTCTTCATGATAAAATAAATTCTCCATTGCATGGCTTCCAGATTTAAGAACTGCCTGTATCAGGTGTCTATGTAGAGTGCCTCATGTTGTCCCTTAGTGAAGCATGAAGGCAGAATCATATTTCAGGATAGTCCTGTAAAGCTATGATGTTGAATGCTTTCATCTCTGAACTATGTCAGTAAATGGCCTGGAAGAGCAAGGGATGATCATATGTGGTCCTTACAGCTTTACAGCGTGTAAAAATTTCGAAATATGAACTGGTCTTTAATTGGCTTTCAGGTGATAAGATGTAATCAAGCGAAGAATGAATGTCTATAACAACGTTTTACAGATGGCAAGTTTCCTCATGCAAGCCATCCACCCTCGTTAGATGTCTATGAAATATTTAGTTAACATTTCTGGGTAGAAACTATTTAAATTACTTGACAGGAAATTATTGGCATTAAATGAGCTGCATACCAAAGGAAATGCTACCAACACTTTTGTAAGCTGTGGGTACTGTGTAGCATTAATTGATCTACTATTGTTGTTTAAAGTCTGGATGCATTCCCTTTTGATAATTTTGTGCACTTACAGAAGTTCTGAAATGAACTTTTCTGATGAGGCAAACATATAATCAATGAAATAATGTATGAAAAAAGTTTTGCTGACAGCACCTCATATTTTGTTTTACTCATGATTACATGATTTTGTTTTTACAGTAAGGCCTTACATTATCTAAAAATTGACTTGCTGTGTTGAAGAGAGTGAAAGTTACAAGACCATAGTATTGTGGATATTTTCACTGCTATTCTTTGAAACCTGTTTTCATTATTTTTCTCAATACAACTATCTCTGTGAAGCTACATGCGTAAGTTTCAGTGCATGATAAAACTATCCAGGATTATGCTTCTACTGTGTAAGTAAGGAAATGGTCAAGAACAATTATACTGTACATAGCAATTCACTTTAAATGCTCTTTACGATGAGTTTACAGTTTTGCCTTAGTTCTGTAAAGTACATATCAACTTCCAGAAAAGCTAAAAAGAAAATTCAGGTTGCATGATATTTAATGTTTTGTAATTGTTCATTTTGTCAAGTAGTCATACTGGGGTTAGTCTTCATGAAATGAAAACTTTACGTGTACGAATGTGTTTAGTGTTTAAGGCTCATAGCAAAACCGTCCACAGTTTGTTTGATATCTCAGCAAAACAAGCAATGAAGCAATAAAGCTTATAGGTAGTGCTATTGTCAAGTAATATCCATCAGTACATTACATTGTATTACTCCTTATTTGTTACAGCTTGATCCACCGCACAGCACTTTCATAATGCTGTTTGCACATCATCTTCATGGTGCTGTTGGCACTGTGCCTTCATGGTGCTGTTGGCACAACCTTCATGGTGCTGTTGGCACAGCACCTTCACGGTGCTGTTGGCACAGCGCCTTCACAGCGCTGTTGGCACAGCGCCTTCACAGTGCTGTTGCTATTGAAGAATTGGGTGCACTTGTTTATTTTAACATTATTCTTGTCTATTACTTGCATGCGTAAGTGATTGATAACAACGAATTGTGCAATTATCAAACTTGAATGGATTTTCACCCTCATATAAGTAGAACACAGCATGTGGTAGAATATGAGGTGGTGACCTTTAACACAATGGTCCAGGTGGTATGCTTCCATTTTAGTGGCTATGGTAGTGGGTGGATGATTTAGAGAATCAGATGGTTGTTGGCATCTTTAATGTAAGTTCTGTAGTTTTGAGGAAATGCTTGTTTGTGTATATGTGGAAAAATTGTAAAAGACCATACCTCCTTCCCACACAAAAATTATCACCTTCTTCAGGTGAGTGATTCTTAATGTCTTACTTTTAGATGAAATATTGTTAGACTAGTTTAATACTGCACTTGCTCTTGTGATGTTGCATACTGGTAACATGCTCTATTTGAAAGTATCATTGATATATGACAGCTTTGACAGTTTGCATGCATTCATAAGTAAATCATTTTACTTTTGAGGTGTTTGTCACAGGTGGTTTTTATTGTCTATGCAATTGCTGATGAAGTAATATAATGCTAGGGAAATTTGAAATTCACATTCAGTATGGTTGAAAAGGTAAATAATTGCTTAATAGTAAGCTTTGGAATGTATCATAAGTGATTTGCAGCTGAATGAAATACCTTATTACATATTTAAGTAGGTATTCAACTATTGTGTGTGTCTAAACTAGTAGATGAAAAAATGGTGTTCAAGTATGTTTTATCATATGGAGAGATGGAGTTAGATGACATGCACCTACTGCTGGTGATAATGAGACCATTAAAATGAAATAATTTGTTTTAAAAGCCTTCCTGCAAAGAATTGCTGCAAGTAAATTACGATATTCCTTCTTGTAAGTGATTACAAAGGAATCAGGTCTCTCTTCAATGTTTATGTCAAACAATTTTATTGCAATCAAGAATTATTCTATGGATGGTAGAATTGTTTGCTATGTTGTTTAGAAAAAATGGTAGATGCATGAATCATTTTCAAGGCAAAGCATGTACTGGGTTGATACTTCTTCCATCCTTAGTACACTAAGTACATTATCACTTGCTATAGGGACCTACAGTGTTTTGCCTTAAGTGAGCTTGTCAACTTTTTTGTGTCAGCTTCAAGTATACCTTTAAAAATACCAGTGTTGTAGACTGTGATTGAAGGCATGACTTTCTTAGGTTATTCAACATCTAACTTGTTCAATTACAGTAAGACACTTAATTTGCAGTCATGTGGTTTTAAAGTAAAACTATGTTCAGACTTCCAAAACAGATAGAAGTTATAAATATTTACATATAAATTGCCCTCAGGATTTAAGGAGAGGTTAGATTGAATGAAAAGGCAAGTTGAAACAAAGGGAAGTTGATTGTTCTGAATGAACAGCAGAAACAACATCCTCTTTCGTATCGACGGAAACTCTACCAATTTTTATCTCATACCAAGCCGTGGTGATATGGGCTATTTCAAACAAGGAGCCTGGGCACTTCCTGTCAGCCTGTTAAACATTTGTACAAAATATGCTATTTCCTGTACATTGCACATTGGTTGTTTACAAAATTTGGGCACAATGATCCATGTGTTGTGGGGTGTGTAGGATTGTCAAGAAGTTTTGAGTTCAAAGGTCATTCAGGGGTCATTCTGGGTCATTGTTTGAAAATACATCAAATGCTTCTTCTCCCCCATGGAGCAGTAGATGTTTTTGAAATTGAGCAACATTAATCCTTTAGCAGTGGCATTCATGTGGTCTGCAGGAATTCAGGTCAACAGTCATTTACATACGCTTCATGGGGTGAATGTCACAAAAAATTTGCAAAGCTCTGCTTTTTCCACAAATGTTGATACATTTGTTTGAAATTGAAACTTGGTTGGAGTTATTATTAAACACGATGTCTTTAGTTCTTTTTTTTTTACGTCAAAGGTCTTGTGGGGGTCATTTGGGCCCATAATAGTTTTTATTAGCAGACAGCTCATCTGTGCAACATTACAATGAACCTTTGTTGAAATTGGCCATTATTAATTTGGAAGAGTGGTTCAAGTATGGTGCACAGGAATTGTTATTTGGACATACCTGCATATACCCGTACTATGGGAAACATTTTTTAGAGACCCTTAAAACAAAATCAGATCAGTGAATGAAACTTCTAGTTGACAAAGCTGACTGTGTACATCACTCTTGGATAAAAGATGTTTGAGCTTGCATGACTTGAAATTGGCTAATTGAACCATGCCCCTGGTTGTTTTTACTGTGGGAGCAAGTTATTGTACATGTCACTTACCATATATCAAATACATCTGGGTGTGCATGAATTGGAATTGGCTTATTGACCATTGGTCTGTTACCAAATTGTAAGTGTATACCTTCAAAGGGTTCTTGGGCTTCAGAATTGTTAGTAGACAGCACAGACTTATGTATTTTTGGTGACCTGGTTTTAGGTCATTTCCTTTTCAGAACTAGGAACATTTGTTGATGTTTTAGAGGCATAAGTATAATACAGTATATTACATAGTGGAAACTGGACATGCACAGTAGCAAAGTGAGCTATTACAAATTAAAATGTGTAGATTTCATTGTTAATATTTAAACACATTTTGAAAATACTTGAATACCATTTATCATTTTCAAGATACAAAATTCATAAAGTGTAACCAAGTCCACATCTGGTGTGCAAGCCTGGGGTAGCTACATTTTTCCAGAAGGTGAAGCAATACTAGTTTATCAGGCAGATAATCAGACTGAAAATATTCAGATAGTATTTTCCAGTTTGTGCAGATCTTTCTTGGGCACAAATGGCTGAAGCATTCCCCCCTTACAAAAAGATATGTTGTAAATGTATGCATCTCAGGGAAAATTCATCAGCTTTGCAAAATGAAGTGAAATTGTTCAGAGATAGTAGTAATTTGTTATCCAAAAGTACTTGTGTGAAACAGCACTTCTGCAGTTAGGAGTGAGATGTTGGTATGGTTGATATTTCCATTTTGTATCTTAAAACTTCGTTGGAGTTATTATTAAATAGGGGATCTTTTGCTGTGTCTGAAATAGTAAAGGTCAAAGGTCATATAAGGCCATTTGGGGTCATACTTATTCAGCGATATGAGAAAAAAAAGGGGTCAGGGGGTCTAAATGTTACATGCACAGATAGCCACAGTTTAAATGACTAAACAGTTTTCCCTCTAGTTTATCACAGAATAAATAAAAAGCTGTTGGTATTAATTGGGATGTGGTCCCAACTGAAGAGGATAATATCAGTATGTTATGGATGGAGATAGCTTTGTTGTCTGACTGCATCTTTCAGGTCATCTAGAGCAAATTTCTGTAAAAAGTGGGCAGAAGTCATACCTACTGAATAATATATAAATGTGACAAAGGTTTCAATTAATTTGCAGGACAGGCATTGGTTCAGAATCTTCCTTTGCATCTTTTCCTTTTGATGTATATGTTGATGTTTCTGTTAAATCTTATCAAAACTCCTGACCTGTACATTTAGGTATGAGCTACTGCACTATTGGTCCATTAGTTTGACAGATTTCATTTCATTATTCACGGGTATACCTGATGAAGTTTTCATGAAAGTAACTTTTATTCTCCAGTTTTACAAAAGAACATCTTGACCCCTTTTGTTGGAAGATGTTGTATGTGATGTGCATTTATATGCTAATTTATGTTTTTGTAATTTTAATTTATGATACACACTCGCTTAAAAGCACTTCATCATGTTGATTTCAAGTTCAGTCTATAACTCATATCATTACCATATTACAGAAGCAACATAAAATCATGTTTTAAAAATCAACTTTCATTTTCACTCGTTGGGAAGAAACGTGAAAATTACTCCATATTTTTGAATGGCTAATGATAGTAAAACCATTTTAGAACAAAATATAAATCAGATACTCAAGGCTACAATTGCTTCTGCTGCTGATGAAAAAAATCTGTATGTCGTTCCGTGAAGGAGTGTATTAATTCCACGACCACTTTGGAAGCAAAAACCAAATTGCGTTTTATTATTATCACGCACGGAGGAAGTTGGTACCTCTCACCCAACCTTTCAAAGGCAATAATGCGTATTCGTAACTTATGGAATCTGGAATTTAGGCAACGATATTTCCATAATGGATGCAGTAATAATGGGTCATTGGCCGAAAGAACCATGTTTTGAAATAACTCTGTGACACAGATGAAGCATGATTTTGTTTAAGCTCCCTTTCAAGGAAATGTGTTGGTTGACTGACACTTCCAAAGAGCAGTTGATCTATAATTTACATGTTGGTGAAATTTGATAATTGCAAGAGCTTATGTAGAAGGTCAGTTAACATATGCCTAAGTTTATCAAGCAGTTGAAAGAATACTCTTACGTGGGCAAACACAGATACTTGGCGAGTGTTAGGTAACGGAAGTCTGCTTTTAAGTATATATAATCATATATATTTAAGTAGTAAAATTTTTATTTTGTGAAGAGATGTATTTTAAAGGGTAAAGAACGGTCAAGTAGACTGTGTAATCATTATAAATTTATGGAGATGTTTTGATATCATTGTTCCTGTATCATGAAAGATATAATAAACAAACCTTAAAAATGTTAAAATCTTTTTTTTTCCGCAAAGACCTTTGTTTTAAAGGGGATCTAAAGTCTATATCAGGGGTTATCAAGTGTTTCTGGCTGCTGGCCACATTTTCCTGAGTTTATGCTTTATCATTGTTGTAGTAGCCAGCAAGAGCGAATCAAGGCTGTAGAGAAAGGGGCTCATGCTTGGGAGCAAAGCCGACATATTAGAGCTCCGAATGTGCCTGCACAACAGGCAGGGGTGACAGCTTAGTGGGGGGGGGGAGGGGTGATGGGGTGACAGCTCATCCCCTTGAAGATTTTGTTTAAAATGCAAAATGGTGGTATTCTTGGCAAGTCTTTCAATCAAATACATGCTTAGAAACTATCATTATTTAGTGATATTTTGGCTGTGGCATGGTACCCCTTATAAAAACAAATGTGTAACGACAAGTACATGCTATGAATGTTACCGTAGATGCTACTCATGATATAAGATTGCTGTAAGATTCTCTGTAAATGCGGGGTCTCTGCAGAGGTCGGAGATGCACTCTTTTTCGTTAAAGCTGTTTTGGTCAGAATAATGTATTATTGCCCCAATAGTGTTCATGAGATAGGAGTGTGAATAGTGACGAATGCGCGCGATTCGCGCCGAAATTTCGCATTGACAATCATTTCCATAACAAACGTTTCGTGCAGACTTTGCACCGAGACACTGTCAATTCCTAACAAAATGCATCCGCCAATTAAAGGTTGAGTTTTTGTCTGGTAATTCGTGTAAGCTTTCAATTTTCAATTCCTAACAAAATGCATCCGTCATTTAAAGGTTGAGTTTTTGTCTGGTAATTCGTGTAAGCTTTCAGTTTTCAATTCCTACCAAAATGCATCCGCCAATTAAAGGTTGAGTTTTTGTCTGTTAATTCGTGTAAGCTTTCAATTTTCATAAACTGTTTTCCCCTGAATTCCCCTGCTTTGCATTCTTGCAATGCTGTGCTCCTCCGTAACGACCCCTATGCACACGAACGATCGGCGTAATTGTAAAACAGTCACCGATCAAAAATGCGAATATACTGCAATATAAATGCAGTGGGGCTGCAAGCGCGGAGCGTGCGAAAAGTTTGGTACTTTGAAAAGGATTTGCGAGAATTTTGAGTTTGAGAACGACTTGTGATAAAAGATGATTGAAATAGATTCATCACTCAGTCAGAAACACACCTCACCCTACCCCCTACAGAAATCAATAGGTTAAACGCCTTTTGGGGGTAATTTTAAAATTGTAGGCTGGGACAACTTTCTCAAATCGATTGGGAGGCACGTCCCCCATGCCCTCCCCCGTGCAGGCACCACTGTAGCCTTTAATGTCGTAAGAAAAAACACTCTTGACAAAAGTCCGATTACTGGAAGAGGAAAGCAAACTATAAGGTTGCCAAATTTATTGATTTGATTATATTTCATTTGTTTCTGTGATAAGATGGTTATATCACTGTACGTATTGGATGGCAGAGAGCATGCTCAGTAACACATGCGTGTTTGTTAGGTTTTGCGCGATTAAAGACTGGCCACTTGCACGCATAAAATAGACGAATTAGAATCTAGTTTTCATTGTCTGATTGTGAAGACAGTTCAGTGGCGTAGCTAGAGGGTGGCAGGAGCGTTCCCCCCCCCCCCCCCCACAAAGTCTCCGAAGGCCTCTGTCGGAAATTTCTAGTCTCTGTCGGAAATAAATAAAAACAATTCATTGAAAACACTTACAACACTTCTTATGTTTTTAAACAAAATAAACATCAAAATGGTTACTGACAAGGCCTGGAAGTGTCTTTTAAGGCAATCTCGGAGATATTTTAATCTATTTTTTTCCGCGCGCCACACTCCAGATATAGTGGCGCCACGCTTAGATAGTACATCATTACTTCAAGATAATAATCTGTCTGAATTTGTTTTGCTTTTGCCCACCCCCCTCCCCCCCCCCCCCCCCCCACAAAAAAATATCTAGCTACGCCACCGTGACCGCGACAGTGTAAGCGCTCCTTATCGATTCTTTTGCCAACAAGCCGTGATATCATGAGTCCACGATTCCCAAGAGGGAAGACTATGACATTACTTGATGTCTTCCCTGCAACCAGTGACTGCTGGTTTGTGCGTTTTTGTATCGCCTGTGACTTCGATCAGCATTCTCGATCGTCGTTGTAATCTGGTAATTATTACTACACCGTGCTTGCAGCCGATGTCCCTTTTCCTACTAAACATAATGTCTAAATTTTGAGTCTTGCTTTCAGTGCTTGCTACTGCCATAGGGCTGTCAGGATACTACTATTTCACGTATCGCTACGCGCTACATGTCGCTTTTTAGTGGGTAGAATGAGGAAAACATGGAAGTACTTGGACTGGAGAAAATATTTCACCTTATACATTCATACTAAGTTGTTATATTTGTACTGGCTAAATTGTTTTGAATGGTCAATTCACATTCAGTTACACCTTTCAGTTGAAAAGAGGAGGTAGTACTTCCACAACTATATTTCGGAAGGAAAATACGTTTGAAAGAATAGAGTCACTGTTATCATCTTGTACCTATTTGTAGGGACATACTACACTGAAGACAGAACGAAATTTCTTTGAATGTCGCCTCAATTAGTGATGATAAGCTCGTTCGGAAGGCCTCTTTGCCTTTGGTTATACCGTCGTCTCTCTCACTTCTCCGTCCTTGTTCAAGTGTAGTAAAGTTTACTTCTTATGAAGAGTATCGTGTGTTTCAAGGTCATTTTGAGGTCACCTGATCGGATCCATGGTAGTTTCCTTAGTTTGTAAATATCCAAAACCCTTGCAAACTTGCCCACCTGCATTTGCTGGGGCCTTCCAACTGTGCCCAACTGGAGCCATAAAATGGGCCCTTAATTAGAATTCAATTAGCGCCACCTCTCCAATCGGCCTCATTTATAGAGACGTCTTCTGCCTCCGATCTGAGTCATATACGTAGTTGGAAATGGCACGCTCGTGGCATTAGACCGTATTTAAAATTCTTGCAAAGATTGTGCAATAGGGTAGAAATGTCAAGATAGTGACTTTATCGACCTCAGACGGTTTCTACCTTATCATTTGTTATAATCATACACTCAAAATCTTCCACTTTCAGTAACCATTTGACGATTATAATCTAAAAGACTCCTCCCACTTTAATTTCAGCAGAGAGGGAGCTAGGGGATTGGGTCAGAGAACGGTTTTCAGGCGCAGATCCAAGGGGGGGGGGGCTTTCCTGGGCTCAGCCCCCCTTTTTTCGCCACATCAACAATAACAAATACGCAAAAATTAGCATAATATTAATCTAGGAGAATATTCACGCGGGCTTTCAGCTCCCCCCCCTTTTCGAAATGTCTGGATCCGCGCCTGGTTTTAGGGGTGCATGCTTTGTAGTAGTCAGATATTTGAAGTCTAACGAGATAGCTTTACATGGTATCCCAAGGTAAGGGTCTTGGATACTGTATTTGTGTGTGGATGTTTCACATTGATGAAATAAAGTGTTCCAAAATATGTACATGTTAAGAGCCAATTATGAAAAAAGGTCTAGTGAGAGTGACGTCATCGAAACTTCAATGCATGTTTGCAATCTGCCTCTCAGAGTAAAGGCTGAAAGGTGCGCTGATGCGAAATGGTGGTTTTATTTCTAGCTCTGAATCTTTTAGAGAGACAAAGTAGATCCAGATTTCGTAGTGGGGGAGTTTGTATAAGAGGATAAAACTGTTTTTCCTCGCGTTTTTTCCTACTGGAGAGGTACACCCTGGTCCTACAATGATTTAAACGTTTCGTATCGTTACGATCGTCTTACTCAGTACGTAAGGTCGCGATACTGTCGCGAGCCAGGGAGCTGGCTTCCAGCTCCCTGCGCGAACACACACGGTCAGTGCGTGAAATACAGACACGTGCGCATCAACTGCCCTTTACCACGTTGCACACGCCTGATCTGATTTTTAATGTTTATGGTCATCTGAACTAAACAGAATGTCAACTTCAAATCAAAATGCAAAGACAGGACTGCAGATTTAGAACATTTGATACTGCTTCGGGGACGCAGAAAGCTGGAAGGAGAGATCCACCTACTGCAAGTTGCACGCACCTGACGTTCCGCTATGATAGGTTGGTGGGCAGCACAAGGAAACTTTTGAATAAAAATACCTCCTAGATTGCAGGAGATGACCCTTCCCTTTAGCATGAAGTGCCGATAATGACCACAATTTGAGTATTTTGTTTAATAGGACACAAACAATAATCATTACTAAATCACGTTACGCCTACTGGAAAAACATTTTCAGTAATAGCAAGTAGGATTACGTACGATCAAAAGGTAACAGAGGTGCCCAGACCGTTTGAGTCCATCATTTGGGGTTTGCTTCTGACCCCAGTACTATATAAAAGTTCTGCGCATGGATTTTAATAGCCAACTTCCCACTCAAATCTTCCACTTCAATCCACCATCGGTTACATTTAGTAATCGCCCCTCTATACATAATTATCTTCACTTCACCGACCTTTCGGGAAAAAATTCATAATACAGTCTACTAGTATTGACTTACTGTAAGCAGTAGTTTTTTTAATTTCATGATCTAGCACTTGCAATGTACTTTGGGAACACTTACACCTTTTGCGAAGGATCTTTTTGGGTGATTAGTAGAAACCTTCCTCATCAAATTGTTGTTGAAAAGTAATCGAAGATTCTGTAGCTACAAGTGACAAGTTTCCCAAGCAAAGATAATTTTATATGCGTTTGTAATTAAATTCCAATAATGTAAGTTATTTGCAAATACAGCAGAACGATTTACGTGTTCGGAACTGATCATCCGCTAATGACTTTTAAACGTGTAGAAAATCTAATCACTCGTGAAATGAAGCAGTGAAGTTACTCTTAAATTTTGTCATTACAATTTTCTGTACTGGACTGATGTTGCCAACTTGCTGCGCATGCAAAGTTTAAATTTAGACCGTTCTACTTTAAGAGGATTTAAACAAAATATTTCATTTTTTCCCTGTAACCATGCTAAGGAAGGTCATTTGCAAACCAATTTCCGTAAATATTAGTACAAAATGTCGACCGTATGATATATCTTGTGTAGCGAGACATCAGGTTTAAAAATAACTTCGAGTCTAAGGGCTTTATATGTTTATCATATGTGCTATTATTTGCTAACAACAGCCTTGTAACCATTAGGAATGATAGATGGTGGTAACCAGTTGATATCTTTATGGAAATGGATATGGTTGTACCTATAGCCTATCCACAGTACTGGTGTGGGGAAGGGGGTTGGCTTGGGGTGCATCCCCCTATAAGTTTCCAAAAGATGATATTAATGCCCCTTTGTAAAGCAAATAGTTTGAATAGCCTATTACAGCTGGATTGTACTCTCTTATCGAGGTACAAGCCTTGTAAAAAGAGTCAACGTAGTCCCTATAATATTTCTGCTCCTTTCACCACTGATTTGCAGATTCTACACATAGGAGTAAAAGATAAACCAAGTAGACGAATGTTTCGTCTGCAACTTAAGAAACACAATTGTTTACCCCACACCTCTATGACGAAGCCCAATGTTTTGGGTTTTTAGTTACTTTATAGATATAACGAAGTGTGATATAAAGTTACGTTGTAGACAGAGCAAGTTGTAGACCTAATTAATAGTTTACTTGATGACGACGCGTAATGAAAGGTTTTTAAAGGTATATTATAGACATAACAAGGTGTCGTATAATGTTGTTATAAATAGGTGTCTTGTAATGTTATGCTATAGATGTAACAAGGTGTCGTGTAATGTCATGTTATATACATAACAATGTGTCGTTTAATGTTATATTTTAGATATTACAAGGTGTAAGGCAATGTTATGTTACGTTATAGATATAACAAGATGCCGTGTAATGTTATGTTATAGACTTAATGAGGTTTCGTGTAATGTTATGTTATAGATGTAACAACGTGTCGTATAATGTTATTTTATAGATATTCCAAGGTTTTATATAACGTTTTGCTATTGATATGACAAGTTGTAATTACCCGTTTACTTTATGACGACGCCTTAACTGTCATGTTTTTAAGTTATGTTATAGATAAAGGTGTTGTGTAAAGTTATGTTAAAGATTTTGCAAGTTGTTATTTATTGTTTCAGTTGTGAAGACTCCCAATGTGAGTTTCTTTTGTCATATGTCATCAATATGTTATGTAGCGTTAGGTTGTAGATGTATCAAGTTGGAATGAACGGTTTACTTTTCAACAACACTTAAGTATCAAGCTTTTTTAATAGATGTTACTTGGTAAAAGCTTTTTTCGTGCCCTTCATGAAAACCACACCAGGGTCTTGGGGAATTCACCGTGACATTGGCCAGCTCGAAGTGAAGTCTCCAGGCCCGTAGTCAAGGGGGGTCAAGGGGGCGAAGCCCCCCTTGGAAAATTTTTCGCCCCCATAGAAGATCAAAAATTACTATTGCCCTAATGCATTTTAGTATGTTTCGCCCCCTCTAGAAATCCCCCTAGAAGCTTTTCGCCCCCCCCCTTTCAGCACCTTGTCTAGCTACGGGCCTGGAAGTCTCTTTTGCCTTCTTAAGATGAACGAGACGGACACCTGTTTTGTGGAATTAATGTGTAATTAAGGAAAAGGGGGTCGTTATGCTTTGTCTCTGGACGCTTGTGATATTTTCTTTGGCATTTTTCAAGGTTGCGGAAACTCTCTGGAAAAGGTATGGAAGGCAGAGGATATTAACTTCAAATCAGTGCAAATGTGAAGCCACATCGTCCACATTCAACCACCACGAGGGATCGCACTCTCTTCCAAATTTCTTTTCCCTGCTGATCCAGGACATTTGAGATGAAAAGTTATTGCAGATTTACCCACGATTAGCACGACTTTTTACAAGTATTCCCTGACAACAAGGGCATCTAGTTCCCATCCGACCATATATCGCTGGCTCGCGCGTCTTTGGCTTGTCTGAATCTTGCAAACAGAGATATAAATTTGTCTAAAATCTGGTTTAAAACACGCTCAGAATTACATTTCATGTTTTATCATACCTTGATTGACAGAGTGATCTGTCATTTAGATGCTAATTCACGACTTTGAGAAGCGAACAGGAACGGCGGTTTTAGGGTTAATGTTACCGGTATTTGTAATGTCACACCTAAACTAGTTTTGTAATGTAGAATGAACTACTGTAGCGTCCAAGAGGAAGCGCCCCAGTCTGACGTAACAATTCCACTCGAATTGCTTTCAATTCGATAAGTGACGTATGCATGACGTTTATTGCCTGCGTGTGAACGTGTGGACAAAAAGCAATCGTTTTTGTTTTCCCTTCTGCGATTATTTGAACTTCCCTACAGCAAGGATTATTTTACTCGTGAAGTTACTTTCGACATGTACCAAAGCAATTGTAGGGGTACCGAGTTCTTGTTTGTAGTTATTGAAAATCAGTAAAAAATAAGGTGTTTATTTGCACTCTGGCTCTTTTTTTTTTTCTTTTTCTTTTTCTTCCTTTGTCGAGGTATATTGACCCTACACATATATATTCAGAGACTGGTCAACAAAAGTTTAATTTAATGGAAAATATCCCGTCAGCATGCAATTTCTTAATTAAAAAAGGACGACTTTGCAACGTCTTTCCCTCCATCGTACAAAACAAAAACATCCTGCTATTTGAGTTATATTACCATGACAAATATGTGATGTGATTTTTGCTAGGTTATGACAAAAATAATTTCTGCTTCAAGTTTAATTCAGTCTTCAAGGAAACGCGGACATCAGAAGGAATGATAAACCGTTTTTTTTCAGGAATGTTTAATTCCCATACAATTATTTTCAATGACGACTCAGTCTGTAACCAGTTGCGTAAATTCCTCGAATTTACCCACTCGCCTGCAGTATGTGGCATTAAATCCTAAGGTGTCTTTTACTTTTTTAAAAAATATGCGATTGGTTGGATGATGCGTAGAAAATACCGAGGTGGGAATGAAAGTTCAGGTTGTGTAAAAATGTATCTCCTTTGGAGTGGAGATTTTAACTACCCGTGCTGGTCAAATAAGAAACCGACTTTTCTGGTAGGGTTAAAAACGTGGGTGGCGATGGGAGTGGGGATAGGCTCTATATATATGTCGATAAATCTAGTAAGAAGTGCGCGCTTAAAAGTTTGCGGAAAATTCCACGACATTTCGGGTACAAACCTTTCATCAGACGGCAAAATGCAACTGAACAACATTGAAATATAAGTAGTCAAAACACATTAAAACAAGGCACGAGCAAACCGGTCGTGAAAATGGATCACGGCAGAAAACTGTGTCATTTTCAAGTGTTTATTGCAAAACACAAAAGCGCTCCTACTTCACGATTTGAGTAAGTGGAAAGCCAGCCCACACTGCACCGACCCGAATACAACCGGACGGCGAAAACCATTCGCGTGGCGAAGTGTGTTCCAAATTTTGTTCACTGCCCGATTTTTGGTCCCGATTGCAATCCTCAGGCTACTTCATGACCACATCGGTAATATCAAACTGTTTGATATTCGTAGTGGAGTCGTGGGAAGGGTTGGTGAGAGTCGCGTCGTGGTTGAGTACAGTCGTGGTAGTGTGCAGCTGTCATCGACCCAACTGCGACCCATTTTTTAATGAACTGGCCATCAAAGAAGGGTTTGTGAAATCAGACGACGGTTGCAGAGAGTCACTGTGCTAGCCTTCATGTGTGATTGATGAAAAGTAGATAAGCCTAGACTGATATCAACCGGACAGTGTGTTGCGTGGTTAAACTACAACACGACGCAACTGACCACGAATACCCTACAACTCATCCCCGACGAGCAGTTAGGTTGAGCTGCATCACAGTCATTCCAATAGACTTTTATTTCACAATGTCGGAAATGGTGTCTATTTCATGGCAGACAATTATGCAATACGGTACTACTTTTTTCGCAAATTTTCCGCAAACACTTTTTACAACCTTTATCAACCTACATACTGCTAAAGTGCTCCGTAGCATTTCGACCCTATATATATATATATATATATATATATATATATATATATATCTATATATATATATATATATATATATATATATATATATATATATATATATATATATATATAACAAAGCACTTGCCTTATACTGAAAGAGGATATTTATTTTGTGAATGGAAACCTTAGCCTCAAGCAGGATTCGAACCAGCGACCTCCCGCATACAAGGCGGATGATCTGACCACTGAGCCATTGAGGCCTATGTGGTAGAACGCGGTCAACTGAGCTTAAATACTGTCGAGTCAAGCTTTCCATTGTTACGTCATAGGAACGCGTCCCATGTAGTATAGAGTAGGTAGAGTGACGTAGCGACTTTATATGAATGAGTCAAATCAATGCTGTATTAAATAGTCGCATAGAGACCTTAGGCCATTTTTCCTCTAACAAAGCACTTGCCTTATACTGAAAGAGGATATTTATTTTGTGAATGGAAAACTTAGCCTCAAGCAGGATTCGAACCAGCGACCTCCCTCATACAACTGAGCTTAAATACTGTCGAGTCAAGCTTTCCATTGTTACGTCATAGGAACGCGTCCCATGTAGTATAGAGAGTCTCTATGCGACTATTTAATTTAATACAGCATTGATTTGACTCATTCATATAAAGTCGCCACGTCACTATACCTACTCTATACGACAAGGGACGCGTTCCTATGACGTAACAATGGAAAGCTTGACTCGACAGTATTTAAGCTCAGTTGACCGCGAGTGGTCAGAGCATCCGCCTTGTATGCGGGAGGTCGCTGGTTCGAATCCTGCTTGAGGCTAAGGTTTCCATTCACAAAATAAATATCCTCTTTCAGTATAAGGCAAGTGCTTTGTTAGAGGAAAAATGGCCTAACGTCTCTATGCGACTATTTAATACAGCATTGATTTGACTCATATATATATATATATATATATATATATATATATATATATATATATATATATATATATATATATATTACCTAAGGTTGGTCACTTCTAACTAAAAGAGTGCTCAATACCGAAGTAAAGCTGGTACAAATATATTTATTTTTATTTATATTATTTACATTTATATACAAATATGCAACTGCCACCTTACAGCACTCAACATCTCAAGTGTATAAGCGTAAATCCAGTAATAGATAACGAAATATAAGAATAAACACGTAGACAAACAAATTACGGGAAAATACTTCAACTTTATTGCGAAGTTTTTTTTTATATTTATATATATAATATATATAAGATATATATTATATATAATTTATATTTAGACTCGCCCATGGGGGGAGAACTCTGCGCATAGTAAACAATAATTACGTTTGCTATCACAAGAAGTCTTCCATCGCTTTTCATCTCAATTTATTGTTCTGGATGAGTTAACTTTATAATCCGATAATGGAATAAACATCACCACCCTTTCTTCGGTATTCAAGTTCGTTTACAAACCCATAGCAGGAATTTTATTTTATCAATCTTTATGTTTTCGAAAATATGCTTTGGGAACTTTGTATTATTTGCCTGTAAGAAGCACTTTTCCTCAACCTACCTGTCTCGTTTTCTTAAAAATCTGTCCCCCCCCCCTCCTTCCCGGTGTAATTACAGGAATCTTTGCTTCGGGAGATTTACCTCCTTTCACATTGCATTTCTCACTGTTCTATCTTCCCATGCACTGTGATGCTTTTATGCGGGGGAGCGAACACATTCGTGCTTCCAAATTTTTTAGCGATTTGAAAAAAATACCTCAGCTGTAGAACGAAAATGACACCAAAAAATAAACGACTTTATAAATAAATACAAAATCCCTCTTTAATGCCTTTCCGATCTGTTAAATCAACAAACATGTTAACTTTTTCATAGTTGTTGAAAGAAATGCAGCAGCTTTTGCGTATCAATTGCGTGTTTGCAGTCGATGACGTTTTCTATAGGCTCACGGCGTCTTCTAGAAAACTTCCGTATAAAGTTATGGAGAAAAAGAGGAGAAACATGATCTGAAGCTGAATTCTTTTGGAATAACAGTGCACTGTGCTCTTATTGCTTTGTTTTTATTCATTTTGATACCCTGCCATCATAAGTGTAAGATGAGCAAGCAACTAATGTAAGCAGTTGCGAAATTTCCAGGTAGGGAAGGATTCAGTTATCCCGATTTTGCTCAAATTCTCCCAAATCTCCCAACAAAACACAAACGGCAAGGGTTCCTTCCCCGGCCCTCTCCTTTCAACACGTCACAGTGGGAGTTCCTGCTTTCACAAACCAAAGGACCCCACTGATTTATGGAAAGGAAGCACGGACGGTTACGTAGGCTAATGATGAGTTACACTAAAAGCAAAAATTACCGCTTCTTTGTAAACATATGAACCTACAAACAAACTATCAACCTAAATATTGCTGACGACACTTAATCCCTTCAGAGATCACAAATCATACACGTGATGAATTTTATTTTATCAGCTGCCTCCGCCTTGGGACACATTTACTTTAAATCTTACAGAACATTTGTCTAGATCTGTATGCGATTTCAGGCAAAATGGAGGGCAGGTGCTTGATGTAATAAAATACACGAAAGAGATGCAAATGGCTATTGATGCCAGCGTCATGAGAAACAAATTTCAAAGATCAAACAAAGGGACTTTAACTTCTTCGATGTCTTCCGGGCTATTTCTTGAGTAGATTTGGTGGTTAAAAATAGCCCATTCGTTTGTTTTCCTTTCGTTCTAAATGCGAGCAAGCAAAAAAAGCTGACCAACAGCAGTATTAACATGCCGTCGAAATATTAACCGACATGAGCAGAGCGGATTAGCTTGCATTAAGGAAACGAAACAAACAAAGTTGGGAGACAATTTAATCCATTAGCTGCACTTAAAGTGTGTGCTAATGATAACGTGATATGGGTTTGTTTGCGTAAGTGGCATTCATTTATATGTCAACTGCATGATAATCGTTTGTCTAGACTTGTGTTATAAAAATACCCATAGTGCAATAAGGGGTAGTATGTAACAGCAAATTGCAAAATAATGGCGACTTTTGCCGTCTTTTTATGTAATCGTAGAATAATCATCCCATTTATATTTTTATCGTCATTAGCTCAGCTAAGCTATTAATATCGTTTACTGCTTCAAGATGTCTGTCACTTTTTAGCACCATGTTTTATAATAATAGCTAGAATTTCTCGAATTCTGAATTCCGTGAATTCTTTGGTTTTCATTTGACCGTTTGAGGTAATCACCCTCAATGAGTTTTCAAATAAACACCTGATATTTTAGTTTGATAAAACGTCAGACCTGTGTTGCAAGTTGCTAGGACAGATGTTATTCTAAACTGAATGTAAATTAACGTTATTTCCCAACAGAGACTGAAACTTGAAAGCAATTCTGTTAAAACAATAAAAGTTAACATAATGAGGTGTTCTAAAGATTGTAAATGTTTTTTTTTGAGATACCAGAGTTACATTTTTATTGTTTTTAAGTTCAAATGATGAACTTTAACAATATTTTAATTTCAAACAGAAAATACAAAATACTGTAGAAATTGTAGGTAAATTTACAGCTCAGCAGAAGATGGGCAGATAGCACAAAAGGCCTAGCCCAGTGTACGGTACAATATGCAAAGCTGCACATTGTTTCCTTTGGGGGGTGGGGGTTCATTGTTAGTGCCAAGTTATCAATCCCGTGTTTCCACTTCTCGCATGACAACTTTTAAGGACACAAAACAAGTCACGGTTGCTTCACTATAGCCTCTAAGTTTGAGTACGGGAAAAGTTTTACGAATTTCCAATTTAGGAAATTAAACAGGAAGTGAGGCCATTATCAAAAAATCTTTTGCTTGGACATATTACGTAAACTGAGGTTTGGCAGCGTCATTGCTCTTTTCTTATTAGTAGAATAACCGTTTGGCCTATAACGCTTTCTATGCATTTACGGGTAGCCATCGAAATAAACGACACTGAGTAACAGTTCTCTGAAATGTAGTGAATCTACAATAGTACATAAAGACATAAATACGTAGACACTAATTAATTTCTACACGTTACAGACCAGAGGTGACGCCAGGATTTGATCGACAGGTGGGCTCCCCAGGGCCGTAGTCTGCGGTGGTGGAGGCAAAGGGGCAGTTTCCCCCTGAGATTCCCAAACGTATGTGAAGGCTTGGGTACTTTCGGAAAAATACTGAAAATGCTGGACATTTCACTGTCGTAATTATGGATTTAAGGCCCTTATTGGAACCTGGGAAATCGCATATAGGGATCCCCTTTTCCTTATATTTTCCGGACCGCCGTGGACGTATTCTTACGTGCCTTACTTCTCCTGACGAATGAATTCTCTTCCCCCTACACGATAAACTTGAATACAACTGAAGCACATACTCATCCTAAAGATCTTAAGTATTATTTCTCCTGCCATCCCCAGCATTCTCTTAAAAAAGCTTATGATTACTTTTAATTATATGCCAAATTTAATAGGCTTGTAAAGTAACCGTCAATTTTAATGAAATATACCCTTTCGTTTGAAATCTAAATTTGTTTCTAAAGTATGAAATCTAATAGCAGAGAATGTTTAGAAGCAACTTATTGATGTGGAAGGCACAGAATGTGCCTCCCACCTGGAAGATATTCTTTCGCCAACCGAAGGTGCATGGATCTTCCAGTGACGTACTAAGAGGGGGCAGCATTCACCGTGTACTACCCTTGCAGTAGAATTTTTAGACATATATTCAGTTCAAAGCTTTACCAAAGATAGCACATTTTTGGACCAAAGAAACGTAACAAAAATAAGAATTTCTCAAAGAAAGAGTAAAGGTGTCTCCCTTCCCTTAAGCAACATACCCTTCAATTGCACCCGATCAAAAATATAAAACGTAACGAAATAATGAGGATTCCTAAACACATTATCAGTTCAACCGTTTACTAAGCTTTACCAAAGATAACACCATCTTGCATCCAATCCACTTTACAAAGTTAAAAACTTTCTCAAAGAGTGGGGATGTTATCCCTTCCTCTTACTTTACACCCAGCCAAAAATAAGAAAAAAAAACTAAAAAATGAAACTTTCCAAACATCATATAATCAGTTCAAAGCTTTGCCAAAAACAGCACTACTTGCTCCCCATCCACCTTGTATAAGTGTTACCACCTCCCCTTAGTACCTTCCCCAGGATGGTACCCATGCACGAGTGACAAAGGAAGTGTCCGCCAGGGTGTCAACTATCTATAGACACGCCACTTGGTGCTTCGATTAGAGATAGTGCCATGAACTGCCCCTCCTAGGGATTTCACTCAGGCTACGGCCCTGTCTCCAATGGGGCGAAGCAACTTGAAGCCCCGACAACGGTTGCCTGAATGATTGTGAAAGTATAATTTTTAGGCTGGAGAAGAGCGCCGAAAATTTTGGGTTTACAGTTGAGAAAATTTGAAAATTTTTTGGCACCTATTGGAAAAGTGGAAAATTTTTGGCTTTTATTAGAAAAAATTTGGAGTATTTATAGATTCTGCCTTCCCCGAGAACAAAATCATGTAAACTGTCAGGGTAACTGATCGCTGTCGGGGGTTACATTTTTAATCGTATCCATCAGGGCTCCCTGACGAATGGAATTCACCCCGACAGCTTGGGGCAGTCTTCCCCGACTGAGGACATAGCCCCCTGCCCCGCACCTGACACCACCCTTGTAAGCTCAAAGCACTGCTAATTATAGGGCTCGCAATGTATATAGAGAAGGGTAACCATAATTAAGAGGGTGTGTCAGACCGTCACACTAACCCACTACGCCAGAGGTACCTCCGGACCACAAACTGTCCCTATGGGAGTTGGGTCCAGGGCTCCGCTTTAAGGTGTTTCTTCATATGAGAATATATAGCAGGTCAGCGGACGGGCAGGGTGTCGTTTGGAAATATTTTCTAGAGGGATAGGTGATTTGGGGGGTTACTTTTTGCACTTAGGTCATTGGGGAGTTGAACCAACCCCTCCCGTGGCTACACGCCTGTGTATACCAACCCGTAGCCAATTGGATCAGGGTGGCACCCCAGTAGAGAATTTTTCGCACCCAAGAAAAATTTTCAAGTGTTCTTGCCTTAATTCATTTTAAAATGTTTCGCTCCCCGGAAGCTTGATTTACTTGATTTTGCTCTCAAGTAAGGCAGATACTTCGATAAAAGATGAAATTTTCCAATTTTTCCACACTAAAAGAAAACCAATTTTTGAATTTGTCTTTTATTATCACATTTTGTACATTTTCATTAAACGAAACCCAAACCTTTTGCGTTCGACATCATTTAGGCAACCCGTTACCTTTATCGGGGCTTTGGGTGGCTGCCTTCCGGGCAAATCCTGGCGCCACCCTACTTTCAGCCAAGGCGTTGTAAGTTACGTCACATTTTCCGTGATTATCCTCTCTTTTATTTATATTACTGAATATCAAATATTTAAAGTGCAAATTTGCATATATCCAGTTTGAATTAAAATACCCGGTGATGCCCAATTAGCCTATGTTTGGTTGGTTTAACTCTTGTGACATTTTCCACACAACGAACTGAAGAATAAAGGCAAGATGCAACTCCTTGATTTACCAGTGATATGTAAAACGTAAAATACACGTGTGAGGGAAATCAGAGGGAATTTAATTGTTTCTACTAATTTTCCAAAATTATTTGGACAACTGCCTTTGTACTTCAAGTCCCACCTATAGAGGGACTTGAAGTACAAAGGGGGAAAACAATGTTAAAGACAAATTTAAAATATGTATATTGTAAATGTTTATGTTATATTTACCATTGTCTTCTGTTATGTGCCATGTAAACCATGTGGATGGAAATAAACTGTGTCATTGTCATTTCATGTGACGTCACGCAGGTGGGATTCCCAGGCAATGAAGGGCAAAACACACACGCAGTAAGCATATTTACAGCAAACGCGCACGGCATAACCATATATACTAACTGTGAAACAATGGACGCGTGCCCTTCAAATCAAAGAGACGCACGATCACGTGACGCGGTGAAACCCCTTTACAGAAAGTCTTATCTGCTCAGTGAAGTTTCTCTTTTCTCCATTGCAGATAAAAAATGAGTTCACTCCCCTAATTATTCTGAAGACCTTTCGCATATCTCTGGACTCTGGGTTCCCACAGGTCATGGAAAACTTGGAAAGTCATAGAATTGTACATTCATTTGCATTTTCCAGCTTCAAAAATCATTCAAAAGTGTCAACTTGCTTCAAAAGTCATAGAAAGTTATAGAATTTCAAAATGTTTGAAAAACATCTCCTTGACTGACTTAATTATAGCTGCAATCCTGTCCTTAAAAATCAGAAAGTACATTGTTGGTCTGAAAAGGCCATGGAAAGTCATGGAATTATAGATGGAAGAAAGTCTAAGAAAATAAGAGTACGAGGCGAGAGGGCAGGGGGCACATGCCCTCCCAATTCGGGCAAAAAAGTGGATCCATTCGGGCAAATGAGACAGCTAAGAATATAAATAATACCCTTTTGCAACCGACACAGCGGCATCAAAATTCGGGCAACTTGGTCCAAAATTCTAAATTCGGGCAAAACTTATCCTTGACCCCCAGAAATATTGACCCCCGTACGCCCATGTGTAAGAACCCTGTATCTGCATATGCTCAGAGTCGCAACATGCAATAAGCTATCGACTGAATTACTTTTCGACTGAATATCCCTATTTAAAAGCTTTCATTCCAGATAACAGATTGCCTGAAAACTATGACCTTACCAAAAGTGTGTTGCAAAGCAGGCCGGCCGTTGTGAACTACAGTTTGGAAACCATTGCTCTAAGGAATAACTTTCGAAGGTTTTTGAAAGTTATTTGGCTATATGCATACTCTTCACATAGTTTCTCATGGGGTATGTTAATTGAAATAGCATCTACCCGGTTTAAGTTCTGATTTGTGCACATGTAGCATGGTCTGTAATGAAAAGAGATTTACTTGGAATACTTTCTAAGCAAGTCAATCATTTTCTTTACCTCGTTAAATAGTTTCTACAACTATCGGTCTATTTAATATATCTTGAGAGAGATGAAAAGCATTCGGTTCTATATGAATATTCCCTAAAGACATTCCTTTTCAAATTCCAGCTTGCAAGAAAGAATCGTGCCGGGTTATTGCGTAAAGAGGTGCATGATGAAACGACCTAGTTATATGATGACATTCTAGCGTTGCCATAGGTAACTTAAAAGTTTAAAACAGACAATAAGCATTAATTTAACAAAAATCGAAAGTATCACCCGAAGTTTCTTGTTCTATTCTCGACAGCTATAAACTGTTTCATTCAAAGATCCTCAGAAAACCTTTACTCTTCTCTAACGAATGCTTCCCAAGCGCATTCAAACTTTAATTGTGTAAGCAGTACCCTGTCCTCGGTGAAAATCTTAACAAAGCAGCTGCACGATCTAAGACGTTGCTCCCGACTCTGTTTAAAGAAGATTATAAATAATGAGAATTCATTTCCGTACATTGAACATGTCGTCATGGTGGCGTTTCCGTCGGTACCGCTTGTTTAGCCCGTCTTGCATTATAATTTCCTTACACTGAGAAAGATCTCTGGGAGTAAGGAGGCAATCTTTTCATCATTATTTAAACAAACTGCATGTGATCCTAACTAAACATTCATCGGCATCATTCTAACAGCGAGCTGAGAAGTATTTTGTAATAATTATTTGAAAGTGCCTGGATTTAAATTGAACGTCGAAAGGATCAGTGAAGTTGGTTTCATGTAATTTGGCGGCGAAAGTGGCGGCGGGGTCGCGGCGGGGTCGCGGCGGGGTCGCGGTGGTTATACCGGGGATATGGTTCCCCAAATAATTTGGTTGGGGGACGGACGGGCCACCCTTTCGTCCCCCATATACCGTCAACGACCATAATATTTGCTGATATTGTGAGTGTGAGACGTAGTCTTTATTTTGGTGAAAACCGTATATAATATTTGATGATATTAGCCTATTGTAAATATTTGACTTTCTGATGACTTAATCGACATGTAAAATGGACACACTCATCAGATTGCTTCTTCGGTGGTTAAGAAGACAATCGTAGAGCACACACATAATTATCTTCCCCCTATCATTTGGTTGGAAACTAAATACCTTTGTTTAATCCTTCCTAAGAGTTGGTCAACTGGAATGATTTTTGCTAAATCGGTTTATCAGAGGCATAGTCCCCTCCAATAATTTGGTTAATAGAAAGGAAGGGGAACCTGTAGAACTTTGGCAAAACCCGCAATATTTGCTTATATTTCGTGTATAGACTCATAAGGCATAATCCCTAGTATTTTGGTTATGAGAGGAACGGATGATCCCTTTCATCCCCTCCAAATGTTTTGTCAACGACCGTAAGTAAGTAGCTCTATATTGACCATGTAAGGCAACTTTTTCAGGGCGTTTCGCGTGCATCTTTTGCAATATACATGCCTGGTGAGTACTAAGACACTCTTAGTTCCACACAGGCACATAATATACTCAACTGCATCATTCGTGGCCTTCAAAGTAATGCTTCGATGGGATATCCTCATACAATCCTGCGAGTTTTCTAACAGTCGTTTTCTCAACGCCCTTCGCGCTCACGTGCAGCTTTCTCGTGTCATTGTCAGGATCTTTCTTGTTATCTCCGGTGCTTCATCCCGCCTTGTCAACCACTCAGACTCATCATAAAGTTTCGTTGACTTCTGAAAGCCCACTTAATGCTATTTGCGACTACGAAGAGGGAAGATTTGTTCTTCGGTGTTCGGCGCTGCGAATGAACACATTTGGTAAACATATACGTTTACATTTCCTCGTACGTTTACGGATGCAGTGGCGCCGCCAGGCTTTGGTGATTGGGGGGGCACAACAGATGATGTCGTAATGGAACTTCAGTTAACCTCCCAAGTCTGCACAAAATGCGTTTTTTCCCGTGTGCTCTCTACGTTCGTATACACAGTGGGGGATCCTTCCTTTTGTCAGGTGTCACTGCATTAAGCTAGGTGCCGTCCTGGGGGAGGGGTCTAAGGGAAATTTTTATTTATTTAAAGTTGCTTAGTTGCAAAATGGTGCTATCTTTATGATATTTTTGGAGCTGATCACATACCTGTATGGCTGGAAAATGTCCATAGTTTAGTGAATTCTAATTTTTCCGACTGGCTGGATGTTTTTATCCAACTGAGTGGCGACGCTTAAATATTCGTTTTTTTTTTATGCGCCTGCGCTTTGAATACAGCAGTGAGGATCTTTTCTTTGTCACTACATAAAGGTGCCGTCCTGGGGGAGGGGTCTAAGGGGAGGGGGTGTCCCCCTCCCCTTTGAGAAATTTTTGCTTATTTAAGGTTTCTTAGATGCAAAATGGTGCTATCTTTTGGAATATTTTTGGAGCTGATGATATATAGCTGGAAAATGTCCATAATCTAGTGAATTCTAATTTTTGGTTAGGTGAAAAAGGAGAGCATGTTGTCTAAGAGAAGAATACGTTGTCAACAAACCTCCTCAAGACTCCCTTTTGGCTACTTTACCGCCTTCTATTGGCAATGTTTTTATCCAAAAATACGTGCGTGGAGTCCACAGAAACATTGTTGGGATATACGAAATTTTTCCTCCCTTTCATTGTGCATTATAAAAAGGCATCTAAGGCTGGCAGATACCTGTATAGGGCCTTCCGGAAGCTCTAGATAAAGTACATAAAATAGAGCAACGACATTATGCTTATTACGTGACATCCAAATGATAATATAGAGTAGAGCACTTTACAACTATCGTATTTTTACTAATTTTGAACGGAAATCCAGATGAACAGCTTCCAGCAATGGAGAACGGGCGGGAGGGAGACTATTGGTGTAGGAAGGTGATATTAGACCTCCCTGATAGGTATAGCAAAAGGGGTGAAGGACTAAGAAGGCGTTTTCAGAATTCTTTTTTTGTCGTAAGTGTATTAAAAATCACAATCTATCAAGGGCGTAACCAGGAATTTGTCAAGGGGGCGAACCCCATAGACAGATTCTCATCGCTTTGCGCCACCATGGGTTGGCGCAAAGCGCAAGAAAATTTTGGCCCAAAATGCCTCCCAGATCGCTGGAAATGGCACTTCCCAAGCCTATTTTACAGCATATAAATAGGAGAAACACTAGCAATATTGAAAAAAAAAACATTAAAAAACCCCAAAAATATGCCCAAGGGGGCGGATGCCCCCTCCACCCCCTTGGCTACGTGTCTGCCATCTATACCTATAATGGCTGCGCGCAAAGCGCTCGGTAAAATTTTCTGGAAAATATATAACGGCATAATTTCAACTTTCCAAATCATGCTTCAACAACTTAGATTGAAAGATCGCATATTAATGCTATAGGCCCCTACAGATGTTGTGATTATAGTTCCATGTATTATTATGTTAATAATGGTCAAACGATGGAGTGCAAACCGTAAAGCATGCGCGCAAAGCGCGAGAAATTTTTCATTAAATGAGATTTCCATGACAAAACCTGCATTCAGAATCTGCATCGAGACACTTTCAATTGCCCAACAAACCTACATACCACTCAAAAAGCCAGTCTTTTACCTGTTAATTCGTGAACAGCTTTCAACTTTTGCTGCTGTGCTTCTCCGGGAGTTGCTATCAGAAGATATTGATAATAAGAACACAGAGGTAAGGTTTGAAGCGCGCGGAGCGCGCGAAATTTTTGATAGTTTGCGAAGGATTTGCGAAAATTCTGATAGTTTGAGAAACATTTGTGATAGAAAATGATTAAATAGATCTATCACTCGGTTGAAGTACACCTCACCCTACCCCCTACAGAAATCTATAGCTTAATCACCTTTTGGGATCATTTTAAAATTTTCAAAAAATTTTCATTGGGGGGCACGCGCCCCCCATGCCCCCCGTGCCGGCGCCACTGTACGGATGCACATACGTCTATGTACGGTATACGTCCACGTATGCATAAACGTATACGTATACATGTATGTATATACATGTTCGTATATGCCCGTATAGATCATTTTGAGGTCTCCGACCTGCTCCCACCCCCCACCACCCCTGTCTACACATCCCTGGCTTTGATGAATAATGAAAACATTTTTCGATTGGGGCATTGCAATTTAGTTTATTCAGAGTAATTGTTGACAGTCTTTTGCTCTGGCAAAACATGGCAACGAACTTCAACCTTAATCACTTTCTAGCTAAACCATACTGCACCGTATATATGATAATGGCTCATGGATCTGCTCAGCGAAACTCAGAGTTAGGAACTTCTCAGTGTAGAATCATTCTTTATGCCAGTATGGTAGGGTACCGACAAAGCATTACCTTCATCCAGGGCTGAAAGTGGGGTGGCAAGCCCTTGCAAATGACCCAAGGGCACCGAACGCTCCACGGGAGGTAATACTCAACCACAGGGCCCCGATGAGAGACCTGAAGGCGAAGCCCCTGGGACACTTCAAAAATGTATACATTAGAATGGAGCATTTAACTATCACCATATGTTATTGGATGAGGACACAATAAAATGCAAAACGGAATTTGACCATTTTAACTAGGATATCCTGGAGGGGGTTCGCTAGGCCCAATCAAGGAAGTTGAGGAGGAATTGCATTTAAACCTCTACAACTATATTGACAAAAAAGGAAGAAGCGCTGTTGACACCAGAATTTGTTGAGTGGCAACCTGATTCTTCAACACGGACCGAAAGACGACAGGGGAAGGAATGAGAAGAAAAAACGTTAAGAGCGCAGAAGAGAGGTCGAGGTCAATTCGGAATGGTAATATTATTTTTCACATTGCCATTCCTTGTCTTAGTACAAGTGCCAACAAGTACACCAGTTTAAAGCATCAAGATATGTGACCATTGTGTTTTCTGGAAAATTTGACATACCGGGTTCATGTTTAGCGCCAAATGTTCAAGCCATCGTAACAAAAAAAATCTGTGCTTATGCAGAGAAAAAAAACACACTTTTCGGTCTGCTGCCCCTTTTCGGGATTACACGCAACGTGTAGTATCCAACCTTCTTCAGAGTGGTTCATCATCCCTCATAGGCGGAAATCCCGGTTGGGGATGGTGGATAAATCCCCCACGTTTTGACGAGAGGGAAGTCCTTCACAAACATTCCCCGGGTTTTCAAAAATATTACGAAATAATATGCTCTGTTTAACTATTTATAGGTTATTAAACTTGGATGACTTCAAAAATGTTATTTCTTCGGCGCGCATCATAGTGCGTTATTGTCGTGTAATGTACTATTACCACGGACTTCAATACATGGACAGAGGATTGCGCAATCAATACGGTCGCCACCGTTCGAACAAATTTAGGCTAACCAAGATGGCCGCCGGGCTACTACCATTTGCCCAATTTGACGATGAATCTACAACATTTCAGACAAAATATCAGTATGAATGGAAGAACAATATCACAGTCCTCCATTCTATTTGATGAATTTGACCTGAGCTAGCATTCTTTCGAAAATATTACTAGTTTTTCACACAATTTGTCGATACCGAGCCACTTGAGCAAGTCCAAACTTTTACACAGAAGACTATAGCAGGCAGCCATATTGGTAAGCCTACTCGTGTACGTACACGGTGGCGACAATTTACGCATAGGACGTCAGTGCAATATGCTCTGTCCTTGTATATAAGAAGTCCGTGACTATTACACGTCAGCTTTGAGCGTGGCTATTTTTCCAACTCCCCATGCAACTTCTACCACCACCTATCCTCCTGATCAACTGGCGGTTGGGTATCTGCCGGGGAATGCCCGCAACGGTTTTGACTGGGTAGGATAGCTCAAATTACCGACTGCTGAAATGGAAAAAAGTGAATGGTAAAAGAAACGGAAACAAAGAAGGGAATGTAATTTGGCTAACTTTTGTAATGCAGAACGAAGTAAAACCTCTTGCTCTTGAACCATTTTCTCCCACACCCATTTGAGTCACTTTCCCATTGTCAATTCCTTTCAGACAGCTTGAGTGGTATTATTGTTGCAATGCAAGATTTATGGTAAATAGCCATTGGACTGTTGGAAGTAGGTGAACTTTTCATTGTAATGCTCCGAATTTTGTAAATGTTCCAGAGCTTCCAAGAGCTTTACCTCCTGCAGCACCTTCTAGGGAGTTGCCTCTCGACCTCAGCAACATAAGGAAATGGTCGAATTACCACTTTCTGTGGACTGTTTAGCACGCTTTCAATGTCCTTTTAGACGAAATTAAATGTTTCATTCTAATGCTCATAATTTTATTATTACCAGAGCTTCCGGGGGCTTCCCTATGTACCCCACAAGGGCGTTGCCCCTGTACCCCACCAGGGACTCTAAGACGTGCCTCTGGACCCCACTCAGTCAGGAGAGCGCTCCCGCTGCGCATTTGGTGCGGTTGGCTTGTTCCACCTCCGTATTTCAGGATAAATCTCCGCCAATATTGTAACACGCATGGCATCGTATCCAACCTTCCTCCCGACGAAGTGGTGGTTCATTCTTCCTTAGTCATTCGCAGAATATTTTATAAGACAATGACATGTGAACAACTATGGATTCATCACGTTTTTGGCCGATCATTAAAGAATATCAATTACTTGAGCACAGGTTACTATCGGGGCAATGGCGTATGCGGGTTTTAGGAGGTGTGGAACAAACTGTGTTTCCTCCATAACACAAATGCACCAAGGTGCACTATGAGCGCAAAACGCAAGTTTACAAGCGTGGGGTCCAGGTGCCCCCGTTAGGGCCCCTGAGGGGGTACAGGGGCCAAGCCCCGTTATGGAACAGGGGGAGAAAATCCCGACCCCACCCCCGATTGTAGGAAACTGCATTTCTAAGCCTCTAAGACGAATTTGTTACTACAGTCCTGCTAGTGATATTCTTCAACCTATAGTAGTGTGTGCCCATGACCCACGGCCCATCTTTAAACACCCTACCGCTAGAGGGTGTGGTTAAGCTTACTGGATGGCGGGCGGAGCGCAAGGAATACCTTGCATTGAGGAATACACGCAGGTGGCGTACAGATGTTTTGATTAGAGTTGTTGGCGTCATGGGCGTCCGCAGAAAAAACTTCATGGGGGGCAAAACTTTTGGGGGGCCAACTTTTTTCATGGGAAATATTTTACTCCCAGAAAAGAGTTTAGATGCTACTTTCACACGGTGTCAAGTTGACAAAGGTGTAGCCAGGCATTTGCCAAAGACAGACTTTCAGCGCTCCGCGCCACCATGGATTGGCGCGGAGAGCAAGAAATTTTGGCCCAAAATGCTTCCCAGATCGCTGGAAATGGCACTTCCAAGGCCTATTTACCGATTATAAAAAGGGGAAACACTAGCAATATCGTAAATATAAACTTAATAAAATACCAAAAATATGCTCGGGGGAGGGGCTGCTGGGGCCAGAGTATTGATATTTTTATTCAATTCCTGTTTTGAGAGTAGAAATTAACACCGAGTGAACTGTTAATAAATGTTGATGTATTTTCTTCATTTTTTCTTTACTTTTTCTTCGTTTTTTCAAGTTTTTGATTTTCCAGGGGGCAAGTGCCCCCCTTGCCCCCCTCCGGACGCCCATGGTTGGTGTGATTCCTCCAGTGTAAAATATTTATGTTAAGTTAATTTTAGTGGAAAAAGTTGGATTCGTAATATCGTTGAGTAGACTAGTTTGAATTCGTATCTAAGATGAAAAAACTCAGTTCAGCGAAGGCTGTGCGTAGCAATATTTTGGTCGTCTCAGAAGCCGTCCTAAATAAATTTTGCCGTCTCCTTTATGATTTGGCCGTCTCAAAGAAGGCGAGATGCGTCGGTAGCTAATGCCTTTATGGGGATCGGTTTGAATGGCAAAGGAAAGAGTTAAGTAGGTCACATGCCCTTCAAGTCCAAAAGTAAAACTTGAAAAACTTATTCAGTGAATCACTTTGTAGGAAGTAGGACCAAATTAACTTTACAAGCTCATTGACTTTAATCAAAGGCTTTTTAATATAAGCATGCTGCGGCAACGCTTGAAATACAATACTCAAGATTCGTATGCCTTAGTTGTCTTGTGTACATTGTGTGCATCTCATGAATGAGAAAGGATGTTGGTTCGTCATTTTGAGACATGCGCAAAAGAGCCTGTCTGCGGCGGGTCCAAGGACCTTCCTCGGAAAATCTTGGGAAAATGAACCTTTATATGTGATTTTCCAGGTTCTCAGTGTCTTGAAAACACAAATTAAGCATTTTCGGTATTTTTTCGAGTAGGCCATTTCATTTAGGATATGGAAATCTTACAAAAACCCCATCCCGCCCTCTGCAGGCTCCTGATCTGCAAAACCTCTAATCCTAGGACAAATAACCTTTTCTACCACTCCCAAATAATTTGTCTGCAGAGATTGGTGAATATTTGAGCAGCATTGTTACATGCACACTGGTGTCACCCCCGAACCCATTTCTGTGTTAACACATTCTAAAGCAATCAAGCCAACAGAAGGACAAACTGGAATCTTTTCACATTAGTTGACTAAATTTTGATCAAAATGAACCATTTCGGTTCATTTTTTGCCAAATCCAGTCAAATGTTTATCAAAATTCTTGCCCTGATTAGATTCTTTGTCAAGTTGAATAGAACATTGTTAGAGCGAATAAAGAAAACAGTCACAATTTTTCGTATAACTAGCCCTTCCGCACAGACCTTTGAATTAAAGAAAACCACCATAAGTTGGTGCCCTTTTGGAGGCACTTTGAGAAAGCAGTGGCAAAGTCATGTAAGCACTGGCTATGTACCTGTTTACGGTATCGTGGGCATCAGAGCGAAACAGTTACTTTTCTTTTAAATTTCATTGCCAAGAATGCGAAGTGCGCCAAACATTTTTTACTGTCCATTTGATGATACAGGGGCTTGTGGGTAGGGGATATGAATACTCGTCAGTTTGTATAGGGTTGTGGAACAATAGACCCACTCAAGGTATCTGTTCAACAAGAAGTAAAATTCAACAATTACAGTATTTAAGGTGGGTTAGTCTGAACCATTTTTTAATGCATGTAAGCCTTGTAATGTCTTGCTTTATTTTGCATTGCAACAGTTATTCATTTGTTATAAAAAAACCCCTTTCCTTATCTTCCTGATGTTCTTCCTCCTTCCATGCGTATTACTTTTTAACATTTTTTCTCCAACGTCTCAGAAAAGTGAGGGTGCAAATGCGTTTCGTTGCCCCCAGAAATCCGGCCATACATGTCCACCGCAATTTTCTCATATACATACTCTATCTGAAGATTACATTGTTTCTCAAACACATTCTATGGTGAGTATATGTTCTACACTGTATTCACACAATGTCAAAGTGTTTAGCTTTAATTCCTCCCAAAAGTGTGTTATCTATATGCCAAAAACCTCTTCAAGTGGTGCCCACAGTGGGATACATACAACTAACAAGTAGGGTAAAACACATCCTCCTTTCTGAATGTTACAGTGTGCGAAAAGTCTAAAATTTCCAAAATGAATGTACAAAGCTTAAAAATTAAATCCCATTGGTCTGCCTCTCCTCTTGACAGGACATGCCTTTGATGAGATAGTAAGTGTTGAAGTACATTCACTCATACACGAAAACAATCTTTTCCAAGGTCATATCCACATTTTAATTTCAAAAGAAAAAAGAAGGTAATGTGCTAGTTGTGCAAGATGGTTATCAAAAATTATTGCGTAATCGACTATTTCAAATGAGATGAATAAAATTTCATCTTTTCCATCTCACCAACGAAATAAGCTACAAAGAGATGGATAATTAATAAAAAAGTGTCTTTTTCTAGTCTTTGAAATATATGTATTCTTGTAATTCTAGACCTAAGGTACACTTTAGAGACATTCTCTGGTGACATGTGTGGAGGATTCTACATTAAAATGCAAAGGAAGTACATCACTGAGTCTCCATTCGTATTTTCATATTCCCTTTTAAAAATCTTTCAAATTATCACACAAGTTCTTCAGGTTTTCAGAAGATTACGTAATTTCACCCTAATTGGGAAAAGCACTTTAAATAATCTTTTGTTCTTTTGTATAAACGACTGACTTGATTAGCAGCCTTGTGAAATTGACAAAGAGAATTTTAGCGTGGTATCCGGGGAAGTTCTCGTTTACAAAAGTTTGCCTTTTAGTAAATGCAAGGCATGCAAAGTTACAGTATTAGTCTCCTTGCAGGAATGTCACATATTTTTAAAAAATATATGAGTATTGCCTTATTATAATGATTTTAATAATGAAAACGATAATGCTAATGATAATTATATTTATAATTATATTATAGGTTTAATTTTAATTATAATTCTTGAAGGGCAGTTGTTTTACGTTGCTAAGCGACCACAAATGTGGGAGAAGCCTATATGGCTTATGAATTACAACTTCGCGTCGGGTGGCTAACCAACTCAACAATTTAGATCAAATTTGGTTTCTTTTGAAAAGCCAGTTTCAGCTTATCAATCGTCTCAGATGATATCACACTATCTACGGTATTTACCATAATGTTTACCATCACGTGCAGTATTTCCAAAAACAACTTGTTTTTGTGTAAAATGAAGTTTTCCAAACGCAGCATGCTGTTAAATTTTCACTATTTACTAAAAAATATGGCTATTATTCTTTTGCAACCGTCATGTATGTTTCTGCAAGAAAGGAATAATCATTTTTGGTGTAATACTTAAAACATGAGACTTTCATCATCCAACGTTCGCTCTGTTTCATTATGAGAATTAATATACCACCATCTCCACCCGAAGTAACCTACCATTACCAGAAAAATATTTAGTATGCTTGCTCGTATTTGATTCATCAAGATAAAGATATGTTTCATAAAGGCCACACCATGTTATGGTTCCTTGTAGAAGGCAAAAGGAATCTATGCAATCACGCCCGACAGTATGGGTGTGCGTATGTATGTGTGTATGGGTGCGTGCGCGGGTGCGTGCGCATGTGTGTCTTTGTGACGGTTAGCTGGTAAAAACTATATCTCAAGATAGCAACAATGGATACTGCTTACACTCGGTATATGGATTTATCATATTATGAGCAAGAACCGTATTGTTTTTAGTGGAGGTCAGAGGTCATGTAAGGTCACAAGCGGTCAAAAACCGAAAACGTTGTAAACACGATATCTTAAGGTAGGAACCATGGATACTTTTTATACGTCACAGGTAGATGTGTAATAGTCCGAACATGAACTCTAGGTTATTGTTTTTGGTAGAGGTCAAAAGTTTTCTGAAGTCAACGAAGTCAAAAATGGGCGGAAAACCTTGAATACTGGTTGCAAACACGAGATCTGAAGACAAGAATGATGGACATAAGTTTATAATATTAAGAAGACCCCGATTGTTTTTGGTGGAGGTCAGAAGCTATTTGAAGTCACCAGTGGTCAAAAACCGAAACCTTGCAGATACGATATTTCAAGACAGGAATGGTGAATACTTTTCATACTTGGTATATTTGTCATTAACAGAGAGAGAGAACCCTGTGGGTTTGGGAAGAGGGCAAAGGTCATCTGAGGTCACTAGAGAAACTGCGAAAACCTCGTTAGTTGAATAGACAGTGAACCGTAACTCCAAATTGTGTCGTTTCGGATCGTGACCACTGACTGAGTGCTAAATTTTTGTACCATTTCAAAGATGAAGTTATCTAGAACAACTAACATCTATTCACAAGCATAACTCTGGTACATCAATTAGTAATGCTAATTTTAGTTACATCATTATGAGAACTTGTGAAGGTATCTGTGACTATAACATGAAGAGAAATAACTTATAGTTAATGTGTATGTTAATGGTGTAGTGGAACTAAGTGCTCTGTTTCTCATAATGACGGCACGGGTTCGAAATTCTAGGTACTTATTTTTTCAGTTTTTTATTTGTTAATAACATTTGTAGCCTGTTACTTAATCACATTTGGGATATAAACTTAACACATTGAGAGGAAGGTTCTTCCTGTTTTTGGTGGAGGTCAGAGGTCATTTGAGGGCACTAGATACCCAAACCGAAACCTTAAACACGATATTTCAATAGAAGAAGACGGACAACCCTCACTGCTTGGTCCAACACCTTCACTTCTCAACACCACCCGACACCTTCTCACCCCCGCACCTCCTCACCCCCCCCCCCCGCATTATACAGAAAAAAGAAATTGACACGGACTACTTTTTGGGGCAGGGATTCACAGAACGGACATTTTTGTGGCTTGAGCATGTGTGATGGCTGGAACGCCAAATGTTTATAAAGTTGGATTTACTTAAAGCTCTAACAAAAATTCTGTGATGGGTTAAAAGCTCTCTAATCTCACCCCATACAGTAAAATTCCCCCAACTAAGTTTACTTCTAAACCCTTCTCCAATTTAAAAGAAAGCACCTGTCTAGGACACGTACTCCAAGACAGAGCCACAGTTCATAGCCTGCACTGAGTTTAATCTGCTCGCGGCCATATATATTGACCCACACTAGGTGTGAGCTTAACCGGGAACACATGTGGCAGTTTACTGTAAAAATCATAGTTGACAATCCAGAGTGGAGCTATATTATATTACCGTATATTGTTTTGCATATTGTTTGAATGAATGTCAATCATAGTGCAGTCATCAGCTGTATTTAGAACTCTAGGGCTATTCCTAAATATGTTTGGGTAGTAGGTTGCAATTAACTCCCTGGTTTGGGGATGCCATATCCCCTTTAACGTGAACATTTTTGTGTGAGCACATGGATCCATATTATTTCTTTCCTGTACTTCTATACATGTATAATCCCTAACTCTAATGATGTCCGACTTAATTCAAAAGTGATGAACTACATAATTATGGCAGTAGGCAGTCTCCCCAAAATTTGCTTTGAAAAATCAGCAAATTCTTGCAAATCTCCTCTTATTGCATTACAAGCACCTCTGAAGACGCTTTGAACATAACTATTACAAACAATAGGTAAAGCAAGGAGAAATTCTCCTAGAATTTCTCAGTTCACTAACAAAAACATTGTCACATGATCAAAATAGGCCATTCATGAACTAGAGTGATGGGGCACCCTAACTCTGATTGGGGTGACTGCCTATTGCCTTTAAGATGGTTGGTGGGTAAAGGTACACAAGGTGGCAGGCTGGAATGCTACGGCCCCCACTCCCATTTATTTATATATTTTGCTATTGGAGGCAAAATATGTGTTATTATATTGGTCAAACGTGTGACATTTATGCGTTAAAACTGCGGGCAAAAGTGCTCAGACCCCCTACCCCCTAAAAAATTAAAAGTAGCCCCCGTTTTCTCTTATGTTGGTAAGAAACCGCACTTGAAGATTGCCCGTCTATCGAACGCACTTTACTTACCCTACACCCGTTTTGACTACACTCCTTAGAATACTTTCGATAAGAGAGGTATGAAGGCCTATTAGACACCTATTGCCAAGGTAAACTTGGAGTGGTTCTTCAGCCTATGACTTTCCAAAGCAATGACTGAACGATTTAACAAGGAATATGCCGTACAGCTTTTACGTAGGCAAGTGGCTCACACCATTCGTTATCAATATTCCCCAGGCCCGTAGCAAGACAAGGTGTATAGATGGCGAGATATACTTCAGTTGCCCAGATATGGTAAGACAATAATGTATTGTTCTCGACAAAATATTGGGCGAAAATTTTGTGGGCCAGCTGCAGCCCCTAACCCCCTTGGCTATGGACGTGGTGTTCTTTCGCAGATACAGATATCGCCATTCCAAATTTCAATTTCACCAAGAAATTTTTAGCAGAAAGCACATGAGGTGCCTTTTCAATTACCTCCCTCTTATGTCACTCTTTTTATCTTCGTAATGATTTCGTTGTTATCGTCCATTCTACGTCTTTCCCCTTTATGTTCTATTCATTTTGTAGATGCATGGGCGGCGATCCCGGGAGACATGTCCCCCAATATTCGAGAGATCGCCCATTGACTTTGATTTTTCACACAGTAAATTATTTGAATATGGGGTCATGCCCCCCCCCCCCAATTTTGAGAACAAATCGCCGTCCATGTGCAGATGTGTTGTTACATGTTCATTTCAAACTGATTCTATCTTTTATCTCTTCTGTCATTTCTCTTCTTGTGCATAATGGCTTCCTATTTTTTTACAGCAAAAATTTATTTTCTTCGATTGAATTAATAAAATTTACAGGTTTGCCTTACCAGGTGACTTGCGTTGAAATCTTTAAACCACTGACGACATTCCGTAATCTGTAAATATGTTCTGATAAGGTCGTACTGAGCTAGTGTTTAATTTGTAATAAATATCCTGTCACAGCGAAACAAAAACAATCTTTAATAATGTCAATGCATCACGTACCCCGCGGAGCGGACTCTTGTGTGTTCAGCCCCACTTTAAAGCTTCCCAAACGCTGAACAAGGAATATACCGTACAACCTGTTACTTTGGCAATGTACCGTCCGTGGCAAGATATTAAAAGCACAAAAGCACCTTATAATGATCAGAAGAGAAGCCAACCACGACGAGAATATCCACCTACATATTTACAAGAAAGTTCGTTCTTTGTCACCTCAAAGACAAACGAGATCACCGTCTCCGGTTGAATTTCTGAGACTGGTCTCACCGACTAGTTAAAGGTAGGAAGATCGGAAGGTTTCGGTGACGAGGGAAAGGTGGGGGGTACCTAAGACCTTTAATCTCCAGGATTTTGGCATGTTCTAGAGAATTAGTGGCCGTTCTCAGGCGCAGCTAATAACAATTTTTGGACGAAAAAATGCAGTCGTCTCCGTCCCGTCGGCCAGAATGCCCTGCCTAACAGCCTTTACGAAAAGGTGTTCTTCCATGATTTGTGGAACTGGAAATTGAATAAACTCAGTTAATATACTTTAGTGCGTTATGCGTTACTGTCATTCTGTGGACAGTACTGGCTTTGCAAAATTTGATTCGTGATTTTACTGTAAATAGCGGAGTTAGATGAGGTTATACGGCTCAGTTTCTAACCAATTGGTTTAAGTCGGGCCGGCCACGGCCCTTTTCCAGTTGTGGCTCATTGGCTTGTTTTCCCTACTCCATTACTTATACTGAGCACCAAGCACAATGGCAGAAGGTTCCATTTTTAAAGTCTTTGGTATGACCCGGTCAGGAGTCGAACCCCAGACCTTCCAGCTGCAAGTCGGATGCTTTAACCCCTTGACCATGCAGTCTGTAATACTGTAAATAGAAAAACTGATGTAACGTCTCTGCAAAACATACGGTGTCGTGATTTATTCACAAAAACGTATCTATTTAGTACTGTTACTGACACGTTTCACCTCAGCTTGCCATACATTCTTAAACCATTTTTCACCTCTCCTTCCAGGAAAGCCATTTCATCTCATTCCAACCTTTCATGCCACTGCACTGCTCTACCTGAAGTCTCAGTTATGAAGGGTATTGTTCTTTACACCTGGCTAGCTAGACAGCAGTTTTGCCTTTTGTTCTTTGATAGGAGATGGGTTCTCAATTTGCTATTTCTAACCAGAGCTGTCCTGGCTGCCAAGGTGTGAAGGTCCTCTAAGTGTCCTCTGTAGCTGGATTTTGTTGGAGTGTCGTGTAAGAGGTTTTAAGTAAGTTATTTGTTTCTATTTTTACCCTTTCCGAGTTCGCCGCTTCTCTAATTTTCTGTTTCACCTGAAAGTACAGGAGTCGTTTTAATTATACTGAAAAGACTTTTAAGAAAGCGTCTCCTCCTTTTTTATTGTGGACTTTCATTTAGTAGGGAACTCATGGTGGGCGGACCACTGTAACAGTATATACATCATAAACTAATAATGTTTAGTACAGAAACATCACCTCAGGATCTGAAATACAAACGTAGACTCAACAAGACCCTCCCTATACAACTTATTTTATAAATTAGTCGCAGTTTCTCAAAGTAGATTAGATCAGCCTTTCTCAACCGGTGGGCCATGACCTGCTGGTGGGCCCGGAGCGACGTCTGGTGGGCCGCGAAGTCGGCAAAAAGAAAATGAATAAGTCTTTAATTCTATCATTATAAGTTAATATCGTTTACTAGTATTTCATCCGACAGGATGGAATATTAGTATTAAGATTTACTGAGTCTCATTTGGCTTAGTTGGGGATTTAAGTGAAATTTCAGTTTTTAGTTAATAGCAATAGGTGGTCCTAAGATGATTCCAACAATCAGAAGTGGGCCTTCAGTTACAGAAGATTAAGAAGGTAATACTTAATACTTAATATCGTACTTATTCTCGCCTGCCGCTAGAAACGTAGCATAGAAAGTCAATAGAACTGCGTAACGGCTCATTGTCCTTCGATATGATGCATGTGTCGTAGTCTCAGATGGGTTGATTATTCGTATTAGAACACGTGAAATCGGGGAAATGGTCAAAATTTGCACTTCATGAAAGAGTTAAAATAACTGCGTGGCAAATGATGCATGCCGGGTATTTTTGTAGTGATCGTGTCAAACGAAGAAGTATCAAACTAAAAACTTCATGTAACAAACTGAGCAATCCAATAATCGAAGCTGTAGGGTCGTTTAATGAACGACTTGATGGAAACAAAACGTTACTAAGAACTTAAGAAGGTTCACGCGTAGACTTGGTCTCTCACGTTTACATTCTCTATCCCACCTCTCATTTTATGCCTGTCCGACTCTCACAGTGACTACGTCACATGGTACAGCCATACAACAATCTCAGCCTACTTACTGTCCCTTGCTGCAGCCACCACGCGCTAGCGCTATAACACGTCTTTTCAATGGCTCTTGTGCTCCCCCCAAACATAGCCTACTGTTACTGGAGCGGACTGTTCAATCGAGCAGCTTGCCGTGAGATACTTGTAGCTTTTGGTTCTGTTGACGTCATCATTTTAAACTTATTTACTGTTTTATTCATCCAAAATTAAGGATGAATATACTTGAAGATTATTAACTACTTACATTCAATTAGCTTGGATATTGTACCCTAAGACATTTGCTGAATATTCATTAATGTAAATACTCATATCTTGCTATGAAAGTTGCGCGTTGCGTTGTTACATATTGACAACTTTTCATTGGCTACAGAAAATTGGTGAATATTCTTGAATATTCATATTTCAACACCACACCACTGGCTCAAAATGTGACGTCAGCAAAACCAAAAGATACATGTCTCTCGCTGGCAAAGCCGCTCGCGGCGTGTTGGTCGATCCGGGTAGCACAGTGTATAACGACATTACAATGACTCGGTGTAGAAAGCGAGGAAGTGTGAGAAACAGTTGTGCCTGCAACGGTGCAGTCGGAGAGACCTGAGAGGGTGCCATTAAGAGAAGGAACAGTGAAAGAGGAGAGGAGAACCATAGAAATCCTATAAGCTAGGAGAGAACATCGCGAGAGACTTGGGGCAAGTCTAGTTCACACGCCGTTGGAAATGTTGGTACGCATTTTCTTGCTATGCGCAGGGCGTAAGAGTTTCGACATCGTGTGGTTGCTACGTAGTGCGTAGCCGTATGTCTGTACCGTCCTCATTGCATCGTTCATCCAATGGTTGTCGGTCAGGTAAACCGTAACCTTTGCAGCATGTGAGAATCTGTATTTTTTGCTGACCTACATATTCCTGGCGTACAGGCTAAACAGGGATGCCGGCGCCAGGATTTGTTCGACAGTCTGGGACCAAGCTCCCCGACGGAGAGGGTCAGCACCCCGAAGCCCCGACAAAGGCTATGAGTTGACAAAAGGGTGCGGAACACAAAGCTAAAGTTGCGGCGCGCAAAAATATTCGGCCTTTTTCACAAAAATTTGAAAATTTGGGAGTTTTATTGGAGAAATTTTGAAAAAATTGGGAGTTTTATTGAAGAAATTTTGAAAAAATTGGGAGTTTTTATTGAAGAAATTTTGAAAAAATTGGGAGTTTTATTGAAGAAATTTTGAAAAAAATTGGGATTTTTATGGAAGGAAGTTAGAGAAATTTGGTTCGAAAATTTGGGGTCTTTATTGAAAAATATGCACTTCCTATGAGCAAAATCAAGCAGATCGAGGCGACTGAAGGTCGATGGAATTACATATTTTATCGTACGGATAAAGGTTTCCCGACGAAATTGAAAAACTTCCCCCACAGGGGGGCCAGCCTTCCCCGACGGGGGGCCATGGCTCCCTCCCCGCTGGCGCCACCCTTGAGGCTAAACGGTGAAACAGTACGACTTACCAGCCTTACAGCTCTTCAAACGGCAAATGGCTAAAGCATGCGGCAAAAACGTGGTCTTTCCCTCACGTTTTCCTCTGTGTGATCAAACACGTGAATGATCAAACGGCGGACCATTTGGTTCCCCAGTACTTGTCAAACTATTTACAAGCAAGTCGTCGATGCGTCACATTTGACAGCGCGAGTCATTAATTTTTGAGTGGGGATACAATGTGATTTTGGTTAATTCCCACGTGGTTAGTAATCGTGGCGAAATTTACAAGACCCGTGTGATAATGCTGCAATCCCAATAATGTCGTTCGGGATTCAAAGACCAACGTTAGGATAAAACTAGCACTTGAAGTAAAATTTGACTGCTTACGTAGATCCGTTCCCTCGCGGTGCTGCCTAGATTCGTGCAAGCAAATTCAAATCCAATTAACAAAACTTCAATCTGTCAGAGATAACAATATAATTACGAGAAGTTCGCCGCCAGAGAATCTGTCATGATTATTGAGTCAAGGAATCATATACCGCGAACACGTGCAACGAAACATGGGCACAATCACTTTGGTCCACACTTTAAATCAAACCGGACTCGCAAATCAGTTCGCCAACTTTGCCCTTTCTCTCTTGAAAATATTTTTCAAATTCGGGTGGAGAAAGGAGACATGAGGCCTAAGGAGGAATTAAAAAGTATCTGCCGTCAGACATTTTAGAGAAAATTGAGTAACGAGTTCATTTTCGGTCTTCCAAGAGATCTGCAGGTATGAACAAAAAATCGATTGAACTATTAAATACTGTTACCATGGTATCATAAACATTATAACAGACATATTATAAAAACATTGTATGTAGGCCAATGTAATCTGGCATTGTAACTGAAAGTACTTTTAAATTGTACCTTTCAAATTTTCTTATTCCGAAGTCATTATTTATTACAAATTTATTTTTAATATGAAGCCGGGTTTATATATATATATATATATATATATATATATATATATATATATATATATATATATATATATATATATATATATATATATATATATATATATATATATATATATATATATATATATATATATTCAAAAGACGAGCACGACATCCAGTGTACGCTTAAAAACGGGCACGTACAAATCAATACCAAACCTTTGTGGACATCTTTCTACGTCAGGCTTCTGAAGAGAGAGGACCTACCACACTGGGCCCTTACGAAACAGTGCTGTAAAGCTGCCTTGTAGTACCCTATAGTCCCAACCTTTCGATATTTATGCTCCATTCATAGAGCATTCTACCATTGACTGGTTTACTTTGTTAAGAATATATATATATATATATATATATATATATATATATATATATATATATATATATATATATATATATATATATATATATATATATATATATGTATATATATATATAGTCCAAAAGTAGCAAATTCCAGCTTGCATATTCCGAGAGTGCTCAGTAGGTATCTCAGAGCTAAATATATTTCAACACAAAATTTAATTACTCTGACCTGTTATGTTTATGCTTACAAATTTGTTTCGTGCAGGCAAAACTGTCTGTACTCTTCAGGGAGCACATGACGAATGAATTAGAAGGTATAGAAAACACAGAACACGTTCCACAGCAGAAGAGGATTTAAAGTGCAATCACCCAGTGGCGTAGATAGGATTTTTGTTTGGGGGCTGAAGGGCTCCCGTTTACTATCTAGGAGGAGCGCCACCATAAGTTGGGGCGGAGTATACCAAGAAAATTTGAAATTTTAATACGTACTAGATCGCCGGAAATGGCACTTGCCAGTCTTGAGAGCAGCCATTAAGAAGTGCAAATTTGGTGAAAAAAGTGAAGTTTGATTCTATTTTATTCTCAAACACATTTCTGTGAGGACGGATTGGCTCAGCTGGCCGGACTTGGGGTCCGAGGATTGCGAGTTTGAATCCCGTTTACTGTCTAAGCGGAGCGCCTCCATAAAATGGAGCGGAACGTACCAAGAAAATTTGAGATCCGAGATCGCCGGAAATGGCACTTGCCAGGCTTGATAGCAGCCATCAAGATGTGCAATTTTTTTTGAAAAAGTAAAGTTTGATTTTATTTTATTCTCAGATACATTAAGCTTGCCACAATCTATCTGAATTTATTTAAAATTATTCAGAGTGGAGTTATCCCGATGGATTTCAGTGGATTGATTGTAGTGGAGATTTTCCACAGCCAGAGTCTATCATTATCAAGTTGAGTAGCCCAGTCGAGTGAAATTTTTTTTGGCTCAGATCGCCAGTGGGGGCGCTGGTGGGTCCGACGATTTTGTGGGGGTTGGCGCCCTCTAAGCCCCCGTGGCTACGCCACTGCATTCACCCTAGGCTATGCTAGTTGCTGTTGCTGATTTAGCCTATTGTAGTAGCAAGCTTAGGCGGTTTCACGTTACGGAGTAGAAATTTCTTACAGTGCTCGCAGGTTGTTGAAAGTTCGTTTCTTTTGTTAAGGCTAGCCATGTGTGGCTTACAAATGATGTAGCCAGGGTCTTCGGCCCGGGGGGCAAAATGAAAATTTTCGTCCCGATTTCATGATTTTTCAAACTAATTGTAGAGGTGGGTTCCCTCCCCCCACCGTTTCTTTTGGGTCCAGTTTATCACCCCGGGACAAGTCCGGAAGCTTCGGAATAGAATTCGGGGCATGAGAATAAATTATCGACTTGATATTCAAATGACCTTATCAGTATGGGAACTTATAGTCACGATGATCGCAATTTAACTATTTACCATAACTCGATTTGATGAAGCCGGGGTGAACTGTCAGTGGTAAACTCGGTGTAAGATCGAGGAGGAATCATTCTTGAGGGATCAATGCCTTTCTTCAGAGAGACCCTTTGAGACTTTATCATCGCGGAGCGCCACCACCAGTTGGCGCGAAGCGTACAGGGAATATTTTGGCCAAAATGCCTTCCCAAACTACACTGAGGGAATGATCCTTTCCGGGGTGTTGTACGTTACACCAGTGGCGTGCGCAGGATTGGTGAGGTGGGGGTACACTGTGAATTCCACCGACTGGCACAGAGAAAAGTCCAACTGGCTAGACGCAAACTATTAACAGGGGCGTAGCAAAAAATGTCAAGGAAGTGGGAGGGACGCAGCTCATAGAAAGTCTCTCAGCGCTCCGCGCCAACCGATGGTGGCGCGGAGCGCAAGGAAATTTTGGTCCAAAATGCCTCCCAGATGGCTGGAAATGGCACTTTCCGGGCCTATTTATCGCATATAAAAAGGGGAAACACTAGCACTATTGTAAAAAGTAAACATAATAAAATACTAAAAATAAGGTGGGCGGCTGCCCTCTTCCTCCACCCCCTGGCTTCACGCTTGCCTAATGACCAGTATAAAGGTAGTCATCTTTATAACTAGATGATCGACCGTTCTTCAGACTGCTATTTGTTTAGTGATTATTGTTATAACAGAGAGACAAAAAATTGATTGTTCGCCGTCCCGGGGAGGGGAATTTTTGCTTTTAGAAGGTCGCTGAGATGAAAAATGGTGCTATATTTGACACATTCTGAAGCATGTTAAAACACCCATAACGGCCAATTGGGGGAGGGAGAGTGCGCCTGATGCTCGGCCAGTCTCGGTCAGACTGCTTCCGATTTCCCCCGACTAGCTAATTTTCCCCCGACTACTTACAACAGTGGGGGCCATGGCCCCGGCACCCATTGCGCACGCTACTACGTTACACTCCAAAATTACTACATATGTTGGGTTTTAAGATGTTAGGAGGATTGCTGCCAAAGTCAGCCACACCAGGAGGTCCCCTGAGAACAAAATAAAATGTAAGTGCATAGAGCTAAGATTTATCACTTTATATCTAGTCAGCTGGGAAAGCAAAATATGGGTGGAGCTTGCCCATGTTATATTCAAATTCATGCTTATAGTTTCTCTTGGCAATTTTTCTTGACCACTCATTAGGGTTCTGACGCCAAACCCCAATAACTGGCAACGCAACTGGATACTTTCCACTCATTGTGTGACTTTGAAAGAAAATCTGCACCGGGACATTTATTTTAAGTATCCCTTTTTGATAGTGATTAAAAATAAAAATCGGGACGGTAGCTACTATCCCTATAGCTCCCACCTCTATAGCTCCCACACTGACAGCCTTGCTTTACGTCCATTTTTCTATCCCCTTACTCTGACTGCTCTGCTTCATATTCTGTCCATCCGGACTCCCTAGTCGTCTAACGCTCTCTATTCCCTTTCCTAGTTCATCTTTTCCTTTCTCATGCACAATCTGCCTTGCTTCATCCCTCGTCCCGTTTCTGCCTTCTTAGCCCTTCTCTTTCTCATTCCCTTTGGTCTTTTCCACGGTACCTAGCCCTACCTGTATCAGTATACTCGTCCCGTCGATATTTGAACCAGTGCTCTACCTTATCAAGCCCGTTTTCTTCTCTCCATCCTTTCCTTCCATCGATAATGATTCCTATTGTTATTACTTTATTTCCCTTTTCTCCTGTTATTTTCCCCTTTTTCTCTTTCCCTCCCTTCTTCCCCTTTCCTCTTCCCCTTCCCTTTTCCTTCTCCCTCTTTTTCCCTTCGTTTATTTTTTTTCATTTTTCCGTCGTCCCGATTTTACTTCGATTTTTCGCCCGGGGGGGGGGGGGCAGTGTGCCCCCAGCCCCCCCTCTGGCTACGCTACTGTTCCCCGTTGCAAAGATTACATCTGTTAGAGGCTGGGTTGAAAGATTTAGCTTTCCTAATGAACTTCCTTGACACACTATAATTTACATTATTTTCTTTAAGATCCCAAATGTAATCACTTAGTTTTGTGCTGTGTTCTTTGATTTGTAATTAAAAGATGATTTGTGGTTGTTATATCTATATTTGAAAGTTCCTTCAGTAGGTCCGATGTAAGTTTGACGAGGTTTTCCGTCGCTTGACACGGTAGCTTGGAAAATGGTTGATATTCTTCTTTACAATTTCTGGGTAATTCCAGTTGCAAAGATTACATCTGTTAGAGGCTGGGTTGAAAGATTTAGCTTTCCTAATGAACTTCCTTGACACACTATAATTTACATTATTTTCTTTAAGATCCCAAATGTAATTTGTGCTGTGTTCTTTGATTTGTAATTAAAAGATGATTTGTGGTTGTTATATCTATATTTGAAAGTTAATTCAGTAGGTCCGATGTAAGTTTGACGAGGTTTGCCGTCGCTTGACACGGTAGCTTGGAAAATGGTTGATATTCTTCTTTACAGTTTCTGGGTAATGGGCAGCAGCTCGCAGGTACGTAGCCAGGGGGCGAAGGGGGCAGCCACCCCCCTTTAGCATATTTTTGGTATTTTAATGATTTTTTATGATATTGCTATAGTAACTCAAAAAAATGTTTAGATGCAACTTACAAGGCCTGGAAAGTGCCATTTTGAGCGATCTGGGAGGTATTTTTGGCAAATTTTCTTCTACGCTTCGCGCCAATCTATGGTGGCGCTTCGCTTAGTTTGCCTACAGGTTTCGCCCCCCCCCTGGCAAATTTCTGGCTATGCGCCTGGCAGCTCGGGTCCTTGCATGAATGGACTTGGGAGTTACGCAGAGCTGCTGTCAGAGTGTATTACGTAATAGAGGTTGTTACGAAAACTGATGATTTACACTCGGCCAGCCCAAGCGTAAAATTGGCGGTTTTAGAATTTACTGAAGGATGAAAAGTTGTAACCCTTGAATTCCCATTATGATACTCGGTCTGCCGTTTGGTGTAAAGAGATATGGGCAAGGGACACACTATGTATGTTGTTAGTCTCTTTATTTCAAAATATATTTCACCTCTATGCCTTTGCCACAAAGTGAAATTTTGATGTTCTAGATTTTTCCTTTAAATGACTAAAATATCTAACATAAACATATATTGAAAAAAAAAACATGAAATTGAAACCATCAGTTTGCATTTTTAGAAAGAATTTTTCCAACCCTTAACCTCAGACTTCGGAGATTCTGCGGTGATTCATCAATATGTGAAAGTCAGAAGTCTTACTATGGTTTGATCAATTCTTTAATGTCTATTGAATAACCGATACGGCAATAGACCTTTTCTAAATAACCATTAAAAAGGATTATGGAATTGGGTCTTGGTGTGCGTCGTTTTTAGTCAATGATATGTTATTGTGGCCAAAAACGACGAGTAAAAAAGCTATGTATGATAATACTTATACGTGGTATTTAGCTGCTTAGAAAAGGTTCTATACAAACATTCTGGCAAATTGATTCCAAATTCAGTATTCGGGCATAAAATGGACTTACACTCCCAGAAATATTGACCCTATTGTGAATGAATATAAAAATATTCAGAAGACACCTCAACTAAACATTTTTTTTAAGAATCTTTGCTCTATTTTTCATATATTACACAACTGACACACAAGAAGCGTGAATACATTAATTGGATATGAATATTCACAAGGAATTATGTAAACATCGATTACATAGCTTCATGACTTACGTAATCCTTGATTTTATTCTGGCATTGAAAATGGAATATTAAGGTCTCATTATCATCATCATTGAAAAAAATGTTCAATTTTGTCATTTGCTTTCTCAAGTAATGACAAAGACTCTTTTCCAAATAGGAATTACAAAGGATTGTGGGATAGATTTTTGGTGTGCATCATTTTTTGCCACAGCAAAATGCCATTGACAAAAACATCGCGTTCCAGAACTACTCCCACAAGCCATTGCAATTGCTATTTGGAAAAGGGTCTATAAGTGTAATCGTCATAGACTATAAAACAAATTCTTTCATACGGCCCTTTCTTACATATAAAACACAGAAAACAAAAATTTAGTTTCACTTATCATTACTTATCATTATAACAAGACTGTAGGCTATCGTGGTCTGGGTGAATTTTCGGGGGTGGGCAATTCATGATAGCGTCCAGTGGCGTACGTGGGATAGTTGGCACCTTCAAGCTAATCCTTTCTTTGTCACCTACTCTCGCACTGAGCATTAAGGGTAGTGGGGGAGCGTCCATTTAGTCCATATAGTCTATACAGCCCATATAGTCAGGGGGTCGTCCCCCCGACTGACTCAAATCGCCTGTCAGAGCCCATTTTAGGTTTACCGTACTTTTTCTTTCACCATCATTGTCATTGCTTTTAAATAACATGCTGTAATAGTGTTATTTTTAGGCCCAGATGACAAACTGCCCAAAGAGCTGCCATTAGCGGTATATATCCAAAGAGAGGGGTTTCTCTACTATGATCTAGGAGGTAGGTTTAGCCCAAACTTGTCTACACGCTATATAAGCACTAATGTATGGTGGAACTTTGCTAAGGTCATTGCTTCCCAATTACCGAGCGTGATAATAAGCTTACAAAATACAAGGAGTGACCTTTAATTCGACCTCGCAGTCCCAAGTAAGATGTTGAGGAGGTCGCCATAATGATTGTTGGGAAAATAGTTGTGCTTCCGTCCTTGTGATTATCAACATTAACAATAAAAATAGTCTATGCAGATCCAAAAATAGCTCCCACAAACTGTTTCCAAACATTTGAAAAGAGCCTACTAAAATAAAATAAAATAAAGTAAAATAAAATAAATAAAATAAAATAAATCTGTTATCCTTGTAGGGGGTTTTAGAGTACTGGACTGGAAATAGCTCCCACAAACTGTTTCCCAAACATTTGAAAAGAGCCTACTAAAATAAAATAAAATAAAGTAAAATAAAATAAATAAATAAAATAAAATAAATCTGTTGTCCTAGTAGGGGTTTTTTAGAGTACTGGACTCATATGAGTAGCTTCCTTTTTTGGTCACGTTCAAGTGACTATTTCAAGGATACATGGACATGATAACCAGCTCGCTTTCTCCGTAAATGCATAGTGGTTATCTAACGCTGCATGATAATGCGATAGAAATGCTTCTTTCTGTACTTTCTTTATTCTCAAATGCCAGAAAATCACATCTAATAAAAGTTTACTTTCATTTTTCATGAAGAAGGTACTCTAGAGAACCTAGCATATCTTCCCGTCCTGGCCATTTCCAGCAATGTACTTAATTACTGGCTATTACAAAAACGGTCACATAATAGTATACGATTTCATGGAACACTTATGGTTCTTTTGTGTTTTTATCTTGATTTCCAGATTCCAAAAATGTTCATCTATAGCAGAGATTAATCTCCCAAATTTTGTTTCCTCTTTAAAGGTTTCTTGCCATTAGCTCTAGTAGGTTAAAGTATCCTCACAAAGTAAATCCCATTTTACATAAAATCTTGAATCTGGACTTGACAAAAGCATAAAGATTAGGTGAATTGTAATGGTTGCCTTTATACTAGTACGTGAAAGGAAGGGATTGAAAATGGAAACATGTTTTAAAAATACTTGGGGAGAAGGAATGGGACAGCAGTTTTCTACCAGGTGGAGAAATCTAAAAGAAAAGGTTGAAAAGCTACTACTTAGATCGTGTTAAGGCATAGGGTATCTAACTACTTCAAAGGGCCCCTACAGGCCATTCTCGTCACCTCTGACCGAATTGCCTAGCTTCACCACTGCACTCTAAAAATGTGTTTAGGAATTAAACACAATTTTTGCCCCCACTTTGGAAACATGTTTAATTCCTAAACACACATGTTTAATTCCTAAACATTATGTGTTTAATTACTAAACATTATGTGTTTAATTTCTAAACGTGTTTAGATTGTAAACGTGTTTCCAAAGTGGGGGCAAAAAAGTGTTTAGAAAAGTGTTTAATTCCTAAACACTGTTTTTACAGTGTGGTCCTGAGGGAGGGATCTAAGAGGAGGGGTCTAACGGGAGGACGTGGTATCTGAAGTTTTTTGGGTGCAAATTGATGATGTCTTTGGCAAAGCTTTGAACTGATCATATTTAGTGTCTTTTTTCTATTTTGGGGTGTCTAAGGTGTGGGTGACATACGCACTCGGTGAGAACTCTTTGTGTATATAAGATGGCTAAGATACAAAATGGTGCTAAGTTTGGGAAAACTCTGAACTGATTATATGTTTAGAAATTCTCATCTTTTAGTATCCTTTTTATTTTCGGTTCCGGGGTAAGGGAGAGAGTGCGGTCTAATACCTCTCCCTTTTGAGAAATTTTTGCCTTTGTGTGGTTGCTTGGACACAAAATGGTACTGACCTTGACAAGCTTTGAACTGATTATTAGGCCTTTATGTTTAGAACTTTCATTATTAATGCTGTGGTTCTCATCGGGGGCGTTTTCGCAACTCAGTGAGTCGATGAGCGCTAAGGGGGAGGCGGCAGGGCGTTTAAAAAAAATGGGACGTTTTAAAAAATGAGGTACTCGATTTAAACCGGAACTTTGCAAAATTCCAAAAGCTTTTCTCTAGCTGAGCTTTCAAATTGTTCAACATAAAAAGGAGATATATGAAGTCAACAAGTCGAGAAGGTCTAATATTCCCTTCCCAGATGCCACGAAATGGCATCCAATAACAGTGTTTGATTTCATTTTTTCCTGGCTTGGACCCGGCATGTTTGCATCAGTTACAAAGAAAGCTGTGACCGAAGGGGCTATGGCTAAAACTGTCCCGCTACTTTACCCTCGAAGTTTTTTCCTTGCAGTCCATAAACATGACATACTGACAGAAGTGACTACAATTGTAGGTAACTGTAACATAATAGATATCTATTGAATGTACTATGAAGTAAACGTTAAAGTATTTTCAAAAATGCAATTTTTCGGTACACCAATTTCGGCTTTCTGATTATTTTTACCTGTAGGGCAGCTTGAGTGGCATAAGCTTTTCAAAGCCCCATGCTACCCCTACCATCCTTCTACCTCCCACCTTCCGTTATTCATTTTTGGAATACAAACTGATCTAAGGGTACCTTTTGTAATCTCTGAAGTGCGCATTTAAGGTTATTAAGAAATCGGAAGAAAGTCAAAATTTGACTGACACAGTCTGACAGTGCCTCATTCTTGTGTCGATAATATCGTCATCACCCAAGAGCTTATGGGGCTTCTCCCCCGTCCACTGGGACGTTGCCCCTGGGCCCCATTTACCTTAAGGCCCTTGAGGGAACGGTCCACAACTCGATGGGGTCCTTGGCAACTGTTAAATTCAAAAACGTTTCTCCGCTCCTAACCGCGATCAAGTCTTAAGCTTCATAAATCGTGGCTATGTCAAAAGGGTGTCAGTGTTTAAGTCCCTCGCCCCTATTTCGCCTCCCTGGGTCGGCGCCGCACGTAAAAACGATGTATGTGTAGGCCTACCCTTTATTTCAACATGTTTCATTATTATTGTCGTTTCATTCATACCAATACTATGCTATAGACGGGGGTGTTTGCCCATCCCTGTTCGGTGAAAAGGTGCGGTGAGCTGAAAAAGGTCTTATTTCGACTGTGGTATGACACGGTGCCATGCCACAGTAGAAGACTGGTACCCGGTGCATACCTTTCCCCTCTTAGGAGAGCCACCATCGATTGGTGCGTAGCGCAGGTCTATTTTTTGTCAAAGATGCATCCCAGATTGACATAAATGGTACCATACTTTCTAGACCTCCAAAGAAGCATTTAAACATTCTTTTAGACTTCATCCTTTAGAAACTTAGACTTCAAGTCAAAAAGTTTTAACTTGAAAAACTGATTCAGTGAAACCACTTTCTAGGGGAAGCAGGACCAGAATTAACTTTACAAGCCCATTGAATTTAATCAAAGGCTATTTAATATAAGCATGCTGTGGCACCGCGTGAGAAACAGTATTAAAGATCTTTAACGTGTAGGCCTCAGTTGTGTTGTGTGCATCATGCATGAGAAAAAATGTTGATTCGTCATTTCGAGACATCCGCATAAAGGTGCGTTCACAACAAAACCGAAATCTGCTGCGTTTTGCGGGAAGGACCCGAAATTTGTTATCTAAGAACGAATCGGGCGATTTTCTAAATTTCCACTGAAATAAAATTGCCCCTATTTGTCCTAGGAAAAAAATCCTCGTCCCCGCAAAACGCAGCAGATTTCGGTTTTGGAGAGAAATCACCTTAACAGCCCGGCAGAGGCCGTGCGGCGGGGGTCCGGGGACCTCCCTTGGAAATCTTGTGGAAATGAACCTTTACATGTGATACTTCAGGTTCTGAGGGCCTTGCAAAATTTCAGCATTTTCACTATTTTTTCAAGTAGGTTATTTTCATTTAGGATTTGGAAATCCCCTTGCCCTCAGCAGGTTACGGCCCTGCAAAACCTCTAATCCTAGGACAATTAACCCTTTCTACCAAATAATTTGTCTGCACAGATTGGTGAACATTTGAGCAGCATTATTACATGCACTCTGGCGTCAACCCAGAACCTATTTCTGTGTAAACACATTCTAATACAATCTAGTCAACAGCAGGACAAACTCGAATCGTGTCACATTATTTGACTAGATTTACTAAACATATGACTAAACTTGGATCAAAACGAAACATTTGGTTAATTTTTCCGCCAAATCTAGCTAAATATTTGACAAGATTCTTGTCCTGATTAGAATTTTATCAAGCTAAACAGAATATTGTTAGAGTGAACAAAGAAAACTCGTATAATTCGCCCTCCCGCACAGAACTTTCATAATTGGGTTTTTTCTTTATTAATTTTTTAGCGAAGATCTTATCGCGTGGTTTGTCAAATAGCAAGGTGCCCACTGCTAGATTTCGTCATTTGGGTAGGCCGTTATTATAGAGAAGGACCTTGATATTTATCATTGATTACTTGGAGTGATGCTGAGTGCGTCTGTGGGGGACATTGTTAACAGATCAGGTGATACAAATCGAAAGTGCAGTATTCTCTTCGTTGGAACTCTGATCTTCGGCCAAATAAATATTGCGCACTATACCGTTCGGAGTGGAAACGTTCGCAATACCTGTTGTATGCATAAGCCACTGCACATTTACTTCCTATATGTTATTGTTTTATGCGCTTTTCTTGTATATATCTATATGTACTACAATTTCTCTTAATTCTATTAAAGGAGGATGGGGACTGCCCCTCCACTCACCATGTACTTGTGAAAATTGTAAGTGTGTTATTTTTCAGTATGTGGAAATAAACTGAAACTGTGTATTGTGACGTATGCGGAAGTGACTTGTATCCGACGGCGAGAATAAAAGAGGTTTCCCGAAAGTCAACATAAGTATACTGTAGGGTTTTACTACAGCCTGCATAAGCGACTGAAATGACAGATTTTTGTCCCCGTTTTCCGTATACGTATTGGTATACTTAAACATAGACCTACATTTTGTGTATGTATATACGTAAACTTATAAGAGGCACACATGAATTTCATTAATTGTGTGGTAGTGATACATTTTGTAAAGAGGTGCTAGCCAAGCGCACCGGACAAATCCCTTTTCATGGTGATCAAGTAGAAAACAAAATCATGTTGGCCTCATCAATATCATCAAAACATCACGCTGTATGGTTACCAAATAAATTGGGCGAAGAAACGTAGTCCTCCCTCTCAACCAAATAAGTTGGGGACCATGTCAATAACAGTCATCCCCGTGATTCCACTCATAAAGACGCAGCTTGCTTCGCGGTATTAAAGGAAGAGGTTAGGCAAAAACCACTTATTATATGTGAAAGAGGAACCAACTCTAAGCATTCTGGTAAAATTTACATTTACTTCCGATGTGTAGTTTTCGTTACTGCACCAAAGGCGGTTCATACTTCCAAATTTCCACGCACTATAAAGCTGTTAGAACCACATATGGTCATCCCTTGCTCTGCTGCGCCAATCACGGACATAACTCCAGAGTTAAACAATCTTCAATTTTCATAGCTTTATATCGCTGTACTGTAGTATGAACCGGCCATTAGTGACCTAAAGCGAACTTGAAGCCAACAGGGGTTATGTCATCTCCTCACATTGACGAGCAATTCTTTGTTTTTTGTTTTTGTTTTTTTTTCTTTTCAATCTGTTGTTAGACCTTGAATTTAATATGGATATAAGCTTTCCATGAAAATTTGAAGGTTTAAAATTCCACGCCTCTCATGCATTCACTACACGATAACATGAGATTATGGAGAAGAAAACTGGGGTAAAGGTTAAAAAACAAAAGAATGCTCATTATGTGAGGTTATGATGTCACATGTGCTTGCTTCAAGTTCACTTTGGGCTGAGAGTGTGAACACTTCATTTACTTTTATATCGAGAACTACACATCAAATTTCAATGCAAATTTCACCAGAATGCCTACCCCTAGACCGGACGACTATCCCCGGACAATTGCCACTCAGACGATTTGTCCGGGACAACTTCCCCTACAATTCGCCCCGAAAGATTCCCATGACAACTTTCCTACCCTTTCGCCCCACCGTGAAATTTGAATTGACCAGTGGGTGGGAATTTTCCAGGAGCGAAATGTCCCAGAGGAGTTGTGGGGGGACTATCCAGGTGGAAATTGCCGGGGGATGTCCAGGAACCCTTCAACATATCGAAAATTGCGTGTGTGTATTATTCCACGCATATTGTGAACAAGTGTGGGCCTAAAGTGCACACCTATCTCAGATAAAGATAAACATACCTGAGACCGTCAAGTGGGTAGGCAATTGACCAAAGTTTTCATCAAATTATTAGGGGGTCCTGCCTTTCAGCCACCTCGTTATTTCTGCTCTTGGGAAGCAGAACACAGCATATATGAAATAAGTACCGAGTACAGCAAATGGTTATTCTCTGTATCAGAAAGGCCTAATCTTGCTTATCAACTATTTTGTGTCACCTTCAGCAAAAGTTTTGGGGAAACATGGTCCTCAATTACCCATGATCGACGCCTTAGCTTGGGAAGCAGATCCCAACGTGGTGTGAAAAGAAGTACCGAAAACTGTAGGAAAGATTAGTACTTCTCCTGTCTCAATTTATCTTGTTTCTTTTTCTTTTTTTGTCGATGTCCTCTGTAAGTAAGTCCTTAGATGCCATCTATTACACTTTTTTCAGCTATTGAAGTTTATTTACGGTCAATACTGCTAAGTTTAATTCACACAACAAATTTCAAACAAGCTGAATTGTTTTGTCGTCATCAGTGACACGGCCGCATGGCGGTGGGAGGAAATATTTCGGCAAGAGGGGGCAGAATTATTTCGGCAAGGGGGAGAGGGCAACAGGCTTAGCAGGGCGCCATTATAAGGCTTCTCCAAGAAAAAATGCCAAAAAGATTCCCAGATTACCAGTTCGGTAGATTCCCCTTTTGGGAGAACCTACTGTTCCCCTGATCGGGAGAAAAAGTGGTCATGGGAGCCGCCATTTTGTCTTTTTACCCCAAATACCATGCGTTCTTTGTGTTCATTGTCAGTGCCGAATGGGATTTGGAACCCCCTTGCAAAATTTCTCGGTCTAATGTTATAGAATTAAAATGTTTATTCGGTATGCGTATTTGTTTGTTACCGAAAGCACCGTCTTAATCGGTGGTTCAGTACGCCTGTTTTGAGAAAAATGCAAGTTTTGAGTGGTTTTCGTTCTCGCTAACCCTTGTCTTTATTAGGCTGGCAAGCCTACACAATGTGTTGCATAAGTTTCCCCCATTCGGGAGAATTTTGGTTTCCCCCAAACGGGAGAATCTCCAAGACTGATCACCGGAACTGGCACTTTCCGTGCCTTTCAAGCAGTATCTAAGATATCCTTCTGAAATTTTCATAATTCAAACAATTTAAATTTCGTCGTAGTAACATTTACTTTGGAACTTTCGGGAGGGAGTGGACAACTGTCCCTGCAGTCACCGCTAATGTAAGGCCATGCAACACCCCTCGCCAAATCGGCCGATTTTCTTAGGGATAATTTACCCCCCATGCAATATGGTAAGTACTGCATTAAACGGGAGATAAAGTATTTGCCATTCCAGCCTCTCTAAGATCCTGTGAGTGGTTCATGCACTCTAAATACACTTGGGTCAATTTGACCCCAAAATGGGTCAGGGGGAACCGACCAAATTATTGGGTAACAAATGACCCAAATAAGTCTTCATTTGACCCAAGTTGGATTCATATTTGACCCAAAATGTTGGTTCAGTTCCCTCGTAACCCAAGTGTTTTGGAGTGTATAGCTTCAACTTCAAACTCTTCCGAATCTCTCCCTTGCATTGTTCCATATTTACAACTTTAAAATATCAGAATCAGAATGTTCTTTCCACCAGAAAGTGAGATGGAGGCCACGGTGGTGTTTTTGTATGTCCGTCTGCATGTTTGCAGGCGGGTGAGTCTATCTTCACACAAGGGTATAAGCTTTAACTTAGTTTCGATGTGCTTTGAACATTCTCTTGAAATTTGCATTCAATTTCTCTCGGTGGTTCCCCGGATATAAGCGGACGAAATTATCACATTTTCAACGGTTACCTTGAGTTGGTTCATGAAATTCACCAAATTTTGCCAAACCTGTTAAGTTTTCTTCACACAATAATGACAAATATTCAAACTTAAACAATCCCCACATCTTGCATACAAATAAATGTTTCATAAGTGAGTAATACACAATTCAATTCGGTTTTCAAAAATTCGTGACCAGACACTTTTTCAAAGGATGCACACAACCGTCCAACCAGGATACCAAAAAAAAAAAAAAAAAAATCAAAATTTTAGCTTTATGCCTAACTATTGGATGTGAAACTTGACCAATTATGCTAATAATAATCATTGTCATGTGGTAGTACCCTTCAACACCGTCGTTAAATTATCGATATCAACTCAATATGCCCCTTTAAGTGAACTTGAAAGCAAGCACACGTGAGATCATACCCTCACTTTAATCCACATTAGTTTTTTTTTTGTCTTTAGAGCAGAGATTCTCAAACACGGCCAGGGCCCTGTCGGTGCTGCCCCTAAATTGAGGTTTACGTTTAAAAAACTCATATTGGACGAGAAAAAGTAGCCAAGTTGGACTAAGGCCAATAATCCATGTTTACGTATTTCCAATTACATTTTTTACATTTGTTAAATTATGTATTTTGAAATTATTGCCGGACTCCTTCCAAGTTCAGTTTGTTCTCCTCTTGTGGTGATAGGTTACAACGTAGCAGCCTGTATGGTATATTGCTTGTTCAGTTATATCTAGGAAATTGTACTTTGTCTTGTTTTGTACACTGTAGCATGTAGTTATGCAGGGGTGCATTGCTGAGTACGTGTTATTTATAGTGATAAAGCTTGTAACAAAAAATATATCTTTGAAATCTAGTTTTTCGGTGAGGTGATTGTAAACTTTAAAAATGTATCGTGTTGAAAGTGTGTTGATTTATTACTGACATTAAAATCTCTGCAGGTCATCTTTCAATATACTTGTAGAAACAAAATCAAATGTAATTGCTGAATGGCATCACCTAACAATGTTTTGTGAAGTTTTGTCTGCGTTCTCTCTTTCCACAGCTCTGTTAAATGAAAAAGAATAATTCATTCAACTTTAAGTTTCTTTCGACTTTTTGGAATACAGCCCTCTAACTCAGCCCTGTTTCTCTGTCAGAGAGCGCTTTAGGATAACTGTTAAGAATTTACTGGCCACAGGACAAGATAAGTGCGACCTGTCGTGACTTCATCCGTTTCCGGGGCAGTTTTCCGCCTCCTCAGGGGAAATTCCAGTTTTCGAAGGTGAGCCTCATTACGTACGATAAAGAAAGTACTGTAACCCTCCGAAAACGACCATCCGAACCTACGAATTTCTTAAGTTGACTCTTAAGGAGAGCATATTCTTCAAAAAAGCTTCGGGTTGTCCCCCACCCCGTCGAAGAGCTTGTCGTCTTACCGGAAAAGTCCTTTCACCAACCGTAATTGTAGACACAAATTTGTGTTTTTTAAGTGCTATTTCCTGAGATCTAGGGTGGGTCTGGAAAGCAAAATTTGCTGATCTCAGCCCCAGCCATAGTGTGGCTGAGGTCAGGTTGCTCCCGTAAGACGCTGTAAAGTGCAGATTGCCCTTCTAAGGAACCGCTCCCTATGAAAAATCGTACCTCTGAGACATTGAAACTGTTTGCCATAGATACAGCATCTTAAGTATGATTTCGTTCTCGAGTGTCCTCTCTCTAAGCCTGAGGTCCTCCCCTGCGGCCCTCGATCTCAACCTAAGTATTTGGCCCTCATCCTCAAAAAGTTTGAGAATCCCTGCTTTAGACTTTTTCTCCTTTAAACAATTTTCTCCTTCATAATCTCATGCTTCCGTCATGTGAATGCACGAGAAGCATGGGAACTTGGAAAATTTTACATTTCCCATGGGATAACCATGGAATGCTCTTATCCCTATCTATTCTAGGTTGAAAAAATAGATTGAAAAACAACTGAAGAACACAAAGCCTTGCTCGTCATTATGAGGCGATGATATTATTCCTGCTTGCTTTAACGTTACTCTATGTGCAAACAGCGTAACTTCATCGTTAATACCTCGAGAAACACAGATAGCATTTTTACAGTTTTTCCTTTTGAACTTCATTTCTCATTTCCTTAAATCTTACACTCTTATGTATTTTATAATACTTGTCATCCTTTTATTGTTTTCTGTGTGTTATGTTGTAATATTGAAGGCCTCGTGGAAGATAAGACACGTAAGGCTAAACGAGTCACCTTCGTGAAGTTTAATATTAATCATCATCATCGTCACCGTCACCCCCACCGCCACCGTCACCGTCATCTTCATCGCCATCGTCATCGTCATCGTCACCATCAACGTTTTGAGGACTCTGCCACAAGTTTGCTAAGACGCACTGCACCCTTACCCATATTAAACTCCTATTTTTCGTAAATTTCACTGACTGGCTTTCTGTAAAAGAGAACATTTAAGTTCAAGACCCTTCTGTTAATATTTACGTGTATCCATGGATTCGCTACCAGTTACTTTCAACATCTCGTCCAGAAACGCATTCCAGCTCGTTGTCTACATTCCAGCTCAAAGTCATTCATGACGAATTTGCCTCCCTGAAAAGGTATATGTTTCTTATCTCGAGGACACAATGGATAGGCAAAAATTCTTCCATGGAAGTTCATTTGGGGCTTTACCGTGAGGTTGGTAACACGATGTATCCCACTTGGAGAACAGAACGGTGGGGTGTGAAAAACAACTATTTTGTGCAGTCAATACAGCACGACTTAACCCTGATTCAGTGTTTACAAGACCATACGACATTTCAGTAATGCTCCTATCTCCTCTTGAGTATGTAAACCTAAAATGTTCAAATCTCATCAAATTTTTAAACTGACTTGCCTAAATACTCATCTTATTAACTTTTATTTACTTTTTACTTTCACTTTTTCTTTTCCTCTTTGAAAGGTAAAGTATATTTTCCATTTTGAAAGAAACGTAGTACCATTATCCTCATTAATCACATTCTTGATAACTGAAGACTAATTTTACATTTAGGTTTTTAACTTAATCCTTTTACAACACATCTCTCTCCATATGATTTTTTTTCAGTAACTAGTCTGCCTTAACCTGTCTATTTTTACGTGACATGAACTATTATAATTATGGATAAGCTTTACCCTGCACAGTATCATGGTAAAGTATGCAACAACGCCCAACTGGTTGGAAAATTTTAATTTAAAGTCGCAATGAATAATAAATGTTTGTTCCTGCAACAATTAAAGAATTTGTTCATAGATCAGATAACTCAACCTTCAAAACATATAAGATGACTTCTTTGCTAGCGATGTTTTATTTATTAGAAAGAATATCCAATAGCAAAATTTCAAGAATATCTTTATTGTAAAAAGACTGACATTTCCTTAACATTTCTTAATCAGTTAACTATTCCTAAAACCGCAAAACGAAAACTTGTACACATGACTTATGGTTACCTATAATTGTATATTTAACATTTACAAAGGCGTCACCAGAAATATTTAACAGGGGTCTTTCTCCCACAAAAGTAACAGTAACAAAGTTAAAAAGGAGATAAATGTTGGAAAATTAAAATGTAGGCATTTTTAGCAAACGATAATTGAAGGGAAATGGGGTTCCTTTATACCCCGCACAAACCCCTCCCCTTGTTGACGGGTATAGACGTTTGCTTCGTTTCAATCCGCATACAACTTCTTAGTTAGTGGCATTCCTGTACACTTTTTTGGGGAACGTTTCTACAACTCTAAATTATTCCAACACATCATACAGGAGAAGACAATTGCTTGCTATGTAAATCAAAAATACCTTTTTAATGAAATGCTAGTTGTCGTTTTATCGATTGCCTGGTTATCAAATTGTAATGTGCAGCGGTTTCTCGAAGCACTTGCTGTTCAAAACGTCTCAACCTTCATGAAGGCTTAATTTTAGCAGATTTTCAAGTGAGTCAGAAAGCACTTAAATCAGATGTGGCAATGGTTGTTGATGTGATTCTTCGCATTTTTCTACACAGAACGTGCTTTTAAAGAGTTTTCTTTCTGACTGATGGTGTTACAAGCACAGGGGGGCAGAGGAGGGGGTTTCAAAACTTAAACCTTGACGAGATATGTCCGAAAAGTATCGTCTGCTAGATACGAAGGAAGCGGAAACTCATGCGAAATCATGTTAAGGTACAGAAAAAGGGAAAAAAATAAAACACTTCAGTAGAAAAAGTATGCTCGTCACTTGACGTCGTCATACTTCCCTTCTTGCTGCACCTTCCTCTAATCCTTCTTCAGCCAAAACGTCATTATAGCCCTTGTAGTGGAAGATTTTTTTTTGCATTGAAACAGCTCATTGTATCCTGCGTAACGGCTCCCTTTGGCTCCTGTAACACCTGGCTACCTCCCCTCCAAGACTTTCTTGTGTTATTAATTAACAGAGTTTCTCACATATTACGACATAAGTTTATACAGCCTACATATATACATTCCAGTTTCTCCTCCCTGAGCTCCCCCTACAGGCCTACACACATCCGGGCGTCTGCGCACTTTTTCCTTCGTTTTCCTTCTTTTTTGCCTTTCCCTATTTTCGTTTTTTCTTCTTCCTTCCTTCTTCTCCCTTTCGTTTTCCTCTTTCTCTTTCCTCTTCTCCTCTCTCCTTCCCTCTTTTCCTTTACCTTAATTTTGCCAACTGGTGCAGAAGTTTGCCGACTGGGTCCGTGAATGGGGGATCACACCCCCACACCCCCTCTGACGATTTTCGAAAATTAAGTTTTGATTCGTTTTTAAATGAACCCAAAGGCTGTACATTTCTATAGGGAATCGGGTGAGGTGTTTTTGACTGAGTGATGGATCTCTTTTCATCATTTTTATCACAAATCTTTGGAAAACTATCACAATTTCGGACGCTCCGCGCTCTCTAACCTTTAAGTTCTATTTTTTAATACCATTCTAAATGTATTTGTTCAAAGGTACGTTTACGGGTTCTAAGTTCCTATGCAAATTTCCGGCGCGCTTCGGGCGCATTTGCCAGAGTTTGCACTCCCTCCCTGATGACCAGACGCGATTTTGTGGTAAGCTTGTATTATGGACAACATCTGAAGGACAATGTTCATGATTAAAGTTTATAACTCATTACACACGCTTATTCAAACGTCGTGAAGTGCATTTTCAGAGAAAAAGCATTATGAAACATTCAATTTATTAATCCTCTGTACCACTTCGTTATACTTTAACACCTCTCCGTCATTTTCCAGTAGAAGCTGTACATTTGGATTCTCGTTCAAAATGAGTGAAACTACTATTTTTGATGTGCTCTCCTAAAGTGTCATTTGGATGTCATTTAAAAGCATCATACTACCGTCTCTATTTTGTTATTACCCCAGCGCTTCCTGGAGGCCCTGTGCTATGCGTAAACTAGGCTAGGCTAGACAAGGCTAGGCATAAACTAGGCTAGGCTAGACTTAGTCGAAACGAACAAAACTTAACGGAACGAGTTGTATAGTCATAAAATAACGTTTAGTTGTCATGTTCAGCAACGCACCCGTCCTTAGTTTGTTTTCATTGGTCCTATTGTCAGTGGCGTGGATCCATCTAAAAAGATGGGGGGACTTTTCACCATTTGCGAATCGCCGTCCTGGGGGAGGGGTCTAAAAAAAGGAAATTAGAAGGTGTCTTTATGGCAAATGGTGCCATATTTGGGCGCGATTTAGCTTTTAAAATGTAGTGTCAATTCGTAATGTATGTTGTAATAGAGTTCATGACAGTTTTAGTTTTCATTATGTTGAAAAAGTGGGGGACTTTTTGGAGATGTCCCCCCTTCCAAAAAAGTGAGGGGGACGCGTCCCCCCCCCCCATGATCAACGCCCATGCCTATAGTTAGTATACGACCTTTGATACAAATTTCCGTTAGTTCACCTGGTACTTTTTCCAAAAGTCCCTCTGGCCAAGAGCCGAAGGGCGAAACCAAACGTTACTTCCGACTTAAGGAGTTCTGTTCTCCAAAAGAGCTATGTCCCCCTAAAGACAGCAAAACTTAAGTGGCCAACCTTCAGACCTCTCTACATCTTGGGTCTGTAATGCGTGGATCCATTCTCAAATGGCTGAAAAGAACAGATACTACACATGAGCCTAGCCAAAAGGCCGAGAAGCGATGCTTGCCACTTTCAAATGTAGTATAACGTGGAAGTTTATGATGCTCATATGCAAGTCAATGAACTAGGAAGATTTTCAAAAGTTAGAGAAAGAAAACTTTGGAGGAACGCTTTTGAAATAAAAATTTTCTAGTAACCACATACCGAACACTTTTCCTTTGTTGAGAACTTTTTCTCTCTTAAGGACGGCTCGTGATGCTTACTGCTCCTGGATCCTACTACTATCCAAAAGAATCCTTGCACAATCACAAGTGTAAACTTTCCAATCAAAACTTACACATCATGTTACAAAAGAGATCAGTTTCTGTCAAAGATATTACATGGATGTGACATCATAATCTATTTCTTTACGTCAAAAACAATTTTTCTAATAAGCGTCATCACGGACACAAGTAGTTCAAAGCGCATTTACGTTCTAAGCGGAAAATTTTTTGTGGGCACATTTTGAAAGCTATTGTGATGCTTTATAATTACGTTGGTCACATCGTATGGCTGAAACGTCACCACACATACGTCATGGCTGTCAATTCACTTTCTGAAATCCCTCAAGATACGCAAGAAGGTAAGATTCAGTAATAATGGCAACAGCATTATGACCTTGTGGACATACGATAGCGACCACGACTTTTCAAGGACTTAAACGACGTTGCCTTATGACACTCGAAAGGATGAGAGCTTTCTTAGTGAATGTCAGCCACGACGAACATTATTTATTGTTTAACTTATAGTTTTATTTTAAAGACTTTTATGTTGAAGGCTATCTAATTGTTGCGTAAAACAAAAATTGGCGTAATCTGTGCACGGACGGAAGGAAAGCGTGAACACTGATTAAGCATTAATACCTTTTGTATATTCAAGACACTATTCTATGAAAAATCAATGTTTTTGGCCATTAGCTCTTTTTCGTATTCTCCACATTACGAATGGGTAGACCTTTTACTGAAAGTGAAATGGGTAAACGAAAGGCAAACTTCTTATATGTAACGCCGAAGTTCATTTCATTAAAAGGTAACAAATGTATCCAAACAGTAAAATATCTCTCTTCTAAGTTTACACCTAGCCCTCTTCAATTTAAAAGGGAACACCTATCTAGTGAACCTCCTGAACAAAGCCATAATGGCCCGTACTGAGAAATTGCTCAAGACGATGTCCAAACACGACTATGGGTGACCTGTTTGCTATATTGAGTAAATGCATATATGTCATCATTTACCAATCAGAGTGATGTTAATGTTTCAGTTTATGTCAATTAAAGCGTAGTCCCTCAATGCAGCCACCCAAATTTCATTACCGCAGTGTACCCGGGTATGCTACTTCATAAATGGCTCGTTTTAAATCATGTGACATTTGTTGTTACGAAATTATTTAACTCATGCAGAAAAACTCCTTATTTTATCTTAAATATTCAATGTTCTTGGAAAGATCATTTAAGTTGCTTGAAAGTAAAATAAGACATCTGAAAGATTTTGCTGATGTTTCAAAATAAATGTGGGGCTAGGGCATATTCCCTTTAACTTTAGAAAAACTGTACCATAGTGGAAAGGACTAGAGATGCAGCCATGCACTGATTGCTTCAGTTAATGATTTTGTTCAAAAATGGCTATAAGACAATATTTTCAGTCCTAACCCCGCCTCCATTTTTCCATTTCATCACCGCTTATAACATAACTATTTCACGACGATCAACAACAGAGTTTTAAATAAGATATCCCTTTTCCTCTTTCAGTCCAGGGACCGCGGAACCAGTGTTGAAGTGTGGGGGGGGGGGGCTAATCATCAAAGCGGGCCAATGTGTTCAAAAATAAAAGCCTATCATCCCAATGCCCACGATAGAAAAAGTGCTGGGGCTAAAACCCCCGTAGTCCCACTAGCTTAGCTAGGGGAGGGCAAGGGGGGCAAGTTGCCCAAGGCGCCACTTCTAGGGGGGCGCCAAATCGAGATCACTTAAAATGTTGGAACTACCATTTGCCATGAGCATGATATTGATCATATAGCAATTTTATATTTTAATAAAATAATATTTACGATATTGCTAGTGTGTCCCCTTTTAATATGCGGTAATTAGGCCTTGAAAGTGCCATTTCCGGCCATCTGGGAAGCATTTTGGGCCAAAATTTTCTTGCGTCCCGCGCCTAACCCATGCATGGTGGCGCGGAGCGCTGAGAGTCTGTCTGTGGGCTTCTTGACAAATTCCTGGCTACGCCTTTGTCAACACTGTGAGACGTGGCATCTAAACTCTTTCTGGGAGTAAAATATATCCCATGAAAAACTTGGTCCCCTAAAAAATTTTGCCCCCTGAATTTTTTCTGCCGACGCCCATGAACATTTGTTCTATTTAAGATCTTTAGTTGTGTAAGTATTCATAAGATTACCCCCCGGAAGATGGGGGTAGAGGCGCCAATTTCGTTTCTTGTCCCAGGCGCCACAAACCCTAGCTACTCCACTGCGTAGCCCCCCCCCCCCGCGGTCCATGCAGTCTATTCACTTGTCCTGACGGGTTTTAAAGAATTTGATCCATTTATTTTCGAGGTGTAAATAACAGCCATGATTCATTAGAAGTAGACAAATGGTAAACGGTGATGCATTAGAGATAATTTAACCATTTTTATCCTAAATAATCATTAACCATAATAATCATTAGAAGAAAACTTAACCGTTTTAGCTTCTTAGATTTTGCTTAACGGGAAATACATTCTTAAATGTTCCATCTAGTGTGGAAAAGACGACAGGTTTGAACACAGAAGATTTTGATGACGAAATTAATTTACAATAGCTTAAAATAAATACAACCATTATAACGAGTAGTCCTGTCATTCAACAATATATCTTCCCAACCCTTCCTTTAACAATTTGTCTGCAGGCCATGCACTCTTATGTTTCAAATGCAATCCCAGTACCTACAATATCACGAGTTTAGGGGGTATGACAAAGTTTGTCTAACTGGATCAATTGTGTAGAAGCCAATGTAGTTTACTCATCTGGTAGTGCAACACAAAGCACTCACGCATAGGCGTATTAGGAGACTTGGGGCTTAAGCCCGTCCCCAGTAAAAATGTATAGGAGACACAAGTATACTTCTGCCTCCATTTTCAAGGACGAAAACCCGTAATTTTTGTCCACTCTGTGGAATTTATATTCTTGACAAATACACAAAAATGTAGCATCAAATTGCGCCTAATGATCCTTGAAAATTCAAAAGTTTTCCAGCGGGAAGGGATTTCGCCTTCCCCCTAGGCCCCTTGTCAGGATGACGGTCTCAAAGGTTCAGCCCCAAAACAGCTTCCTACGCCTATGCACTCACGCACACACATACGTACCGATGCACATAATTCATTTCTCGGGTAATAAAGACTTTGCTCCGGCCAAACGGCTCAGCCCCCTTTGTAAATAATGTCCCGTATACGCCTATGAGTATATGAACTGACGAGTTGGGAAAATAATTTCACGCAATGCATCATGGGATATGTCAACGGTCAAGTGAACCACTTACCTCGGAAAAAAGTTGTCACGGTACAGCTGACCTTGTGTCCCCACCGGAAGTACTGAATTCCACAACTGGCTTATCGACGTCTGACTCAAACTAAACACACTCTAAAAGGCAATTCTTAGTTGTGGGATTACGTTTATTTTAGGTCATGGGCTTTCAGTTATTATTTGAAATATCGACAAAGTGATTCTTAGACTGAAGCATTTTCATTTACCTGCTTAAGCTTCCATGTTCAGCATAAAGGGTATACAATTTGGTATTTTTCGGGTATAAGGATTTTTTTGTGGCCTACAACACCTTCATGGGTTAGAGTTAAGAGTTAGATGCGGTTTTACGGCTCACTTTCTAACCAAGTCGGGCCGGCCACGGCCTTTTTCCAGTTGTGGCTCACTGGCTTGTTTTCCCTACTCCATTGCTTATGCTGTGCACCAAGCACAATGGTAGTAGTTCCATTTGGGACAGTTCAGTATACCAGTTCGAAAAGGTACAGCATGCCAGCAGGTGTATTTCTGCATCACACCGTTTATTAATTGTCACCAGACGGCAAGGGCGTAGGAAGCGGGGGGCTGGGGAGAACTTAGCCCCCAGTCAAAAATGTGGGGGGCTGAAGTATGCTTCCGCCCCCAAGATCCAAGGGCAAAAACCCCTTATTTGTCTCTTCTGTAAGATATGTCAAAAATTTGTAGTAATTTTTCTTAAAGTTTGTCCAAAATGTTGCACCAAATTGCATCTGAGGACCCTCAAATACCCCTAAATTTCCAAAAGGGCAGGGGGCACCCCCTCCCCCAGGACGGCGATCCGAAACAAGGTTCAGCCCCCCCCCCCCAGTCTCGAAAAGCTTCCTACGCCATGCCAGACCGTTTACTACATGTTCTCCAAGTTGTCTTGTCACATGCCCGAAAATTATTGTAGAGTCCTAGTCAATGTTCATGGCTTAATTAACCTGTTGTATGGCAATGGTAACAATACGTCAAACATTTGAAAAGACAATCTATGACGTTTTCCGGACCGGCAGCATCCCTCAAGTGAAGTGATCTTTACAAGTCACATGTAGAAAAACAAACCCACCCATCTATTTGCCAATGACATCCGCTCTTATTGACTCGCTTATTTTTGACGCCACGCTCTGACGTAGTTGAAAGTTAAACCGTTTGTGTAATGAGTTAAATGCTTTGAAGTCATTCGACAGCAACAACTTAACTAACCAGCTTATGAAAATAGGAACAGGCGCGTAAGGAGTTAACCATGAAATTTTCTAGACGATACTTTCATGAGTTCGCTCTGAATATTTACAAAATTGTGAGCATTAAAGCAAAGTATTTAAACTACTTCTAATGGATATCGCAGGCGCAATAGACAGACCACAGAAATATGATAATTCGACCATTTTCTAATGAAGTTTATGGATTCGAGGGGCAACTTCTTACACAGGGATCCAGAGGGAGAAGCTCTCAAAAGCTTTTGTTTTCTGCTGAACACCATACCGACCAAGTTCGAGTAAGTGACACTTTCAGAAGGCAAGGGCGTAGCCAGGATTTAAAAAGTTGTAGGCACAAAAATGTGAAATATATGTATGTACAGTGCAGCCCTGTTTTGAAGAACACTCATCTAAGAGTAAGTCACCTAATTTAGCCATATTCCTGCTACGTTCATTTCAATAATTTTTCCTGTCTAGACTCTTAAACTCGTCCAGCAAGCTTATGGATTTGAATTATGGGTGTTTAAAAAAACATACTTGGGCAAAAATTGTAGGCCAGGTCCTACAGTGCTACCTACTGGCTACGCCCCTGGAGGGCACATAGAATGTGTCTTCATAAGCCTCGTTGTTACAGAATTTTATCATGGGGGGGGGGGGGTAGTTAGTTGAGTGGAAGTAATCCAACGGTTCCGAAGGCGCCGTGGGAAGGCGGTGAATTCTCTGGGTAGTGAATCACTTCACCATTTACAAAAAACCCCATTGAATTCGCTCTATACAGGCCTCGAAATTGCAACTTGACTGTTTTGTAAAATGTTTCTGTACTAATGGCCAGTAAATCGGATCATGGAGCTACTACTTGGACCCGGACAGTGAAAGGGGGTTTGGGGTTAGGGAAGTAAATGCTGGTATAGGCTACGAGTTGCATTGAAATACTATTACTGAAGCTTTTTAGACAGCTTCAGTAGTATTGCTTACCTTTCTCTCAGTCTGTGTTCTTTTACAAGGTCTCTCTGCTGGTGTTTATTTCTCTTCTTTGCCTTTTCTTTCACAACGTTTCTTTTATACAGTCCATTAGACTTTTCAGCACTTTTTTTCACACATGCATCCGAGAAAGAAACTTGTAGAGAAAATCATCTCAATAGGTAGAATTATGACGTATCCAGTTCCTTTTGTAAACACACATGAGAGGTCTGTACAAGGTTTAAGAAGTCTGTAGGTTTAAATGTTTCCGTCACAGAAATTCGTTGAACTGCGTTGTACGATCGGTGTTGGATTCCTTGTAATTTTTTGGCGCTTGTAACAGCATAAGCGTACGAGACGGGGACAAGGGGGCATGTGCCCTTCCAATTCTAACAAAAACAGTGGATCCATCCAAATGAGGCAGCCAAGAAAATAAATTATGCCCTTTTGCAACCGACACAGCGATATCAAAATTGGGGCAACTTGGTCCAAAATTCTAAATTCGGGCAAAAATTATCCCTGCCCCCCCCAGAAGTATTGACCCCCGTACGCCTATGGGTAACAGTAGGAGTTGCCGATGGGTTCGATTCCCAGGTCGAATCATACCAAAGACTTTAAAAATGGAACCTACTGCCGTTGTGCGTGATGCTCCACATAAGCAATGGAGTAAGGGAAAACAAGCCAGTGAGCCACAACTTGAAAAAGGCCGTGGCCGGCTCGACTTGAACCAATTGGTTGGAAACTGGGACGTTAAACCTCATCTACCTAACTAATTAACCGATGATGGAGCATTGAAAAAATAGTCTCTCTCAAGCTGACGTGTTTCTAAAACAACAGTGCACGATGGATGAGCGCGAAGCGCGCAGAAAAATATTTTTGTAGTCATTTAAGCTATTAAGTAATGTTTTACTTTTTCATACTATTAAAAAGTTATCAATTTGATAACCCCCAAAAAATGGTAATGCAGAGGGCAATATTTTGTGTTATATATATATATGTAATATTGGATGGTTTCTTATTTTTCGTTTCTCCCTCCTTTTTCTCCTCTCTTCTCGCCCTTTTTCTTTCTCTCTACATTTTTTCTCTCCCTTTCTCCCCTTTTTCTAGTTTTGCTCATTTTTCAATGGAGGGCTATGGCCTGCTGGTCCCCTGGATACGCCACTGGACACATGGGATATTCATTCAGTGGCCCCTCCAGGTTTTGGTGATGGGGGAAACGACAGAACACCTCGTAATTCCACCTTAGTTATCCCCCAAAGTCTGGTAAATTGAACCTTTTGAATGAGCCCCTGCGATTGTATACAGCAGCATAGGGGTAGGAGGCGGGTGGCCGGCTGGGGAGCTGCAGCCCCCAACCAAAATTTTTTGTAAAAATTCGAGCAATATACTGAGAATTTTTTGGGCACCTACTGAAAGAAAAATAATGCAATGATGTAGCTTAAGGTAATCAACTTTTTAAAATACTTCCTGGTAAAGAGTTCTGATTTGAATTACACCAGCACCTATATATTCGGTATTAATTCACCAGTGTGCTTTTAATGGTTAAACTTATATTATGATTATCAGTGATGTATTTAGGGGCATGCCCCCCTCAATGATGCCGGTTTTTTTTTTTTTTTTTTTGTAACAAAAATAAGCAAATTTCTTAACACAAATTTTACTTTAAAGGTAGCATATGTGGCGCCAGATTGTATGTAAGGACCCCTAATTTTTCAAAAATTTTCAAAAAACATAATGTATGCCTCCACCCCCGTGAGAGAAATCCTGGCTACGCTATTGAAGAAGGTCATTATTATTATAACCACAACCCCAACAAATATAACCAATATGGAAGGGTAGTAACACGGCAAATGATTGTATGTAATTAGCATACAGTGTGATAACCCATGCCTATATATGATATGTACATTAACATGTTGAACATGTGTGGAACGAGCGGAAATTTTTGGTTATATTTTTCGGGCAAGTCGTTACGGGGCTCCAAAATCAACTTGGCTCCTTGGCGCCCAACTTGGCGCCCATGTATAATCGTGCTCTAAGGGCGCCTTATGCGTTTCTTTTGTTTCTCATGTTCCTTCGATTGTATAAAATGCGGACTTTGTTTGCAAAGCGTAGTTGGCACAATGCTGCTGATGTATCGTTTTTTTCTTGCAACAGTAGAACGGTTTTGTGTACTTTTTACTTTTATATAAATGCGAATTCACGAATAGTTCAAAAAAAAAAACTGTACCGGAGCTTGATATATCCCCTGGCAAAGGCTTCATCCGAAGGTGGTGGGGAAAACTTCTTTCGAGTAGCAAGTGGACATCTTTTTATTAACTTTAATCACATACAAGCAGTTCAAATGTACATCTTTGCCTTGTGGCCTTCATGCGGACGGTTAATATCAGTTGCATAACGGGGGTCAGTGCTACCGGGTTTAGCACCTTTCCCATGCTGTTTTGCACATACAGTTACTTTCGGCATTCATTGCTGGTGAGGCTTCTGAAAATGTGATTTTTCTGATGAGTGTAAGACCCTCAGAACGGATAGGATATACAGCCCTTTCATCAAATTTTCCGGGGAGGCACCCTGAGCCCCCTCCCCTACAATATAAATTTGGTGCACGAGGGCTTTTTCCAAGCCAGCGGATCCGATCATGAGGATGACAGGTAATTTTGTGAAGGGGTTAGCTTGGGGACTCAAAATTTACCAACAAAACCACAGATAGCCTATACTGATAGGGAAGAGCATGTCCCTCGTAGGGAAGAATGGTACTCCGTCTTGGGTTTTTTTAACTTCTTCCGGTAGCCATAGCGGGTATACGATAAATTGTAATCCGGACAACGAACAGTCCCCCACGGTTAACCAGTTTTGCTCTCAAGGAAGGCAAATTCTTTAATACAAACCCAACATGCGCGCTTACCGGGCTACACAGTCATTTGTTCTTTTACTTTCATTCCATTCAGCTGATTAGAATGCAAGCCCCCTCCCCGTCTGTTAGCTTAACTTATCTTAAATACAGCATTCCGTAAAGGTCTGCAATTTCATCTCCATCTGCACTGATATCCTCTTCGTACGGTCCAGTGCCCAACTCGGGAGGTTTGACGGTTGACCATAAAGTTGGGAAAGTGAGGTGAATACGGCACAATGCATGTATTCGTCAACAGGTATCAGTGCCTCCATATGTGCAATTCTGTTTCGCATATACTACCCCAAATTTTGGTGAGCTCCGCGGTAGCTATACTAATACTATATAAGCAAATTAGTCAAAACAACACCAATTATTCATAGGAGACATCGTTTACTAATACTAGTCAAAGTGATATTTCATTGACCAATTATGAATGCCTTGACTAATTTATTTTAGTAATGAAAAGCAATTTTATAGGTCTAAGTTTTCTTAAAACACTAAGACAAACAGTTAAAATATGCTAAGACATGGAATGATATTGTAGAAGTTTAGCTGATCAATAGCTGAAGGGGTAAAGGGGCATATGTGTATAGAGTGAAGCAGATGGAACTTTCTGGCTTCAAGACCCATCATGTTGGAATTTCAGCTCCTACACTCCTAGTTACCAGGCCAGCATGTACGTCCCTGTACATGGGCGCACGAGGGGGGGGGGTGAGGGCTGATTCCCCCATTCAGGCAAAATATGTACTATTTTCCCGCAAAGTCATGTGTTATTTTTCCGGCAAACTCTCTTAAGATTTCGGGCAAAAGTGCTCAGCTTCCCTCCCCTTTGAAAGTGGTCCCGTAGCCTTACGTCCCTGTGGACGAATAATTAATTTCTTACTACATCAAATACGTTATTACGTAAAGCAGCAGCGTGTGCGGTGAAGATTGCGTCAACGCTTTATCAACAGAGAACAACGTTCTATTATATCATTCGATAACAGTGAAAGTCGGTTCCTCAAAAATGATGTGGGCGAGAAAGTAATTTCGTAAACAGTAAATTAACCATTCGGTAATCCAAAATGTACAGGTTTTACATAATTACTTTGATAAAACTGGCTAGGTATTTTGCTCATGAGTGTAGAATAGGCATTTCCATGTACTCTAAGGCTAGAAATAACAACAGAGAACACAGTACTGTTATGTAATGTATGTCGCCTTGAATTATGAACAAACAGGGCCTGATTACGTTTTTTGTCAGGTTTAAAGGCCTCTGATAAAAAAAAAAAACTTTCAGTAAAAGTTCTCACAAAACTTGAAAATATGTATGCCCCATGACTTTTAATTGTAATGCTATTTCTCATGTATAGCAAGGAAAAGGTCCTCTTTTCCCATGGCCGCACGGACCGGGGGGCTGGAGACGGCTGCCCCCCCCCCCCAAATGTCAGAAACCTGACTAAGTCGGGCAGATATTTTGTCACAGTCCGGCGGAAAATTGGGCAGTTACATTAGGGTCTGGAGTCGGGCAAAAATCACCACCCTCCCGGAGAAAAACAGTCCCGTACGTCCATGTGATCTTTTCCCCTTCTCTTATTGGACCTGTAAAACCTCTATAGTACGAGATCAGTAAAATGTAGCATTTTTATATCTTTTGCTAAATATGGGCTCTGTTTATGAAAAGAAGACTCTTAAGCGGTAAAACATGCAACTAAATTTTATGTGAGCTACACGACCCGCATTTGACCTTACGTTAGTGGAGGGTTATCCACACTAGGCAGACTAGGCGGAAAAATACAAATAGGTATGGGCAGTAAACTCAGCCTTGGGGTTAGGGTAGGTAAAGAATCCTTTGGTGCTCACAGTGCATTTTTTTGCGTTCTTTAGTTGTATTGTTTTACTAGCCAAAAAATACGTTTTAGGGTAAAGCTCAACCTTGTGAAATTACGTCATGGTTAAAGTAATTGCTGCAAGCTTTCCACACGGTTTTAGTAGTTTTTTGTTATTTTTTCCTCGATGGGTTCCCGTTTTCGGCTTCACGTGGATATACAAAGTTTGCGATTTTTCAGCTTATTCGAGTACAACTTGCAGGCCTTCTTGTCTCAGATATACCCCATATAAGAGACTATCAGGTCAAATAAGGAGACGGGAACTTGCCATTGTTTTGGCGTCAACGGGTAGCCACAGGAAGGGGCATTTAGAGGCAATGGCTCAAATTTTGATTAAACCCCTATTGTTCATTTGTTTGGTTCTAGTAACGGACCAATTCTGACAGAGGTGGGATTTGATGTGTGAAAGTGAAGTGTAAACCCGGGTATAATTGCTGAAGAAGCCAAAGGAGCCGCTGGAGCGACAAGAGCTCCCTTGACAACGTAGGGTCCAGGGGCCCGCCTTACGGCCCTTTCGGGGTCCATGGGGGGAAAGCCCTTGGAAGCTTTGAGGTGTTTTCATAATTTACAATTCTGACTATTAATAGCATTCGGCCTTCTCTGAATAACAGGTAAACCTTGTGATGAAGTGGGCTTGTTGGTGGGAAAATGAAAATGGAAGATTCACACCTGGCTATGGAGCACTCCATACGTTCTACAAGAACTAACAACAAGAAACTCTTTTAAGCGTGGGTTCACGCATACGAAGCGCACGGAAAAAATAGTTACTAAAGACATTTTAATGCTCTGCCTTCCTTTTAAAATAGCAAAATTATCTATAGCAAAACTTATGTGGGACTCCTACTTTTCAGCCACCCACACTTTCTTACATTTTTTATTACTTTTTCGAAGACTTAAGAAAAAGTTCCTCTCAGTTTTATTTCTGTGAAAAATATAAATTATTTTCGAAAACATAGGACACAGTAATTTTCCAAGGACAATCAAGGTTCTAAGGTTAGGAATACTTTCCATATTCATTGAAATGTTCTTATGGGCAGTTCATACATAGGCTTTACGATATGCGTCCCTAGAAAAATGTCAGGCAAGCAATTTTCAAAAGAGGTTGTATCCTCGCAAGGAGTGAGGGCGAAAGCCTTGAACTGGGAACGCGGAAGGCACAAAGTCAGAGGCTGGGACACAGCGTCCTCCCGAAGAATTATTCTTTAACTTGATGACCTTTGAGGTCATTCTGTACCATTTCCAGAGAAAATCCTGAGTTTGGTCATCCATGAGTACTTTGAAATGATCACGAAATATTTTTACCGATGATGATGGCAAATTTAAAAAGGTAACCAGCCGTCGGTCAAGGCAACGGATTGCGAGGGTTTGGAAACTATAATTCCACTCAAGTTATCCAACAGAGACTTACAACAAGACCGTTGCATTTAAATTGTCGAAAGGTAGTAATGAGGCACCCATATGTGTTGGGCACGCGCGAAGCGCAACGAAAATATTTTTATTCAGTATTTCGATTCTTATGAACTGTTTGGTTTTAGAATTGTGTATGCAAGGACCATGCGGTAGGCTATATGTAATGATATACAGCTAGCATTGTTAGTGACGCACATTTCAGCGTTTCAGCTAGGTCACAAAAGTGAGCTATGGTGGGGAGCTGCCATCCATGCTTTGAAAGAAATTTAAATTAGGGTATTAAAATTTTCCAAAACAATCGCCCCTTGACTTCTCAGATTTTGAACTATACACCATAGTCATAATTAAGTTGTCATAAAGAGTGCGCTCGAAGCGCCCCGAAAAAAATTTCCGAGAGACTTCATTTTACATAGCCAAAGTTTTCCATTATGTTAACAATTGTCAAATATCTCCATAATATCTCAGGTTTTTCAATATTTTATAATGATATTTCCTAAGGTTTGAAAAAACTGGGTAGGAGACAAGTGTTCCCATATCCCCGTAATTCCGCCTATAACTTTAACTTACAGATCCATGCAAATGCCAACCCCAGGGCCCAAATAAAGTGTTTTGCTCAAAAATTAAGCTGTTTATGGGCCCGAAATACAACACTGGCCCCCACTACAACACTCTCACCGGCTTTGATCCAGTTTTTACAATCCTAACGTACACACACATAGTGTGTCACTTAACATACACACACATAGCCTACATACACACACAGTCTGATATACAAACATTGGATCCCCTCCTTACAGCCTTATCAAACTATTTTGCTTGTGCACGACTATGTATAGCTGTAAGATAAAGAACTCGTTTATCGTTTGCCTATACGCCGCAGTCTTTACAGAGTTATAAGTCGTTTGATGTCACGTGAAATTTTGCCTCGTGTTGCAAGCACTTAAAAAGATGTAAATAACTGCAGAGGTAAGATTTAAAAGCTTTTTTATAGGCATCGAATTACTGATGAGAACAGGTCTAGGGGTGGTTAGTCGCTTTAAATATAGATGAGTTTGGTATAAGGAATGAGAGTTAAGCTAGAGTGGTTTCTAATAAACAGGCTCAATCATCAAACTTTGAATTTAATCCTTTGAAAAAGCTGTTTGAAAATTAAAGTAAGAACGGAAAAGATGAAGGTGAAAGTTCAAGACACGATGATGAGAAGTTTTAGCATCGTGCCTGCTCTCTTTTTGTAACGAATGATGGATACAATGACACACCATCCTGAAACTACACTAGCCGAGATAACTGTTCTTCCACGTTTCGAAAATCACTATTGGACTATAGCATTTTCACAGAGTTGTGCGGTCCATAATCGAAAATAGATAGGGATGGGGGCTGAAAGGAAAGGAAAGGAAAGGGAAAATTCCCCTGCCCTTTGGAAAACCTTTTGAGTATTTGAGGGCCACATTTCAAGTAGTTTTATATATATTAAAAAAATTTGATAGTTTAGTTAAAAATTTTCAGGGATAAATTTTGTCGAGCTGACAACTAAGGAGTTTTGGTCCTAGAAATGGGGTAGTTGAGGGAGGGCTGGAGATAGGAGGAAGAATACTTTAGTCATCACATTTTAACTGAGGACTTCAGCCTCTCCCGCTCTTCTAACGCTTATGCATCATTCAACTATAGCTATGAGGACATGGGAGTAATTGATTACAACAAGGAAACAGACTGAACAGCTTAATGTGCAGCTTCTTCCTACCGTGAAGAAAACTTGCAGCTGCAATCTTATTGCAACTAGGTCCATATTTGACCTGACATCTGGAAAATTTCATTTCATCTAACTAATCAGCTGATGTAAGACATATCTTTTGCAGCGATCCTTGTATTTTTGACCCAAGTAAATTTTAATGATCTCTTTTCAGAAATAACAGGTCTTTTTGAAAATGTAACATCAAGGTTACAAGCAGGGAGGAAAATTTGGGAAGATGAAATTAAGTGATGCAAGCAGCATATTCAGTCAAGTACGTATTTTTGGGTGGACATTGTTTTGACCAGGGAATTTTACTTTTATCATGTTAGCATATTTGAAGAAAGAACGAAATTGAAAACTGGAACGAGCATATTTCCAATAAAACTTTGACATAGACAGTGACCCTTAAGAAAAGGTGTAAAATAAAAACAAACGTCTTAATTATTGTGATCAACTTCCTAAATTACCCACTCATACAACTCACTGTTCTTTACCATTCCTAAGAAAAAAATTGAGGAAGATGATCTCCACACTGACATAATATCCAGACCTATGCTGAAATAACATTTTTGTGAGATTAAAATTGGTTAGTGTCAAACGCCAGTAACGATTAGTACTTACTGTAAAAAGAGACGTCTTAATTTTTTAACACATTATGGCGTTTAAAAATTAGATAACGAGCAACAAAATGAATAAGCACAGTTAATGACTGAACGAATATTAACACATGATAAAGATAATGACGTCAATTAAAGTGTACTCCGCAAACACGTTTATATGTTTTATATATATATATGTTAATTTTTCTTTATTAAGAACAACTTGATGCTTACAGTAATCATGAAATGAACGCATAAACGTGTTTACGAGATGGCGTTAAAGTGGCGTCAATGTGTTAAAGTTGGCGTTTTAGAAGTTTAATTTGCTTATGTATTTTATTGCTTTTTCGGTTACATAAACGCCAAGACGCGTTTTTTATCTGTTACAAAAACAGTTTTAATCATTTTTAACAGTGAAACGCCTTGTCGACCCGGTTATCCTTATTAGAAGTTTTTTATTCTAAAAACTGTTAAGCAAGCTTCCTTTGACAAAGGTATACAAGGTTACTGTTAGGTATATAATGTTACTGTTAGGTATATAATGTTACTGTTCAGGTTGGTCCAAGAAGTGCCTAAGTTGGATAAAGATTGGGTTCAATTTCTTGACTAACCAGCTGTGTTTTATACCCAACAGTTTACCAGGTAACATACGTGTCCAACAGGGGCGTAGAAAGCGAGTGGACTGGGTGGGCAATGCCCAGGAGCACCAAGGGTTCAGGGGCCCCCAACTTTGGAGGTTTTGGCCCCTGCTATGATGCATTATCATATTATGCAGGGTTTGCTTTTAAGTTTTAACACATTTTTTATATGACTTTATTGTATCGAGTTACAAAAGCGTCAGTATACAACAGGAAAAAGTATCTCATATAGTACCCATACGTTGTGTATTTGTTAATTTGTAAAAATGTTCGTGGATGGCCAGACACGGCTTATGGAATTGAAACTGTGGATATCATTAGTTTTGGGACCCCATATTGCTCCTTGTCCATGGGCCCCAGAGGGTCTTGGGGTCCAAAGATTTTGAGTATTCATGTGACTTAGCCGAGTTTCGATTTTTGAGCCTAGAAGTAGTCCTCAGTGAAGGTATGTATATAAACGGTCAGCGAGTCCTTACTATACCACACATCTGCCAATTGAACACTGACGGTTGGTATTTATTGTCTTCTTATAGCAAATTTAGGACCTAACATCTTAATTTACCACTTAACTTTTCCTTCCCAAATCTTATAGGAGTAGGCTGTTGCAGTTATTCTTTAATTACCGAAAATCTCTGAAATGGAATCATTAACTCTCTAAATAAATATTTATTAGGCTTGCAGATTCTTTTTGCTTATAGTACCATTGCCACGTTTATTGAAATCCTTGTAAAAGAATGTCACCTTCTTCTCGATGGAACCGCTCTGCCTTCAGTATTTTTATAATATTACTGTATTATACCTGATGAACTAGCACTTTTAAGTTAGAACTGAAATTTTACTAACGGTACCTCTTAAAAGTAAAACCTTTCCATTAGAATTACAACAAGGAAAAGGAGAATGCGATTTGAATCCATCGCTAAGACAAATACAGGGCATATATATATATATATATATATATATATATATATATATATATATATATATATATAATTGAAGTGAAGAAGACCAACAGGCCGCTTGACATTTTGAAGCACATTTCAATACTTTGTGCTCAGCGTAAGCAATGGAGAACGGAAAACTAGCCAGTGAACCACAACTGAAAAAAAACTGTGGCCGGCCCGACTTAAACCAATTGGTTAGAAACTGAGCCGTAAAACCTCATCTAACTCTTACTCTATTGCAAATACAATATTCCTATGAGCAAAATGTCACCCGGCCTGTTGGCCTTCTTTGCTTAAGTTGTATTTACTGTGTGGAGCATACGTGAATCCCATAACCTTCATATATATATGTATCAGATTATGTATCTTTTACTATAGACTCATACAATTATAATTATCTTCGTCTCATCGGCAATCCTTAAGAGACCACTGACTGACGTCACATTTTACATGCGCAACTCTAGTAGGGCAAATAATGGATATTGACTTTAAGTGTGTTGTCCAAATAAGCACTGTCATAAAAGGCAAACATGAGAAATCATACAGAAGACATCACACCATACATCCGTGATCTACATTATCATTACTATTATTGACAAATGACCACGGCGCTGTAGCAATGCATTTGCAAAACGTACAAGAAATCATAAATTTGTGCAAAAGTTGCTAAACCATTACCTTGAAATTTACATTATGGACATATTATGATAACATGCGATGTACAATTTGTGAGTACAGAAAATAATTTACTCTTTTATACAGTAATTTTAACACCTTAAAACCTAACACGTTAAAATTGTGCAATACGTTACTAAGAGCTAAAAAGATTTGTTTTAGAAATCACCAAGGTTTTGTTTCATACAATATTGGACGCGGATTTTTTTGAGTATCGAGTAGACCTAAAAAACATATTATTTCATAAATGATCGTCCACTTCAGAATTTCTCAAGACGTAAACGTAAAAACCGTAAGAGAGTTCGAGGTACTACAAATAATGCTTGCAATTTCATTAGAAAAAATATGGAACAAAAGGCACACAATATATAACAAAGTTGCGTAGCTCCCGGAACGACATTTTAAAATGCCACGTTGAAGTAGTCTTCAAAAGCAAATCAAACTAAACAAAATGCAACTTAAAGTTTGAAGCACCATTTCGTCTGTAAGTAGTCATTTCATAATTAGAAAAGAAAAGCACTTCATTGAATGGTGTTAAATAAAGCAAGTAATGGGGAAGATGTTCCACATACTCAGTCATAAATGTCGTTGATGACACATCCAGTTATTCACAACATGAAATTTCCTGAATCAGACGTTTTGGAATAGGAAGCGATCGGCAATGTTCTATGCAGGTATTTAATTGAACGTGTTCACACATGTCGTAAGGTTGAGCCTAGACTTAAACTTTTGGGTTACAAGAGTACTTAATAAAAAGTTATAATGTTTACGGAATATGTACGGAAGAAATATGACAACCTCCAACAACTATTGAGTACATAGTAGGAATTGTGTATTTACAGATACACGTGATAAGATAGGAGTAATCGAATCTCATAAGATCTACAAACCTTCAAGTAACTTATGAATATTTCCATCCATATCATTAGCCTATGAATTCAATGTCAAATTACTTTGTTGACATGGAGGTGAGAGCAGGACTACACGTGGTTGTCAAAACAACTACATCTTACTATCAGAGGTGTTACAAATCCTGGACTACCCATTCCAAATGGCAGAGAATTTCTAGAAACTTTTTATTAGTAACTTCGGGAGGGCCCTAAAAGCCAGCTTATATGCTAACTTCTTTTAATTAGGGGTTTCAAAAATGTGATACCTTGGGGTTGTGGAAAGTAGCTTTTGAAAAGCATCCCAATTAGCCGTTATACTTTTGCACTTCGAACACTGGTAGTTAATGCAATTGAAACGTCTTTGCTAGGTTTGTAAGCAGGTGCCTTACACGAAACCGAGGAAGAACTACAGGATCGGAGTTCATTAGTAAAATTTATGATCTACATGAGCAAGGCAGGGACAACGGCTGTACCAACCAGGGAGGTGATATTAGACGGTAATCCATCCAAAACTTTTATTGTGGCATTTTTTGTTGTTGCTTTAAGACTTTTGACCAAAATGCCAGTATGTCCGGACAATTTACACCTCGCTTTTAGCGAGGTGATCGTCAAATCCCCCATGCACGCATGAAAACTGTTGTTATACTGTAAGTGACACTCGAGAGAACTGTTTCGTGTGGGTAAGTTGGAATGATAATGCTAATTTTGATATTCTGAAAACGGTGTTTAGGAATGAAAAATATTATTAGTATTATTAAATATCTCTAATGTAACTTTTTATTTGTAAAACACTTAGAGCTGATTGTCTTTAGAAGAAGTGCTGTACAAGAAGAACTTGAAAATATAAAACACATTTCTCCAACACTCTCATTCACATTTATGGATTCGAAAAAATGTGTCACATTCCTAAACGTACGCTGTTAAATAGAATTTAAAGGAATACTGAACGTACAGTTCTCTAAGCATGTTTGAAGTTTAAACGTGTTTCACACAGACGAAAAAGTGTTCTCTTTCTGAACACGTTTTTGGCAGTATAGTTACACGTTTTGGTACCATGATTTTCTACAAGTTGACCAATATGGGTACTGTAGATAGTTCTCAGTGACGTCACATCGTCACATGCCGGGGTTGCCCTGAGACATGGCTGAAATAATACACGTGAAAAGCTCCTATGACGTCACGTGAGAACTATCTATAGTTTCTCCCGTGACCATGTGGGGTCACCGGCATTCATAGTCATCTTCCCTGCATTTGGAAGATTGTTTGTCAAACGGCCATTAGGCTACAAAAGTTTATCCTGGATACCCCACCCCGTTGCAGTGCAACCCCCTAAACGATGGTGTGTTGTTCCGTTTTTTGTTTTAAAAAATCTTCAATCAGAAATATATTGAGCAAGACGTGAGACGGCCAATACCAAAATACATTCCATAGGCCCTTTTCTAAATAGCAATTACAAAGGATTGTGGGATAGAGTTTTGGCACGCTTCTTTTTTGTCAGTGGCATTTTTCTGTGACAAAAACGATGCACAACAAAATTCAGTCCCACAATCCCGTGCAATAGCTTTTCGGAAAGGGCTTATTACAGAGTCTTGATAGACGTTTTGCATTGATGTCATCACCTTCATGATATCAGCCACCTTAGAGGACAATGCACTACTGCGTGTACATAAGTGTGTACGTGCGTGTTCTCTCAGGAGGCACACTTCGGTTTATTTGAACATTTGATGTCATATGCATAAGGTATGCGGCATCAAACCACCTCGGAACATGAGATAATTATTTTGATACAGACCTGCTTAATTGGAATATCTCGATTAAGACCCTATATATTGGCCCTAGTTTAGACTTTTTAAGTTTTCTTACCTTTTCATTCACCTGGGTTTAACTCACTCTGAGACCTACTTTGATGCTTTGTAACATTTAGATTGGAATACATCCGTGACAAACGGCTTATGTCATCTGTTTGGATGGAACTTCGACGATCAAGTCTAGAAAACCTTGGTTTATTTTCTGACGTTGATTCAAATGAGCAACCTATATCCGGTATTGGAAGGTCTGGATTGGTTTTTAAAGGTGGTAAAAAACCTGGACGTTTCTGAGATAATTCGTCGTCAAGAAGAAATGGCAAGGAACCTCTGCGAATTGGTTTGTTTCTATAAATGCCGTTTGCAAAAAGCTTCCCTGGAAGCAAGGCATCAACAGAATTACTTGTTTTGACCTCGTTTAAAGAGGAACCAGAATCCCAGCTCTCATCTCCTGTCTCTTCCTCATCCTCCTCTTGTAATTTGTGGTCCGGCAAATCACCAGGACAGCTCCTGGCCGGTGATGCCACTTTGGAATTCTCTAAGAGGTATCCTGGTACCCTGATGGCGTGGACTGTTTGACTTTTTCTCAAAGGAGGAGGCATACCAGGTAACGATCGACGGCGTCGTCCTCCAACAAGCGCTTTCGAATTTGGAGGTCGGGGTTCTGGTGAGTTGTTTAAAGACCTATTACGAAGTGATGACGCAGAGGCCATTGACTGGCAGGAGGAACAGAGTGAAGAACTGCTACCATCGTCCAGTCTCCCCAAAGAAGTGTCTAGGAGGAAATTATCCGAACTCTGCCTTCTTTTGAGAGGCCTGCGAGAACGTGGAGAGAATGGTTGCTTTTGATTTCGAGCTTCACTTGGACATGTGATGTGAAGAACAGTTTCACCGTTTTCTTCCAATTCGGGTTCTTCAGAGAGGACAGCGGGGTAAGTTTTAAAGTCGATGTGACCAAGACTCTCGCGTCGACGTAATTTGTACAGAGGAGGAGGTATACAGGAACTTGGCAACTGCAAAGTTTGTTTATACTCGACAAATTCAGATACATCTTCCAAAGATGTCTCTTTTGGTTGGTTATCAATAGCACTTGTCGGTAAGCGATATTCGATATCTCGTGGAGCCAAGCATTTGAAGATTGGTGGTGACTTAACAAGAGGAGGTGGCACATCCAAGTACTGGCGAGTCTCCCTTTTAGCGTCCGTGTTTTCTTTTGTTGTGATGATAATGACTTCTTTACCTAATGCCTTACATTCATCTACCAATAAAGCTAGCACATCTGCATTACCAGCGTTCACTGCATGTACCAACGCAGAAGAACCAGAGCGATCCACTTTGCGAGGATCGGCCTTGCTAAGTAGCAATATTTTTACAATTTCAGGACCAGCCTTTTCACTAACTGCGTAAATAAGAGCTGTTTTGCCATGTCTGTCAATGTCATTAACATTGGCTCCATTTTCAAGTAGAAGCTGAATGAGTCTTACTTGGATGTCCTTCTCATCATCAGGGGGTTTCAACATACATGCGACCATGAGCGCAGATCTTCCTTCTCCGTCTTTGGTATTTATGTCTGCTCCTCCTTCGACGAGCAGTTTTGTTAATTTAAGCCTAGCTTTTGCAACTGCTTTTATCAATGCTGTGCTGTCAGCTCCCAGAACTGCTTCAAGCTTTCTAGTAGTCATAATCTGTTTATGATTTGCAGTTAGCCCTTTATCAATTAACATGTTGGAATTAAACAATGATCTAAAGTGACGAAGTGAGTAATATGTTTCTCCTTACGCAGGTGGAGGCACTTTAGTTCCCTTACCAGTTCAAAACAAATCTGATCAAAAATGAGCAGATTTTCACAGATGTTGTTTACTGTTTGAAAGCACTCTGTCGCTGTAATATCCAAGAGTAGCCTGAGACGAAATATCATGACACATCTGCGACTACTTATTGTAAAACGTTTCACCGCTATAGTGTTTTGCCTAGAAGTATTTCATGACAAAATGAATGATGTTACCTTCATGTCCGTCTTCCGCAAAGAAACGTGTGTTTTACAAAACTTGCGCTTTTGTGACGTATCCCACTTCATCACTTTCCCGAAATACCGTATATTCTTACTGGTATTCTGTCGAGACGCTCTATCGGTCCAAGCTGGCAAGAACTATGTTCATGCAGCTTTAGAAATTTAGTCAACTTCCTAATTGCTTTCCTTCAAACGATTCCAGTTTCAGAATAAACGAACTTTAACAAGGAAAATGACTAACTTCTTTCTGACGCTTTTACTCCGAGAAACCTTGAACCAAATTTTCAGTGCATCACTTCCAGTGATAATGTTAGAAAGAAAGGAAAAACTCCTGTACTAAGTGAGAAATAGATTTGAAAAGCCCAGCAACGAAAAAATCGCGACTGTGCAAACTCTAGATCTTCTTCCAGCAGAAGGATGAAGACACTGGCCTCATTCATCTTCGTCAGTCTATTTTGTAGCACATGTCCCTACATTACTGTTTGCGTTTGCGCACGTGCGATCACTTCTGAATCCAAACAAGCCAGTAATTAAAGACAGTTCTGTACCAGGCATGATCATAACACGTTAACGATTCGTTAGTGAAATATCAACGTTGTCAGTAAAATCTCCTCTTTAGTAATGAGAGGTTGCTTTTAAAGAAGAGTCGTTTAAAATGACTTAATATCAAGTCATAGTTTGGTGAACCGCGACTGAATGAGGCTTTTTATACTACATCGAGACTTGTCGTTAAGATTTCATCTAAGGTATTTGTCGGATGTGATTATTTAAGCACTACTTCTCAACAGAAGCCATTAGCATGACTGCCGTTATGATTTCATTGTATTTAACCTATTACTTTCTCTTACCTTTCCGTTTTCGTAGGGAGTTCAAAGAACAGTGGGCTATGAGTATGTCCTATAGTACAGAGTAAATCTTAAATAGTATAAGTAATCTTAGTTGAGAAATTAGTGGAACTGTGACTGATGTCAAATATTTTTTACTCTTTTTATTAACAGTAAGACAGTACTATCTTTTCTGAAGGGGGTGGGGGGGTGGAGGTGAACCATTTTTGCCAGAGAAATACCTTCATTACCAGAAAGAATTGCCAGATTTTTTTTACACAAATGTGCCCGAGAAATGGGTTTTGTCAAAATTCCAGGAGCTTCAGCCACCCGACCACCAGTCACGCACGCCTGTGGGTAAGTGGATGTGATCATAGTTAAAACAGTCTGCGTAAGCTTTGCCGTAAGTTGCTCAGGTTATAACTTTTTGGACGAAAAATATGTAAAATTCATACACAATTTACGATGTGGTCCTTAAAACATACTTCAACATTTCAACAGCCGAATCAATAGAGAAGATGGGAGTCATGATGAAGCACCTTGTCGTAGATGTACCACTGCTCTAGGACGATTGTAAGGCACTACGGGATGTCATACATGGGTAAACGTTTCATAGTATTTTCTGAACTTCTTTTTTACAGTTTTCGATTCATGGAACCGTAAATCAGCAGTTCACGTTGATCTGTTCACGGTTTACCTATTTCCATTTCACCACTGGCGGAGCTAGGGCATTCTTTCAGAGGGGGCGAAAATGACCTGCAGGGGCTCCTTGTAGTAGGTGAATACCCAATGCTTTAATACGATCTAAGACTTGGCTTCCTAATAGTTTTTTCCCAGGGGCTCCCTACCTAGATGGAAACTGTTTCCCCCTTCCTTCATCCCAGGTACTTATATTAAGAGCACCGTGTTTCCTTTCTAAACCCCTTTTCTTGCAAATAGTGAAAGGCGAACATTATAATGCACTTGATGTTCCTGTTATTTGGTTACCTGTCAGGCGCAGATCCATTGTGAAGATTAAACCTGCTACAGCCAAAGACAAGAATCTCGTAGAGGGGCTCTGGTGGTCCTACCCTGGAAAAATTTTGGAACTTAAACACCGTTAAGTGAATTTCTCGCACCCTTAAATCAAGATAAAAACGTAAAGAACCATAATTTTTCATGTGATTGTACATCATTATACGACAGCTTTGCAATAGCGAGTAATTAAGATCACAAATCCCTTTAAATAGCTAAGATGGAAGGGGTGCCGGGACATCTAGAGCAAGAGTCTCCAAACTTTTTTGCTTGGTGGCCCAAACTTTCTACTCAGGAATTTTGATGGCCCTCAAATTGACAAGTCGATGAGAGGCTGGTAATTATTTTTTCGCTCCCGAATCCTTTTTGCGACCCTCAAAAGGGTCGCGACCCCTAGTTTGCCGAACCCTGATCTAGAGTACCTTTGCCAAAAAAATTGAAAGTAACCTCCTGTTAGATGTGATTTCCTGGTATTTGGATATCAAGAAACTGTGGTAAGGCACATTGCTATGACATTTTTAATTCATAAATACTAATGTGTCAGGTGAAGTCATTCACATCGGGATACCAATTTTATCATATTTTAACCAGCTGACCAGTTGGGTCTTTTCAAATGTTAAGTTGGGGATAGAGTTTTAGGGGATTATTTTGGAATCTACGTAGGCTGTTTAGTATGTTGGCAATCATCTAACAGTAAACACTTTTGCGTCCTTCTCAACATCTTTCTTCAGCAATTTTTGCTGCCGCGAAGGCGAATCGACCGTCACTCCTTAAGCAAAGTCCTTTTATACTGGTGTTGCGTTGGCATGTATCATGTAAACAATTTTTGGCGAAATCTTAGAAAATGGGCCTTCTCACTGTGGTGCAGACAATGGCCGCTGTTTGAGCATTTAAGTTGCCTAGGTCTAAAAATACCACGATTAAATCAAAACATTGTCAGTTTTCTCGCAGCAGCAAAGTTCGGTAAAATCCTGAAAAGGGCGCCGGCAGGAGATCTGAGTCGGGGGGGGGGGGTCGCCCCTTACTTTATGGAAGCTCAACTACTACGCTTCACTTAGGTGCAATCTGTGCACATAACAAGGTATTTGGTTCTCTAAAACTGTTAAGGGAAAATATTTGAGAGGGAAGTTGTGAAATAATTAACGTTTTCAAATCATTCCTTCAGTCAGACTGCCCCGATTTAGATGCTAGTGTCTTTTAGATCACGTCTGAAGGTCACTTATTCGGAACCTAAAACCTGTGTATTATGTAACTATTCAAGAGTAGCAAAATACAGTAGTATGGATAATCCCCTTCCCAGGGTCAGATTTCATGTAGCCTACCTCAAGAGCCTGTGATGTTGCCTCAGGCTGTAAAAGTTGCGATGGGGTTGGAAAGATTTTATACCCAACTTAAGCAATAGAAGATTGGGGTCTGAAAAAAGTTTTTTGCAGTCAAAACTGTAAGTATCATGTCGGTGCAAATCGCCATGTAGGAATTCAAGAAATCCCTGAGGTGCCAGAGTCAAACATACAGGGCCATCGAAAGGCTTTCAAGATTGAAGATGGAGGATGACAAACTTTTGCTCCTGGATTTTAAGCATTTTTCAAATTTAATTTTTGTCCGTTCTATGGCACTGCTAATGATAATTCTTTGAAAAACCCTGTAACCCGGAAAATTACTAGGGGATGTACACTAGCCCACGTCCCCTTCTCCCGCTGAGAGGGCTTCGTCGAAAGTTCAACAGTAGGAAACGTGGAGGAAAGAAAAAATGAACCAGAAAGCAAAGTGCATTGAAGTTTTGATGATTTCATTGCAGAGGACTTCTGGATGTTCACAAGAAAGTAGATCTGAGGTGTTGAATCGCCATTTTAATCTTCATTTGCAGTGACGCTTGGTAAAAATGTCATTCTACTGTGTTAGTACCAGAGATTTTTCACAAATATACACAGGGATTCTACATTGACGTCGAACACGTAACTACTTAATGTGTAGCCATCTAAAGTACTTACCAAAACTGTCATTTTGCTTTTACTGAAGCCAAAACATCATGCACTAGATTTTTATGAATGTCTTATCGTTATGAAATGACTAGATAGGAACTGTTAAATTTCCAAGGTCATTCATGCAATTAAATGTTAAAAGAAAACAGAAGTAGATGATTACGTAGTAATCTTTCTGTATGACATCATGTATTCTTGCACAATACGCGAGGTTCAGCGTTACTTATTACACTTCCAGGGTCATGGAATTATTCCGGTACCTCAATGTTTGAAAGTTACTTAAACGACGCAAATAGCTAAATAATACAACTATGCACAGTGCGTGACTTATGATTGCGTTCTTAGCCACTATAAAGTATGACCTGAGGCGATTGCACATGCTAATTAACAAATCTGAACTACTTTTTAAGCAAAGGTCTAAATCAAAAGGTTTTAATTACTCAATCGTGGCTACATGCTTCTAACACAACTTTTCAGTTCAACTTGGACGACCATGAGACAAGCAAAATTTGGACCATAATGGAAGATTCGTGTCCTGTAACCCCAGAATAAATTGATCCTGTACCTACTTCAGTTAGCGACGGTATTAACAAAATGGAAAACTTCAAAAGATAGAACTTGATTAATTATATCTCGTAATTTGAGTCAACGTTAATGTCTTTCTCTCCATGTTTACGCTCATTGCAATCATGGGACTTCAAAAAGATGCATTCTCTTTAGAATGTTTTTTCTGTAGCTTATACAAAGTGTAATAGGTGCTGAGTATATTTGTGTCCATTAAAAGAACTAGTAAGATTTTTCAAAAATCTGTATTTTTAGGGATTCATTTAGTTCAAGATGATTTAAATATGATATAAGCATAAGTTCTCATACCGTCCCGGTGGTAACGAATTTCTCTCAGTAACACACGAAATTCTATCAATAGCCTATGTCTCTTTTCGAAACAGCCATTTTAATGGAAAAAGTACTTGTTTTGTATGTCATTTTTTTTTATAAACCTAGTCAAAAGCAATTTTCCGCCTGCGCTTTTATTCAAAGGAAATGATTGTATTCCTTAAACCGAGGGCGCCCGACAACATCGGTCCTCAAAATTTTTTATATGAATGATAGTTCGCTGCTTATGTGCCATTACTGTCTACAACTTTTTAGGGGGCGCCATTTGTTTAAAAAGTCGTTTCCGTTACGACTAAGTGTTAGGCACCTAGTATTGTACAAAAGACGTTGAACAAAATGATTCCTTTCACCTGATATGTAAATACTTTTCCCGTCAAATTTCTAAAGTAAGCATCCACTGAAGTTTTAAATCTTATTATGTCAAAAATTTTGGTCTGTAGTGAAGTTACGCACTATGCTACTGTTCGCTGTCGCAAATAGTGATGTCACGAAGAGTCGCCGGCTCGTTGTTATACCTTTGTCTCATGTTAGCCAGAGCTGAGGTACCTCTTAGCTACCATTTCTTATTTTGGCCTATGGTGCAAAACAGCGGTGATAACAGTCTGCCTTAATACCTTCATGAAAGTTGGAACGCTTGTTCTGAGGGAGACGTCAATTTTCTTTGAATATTGAAAATAACGGCAATGGTTGGTTCTTGTTAGGTCTGTATCCAAGCCACTTAACCCGACTGAGAGGCAATTTTGATTCTAATGACCACATTTTGGGCCAATTCCGGTTGGGTGGAGCGTTTGACAATGTGGCATACCATACACATGGTTTTTACACTATTTACATTGTCAGTGCTACGAGTCAATCGATAGTCTAGCATACCCAGTAATTAAGTTGACTTCGTACATGATAATCCATATATATCGCAGTGCACCGATATTAATGGAATCTTAGGTAACATCCATCATGTTATGTTATTTTATGTAGACTAGAATGAAATCGTCTCCAAGTCCTAGCCAGGATGCATATTTTATATATATATATATATATGTATGTATATATATATATATGTATATATATATATGTATATATGTATATATGTATATATATATATATATATATATATATATATATACACACATACATACATACATATATATATACACATACATACATATATATACATACATATATATATATATATACATACGTATATATGTGAATATATATATTTGTATATATATAACTATATATATATAATAAAGAAAGGAATGCAATAAAGAGCATAACTGGTTGATTTAAGGAAAAGATACAACATGTATTTCGAAATTTTCGGTCCCTTCGTCAGCGAGATCTTAAGACAAAATGAGTACAATTATTGCACAAAAAGCTGTATGTAATAACAAACAAAAGAAAGGATTAAATTGTTTGCTGGTACGTCGGTCTACAGTCATTCCCGTAATTTGATGATGAATTTGAAACAACTCAGACCAATGCAACATGAAGAAACCATAAAAACATCTTCAAATAGATGTTTTTACGGAGCCTAACACTTTCCTCAATTTTTCAAGTTTCACACCTCAAAATGCCGCACCTAAGTGTATTCCGAACTACTTGAGTAAAGTTCAAACTTTATAAAGAATGATAGCGCAGGGTGTACTGCTTTGCTCACCTAATGCAGAAGCTCGTAGCCATGTTGGTAGGCCTAGCATGAACCTATCGTGCTGAAAGTCTTCGTACACGACGTTAGTGTAGGTTGCTTTGCTTTCGCCACTTTGGACACTCCTCTGGCTACCCCACTGCATGGCCTTCGGGCCTGCAGCTGGTTCCCCCCTGTTACCAACAAAACAAAATCGATCGATAGTTTGCTGAAATACATTGAGTGTATGTGTGCAATCTTCCACGCGATTTAAAGTAATGGAAACCAAAGACTTGAAAACTTGAAGAGATAATTTACTCTGTAGATCCTTTTCCTTATAGGGTTTACAAAGGATTGTGGAATAGTAATTTGGTATGCGTTGTTTTTGGCCACAGTGCAAGCCATTGACAAAAACTACGGACACCAAAACTTTCTCCCAAAATCTTTTGTAGTCGTTGGAAAAGGGTTTATGGGATTGGTGAAACGATCATTAGAAACTAATGAAAAACTCATATTGTAGTGACAGAGTGATGGTTTTTACACATTTCCGTAATAAATAATAAAATCTCATGAGTCAATCGTCATTCACCTTTCTGTGAATTGTCAGCTACCTATCCGCTATTTTGTTATAGATTTTATACTGACTAAACAGCTGCGTCAGAAAAAAACAACAATAGACAATAAACGAAGTTGTGTTGTAGAGAAAAGCCTAGGGTAGATCTAGTTATTCTGACTTTTAGTCGTGTAAACTCACCATCTGTTGTGTTAAATGACCTTCCATTTTGATAATTTAGATTTAGAAAGAAAATTTGTTTTGTCGAATTGTGCATTTATAGAACTTGGAAAGATCGATAATATTCAGTAGTTCTCACGTTTTTTAAAGGAAGCCATTTTTTACATAATAAAAGCACTTAATATGAAATCTATACGCAAAGCGATACCACTAGTTTCACTTAAAACCACTTTATTTTCAGCCTGCTTTCAAAACCTTCTTAGAATTCCCACTTTCGTGTATGGTTTTTTTTCCCTACCAATTCAATGTAGAGCATAACTTGTAGTCCACAACAAAGAAGATGAGATTTAAAAAAAACCTTGAAAAAACAGCTTCAACGGTCGAAAGAGGTACCATGAATGGTTTGTGTGACAACAATTGTGCCTTAGAAAACTCATATAATTCATTTTATACAATGTTTACAACGATTTGGTGAAAGCAGGGCAAAACTATATTTCCACAATGAATTTCAAACTAAATTTGGTCTATTTCGTGGCCTCCTGGACCCTTGTAGCACTTTTTAACAGATAGGCCACATGCGCTTACCAGTCAAAACGTCCCTTTACCAAAACGTCAACGTACCAAAATGTCCCCGCTATTGGTCAAAACGTCCCCGGAATGAATCGTTGGTAGTTGTGTGATATTTTTGTAACTATTTGGCCAGTTTCTTGTAATGGTTTTGTTCGAAGTCTACTTTTCTGTTTCTCCAAGGGAAACGAAGTTCAATCACAAGTTACAGCAGGGACTTTTTGATTCCTTGCCGTAGGCAGGCAAAGAATCTATGCGATGGTGATGTCGTGTGTGTGTGTGTGTATGGGTGTGTATGTGACGCCGAGCTTGTAAACACGATATCTCAAGATAGCAATGACCGACACTTTTCATATTTAGTATATAGATTCATCATGTTGAGAGAAAGAACCTTATTGTTGTTGGTGGAGGTCAAAGGTCATTTGAGGTCACCAGAGGTCAAAACCCGAAAACTTTGTAAATGCGATATCTCAAGTTAGCAATGACCGACACTTTTCATATTTGGTATACAGATTTGTCATGTCAAGAAAAAGAACCCTATTGTTTTTGGTCATTTGAGGTAACCGGAAGTTAAACTGCGAAAACCCTGTGAACGGGTTGTAAACACGATATCTTAACAAAGCAATGACCGACACTTTTCATATTTGGTTATAGATTGTTCATGTTAAGAGAAAGAACCCTATTGTTTTAGGGTGAAGGTCAAAGGTCATATGAGGTCACCAGCAGTCAAACACCAAAAACCTTGTTAACATGATATCTCAAGGTAGCAATGACCCACACTTTTAATATGTGGTATATAGATTTGTCATGTCAAGAGAAAGAATCCCATTGTTTTTGGTTCAGGTCAAAGGTCATCTGAGGTCATAGGAGATTAAACTGTGAAAACCTCGTAAACGGCTTGTAAACACGATATCTCCAGATAGCAATGACCGACACTTTTCATATTTGGTATATAGATTGATCATGTTAAGAAAAAGACCTCTATTGTTTTTTGTGAAGGTCAAAGTTCATTTGAGGTCACCGGAGGTAAAAAGCCGAAAAGGCCTGTAATCACGATATCTCAAAGTAGGAATGACCGACACCTTTCATATTTGGTGTATAGATTCATCATGGTGAGAGAAAGAACCCTGTTGTTTTTGGTGAAGTTTAAAGGTCATTTGAGGTCACCGGAGGTAAAAAGCCGAAAAGCTCGTTATCATATCTCAAGATAAGAATTACCGACACTTTTCATATTTGGCATATATATATTTATCATATTGAGAGGAAGAACCCTGTTGTTTTTGGTAGAGGTCAAAGGTCATTTCAGGTCACCAGAGGTCAAAGACTGAAAACCTTGAAATTGCGATATGTCAAGATAGGAATGGCAGATATTGATTTATAATGAAAGGTCATCTGAGGTCACCAGAGGTTAAACTGCGAAAACCTTGTAAAATGACTTGTAATCACGATATCTCAAGATAGCAATGACAGACTTTTCATATTTGGTATATAAATTTGCCATGTTGAGAGGAAGTACTCTATCGATTTTGGTGGAGGTCATCTGGAGTTACCAGAGGCCAAAAAGCAAAATTTTCCAAGAATTCCCAAGATTGTCATCCGGGGTCACTGTAGGTCACAAAGCAAAGTTTCCGAAGAAGTCCCAAGATCATCATATGGGGTCACCAGAGGTCACAAAGCAAAATTTCCCAAGAATTCCCAAGAATGTTATCCGGGGTTATCAGAGGTCAAAGAGCAAAATTTCCCAAGAATTCCCAAGATCGTCATCTGAGGTCACCAAGGGTCAAAAAGCAAAATTTCCCAAGAATTCCCAACATGGTCATTTTGAGTCACCAGAGGTCAAAAAGCAAAGTTTCCCAAGAATTTTCAAGATTCAAGATCCATTGGAGTTGAATTCCTTTCAAGACACTTTCCTTTTTCTTTTTTGTTATATTTGGTGGGGTTCAAAGTTCTGTGAGGTCAGCAAAGGTCAAATTGTTAAAATACCATAATATGATGTATTCAAGAAAGATAAATTTGAGGGATAAACCTCAGTGCAACAAAGCATCCCCATTCGGCAAGGAATCACTAAGCCTTTTGGCTTCTGGTTATGGAATGTTACGTGTTGTATATTATAGTGAGAAAGTACAGTAAGTACAGGTTAGCTACTGTTATAGCTTCGATAAAAACTTTTCTTCGTGTCGTGGTATTTCTGTTCTGAAATCCAAAATGCTGTCACTAATTTCCTAATTCCTGTGACAAGTCCATCAAAACTGAACTTTCCTTATACTAAAAGAGGTTATTCCTAAATCCCTTTTCCTTCACGTTTCCTAAGTTGCAATTTGATGCTTGTTTTAAGTATACCTATCATTCATATTAGGGGAGGTTTTTGTATTACATACATAATACCACGAGGACGTTTTGGTAGCTAAAAAGTTGGGACGTTTTGGTAAAGGGACGTTTTGACTGGATACCCTACAAGCTACCGGTACCTGTTTCAAGAAAGCTCACAATTAGACATTTGAAATTGCTTTTGCATTTGTATGTAATGATCGTTGAGATTTTGAGCTAGGAGAGGTTTTCTAATAGTCTCATTCATGTTTACAAATTCAATTCATTTCAGTTTCAATTTATTGACATTTGTTTCAGTCCTTTTAATCAAAACACCGTGTACAATTCCATTAAATGTAAGTAGAGTGGGGACATTCAGACAAAGAAAAACTGATCATGGGAATGAGTTATCCCTAAAAAAGGACGAAAAGTACACAACTACTTAGAAGAAAGTAAAAGATTAGCAAATTAGGAAAAAGATATAGAATTACCAACAAAACAATGACACTGAAATGGAAATTAAAACATTATCATGCCTTAGTTCACATTCAGATTTGCATTATGTAATCTTTAGGAGATTATTTGAAGGTAAGTTTCAGGTAAGTTATTCCAAGTTTTGGATCCTAGAAAACAGATGGTGAGAGGCATGTAAAACACAAAATGGAATAGTGGAATAGTGGTGGAATGGTCGTGGTCGCAAGATAAAGTAAATAGATTTTTGGAGATAGGTGGTAGGTTTGAACTCGTGAAGGTGTCTACCTTCATCCAAGATGGCGGCTAAGGATCATCTGGTGCTATGCCTCTGGTCGTAAAAGGTCGGACTGGATCGTCCAATAACAACGATGTAACAATGAAGCTGAACTCGATTCTTAGATTATTTCCTACGCTTAATCAGATTGTGCGTTTATAAATGCGGTAGTTCATTTGTACATGACAAGATAGCGGTCATAATCCGGAATAACCACCAGTGTCCGGCTTGGTTGTAACTCAGACAATAATCTTGAATGAGTTGTAAATTTAAAAAGAAAGAAATCTGTATTTGAGAGCCTTGAACTATGCTCAATCTGATTTTGAGTTTGTACAATTTGTATGTTACTCCTGTAGCTATTTTTTACATTGAAACATAAGTAATAGGCCATTACCCAACGTGAATATATGGCTGAGAGCACAGGCTACGGTCTACTTGTTCGATTCAGATTGCATCACGTATAGTAGCAACATCACTCAGGAGTAAAATCTACTTTTCTCTGAAGAATACACGACTATGACTGCCATGAATGTTATTTGTGAGCGGTCTGTATGAGGAAGGGTTTAAGGAAACTTGGGACAATGTTTGGTAACATTAATATTTCACATTAAATGAGATATTTGACCCAGCATTAGTCCCCAATTGAAAATTTTTTAGACTCACAAATTTTAATTTATGTCAAAAGTCACGCTAAGTATCAAGAACATGCATTTGGTAGCATTTCTGAGGTGTTCAACTATTGGAAGGTTTGTTTTTCATTGAATAATTATGAGCAATAAGCTTATTTTACGAATGTTAGATAAACACCCATTCAAATGATTTAAAAAATAATATAGAAATTAAAAATCTATTCCAAACGCAGAGCGAAGATATAAAATTTTCATGCAAATCCTACGGCAGTACTAGTGGCTTAAACTATGTGATAGCTGAATGGTCAATTTGTGAAGGTTTCTCTAAATCACTAAATCAACGTAGCAAAGCTGCAGCTGCCTCAGGTAAAGTGCAGCCGCAGCAGATCTTTATTTTCTATATGTTACAATAACAGGATAAAATTAACCCCTCTATTGTAATGTTTATAGCAACAAAACATAGTTACAGCCTCCTCCCCCCCCCCCCCCAGGTTAGCCGAGGTAGATGTAGCCTAAGGTTTTCTTATGGTCCCTAAAGACTACAGACCCCATCGCTGTCAGCAATTTCACCCATTCTTGATCTACCCTGAAGAAGGGTTAATAGGTTCCAGGCTTTTTTTACTTAAGCTGTTTCAAGGAAATTACTTTCAATCCCTTATGTTGGCTTAGGAGACTTAGTAGCTACATGTAAACTAAGGTGTCAAGTATTCCTTTGTGCGTCCATGTCCGGTACAACCCATCAACAGAAGGTAACCAGTGAAATAAGAAGCTTCGATCTGGGACAAAAGGAGACTTTAAATGACAGCATCGGAACTCCTACCCATCTTCCATCCAAAGGCTCATACACTGAAGACTCCTAAACAATTGGCAAGAATATCAAACCACAACTCTACTGGCCCCACGCCTGCGGTCTTCTTGAGAAAACCCCCCTTGAAAGTAAAGACTGTGTGCGTTTTCAGGCAATTGAGAAATCGTGACAAGGGACCTATTAGTCCTACGGGCAATCTCAGATGTATAAGTCTCGGGTCAGCTCCATGATAATACGTCACCCAGTCTCAGCCAGGTCCATGGAGTAGTCCTACGCCAGGCTATGTACTCCGTAGAAGAAGGGGAAGTTATAACGAGGGATCACATGTTTCCCACTGGTTCTTCAAGTTCTTCCTCACACCAAGTAATGGAGTTTATTCTCAGCTTACGACCATTTAACTGATGGAGACCAAATACTCTCACAAGGAGACTCAGCCCGACCTCAGAATAGCTCGAGCCAGTATCACGGGCCACTTCACCTGATTTATAGGATGCAACCTGCATATTCTGATCCTACAAGAACTCCATGGGATCATTTGTCTTAGGACAAAGTCTGATCGGTTTGATGGCCGGTTCAATCTTTACCCAATCAACGGCCTCACCCATATTCAAGTCTTGAGTGCCTCAATGAGACGGCTAGGCATCCGGATATTCATGAAGCTAAACATTTGGGTTTAAGTTTCTCGTTTCAAAGGAGTCCAAACAAACACCCAGACATGCAGTCTAATGCATACTTCATCAAAGGGACTGATCAACTACCAAAATCTGAGTTATCTCCATATCAACAGCTTGTGTTTCTGTAGCAATAACAGATTTTCACAAAGGGTCTTTCCTGTCTGGAGAAGGAGGGGAAAGAGGTGGTTTGAACGAAACAAATTAAACAAGTGCATTACAAGGCTAAGATAGCTCTCATAATTTTGGGGGTAGTATGTGCTTTAGTTTTGACATAATTCCAATACATCTGGAAATTTGATTTGAAATATGGCCAACACGATTCCCGTTAAAGAGATTATCATCAATAGGAACACCCCAAAATTTAGTACTATTAACCCTCTCTGAAAAAAGCGTTAATAACACTTAAATCCGTATAAACAGTACAATAATTGAATTTAATGTAGTTCGTCTTTTCCATATTAGTAGACAAATTGTCTGAAGCAAACCAATCATAAAACGTTTGAAGCTCGTTACACACTATTCTATTCTAACTATTTAAATTGCTCTCAGTGAACATTATGTTCGTATCGTCAGCAGAAAGAACTAAGGAACATTTTTTCGAGATTTGACACATATCATTCAGCCTTGGGGTACTCCGCATTTTACAGTAAGATTGCTTGACCATGTCTCATTACAGTCGTCGGAACTACTACCTGTTATACAAGTAGCCTGCCAGTAAAGCAAGCATGTCCTGGACTTACTTATTCCGTAATGTGTGAGCTTATGCAGTAAAATGCTATGATCAATAGTGCCAAATGCTTTGAAAAGGTCGAGAAATACCCCTTACAATATTTACTACGGTCTAAGGCCAGCTCAGTTGAGTGACCAGACTTGAAACCATATTGATTATCATGTTTAATATAACACCTTATTAATTTCTCTACATTTGATTGGAGGACTGGTGGTCACATGCCGTTGGTGATTCGGTACTATCATCAAGATTGTGATGCTCGACCGTTGGTTAGTATATACTAACCCACGGTGGTTGGTTAGTAAATACTAACCAACGGCAATGACGTCACCGTTCATTGCGGTACGTGCAAGCTATGCCGCGACTCAAAAAATCACTGAGCATTGGGGACCGTACATTGCATATCGTACGTAATAGGCATGTAAACGCGTAGCGAGCAAACCATCGTGACCTCCAGAACACAACTTTAACCAACGACTAGATCAAGGTAGACGATCAATCTTTCAACTCATCAAATATAATTCATACTATCGCACTTATAAACATTCATTATTTGTATAATATACTAAATGGACTTAGAAATGTGTTCAGTCTATTGAATATTAATCTTTCAGGGATCTTTGAAAAACCAAGACAGGATTGATACAGGCCGAAAGTTACAAATAGTGCTGGCGTTGCCTTTATCAAAATGTTCCAGTGCTGAGAGACAAACTGAAGATATGACAAGGAGGCTTGAAAATGTGGGGTATAACTCTTTTTTACTACATTAGGTCTTAGATTACCATCACCGGCTGTTTTCGTGGATCTAGAGAACCAGTTGCAATCTTTTCGACCTCATTGTCTGTTGTTGGAAAAAAAAAAAGAGAACTAGGATTGGGATCATTAAGGTAATCATAAGGAAGTGCAGCAGACTGAATTTTTGCAGCTAAAGAAGGACCCAAAATGACTGTAAAATTCTGTAGAATTACACAAGTAAAGAAATTCAAAGAAAATACATAAAAGTGTTGTCAATTGTTTTTTCTTAATTTAAGCTTTGTAATTCTGCAAACATTTTTATACAGTGTATTATACTGACACTGGAAAGATCGCAACAGGCTTGTAGCCTTTTGTTTTTCTTTTAATAAAAAACCAGTTACCTTTATATAGTCCCCTTGAGAAACGTCTGCCTCCTTCATGATTTTACTGTGCATAATGTTACTACTGTATTATACAAAGTCTGCAATTACAGGTATAAAAATGTGTGTCCGAACATATTCACCCAGCCAAGAGGTTGAGTTAGGGAATTGTGCTAAAGACATAATTGATTACAAACAAACTAGACTGTCGTTATTTTTTCAAGACAGTTTTGAACTTATTATTATTTTACTGCTTCGGCCTCACACAGACACTTAATTTTTAACTTTAACGTAGTACTCACCTAACCCCAGTGCATAATTAAATAAAGTATATACACAATTGTTTAGCTGGTGATTGGGCAAATAGTTAATTCAATAACCCCATCTCCCCTTCCTTGAAAAACCTGGGATTTCTTATCCAGCACAGCAAGATTAGGTAAGTGTCCTTCCTCTTTTATCGGACATCTAGGTCTAAAAGATATACTGATTGACAACATATGCCTTAAGGTGGTACTGTGCATACTTTCAATGCATTTGTCAATAAAATTGATTCTCCTTGTAGAATTGCTGCCTTTCCCACCTTTGAGGATTGAGTTCACCCAACAAAGCACAAGCTGCCATGCAGCCAAACACCACATGACGCAAAATTTGCCTTTCCTCAAATCAGTCATAGCTACCGCAGTTTTTAGGGGAAAACTGCTGTTCCCAATTAAAGTACCCGGCCACTGGTTCATTACTTCAATTAGTTGCTCCAATGAACAGAAGCCTTGTTAAAGCATTTGCTGACCATTCTGGTACAATAGTATCCCAGCACTCAGGGATTTACATTACAACTGACAACATATCTTGCCCTGAAAATAGTACTGATAAAAAGGGATCAAATTACTCATGGTCATTGAAGGTTAGATCACCTTTCAGTTTAATCTGAGATAAAGTACCATCAAATGTCAACCTTCATGGGTATTGACCAATGCTAGAATGAGCACCTAATTGGTATTGATAACAGCTCTTGACAAGTTCTGGCATAGGAAGATTTTGCGAAATGACATTTTTTTGCCTCTTAAATTGCTGGAATTACATTGTTTCATTATCACTGTAATAGACCTAGACCTACCCTTAGCTAGATTTTGGTATATGTATTCATGAGCTAGATTTGATTTCACATCCCGACTGTTGATTGATTTCGACATATAAATATTCATATCGCACGACGAAGCTTCAAATGTAAGGTTGTTCTGCGACCTACTCACTTTTACACAGTAAGTCAATGGAGTTGTTTATTGTGTGAGCTTTAAGCGGTGGAAATCACACACTAAAACCCTATTGACTTGGTCGTCTGAACGGCATGGGAATCAGACTTGCTTTAGTGTATTATTTGTTGAATATTTATGATTTGTGTTTGTAGTGATCGTAAATATGAATAGTTAATTGCGTACAGTTTCTACGCAGTTCGACGAAGAATTCATGCATATGTTCTCGGACGTTGGTATTACGAGTGAAGCCAAGATAGATGCAGGAGTAATAAACGTACGCCAAGAAGGCAAGATGCCATTTACCTTACTTCTGTTTCATCTGTCGTATAATTCAGTTGAATCCAATTTTTGTACATATGGCCCGGCATAGCCTAGTAGCACAAAGTTTGCTTTCAAAGATTACTACCACAACGGCAAGTTCTGTTAAAAGTTAGCGTGTATAGGACATGCAGATGACTAGGGCGTGCAAATTCCTATAATCAGACTGCAGGGTATTGATAAGGTTGTGTTAGAAATTCAGGGATATGGTTGGTACGGGAGTGCTGGTTAATAATGGTTGGAAATTTAGGATAAGTCAATTTACAATCAGCCTTTTGCTTACTATTTTTCTTTAGAGAGGACCTTCCTTGTGAGGGATTTCATCGGAGAAGAACAACACCCATTTGCAAAATTTTTTGACATGTGATGGGCTTACATACAAAACGATACCATAGTTGTCAAAGCCTTGAAAATTTCTGCTTCAACAGTCCAAACCCCTCAGCGGATAGGTATAGATACCCAGTCTGATGTATATAAGAACCCTTTTTAACACACGGCCATGTGAATAAGCAGTCACTGTCTCTGAACCATTACATCATCACCCGACTACTGTGAGAATAAGCAATATTTTAATCTAGGATTCCCCAATTTTGGGGGGTTTTAAAGGTAACGCTGCAGACACCCTTATGTTCTGCTGTCTCAGCACTATAAGCCCTACCTTTTTGGCCTGAGTAGTTCAGCTTCATACACTAGGCTACATACAGCTCAGGGCACAAAGTATAGGGTTAAACGAACAAGGCCAGAGAACCTAGGCTAGCTAGGCCTAGGATATAATATCATGCGTTTCATCCTAGAGCACCCTAGTTGTAGTTGCGGTGAGTGCCACGCAGGCACCAGCAATTAATGTCACCTACACAAAACTGCGAATTTTGGCTTGTCCAAGGATCTCTTCTTAGATGGTTGGTTTTATCGAAATACGGTATAGTCCATCATGCTGAAGAGATGGCTGTTTTGTTGGTCCCTGTTAACTTTGGTGACCTCATTACCTTTCTAAGGGAGTATTTTGGGGACATTTCTTTATTTAAATTGCGTGGACGGTGTCTATTTTTAGAACAGTTTTGACTAGGAGACTTGCGAGTTGCCATGACAAAATATTGAACCACAAAGGGGGATTTTCCAGTTGCCAAGCTACATCAAAAATTTTAACCTTCAGTGGGCCTCCAGAGGGAGATCAGTCACATAGATCTTTAACAGTAGACTAAATTGCACAAGTCTAGTCTGCATCTGCACTTAACTTATAGCAGGAATTCCCCTCCATTACAGCTATAACCGAGCCCTTCGTGACTGATAGTCAACGGTGACCTTTAAGTTCAAATTATTTGATAAACGACCCGGCCTTTCCTATCATATTGACCTCAAAGTTCAACAGTGTGGAAGCTAGTAGCTCACTAAGGACAGATAATTACCGAAAACATTGTACTGTGTAGTGTGTACAAGATTAGTCTATAATGTAGGCCTATAGCTGTGTATATTTTGGTGAAAGTTTTTCACATCAAATGACCAAGAATATCTAGTGAAGTTTTTCAAAGCGCATGCCTTGTCCCTGCTAAAGGTTTACTTCTCGTAAGAAGTTTTGAGAGTTACACTTGCCTAAGTACTACAGTGCTTGTGTGTTTTTACAATGAAGTCTGGTCATGCAGAGTGAAAGGAAGTGTCCAAGATTTTATTTTAAATTCAGAAGTCGTAAGCTTAACAACTCTTTCTTGTAATAAGGATACGTACAGATGAAGCGTCTTTTAAAGCTCAGGATTGTGTAATTGCATTCACGAAAGGAAGTTCAAAAATTTTGAGAACTTTTAATATTTTTCAGGAATTGTGGTCCTTGAGAGACTGCCAAGTAGCACATAATTGTTTCTGGTAAAGGTTTGTTCCTCATTAGCTCATTAGAAGTTGTTTTGAGGGTGACACTAGCCAAAGTAGCACCGTATAAGTAGTACCAAAGAGGTAGTACTTTCATGGTTGAACAGTACATGTGTACGTGTCATTACTCTGAAGTCTCGAAATGTAATGTAGGTTGAAAGTATATTCGAGATCCTTTTTGCAAATTCAGGATTCCGGGTACTTCAAAAATATTTCATTTTAAAACGAGGACACTGTGGCCTACACACGTCATACATTGTATTTTTGATTCCTTGCTGAAGGCGCTGAGACAAGGAATCTATGCAAGGGTGATGTCGTGTGTGTGTGTTTGTGTGTGTGCAAAAGGTTCCAACCGACCCGGTTTGACCGGGACTGTCACGGTTTGGGCTTTGCTGTCCAGTTGTCCCTGTTTGCCTTCTGGTTATCCCGCTTTACTTAAAAAATATATAAAAAAACGGCAGCTATAAATAAGGAACAGTGGGGTAACAGAATATAAAGTATATAGCTTGTTCCGCCAAATATTGCCTTGTGAATGGGACTAACTCTTCCATGCTAGCTCCAGGCTGCAGGATCTCGTTAGCTATAATACAAGAAGTGAAGTATCATATGGTACTCAGCAAGGGAAAACATCCCGATAAATACTTTCGATTTTTTCTACTTAATCTTATTAATCGAGTTTTCGTTGAGTGTCAAGCAAGAACTCAACACTCCCTCATATGGAAATGCAGCAAGTTTGATTGGTTGTATTTGAATGAGTCAATTCATCGGGGTGGCCCTAGTACGTAGGCGGCAGTGACACCACAGGTAGCCTCCCCCTCAAGGAAGGCTACTCCCCAGGCCCTCAATATCGGGAAATTCCTCACCTTCGTCGAAAACCTTTACGGCCAGGTACGATATAATATGTAAATGTAATCCCTCACGGCAACCAGTCGCCTCAACAGTTTATACTTGGATTACTCTCAAGGAAGGCTTATTCTTCAATAAAAATCTCAATTTTAATTTTAGTGTTTTCAATAAATACACCATTTTTTCAAATTTCTTTGATAGAACCTCCACAATTTCCATTTTTCCAGTAACAACCCAAATTATCAATTTTTCGTTAATATAAAACCCAAAGTTTTTCCCTACACTTCGCACGCCATGCAACATTAAAAAGACATTTAGCCAACAAAAAGAGACAGTTTTTCCCGCTACACCGGCAACCTGCGCCTTAATTGTTGGGGCTTAGAGTTGCTTCCACCTGTCGAGAGCTCCACCCCTCCCCTGTTGGGCAAATCCTGGTGCCGCCTTCCCCGCAATTAATGAACACCTGAAATTTGTTCAAGGACCATGTAATTATAGAATAAATAATGTTTGTTGTTGCGATGATCCTCCGTTGCCTAAATAATACATTTCCAAGTCAGTCATTAGGCAATGCACCTGGTAGATTGTGCGGTAACTGCATGTCCCGGAGTAAAGGGGCCTAAGTTTTGGAATTGTCCCGGTTTGAAGAGTCCAAGGTTTGGAATGTCTGATCTGTGCGAAAGTCATTACAAATTAGCCTATCTATACTCCACCTAGCTAACGTCGGCATGGCACCGTAACAAGTATAGACATGTGTCTTGTTCAAAAATCCCAAAGGCCAAGGCCTTGTTAGGTAGCAAACGTTACAACTTACCATTGACTTAGACCTAACAATCACACTTTGCAATTATATAGTTGGCCAACCACTACTGATGAGCGTTACCCTAACGTTCAATGTAACCGTACGACACACGCCGGTATGGGCCCATTTCTTATCAACAAACAACAGGCAAAATTGAGTTATCTAATCCTATTTGCCGTACATTTTCACAATTCGAAGTAACAAAATGCCGTTTTCCAGCTATTTCGAGTAATGTTTCTACAGTATAACATCCATGTGGATGATGCTTTCGATCCGGGTGCATGTAAATGTATTGAAATTATCACTAACTTTGGTCTCCAATAACATGTTTCCAACCAGACACATGCCTCAGGCGATACATTGGATTTAGTAATTACCAGGGAGTCTGATAACCTGCTACTTACCATGCTGGAGGTGTCTTATTTTATATCCGACCATGCATTTTTAAAGTGTTACCTTACATTCCTAAGGCCACTCCTTGAACACAAACTAATATCCTTTAGAAAATACAAAACTATTAATCTTATTATGTTTCGAAGAGACATTCGGATGTCACCGCTAGGTACCATTCCTTCCATACCTACCCCAATTCATGGAATTTCTTTGGAACTCTATAACTTGGTCAGTCTCTATGATGCTACCCTACGGGAACTTCAAGATAAGCATACACCAGTACAGACGAAGCTTATTACTGTTAGACCAGTGGTAACGTGGATGAGTGACGAAGTAAAGGAAGCAAGCGCTTACATCGAAAGGCTGAACGTTCCTCGAGAATATGTACACCTCATGATCCGGTTAAGAGAGAGTTCTTCAGACGTCAATTCCAATTTCGGCGTAATGACAAAATGCTAAATTGAACACTATTCTAGTAAGGTCTTAGACTGTTTATATCAAAAGAAGATGTTCAGTTTGAACGGCTTCTCTCCAAAAACCTATCCATGCAACCGACCGTTTACCCGGAGAGTCCTATGAATGACCCGCCAAATGAATTTGGATGTTACTTTGGTTCTAAAATATATACAATTAGACATGAACTTGATCAATTGGTTTTCTTATCAAATAACTCCCGATGCACTCCTGAAACTGCAGCACAGCCTTCTAAATCATTCGCTAGATCATGAGTGAAGATGTTAGAGTGTTGATTTTTCAGTCTCCAAATAAACACTGTGTTAATGATCCATTACCTACATGGTTGTTGATAGAATGTATTGAGCAAATCATCCCGTTTGTAATGTTGTTAATAAACATGTAAGGTTGCTTTCCACGTTTATGGAAGAATGCAATTGTTTCAATTATTTTGAAAAATAGGAGCAGAAATTGTTTTTAGTAATTACCGCCCTATCAGTAACTTACCATTTCTTTCTAAGCTTATAGAAAGAGCAGTCGTGAAGCAGCTGTCCTCTCATATGACTATTAACAACGTGCTTCCCGTCAATCAGTTTGTCTTGCTTACAGACAGCTTCATAGTACAGTAACCACCTTACTAAAGGTCCACTCTGATATTCCTTTTGGTTTTTGTAAGCATTGAATATGTTACTCTTCTTGTACCAGTGTACTGTTTGATCTTAGTGCCGCGTTTGACACCATAGACCATGGTTTATTATAAAAAGTTCTTGAATTAACGGTAATTGGGGTATCATCGACTGCTCTTAGATGGTTTGCATCATACCTAGAACGTAATACATAACAAGTCAAGGTTCACAATGATCTTTTGAATATAGTTCATTTTAAATTTGGTGTTCCAGCTAGGATTTCTTGTTGGGGGGGGGGGGGGGGGGCTAGGGGGTGCTATAGATTTTTGTTGGGGGTTCCCGTTTACTATCTAAGCGGAACGCCACCATGAGTTGGCGCAGAGTGTACCAAAAAAAAATTGAGATTTTAATACCAGATAGCCGGAAATGGCACTTTCCAGGCTTGATATCAGCCACCATGATGTCAATTTTGGTGAAAAATGTAAAGTTTGACTTTATTCTCAAACACATTTCTGTGATGACGTATTAGCTCAGCTGACCGGACTTGGGGTCCGAGGATTGCAAGTTTGAATCCCATTTACTATCTAAGCGGAGCGCCACCAGAAGTTGACGCGGAGCGTACCAAGAAAATTTGAGATTTTAATACATTCCAGATCGCCGGAAATGGCACTTTCTAGGCTTGATGGTAGCCATGAAGATGTGCAGTTCTGGTGAAAAAATATAAAGTTTGACACACTGACACATTAAGTTTGTCACAATCTATCCGAATTTATTCAAAATTATTCAGAGTGGGCGATTTATTTTTTTTTTGCCCAGATCGCCAGTGGAGGAGGGAGCGCTTGGGGAAGCGTGACGATTTTGTGGGGGCTCGCGCCCCTCAAGCCCCCTCGTAGCCACTGTGTTCAGATTATCATCAACTATGTAAGTTTCAAACCAGGTCCTATGGAGAAATTTTCTTTGCAAAATTGCGTTTCTGAGATAAGACTGTGGATGTTAGCTAATAAGCTGGAAACCAATGAAAACTAAACTGAACTTATTATTTTAGGTGGTATGAAGCAATTACAGAAAGTTACTTTTCGTGGTTTAAATGTTGGTGTTGTACCTATTGCTCCCAGCTCAAATGTACGCAATTTAAATTTTATACATGGGCGTAGGAGCCCAAGTTGATTTTTTGGGGGGGGAGGGGGGGGGTAACGACTTTTGGGATGTAACGACTTGCCCGAGAATATAACCAAAACTTTTCGCGTGCTCCACGCGCGTTTAACATGTCAATGTACATATTATATATGGATCTGTTATCACGACGCATGCCAATTACATACAATCATTTGCCGTGTTACTACCCTTCCATACTAATTATGATTTTTGGGGAAGTTTTTACAATAATAATGATAATGATCAGTGGTGTAGCCAGGATTTCTCTCATGGGGTGAGCGGTAAGCATTATGTTGTGTGATCGCCGGTCCGGGGGTATAAGGGGAGGGGTATCTTTAACAACTTGGGAAAGTTAGGTGTCCTTACATGCAATCTGGTGCCACATATGCTACCTTTGAAGTAAACTTGTGTTAAAAAAAGTTAGGTATTTTAGGTACTAAAAAAATCGGCATCAATGAGGGGTAGGGGGCATGGCCCAATGGCCCGCCTAAATACACCACTGATAATCAAAATATAAGTTTAACCATTAAAAAGACCATGGCCGGCCCGACTTAAACCAATTGGTTAGAAACTGAGCCGTAAAACCTCATCTTACTAACTAACTAACACACTGGTGAATTAATACCGAATATGTAGTTGCTGGTGCATTCAAATCAGAACTTTATTTTAATTACCAAGGAAGTTTTTTAAACCTTTTGGCTACCTTTAGCTACATCATTGCATTATTTTTCTTTCAGTAGGTGCCCGAAAAATTCTCAGAATATTGCCCGAATTTTCACAAAAATATTTGGTTAGGGGCTGCAGCCCCCAGCCCCCGCCTTCTACGCCTATGGTTTTATATCCAATAAAAATCTCTCTATGAATCATCAAGTCACTAAGGTTTGTAGAACTGCTTACATTTATCTTCATAATATTGCTCGTATTCGTAAATATCTTACTCATGACGCTGCATGTTTTCTTGTCCATGCTTTCATTACCAGTCAGATTGATTATTGTAACAGCCTCTTGTGTGGTTCCCCTTCCTATTAAATTATGAAACTACAGCAAGCTCAGATTTCCGCTGCCCAGAGTTGTTCAGTGTTTTACGAAATTTGAGCATATTACTCTTGTTTCATTCAGCTATATTGGTTGCCGGTGGACCTCCATATTCATTTTAAAGTACTTTTGACTGTTTTCAAAATTCTGAATAAAATGACCCCTATAAGTACCTTGAAGCACTGATTGAAGTGCCTACCAATGGTCGTTATCCCCTAAGATCTAATAACAATTTTAAACTATTTACCCCCAATTGTAAATGTTCAACTTTTGGTGGCCGTGCCTTCTCCGTCTATGCTCCTCGGCTTTGGAACCAACTCCCATTGCAGCTTCGTTCTCAGCACAGAGTTGATGTGTTTAAACAAAATCCGTAAAACCCATCTTTTTTACAAACTTTTCATGCATTCACTCCTAATTGTTTCAATTATTGTACTTTTTACCTATTTTTTTATTTTTTTACTTTTGTATTCACTATAATTATGTTGTAAGCATTTTATCTGTTTCATTTTGTTTTAATTCTAAATTATGCCTTTGTAATTTTGTACAATGTTTTAGAATGTTCGTTTTACAGATTTAAGACTTTATAAATAAATTACTTTGAATATTAATTTGAATCAAACAACAACGGAAAATCTTGAATAGCTTGTGCTGTTCGTTTTCATGGCCTAGTTATGAAATATGGCGTCACACGTTATCTCGTGTTGCCGTTTTCACCACAGTCCCAAGTACTGCGACTCCCGTTGTTAAATCCCAGGGACAACGTGAAGTTGAGATAGACGCGTGCGTAGAATGTACGAGTTGACGTCATTTCCGAGTAGGGACGCCCTCCTCATGCAATCTGAAGCTCCCTATAATGCTGTGCACACAACACGCAGGCAATCCATATAAATGACACAATGTTAGAGAAAGTACATGTAATGAAGAAACGACTGGTTGGTCGAGACACTGCAAATTTCAAGACAAAATGCACCTCCATGGATGGACAGTCAGCCATTTTGACCTTAGTGTTTAGTCAATAAATACTCTGAGTCACAGGACAGAAATTCCGCCCTCGGCAGAGGTAAGCTCTTATCATTGCAACTTACCACCAACAAAAATGCATACAGCTAATTATTACGTCGTGCACATGAATTAAGTATGTGTACCAAATTCATGTATCTTTTCTAGCAAACTTCACTCTTTGTCCTCCAAAATTGGAAGTTGCGTGACTTCAGTGCATAAGATCTTTTTAGTATGGGATTAGAAAAACTATAATCGGCGACTACCAACTTTTTATCCCCATAGTTAACAGGATTAACATCTGAACATTGACACACACTGCCAGTGATATCTGGCTTTCTGTTCCAGTGATAATTGTACCAATGTAAGTCAGTATGAAAGTATATATGCAATCCTTCAAAAGGTCCTTAAGCTGTGGAAAAGCTAAAGTCATTTTCGGTGTCGTGTTGTGGGATCTTTTGTTGGTATCGTGAGATAACCGCTGGCAGCTGCATAAATGTTGAGTAAATCGATGACATCGAGACTAGCATGATGTTTATCAAAACCAGTCAAGGTGCAAAAGTTCAATAACAGATGTTTTAAGCTGTGCTTGCATTGCACCATCTAAAGTTCCATCTGTCAAAGTGTCGAAGGGTATTGATCCAAATTTGACACAGCTGAAGGCTTGTTGCCCATACCTTTGTGCGCCCTCTATAGGTGTTAACTCTTGAAAGTGAACTTTCAGTTTAGTTTTGTGCGCCCTCTATTTGTAGAAAACACATGGAAGTGAACTTTACATTGCTTGCCAAAGACGGTTGCCTTTTCTAATACTGCTATGTATGTTGTTATAGGCTATGAGTTTTCAAAGCTGTGAATATGCATAAATGAGTCACATTCGTGTCAAAAAGCTAAAAAAAAAGAAAAAAGAAAAAGAAGATGGAAATTTGCTAATATATATTGAACCCAGTTCTATCGTGTAACGAGAGAGCGGGAGAAATATAAATGCAACATTCTTAAACCAGGCGTTAAGCCGAACCATCTTCGTACTTCAGTGTAGCTTCTCTCCAATTATTTCTTGCCCCTGCGGTTTGACAAATCAGCATAGGCCTACGTTAAGCATTTACTCACCTTTAAATTTTCTGATCACCAACCTTATATCTTAGTCTGTTGGTGTACTGTTGGCGAATTTTAGGATTTACCATTACTTACTCTTTTTGTAAGTAAAACAATGTACGTACGGTAACCAAAGTCATACGTCACACACGGAGAACTTGAAGAAGGATCGATTTGTATTTTGTATGTGAAAACAGATGTTGATAAGATCATTGACTTTATGATGGATTTTGCACAAATTAGTTTGAATTAAAGGTGTTAACCCCTTCCGTTTATTTCACATCCTTTGCACGCATGTGCAACTATTTTCCGTCGTTGACGTAGCAGCTCTGATAGAAAGTTAAGTTCATAAAATATTTACTAATACTTTCTTGTCGCATTTGACGGATTGTCGCCGCAACGGTTAGAGACGAACTTTGTACTTACCTATTTGTGGTAATTTATCTACCGTCAACATGATCAAGATTATTTTCGTAGCTCTAATTGCCTGCGTGGCACCAGCTATGGGTATGTACATTTACCTCAAAAAATGTTCTTTTCGTCGATGCCTCTCCTTCCATTATGTATTTTACCATCTATATTACTGTACAAGTGTACTCAGGTTTTCCCATCAATTATTACTTATCTTGCAACTTCAACTTGTGCTCATTTAAGATGAACTTTCACGTAGATTCCTTTCCTTTAACAACCTTAGCTTCAGTAATCACCAATGCGATTGCAATGTAATATGTCTCACATCCCTAAATACCATATATTTATATTCTTTTAATTGGAGGACAACCACGTTTTAACCAAACGAAAAGATTTTCCTACGCTGGTTACTCTTCGTTTTATTTAAAGTGGACCTAAAGTCAAAATTTCAGAAATATATGTTATAAAGCTTGAAAAATGCATCCGTAAGGTCTAAATCCCATCTTCACAGGACATTTCTGAGCTGAGATATAAAATGTTGAAATTTATTCACCTAATTTGAAATAGTGGATTGCGCAATAATTTGTGATGCCCCTCTTGTACAACTCACATTGCCTGCTTTTGTTTCCTTTTGAAATTTAAGATGTTTATTTGACCTTGGAACAATTACTGTTTCCTTGCTTAGCATGTTGTACGGAGAAGGCATATATAGCCAAGTCGTCCTATAACAATAAGACTATGATCACAATTTGGAACAAGGTGCAGTGGCTTTCGAAAAAACAAAGAAAAACAAAGACGGTAATTTGAGTAGTACAAGAATGACATCACAAATTCTTGCGTAATCTACCATTTTAAATTGGGTGAATAAGCTTCAACATTTTATATCTCATCACAGGAATGTCCTGTGAAGATGGGAGTTGGACCATTTGGATGCATTTTTCAAGCTTTGTAACATATATTTTCGAAATTTTTGACTTTAGGTCCACTTTAAAAGGAAGCGACTCTTTTCAACCTTCAGGACAGTCTGGAGATTTTTAATTTCTATACTAAACAAATCTATATTTTTACATTAATCAAGCCACGATAAACTGTAAAATTGAACATGTTAAACAGTGGTGAATACAAGGGGCTCACAGACGCACCCCCATTGACACCTAAAAACATGGAAATTGAAATGATACACCATCTAAGCATCTAAGTCCCCTGAGCCTTGAGCCGGAATGTCTTAAAAACGACAGGAGCGACCGTCCTTTATTACACTCCTTTCACCCTTGCCGACCATTCACTTGAGCCCACCCCCACCCCCCCCCCCACCTCCACTGAAAGACCTAGATACGCCACTGTTGAGTATGTGTTTTCGTGATGGTCGTTCACTCTAAAATTTTCCTTTTCAAATTTGAAAAGAACTTGATTAGCCTAATCAGGCAAAGAACTGACTCCTGTAAATTCTAATGTTAAAATGAATCAAAATAGTTCACCTTTTAACCGAATCTAGTCCATTTTTGATTTGGTCAAATGGTGTTAGATTGTACGTGACCCACATCTGAGAAAAGGGTAAATACAGTCACCAGCTTCAGAAACAGATCACTGCCAAAATGGTTTCTTCTCTTTAAGGGCCCGATTGCATGTAACTTACGAATGAAAGCACGTAAATTTTTGCCGTAAAAAACCTCTCATAAGCCCTAGTCTTATACCTTATATTGCTACATGACGGTCTGACATGGTATGTACAAAAACTTCACTACGGTACCTTAACCATGACTTTGCCTGAATTCTCATTATTTCCTTAATTTTTTTTCAAAAATGTTCCACTGCTCATAAATATAGCGTGCAACTCATGGAAGTATGCCTAGAATGCTGCATGCATAAAGTCCGGGGTTTGAACATGCTTTAACATGCTTTCATTGTCGTACGCGTGGAGCGTTTCTCCCTTCGGCTCTTCGCCAGAGAGTCGAGGGGACTTTGGAAAAAGTACCATTGGAGTATACATGCTGGCTATCCATCGACAAGCTTAGGTAAACAACTGTGCCAACTAAAAATAATGCTGTTTTACCACTATATCCAGGAAGTGAGTTTCTGCATTTTAGCCTCACCACATCCCCGCTTTTTTCGGCATCACATTCTTTTTTGAGACGGTTCCAAAGCTGCATACAAAGTTAACGCATACGGTACTAATTTTGATTGCCGAACGTCAAGACATACCATTCAACAGTGTTTAATTTAAATTTTTCCTAGAACCACCCCGCAGCCCCCAACAAGGCTTTGCACATTTGAAGCTCGTAGCTTCGAACTTTTCCCTGGCATCTCTCCGTCTTCTTTTCTTAAATTCTGGATCCGTCCCTGCCCCAGGGGTACGCGTATCCAAGGCTGAAAACCCATGTACTAAGTATACGTCACAGGTGTGCAATTATAATTATTTAAATGGCTTGATAAGAGCAATGAAATAAAGAAAAACATGAGAAGACACTTATTTTAGTTGTAACGTATTTAGAAGCAGAAAAGACTCCCAAATGCGACATTTTTCCAAAGTCAAAGCATAAGTTCTATAGAATGCCACCCCTGCTCTTCAATAACAACCTGGTTAAATGAACCTTATATGATAGTGAACCCTATCCTGGTTAAAACTTGCAAGAAAACCCCAGTCAAAATGAATACTTGACTGGTTAACGACTCAATTAACAGGAAACACCTCGGTCAAAAATCAACGTTTCATTAGTTACATTTAACCAGATTTTCATGGTTATCAGGTTATTTTAACCAGAATATGATGTTGTACCACGCGACTACTATCCTGGTTAGTTTCAATCAGGGTGCTCCACATGTATCAGTCTATCATTTCTAGTCTATTACTTCATAATAAAAGTTCATTCTGCTACACTGTATTTTGGAGTTTCTTTCTGCCTAGATATGTCACCACTCATAGGCGGGATTAAGGGGGAACAAGGGGGTGGGCACTCGCCCCCACTTCTTTCCAGGCCTTAAAAATTAATAAAACTAAAAAATGAAAGGAAAGAAGTGGACCTAGAGAAATGTTGAGGAAATGTTTAGTATTATGGCCAATTTTGCAATATAAAATAAAGGATAACATTAATAGGCCTATCAAATACCATAAAAATGCCAGGATTTTTTCTCGGCGCACCGCGCACCCGCAGTGAAGACTAACTTATACAGTGGCGGAACTCACAGGTGGGGAGGTAAGGGGAAATTGGTGTTGAAAAATTTTGTTTGGTACCTTCATTAAAATTTCTTTCAAAGCATGGGTGTCGTCTACCCGTCACACTTGTGTGACTTACAGCCCTGAAGTAAGGGTCACTAACAGTACTAAACGTACGTCATTACACGCACCATGGTTCTTGCTTACACAATTCAGAAACCTACCCGTGTACAGGGAATGGCTATTCTCAATCATTCTCAATGATCAAGTTAGCACTGCTGTTCGCATGGGGAATCTTTTGTAGATTACCTCGTTATTACATCCTTTTAGGATAGATTGAGTATATTTCTGTTCCAAACCCTTTAAATCCCTTCCGCTGTTCACTTTCCCCACCAGCTACCACCATCCTCTTCAAATTGACCGACGGTTACCATCTTAAATTTGCAATCATCATAAGAAAAATATTCATCAAAATTTTATATTAAACCTGGTGGACTCATGATTTTCTCTAGAAATGGTCCAGAATGACCACACAAGCCATTAACTTAAAGAAAAATCCTGGAGGAGGACTTTCAGTCCCCAGCCTCTGGTTTCGAGCCTTCGGCGCTCGCGGTTAAAGGCTTCGCAGGCCTCACCTTACGAAGCAGCCTCCAATGAAAATTGATTCCCCGGCATTTTTACTTCGGACGCCCATGGTCATGTCTCTACCCATAACAACATTTCATTGATTTTGGAAAGAATTATATACCTATACTAACCCTCGATCTTTGATCGTCCTTACAAAAAATACTTTTACCTGGATTTTCCTTTTCACAGTAATAAAAAACGAGTAATTCAGGGGTCCCTTGTCCTAGGTCATCGACAAAAAAAATGAAGCCTAAAAGAAAAAATGGTGACTGGGGAGAGGAGAATCTTTTTTGTAATGGATAATATTGCATTTAAAAAAATAAAATAATGCAATTAGCTGCAATAAAATGTCGTGACTCAGTTTTGTTCGGTGCGCTTCACACGCATCGGTTTTAAGTATTGTTTGTGGCTAGGCCTATAGTTTCTGTAGAACATCTTCCATGACTTCGTACAAACTCTTCCATTATCATTATGACCACCCACTAGCCAAACCCTCTTATGACCTGTTATTCTGAGTAAGGCTGTTAGTAAAATGGTCAAAATGTGATTTTTGAGATGAGTTTTAAGATAGCCAAATGCTCTTTTTAATGGTTTTAATACTTTAAATACATCAGGGCTTTTCCTCACCCGGGGCCTTCGGCCCCGTTTGGTATTCCGCCCGGGTCCCCCCCCCCCAACACATTTTTAGACATCAATCCCGCCCCTGTCATCACCAAATTCAGCGCATGGTTTTAAGTGCTTTCTTAGTTTCGAGTTTTGTGCTACGGAGACTTTGACAGTAAAATGGTAGTCATGACTTCCACATCAGAGGTCACTAAACTTTTACTACAAAATTCTCCACCTTAGGCTTCCTTTGGCAGGTGATTTTTTGACATGGAAAACTGAGATTTTTTCGAAGTTTTAGCGTTATCTTAAAATAGCATACAACGGAAAGTTAAAATTATGCTAATTTCAGCCCCATTTCACGAGACGATTTCCAACGATAAACTGTTGATTTTGCTTTACTGAGGGGCTTGTTTATTTATGTCGTAGGAACATCACCCAGGTTGGCACAGCATTATAAGGTTTGTGTTTGTTGCTGCCGTCAGCACTTTTAGAACTGGTTTAGGAAAACAATGATTAGGAAAAAATGATTAATTGGAAATGAATCAATACAGGATGATCCTACCTTAAGATATAGACTCCAAGCAAATGTGATGTGGACTGACGTTCATGGACAATCAGGGATAAATACATGTCTATATTTGCACATCGAACAAATTGAAGAGAGTCATCAGACGTCCAAAATTGCAATAAGTCCTTGTTTTTCTGAAGGAAGGTTTGGCCAATGCTATGACAGTGGATGAAGTCCTCCAGTGGTGCTTTGGATGTAACATAGGACCCACCCCTTTTGTATTACCTTTCTAACTATGTGTGGGTCTGGAAGACACTGAAAGAGCTAGAAAAGCAAGCTTTCATACCTAACTTCAAAGAAAGTGCTGGTGTTGTATCTTTGAAATAACACTTCTCAGTCTGCAAGGTCGTAGTCAACGGAGCTAGGCCTAGAAAGATTTTTCACCCCAGAAAATTGAAAAAATTATTATTGCCTTAAGCATCTAAATACATTTCGCCTGCCCCTTGAAAGCTATGTCCACTCCCCTTCAGTGTATCGTCTGACTACGGTCCGCCTCCCTTGGTTAAAGGGGAATTTCCATCATCCCAGACGGTTCCAATCCTCCCAACTATGCAACTTCTAGCTCCTCCCATAACTGTATGAAGCTACTCCTTGTGTAGGAATAAACCTGTTTTATTGCTTAAGGCTGTGTCCTGGTGATCATGCAAGGCTATAAAATGTAATAATGGCACTCTCTCTGCCTTGTGTGGAATGTGAGCTACTCTGCATCTTTCAAATTTTCAAACTTTGATCAAAAAGCAGTCACCAACTGAGAATTTTCATACCCCTACACTAAAAATATACTTAGGGGTGATGACTGTCTGTCTTTAAGCCTTTTTTTTTGCATTGAAATTCCTCTTTTACATTTATGCCTGAATCATTGTGAATGAGGAGCAGCCTACAGCTATGAGTTGTGGCCTATTACACATTCTCTACCACCTCTAGCTATCCGTTATTGAGAATCCTGCATTCTGATTGGTTTAACACTGACCTGTTATTCCACAACACATGATCATTAAACGTAAAAATTGATAAAAATGAAGTTTTTCACACATTTCCCGTGGTAGAATAGCATTCGCCTCGTCCATTATTTTGCCAAATTTGGAGTCTCGACGGTTTATCCACCAATAACAGTCCGCCAAATGCGATTATTCATTAAATGATTGGTACATTTCGCCAATGCTTCTATCGTTTTTCCTGTTCTTGCCGGTTTTTCTTTTTTTTTTTTTTTTTGCCTTTGCAGCTGCAAACGATTTCGCGCACGTTATCTACCGACACGGGAAAACCACCCGGTGAAATCATCATGTACGGTACCTACAAAAACAAACATACGAAAGCAAGAAAAGTAGTAGATTCGCAAACGCGCTACTATAGTGATAAACAGCATCCTGTTCCAGTGAACAATATCCCATTAGCGTTTTACATCAGAGACAAATAATATACTTGCATTTATGTAATTTCCTCTTTCTATGACAGCCGTGGTAACATGTGGTGGAGATTTGCAATGGATGAGATGTGACGTATTCCAGTCCACTTATGGAAACAAATATCAGAGAACATGTCAAAACCAGGGAGGAGATTCGGAAAACCCTCTAGACTGTTCAACAGGTATTGCCTGTGTCTGTCCACAAGGAACATACCGGTCAGAACCTAACAGCGAGACGTGCGAATCACAGTGCGGTAAGATTTTTTCCCTTAAGATTTGCGCAATATAGCCACCTTATGATAATAACACATGTTAAAATCGATGACAAAAAAGGGAACAATTACATTGTCGTTTATAGTCTAGGTATTTTACACGTATCTAGAGTCTAAAAATTTCCCTCGATAGGGAGGTTTCACGCGTGAAAAAGTCAGTGGCGGCACCACGATTTTAAAAGTGGGGGAGGGGGAAATGGAGGGCAAAAGAAAATGCTGGGGGAAAATAAAAAATAAAACGCGAAATCGAGCGCGAAGCGCGAGCTTTAGCGGGTGGAGTCCAAGGGCGAAGCCCCCTGAAACTCTGAGGTTTTAGCATATCACTGGGTGGAAAATATGTCTCAGGAAGAATATTTTTGGTTCGTAAAGAATCATCAAATTCAAAGATTCCAAATAATTTTAATGTAATAGGCTATTCTTCCTGTCAGACTACTGTACCTTTAAGCGGGTGGGGTCCAGGGTCCACCTTAACGATGTCCAGGGGGCTAAGCCCCCGGAACTTCCGTGGCTTTAGCATATCTCTTGGTAAAAAATTAAGCCTCAGGAAAGATATATTTTGGCTTATAATACATCATCCAGTGCAAAGATTCCAAATAATTTCAATGTATTAGGCTATTCCTCCCGCCAGGCCACATTACTTCAGAAGCTGAGTGGGGGCATCTGGGGGAAGAGCTTCTGACTGGGGGGCAAATGCCCCCATGCCCCCCTTGGTGCCGCCACTGGCAAAAGTCAACTAACGCAACCGCGTTCTGGAGGACAGGCAGCACACGCGGACGCTAGGTCATGTACTAAATCAATGTGGTGCGTGGCGCAGTGTCCTCCAGAACAACCAGCGCGTTCACAGAATTTGACCTTTTGACCTTTGGTGCAAGCTTTCTAGACCTAAGACGAACTTGCAAGTGTACATATGTTAACTAGGCGTCATTAATTTGGATCATTGGGGGTATGAAAACCAGATAGTCAAAGGGGTTAGTGATTCCTTACCAAGTATGTTCCCTTTCCTAGGTTTCAAATTAACATATTAGTTTAATCAAGAAGAGCTTCTGAAAGGGAAATGTTGCGTTTACAATGCATCAACATTGTATACAACAAAAGTAACCGTAATCGGTACTAAACCATTCAGTCTCACCAATAAACTCAGGCAGCAGCTTTATTTCCTCGTAATATAATACGTTACAACAGTTACAGATGTTGCATCATTTTGGAATTGTTAAAGTTTGGGCCAAGAAATTAATCTTGAGCTGCATACAACTGGACTTCTTTCTGTGAGACCCTTAATTCCTGAAAAGAAAGCTACAATGCTGCCTTTTTTGAATTACGTACCATTGGTTTTAAAGATATGAAAATTTAAAATACCACAAACGCAATATTTCCCTTAAAAATAGTACTATAGGCTAGCGCCCTCTACAAGCAAAACTGAAACTGAAACTGAAACTGAAATTATACTGAAACTAAAAGAGAGTTACGACCTCGACTTAAGACTTCAGGACAACCTATAGGACAGTCACGTGATAAAGACAACAAGATCTGACAGGAATGGCTACAACAGGGTGCCATCAGGGGCGTATATACATGAATTCGCAAGGGGGGGGGGGTGTGAACTATTTCTGGACCAGTTACATTTCTTGGAGACCGACTCCCGCTGACAGAGTTGTACAACCCGCATTTTCAAAGAGCCTTTTTTTTGGGGGGGGGGGTTGCACTTCAAACGTTGTTCATGTCTGGTCTACTGTTACAAAGGCACACTGAACTGGATCTGAGACCGACTTTTTGGCGTTCAGAGACCGACTTTTGATTTTCACTGAGGTGTCACACCCCCACCCCCGTATTTACGCCCCTGGGTGCCATCACACAATCAAGATCTGTCTTGACTGGCTTAAACGAAAGCAAAACAAAATCAAGCATTTAACTAATCCATTCAAGGTTGCTTCAAGACGACGTGTATCCAGTTTCAACAGCTGTGTTACTGATTTTGATGGCTTTTTGATTCCTTGCCGAAGGCGAAAGGAAAATATGCAATCACGTTGGCAAGTGTACGTATTTGAGTGTGCGGGTGTATGCACTCACCAACGTGTAGCGGGCGAGGGCTCCGCTCTCGCACGTCTTTCCTAGCTCACGCGGAGCTCGAAACTGGCCTAGCTGCCCGAAAATTCGGTCACTGCAAAGAGAAGTCACGCGCGGCCGCACGTGCCTTGGAGCGCAGCCCGCCCTTACGAACGTCGTTCTACTCGGCTCCTTCGCGGGCAGCTTAGCTGCTAGGAAATTCCCTTGCATTCCCTGCGGGGTCTTGTGCCAGTACCCTGTAAGGTATCGAGTGTGCGTATGGGTGTGCGTATGTATGTTTGTGATTTCTGACACATGGCTTATGAACACGATATCTCAAGATAACAATGATGGATATTTCTCATACTTGGTATATCGACTTCCCATATTGCGAGAAAGATCCTATAGTTTTTGGTGGAGGTCAAAGGTCATGTGAGATCACCAGAGGTCATAAACCGAAAACCTTGCAAACACGATATCTCTAGGTAGGAAGCATGGATACTTTTCATACTTGGCAAGTGGGCGCGTTATAGTCAGAAAATGAACCCTACTGCTTTAGTAGAGGTCAGTGGTTATCTAAGGTGAACGGAGGTGAAAATGTGGAATTTTCTAAAAGTTGCTTGTAAACACGATATCTCAAGATAGCAATGATGGACACTTTTCATACTTGGTAAATAGATTTATCAACTGAGAGAAAGAATTCCATTCTTTTTAGTGGAGGTTAGAGGTCATTTAAGGTCACCAGACGTCAAACACCGAATGCTTAAAAACACGATATTTCAAGACAGGGATGATGGACCCTGCTTTCCATAATTGGTATATAGATTTGTCATTTTAAGAGAGAGAGAACCTATCGGTTTTTCTTGAAGGTCAAAGGTCATCTGAGGTCACCAGAGGTGAAACTATGAAAAGCTCGTAAACTAAATAGAAAGTGGGCGGTACCTCCAAATTGTGCCGTTTCGTGGCCACGGAAAATTTAAAGCTGAATTGTTGTACCATTCCAGAGATAAAATAATAGAGAACAACAAATATTTTTTTCAACAGCATAACTTTTACAATAATTGCAATTCTAATTTCCTAGTTATGAACACGCCTGATGTGAAGGATGCTGCCACTATAACATAATAGAAATGCCGTCGATGGTGTATTGAAAAGTGCCCGGTTTCTCACACAAATGAATCCTATCTACGATTCTTATTTTTTTTTTCATTTTATTTTGTTATTCGCTTATTGGTGGAGTTCAAAGGTCGTGTGAAGTCACCAGAGGTCAAATTGTGAAAACATCGTAAAACATGATATCTCAAGAAGGATAATGTGAGGGATAAACCTCAGTGCAACGAAGCATTTTTTTCGGCAAGGATGTTTTTCTAAAGGTTCCTTCGGCCTGATGCCTGAAGACGAAAACCAAACGTTACCCCCTCTTCTCACTTACTGACTACCAAAGCATGTGATACTTTACTGGAAATCCTTTTTAGGTTGTGATTTCCGGTGCTACATTGGGCGTTCAGGGGTAGGGGGGGGGAATCTCGAAAGTCATTGGGCCCACACCTCAAAATAAATATTGTGGGCAAAAATTCCTTATGCCGGAAATAATATTGAAAATGTGAAACTACGGTGTATTTTAATCTCGTAGATAACTTTTATAGGCCTATTATAAAATTAAGTACAACAATGTTAACTTCCAACTTAAATATTATTTCAATTCAGCGGGTTTGGCGCGAACCCACCGCACAACAGGGTTTTGCATAACTGCTTCCTGTTGGTCCATGTAGGTTAGTTAGTTAGATGAGGTTTAACGTCCCAGTTTCCAACCAACTGGTTCAAGTCGAGACGACCACGGCCTTTTTTCCAGTTGTGGCTCACTGGCTTGTTTTCCCTACTCCATTGCTTATGCTGAGCACCAAGTACAAAGGCAGTAGGTTCCATTTTTAAAGTCTTTGGTATGACCCGGCCAGGATTTGAACCCTAGACCTTCCGGCTGCAAGTCGGATGCTCTAACCACTTGGCCACTGCAGTCGGTCCATGTAGGACAGGTTACGTTAAATAATTGCAAAACCTTGGGATTCCTATGATTCATCCTCCCTACCCTCAAGTCTACTAAGTTATAAAATCGAGCTGCCTTTGGTCCGGATTATGGTGTTCCTATACAGTCAGAAGCCCCAAAACTATATGTTATAATGGTTGAAAATGAGTCACATTCAGATAAATTAGCTCTTATTTTGACAGGACATTCTTTTGCTGAGATACAAACTGTTGGAGTTTATTCACTCAAGTTATCGAAAGGATATGCTGATATGGTAGACTGGGCAGTAATTTGTGACGCCACTCTTGTGCTATTCAACCTACTACCTTTGTTTTTCATTTTGTCCTAAGAGCAACTGTAATCAATATTTTATTGTGATAAGGTGACTTGATTACGTTAACCCTTTCAGTTGATTAGTTCAGTCTTAGGTCCCCTCTGGAGAAGTAGTTCTTACCCCCCTCCCAGAACACTTTCGCAGGTAACTTTGGTTTTCGCCCTTCGGCATCCAGCTGAAGAGAATTTTCAAAGAGTATAAGTACTTGAAACCCCATAATGTTACAGTACTCAAAGAAATGTTTACTAAGGGCAAATGAAAAAATTACATTTGCTGGCTATTTGATTTCTAGCCCCAACCCTAATTTAAGATCACAGTTTGTAAATTGTAAAATGTTTTGCTTATTTTGTCCTCCTAAGGAAAATTGTAAGACTTCCAAGGTAGGGGAATAAGTGCAGTTTTAATCTTGAACTACTTTTAGACAAATTCTTGAGTTTTTTTCTTTGGGTCTGTTTGCACCGATAGCAAACACACCTCATCAACTCTATCGTAGAATGATTATCTTACAGAAAAATGTGTGTACAAATCATTAGAATTTCTACATATTTCTAAAGTTTTTACAGAATTTTCATAGAAATATGTACACTTTCTACAGAATTTCTCCTGATATTTTTAGTAACGTCCTATGAATTGTTTGTAGAATCTTTTAAGATAACTGAGCAGACTTTTTGTAAAATCGCTAGTTCTTTGCAAAACCTTTACAATTTCAACTTTTATAAAGAATTTAAAAGGGATATATCTGTTAAATTCTAGAACTCTTTGCATGTGATATGTTATGCGTAAATTCTTCAGAAAGTCTGAGTGGTTTTTTTTTTAATAGAAATTCTATCAAAACTCTATTTTTCGGATACATTATCAAAGATTTTCTATTGGAAAGGTTACAAATTTAATTTAAATTCTTGACCTCATAATTGGTCAATTTTTCCCTCCAACGACTTATCTGCTATTCTGGCTTGGACTGAAATCAACTGCGTATAGCCTTCAACGTGGCGGAATTAGGTCACACGCAGCAGAACCAGTTTTACGGTGTACGTTTTAGGTTGACACGACTTTGTTAAATCAATCATGTGACTATGACGTTGCTGCAGGGTCAAGAATACGGACGCTAACCAGATCAGTGAAGAGAAAATGTGTAAAAATCTGGAGCGGTAACACAAATTCAAATATGGTATATAAAGAAAGACACTTTTTAGTTGAAGAGCACCTGGTCAAAATTTCAATATGCTAAAAGAAACCAATGCATTAAAACAGGTACTTTAGTGATGAAAGGCGGGTACTTATGAGCGATGAAAGGTGATGGTGTGAAAAGTGACACAGCATGATTGTTAAATTCTTTATGGCATGATTGCTAATGGAAAACGCTATAGGTTGCCATGCTTATTTTGACCGCGACACACATTCAAAATTCGAAGTGTTATAAAACTTAAATTACTTTCTACTCCTACACTAGGCCTATATATATGAATTTATACTTCACGACATTTTTTGCTTATCTTCTATCCATCTATATAGAGGCCTATATATAACCCTGGATGGTCACTTTGGGCGACAACCAGTTATTTAAATTTATTTGCATATTCATGCAGGTAAAAATTTGACAAAAAATACCTGAATGACCTTCAGGAACGCCCTCAGCATGCGTATTTGTTTTATCTTTGTGAAGTACACACAACATTTTACTAAATAAAATAGAAATAAATAGGTATTACACAATAGAGGTGTGTACCCTAAACGTACCGATTTTTTCAGATGCATAATACACACCCCAAAATTCAAAAGTAAATTAGTACGTCATGGGATTTTAGTGCAACTTACCTATAAAAACCCCAAACAGAGGGCGCCAGCATACTTTCATATATTTCAAACCTTTTGAAAAAGCATGCAGGGAATCGTTGTTATGACTTTGTAAACAGATAGGCGATACACCTGTCGATGTCGCCTAAAGGTACCATTTTTCACCAGTACTGGTCCCCTAAAAGGTACCATCCATGGATATATATATATATATATATGTAAGTAGATGAAAATTCGAAGACATAAACAAAAGATGGACAAAAGAGAGTACTGTTTTTGTCCATCTTTTGTTTATGTCTTCGGATTTTCATCTTCTTTTGTATCTCTAAGAGTACACACGGAACTTTTACTTATATGTCTCATATTTTATATATATATATATATATATATATATATATATATATATATCAATAAGTAGAAAACACCACAAAGATGGCAATATGAGAGCACAAATACGGTAACAAAATAGCGCACATTTCGGACACCCCTTTGACCTTCTTCAGAGCAAAATGTGAAGTGAAGGTTAATTTACAAACAAAAGACACAGCAATGGGGTTAAACCCCTTGGCGAGGGTGGTAAATGAAAGAGGGGAAATCGCTCAAGATACCCAGGTCTTTGTTAAGGCCATGGGCATGTGTGGGCAGTTTTATTACCCACTTACTCTCAGATTCGAGTCGATGAGTGACAGATGGGTACTTAGAATTGGGCAGGAGAATACATCTTCAAAAAGTGGTCTGGTTCACTATTGAAATGTTTAGATACAGTTGCCATAGTTGCATTTTGTCACACAATATTTAACTACATTAGTGGTGTCGCAGTCCAGGGGAGGGGGGACGAACGTTGCAAGTAGTGCCGGGAGTAGTAAATGCTTCATCCGTGATAATGAACCGACACACTTGACACCTAGGCTTGCCACACTTTTTGTTGCCTATGTTACCAACAGTAAGAAGCCTGGAGGATGTAAGGAGAGATTTGAGGTTGCGGGGGTTTCCGTTTCGCAGGTAAAGGGAATTTTCAAAAAGTTTGGAAATGGACTTGTCTGCGACAAGAAAACTGAAAGGCTGAACGTATACATTTATATAGGCCCTGTTACGACCCATTTTGTAACAACTGAATAAAATGCAACAACTTGGTCCAAAATGTAACAACTTTCCTCCCAAAATTGAACAACTATGAAAGTACGTCAAGAGAAGGAATTCAAATGTGAAATTGATGGAAGGGTGAAAAGCATTACAAAACGATACAAAAGAATGCAAGCTAGGTAAGCTGTGAGGCCAAACGAAAAAGAAATATCGTCAATATATCCATGATAATGCAACGGTACAGGGTGGCCGGCCAGCATCCTATTTCAATGTCGGCCATGAAAATGACAGCATAGCTGTGCGCCATCCTAACACCCATGGCAGTTCCGCATGCATGTTTGGAGATAGTGCTGCCAGTTAAATTCAACTGAAATGACAATGTGTGAGCCTGGAATAAATTCAATAATGGAGTGAAGTCACTAATGGACGGTTGGCAGAACCCGTTCAAAGAGGGAATTTTCCGTTACAGGCTAATGCACCTTCGTGTGGTATATTATAAGAATGTACAGGACACTTATATCCATAGTGCCGAGAAGTGAATTGGACGGGAGGGACTTAATATCCTCGATAATTCCAAGAAATGGGTAGTATCCTGGATGTAACTCCTGAAGGTAGGTTAAATAAAGAGGGTTCTGAATACTATCAGCAACCCACATAAGTGTTCAGTGAGAGTACCGATACGTACATGAAACAATAGGCCTAACGGGCGGAGAAACATTTAAAGGTGATCAGTCGTCTTGAAATATTCTTTGTGACGTCAGCCTTTTCTTGACGTGTTTCTGCAGTCGTCACTGTTCAAGGATACACCGTACAAGTAGCTATGATGACATCGGTATAGCTAGTAGGTATACAGCTACAAGCCGTCTCTTCTTGCTTACCGATTAGCTATACCATGCTTGTACGGTGTATCCTTGAACAGTGACGACTGCAGAAACATGTCAAGAAAAGGCTGACGTCACAAAGAATATTTCAAGACGACTGATCACCTTTAATGATTTGGCCAAGTTACGAGGGCTAAGGTTAGCGGTATCTATAGGGTATTCACAGAAGACAATCTAGCTTCAACTAGTTTGGAAACTTTATGTAACTTTGGTATTGTCCCAGGGGTGAATGACGGAGGAATGTACAAATTTACCTTATCAGCTAGTTTGAGAAGAAAACGAATTAATCAGATTTTGCAGTTCTTTCTTGAAAACTGAACACGGATTACAGGTAAGCTTCATATAGAAATTAGAGTAGTTGAGTTGAGATTCTGTCTCCTTGATGTTATAGACATAGGTTTCAAACAGTCACAGCACCTCCTTTGTCAGCTTGCCGTATGATGATTTCATGGTTTGATTTAAGAGACCATGGCAGATCGTTTTGTCAGTCGTAGAAGGTTATGGAAGGGACGAAGCTAGGATGAAAGTTTTAGGGGGCCTAGGTATCAAATGGGAGGGCCTTAATTCTTACACATGTTATTAGGACACAAACAATTTGGGGGGCCTAGCAAACATCTGGGGGTCAGGCCCCCAGTAGCCTCTGCGCCCTTGGGTTGTGGGCTGATTTGGCACCTCTGGTTCTGGTCTCGATGACTCGCTCTTAAGATGGGTCTTCGCAGAATTAACAATGCGTCGATGTAAGAGTTCCTCCAGGGCTGGGGTACATTCTGACTTGAGAAATGTGGACAGGTGACGGGGTTATGGGGGTTGTCTTTATCCTTGAAATATTCTTTAACTTTTCGCGTAAAACTGTGTAAATTGTAGACCATGTCAATAGGATCTGGGTCCCGACTTGGACCAAAAAGAAAGACCTTTGTTGAGAATAGCTTGTTCCTGGGTCGTAGGTTCATAGTCTGACAGATCAACAATTTCTTCTACGTCTGGTGATTGGCAGTAGAGTTGGAGTAGTAACGTTTAGGAAAACAGTCAGTAATAAACTGGTGGTTTGATTCGAGAGAACAAAGAATAAGGTCCTTCCTTACAAGTGACCTAATTTTGGCCAATTTATGCGTAAACGTTGGTCTTTAATTTCTTTCGATGGTAAAGAATCGCTAAGCTCCTTCGTCACTTCAAACAGTTTGTTGGTAATATAACTTTGACGTATAGACACATTAGAGTGCTAGGTTGCGGAGTTTGGAAGAGGCGATACGGTAAATCCTGGCTGATTCTGCTGTAAAATTTGGGGAATCCCTTAGAGGGCTATTGATTTCGAGTCCTTTATGAACGATGTCCAAGCGTTTTCACTGGGTTAAAAAGACAATGTTTGACCTGGTCTGGGTGAGTTTTTGTGGTAATTTTTCAACTTGCCTCCTAGCGTGCAGAGAATCTTTGTCAAGACGAGGTCCAAAATGCATAACAAGAAAAAATCCACGTATGTTCTATGAAATAAAAAATGATAAGTAGAAATCACCACAAAAATGACAATATGATAGCACAAATACGGTAACAAAATAGCGTATCTTTCGGACACCCCTGTGTCCTTCAATTCAGGGCAAGATGTGAAGTGAAGGTTAATTTACAAACAACATACACAGCAATGAGGTTAAACCCCTTGGCGAGGGTAACAAATTACAGAGGAAAAATCGCTCTGTATTAATACTAACATAGGCGGGATTACGGGGGGGGGGGAGGGCAAGCCAGGGCACTTGCCCCCACTTTTTTCCAGAGCTTAAAAACTAAAAATAATAATAATACCAAATGAGCGAAAGTTAGCGAGACCAGAGGAATTATAAGAGACTTTTCAATACCCTATTATGATTAAATTTTGCAATGTTTAAAGAAGGAAATGATAAATATCAAAAATCATAAAATTGGAAGGAAATTTTTTCTCGGCGCCCTTCGCGCGCACTTACAGAGAAAACTGACTAAACCGTTGAAAATTTTATCTGTCACCCCAAAATTTCTTTCCTCCTACCCGCCACACGATTTAAACTTGAAGCTCTGAAATAAGGGTCACTGAAATTACTAATATTCGTGATAAAATTCACTATGGTCCTTGCAAACAAAGTCCCAAACCCTACCCATATATAGGGAACCGCAATTTTCGAAAAAAAAAAAAAATTGACGTGCTTTCCATGAGCCTTTTATAAATCGATGTCTCATTAGTACTGCTGCACTGCTCGGCCTAGGAAACTTTGTTGGAATTGCCTCGTTATTACTTACTGTAGGACAGCTTGACTAAATTACCATTTCCAAATCCCTAGCTAAATCTTTCGCTGTTCAATTTCTTAAACTAACTACCACCATCCCAGTGGCGTAGCCAGGGGGACAGGGGGGCGAGTTGCCCCCTCTGGAAAAATCTTGGGGGAAATTTTGAAAGTGAATATATGGTGAAATTTGCTTATGATCTGGTAAAATTTTAAATTTCTCAATTAGGTTTTCAGAGATGGAATGATGTCACCATGCTTATAGTTGTACTAGTTATGTTTTACTACCTGTTTTATACAGCATGGGATCTCTGGACCTCTGACAAGGGACTCTGTCCTTTTACTGTATACTTCCAATGTTTTTTGATAATTAAAGCAGCAGCATTGTGGTATATGCAGTTTGTTAGAATGGGTCAGTGGTCAAGTGTTATATTCTGCTACAAGGGCAGGTCCTCGTAAAATTTGGACTGATTGTGGTGAATGTGGTGAACTGATGAAGGGAAAGGTGTACCAGGGTTCACTTAATTACTGTACTTCACCCATTGTGATTCTGATCTACCAGAAGGACTCAAGAAAAATTCACCAAGACCTGAAGACAAGCAAGATAAAAAAAGCTTCCTAAAAAAATAGGAATACTTGATGATGTATTCAGTTTACATTTAGCACCAAATGTGGCACCATTTTGCATCTGGCCCACCTTATATGAGCAAAAATTTTCCAAAGGGGAGGGGGACACCCCCTCCCCTTAGACCCCTCCCCCAGTGCGGCGATCAGTCACATCAGCCAGGTCAGAGGAAAGTACCCGGACAAAATTTGGACACTGCGCAGAAAAATGATTATTAGGAAGCAGATCACTAATTGGGGGAAATCTTGGTGCTCTTGCCCCCCCCCCCCTCGACAAAAAACCTGGCTACGCCACTGCACTATCCTCAGCAATTGACTGACGGTTACTTTCTTAAACTGGCGACCATCATATGAAAACTATTTCACTAGCATTTCAAATTACACCTGGGGGAAGCAGGATTTCTCAAGAAATGGTCCAGAATGGCCGTAAAAGCCGTCAAATGTAAGAAGGATATCTCGGGGAGGACCCTAGGTTCCCATATCCTGCTCTATGGAAAGAACAGGCACCTAGGGAAAAAGGAAAATTTTATGCAATAAAAATACTGCATTTGAAACTAAAGAAAAACAATGGGCTACAATAAAATGTCTCAATGCTGATTTCTGCGCGCTTCGTGATTTTTGTGGTAGGCCTATGTTAAATGCCCATCTTATGTCATTTGAAGTTGAAGCTAAAAAACCAGTAGCTTAGCTAGGGTTTGTGGCGCCCGGGGGAAGAAACAACATTGGCGCCCCTACCCCATTTTCCGGTGGGTTATCTTATGAATACTTACACAACTCAAGATCTTAACGGAACAAATGTCCATGGGCGTCCGCAGAAAAAAATTAGGGGGCAAAATTTTTTAGGGGTCCAAACTTTTTTCATGGGAAATATTTTACTCCCAGAAAAGAGTTAAGATGTTACTTTCACACAGTGTTGACAAAGGAGTAGCCAGGAATTTGTCAAGGGGGGGGGGGGGAAGCCCATAGACAGACTGTCTATGGGTTGGCGCGGAGCGCAAGGGAATTTTGGCCCAAAATTCTTCCCAGATTGCTGGAAATGGCAGTTCCAAGGCCTATTTACCGCATATAAAAAGGGGGAAACACTAGCAATATCGTAAATATTATTTTATTAAAAGATGAAATTGCTATATCAATATCATGCTCATGGCAAATGGTAGTTCCAACATTTTTTAAGTGATCTCGATTTGGCGCCCCCTGAGGTGGCGCCCGGAGCAACTTGCCCCCATGCTCCCCTAGCCACGCTTCTTTAAAATACATCCTTTTAATGCCTACAATTTCGTAAATACCCTAGAGCTTCTGGGAGCTTCTCCCCCTAGACCCCCACCGGGGGCTCTGCCTCCGCACCCTGCCAGGGGCCCTAAGGTGGACCCCTGCACCCAACGCCGTTACGCGAGTGCTTCGCTCTCCTGAGGCGCCTTCGGCGCCGTTTGACAGTCTATCCGGCTCCCCTCCCCCACTTTCAGACATCAAATCCCGCCCCTGAATACTAATATGTACATATTTCTTTACAGACACAACACCTCCAACGGCAAACTGTCCTGGTGCAATAGAACAAGCAGCACCGAGTGACTCGGATAGAACAGCAGTTGACTTTGTAGTGACCTGTGTTGACGATTTCAGCAAGAATGTACAACCACAATGTACCAGTCAGTCTGGGGATGTCTTCAGTCTAGGAGCAGCGACTACAGTTACTTGTACCTGTACAGACGAAGTACCACTATCATCAGAATGTTCTTTCACAATCAAAATCGTTGGTAAGTTATAAAGGCTCATACATGACATTAAAGTCTGAGACTTTCAGGCTTCTAACGTGTCATTTGCCGTCTATACCGAGACGTCCTCTTGCGATAACGTATAGGCCTAGGCCCTATGTGAAGTACATGTCGGTCACGACTGTAGCGAGGTTACATATGAGATTTTATCCCAACAACGTAAAACGCTTGTACATCCTTATAACCATAGGCGTACGAGGCGGGGGGTCGGGGGCTGCAGCCCTCCCAGAACAGGGAAAATGCTTATTTCAGGGCACTGACACTTGTATGTTCAGGGCAAGGGGACAGTACAGGGGGCAGTGCAGTGGGCAGTGGGGCAGGCAGCGGCGTTTGCCAACAGGGCAAAATGCTTATTAGTTGCACAACAAAATTCTAATTCTATCTCCCGAAATAATATCTTTCTTTAAAGTCTGTGGGAGGGGGACTCATCCATACCCGGGGCCCTTCCTGAGTGCTATCGTGGTAAAAGGGGAAAACCAGGGCAATTTGCAAAATTTTCAGGGCAAACACCCCCCCCCCCCGTGAAATGTCTTCTCGTACGCCTATGCTTGTAACTTCGAAATTATGTACACACCATCGAGCTCCTTCGGGAATAGAAGGTATCCTCGTCCTTCTGCTTTCGGCAAACAACGACTTTTTGATGAACTAAGATTTGATTTCTTGAGAGGGGGGGGGGTGGGGATTTCCAGGTATGACCACCGGTGAACACAATCCTCGGGCTCATTGGAAGAATATTTCGGATCCACCCCTTGGCTATACCAACACACTGACCACAAAAATAAAAATAAACAAAAACCTTCAGGAAAAAGAAACTACAGTGCAGTTGTCAAAATACTTTCGTCTTTCAAATCTTGTAATGGTGAAACTACTGTTTTCCAGCATGTAAGACAGGGGTGGGGAACCCCCGTCTCGCGGGTCGGATGCGGCCCCCGAGACCATTTTATCCGGCCCGTGAGGTTATTCATAAATATAAATTCAGAATTATTTGAAAAGTAATTGACAATAATCTCTTAGCCCACGGTGTCCATGGTGTTCCGGGTATTTTACGTAAATCTGCTGCGAAACACTAACAGTATGTATTATTAAAACCCCTGTATGCACAATGTAACATGCCAACCGTTTCGTTAGACATAAATCAGGTGCAAAAACCTTTTTACCTCTGGAAGTAACAGAAGCTATACGTGGCAGACAGGCTACATAACATTGTATAGAATTACACTATCACATGTGTAGGTCTATCTATCAGAGTAGAAAACTCAGTGGGCATTGTATCTAGTCCTATTATATAGATTCGGAAAGGGGGGTGGAGGGTTAGAACTGTACTTCCGACGGAAGAGTGAATAAAACTTTAGAAAGTGGGTAATTTTGCAATGTGAAATAAGGAAAAATAAAGTTGGTTTAAAAATACGCAGTTTTTTCGGCGCTTTCAATATGTGCTCATTCATTATTGCTTCATACATAAGTAAAAGACAAATGGTCATATTGTGATGCTTCTGGTCTGTGTTGCCTTGCACTTTCTATGTCATTTAAAGGCAGAGGATGAAAATTCTATTGCCTACAAATTAGTACATATTACAGAGCTTCCGGGGGCTTTGCCCCAGTTCTTGCCTAGACTTTCAAGTCTCCTAGATACCACCGGGCCCCTTGGCCGGTGCTCTAGGGTAAAGCTTATTGCACCCTGTCTGTGTGCGGCCCACGAGTGGATTATGACCTTCAAAACGGCCCGTCAGAGAAAAAAGGTTCCCCACCCCTGATATAAGAGGAATGTGGTGTATTTTCCGTTTTGGTTTCCTGATGCAATAGTAGCAGCGTTACCTACTCTCTTCCTACATGTGGCGCTTTCGTACACCTATGTCACGTTTCTGGTGGCAACGCACAAACCTCCAAGTAAGGGGAATAGACTCTATGCATTTGTCTTCACAGAGCAGAAAGTGCTCCCTCGTTTGGAAGCAATTGCGTGTATCATTGCAAGGTACATGGGCGAAGGAGCCCAAGTTGATGGGGGGAGGGGCTGGAACCACTTGCCCGAAAAATATAGCCCCAATTTCCGCGCGCTCTTTTCGACATGTTCATGTACATATCATATAGGCATGTATCGGTTATCACACATGCCAATTACATAAAATAATTTGCCGTGTTACTGCTTTTTTTACTGGTTTTAATTTTGGCTGAAGTCGTCGATCGCCTGCCTGGGGAGGGGTCTAAGGGTTTCCCCCTCCCCTTTGAAAATGTTTGAAAAATTAGGTGCCTTTGCATGCAATCTGGTGTCACATATGCTAAATTTGACGTTAAATTTGTGTTAAAACATTTACGTATTTTAGGTAGAAAAAAATCAGCATCAGTGAGGGAGGGGCATGGCCCAATGGCCCCTCAAATACACCACTGACAATTATAATTCAAGTTTAACCATTAAAAAACACACTGAAGAATTAATATGGAATACATAGGTGTGGTGCAATTCAGATCAGAACTTTATATTAATTACCAAGGAAGTTTTTTAAACTTTTAATAGCCTTTAGCTACATCATTGCATTATTTTTCTTTCAGTAGGTGCCCGAAAATTCTCAACATTTTGCCCGAATTTTCACAAAAAGTTTTGGTTGGGGGGGGGGGGCTGCAGCCCCCCCCAGCCTCCTACGCCTATGGCAAGTCACACCAACAAATACAGACAGCTGATCTGTGTACCAATCAGATACGGTACTCAAGTTAGTTTACTAAGCGCGTGTACGAAGTCTACGTCGTGCGTGTAGTCTGCAAAGAAATCCAAGACTTTATCTGGAAGGAGAGTCCAACAGTAACGGATCGGAAAGGGGAAGAAGGGTTACGTGTCGCAAGCAAGTACGGCGATTTGCTCTCAATATTGGGGGGGGGGGGCATGACCCCGTTCTCAAATAATTTACTGTATAAAAAATTAAAGTCAATGGGTAATTTCTCATGTCCCTCTGTTTCCCCTCCCCCGGATGGCGGCCCATGACCACGGGAATGTATTAGAATGGTTGAATAGTAGCCTAATAGGGCTTTCCATTCAGGTTGTGATCTGGGTCATATATCGTTGAAAAGCGTTTTATTGCTATTCACAAAAACTTTCTGGTACTGTGCGCTGGGAATCTCTAGAGTGCCTCGAGTTGACAAAATGGCGGACGTAGCGAAGGCTTATAAACAATCAAGTTGCCTTCCTAATAAACCTTTCAGCCTGAAAAAGTGATACGCAAGTATTTTAGGTTGAAAATGTGAAAACGTAACACATATTAAAGTGTGCAGTTTTGTTGAATGTCACTCGTAGCGACCGTTTTGTCGGTGTTTTGATGATCGATTCCTTCGCCATTTGTCTGTTCGTCCGACATCCTCTCATTTACTTACACGTCAAACGTACAACCTACGATTCGATGTTTTTGTTGAATAGTGTATACCATCCTTTTCACCACTTAGGACCCAACAAAACGCTCTTCATAAGTAGCGAAGTGGTGCGCACGTTGAAAACAACCTGGATGGAACGCGGCATTATATACCCATATATAGTGGCTTGCGTAACCGAGTATGTATGCTCTCGATATTGTGTACTGTGCAGTAACAAGCACTTTTTCAATAAGGGTCCAAGAACACTAACTCATGCTGAGCAAGTCAGGCAGGGTACTGTCAGACGACGACCACAAGGTCAAAAACTAAGCGGGGAAAGGGCAAAGTTATTGTCGCGCAATGCCTGTAGAGGATGATATTTCAAGAGTTTATTCGTAGTCATCAGTCCAAGTCATATTATAATATTTAGTAATCAGTAAATATCTTCCAATGAGAATAGTGATCTGCTTTCCCAACACTTATGGTCAAATGTTTACCAGAAAATTGATTTACCCTTTAACATATCTCTTAAATACAGTTTTCAGAGCCAGATTAAAGCCATACTCAGTTCACGTTTAGTCTTGGGCCCTAATAATGGGATTTAAAGTTTAGGTAGCACCTTGCAAATATTCTCTTTCGATAACCCAGAAATCAGCAGAACGAACCACTCTAGTACGAAAGTAGTACAGAAATTATAGAAAGCTAGTCCTTGGTGAGTGTGCGTAATGAACTGTTCAGACAACACAACATGGATAGTGTCTGACGATGGAGATATTGTATTTGACACTTCTCCTTTTAGTGGGTCAGCCCTCACCCCCTGATCTTTGCACAGCCAGAGCCTACCAATCAATTACTACTCCCTTGGATATTTAATAGCTAACCATGAATGGGAGGCCAAACCGACTCTTCGAAGACGTCCCGAAATACCTCCTATTTTACCTTCATTTCTGTTTTTAACTTCATAGCTCAGTAGTCAGTTTCAAGGCCAAAGCGCATGGGGGTGGGGAGTTTATCTGTATGGATCCATCATTAGCATCTGTCAATAGAATTAAATCTCTGGAAAAACGGAAGTTTAGCCATCTTCAGTGGATAGGCAAATAACTTTCACGTTTCTTGCAAGGTGCCGAACATGCCCTTAAACTGTGACACAATTGTAAAGAGAGTCCTGATTTTATCCTGTCCCTGTCCCATATGCAGTATGGGAAGATATTTCACGAGAGGGGGAAGTTGTTTGCCCTGAAAATTTCCTTAAGTTGCAAAGGATCTTTGCATAAAGTTGTCCAAACGAAATCTTTGCCCCCAAATCGACAATTTTGTGCTTGGGGATGAGGCCCTGCCTCATGCACATGTGTGCAACCCCGTTAGTAGGTCCTAGTGATTGATAAACAACTCATATTGGCATACATCGCTACCCTTTCATGCACAACAACAAATACAAAATTGGCTGTGTCATCACTGCAGTTTTTTTTTGTGTAAAAACTGTTTGGGCTGCAAACTTCATCATATGCTCCAGGTAAGTAGGCTTAACGCTTTCAGTTAGAAGAGAGAACGCTTTTGTGAAATCACAAACTACTTAACTCCAAGCACACTGTTTCTTCAGTTAGTTCTGCAGTAAGGCTTGAACGGCAACAGCATGCACAATCTTCCCATGGGCACAATCTGGGGGCATAAAAATATTACGGTACTGTACAACTACATTCCCACAGCACATGGCCCTTCTGCAGCGTATAATTTGACTCGCGTCTTTCCATTGCCGGCGCTCCTTCCTGCTAAAGCTTAGCATTTCTCTGGCAGTGTACCTCATTGTTTAGCCGCCAAAATGACGTCTAATGACGGCTGGTGAAGACTACAATGATACGCGTCTGTCTCCATTGGAAGACGCACTTTCTGTTCTCTGACGTCATATGCATGAGGTCTATAAAACTTGACCAATTAATCAAAGTCAAGCAGTGGAGCCACTGGTAAGCGTGCAGCATGTCGTGTATTGCCGCTACTGCACGTGCGTGCAAGTAATGTAGGGCTACAAAACACAAACAACTGCACTAACTTTCCACGTGTGCCTCCAACATGGCACACGCTTCACGTGCATGGCTTTCAAGCCAGAGGGGTGAGGGCTGCAACCCCCAAGCCCCAGGAACTGGGCCAAAACTACTTTTCCGCGACAAGTATTGGAAGAATCGGGCAATTTCTCGAGTTACCCTAGTTGTTTTTTTTTTTTAATGGGGGCAAATGCTCTCCAGATGCCATAGAAAACAAGTAGGTTATCCCAAAGGCTTATTGCCACGTGAAATAAATATAATTACTCATGCTTGGTACAAACATACTGGTTTACTAATATTATTTTAGCTAAAAAATATAGATATTACAAAGGAAATTTCCTCTGATTTATTTTTGATCTAATAATTGTGGTTGTAAGTGTCAAAATAATGATGTTACAAAACAAAAGACTACTGATTTTAGAAGTCAAAATCACGAGATTTAAAGTCACATATTAACTTTTGTAAAGCAAATCATGAGATTGAAAGTCACAGCTTTGACTTGACATTGCTGATTAAACTTTTTGTCTTTTCAGTTTGACTTTTAAAGTCACGACTTTGAAATTGAGATTAATAATAAATGAGACCAGACGTGCCAATATTGAAATAATTTCACACAATTAGATCTGAATTCAAACTTTCAAAATTTAAAATGTAAATTCATTATTTTGACTATAATGTCACTAGGTTGACTTAAACAGTCCAAATCGTGAAACCTAGAATTTTTTTATTTACGTGTTCACTGTATAAAGCTTCACGTTCGCATTGAACTGCAATTGTGCATCAGCTAGAAATATCGTAAGCATTTTATTTTCCCACCATCGATGGAGAGGCAAAGTGTGCAATACTCGCCCTGTGTAGCATGTATATGCCATCTAAAAGAATCTTTCCCAAAGTGGCAGAATGCTTTCACTGAGTATATATTATAAAGAAAATGTAAAAGCGAAAGAGATAAGAGACACAAGTGAAGCAAAATGTTTTCACTCTTCAACAAAGAGCTCCATCTGACAGTTCGTCTAAGTAACTTAAAGTGTACCTCAAGTCTGAAATTTCAAAAATATATGTTGCAAAGCTTGAAAAATGCATCCAAATGGTCTAACCACCATCTTCATAGGACTTTCTTGGGCTGAGATATAAAATTTTGAAGCTTATTCACTAAATTTAAAATGGTAGATTACGCAATAATTTGTGATGTCATTCTTGTACTACTCAAATAACCGCCTTCGTGATTCTTTATTTTCTCGAAAGCTATCAAACATTGTACCAAAACGTGATCATTTTCTAACTGTTAAAGTTTAACTTGGCTGTATAAACCCTCTCCATACAACATTCTTTATGAGGAAACAGTAAATGTTCCAAGGTCATATATACATCTTAATTTCTGAAGGAAACAAAAGCAGGTAATGTGAGTTGTCAAGAAGGACATCACAAGTTATTCGCCATCAACTATTTCAAATTAAGGGAATAAACTTCAATTTTTTTTATCTCAGCAACGGAGGAAGCTATGAAAATGGGAATTGGATGAATGAAATTTATTTTCTAATCTCTTGAATATATATTCTTGAAGTTCTAGACTTTAGGTCCACTTTAACATTAACCTTCATGGACTTTTCAACTTCGGTAAAGTTAAAGAAATGGCTTATTTTTAACATTTCCTGTTGTTAGGAGACAGGGTTGTTTCCGTTACACTTTGACATTATTCGTTATGGTTACAGTTACTTCCCTAAAATCGTAACTCGTCACAGTTACTAGTTACAATGTAGGAAAAGTAAGAACTTACAATTACTTATACTTTTGACCGAAAGTTAACTAGCTACATTTAAAAAGTAAACCGTTACTCCTACTCATAAGCGTACGAGGGGGGGGGGGGGGGGAAGAGGGGCTATTCCCCCCCCCCCATTCGGGCAAAAACAGTCATGGATCCTTTCGGGCAAATGAGACAGCCAAGGAAATAAATTATGCTTTTTTGCAACCGACACGATCAAAATTCGGGCAACTTGGTCCAAAATTATAAATTCGGGCAAAAATTATCCCTGAGCCCCCAGAAATATTGACCCCGTACGCCTATGCTCCTACTTCACATACGGTATCTCGTCCGACATGGGGTTAAAGGCATAACAGATTCTGTATGGAAGGGACACAGGAGAGGAAAGTCACATCCGTCCTTGCACCGTATAGTAAAAAGGTCTTATGCAAAGAGACACAGTGATCCTTCCCGGCGGGGATTTATGCGGGCCTCGGAGCCACCTCTTCCCCTGGCGGCAGAAAAAAATGAAAGGAGAAAAATACGAGAAAAGAAAGAAAAAAGAAAAGAGAAAGGAAAAAGAGCATAATTGTCTAAAAACGTGTTTAAAATATATCTTTCTGAAGTTGATTCGACAATATCTGGACAATTCTAACTTGGTGACATTCGAAAATGGGACAATATATTCTCAACACGGAAACTTTTGCTTGGACAATTCATTCAGTATGCCTATATGCGAAAACACTACTTGTCAACAGCCATTTACTGCCCTTCAGTGGCATCTCCTTCAAGCTGATTTCTCAACAAGAGAAGGGTTGATCTTTGGGCAGTGATTTTTCAGGTAGTCTAAAACCCTGGGTTTATTAAAAATACGTGTATCTTTTGTAATTCCTGATTCAATTGTATAAATTACATCCGCAACGAAAAATTACACGCAAATGTGGTAAAAATCCTATATTTTAAATCGATACATTTTAAAGCAAAGACAATATTCGAAAGGAAAATGAAACGTTTATAAGCAACCGGGGCAACGAAATACCTCCCTCCATTATCGATTATTTCCATTGCCTACGTAGCAGGCTGCACCGCATATTCGTTGTTCAGTCATAATTATGTTTGGGGAGCCCCAAAGAGGATATGAGCAAACGGAGTCCGCCTCGGTACTGTTTTCATTTTTCGAACAGGGACAGCTCCCTGGTTCGAATTACCCTGTTCAAACACTAGGGAAATTGCAAACAATGCATAGCATTGTCACCTGATTGTGTAGCTTTGCTTTGTATGTAAACAGATGCCAGCGAGTCCTGTGTTTTTATCATGGGTACATTAATTGGCCAGCAAGATGTTCGTTTGACCAATTCGTGCGCAAAATATTAAGCAAAACTGAATGCCAAATGATTTCACTTGGCTTTGTCTTGACGGTCTTGGCTTCAAAACGCCAAACAAGTGTTTGCCTTTAGCAGAAAATTAATTTTTTTCGGACGAAAAGAAGGCAATTTCATGTCGGATTTTTTCCAATATACTTCCATGTAATGAAATTTGTAGAGAACAAGCCAGTGACCCACAACTGGAAAAAAGGCCGTGGCCGGCCCGACTTAAACCGATTGGTTAGAAACTGAGCCGTAAAACTTCATCTAACTAACAACTACTGACAAGATTTAAAAGCAACTGGCACCAGTTTTTTTTGTTCCACTCAGGAGTAAATCTTTCCAACGCGGAACAGTCAAGTTTTAATTCAAAATTGCCCCCTAAAAGCATCGTTTCTCGTGATATCGATTATTCCTGAAGAAAATATGAACATGGACAACCCATGAACTAGTGTACAAGCTTTCGGGCACAAAATCAAAATCCCTAGAGGAAGATAGGTTTTATGGCCAAACATTGAAAATAAGCTCTAGAGACGTCATATAACCGTCGATCACCAAAAAAATTAAGTGGTAGAATTTGCGTGACAATTTACACATCCTGTCTAATTTTTAGATCCGTAGCTTACAAAACGGCCGGGAAAACGCAATTCAAAGGCAAAATCTCCAAACTCCTGGCCGTAAACCGCTGTTTCGATCTCATTTCTTCGACTAGATGTTTTCTAGTCGAAGTAAAAATCATTTCTAAATTAACGTCCCAGTACGACTTAGTATACGAATTTGGATAAGAGAAATGAGTGGTGCTTAAGGTTACTTAAACCCAAACACAACCAGAGAAATGATTTGTTGGAGAAAAAAAGACATTTACGAAAGTGAAAGGTTGTTTTAAACAAATCGTGGTTGTAAATGTAACGGCTGTTTCAATATGCACAAGGTTCTTCACGGTGGGAAGTTCTAGACCATTATGAATATTCATTACTCAGCTGCTTCGAGATCACATCATGTCGACGACTGTGCAGCACGATGCAGCCAGTGTACATACTGCATACGCACTCGCTTACCGTATTTTCATTGTGCACTAATCAACGGCGAATGCTAGGCTACGATGTGCTTGATGCACGAAGAATGTAGCTATAGGGCCGTAACACACAAGCAGTCAACTTGCATGACATTGGCGGCCGGCCGGACAGGCGTTCGAAACATAACGTACATATACTACACACACTATATACACTATAATAAGACATAGGCTATATATATATATATATATATATATATATATATATATAGTGTGTGTGTGTGTGTGTAGTATATGTACGTAATGTTTCGAACGCCTGTGGCTGTGCCAGGCAACGTTATCTTGCTTAGGATTTCAGGTGAGGTTTTCCTCCTTTTTCATGTTAGTTGTGCTGCAATTATGTTGGCGTGGGTAATTATTTCTAACTACAATTCAATTCTAAGCCTACACTAACCTAAGTATAGTCCTAGGCTGTTTGTGTAGTCCATCCGGTTCGAATATATAAGCAAATGCTCTGGACTGTTTACGTGCGTACATTTCACTACAGTTGAGCATGTAGAGAAGGAACCTATAGTTGTTTATTCATGAATATTCATAAACAAACAGACTTTCATTGGTTCATACTCCTGACTGATAAGCTCATTACGAGGAGAGAACTCGAATTTCAGTTGGCAAGCCGAATTCAACACCTGCATTTCGGACAAAGATTACTCCCGAAAGAAGCTAAGACTGTTCTTCTGGGTATGTGAGAGCCTCTTAAACTGTTACCAACTTCATATATCTGGCTCTCGTGCTATGACGATTTTTGGCGGTTTAAGTATTTCTTTATACAAAGTCGTAATGGGACTTTAACTAAATGTACACATCGCGCTTAAAGGGGAATTTTCATCATCCCAGACAGTTCCAATTCTCCCAACTATGCAACTTCTAGCTCCTCCCATAACTGTATGAAGCTACTCCTTGTGCAGTAATAAACCTGTTTTATTGCTTAAGGCTATGTCCTTGTGAGCATACAAGGCTATAAAATGTAATAATGCCACTCTCTCTGCCTTGTGTGGAATGTGAGCTACTCTGCATCTTTCAAATTTTCAAACTTTGATGTCAATCAAAAAGCAGTCACCAACTGAGAATTTTCATACCCCTACACTAAAAATATACTTTGGGGTGATGACTGTCTGTCTTTAATGCTAGCGTCCAAATTTTGAAATAGCCTCAGATTGCCATGGATCCCTCCAGGTGCCCCTTATAGTAACCTGTACTGAGCAATTACTATCGAATTTCATAAAATATGAAAAGATATAAACTCTCCATTACGCAGTACCTGGAACTGATTTATGCGCTCTCAATATGGACTCCGCCAGGGACCCTAACGCCGGCTGCTAGACCCCACGCATCCAAACAGGAGCTTTGCGCTCGTGGTGCGCATTGGTTGCACTTGAGATTTCCCATCGTGCCCCCTCGAATTTTTCTGGATACGTGCCTGGATCCTTCCCCAGTGAAAAATGGGACGAAAAATTACTGCTTTTAGACTATTTCGTCCAAAATCTTCCACAATCGTCCTGCCATGAAAAATAGTCAAGGACAGTTATACATTCTAGTATTGTTGCTAGGACTATTCCATTGTAGAATAGGATCCATAATAGCCTGCAAGGTCTCTTCGTGGTATAAAAGAAACAACTAAATTATTTTGTCAATCAACTCTAGGTGGTAATAATTGAGGTAGAAAATACCCATTTCAAAGTAAAGCAGTCAGCTGATAACACCCCCCCCCTCCCAAAAAAAAAGCATTCCTGTCTTCTTAATCTAAAACAATTTTCCAAAAGCAGTGAACTCACAAAGTCACACACAATGACTCATGATATGGTGTATAAACAAAGACGTATGTCACTGACACAAGTAGGATATCGGTGACGATTCTCTATGGTTGTTTAAGATTCTTTTACGTAAGGAAAGAATCTCTGCTCGTAACACGGTTCCGTTACATAAATGTAACTCGTTACACTACCAGCATTAGCTATCCAACAGGTAAATAGGTAACATCCAACCCTGTAAGTGGCAGCGATTACGCCATTCTTTTCTATTATGCTTATAAATCAAAATGAAAAAGAGCCTGTACCCAAATGTCCTATCGATATGACAATCAGCATTTCGGATTCGGCAAATGAAGCTGCACTAGAATTTGCAGCATCATGTAGTGATAACTCTGGAGAGAGTATTACCGCTTTTCATGCTCACGATCACTCTCTGGCGAAACTCTATTCCTTGAGGACAGTGGAGAGGTAGTTACTTGTACTTGCGTTGATAGCTCAAGCAACGAGGATTCATGTACCTTTACAGTCACTGTGCAAGGTTAGTCCAGAAAGTATGTGTTGATTATTTTGCACATAGTACACATGCACATAGTACACATTTCCACAATAGTATTGTGATGTGATTTATGATGTTGTTTACCGAGTGTCTACCTTTAAAATTCCCTTTCAATTTGGTAATCTATCTTTGTTGAGTACTAAAATTGTGTCAGAAATCGAGCATTTAATTTAACACCGGACGGATAGCAAGTCAATCTAAAATTAGGGTTGTCAAAAATTCATTGAGTCAATCTCCAATCTTTGAAACATGTATAAAGGGTCATTTTGCATACATCCTCACTAAATTTGACATTACTACATTCTTCATACGCCGATTGAAAGAATTGGGGAAAAAGTTTGATGTCGTCGCCTGTTCGTCGCAAGTTTAAGCACCAAGCCCTTTATTGATGTCAGCAAAACACTTAAAGTGCTTATTCCAATGGTTCCTGAATGGCCACATTTTAAGAAAATGCGAATGTTGCAAGTAGGATATGGGTGGCGATTGTCTATGGTTGTTTCTTATTCATTTCGAAGGGCAAAAATCTGTGCACTCAGGCAGAGATTCGTTTAATTAATGAGTTGGTTAACAGATCAACTTTAACCTGAGTTAAAAAAATAACTTATGATATGTTATACGAGGAAAGACACATTCATCACTTGATTTTACTTCATAAATCAAGTGACTATTCTACCGTTGATATGTCCGCCAATGATCCTTAATCACGAACAAAATTTGAGGATTGTGGATATGAACACAATATAAAAAATGATATATATATATATATATATAGACGACAAAAATATAGTGCCAACATGACATCAGTTTGAAAAATCTCTGCCATTCGTTCAAAGAAAATGTAGTTGATAAATTGTTGTCATTGTGACTACATGTAACGAGAAAGTAACAGAACTGAAATATTATGCCGCCTCAGTTACTTTTACACCAATTAATACCCAAGTAAGCTCTTCCTACGTTTGATGAGTGAGAATGTAACTCGTTTCACGGTTCCGTTACATAAGGAAAGTGTTACTGATAAGTTGCTGTCATTGTGTCTACATGTAACGAGAAAGTAACAGAACCGAAATATAATACCGCTTCAGTTACTTTTACACCGATTTGTAGTAAGCTCTTGCTACCTTTGATAATTGAGAATATAAATTGTTACACGGTTCCGTGACATAATGTAACTCGTTAGAGAAACAGCATTAGCTATCCTACAAGTAACTCAGTAATATCGAACCCTGTAAGTGGCAGCGATTACGCCATTCTTTTCTGTTATACTTTTCCATCAAGATGAAACGGACCCTGAACCTGACTGTCCTGTCGATATGACAATCAGCATTTCGGATTCGGCAAATGAAGCTGCACTAGAATTTGCAGCATCATGTAGTGATAACTCTGGAGAGAGTATTACCGCTTCATGCTCACGAGCACTCTCTGGCGAAACTCTATCCCTTGAGGACAGTGGAGAGGTAGTTACTTGTACTTGCGTTGATAGCTCAAGCAACGAGGATTCATGTACCTTTACAGTCACAGTGCAAGGTTAGTCCAGAAAGAATGTGTTGATTATTTTGCACATAGTACACATGCACATTGTACACATTTCCGCAATGGTATTGTGATGTGATTTATGATGTTGTTTACCGAGTGTCTACCTTTAAAATTCCCTTTCAATTTGGTAATCTATCTTTGTTGAGTACTAAAATTGTGTCAGAAATCGAGCATTTAACTTAACACAGGACGGATAGCAAGTCAATCTAAAATTAGGGTTGTCAAAAATTCATTGAGTCCATCTCCAATCTTTGTAACATGTAAAATGGGTCATTTTGCATACATCCTCACTAAATTTGACATTACTACATTCTTCATACGCTGATTGAAAGAATTGGGGAAAAAGTTTGACGTCGCCTGTTAGTCGCAAGTTTCAGCACCAAGCACTTCACTGATGTCAGCAAAACACTTAAAGTGCTTATTCCAATGGTTCCCAGATGACCAACTTTTTAAGAGAAAGCGCCTTTTCAAGTAGGATAAGGGTTGCGATTGTCCATGGTTGTTTTTTTTATTCATTTCGAAGGAAAAAAATCTATGCACTCAGGCACAGATTCGTTTAATTAATGGGTTGGTTCACAGATCAACTTTGACGAGATTTAAAAAATAACTTATGATATGTTGGATGAGGAAAGAGACATTCTTCACTTGATTTTACTTTATAATTCAAGTGACTATGCTACCGTTGACATGTCCGCTTATAATTGGTAATCATGAACAAAATTTGAGGATGGTGGAGATGATCACAATAATAAAAATCATATATATATATATATATATATATATATATCCATATATAGATGACAAAGAATGTAGTACCAGCATGACATCAGTATTAAAACATTCTGCTATTTGTTCAAAGAAAATGTAGTTGATAAATTGTTGTCATTATGACTACATGTAACGAGAAAGCAACAGAACTGAAGTATGATGCCTCTTCAGTTACTTTTACAGCAACATATAGCCTAGTAAGCTCTTGTTACTTTTGCTTAGTGAGAATGTAACTCGTTACACGGTTCCATTACATTAACAAAGTGTAGTTGATATGTTGCTGTCATTGTGTCTACATGTAACGAAAAAGTAACAGAACCGACTATGATGATGCCGCTTCAGTTACTTTTACACCGATTTGTAGTAAGCTCTTGCTACCTTTGATGATTGAGAATATAAATTGTTACATGGTTCCTTGACATAATGTAACTCGTTAGAGAAACAGCATTAGCTATCCTACAAGTAGCTCAGTAATATCGAACCCTGTAAGTGGCAGCGATTACGCCATTCTTTTCTGTTATACTTTTCCATCAAGATGAAACGGACCCTGAACCTGACTGTCCTGTCGATATGACAATCAGCATTTCGGATTCGGCAAATGAAGCTGCACTAGAATTTGCAGCATCATGTAGTGATAACTCTGGAGAGAGTATTACCGCTTCATGCTCACGAGCACTCTCTGGCGAAACTCTATCCCTTGAGGACAGTGGAGAGGTAGTTACTTGTACTTGCGTTGATAGCTCAAGCAACGAGGATTCATGTACCTTTACAGTCACTGTGCAAGGTTAGTCCAGAAAGAATGTGTTGATTATTTTGCACATAGTACACATTTCCGCAATAGTATTGTGATGTGATTTATGATGTTGTTTACCGAGTGTCTACCTTTAAAATTCCCTTTCAATTTGGTAATCTATCTTTGTTGAGTACTAAAATTGTGTCAGAAATCGAGCATTTAACTTAACACAGGACGGATAGCAAGTCAATCTAAAATTAGGGTTGTCAAAAATTCATTGAGTCCATCTCCAATCTTTGTAACATGTAAAATGGGTCATTTTGCATACATCCTCACTAAATTTGACATTACTACATTCTTCATACGCTGATTGAAAGAATTGGGGAAAAAGTTTGACGTCGAATGTTAGTCGCAAGTTTCAGCACCAAGCACTTCACTGATGTCAGTAAAAGACTTAAAGTGCTTATTCCAATGGTTCCCAGATGGCCAACTTTTTGAGAAAAAGCGCCTTTTCAAGTAGGATAAGGGTGACTATTATCTATGGTTGTATTTTATTCATTCCGAAGAGAAAGAATCTATGCACTCACGCACAGAATCGTGTAATTAATGAGTTGGTTCACAGATCAACTTTAACCTGAGTTACAAAATGACTTAAGATATGGTATATGACGGAAGACGCATTCATCAATTGATTTTACTTTATGATTCAAGTAACTATGCTACCGTTGACATGACCGCTTATGATTCTTAATCATGAACAAAACTTTTAGGATGGTGGAGATGAACACAACAACAAAAATGATATGTATATATATACATATATATATATATAGAAAACAGGAGTTTAAAGTGTACCTAAAGTCTGAAAATTCAAAAATATATATTACAGAGCATGAAAACTGAATTCCAATGGTCCAATTAAAAATAGATTGCGCAAATTTGTGATGTCATTGAAGAAAACAAAGCATTTAATGTGAGTTGTACAACAAGAATGTCAAAAATTATTGAGCAATGAACTGTTTGGATTTAAGTGAATAAATTTTAACATTTAATATCTCAGCAATGGAATAAGCTATGACAATGGGAGTTGGACCAATAAGATTAATCTTATAACCTCTAAAATATATATTTTTGAATTTTTAGACTTTAGGTCCACTTTAATGAAGACACCAAACCAGGTTTCTAATTTTAACTGTACACCAACGCAGAACTATATGTTTATATATATATATATATGTATATATGTATGTATATATGTATATAAATATATATATATATATTAATATATATATAGACGACAAAGAATATAGTACCAACATGACATCAGTTTGAAAACATTCTGCCATTTGTTCAAAGAAAATGTAGTTGATAAATTGTTGTCATTGTGACTACATGTAACGAGAAAGTAACAGAACTGAAATATTATGCCGCCTCAGTTGCTTTTACACCAATTAATAGCCTAGTAAGCTCTTGCTACGTTTGATGAGTGAGAATGAAACTCCTTTCACAGTTTGTTTATATAAGGAAAGTGTAGTTGATAAGTTGCTGTAATTATGACTACGTGTTACAAGAAAGTAACAGAACCAAAATATGATGCCGCTTCAGTTACTTTTACAACGATTTGTAGTAAGCTCTTGCTACCTTTGATAATTGAGAATATAAATTGTCACGCACTTCCGTGACATAATGTAACTCGTTAGAGAAACAGCATTAGCTATCCTACAAGTTACTCAGTAATATCGAACCCTGTAAGTGGCAGCGATTACGCCATTCTTTTCTGTTATACTTTTCCATCAAGATGAAACGGACCCTGAACCTGACTGTCCTGTCGATATGACAATCAGCATTTCGGATTCGGCAAATGAAGCTGCACTAGAATTTGCAGCATCATGTAGTGATAACTCTGGAGAGAGTATTACCGCTTCATGCTCACGAGCAGTCTCTGGCGAAACTCTATCCCTTGAGGACAGTGGAGAGGAAGTTACTTGTACTTGCGTTGATAGCTCAAACAACGAGGATTCATGTACCTTTACAGTCACTGTGCAAGGTTAGTCCAGAAAGTATGTGTTGATTATTTTGCACATAGTACACATTTCCGCAAAAGTATTGTGATGTGATTTATGATGTTGTTTACCGAGTGTCTACCTTTACAATTCCCTATCAATTTGGTAATCCATCTTTGTTGAGTACTAAAATTGTGTCAGAAATCGAGCATTTAATTTAACACAGGACGGATAGCAAGTCAATCTAAAATTAGGGTTGTCAAAAATTCATTGAGTCAATCTCCAATCTTTGTAACATGGAAAATGGGTCATTTTGCGTACATCCTCACTAAATTTGACATTACTACATTCTTCATACGCTGATTGAAAGAAGTAGGGAAGAAGTTTGACGTCGAATGTTAGTTGCAAGTTTCAGCACCAAGCCCTTCACTGATGTCAGTAAAAGACTTAAATCGCTTATTCCAATGGTTCCCAGATGGCCATCTTTTTAAGAAAAAGCACCTTTTTTAAGTAGGATATGGGTGACTATTATCTATGGTTGTATTTTATTCATTCCGAAGGTAAAAAATCTATGCACTCACGCACAGATTCGTTTAATTAATGAGTTGGTTCACAGATGAACTTTAACTTGAGTTAAAAAATGACGTAAGATATGGTATATGAATGAAGACATATTCATCACTTGATTTTATTTCATAATTCAAGAGACTATGCTACCGTTGACATGACCGCTTATGATTCTTAATCATGAACAAAACTTTTGGGATGGTGGAGATGAACACAACAACAAAAATGATATATATATATATATGTATATATGTATGTATATATGTATATAAATATATATATATATATATATATATATATAGACGACAAAAAATATGGTACCATCATAACATCAGTTTGAAAACATTCTGCCATTTGTTCAAAGAAAATGTAGTTGATAAATTGTTGTCATTGTGATTACATGTAACGAGAAAGTAACAGAACTGAAATATTATGCCACTTCAGTTGCTTTTACACCAATTAATAGCCTAGTAAGCTCTTGCTACGTTTGATGAGTGAGAATGAAACTCCTTTCACGGTTCCGTTATATAAAGAAAGTGTAGTTGATAAGTTGCTGTCATTGTGACTACATGTAACGAGAAAGTAACAGAACCGAAATATGATGCCGCTTCAGTTACTTTTACACCAATTTGTAGTAAGCTTTTGCTACCTTTGATGATTGAGAATATAAATTGTTACACGACATAATGTAACTCGTTAGAGAAACAGCATTAGCTATCCTACAAGTAACTCAGTAATATCGAACCCTGTAAGTGGCAGCGATTACGCCATTGTTTTTCTGTTATAATTTTCCATCAAGATGAAACTCCCCCTGAACCTGACTGTCCTGTCGATATGACAATCAGCATTTCGGATTCGGCAAATGAAGCTGCACTAGAATTTGCAGCATCATGTAGTGATAACTCTGGAGAGAGTATTACCGCTTCATGCTCACGAGCAGTCTCTGGCGAAACTCTGTCCCTTGAAGACAGTGGAGAGGTAGTTACTTGTACTTGCGTTGACAGCTCAAGCAACGAGGATTCATGTACCTTTACAGTCACAGTGCAAGGTTAGTCCAGAAAGAATGTGTTGATTATTTTGCACATAGTACACATTTCCGCAAAAGTATTGTGATGTGATTTATGATGTTGTTTACCGAGTGTCTACCTTTACAATTCCCTTTCAATTTGGTAATGTATCTTTGTTGAGTACTAAAATTGTGTCAGAAATCGAGCATTTAATTTAACACAGGACGGATAGCAAGTCAATCTAAAATTAGGGTTGTCAAAAATTCATTGAGTCAATCTCCAATCTTTGTAACATAGAAAATGGGTCATTTTGCATACATCCTCACTAAATTTGACATTACTACATTCTTCATACGCTGATTGAAAGAATTAGGGAAGAAGTTTGACGTCGAATGTTAGTCGCAAGTTTCAGCACCAAGCACTTCACTGATGTCAGTAAAAGACTTAAAGTGCTTGTTCCAATGGTTCCCAGATGGCCAACTTTTTAAGAAAAAGCGCCTTTTTATGTAGAAAAAGGGTGACTATTATCTATGGTTGTATTTTATTCATTCCGAAGGGAAAGAATCTATGCACTCACGCACAGATACTTTTAATTAATGAGTTGTTTCACAGATCAACTTTAACCTGAGTTAAAAAAATGACGTAAGATATGGTATATGAGTGGAGACACATTCATCAATTGATTTTTCTTTATAATTCAAGTGACTGTGCTACCGTTGACATGTCCGCTTATGATCCTTAATCATGAACAAAGTTTGAGGATGGTTGAGATCAACACAAAAACAAAAAATAATATATATATATATATATATATATATATATATATAGACGACAAACAATATAGTACCAACATAACATCAGTTTGAAATCATTCTGTAATTTGTCCAAAGAAAATGTAGTTGACAAAATGTTGCCATTGTGACTACTTGTAATGAGAAAGTAACAGAACTGAAATATGCTGCCGCTTCAATTACTTTTACACCAATTTATAGCCTAGAAAGCTCTTGTTACGTTTGGTGAGTGAGAATGTAACTCTTTACACGATTCCGTTACATAAGGAAAGTGTTACTGATAAGTTGCTGTCAGTTTGTTTACATGTAACGAGAAAGTGAAAGAACGGAAATATGATGCCGCTTCAGTTACTTTTACACCGAATTGTAGTAAGCTTTTGCTACGTGTGATGACTGAGAATATAAATTGTTACACGGTTCCGTGACATAATGTAACTCGTTAGAGAAACAGCATTATAGCTACCCTACAAGTTACTCAGTAATATCGAACCCTGTAAGTGGCAGCGATTACGCCATTCTTTTCTGTTATACTTTTCCATCAAGATGAAACGGACCCTGAACCTGACTGTCCTGTCGATATGACAATCAGCATTTCGGATTCGGCAAATGAAGCTGCACTAGAATTTGCAGCATCATGTAGTGATAACTCTGGAGAGAGTATTACCGCTTCATGCTCACGAGCAGTCTCTGGCGAAACTCTATCCCTTGAGGACAGTGGAGAGGAAGTTACTTGTACTTGCGTTGATAGCTCAAACAACGAGGATTCATGTACCTTTACAGTCACAGTGCAAGGTTAGTCCAGAAAGAATGTGTTGATTATTTTGCACATAGTACACATTTCCGCAATGGTATTGTGATGTGATTTGTGACGTTGTTTACCGAGTGTCTACCTTTACAATTCCCTTTCAATTTGGTGATCTATCTTTGTTGAGTACTAAAATTGTGTCAGAAATCGAGCATTTAATTTAACACAGGACGGATAGCAAGTCAATCTAAAATTAGGGTTGTCAAAAATTCATTGAGTCAATCTCCAATCTTTGTAACATGGAAAATGGGTCATTTTGCATACATCCTCACTAAATTTGACATTACTACATTCTTCATACGCTGATTGAAAGATTTAGGAAAAAATTTGACATGACCCGTTAGTCGCAAGTTTAAGTACTAAACAATTCGTCGATGTCATCAAAACACTTTAAATGGTAATTCCAGTTGTTTTCACATTTCCACAATTGTAAGAATATGCACCTGTTACCAATTTGGATATGGGTGACGATTTTCTATTTTTACTTTTTTTTCCGTGAGGAAGTAACCTATGCACTCACGGACGGGTTCGTTTGACGAATGAGTTGGTCCACCCGTCAACTTTATGCTGATTTAAAAGTATGACTTACGATATGGTATATCAATGAAGACACATGTCACTTGATAAATCAAATGACCATGCTAACCTTCACATGTCCGCTTATGATCCTTAATCATGAACATAAATGGAGCATTAACTTTAACACGGGATGGATAGGAAGTTAATCTAAAATGAGAGTTGGCAAAATTCATTGAGTAGACCCTATCAATCTCAAATATTTGTAACATATAAAAAAGGTCATTTTGCATCCTCACTTAATTTCACATTACTACATTTTCATTCGCTGATTGAAGGAGTTGGTATTCTCAAGTTAAAGCAATTATTACTTCACCGATGTCAACAAAAGACTTTCAGAGCTCTTTCCAATGGTTCCTAAATCGCCAACTGAAAATTGTAAGCACTAGCACCTTTCACCGAGTAGGATATGGGTGACGATATTCTGTGGTTGTTTTTTATTCTTGGCGGTTAGGAAAGAGTTTACGCACCACGTTCAAGTGTGTGTATGTGCTTGTATATTTTCGTCTTTGTGTCTGGTTGTTGCTGGCCCTTGGATGTGATCAAGATACATCAAAATGGCAAGATTTTGTCCTTTCAAACTTAGTACATAGATTTGTAATATTCAGGTGAATATTTGTGGTGTTCTTGACGGTAGGGGCGTAGCTAGGATGAAATTTTTAGGGGGGCCTTGGTATCAATTGGGGGTCACGGCATTGATCGACGTCTCTAATTCTTACACATTTTATTAGGATACACACAATTTTGGGGTCTAGCAGACATCTGGGGGCCCAGGCCCTCCGCCCCTCCTCCGTAGCTACGGGCCTGCTTGATGCATGTAAAAAGTCATTTGTTGTCACTAGAGCTAGGTCAAAAAACAGGAAACTTTGAAAGTACAACCTTATAAAATGCTTGGAAGCACAAAATCTCAAGCTGGAATTGTTGGGTATTTACACTTGGTAAAAACATGTGTCATATGAAAGGAAAGGTTTGTATCGTTCTTGGGGATGAGTCATTGAGGTCTTAAGAGGTGAAACAGAAGAACTTGTTTAATCGATTTTGTAAGGTATGAATGGTGAATACTGCCTTATTAGAAAGTGGAACTCTATTGTTTTTTGAGGTCAATATTCATCGAAGGTTACCAAAAGTGAAATTACGATTATCTTGTACACTGCCTGTAAACACGATATCCCAAGATGACAGTGATGCGTTCCTCTGACACTTGGTACATAAATTTGTGATATTAACCAGAAGCCCAAAGGTTTATTGGTTCCTTGCTGAAAGGAAGTGAAAGGTATCAATCTGCTGCATCTAGAGCGATTGCATTTACTAGCAATTTTCAAGGTTTTTCTGTTTCACCTCCGTTGACCTCATTTAACCTTTGAACTCAATCAAAAACGGTAGGATTCATCTTCTGATTACAATGCATCTACAGTCTAATTAAGAAGAGTATACATGCTTCCTACTTTGGGTATTGTTTTTACAAAGACTCGGTTTTTTACATCTGGTGACCTCACATGAAATCCAACTTTTACCAAGAACTGCGGTGTTCTTTCTCTTTACATGGTAAATTTATTTACCAAGTATGAAACGTATCTACCATTCCTGATTTGAAATGCCGTGTTTAAAAAGAGTTAGAGCTAGAGTTATATGAGGTTTTACGGCTCAGTTTCTAACCAATTGGTTTAAGTCGGGCCGGCCACGAGCTTTTTCCAGTTGTGGCTCACTGGCTTGTTTTCCCTACTCCATTGCCTCTGCTGAGCACCAAATACAATGGCAGTAGGTTCCATTTTTAAAGTCTTCGGTATGACTCGGCCAGGAGTCGAACCCCAGACCTTCCGGTTGCAAGTAGGATGCTCTAACCACTTGATCATGCAGTCGGTGTTCTGCCCACTGGTGACCTCACATGACCTTTGACCTTTACCAAAACTATAGGAATCATCTTCTATGGACCATTCACATGCTAAGTATGAAAAGTATCCATGCTTCATACATTGAGATATCATGTTTACGAAGTTTGTGGTCTTTGACCTCTGGGACCTAACATGACCTCTGACCTCCACTTACAACAATGAGCTTCTTTCCCTTAATATGAGAAATCCATATACCAGGTATGGAAAGTATCCATCATTCCTGTCTTGAGCTATCGTGTAGACAAGCAATTTCCTAGGTTTTAAAGTTTTACCTTTGGTGACCTCAGAAAACTTTTGACCTTTACCAAAAACAGTAGGGTTTATTTTCTGACTATTAACACATCCACATGCCAAGTGAAAACGTATCCATACTTCCTACCTTCAGATATCGTGTTTACAAGCTTCTTGATTTTTAGCCTCTGGTGACATGACATTTAAACTTCACCAAAACATGAGGATTTTCTTCTCAATATGATACAAACATATACCAAGTATAAAAGTATCCTTTATTCGGCCTATCTTGAGATAACGTGTTTACAGGCAATTTCTAAGGTTTCTGAAGTTTTACCTTCAACGACCGCAGATAACCTTTGACCTCTACCAAAAAGAAAAGGGACTATTTTCTGACTATAACCCATCCACATGTCAAGTATGAAAAAGTATCTATGTTCCTTACCTTGAGATATCGTGCGTACACGGTTTCTGGATTTTAACGGTTGGTGACCTGACATGTCCTCTGACCTCCACCATAAACGATAAGGTTCTATTTCTTAATACGATATTTCCATCATTCCCTTCTTGAGATATCGTGTTTACAAGCCAAGCGTCACAAACACACACACACATTCTCAGGCCATGTGACTGCATTGATTCCTTTTGTCTTCGGCAATAGGCCATGGCCTAGCAGCACCTCACGGGCATCCCCCCACAACCCTCCGACCCAACAAAATATTCTAAAAATAATTTTTAATTATTTGGCATAAAACATGGCCTTATATTAGGAGCATGTTTGTCAAATATATTTAGGAGCATGTTTGTCAAATATATTTTTCATAAATATTTTTTTTTCATTTTTTCAACATATAATAATAATATGGGCGGCCATTTTGCTATTTTCCCCATCGTGATTGACCTGAAACCTGTAATACATGTCCATGGAAATACGGTCTGAATATATATTACAGATTATGGACAGATTTTAGGTTTAAATGTGCTGAAAATATTTTTAAGGTTTATTTTCCTTATTAATAAAAAATATTGTAAATATACCACTGTGCCGTTTTGCTTCTTTCGCGATCTTCGATGACCTGTCAAAATTTACAATGTTTTTACACAATTTTTGGAAAAATTTCTTCATAAAATATGACCGAATTTTAAGAGCAGATGCCTCAGAAATATTTTTAATAATATTTTCTTTATTATTTAATAAAAAATATCCATAATTTTGACACCATTTTGTTTGGGGCAGCCATTTGGAATGAGTGAGACCTAAAATATTTGCTGTTACCACTTGATTTCGTGTTCAGGAGACAGGGGACCATAAGGTTTCCGAAGAAATATTGGGTCGGAGAGTTGTGGGGGAGTGCCCCTGAGGTGCCCCTGGCCCATGGCTCACAAGGAACCAAAAGAAATTTCTATTGTTTCTGTTGGAGTTCAAAGTTCCTTTGCGATCGCAAGAGGTCAAGAAGTGGAAACCTAATAACGAAAGTACAGTTGTTCAGCCTGGTTTGCAAATTTGTAATATTAAAATAAGGTTCCTGTTGTTTTTGTTCGAAGTCGAGGTTACTTGCTGTAACAAAGGTTATAAAAAAAAAGGAACTTGTTCACAAGATATTCCAAGGTAGGAATGATGTGTACTTAAACACTTGGTATGTGCATTTATCGTGTAAGGGAAAAATGTATTGCTATTGGTGGAGATCAAAACTTCATCTAAGAGTACGAAAACCTCATAAACAGCTTGTAAACAGGATATCTCCAAAAGAATGGTATTGAATATCTCACACTTCGTATGTAAATACCATTGACTGAGTACAAGGACCGTACTGTTTTTATGATGGGCAGAGGTTATATAAGTCACCACAGATCAGAGAAGGTGAAAATCTCGTAAAACACGATATCTCATGAACTTCAACCTTGATGGACCTCACAATCGGCACGTGGATGTTCCTCAATAGGTTCAAGAAACCTCTGATTTTTCGTGGATGTAAAATGACATTAGAGGACACGGGAAGAGAAGTTGTGAAAAATTAATAAACACAATTTTTGAAGAAGGGTGACTTTATACAATCTCATACTTTACATCCAGATGCCTTACATTGAATTGAAGATCCCTATTGCTTTTTGATGATGGGTGTAAAAGGTCTTTTTAAGTCATTGGAAGTCAAATTTAGAACAGCTTGATAACATATTTCGAGAGAAGTTTTGAGGGGATCTCTCACGTATCATGTATAGACCCTTTACATTGATTTCTAGAGCATAGTCATTTATGGTGGAGGTCAAAGGTCTTATAAGTCACCAGAGATCAAATTGCAGAAGACCCCAGAGCATGGATATTAAGTGGGATACCTTGTGGGATCTAATACATGCATGTCGATGTTCCACATTAAGTTAAAAATTCTTTCAGTGTTTGGAAGCCTGAGAGGTTAAAGATCATGCATTGGAGGTGATCAGAGGTGGAATTTCAAAATGTCTTAAGTATAGTGTATCACTTGTACTATTCATATTACATATAAAGGCCTTTCATCCTGCTACGGCCAGCGACGGCCAGCCGGCTCCGTACCATTCGACACCGCCCGCACCAGCCGGCATCATCCAGAATGCATATACATGACACGTACTATTTTCTGTCTGCAAACAAACATAGAATTGAGTGAAAGGACGTTCCACTTTATTTTTAAGCATAATATTGCGATGTTGAGTGTCAAATATTTTACTTATGATACCATTATTGTGGTCGTAAGTGTCAAAATAACGATGTTAAAAAGAAAATTGTGAATTCACCAGTCAAACTACTAGCTGAAAAGTAAAGTCACGTGAATTGAAGTCACATTTTCTTTTCTTTTGAAAAACAAATTATGAAATTGAAAGTCATCATTGTGGTTGTTTGTGTCAAAATAATGATGTTACAAAGCAAACAACACTGACTTACTTTGTGTGTTAAAGTATGCCATATAAGTGACTCTTTTCTAAAGTGGCTGAATGCTCTCACTCAGTATATACTAAAAAGAAAATGCAAAACCAAAAGGGATAAGAGACATAAGTAACTATTTCCACTCTTCTTAAAACTAGGCATGGGCTTATCCATAAGAGCAAAGTTAAAGAGAAGTTAAATTTTTAACATTTTCTAGTAAGTCGCAGTGATTACGGCAATACGGCACTCGCCTTAATTTATTATACTTCTCTGTGAAGACGAAACGGCTCCTGAACCCGTTTGTCCTGTCGATATGACACTCACCATTTCGGATTCTGCATCAGAATTTTCAGCATCATGTGATGATAGTAACTGTGGAAAGCATTGCAAACGAAAGCACAGAAGACTATCTGACGAAACTATATCACTCGAAGACAATGGAGAGAACGTTATTTGAACATGAACTGACAGCAATAGCATAGAGGAAGACTCCTGTTTTGTAGTCACAGTGGAAGATTAGTTCAACCATAAAGCCAAGGGGCTTTGTGATTCCTTGCCATCTGGATATAATTTTAGTACTGTGGTTTTCCAGTTGACACTATGGGGACAGTCGCGAAAGGCACTCTTAACACAGTGCATACAATGAGCCCTGTGTCTCTAAAATGCACATTTAATAAAAAACATTTTGGGTATTAGTGCAACAATATCATGACATTCTTACAACTGGAAACAGATACCACTCACTTTCCTTGTCTCTGGTAGATGTAAGTTAAATTTCAAAGAAGCCAATGTCATATTACTTATCATGAAAGATTGGTTGTTGTGTTGCAATTGCAATTATGAAAGGTGATTCGGTGAAAGTAGCAGACGTGATTAGGCGTAGTAAGTTCATTACACAGAAACTGAAGTAAGGGAGCACGTCAACACAGTGTATCGAGTTCTGCTTAACCAACGACAATGCAAGAATTAGTCCAATGACTAATGACCTAAAACTGTATGGTAGCGGTTCGAAATCTACCGACGAATGATCAGGGTATACCGTCAAACGAAGTAACATTCAGCATAAAGTCGAATTCTGATCAATTCTGCAATCACGCATGGAAGTGGCATCATAGTTCGTAGGGCGTGACGCCACTTCACTGATGTTTGATGGCATTAAACCCGTTAACACTTATTCAAGTCCCCTATCAACTTTTGCTGACTATATCGTTTGCTTGCTGTCACTGTGTTTTTTGCCGATATTTACTTCAACTACGAAGACTGTCACCTTAATGAGCTTCTAAATAAACAATGCAAGATACTGTCCACTACTCTTATTTTTTTATATACAATCAGCAGATTTATAGCTGCAAAACAAGGGAGGCCAGCTATGAATACTTTTCCTGTGCATTGTACACATGTTGACAAAAAAGTCTGGTGGTGTACAACAAAGACAAACATATCTACTGTGCAGGCCTCAGCATAGCCAGGCATCTTCTATGTACAACCATTAACTGATATTGACATTTTGGAACATCTACACGATACAAACTCAACTAACTCAGTAGCTAACCTCTCTTCATTGTCCTCCTTTGTTTGTAAATCGATGAACAGGCTGCCACCCGTGATTATCTTGAGCATACTTTGATATGCAACTATCACCCAAGCAAACACTGAGCAAAATCCATTCTTTCGTAAACATATTTGTTGTTAATACAGCGTGACCAGCTATGAGTATTCCACTTGTACATTTTGCACATTTTGAAATTAGCTCTATTGTTTACACTAAAAACAAATATCTGCATTGTGTACGCGGTATCATAACCAGACACTTGTGTACGTCCATTCATGAATGTTGATTTATTAAGTCCAGTGGCAAACCTTTCCTCATTACCCTTCTCTGTGTCTGAATCGATCAACAAGGTGCCCGCCCCCACCCAATTTTGCCCCACCCAAAAGGGGTCTGAAAACCACACACTACATTACTACGGTACCTTCTTCATATAATTGACATCTTCAAGCAATGATTTGTTAAATTTCCACAATCCTCTACCAGCTTCGATATTTCTCAAAATAAGAGGATTCACTTATCAATGAATGATCAGTTATACAACCAGATATTACCAACAACTTCAATGCAGTATTTAGCAACCCGGATGATACCAAGAAGAAGTCCAATTGGCCTTGCTTAAATGGAATTCTTTGACGCCAAGTGTAACGTCTATCATCGGGATGAAGCATGAAGCACCCAGCACACATCGTACAAGTTTAATTTTTCTGCGTAATTAACAACACATGCCTAGCACATGGGTTATTATCATGAAAAAATTTCAAAGTATCTAAACTTGGGTAAATTCCAGTCTCTCACAATAATTGGCAATGGTTTGCCAATGCAGTGGGCGGGGGTGGGTACCAAAACCTTCGAATAACATGCGAATATTATTGAAAAATTCAGGTGTATCATCACTACGTCCATAGGTTGCTACAAGACAGATGCAGTACATAAGTATCTTTATAACTACAACGATTAAACAGTTCGGGAAATTCCCCTTTTGGGTAAATCTACTTTTTCTCAGATCGGGAGAAAAATTGGTCATGGGCGCCGTCATTTTGTCCATTTTACCCACAATTCAACGCGTTCTTGGTGTATATTGCTACTGGCAAATAGAGTTTGGAACCCCCTTGCAATATTTCTTGGTCTTATGTTATGTATCTTATCGACAGTGACGTTGGCAAAGTTGGGGACGTAGTTACTTCGAGGAGCACAGCTCCTTTGGAAGAAAACGTTTGGTTTTTGCCTTTCGGCTCTTCGCCAGAGAGTCAAGGATACTTTGGAAAAGTAGCGTCTGTACTGATGAGTCTTTTGTTCCAATGAATATCTTGGAAACACTAAATGTCACCCTAAGCTTTTGCCAAATAATCTAGTACATAAAACCGTTTGTTGGTATTGTTAGGTCCGTTACGATTAAAGGGGCTCATTAAGTTGATATCGACTACTTTGTGACAAATTTGAAGGGAATCATTGCACGACAATGCTTCTAATTAGCCGCTTATAATTGCTCTTGTTTCACTTCCTGTAGTGACCAAAAAAGTACAAAATTGTAGTTTATATGGGTTTTAGAGCTTATAGTTCACCAGGCTTGTCCAAGCCCATGAGAGACCAGCCTCTCTTGAATAAACAACACTTATAAACAGTTGTGACTTCAATCACAGCAGCTGTTGTTTATAGGAGTTGCAAGCCTGTCAATGCAGTTGGGATAATCCTCACTCATTGCTTGTCATTGAACAGGGGTTGCATATGATTAATACCTAACTGTAAAAAGTGTCTGGTCACGAATTTGTAAGAAATGATTTTAATCATTAATTACCCTATCATTACCATTTCAGTTGTGTGTCAGATGTGCAGAATCTCTTAGTTTGACCATTTACTATCAAGATGTGAGTAAACCTCAACAGGTGTGATAAAAAATCATGAATTACGTGAACCAACTCAATGTGCCCCTTTAAGGAAAAATTCTTGAATTCGTTAATGATTAAATGTTGCAATTTTGTTACCCATTTCAAGCCAAACTGCAAGAGATTTTTTATAAAAAAGAAAACAAACAAAACGATCATAGAAAAACCTAAAATAAAGTGCCACAAAAACAAACACAATACAAGGGGTGGTTTCGACTCCTAAAGCAGGGCACACGTCCCAATTTAACAAAGAAACATACTTGCTGTGACTTTCACTTATGTAAATGAAGTCTAATTAACAAGAAACTGGTACTTCTGCTCCAAGGTTTTTGATATTATTCTATTTCTCCATCACAAACCTTGCTAAATCTCCTTTTACTTCGATGATACATGCTGGCACCGTCCACGGACTATAGGCCTCACTGACATCAGGACACTGTCTTAATTCGGAGTCATAAAGCTTTTGTCGCCTCCATAGAATGATTCAACATGCTTGATGTGTAACTCTCACTAATGTAAAAGAAGGTCCAAATAGTACGATGTAGGTTCATCTGTTCCACGTTTTCAATGGCTTAATCAAATTGCCAATCTTATACCTTGCTCAATCTGCTTTAACTACGATGATACGCGCTGGTGCCGTCCAGGGAATACAGGCATAGTTCACACCTGATCCATATCTTACTTTATGCAGTTTCAGCCACAATGCCTTCCTACTGGCTGATCGTCAAACATCATCGCAAGTGAAAACTTTATACAGCTTTCCTTTCAACTTAGAGGGTGCTGCCCGAAAGATCTTTCCTCTATCTAATTGACGCCTAATCGAACCAGAACTTGTCTTGGTTTCTCCTGGAAATGATTTCTGAGACCCCCAGGTGTCTGATGAGATCGCACTTTATCGATGTCAGTGAAACCCATCAATATATTAAGATTTCTTCCTTTATCAGGGACTCACTGAGACCGGTCATCTGATTCCGGGAGTCCGAAACTATAATGTTATTTCTCCTCGAATGATTTGCGAAGTCATCTACCTTCTCCAGTGTAGACCTCTCAATCTCCGATAACTTGTCTTTCAGACCTTCACTTCATATCTTTCAGCCTTTGATTTCATTACTTCTTCTACTTCTTTTTCCATGAGTTGTAGCGAGTCATTCATTCAACAAGTGCACCCTTTAAAGTTTTTAGTTTTGTAGCCAAGACATCCAACTGCTGTAGAATTCCTTTTAGCTTACATACTTTCTCCATTACTGTACAGAGCTTCTCCATTGTTGCGCTGTGGCGTGTTGGAATTTTCACAAAATGTTTCAGCTCGAAAGCACCATTCAAAGGCCCACAGTGTAAAGGCTGAGAATAGTATGGAAACATAGTACTGGCATCGGATGCACTACATGGGCAAAAGTCAAAGTGATTTCAAGAAACTTTTATCAAGAATTCAAGACATGTCTACTCGAAACTAGAGGGAACATGATGTGTAGCTACCTTTTTCGGTCAGTTAATCATCCTTAATCACCATAAGCGTTTCAAACGGAGGGTCTTTTCTCAGTTGTAAAATTTGATGGATGTGCAATCCACAGAGGCGTGGCTTTAAGATTACATCACAACGTCATCTTGAGTGGCTTCATTTTAAATAGCAGAACATCATTCTCCCAAACTTCAGTTTTTGTGGTTCATTTCGTAAGTCTATATGCAAGCACAGCTGTTTCGGGAAATCCACCCTCTATACAATTTCTAAATCTGGTTGTATTGTTTCCACGCACAAGTAGGGGTTTCCAACCAAAAACAAAATTAACTTGCGTGGGAATTGTCCGGTGCGAGTCGTCCAGGTTGGAATTGTCACAAGGGGGTGTTCTTGAGGAATTGTCAGGATGTGACTTTTCCGTAAACCTCTGGCCAGCCTCTAGGTCATTTATGTGGCCTCAGCGTTTTCCTCGTGACATAGTGCCAAGGCCTCGAATTTTGTGCAATCTGAGGCCTTTTAAGGTAGAAGTTTAAGAAGAAGAAGAAGAAGAAGAAGAAGAAGAAGAAGAAGAAGAAGAAGAAGAAGAAGAAGAAGAAGAAGATGAAGGAGAAGAAGAAGAAGAAGATGAAGGAGAAGAAGAAGAAGAAGAAGAAGAAGAAGAAGAAGAAGAAGAAGAAGAAGAAGAAGAAGAAGAAGAAGAAGAAGAAGAAGAAGAAGAAGAAGAAGAAGAAGAAGAAGAAGAAGAAGAGGAAGAGGAAGAGGAAGAGGAAGAGGAAGGAAGGAGAAGGAAGAGGAGAAGGAGAGGAAGAGGAGAAGAGGAAGGAGGAAGGAGAAGGAGAAGGAGAAGGAGAAGGAGAAGGAGAAGGAGAAGGAGAAGGAGAAGGAGAAGGAGAAGGAGAAGGAGAAGGAGAAGGAGAAGGAGAAGGAGAAGGAGAAGGAGAAGGAGAAGGAGAAGGAGAAGGAGAAGGAGAAAGAGGAGGAGGAGGAGGAGGAGAAGAAGAAGAGAAGGGGAGAAGGGGAGAAGGAGAGAAGGAGAAAAGGGGAGGAGGAGGAGGATGAGGAGGAGAAGGAGGAGTCAGTGTCAGTGTCAGTGTGTCTCATCTTGTCCGTTGGAGTAAGGAATCGATATATAGCAGGGGAGTACAGGGTTACCAAAGTAATTTTAAGCAATTGCTCTATATATCCAATGGATGGGCTACCCTCTTGTAGGCCTAAATTATCCCTTAATTTGTTCCCAAGGGCATGTCGTTTCTTTGAAAATCATCTTTTGGGATGTTAATGTTATGCAGCTCATTTTCAGCATTGTACCAGTTCCTATCCAGACGAAAGCAAGAAAGGATAATTGCAGTTGACAGGTTGATTCACCGTGTCACACAAACTTTACAGGAAGCTTAAATCAACTTTTTCCTGGTGATCCTCATCTCACAACGTCCATATTTGGCACAAACAGTCACGATCACAACATACAACAAAAAAATGAGCACAGCCGCTCGTAAAAAGCTCGATTTTGTGTCATTACGGCATTCGAAATCTTTATTCCACTGACCCTAAAACAAATACGTTAGTAGGTCCGTAGTTGAAAATATGGAGATCAGCAGTCTAAAGTTCCCACTTTTGCACTTCGCTTTTTTAAATACAGTAAAATTTACCAAAATGGGGGGGGGGGGGGTTGAAACGTCACTGGTTGCATGGGGCTTGGGATAAATTCTGCACGCAAGCTGTTCCACATGAAGTCTTAGTGAGATGACTAATAAAGATGCACACAGCACATACTGCGAGCGAAGTCCGCAGAAAGTAAGGTTCTCAAACATTTTAGTTAGTTTTACTTCATTTTACATTGCAAAGGTTCTCCAATAAGTTATACCAGGTTAACCTGCATTTATATGCCCGCCCACTAAGACTGATGGCAATTGCTGACAAGGTGAGTTTTTTCAATTTTTTTCTTTAACTCTGCTGTCTATATGGAAAGGAAGCGATCATGTATGCGAAACTTTTCTGAACGTTAGTATCTATGGAGAGACCGTATCTAAGTAGGGAACGGGTTTTCTAAACTTTTAACGGAACTTATGAGTATGACGTCACAAAACAGAAAGTTCACCCCAGCAGAGGTAGGCAGGATTCATTACAATTTACACAAAAAAATACAGACACTTGATCTGTGTACCGGTTGGACACCTGCCTAAGATTACTACGCGCGCGTGAGGAGTAATCGTGAGAACAATGTGCTTCATTGATGCATGACGTCAATGCGTAAAGTCTATATTGTCTCTTTAAACAATTCACTCCTCTTTCACATATGAAAATTGATTTTTGCTTAAACCCTTCCTATAAATGATTCATAGACTTGTGCCCTGGAAATATGACTAAGATCAAATTTCGTTTCAATACCAATTTCACTTTCCTCACACATTTTATACCAAATTATGTTTGTCTCAAACCGCAAACAAGAACTAACTGTAATATTTGAGTTAGTTTGTCATGCCCCATGGAATCGTCTCTCAGCTAACCGGTGTAAGCTTCACCTGAGCCTGAACGAAGAGCCTTTTCCCCTCTTGAACCGTCTTGACGTTCGGTTCCTACAGAGGTTTGAGCACCATGTACAGCTCATTTTTGGAAATGTATTTGGTCAGAACAATTCTGTGTATTATTGCTTTGATAATATTCATGAGATATGGAGAGTGAACCTTATCAAAAGCCCGCCACGAGGGCTGAAAGCTTGCACTAAAATCTTGTTCATAGCAAAAGTTGCAAACAGGCTTTGCAACTAGACACTTTCAGAAGTGTTCATCGTGTGCAACTTTCGAGCTTTAGTCTAAAGCCTTCAGAGCAACTGAGCGATGATTACTAATTATACGATAAAACTTTCCTCACACAGATGATAACAATCCCGAAATAAGCTGTGAAAATCCCGATACCGTCTTCGTGGTTGGCCCCGACTTTGACAACGTCGCAGTGACGTTTAGCGAAGCAACTTGTACCGACAACTCTGGTAGTGAAGATTTGACGATTTCGTGTGACGACGCCGATGATTCGTATTCGATTGGATCGTACGATTTTGTGTGTACTTGCCGAGACAGCTCTAACAATACTGATAGTTGTACAATTACGGCAGTAGTAGATGGTAAGATGAGTAACATAGTCTATTAAAGTATATCGCCTACCAAGGGTGGCGCCAGCGGGGGGGGGGGGCAGGGGGCCATGGCCCCCGTCGAGGAAGGCTGCCCACCGTCGGAAAAATTTTCCAGTTTCGTTGGGGAGCCTTCATCCGTACGATAAACTTTTGCTCATAGGAAGAGCATATTCTTCAACAAAGACCCCAGATTTTCCACTTTTCTTTAAAAAGACCCAAATTTCTCAAATTTTTCAAAATCTCTTCAATAAAATTCCCAAATTATCAAATTTTTGTAAAAAAAGAAGCCAAATACCTTTCGGTGCGCTTTGCGCACCGAAAATTTTGTGTTCCTTATCCTCTTGTCAACTCATCGCCCTTGACGGGGCTTTGAGTTGCTGGCACCCCGTCGAGGAGCTTGCCCCCATGTCGGGCAAAGCCTGGCGCCACCGCTGCCGCCTACACAAACTTCCTTGTGAGCATGTGGTTGATGTTTTAATTGTATTTACTGTGCACGAAATTACAGAGGCATTAGTAAAGGTTATTTCTAGATTATAACTATACCTCTCATTACATGCCTCTTGCCCATTCATCCTATGTTTTCTTCAATTCGCCTGCTTTTTACATAAACAGGTAAGCCAGACCTTCAGTGTGTTGATCAAACTGAAGCATTCACCGCAGATGACGACCCCGACAACCCTCTTCAACTGGTGTCAAATCTGATACTACCCGAGGTCGGCCAATACGAAATACAAGTTTTTGCAACACCTCTGGACGGAACTCCGGGTGGGGATTTAAGCTGCACACACACCGTCACCGTCAATTAAGTGTTATGTAAGTGGACACCTGCATTCAAAATTTTGTCACCTGGGGGCATCGAACCAAAAGATTCAAGCCTGCCAACTAAAGACTTCCTCTTACGTGACTTATATGTTTGGGATTTCAATGACACTACCCCTTCAACACCATGACGCGTTAAAGCAAACATGATGTTACCAGCGTGGAAACCTAGCTCGGTCCGTATTCAAAGGGCAGAAGGGGGCAACCACTTTAGAAAGATTATTCCCACAGAAAGTTTTTTTTTTCTTGAGAACAAAAGTCCCTATTACGTCAAAAAAATCTCTCCCCCGAAATACATCACCCCTCTCTAGATAATATTTCCCCCAGCTTCAACACCCGCAACATGCATGTTCTAGCGCTAATACAACAACATGTATTCTTATATGCCTTCATGTCTCTACACCATGGGGGGGGGGGGCTATGTGATGTTTCCCTTACCTTAAAGAAACAAACAAAATTAGAATAAGTTAAGTAAAGGTGGGTAGAAAAAATGTAAATAATGGATTGACTTTTGCAACAAAAAAGAAGTAAACATTTCCACGAAATGTCTCCATGTCGTTAAAAAATGGCTTGTTTTCGTTAAAATCATGACTAGGTGAGTATATAGTGTTCCGTATATCAGTTCAAGCCCTCCTGTCTGCATTGTGACCACCAACAAACCCTGTGCGTCACAAAATTTATCGGTCATGAGACAGAGTTAGGCTATTACAAAAAATGTCGTGTGAGTTTTTAGGTTTAAGGTCAGCCGAAAGTGCTTCATTCATACGTTCTGATTCTGTAAATTCATTCATACTTTGTTAATTCTGTAAATTTACAGAATTAAGAGAAGCATTCACAGCTGACCTCTGCTGTAATTAACTACAACAGAGCTTTCCCCTATTTCCCCAGTCCGGACATTGCACCTGGACCTTACAGGGGTCTTGGACCATGCACCTAGTAAAGGAGTAGTTTTGTGCTCCCGAAGCTTCGCCCCCATCCCTATCCCATCCTCCAATTCCGGACTTAAACTCCCACTTCTGCTCCATACAACATGTAAAGTATTGTGTAAGCTGGGATAATGGAAAACCCTGTTTGTTATTACTATATCACGCAACTTTGAACGAGCCTGTGATCAATTTCAATCGATACAGGTAAGTGAGGTATGGCCATACCACACTTCTTCGTATCAATTGAAATTGAATGAATGTTCATATTAGAGCCAAAGTAAGGCAATTTAATTCCCACGCTGTTTAAGCATGACAGGAGCCTCTGATGTTATCGTCAATAGTTGCAGGGCATTAGAAAGATTTGTTATTTAGTATTCGGTAATCGTTCATGCTTGTCTCTTGTCCTTCATATTAAATAATGGAATTAAAGAAGATGATTTTAATTGAAAATATGCCGCAACGTGGGACTACTGACTAAAATTACAGAAAACAAACCGAGGGTTTTTAAAAAAAACTATGGACAACACTGGGTTACGCTAAAGAGTAGACCTCCCAAATAATTGTTTTAATAAATATTTTTGCTTACAGATACACTTTGTAGGACCATTTGGGGATAATTGCTTGCACCAATTGACCTCCATGAATGCACGCTACTCATTGAGACCGCCTCAAGTCCAACGCACCTGAACTGACGATAAGAATTTCGTTAAATCGTTCTTGAAATTTAAGTTTTCTACAGTAAGGGAGAACTGCACATTGCCAAGATAATAAAAATATAGTTCACTTATGTAAATGTTTTAGTATAGATCATAGTTTTGACCACAGCCGCAGCTACTTAATGTCGTTGACTAAGTCAAACTGCCTTTAATTTAGGGTAAGAGCGATGGATCGGCACTAAAGCTTATTTTTATCAACTAAAAAATTTGTATGTACTCGCAGCAGACAACTACTTTTCCTTATAAACATGTTCTACGAGCAACTTAAGGCTTGCCAAGATGGCTGCCGCGCTACTGCCATTTGCGTAACTTTATGACGAATCTCGAAATGGAAGAAAAATAGCAAATTGTTTCATTACGTTCACTGATATCGACCAAACTTTGCATTTTTTTTTTTAAATTTTCAACGTTTCTCGCATCTGTCGATACTGAACCACTTAGCAAGGCTTTACACAGAAGACGTAGGAGGCAGTCATATTGGTAAGCCTAACCGTGTACGTACGGTGGCGACACTCCACGTATAGTACGTTAGTGCAGGGTGCTCTGTCCATATTATTTAAAAATCCGTGTACGAGAGTCACACCTAGAAGTATGCGCACATTTTAATTTTGAAAGGTAATAAAGTGGTGGTGGTGTGTTGTCTTTTAATTAAATTTACTGTAATAAAATGGAGGTCAAGCCTATATAGCCTATACAGTACATGTCTCCAATTCTATCCATGTAAATCTGTGTTCAGTTCGGATTGTGATCCTCCGACACTTTCTATTCGTCTGGGAACAAGCCCGTCCCGTAGTGAAGTTCACGAACTAGAGGACATCCCGGGAAAAATATCACCTCTAGGATTTTTGGTGAAAAATCTATGCTATTGTCGTAACATATCGGGTGCTCGGTAAGGTGCCTCATCCCTTCAGTACCTGGATCTGCTAGAGGAGCAGGCCGTTGTAAAAGGGGCAGAGGAGGCACCAGCCTCCAGCCTCTCATGATACGACGGTAAGACTTCGATGCATTACTGATAACTGTCATGGACTAAATATTCAAGACAATAAACATATCGGTCATTTTGTGGGGAGTCGTACTCTTGTAATTCGTTCAGACTTTGCGTGGCCCATTGAATGTATATTTTCCTCATTGAATAAACACCGAACATTTTCTTGTCACTGAGCAGTGGCGTTTCCAGGGGGAAGGAGGCGTGTGCCTCCCAAAAGTTGGCTGTGCCCCCTCTCCACACACCCCAAAAAGAAAATTCGAGTATTAAAAAACATTATGCAAAACACACCACTTATATTTCGATATGAACATGAGGAACCACTGTCATTTTATCAGTCGATCATGCGGCTAAAATTGCACAAAATGTTCTCCTATCTACAATTTTGCGGCACGTTTTGCTCATCTGTAATTTAAGGACTGCCTTATTGGGAGATATAATCAGCAGCTATCGTTTCAACATCTATTTTCAATAGCTGTGGGACTTCTGCGACCATAAGTTCTCTTCCTTTTATACAATTTCCACATCGATTACCTTTAAGTCAGGTTTTATGTTCGAAAACTATATTGTGATCTTCGTTGCCTTTTTAACGCGTATCCAATACATACGAGGATAATTAAATATCTTCACTCTCATGGTCTAATGTCCGTGTATTTTAAACATCGGTGCCTTAAAATTTGTAAGGGGAACTTTGCCTACCTTAAACCTCGCCAAGGCGGAACCAAGCACCTCACCAGGGATCATGAAGTGATGATACCTCCAAAAGGAGTGTAGGCACCTGCACGAAATTTCCATAGATACTTCATGCTAGAATTTTCTGCTCTCCCGAACGCATCCTCTATGCTCATTTGTGAAGGCTTCCCCTCAGTGGTATACCTGAAAGGTAGTTGTCTTAACATTAATTCCTATTCGGCAGCATAAGTGGATTTATTTTTAAAGCCCAATGCAAATCTTAACATGATCCATCTCCCCACTTGCACTGCCTTCCAGAATTATTAAATCGTTAGAGCGAGTATGGCTCGTAAAAAACCGTCAAATTGTGGTTTCTATTTTTATGGTATTCTTAGTGCACATCCAATGCCATTTGGAGATATTAAATACTTCATTCTAATGGTCATAGTTTTGTAACCCCTTGGACCCCTCAACCCCTCAACCCCTTGGTCCCCTTGGACCCCTCAACAGGAGAATTGTCCCTGGACCCTACCAGGGACCCTACAGTGGGCCCGTCAGCTCCAACACCTACAGGGGCGCGCTTCGCGTCACCACGCCGCCTCCACCTCGCTCAGTCCTTCATTTTGGTGTGCCACTCCTGCGGAATGTTCTTTCCTCCTACCCCATTTCGAAAAGTTTGGCAACGCCACTGCGCTGATAAATGATGACACTGAAATTTGCAATTCTTCCCACCAGGGAGCTAATCCGTTTAGGTTTAGGGTTTCAAAGGGGTCGGGGATTATTCGTTTGGGAAAGTCCGAACTTAACGAGCACCAAATCTCATCTTAGAGCGCTTAATATCATAATTGTCTGATGTCGGAGGGCCTCAACATCCAACGCCTCGGTTATTTTGATAAAGGCAAGATCATTACTGGCTACTTGATTCAAACGAAGAGGCAGGGTTGCAATTGGGGGCACCATATAGAACAATGCGGTAGGTCCACCCCCACGATATCCCAAATCGGCGTAACGTTGGCATATGCCAGCCAAAATTCTTCCCTCTTCCAAGTGGGGCAAGCCCCACCTGTATAGAGGAGTGGGAAGCACGGTCTTTTGTATAGAAAATTTAGACGTGAAAGGGGGACGTTTTGAGACTGGATAATCGTAGTATCATTTATGTAGTTGTGGTGCCAGATATTGCTCGGCAGTGGAACTAGGTTCCCCGACTCGACGGGGGGGGGGGGCAAAAATTTTACCCATCAAGACCTTGTCTATGAATGACGTCCTACTACAGTTTTCAAAATGGTCTATACGAAGTTAATTTACCGAGCTGATTAAGTGTTCTGTCTAGCTGGAAATCCGCCTTCTGGAAGAGTTTTATTAGCGACGTATTAATGATTTATAAGAAACAAAATCCTTGGAAGCAAAATCGGGTCAACTGTATGGGCAGTGATCTTTGGGTGGCTGGTCCCTACTGGGATGCTGAGGAGAGAGAATGCAACTCAAGCCGCTGAATCGTGACAAAACCAAACCTCCCACCACGAGTAGCTTATCGTATACTGCGCATGAAATACAAGACAACAAGCAAGGTATGTGATTAAGTGATAAAATTCCCGGAAACCTGTATAGGTTACACCAACATGTCACCTTGTAATTGAGGTCGTACTATTAAGATGGACACAACTATGGAAGAAATCCCCCATAAACTGAATTGTACACATTTCCGGTAAACCGTCGAGACGACTGGTATCCGTCGGGGGAATGCTAGTCTTGGTCAAGACTTAGTAAATCTTTCTTTACCCTTCCCAATTCTCACAAGTATACTTTTGTTTGGTGGCGCTATTCCTAATATACGGCTTTGTGCGCACAGACATCTAATACGGCTTTGCTCTGAACTGTACATATCCTATGATTATTTTCATCAACTACAGTGACAATCGGACATCGGGATGAGGGCTCGCTGTATGTTTCGTTTTTGATTCCTTCCCGTAGGCAGGCAAGGAATCTATGCGATGGTGATGTGGTGTGTGTATGCGTGTGTGTGGGTCTGTTTAGGGCGTGAATCGGGGATACACACAGGAAAAATTACTAGTGAAATGGGGATACGCCGCGAAATGGGGATATCCCCGTTTCTAGAATGTCTAAAATAATGCAAAGTGGGGTGTCAGATATGAGCCTACAACTTTACAGATTGATCTGAGGTATTACCCCAATTGCATGTTTTAAGTCTTCATTCATGTGTAAATGTGTGTGTAGTTTTTTCGGTATCCCCAGTTTCCTGGTGTGTAAACCTGTAATTGTCCCCGATTGACTAGGAGGAAGAGTATGTCCCCACTTTGCACATTATTTGTGTATGTCCCCGATCGGCGCCGTAAACGGGTATGTGTGTGTGTGTATGTGTGTGGGTGTGGGTGCACTCACCAACATGTCCTTAGCGGGACACGGGGCAGCTCGCCGCTCGCACGGCTCGCACGTCTTTCCTAGCTCACGCGCGGCTCGAAACTGCGAGTAGCTACCCGCAAAGTCGGCCACTGCAACGAGAAGTCACGCGCGGCTGCACGTGCTTGCACGGCACCGCAGCCCCTCCCTCAGCCGGCCACGTCTGATCGCCGAGATCTCCGGCAGCTCCGCTGCTGGGCAATTCCAGTCTTTTCCCTACCGGGACATTTCTCGTGTCCCGGTAAGGAAGCGAGGGTGCGTATGTATGTGTGAGTGTGTGTATGTGACGCCGAGCTTGTAAACACGATATCTCAAGATAGCAATGACCGACACTTTTCATATTTGGTATATAGATTTTTCATGTTAAGAGAAAGAACTCTATTGTTTGTTGTGGCGGTCAAAGGTCATTTGAGGTTACCAGAGGTCAGATACCGAAAACTTTGTAAACACGATATCTCAAGTTAGCAATGACCGACACTTTTCACATTTGGTATACAGATTTGTCATGTCAAGAGAAAGAACCCTATTGTTTTTGGTAGAGGTCAAAGGTCATCTGAGGTCACCGGAGGTTAATCTGCGAAAACCTCGTAAACGGCTTGTAAACACGATATCTCAAGGTAGCAATGACCGACACTTTTCATAGTTGGTATATAGATTTGTCATGTTGAGAGAAAAAACCCTACTGTTTTTGGTGGTGGTCAAAGGTCATTTGAGGTCACCAGAGGTTAAATTGCGAAAACTCGTAAACACGATATCTCAAGATAGCAATGGCCGACACTTTTCATATTTGGTATATAGATTTGTCATGTCGAGCAGAAGAACCTTATCGTTTTTGGTAGAGGTCAAAGGTCATCTGAGGTTAAACTGAAAAAGCCTCGTAAATGGCTTCTAAACACGATATCTCACGATAGCAATGACCGACACTTCATATTTGGTATATAGATTTGTCATGTTGAGAGGAAGAACCCTATTGTTTTTGGTGGTGGTCAAAGGTCATTTGAGGTCACCATAGGTTTAAGGCCGAAAACCTTGAAATTGGGAGATGTCAAGATAGGAATGGCGGATATAGATTTGTCATGTCAAGGGGAAGAACGCTATTGTTTTTCGTAGAGGTCGAAGGTCATCTGAGGTCACAAGAGGTTGAACTACAGAAACCTTGTAAATGGCTTGTAATCACGATATCTCAAGATAGCAATGACAGCCACTTTTCATATTTGGTATATGGATTTGTCATGTTGAGAGGAAGAATCCTATTGTTTTTGGTGAAAGTCAAAGGTCATTTGAGGTCACTGGAGCTAAAAGACCGAAAAGCTTGTAACCATAATATCTCAAGATATAATGAATGACACTTTTCATATTTGGAGTATAGATTTGTTATGATATAAGGAAGAACACTATTGTTTTTGGCAGAGGTCAAAGGTCATCTGGGGTTACCAGAGGTCAAAAAGCAAAATTACCCAAGAATTCCCAAGATTATCATCTGGGGTCACAAGAGGTCAAAAGGCAAATTTCCCAAGAATTTCCAAGATCATCATCTAGGGTCACCAGAGGTCAAAAGCAAAATTTCCCAAGAATTCCCAAGATCAACATCTGGGGTTATCAGAGGTCAAAAAGAAAAATTTCCCAAGAATTTCGAAGGTCCTCACCTGGGGTTACCAGAGGTCAAAAAGGAAAATTTCCCAAGAATTCCCAAGATAGTCATTACGCTCACTAAAGGACAAAAAGCGAAATATCCCAAGTATTCCAAAGGTTGTCATCTGGAGTCACCAGAGGTCAAAAAGCAAAATTTCCCAAGAAGTTTTAAGATCAAAGATCCATTGGAGTTGAACCCCTTTCAAGACACCTCCGTTTTCTTTTTTGTTATATTTGGTGGGGTTCAAAGGTCATGTGAGGTCGGCAGAGGTCAAATTGTTAAAACATAAAATGATGTAGTTAAGAAAGATAAATTTGAGGGATAAACCTCAGTGCAACAAAGCATCCCCTTTCGGCAAGGAATCGCTAAGCCTTTGGGCTATCTGGTTGGAAATGAAGGATACAATAACTTACTAGAAGAGAACTAGTACCATCGTCTTAACACAGGACTAGGGGAATGCATGTTTCATAGTACCCACCAAAGCTTCCCCACGATATTCAGAGGATAAGCTGACGGGGTGACCGCCACCTCTTTGGATAGCATGCACTGCATCGTAGATATCCACCTATCTGTCTTAATACAAATAGGTTTTCTGTTATTAATAATACTATAATACTGTAGCCTACCGTGCAACAAATACAAGCGACAGCTACAGGATGCGACAAAAGAAGGGGATTCTCGACTTTTCCAGAAAAGTGTAAGCTATGTGTGTCATTTTATGCTACTTCGTCAGGGGTTGCAGGTGCTATTTAGCTTAATAAGCCATCCTATGAAAGGAACACACCGAAACCATACAGAGCACGAAGGTCCTCTTTGAGGGCAAAAGCCTGTTGCGCCGTTTTCCATGTCTGGATTACTCTCCCGAAAGAACTTTTATACAAAATCCCAGAAACTGACTTCATGCAATGATAATGTAATTATCATTACATGTATGTCGTTTTGCCTCCCGGGATAATTCCCATTTTCCGCTACGGGTGGATTTTCACTCTACGTTAAAAAAGAGAAAAAAAAAAGAAGAAAAAACATACCGTGGTAAAAAGTCGTCAAATAAGTATAGTAATGAATTATGGAAATATAGTTCACCAGGTTAAATACGTGTCCTGGACCACTATTTTGATCAACGCCTTGTTAATTAGGTGTAAAGACTGAGATCCCTACCTTCAGATATCATGTTAACACGGCTTTCAGCTCTTGACCTATGGTGACCTCAAATAACCTTTGACATGGACAAAATAACAAATGGTTTATTACATTCTCAATAATACATGTACATACAAAACTACCTAGGATTCCTGTCTTGTGAGATATCATGTAAGCCTGGTTGACAGATTTTGACATACTGTGATCCAAGCTTACCTTTGAACCTTTGTGGTAATTCTAGGGTTTTTCTACACAACATAATTCGTTTACATGCAATCTTTGAAAAGTATCCATACTTCCGTCATTGAGGTATAAAGTAAACAAGGTTATCAGTTTTTGACCTCTGGTGACCTCAGGTGACGTCCGAACCCCACTAAATTACAACAAGATTCATTTATGAAGAATCTACAATTCAAGTATTAAAACCACCTATTATTCATATCGATACCGTATAAAAAAGGTCTTTAGTTGTGACTTCTAGAAACTTTATATGACATTTGACCTTCACCAAAAATAATAGTGTTTATCTACCTGTTATAATTCACTTAAATACTATGTATGAAAAGTATCAATGACTGGTATTTTGAGATATTGTGCAAACATGATTTTTGGCGTTTGCCGGCGTCCAGTGACCTCACCAAAACGAAAGGGTGCATGTAATCAAAATGACGCATCTAATTGCTAATTATAAAAGGCTATACTAGTCGTGTCTTGTTGCATATTGAGAATACATGGGTTTTAGTTTTAGACCCCTGGTGACCTCAAATGACCTTTGACCGCCACCAATATAAGGAGAGTCTACTCAACGTTACATATCCACATGTTGCCTTAGATAAACGTATGCTTCCTACGTATGCTTCCTACGTATGCTTCCTACCTTAGCTTAACATGGTCTATAACAGCGTTTAACTTTGGTGACCTCATACAACTTTACTTTTTTTTCAAAGTCCTCTCGTCTCTCTGGCGAAGAGCCATGGGGCGAAACCAAACGTTACTCCCGAGGGCTGCTCCCCAAAGGAGCTACGTTCCCAAGAGGACAACAAACTAAACTGAACCTCTTGACTTTTGACCTACCCATTTGCACGGCTCATACACTCAGTTTAACGCGTCTGCATGCTACGTATGAAAAGTATCCGTGATCTATGGTGAAACACAGTGTAAATAAGATTATTTCTGGTTGATCTCATGATCTCAGATGTTCTTTGCCTTCCACGGTAAAACAGCAGCGTTCATCAACTTAATACAGCAGACACATCTATGTTAAAAATTTCAAAACATTTCATGCCTCCTACCTTAAAATATCGTTGTAAGAATGTATACAGTTTCACCTCTGGTGACCCTCAGATGACATTTGACCTATGAAAAACAATTTTGTTAAGCTTCTCAACCAAACGCATCGACATGGTAAGTATGAAAAGTATCGATAATTTCTATTTTGAGATTTAATTTTCAATGTGTGACCTTTTGTGACCTTAGATGACCTTGTACCAACATGAGAACAACGAGTCCATTTACTTTAGATAAGGCATCTTTATCCTAAGTTAAGTAAGAAAACAATCAATACATCCTTCCTTGAGATACTGCGTAAACGAAGTTTTCATCGTTTGAACTTTGAGAGGTGACCTCAGATGACCTTTGACCTCCACCAGAAATAAAGCAATAAGCTACCCCCACATACCAGGTATTTCAAATTTCACATTTATCTTCCCTGAGGTAGGCCTATCGTGTACACAAACACACATACACACGCACATACGCACACGTTCTAATGATATATGTCCCTCTCCACAACGACACCAAACATATGGAGACACCATCATGGTCAAACAGGACTCAGATTATCAGCCTGCACGGGCGAGCGAGAGGAGTGGCAATAACCCCAGGGGTCGTTGACTAGTTGTACATGATGTTTCAGAATACCTGTTCTTTACATATGTTTGTAAGTTCGCTACGTACGTACCTCTGATGGGTGCAGGCAAACTGAGCCGAAATATGCTGAAAGGAAATGTACCACGAGAAACAGACCTGTGTAGTTCGAATATTGTACACCACTCTACGACTGTTACCTTACGGCACTCATAAGTGGCGTGGCTAGAAATTTGGGGGGGGGGGCAAGACCAAACTATTTGGAAACTAGGTCTATTTGGACAGATAATTATAGAAATAACTCTTTTGTGTCTTACCCCGGTGTTGATTTCTGTTGCAGGCGCGGATCCAGGTGGAGGCGCACCCGGCGCACGCCCCCCTTTTTTCGATGACCAACGATTTAAATACTCGACCGAAAAAGTGAGCAAATAGATATGGAAAATATGCTTCCCAGATGCTGGGAAATCGCATCTAAGCGCATCTAGACTTTAAATTTTCTTGGGGGAGGACACCTTAACCCCCCGCCGCGCTCGCTCGTTGGCGTGTGCGCCCCCTTTCTCAAAATCCTGGATCCGCGCCTGTGTTGGTCCCCCTTTGGCAAAGTATAACAAGATACTTAGGTTTCGATGCGAAATGGTGTTGTAAATACTACATTTTCGGGTACCATGGACATTTCAAGACAATTTTTAGTTACTGTGGAATTTAATTACTGTGGAAATAAGAATGAAGTTTCGAAAGTGTAGGTTACAGTTAAACTGTAACTTAGGAAGAGCAGAAGAACAAGGTTTGAGCAGGGAGGTGTTATTAGCAGTAACACTTCCCTGGTTTGAGTGTCGGGTATAATTTCCGGAATCAATGAAATGTTATGGGTAGTATCAGTGAGAGAGGTCTCGAGACTAGTTTTTACAGGTCCCGGTCTCGGTCATAACACCCCCTGGTCTTGGTCTTTTTTTTAGCTCAGCTGAAAGCTTTCAGCTGAGCTATTGCTGTAGTGCACGGCAAACGTCTGTCACCATGACATTTGGGTTTAAGTGCCTGACATTTCGCTGTTTTTCGTTAGATTTGACTGAAATTTAGTAGAGATGTTAGCGAAAGTGATATCTGTATGCTGCGACTCTTTTCGTTTAATTTGACCGCTATTTGACCTCGGGAGGGGGCTTTGTTTAAAAACGTAAAATTACCTATTTGTCTTTCAGTTTTGCACCAGTCTTGATAATATGTTTCATATATATAGTTCAATTTGTGCTGAACAAAAGTTAAACTTTTTTTTTCGTTTCTGCAATCATAAAAGGTATGAAAAAAGCAATATTTGAAACAAATTCTGGCGATATCCTCATGTTCGGGAATACATCGAGAATCCCAGTTGTTATCATTTGAGAGACTGTACAACGAAACGAGGTACAAAAGTATACTGAACATATATAAATGTACAGGACGTCTCGTGCTTAATCGTGTGGCAGTGTTCACGCAAAGTGCAGTGTATCGATTTTAGAATACCGTACGTGGGCTACCCCACTATGTCAGACTATGTTTGCTCAGCTCTTTACTTTCCAAACCAGGGATATGACCTGAATAAGGATTATACCGTACAGCCTACTATGGAGGCGTTACGTGAACATGTGGCGCTGATCTCATTCAGGCGTTTGAATAATAGACTAGCTAAATTGATTGAATGGTAGGCCTACTCGAAAAGAAATACCGGACGTCTGAAAGTTCTGCAAGTTCTTGCGAATATGTGGCCTTGTGCGAAACAGTGGTATAAGACAGGCCTACACATTTTTGTGTTGACTCGAGGCAGAAACAAGTATTCAACTTAGCCTGATGTCTTAATGGTTTTAGAAGTTTGGCTTAAAGTTTTAAGAGAATATATCCAGTCGCCTCAAGTTTCAAGTTATTTGTAAACATTACCTTAATCTTTCAAATCTTCTTGTATCTCCTTTACAAACATTTTTTTAACATTTCTGGACAAAAACTATTTAGTATGAAAGGTAAACAAATGACTTATCCTTCCTTACTAGAAAATTAGTTTATATTGTTACATGAAGGAAAGAAGCGACTCGCCGCGTGAATTGTGATGCCGGCGCGAGGTACACTACTTCAAGTTAAGGTGAATAATGTCTAGGAAATGTCGTAAGAGGAAAGAGGAACCTACACCTTTCTTTTAAACAAAGAACATAGCACGTTGATTGAAAATACAATGCTTCATATGGTGCAAGCTTGACGGTTGTGCTAACATTCAAAAAACAATTTTCGGTTTGAAAAGGAAAACGTGCTTTTTGAAGGCGTGTGCCATATTTCAGTCTCGGTGCCTGCAGGAATTGTGCAGCTCAGGCTTCCAGTCAAGCGGGCCAAGGGGGCGAATCCCTCTTTGAAATTTGTGCGCCCCCTAGCAAGTTTTCAAGTTGCCATTGGCTTAATGGCATTTGTATACATTTGGCCCCCTTAAAAATTTGTTAGCCCCTGGAAGCCATTTCGCCCCATTCAGTACCTTGTCAGTCACATGGGCGTCGACACTGCAGGAACCGCCCCAGTCTTGTTCTCCGTTGCCGAAAGCCCCACCAAGTTGTTAAGGGGAAGCCATTGGGGATGATATTTCAATAGCCTTAGACTTAGTACAAGTGCATATTTTCCCAACGCTCTCTACGAACTGTACTTACCCTCCGGCCTGTTGCGACACATTCACCGGTCCTAAAAGCGTTCGTCGATTTAAATACCTGGTGGATCCCAATCATAAAAATGTTATGCAGTAAAATAATTTTGTAGAGGAAAACGGGACTAAAGAGTACTCAGAATTAGGAGCGTAAAGAATTTAATTTAGAAATTATCCCTTTACAGTGAATAAGTGAGCAGTTTTGGTTTTTCCAAATCATAATGGCAACACGTATTTGAACTTTTGTCCCTGGACAAGTTCAAGGAATATCTTTGGGGCAAAATATCGCTTTTAAGACCTTTAACCATTTGTAAAATTTCTTCATCGGAAGTTACTATCTGGGTCTAATTATGGAAAACAAATGAGGTCTGCAGAGCATCACACTCATAAACATTCATTATTTGTATACTAACATCTGTGCAATATATAAAGTTAACTTTGTGTACCAGATTTAGTCTTTCAGAGACTTCGGGAGTTCAATACATATTTCATTGCATTCAGTTTATATTTATCTCTTTGTTTTCTAACGTACGTATGAATTGCAACATGAGTTACAGACCCAACCAAATATTGACTGCAGACTTTTAGGTCAACAGGAAAAGCTGAGCTTCGGCAACATTGTTGCGCTTGTCTTGGTCTTAAACTGTGAAGGTCTCTATGACTCTACTGGTCTCAGCTTGCAAAATACACACCATGCACACCTTCAGGAGCGTACCCAGCTCAGTCGGTGAGGGAAAGGGGAAGGGAAAAAGGCAAAAGTGAAGATGATCCTCCATGGCTTTCAAACAAAGTAGCGTAGGCGCCACTCCCCCACACCCCGAGAGCGTGTGGTTTAGGACAGCTTCCCGTAGAGCTGGGGTAATTAAGCCCCGGAAGCTATGGAGCATGTACAAATTGTAGGCATTAGAATCAGGGCCGGATCCAGGAATATGAGGAAGGGGGGCATAACCGTCTGCAGCGCTAATTACACCTTTTTCATGGGCTTTGAGAAAGTAAAATCCTGGTTACAAAACGCATTGCTTTGTAGAAAATAGGGGGATGGGTCTTCCGTCCCTTTCTCATATACCTGGATCCAGCCCTGAGAATGAAGCATTGGATATCTTGAAATGGCCCAGAATAAACGGGTTACGATAATCACAGTTTTGTTTATAACTCCCACATAAAAAGGGCAGCTAATCTTACTCACTCAGGACAGTACAATTACTCGCTACGGTACTTATTTACTTCTAGCTCCTCATCTATCTAGTGCACCCAATATCCGTTGCTAAACATTTTTGTGCGGCGGATCAACTAGTCTTGTTCAAGACTCTAGTTCATTTCCGTCCACCACATATCTGGCTCTGAAGCATATGTACCAGTGCGCCCTCTAAATCTACTCTTGGACTCAGAACTACTCTTGAACTCTCAGAACTAGAGTTCTGCATAGAAATAAAAGTAAGGGAGAATGACGTCTGCAGATCTGGACTGAAGCCATTGATTTGGCTAGGCTGTACGTGCAAAAGAGCACCTGCGTGTAATACAAATATCACGTCATTGCTTTTGCCCCAAGTATTGGCAAAGAAACTACAAGTTTTCAAGTTAGGAGTATAAAACAAAATACTTAAGACACCAAGACTTATTTCTGTTGTGAAAATTACTCCTAATCTTTCGAAAAACGGATAAAATAAGCTATAACTTCTGCAGCAGAATGCACACTGTACGTACGGAGACACACCAATCAACCGGTCTCTTGCCGTACAACGAAAGCGCCCTCACAATTTTCGTGGCTTCACCGGTTAAACATGCATGGATGCATTGTGTCAGCGTTCTCCTTTACTTTTATTTCTATGGAGTTCTGAGTGTTCGGAGTAGATTTTGAGGGCGCACTGGTACATATGCTTCAGCGCCAGATATGTGGTGGACGGAAATGAACTAGAGTCTTGAACAAGACTACGGATCAACAGATCAAAGACAAAAAATGTCCGACAGATTCCTTTCACCGAAAAACAATTTGCTTGCTAATATAAAGCGAGTTCGATAATTGGCGAATGGAACTGTGGGATATACGAGGGATAAACAAACTGAGCTCAACACATAGTATATAGCGCGTTCCCCTATTTTCTCGTGTCCTCAATTATCGTGCAGTTCTCACCTGCATTGCCTGCATCTATTTGCAACAAGCCTAATTGCACGAAAATAAGGGTCGCCATCCTACTCTATGGCCGATTAGGATACACGTTTCATACCAAAAGATGCCGTTTACATGCAGTCCACAACAAAAAACCACGCGTAAGAGCTTCTTTATACGTGCGATAGATTAAACAAGGATGATTCCAGAAATTCTCGAGTAAACTCAAATCTTGATAAACACGTGTTGTAGGTAAGGGTGTGTTATGTTTGCCCCCACGGTTTTGAGGATGTGCCCATGTGCAGACGAATTATCGAACTCGCTTATTCCGTGAAGAGGCCGGGGGGTTAGGTGGTTGACTATCTGACGCTACCCAGTCGGCGAACTGTTGAGTTTTTAGGGAATGGTACCCAATCATGTTTAACATGATATAAGCAAAGGCTTAAAATCAGGCCAGACAAGGTGCTGAAGGGGGGAGGGGCGAAAAACCTTCTGGGGGCGAAAAATTTTCCAGAGGGGGCGAAACACTAAAATGCGTTACGGCAATGCTAATTTTTGATCTTCTAGGGGGCGAAAATTGGCACAGGGGAGAAAGCGTCCCCCAAAAAAAGTTTGCAAAACATGGTCTTCAGTCTTGCATTTTGTACGAAATGGTATGAAAAAAGTATTTCAACATTGGGATGAAATCATCCCTTTCATCTCACAAATGCCATATTATTATGAATTATGAAGTTGTATTTTTAAATTATTCCAAATTTTTTCTGCGATTATCAAGTACAGTATATATTTCGAGATAATTTCAAGATTCATCCCAGGTTGAATGGGTCATCCGGCCACTGGTCATTGATAGTATCATCTAGGCGTCGTGGCTTCAATTTATTTTCAACCACGTATATCATTCAATGCGGAAGGTTCTAGTTTAAATACCAAAATTATAAAATGTCACACTTTCTAAGTAGGATAGCCATCATTAGTTTGCAAGTATAGTACTAAAAAATTATTTTGCCAGAACTGTGTCCTAATTACATTGCAGGAAACGTAAATTGTAAGTTGCTCCATGACATTTGTTTTATTTTGCGTGTCAAAAATGTTAACATCCCAAAAAAAGGCGAAGAGGAAAACGCTCATTTGGTAATTCTATTACTGAAGCCGATGATCGCCCAAGTCGATTACTGCTTGTATGCTTAGTCTTGTAAAGCCATACGTGTCCGGCGTGTGTGAGGATTTATCTAAGTTACCGTATGCGATATATTTTAGTTCAAAGCTGGATCAGTGTCTGACAATATTTGAATTGGTTGAAAGTTCCAAAGGCATACCCAGTCAGTGATCAATTTTAAACAGTAGAAGTAGCGCACAGAAGAACACGGAGGGGGCAAAAGTGACGTGTTGCCAGTTGAATTTTGAACTGAGTTGCAAGAATATTTTAAAGTGCCGTTTCAATTATTTTAAACTGATCATCAAATAGATTATGATCTGTAGTGGGAGTTATGACTGACCTATTTGAAGGCGTGGTGAATTGCCATTCTGAGTCACAGGCATTCCCCCTTTGATAATGACAAAAAAATGTTTTCGAAGATGCTGAGACACAAAACAGTGCTATCATTTCAAAGTTTTCAAGTGTCTTCATGCTATAAATATTCATTATTTTAAGGGAATATTCTACAAAACCATTATTTGTATGGCTTCTTGGCAAAGGTGAAACGTATTGTGACACAACGGAAGAAACAACAATTTTTTTAAGGGTGAATCTTACTTGGTAGTTGAGCGCAATGCTTTGCATTCGAGAGTTCCTTGGATCAAATTCTGGTGGTACCTCATAAAATTTTCCGGGGAAATGGGCTCAAAAACTGGGCATGACTTTGTGCAGTTATGCGGTTTCAGGTTGTGGCTTAGTTAGTTAGTTAGATGAGTTTTAACGGCCCAGTTTCCAACCAAATGGTTCAAGTCGAGCCGGCCACGGCCATTTTTCCAGTTGTGGCTCACTGGCTTGTTTTCCCTTACTCCATTTCTTATGCGGAGCATCACGCACAACGGCAGAAGGTTCCATTTTTAAAGTCTTTGGTATGACTCGACCTGGAAATCAGGTTGTGGGGCACAGTAAGTTATCCAATTCAGGCCTTCACTTAGTTGGTTCAACTGTCAACCAATGGTGTTGAACAAGAGTTCTCCGTTCCTCACAGCCTTTGAAAAAGTCGCTCACTGGTTGAGTATACATTCCGTTCGTGGCATGGGGACGCTAAATGCAGGTTGCGGGATCAGGACTGCTAGCGACTGGTTAACTTTTGCTTCTTTACCCTGTAAGCTCTTGAAGTTTTTTCCGGGTTCAACCACGATCGAATTGGTGCAGGGTCCTCTTCGAGCTCAAGTGTTCTGACCTTGAAATGTTAACCATTAACCAGGGTAATTTGTATAATTTAGGCTGTCTCGAGTTATTCAAACGGACAGGGGCGTCAATCCGTATTCAAATGTGGGGGGGGGGGGACGGGGGACATACATGACTTAGCACAAACCAATCCCTCTGGTTTTGAAGAGGGGGCGTCTTCCTATAGGCACTTCCTCCCCCCCCCCCCCCTTATAATGACTGACGTTGTCCTATTCTAATAAGAATTATCATTTCAAAGTTAACATGACCATCATAGATGATCTGCCAGCTGAAATACCTGGAGTCCATGGAATTACTTCAAGATGTTATTTTCATCATGTCCCAAAATAGCTGAAACAACGCTTTGTAGCGTGGATCATTGTCGGAGATCATGGACCCGACCAGGCCTGTTGCTAGGGTGATATATTTGGGGTTGTCCCAAATTCCGACCGGCTGGTTATTTTTTCCAACTGAGTGGAGGCGTTTAAATTGCACTTTTGTGATGCGCTCTGCGTTTTGTATACAGCAGTGGGGATCCTTTCTTTGTCACTACATAAATGTGTCGTCCCCTTCCCCTTTGAGAAATTTTTGTTCATTTAAGTCTGCTTAGGTGCAAAACAGTGCTATCTTTGGATATATTTGGAGCTGATCGTACATGACTGGAAAATGTCCATAATTTAGTGAATTCTAATTTTTCCGACTGTGCACCACGAGCACCACGAAGGTGCACCACGAGCGCGAAGCGCGAGTTCCTACGCGTGGTGTCCAGGGCCCGCATTAGGGCCCCTGGCGGAGGTCCAGGGGGCGAAGCCCCCGGAAGCTCTCGCAGTATTACATTTTAAGAGCACAGAAATCGGTTCCAGTTCTTATGTCAGTGAGATTTTATACCTTTTCATGTGGCATGGAATTTGATGTGTATGGCTCAGTATAAGTTACTATATGTACCTGCAGAAGTTCCGGAGAATCTAAGTCATCTTAAAACTTACACGACAACATTATGAGCCCGTGTAGGTAACTTGAAATGATTTTTACCATAATGAGTGTTTTATTTTCGTTATGCGGTATTTGGGTATAGGACGTCAGATGAAACAATTGCGCGCGAAAATTTGAATTAACATTTAAAACCTTTGCTATTTCGAACGGTGTCAATTCCCTTTATGTGTGTCTATCAATTAGAATTTGGGTTCGATACTAAGTTTTCAGTTCTCATAAGAAGAGGAGGGTGAAAAAATGAATATCAGTTGCTTTACATCCTTACAACGCTGGCTCCTCTGAAATTACGTTTATACACACGAATAATTGGCTTATGGTAGAACCCCACCGATGAGTAATGCGAATACTTTTGGGACCTTATTGATAGTAAAAGGAGCAATTCAAGGCTAAAAGTGCGCAGATCAAGCGAAAATCAAGAAATATCGAGAAGATTTTGCAAAAATCGTGAAAGATTTCAAATGATTTTTGGTAAAAAGTGATAAAAATAAATCCATCACTCAATGAAAACGTACCTCTCTCCGTAAGCGAAAACAATTGCGCGCGAAGCGCGCCGAAAATTTTCGGTATTGAGCCTCCCGGGAGCTCTGCATTAATTGTACACTGAAAAGGGGGACCAACAGGACTCTCACAACCTGACATCTGTGTGGGAGGAGAGATGATATATCCCCTTCTTTATGGATTTCTGAAGGGTATACCCTTCAGAAATCTATGAACGGTGGTGCCGGCGGGAGTTGGTGATTGGGGGAACCGCAGATAACTGCTAAACCGTGCCTTTTTAGGCTAATGGAATTTTGTATACGCTATGTACAAGAGTAGGAGAGCCTTTTCTTATTAGTTCATGAGAGTGTAATCCCAGGAAGAGGTTTACCTTCCTCTTTTGAGAAATGTTTCTTAATTTTAGGGAGCCTATATGCAAAATGGTAATATCTTTGGGTCATTCTTAAGTGATTGTATGTTTAAAAAATGTCTACAATTTAGCGAATTCTAACTTTCGTTCTGGTGAAAAAGGGGAGTAAGAGACGGTTAATATATTGTCTTCAAACCTCCTTAAGTCCCAGGAAAAACCATGGCCTGGGATCCATCTCCAAAAGTGTGTGTGTGTGGGGGGGGGGGGGACTTTTCCACATTTGTGAATCGCCGTCCTGGTAGAAGAAGCAGTGTTGGTGGCCAGAATTTGCGTCATAGGGAGGCAATAAGTTTTGTGACCGTCGGCATGGGGAAGGGGGTCTAAGGGAAATTTTTCTAGAACTAAATACCCTCAGATGCGATTTGTTGTAACAAAAGTGTACGATTTTTAGGTTATATTTCTTCTTAAAATTTCGTTTTCCTAGGCATAATTGCAGTCTGTTCCATCATTTTTGAAAAAGTGAGGGGGACTTTTTGACGATGTACCCCTTCCAAAAAAAGTGAGAGGGACGCTTATCCCCGTCCCCCCATGATCCACGCTCATGGGAAAATTGTACACGCAATTATACCTGCGTGGAGTCCACAGAAACATTCTTGGAATATAATGAAATATTTTATTTACATTTTAAAAGGATATCTAAGGTTGACAGAGAACAGTATTGCCTCCTGGGAGCTCTGAATTAGTTACAGTATACAAGAGAGGGACCAACGGGATTCTCACTATCCGACATCCATATGGGAGGAGATATGATATATTACCTTGTCTTTTTAGGTATAGCAAGAGGGATATTGGACAGGCAAAATTCGTTTCAGAAAATATTTTCGTCGTTATTGAACGTCGCGGTAAAATGTTTGGAAAATAAGCAACGGCAATTACGTACTTTTAATCTTTCAAACCATGTGCTAGACTAGATTAGTCAAAGATCCCATAATGATGAGAGCCGTACAGAGAAGGAGATGTACTTTTTAGAAAAATGTTTGCACTGGAATAATTTCTTACGTCATAGCTTTGTCGATGGTATATGAAATCGGGTGTAAACCCTGTCGTATGAGAAATTTTGAATAAAATATTAGTCCATCACAAAACCTGCATTCAGAACCTGCATCGCATATATCGGACATTGTCACTTTTCCACCAACCTATGCTATTCAGAAACGAGTCTTCTGACTGAGAATTCTTAAAAAGCACTTTTGTTCCTTTGTTCCCCCGTGAGTAGTTACCGAAAGCTATTGATAATAAGGACAACTCTGACACAAGGCTTGACGCTAGCGGAGCGTGCGAAAATTTGGAATTTGTCAAGAATTTCCAAAGCTTATGATAGTTTGAGAACAGGTTGTGAAAGAAAATGGTTAGAACAAATAGACCAATCATCAAAAATACATCTCACCCTCCACCCTCTACAGAAATCTGTAGCTTAAACGACTTTTGGGACCATTTTAAAAATTTTCAAGAATCGATGGGGGAGGGGGACACACGTCACCCATTGCCCAGCGGGCAGACGCCGCTGTCTGCAGCTTAAAAGCCTTTTGAGTTTATTTTAAAACTTTTCAGACAGTTTCGAAATCGAATAGGGTATTCACGCCGCTACTTTGCGTGCACCAGCTAATGCCACTGTACACAATAGCACGTCACCTGACAGCTTGTCTTTTGTATTCATTCTGCAAGGTCAGTATGGGGAAAACTTTGCCTCTCAATCCCTCTCGATTACAAAAAATTTCACTCTTTAACACAAAATTGTTACTAAATTTCAGTGCAGCTAGCAGGGCCACACTGCATATGTCACGATGATTACTTATTTAGATCTTAAGTCAAGGATCATTACTCAGCTATTCATCTGTTTTCGAACATTGTAGCTCTCCTTTCTTCGCCAACCACTGTGAAAGATATCTAAAGAGATAATCCAGCTATAGCTCCACTCAACCCCTACAGGAATATATACTTTGAATACGTTCTTAGACACTTTTATTCATTTTTTCTCTTAATTTTTCTTTCTCCTTTTCTTTTTTTCTTTTTCTTTCCTTTTCTCCTTTCGTTTTTTTCGTGGTGGGGGGGGGGGGGGGGGGGGCACCATCTATACCGATAATAGCTTCGGCGAAGCGCTCGGTAAAAATTCTTGACAAGTGTTTAACGGCAAAAACGTACTTTCAACCTTCCACATGGAAGAGGGGCCATGCAGTATGTTGCGTGACCGCTGGTCTGGGGAGGGTCTAAGGGAGGGGGTGTCCCTCCCCTTTGAAATATTTTGAAAAATTAGGTGGCCTTACATGCAATCTGGTGCCACATATGTTACCTTTTGAAGTAAAATTTGTGTTAAAAAATTTACGTATTTTTAGGAACTCAAAAAATACGCATCGCTGAGGGGGGCATGGCCCAATGAGGTGTCCCCATCCCCTTTAAAAAAATTTGAAAACTTCGGTGTCCTTAGATGCAATCTGGTGCCAAATATGCTACCTTTTGAAGTAAATTTGTGTTAAAAAATTTACACATTTTTAGAAACTTAAAAAACAATCGGAATCAGTGACGGTGGGCATGGCCGAATGGCCCTCGCCTCTGCGTATGCCACTGATTGAATGATCCCATATTGATGCAAGGCCTCTACAGATGTTTGGAGATGTATGTCTGTTTTCAAAAAGTGTTGTTATCAGAATAGTTCTATGTATAATTACCTTTTAAATGGTCATGAGAAGGAGTGCAAACCCTGACGCATGCGCGCAAAGCGCGCCGAAATTTTGTCATTAAATTAGATTTCCCTGACGAAATGTACATTCAGAATCTGCATCGAGACACTTAACAATTGCCCAACAAACCTACATGCCACTCAAAAAGCCAGTCAAATAGAGCCACGACACTACTCTTTTACGCAAATGTGTGTGTGTGTGTGGGGGGGGGGGGGAGAGACGCTTTGCCAGTATTCCCTGCTTCTTATGCCTATGGCCGGAATAGCGATTGCCTGCCATGCTATAATTGTATTTACTTTTAAAGACAGAAAAGTCCGTGAGATAGTTTCTGAAGAGCTTTTGAAACCTTTATGGGACTTCACTAAAATACAAAATGATAACCATACTCCTATAATACTTTTCGAAGCGGACCATTGATATTGCCGGGGGGGGGGGTCTTCCGAACCTCTCTGAATGCCAGTGGCGTATCTAGAGGGGGGCAGGGGCGGTCCCCCCTCCCCCACAGTCTCCGAAGGCCTCTGTCGGAAATTTCTAGTCTCTGTCGGAAATAAAAACAATTCATTCGAAACACTTACAACACTTGTTATGTTTTTAAGCAGAATTACCCATCGAATGTCAACGTGAGAATCAAAACTTGGTCTCAAAATGCCCGGAAAGCAAAAAAAATGTGGGGGTCCTGGGCACGAACCTACGTGGGGGCCCCAAGGATAGTGATTTGCTCTTTGAAAAAAGAACTGATATGATAGATTTGGCCTCTTCAGCGGCTGAGCGCTTATATACAGACCATAAATGTTCAACAATTTTGGGCTAAAAGCCAGATGTATAATCGCAGTGGCGAATCCAAGATTTGCGTGAAAAGAGAGAGAGGGGGGGGGGGATTTTAGATTGCCAAGAGCTACTGATGTAGGGTAGTGGCCTGAGGGTAAAGTTTTTCTTTTTTCAGAAAAAACTTACAAGGTGATTTTAGATGTTAGAATTTATTATGTATTAAAGAACCGTAATCATGAAAATAACAAAAATAATCGAAACTAAGTTGAACCTAGCTATAAAGCATTTGGGACGATTTTATTCCAGAAAAAAATGTCCGAATTTTCAAACCTCGCTCAGATGTCATGTTGAGTAAAGTGATGGAAAACAAAGTGTGATGGCGGAGAGACGTAGAGAGATATACTACTAGAAGATGTCTTCAAGTATTAGCAGGTATCTGAAATTCTGAAATTAATCAGAAAGCCCAAGGGCTTAGTGATTCCTTGCATAGGCGTAGGAGGCGGGGGGAGGGGGCTGGGGGCTGTAGCCCCAACCAAATATTTTTTTTTAAATTCGGGCAGTATGCTGAGAATTTTGTCGGGCACCTACTGAAAGAAAAATAATGCAATGATGTAGCTAAAGGTAATCGATAGTTAAAAAAAACTTCCTTGGTAATTATAATAAAGTTCTGATTTGAATTGAACAGCACCTTTATATCCCGTATTAATTCACCAGTGTTTTTTAATGGTTAATCTTACATTATGATTATCAGTGGGGTATTTAGGCAGGCTATTGGACCATTGGCCCATCCCCTTCTCACTGATGCCGATTTTTTTTTAGTACCTAAAATACGTAAATTTTTTAACACAAATTCTACTTCAAAAGGTAGTATATATGTGGCACCAGATTGCATGTAAGGACACCTGATTTTTAAAACATTTTCAAAGGGGAGGGGGACGGTTTGTAAATGGGAGGGATTTAATGCCCAGCGGGTAGACGACCCATGTGTTTTTTTCCAAGAACCCCATTGTTTTTGTGGAGTGCTTGTGAGGCCACCAGTGCTCAAATTGTGAAACATCGTAAATCATGATATCTCAACTTGAAGAAGGATAACTTTCAGGGTCCTTCCGTACGATACAGCATTTCCTTTCGTCAAGGAATCACTATCCTTTGGACTTTCTGTTTTTCTTCACCAACTTGGCGAAGCCTATCTAATCTATTTTAATGTTTAGAAATTTTCTGTACTTAAGTCGTTGTTAAGAAGGATTCATTTTTCATAAAACCAATAAAAATTTTTTTGTTTTGTGTTATTGCCCATCGGCATCTGTCAGATATGTCTCCCTTTTCCATGCAGTTTTGGTACTCCCATGTGTGGGGCAAGACACGATTATCTCCTTTTTCTCATTGTCGGTGGATCTACCTCTGTGGGCTGGTGTCACGCCTCGGAAACGTGTTTTATCTTTCAGTCTCGGAAATGAATTTTAGCACCATTGGAAGTTAGTAATGTCCCAGACATAAGGTCGTTTTATCGGTATTCAACAGACCAATTGGCCTTTTCCCCAAGTTTCGTCCTGTATCGGTATGGCTAAAATTTACCTTAAATGCCGATATTACCTAATCGATATTAATTTTCCTACACGTCAGGAAAATGGTACATTATTTCTGTATTTTTCTCACAGAAAGTCCAATGTTTAACCTCACTAAATGAAACGAAACTTAGTTGTGTTACCCGATAGCCTATGCTTTGTATGCCGAATGCTTATTTAGAAAATATCGGTGTAGGATTGGTACAGCCGATATTGAGAATTCAGAATTGAAAAATCGGTATCGGTATAATATCGGTTAATTGCAATACCAGTGCAACAGTAGTTGATGGGGTACCGGCCTCCTTTATTTCTACTCCTTCCTTTTTAAAACGATTTCCAAGCTAGCTGCATTAAAAAGTTGTTCATTCGCCACGATACCAGAAAATTGCATTTGTCAGGGTTTAAGTTTAAATTTTAAAAAAATATTCAAGTGGACGACCCCCAAGCCCGATCACCCCATTTCTTGGCAATTTTAGTGGAAAAGTTTTCAGTATGGCTAGCTGATTCCTAAGAATTGAAGTAAGGCAGTACTATTTACCCTGATAACAAAATCCGGCGGTCTGCCGGTGGCCAAAAGGCCGACGGAAGGCCATCGGAGGTCCGCTGGTCCTCCAGCGGACTTGCATGATGTCATAAAGCTTTTTGACCAATCAGTGTTGCCGCCATCTACAGACCGCCGGTGAACCAAAGGACATTTCTCTGGCGGACCGCCGGAGTGGCTGACAGCGGTCCGTCGTCGGGCCGACCAAATCTTTTTATCAGGGACATGACATGTACTATACCGTACAAATGTTTCTTGTGTACTCAGACAGACTACGACATGCCAGAAAATTGTATCCAACTGGTGCTTTAAGTCAACATTTTCTACCCTTTCCAGACAGCTAATAGGAACGACCTCGTCTCTGCTAGTCAAAGCTCGCACTTCACGCCCATATCCACTATCCAAGTAGGTTCGGACGACCCCTCTTCCCCTGCAATGTAGCATTGTTGAACGTCTGGAGTTTAGATGATGTCCCATATAGCTTTCTAAAGCCTCAGAAACCGTCCTGGGCAGTCGCTCATGCGCTGTACATAAATTTACTCCGATGTTTCACAAATAAATACAAGGCAATATCCGCTACTCCAATGTTTCTCAACCTTTTGTAACTCGAGGCTCAATGTGGGATTGTTGAAATTTCCCTAGAACCATCTTTCACCATGCATTACCTAAAAAATGGAGTTTTACTTGTATTTATAGCTTTACTATACTATACTAGACAAGTTGCAGCACTAAGCAAGGTGTATACTACTGAAATTCCATCTGTATCGGATGACTCGATTAACTGTATTAAAAATAATAATGGATGCAAAGACTTATCCAATTCTTATTTCTTTCCTGTCGAATTTGCGTCGCATCAGATGGCTCTTCGGTGCTTCGAACACTTCCTGTTACAGTAAAGATAAATCTTGCGAATTCAGTTCCAGCACTAGGACGTTTGGAGGTTCTTAAGTTTTACTGGCGGGCCTTAACTACTCTCTCTATATATCATGCATCCAGGATTTTGTTATATTCGAAGGGAATAGGGTTCAGGACGAAATGACCTCCGCGAGTCCCGCCCCAAAGAATATATGGGTTCTATGCCAAGTAATTAAATGCCGTTGATTGGTCCAGAGACAAAACCAACGCAAGGATTAGGGATCGAAGCTCCAAGAAGCTCTGGGTAATTACAAAAGTGTGAAAACTAGAATAAAGTATTTAAGTATCTTAAATTGACATAAAACAGTTTAATAATGCTGGGGCTTTTTGGGTGGACAGCATAAGGGGTTGCATGGAGCTTGAAATAACAAGAGTACTCAAGATGTCCAACGAGGAGAAATGTTATAGAATTACAATTATCTCCGAAACGACGAAGAATACTTTACACCGAAGGACGCATAAAATCACGTTTTGAAGACTTTGCGAATTGTATTATATAATTTGTCATTACAAATGTTATCTATGTCGTCTCCTTTCCTTCTAATTTCACCGAACATTTGTGGATTTGAAAATTTTCTGTACCAGAACAGCAGCCTGCGTTCCCGTTTTTTCTTCGTCGTGCAAGTACAAAATGAGCTAACATAACGCCCACATCATCTTTACGAGAGTCTGCTTTTTACCGGTGGCTGTGAGAACCCCGCAGCTGTAACCGTAGCGGTTCCAGCTGCCTGAACCTCCAGCGGTGAGGGAAACGCAGGGTTTCCCGTAGCGGAACGGTGCGTTTTTGGCAGGCACGTAGCCAGACAAGGTGCTGAAGGGGTCGAAAAAGCTTCTAGGGGGGCGAAAAATTTTCCAGAGGGGGCCAAACATATTAGTATGCACTACGGCATTAGTATGCATTTTGATCTTCTGGGGGGCGAAAAGATTTCCAAGGGGGGCTTCGCCCCCCTGGCCCCCCTTAACTACGGGCCTGATTTTTGGCCTGAAAGCGCCATTACTAAATTTCAAGTTATTGTGGTGAACATCAGTTATTTTAATGACCCATTCTGTGATGTTTGGAAGGTGATCCCCAGGATGGAAGACTTGATGGGGTTGGGGACGGCCAGAACGAAAAAGTCTAAGAATTTACTGCAGTAGACCATAGGCATAAGGGAAGTGCGCATTAAATTTCCCCTTTTTGGCAAGCAGCCATGGCATGATATTTGCCTTTAAAACGGCATGTATAACCCTGAAATCAACAATTTTTCTAATTAAAAGTAACCACCGACACTTCAGATCCCCGGGGTTCTTTTATGCAGATTTAGTTTTCCAGAATATCGGCGCAGAAGGGGATATCATTCGCGCACATTTATTAAAAACAAACCAGCTTTAATGTCACCATAGATCTACAATTAGATGGGTTCTACATCATCCTTTAGTGACACAACAACCGTCAAGGTTGTCTCCCAATAAACAAATAGTATTCTGAGAGACCTACTTACCTACTGCACATAGGACTAGATTCATTCTGAAACCTGGGGGTGCAACATGCCAACAGGGCCGAAGTTGCCCTGGAACACAAAACGCACCTCCTGATGGGATGGGGTTCAGGGGTCTGCCTAATAGGGCCCTATGTGAGGGCCAGGGGGAAGCGACCGATGTGTTCAGGGAGCGAAACCGCGGAAGCTCTGGTGTACATATCAAAATTGTGAGCCCAAGAGTGAAGCATTTAACAACTTTAAGAACATTGGATGCACACTGAACAGACCACAGTAACACAAATTCGACCATTTCCTTACAGTATTTTATTAGAAAACTTCCTAGAAGGGGAGCGGGACGAAAGCCTGGAGTATTCACAAAATTCTGGGCGTTAGATTGAAATGTTAACAATCTCCAAAGGAAATTGTATGCATACTAAAAAGACCACAAAAATGAAAATTTTGTCATACTTCTTGCTGGCTTAAATCGTACTTACAAACAGGCGCTTAGTCAAGGGGGCAAAGGGGGCAGCCCCCCCCCCCTTGAGCATATTTTTGGTATTGTTTAATGTTTATTTTTACAATATTGCTAGTGTTTCCCCTATTTATATGAGGTCAAAAGGCCTTGGAAGTGCCATTTCCAGCGATCTGGGATGCATTTTAGGCTAAAATTTTCTTGCGCTTTGCGCCAACCCATGGTGGTGGGGAGCGCTGAGAGTCTGTCTATGTGCTTCGCCCCCCCCCCTTGAAAAATTCCTGGCTACGCCCCTGTCTATAAAGCCTCTAAATTTTAATGGTTCAAAGGACTTGTGGGTGTGGTATATAGGTTACTTGTCAGGGGAGGGGGAGCAACCGGTTTTGTTTCCCAATGAACACTATACCGACCAGGTTCAATAATAGGACACTCAGAGAAGGCACATGGAATTATCTTCATAAGGCATGTGGCCACAGAATTTTATCACAGTGGATGATTCAAGTTGAAATGACCCAAGGTTCAGGAGGCACCACGGGAACCTGGTTAGCTCTCCCGTGGGAGTAAATCATTCCTCTAAAATGGCACTGAATTTGATTTTAAACAGAATACTTGCAAATGCAACTTACGTACATTTTTTTCTTTTTGTAATTGCATTTGCACCAATAGCCGGGTAATTTGATATGCAAAGGGATTTTGGTTGGGAAGAAGTGGATGCTTAAAGTTATAAGAGTTGCATTGAACAATAATGCTACTCAAGCTGTCTGAAAGGAACTGGCAATGGCGTAAGAACCTAAAATGAGTGCGCTCGAAGCCAGCCGAAAAAGACAGTGCAGAATGTTTTCTTCATCCTGCATTACAAAAGTTGGCTAATTACAATAAAAAGCCCTTCCTTCTTTCGAGATGTTTCTCCTTCCATTCACTCTGTCCTTTCAGCAGTCGGTAATTTGGGCCAACCTACCCGGCCATGTAGTTACGTCACGGGCTTCCCCGACAGATACATTACCGCTTGTGATCATTCGAGATAATACGTTGTGGCAGGGTTGCATGGAAATTAAATAATCTCACTCAAGCTAACATGTAATAATTAGCGATGCACGATGGATAAGCTCGAAGCGCACCAGAAAAATATCATTTTAAAGTCATTTAAGTTAGTGAAAGGTTTGTGGACATTTATCCAAAATAGTCTAGGCTGAAATGTAAAATTTGAAGGTTGCATTTTTTCGCCATATTTGCTAAAAATTTGGTATGATGTAGTGTAGATATCAGATAATCAGGAAAGTATGTGCTCCATTTTTTTCTTGTGCAAGGTGACTAGCCGGTAACTTCGAAATGGCCCCAGTTTTCATCATTTTGACTGTTTTAACTCAAGAAATGTTCTTTGCCTCTATAATTGGGGTCTAAAACGTTTTTAGGGTTGATACGGTATACACTAAGACAGTCTCAGACAATGTACTAAAAGTTCTCCCCAAAATATTGATTCACTATTGCAGTGAGTTGTCGAATGTGGCCCTTTCTTTAACACGTTATAATCCCTGCTGTGGTGCTTGGATCCGCCTCTGCGAGATTCGAGGAGAGTAAAAGTTCCCCTTGCAAGTTTTAACAGTATTTTGAATAAATGGACATTAGCCTACTATGAGATTAAACTAGCTAAATTCTCATAGGTTATTGAATGCGCGTTGAAAAAGTTAACAAAAGTCGCAAATTTAACAGTTTTCGAACATAAAGTTGGACTAAAAGATAATCGATGTGGTAGTTGTTAATAAAAATACTAATGAAACCAGGTGCTTAGCCAAGGGGCGAAGGGGGCAGCCGCCCTTCCCCCTTGAGCATATTTTTGGTATTTTTAATGTTTATTTTTTACAATACTGGGTAGTGTTTCCCCTCTTTATATGAGGTAAATAGGCCTGGGAAGTGTCATTTCCAGCGATCAGGGAGACATTTTGGGCGAAACTTTTCTTGCGATTTGCGCTAACCCATGGTGGCGTGAAGCGCTGAAAGTCAGTCTATGGGCTTCTTTCCCCCTTGACAAATTCCTAGCTACGCCCCTGAATGCAACCACAACAATAAACGGAGAGGATTCACTGCTGCAGTGGTCCCATAGCTGTTGGAAACAAATATTGAAAGGAAAACTCTGGAATACACTTCCCAATAACACAGTGCTTTACAAAGTTACGAAAGTAGATGCGCGCGGAAATGTAGCTTTGAAAACATTTTGTGCAATTCTAGTCCCTTTAACTGATAAGGTGAAAGTGAGTCACGTAAAAGATATGTTTGTGCATAATATTTCATTTTCCCAAATCTCATGCTGGCGGGTGCAAACGGGGGGCACGGCAAACTGGGGCGCACTGGCCCCCTTGACCACGCCACTGGTAGTTGACTGACACCAGTTACCATTGGCTGTACTCAAGTTGACAACTTATTCACCGTATATGCACAGAGAGGTTTGAACTAGACTTGCTGTGCAATAAAAGTCGGGGGCACCCATCATTGACAAGGGAGTATCAAGAGTGACCAAGAATCCACGTAAATAGGGTATTTTTTAGAATACTGAGGCACGATACGTACGCAACGTGAAAAGGGTTTGAAAAACCACCAAAATGAGGGGAAAGGGTGTATTTTAGTATGCCAGGGGTTTTTTGAGTGCGATTTGATATTACAACTTGATGGAATGAAATCAAAAGTAAATATAATTACCTTCTTACAATAAAAAGTTTTCTTGTTATGTTTTGTGTGAGGTCGAATCGGTGACATTGTTTGTTTCTCAAATGATTTCGATTAATAAATGGTCGGTTCAAAGCAGGGTAATGGAACGAATCAATCATCTGAAAGGTTTTGCTTGTTTAGGGTAACAAAATATGGTGGTTATACTTCCGTAGGGTGTATTTTGAGTCTGGGACAAATACGTGTTTAGGGTGCTCTCAAAAAATCAATGGTCACGTCATAGATCCTGGATCTAGAGAAAAGTCAAGCGCAACTTGAACCTAGCCGACCTCTGGATACCATCGAGTTAATTTGTCACGTACAGGTATACCTGGTGAAGGTCTCAGACAGTACTGGCATATTCCAATCCACTCGGAGGAGACCTTTGTAAGCCGCCAGTCTCAAATTTCTAGGGCAAAAAGACAGATTTATGTAGAAAATTCCTAGAAAACAGTTGTTTTTATTACAAATATTCTGGATGTATTTATAGAGATGGTAACTCCTAGACAAGAGCGGCGATTTGTTCTCAATATGGGGGGGACATGACCAGATTTTCCAGTGATTTACTGTGTGAAAAATCAAAGTCAATGGGCGATTTCTCTAATATTGGGTGACATGTCTCCCCTGTCCTCCCCCCCCCCGATCGCCTCCCATGATCCTAGACAGGGGCTTAGCGAAGGTACCGTATTATCTTTGGGTGGGGGGGGGGGTGGAGATTATATTTTGCCGACGATCTGGTAATGCGTAGTGCGAAAATGAGCTTTAGCGGGTGGAGTCCAGGGCCCGCCTAAGGACCCTGGTGGGGTCCAGGGGGCGCAGCCCCGGAAGCTCTGAGGTTTAAGTATATCTCTGGGTGAAAAATACTTTTAAGCAGTTGGGATCAAGAGCCCCGCCAGTGTTTTAGCCTGGACGTTTTCCCAATGCGACATATACTGATCTGTGGCCTGGAGGGATGGGGTCTAAGGGGAGGGGGTGTCCCCCTCCCCTTTGGAAATTTTTGGGATTTGTAAGGTGCCTAGTTCGCAAATGGTGCAATATTTGAGTAGATTGCTGCCCTAATGAGAACCTCAAAATTTACACCCGGGTAGAATTTGCTTGTCAGATTTTTTTGTGCGACATTTGTCGCCGTTTATGCGACATTGTCCCACAAATAGGGGCTGGCTAAAACACTGGGCCGGCCTTGGGGCCCTTGGTGGGGGCCCGGGGGGCTTCGCCCCCGGAAGCTCTGAGTTTTTAGTATAATCTTTCGGTAAAAAATTAAGTCTCATGCAGGATTGGTATATTTTGGTTCATACTGCATTATCCAATGCAAAGATTCCGGTTAATTCTAATGTGTTAGGCTATAATTCCTCCCGTCATGCCACTATACTTCAGGAGCTGAAACTGTCGTTCAGAACTGGAACACTATGGGTTCAGCATTTGAACACTAGACGCGTTATGCGTTCAAATACGATAAGTGGATAGGCGTCCGGCGTTCAAAAAGGGAGAAAAGTGTTCAGAATCTTAACACAAGCGTTCAAAATATGCTTTGAACGCCAGGATCTGAAGATGGGTTCTGTATCTGTTCCATTTCGGTGTTCAAAAGTTAAAAGCCTGAGATTGCAGTGAAGGGAAGACATGCGCGGCACGCATTATTTTTTCCCAGGATGTTTGTGGGTAAACCGGATCCTCAGAAGTTTGCAAAATGTGTTTGAAGTCAAGGTTAGGCTTTAGAAGGCGCGCTAAGGATACCCTTTCCATGGGTAATAGGGTGCTGCTCCCCATGGTGATGATAAAAGTTAGGAATAATGTGCAGAAAGTGGTTTTTCAAGAATGTCATATGGCCCGAAGTGCACCTATACGGAAGCCGTTAATTCCCTTTTTTCCCGAGTTGCCGACGGACTCGGTCACTCGTCCAATTACACCGATGGCCGTTGATACGGCCGTATACGGCCGTCACATACGTAATCAATTTGCCGACGGGCCTTCAACTTGAATGGGCCAATTAGATGAAGAGCCAAAAATTGAAGAGCCGAAAATCGAAATAGCCGATAACAGACTGGCCCATTCTTTCTTTCTCTTTTTTCTTTTCATTCTCCGTCTTCCCTTTCACATATGGAAACATTGTCTCTTTTGCTAATCTGTCCTTTATGGCGACCCTTAAGTGCAGAAGTGGGTTGTCATTATCCATAACAATCGTTCAGTTTTCCTATTTCTGTATCCTATTTTCCTTCGGGCGCCTAGTTTTAATAAATTTAAACATTTATCTAGCCAAGGATGCTAAAAAAAGTGAACTATGAGTAATGTGCACGTCGGACTAGGCGTTTAAAAAATAAAAAAACTTGCAGTTTGGTACGTGAAAATGGCACCAAAACATCAACGAACCCGATTACAATGGGGCAAATGAAAGCTTGTTGTGAAACTCATAAGCTTTCAAATTATGTAAAAACCATCTTGATTGGTTCCTTACTTTTATCGGACTGTGCACTTTCGTTACTCGCATCCATTCAGAGATCGCCTAAGAAAAGGCTTCGGGCTGGTTTTCTGATGTAAACAAAGATCACGTGACTACTGATCAGGGCGACAGCACTCTCTCGTGGGGAAATTGGCGTTGCTTGTATAGCATTCACGTACACAGTACATACGTTAGCGGTAGCCTATACAGTGTAATATTAATGTGGACTCAGTAGTTTATAATTTTCCTGCCGAAAATTGCCGTTTTTGAAATTAAACTAAATTACGATGTTTTGTAAAACACTCTTAACGCCCTGCTAAAAAATGGAATCGTCCATTATCGAGAAAGCTGAGGTTGTGAATAAACAAACGCTTTGCCAGTGACATTGATTGAACGTAATCCTGTGCTCTGTGTGTGCGGTTCATATGCTCCCTTCCTTTCCCTTTCTTTTCCCTTCTTCTCTCTTCTTTTCCTTCTCTCCTCTTTTCCTCTTCTTTTCCTTTCCCTCTCCTCTTTTTGCCGACAGACCGAAAATTTGGCGACGGGCGACCAAATATTGGGGGGTGTGACACCCCCCACACCCCCGCTCGCTATGGCCCTGATCCTAGATACTTAATGCCGTCAACCTTTGATAACTCCACACTTTTTAAAACACACTTTAAAGGGAGAGGGTTTTTTTTTTGCAAAAGTGATGGTACTGCATTTAGCAGGATGAAAGCGCATACCCCATGTATTAGCTCAATGCCCTTAGGCTTAAGTGATCAATATCATCCTGAAGCTTACGACAGTCGCCATCATTTTCAATAAAATTCGATAGCACACACAGTCATCACCAAAAAGCCCGAACTTAGAAGTAACAAATTCAACAATATGTGTCAATTAAAGAAGAGAACCTGTCCCAAGACAGATCTGCTATTAAAAGAAGACTGAGTTCCATTTACAACAACACTAAAGCAGTTTGCGATCAACTCCAAGAAATTCGTCGACCCACCGAAGAATCTGTTTTGACTGAGACGTGGTTAGGTTAGATGAGGTTTAACGTCCCAGTTTCCAACCAATTGGTTCAAGTCGAGACGACCACGGCCTTTTTTCCAGTTGTGGCTCACTTGCTTGTTTTCCCTACTCCATTGTTTATGCTGAGCACCAAGCACAAAGGCAGTAGGGTCCATTTTTAAAGTCTTTGGTATGACCCGGCCAGGGTTTGAACCCTAGACCTTCCGGCTGCAAGTCGGATGCTCTAACCACTTGACCACTGCAGTCGGTCGTTTTGACTGAGACACCAAGCAGATACTAATTTATTCTTGAGTAATTCATGAGGAACAGTATCAAAGGCCTTTTGAAAGTCTAAGATAAACAGGTCAATTTGTTTACTGCCATCAAATTGATTCACAACCCTCATATCTGTGGCATACAGTATTACAGTGGAACTCTTTCCATTATAAATAGTTAAATTCCTCCTTAAAGACGCACTGCAATCCATCATCTATTTATCATGAGGAATTTTGACCATGCCAGTGGTTCTAGAGGTAACTCGTTGGGACGTGGGTTGAATTTGCCGGGCTTGACTGTGGTTTGGACATTAACCCAGTTTTGGCTTGCCCTGGGCATGGGTGAGCTCGTGAGAACAGGGTACTAGAGATAAAGCATAAGGTTGGCACAAGTTGGGTTTTGCACACTCTTAAAACATCGGGGTTAAATGTAACCAGGATCGGTGTTCTGTTTACTCCAACACAATCCTGGTTGAATTTTCCATGAAATCCTGTTTAACTAACGCGAATCCTAGTTGCTTTAACCAGAATTTGCGTTAGTTTAACCAGAATTTCATGGAAAATTTAACCAGGATTGTGTTGGAGTAAATAGAACACCGACCTTGGTAAAATTTTACCCCGGTGTTTTAAGCAGGGCCGATGCTAGGGTCATATGTTGGGGGGGGGGGGGTGAAGGTCCCAAATTCCGACTGGATGGATATTTTTTCCAACTGAATGGTGGCGCGTGAATTGCACCATTTTTCATGCGCCCTGCGTTTACATACAGCAGTGGGGATCCTTCCTTTGTCACTACATAAAGGTGCCTTCGTGGGGGAGGGGTCTATGGGGAAGGGTTGACCCATCCTCTTTGAGAAAGTTTTGTTAATTTAAGCTTGCTCAGATGCAAAATAGCTCTATCTTTGGGATATTTTTGGAGCTGATCATATATGGCTAGAAAATGTCCATGATTAAATGAATTCTAATTTTTCCGACTGGTTTGATTCTTTTTCCAAAAAAGTGGCGGCCCGTAAATTGGATTTTCGTTTTTATGGGCGTTACTTTTGTATGATAGAGCAGTGGGGATCCTTCCTTTGTCACTTCATAAAGGTGCCGTCCTGGGGGAGGGGCCTAAGGGGAGAGGGACCCCTCCCCTTTGAGATTTGAGAAATTTTGTTAAGGTAAGGTTGCTTAGATGCAAAATGGTGCTATCTTGGGATACTTTTGGAACTGATCATATATGGCTGGAAAATGTCCATAATTTAGTGAGTACTAAGATTTGGTTATGTTAAAGTAGAAAGTATGTTGTCTAAGAGAAGAATACGTTGTCAACAAACCTCCTGAAGCACCCCCCCTTTTGACTACTTTAATGCCTTCTATTCTGGCATCTAATGCCAGCATATATATGTATAGGCCTCCTGGAAGCGCTGGATCAATTATATAAAATGGTGCAATGACATAATGCTTATTACCTGGCATCTAAATAATAATATAGAGTGTGACGCCAAACACTTTACATCTATCGTATTTTTACTAATTTTGAACGAAGATCCAGACGAACAGCTTCCAGCAATGGGGAATGGGAGGGAGGGAGATGGGCTGGAGGGAGAGTATAGGTGCAGAAAAACGATACTAGACCTCCCAGACAGCAGACAGGTATAGCAAAAAGGATTTAGGACTAACAAACCCGTTTTCAGAATGTACACTTAGTTTATGCTATAAAAGTTCACTGGTACGTTGTGCTTATAATGTTCATAAGTGATACAACGTGGATTGTGAGGATTGCGCGCGAAGCGCCCCGAAATTGGGGGGTATACTTCAATGCCAAAATGAAAAACCTGCACGCAAGCTCAGCCAGGGGTGGTGCTTTGATTTGCCAACATGGGGGGGGGGGAAGCGCCCTGACTGGGGGCCAGCTACTCTAGGTCCCGACAGATGCAATGGGTTGCCGAACTGAAGATATAAGGCGCGCGAAACGCGCCGAAAAATTTGGGGTTATATTGAATTTTCATTAGGGAAAGTTGAAAAAGTTTGGGCTTTTATTGAAGAATCTGGACAAAACCAAGAAATTTGTTCGGGTGACTGCATGGTCGTCGTCGGGGATTACATTCTTCATCTTACCCATTAAGGATCTCCTACGAAACTGAAAGATCTTTTTCTTACAAAATATGTTTGCCACGATGGCGAGGCTGAAGAAAGAATCTTCCAAAAGTTAGGAAAAAGAGGAAAGAACTTCGCAAAGATGCATTTTCGTGTTTCTCTAGAATCACGCCTACAAGGAAGATCAACATTTGTCATTAGGGGGAATGTCCATTAGCCAGGATTGAGAAAAACTCAAACCACAACTAATCCTCTTAGCAAATAAAGTGTGCAGCTCAACTTCCTGGCAGGCATGAACCTCATCTCGACTCCTGAGAGTTTGTATTGTTGAAAGTCACTCATGCATGACACACTGAATTGCTGTGCTGGGCCTGAATGGGAAAGCCTCCCCAACAGTTGTGAGGAGGAAACCACAAAGCAAACAAATCAATAAGGAAGTCTAATATCACTTCCCCGACTTGCTACTGGCAGATAGGGTTAGAGTAGGTAATGGAAGATACCTGTCATGTGGAAACGTTGAAATCCAATATGTTTGAAACAGGGGCGTTACCACAAGATAGAACTATAGATGAAAGCGCGCGTAGCGCACGAAAATTTTTGAAGTTATAGAAGGAATCGTTACAGAACTTACCGGCTACGGGCCTGATAAATAGACGTTTGAAATATTTTCTGCGTATATCTATGTCTTTCACCAATATTAGTCTATATAAAATTTTGCGCAATTTCGTGGGGCTTGGAAAAATTTGGGGAGGGGGGGGGGGCTAAAGCGCCCTAGCTCCCATAGAACTGTGTCTGGTATAATTACCTTAATAATGTTGATGAGATTGATTGTAAATCGTGACGCTTGCGCGCGAAGCGAGCCCAAATTTTCATTAAATAAGATTTCCATAATAAAACCTGCATTCAGAATCTGCATCGAGATACTTTCAATTGCCCAACAAACCAACATGCCACTCAAAAAGCCAGTCTTTTACCTGGTAATTTGTAAACAGCTTTCAACTTCTGCTGTTGTGCTTCTCCGAAAGTTGCTATCGGAAGACACTGATAATAAGAACAACACTGAGGTAAGGTTTGAAGCGCGCGGATCGCGCGCGAAAATTTTGAGAGTTTGAGAAGAATTTGCGAAAAAAGGACAGCTTTGACTTGATTTTACGTGAGGAAAATAACGTTTGGTATTATTCTCACTTGGTCTAGTTGGAAAATATATACAAAGTTGACATAGGCTCAGTCGGAGAAATGTGCTAGACTGAGATATCAGAAATTCCAACTGGCATTTCAGATTTTCCGACTATCGTCGCTCTGACGAACTTGGGGGGAGGGGGGTGAAACACCCCCACACCCCCGGTCGCGACGGCCCTGGTTTTAAGAGTGCAGCTGTGGGACTTTCTAAAGGCGGGTTGGTCGGAAAAGAGTAGGTTATTCAGTTGGCTTCGAAATGATCCATGAGATATGAAGCAATAATATGCTCTAACAAGTACAGCAGACACAATAAAGAAACCGGCCCATGCAGGCCCGAGGGCGTAACCCCCTGGAAAAATTTCCCCCTCTCTTAGACATGATGTTTGGTCTCGTTAAAACTACTAAAAACCTCTTTCCCCTTCTCTATTATACCAATTGCCTCAAGCTGGACCGTTGCCATTGTCCAGTTCATGACATGTGATACAGCTTGTTGTAAAGAGATAATTAATTGGCTCGGCGATGGAGATAGCCTCGGGAGTTAGAAAGTGACATATAATCCTACCCCACGAAAGTCCAATTTTGTGGGGTCGGAAATCTAACATTTTTAACGGGTTCAATACGGCATGAAGATCAAAAATTACCATTGCTACAGTCCATTTTAGTATATGTTCTCCCATTAAATATTTTTTGCCCTGGAAGCTTTTGCGTACCCCACCCCTTCAGTACCTTGTCCGTCTGACTTCGGGCTTGAACCGACCTATATGGTTTAATACATGGTAAGGAACCGTCACTTTTTTTGTAAATGGGGCAGACATAAGCTGTTTTCCAGTCCTCTGGAATGCATCCATTTGAAAGGGATGAAAAAGATGACTTTATACAGGAACAAGATCTGAGGAAATTTCTTTCTGTACACACGGATGGATATCATCATCAGGCCTCATTAGCCTTGTTGGTTTAACACCACGTAGCAACTTTTCAACCCCATCAGTACTATATTGCGATATGTCCCATATTCTATATCCCCATAGCGAGTGCAGAATGGAATGGTATTAAACACGGTCTTAGTGAAAACACTAGAAAACTGGTGAAAATACCATTCCATTCAGAGCGAACGAGGGCCCTGTCCACATCGTTAACAGCCATCTTATTATTTGTCTGAAATGAGGGGTTGGTGGTTGGTTGCTGTTCTAATCTTCTTTCTTTTTTTTGAGGAGAAAAGCTTCGGGTGCCATTCTTTATCATAGTAACATAATGACCCTTCGAATACTTTAATATATAAGCCTATATACGGGGTTGCTTGGTATTAAGAAAAAAGACACTTCGAAGGCCTCTAAGTATGCCATACCTCATGGCACTAGAAAATCTGGTATTAAGTAGGGGCTGAGATTGATCGAGTATGTGGTCAACTATTAGTATTAATTAATATATTAATTATTAACAGATCAAGTGAATTGTCCCTCTAGTACTAGAAAAATTCACTAGTTGGTCAGCAGGAAAATGATAATGTCTAGGAGTAATTTGCAAGCCGTTTGTCAGACAACATCCAGTGTCTTTATGTATAACCAGGGAGTTGTTACGCAACAAGGTTCCCTGGTATAACTAGTAGTACAATCAACGAAAATTACTGAGGGTTCTCAGATGCAATTTGGTGCAACATTTTGCCCAAATTTCAAAGAGAATTACTTCAACTTTCTGACATTTAAAAAAAAAGTTTAAGTTAAACGAGTGAAGGTCAGGAACTTCAAGTCAAGCCAATGATTGGCTCAGGGTCTGAGGACCCTAAACCAGAGTGAGCATGGATGAACACCGGCGAGATTCTCTTTTCAACTTTTGACACAGAGGTTAACAAGGCAGACATGTACTAATCATGGGACCGCCATTAAACGTCGACGGACGTGAGTGTATCCCCAGTCTTAATTTAGCCACTTTCCCCAACAGGCTAGGAGGGTCGGAGGTTCCTTGCTCGACAGCTGAACTGAGCAGAGTGGACAAAATCCTGAATCCGTCAACTTCCTGAAACAGACAATCAGATACCCAATTAAAATTCACCAATTTAAACCCCCACAACACAGTGGGGTAGCTACAGGGGAGCTTGGGGGATCCAGTCTCCCACGAAATCTCAGAGCCCCCCAGCAGCCTCCTCTGGTGATAGGAGATATGTTGAAAAAATGTGACAACAGTCAGTAGAATATAGGGCCTACACCAGCCTTCCCATTTGGAGATCCACCACCCCTTCAGCCCCCCCCCCCACACAGAAAACTGGCTAAGCGCCACTGCCTCAGCATCAATGTGAACAACGTTCTGAACAAGTAAATTAGTCCCCAGAAAATTATTTGATCCGGCGACCTCTAGAATGGAAGGTAACAAACTAAACCACCACGCCAACTCCACCCACAACAAGATCGAGGAAACAAACAAGGGATGGTGAAAGCATACTTCCGTCCACCACATTTTTGATTGGAGAGCTTTGGTTCCCCCTCCCCTTCAATCCTCCTCTCCCTCCCCCTTCATTCCTTCCCCTTCGCCTCCCCGTCCCCCGCTAATTTCCTACGCCCATGTGTTATATGGGTACCAAGACACATATACAGACCATAGTCTGCCTTGTGGACACCAGTAGCGACGAAACCGGAAGGGGGGAGGGACTTGGGCCCCTCCCCATGAAAAAAGTGAGGGGGTTTAAGGTATGTTCAGCCTCCCCCCCCCCCCCCAATATTTTCTAAGTTGAGCTGGGTACATGCATAACATAACATCCCAGAAGAAAAAAACAGTTGGGAATTTTCAACTGGTTCCAACTGGAAGCAGTTGGAAAATTTCCAAGTTGTGTTTTTGGACCAGTTGGAAAAATTCACAACTGTTTCCAGTTGTGACCATGTTTCCAAGCTGTGTTTTTGGACCAGTTGGAAAAATTCACAACTGTTTCCAGTTGTGATCACGTTTCCAACCGGGATCAACTGTTTTCAACTGGGAACCTTTTCCAGTTAAGTTGAACTGGATCCAGGAGAAAGGGCACCCAATCAATGAGCACCCTTAAGCCACGAATGTGTGGCTCAAAGAAGGGTAATTCAGACGTAATTGGTGAACTCCGAAATGCATTTAAGCATTTTTTTTTCAAAAGTCCCCTGACTCTCTGGCGAAGAGCCAGGGGCGAAAACCAAACAATACTCCCGAAAGAGTTCTGCTCCCCGAAGGAGTAACAACGTCCCCAAGGACAAACATTGACTTAACTGACACCACCCGACAGTGGTCCCATTCTAGACTGGCTGAATAGAACAGGTCCCACCTGGGAGCTCCGCCGTCGTGATCACGGACACTCCTGCGCCAGGTAGACTCCGAAATGCATTTAAGCATTCTTTTTTTTCCAAAAGTCCCCTGACTCTCTGGCGAAGAGCCAGGGGCGAAAACCAAACAATACTCCCGAAGGAGTTCTGCTCCCCGAAGGAGTAACAACGTCCCCAAGGGACAAACTTTGACTTGACTGACACCACCCGACAGTGGTCCCGTTCTAATCTGGCTGAATAGAACAGGTCCCACCCAGGACATTTGAGGCAAGTCCAAAACTTCTAGTTTTGTACATGTACATGTGCATTTAAGCATTTTGAGGCAAGTCCAAAACATCTAATATATTACATGTAAAGACATTGTTGTGCTGTGTCAAGTCTTATGTATTTAGTATGTAGAGATTGAGATATATTTAACATAACAAAAATGATAAAAACAAATCAGTAATAGGCTTACCCTGTTATAAACTGTTAAAATGTGTTAATTGCAAATTTTGGAAATAAAATTTAAAAATGGAACCATCACAAAACATCCTACAAAAGGACTGAGCTGATAAAATGCATTTTAGCTCGATTATGCAAATTAGGTAAAGCCAGTTGAATATGACCATTTGGAAATGGTTCAAACCAGTTGGCAACAGTTGAAACCAGTTGGAATTTATACCAACTGGTTTGACATGCCATTCAAAATTTTCCAACTGGTAACAATAATTACTGGAACCAGTTGAGAATTTCCAACTGTTTTTTCTTTCTTAGATTCAAATGATTCCAACTATTTTCAACTTCGACTGATCTCAACTGCTCTCTGAATTTTCCAACTGTTTCATTACTGTTTCATACCAAAAATGCAAAACAAATAAACTTCCATTTCCATGTATTGTTTCATGTCAATTTAATATAGGCGATCCAGTAATATGGAATACATGTATAGTCAGGACCGTTCAGTCCAAGGCTTCATTTAACTTCTGTTGTCTTGCACCAGTTATTTTCTTCACTGAATGCAAAATACTGGAAAAGTCACATAAAATATATATTTAGAAAGCTCAGTTAAAAAACCAGGTTCAAACTGTATGAACGGTAATGTAGAGACGGGAGTGTGATGTAGAAGAACAGGGTAGCTAATTATATGCAATATAGGTAAAGAACATAAGTAGCCTAATAATAAAATAGCCTAAAATTCAAAGACAATCAAATAAAAAATATAGTAAGAGTAAATGATCAATACTTCAACAACACCTTAACCACTCTACAACTCAACTCTTGATACCCCCAACTAGTGCTGTTCTCATTCACAACTTGACACTACAGGTACATGGCTGGAATCCAACTGTACTCATCAGTTATTTCACCTATTTCCAACTGGACACTTTTCCCACCAGTGTTTCAGTTGGATTTCCAAAACCCAACTGTGTTTCAGTACAAAGCAACTGGGTCCAACTGGTCTCGAAATTTCCAGATGGGACTTTAATTGTCATGGTCCAGTTGGAAACACATGAGACCAGTTGGATACAGTTGGGATTACCAAGGAATCCAGTTGGAAGCAGTTGAGACCAGTTGGACACAGTTAAAGCCAGTTGCAATATCCAACTGGAATCAACTGTTTTTTTCTCCTGGGATAACATAACAGGTTAAAGGGCAAAGGAGGGCTAAGGCCCCATAAGATGCCCTGAAGTCCATACAACCTTAACTGAAAACAAAGAACCAACCAACACCAAACGAGCCCAGCACAATTAGATTCTACCACACTTATGGAAGAACTTGTCAATGTTAACCTTAAAGCAGTGCACAGATGTGGAGTTAACTACCCACTCAGGCAGACTATTCCACTCGTTAACAACTCGATGAGAAAAGCTGAACTTCCTAATGTCGAGCCTTGCAAAACACTTAACTAGCTTCTTACAATGGCCTCGAACCCGAGAATTACATTGAACCTTTAATAATTGCAAGAGGACAAAGGATTCCTTTCAGAGAGAAATTTTGTATCACCTGAAGCATGTCCCCCTAATCCTCCTCAACTCCAGGGTGGTAAGCCCAAGATGCTTAAGTCTAACATGATTTTTAAGGTAGGTGTCTCAACTCGGTATAAGGCGAGTGGCTCTCCTCTGAACTTGCTCTAAAAGAAGCTTGCCCTTTTCATACAAGGGATTCCAAGCCTGGGCCTGCATAGTCGAGGTGGGTCTTACAAACTGCTTATACAGATTTAGTACAATTTCTTTACTAAAACTACTGAAATTCCTCATGATCAATCCAAGCACCCTATTAGCCTTAACATAAGCAGCTGCACACTGTCTAGATGACTTAAAATCAACTGTAATAACTACACCCAGATCCTTCTCAAAGTCACATCACTCAGAATACTACCATTCATGTTATAATTGACATAGCTGAAATTTTTAGGACCAAAGTGAAGGACTTTGCACTTATCTGCATTAAAAGACATTTGCCAAGTCTGAGACCATGAAAATAACCTATCCAAGTCTTTTTGCAGTAAGGAGGCATCATCCTTATCACTAACCTTCCTATAGAGCTTAGTATCATCAGCGAACTTACTAATACTAGAGGTGAGAGAGCTATCAATATCATTGATGAAAATTAAGAAAAGAAGCGGGCCAAGAACAGAACCCTGTGGAACTCCACTTGTAACTTCTTTCCAAGAAGAGAAATTACCATTAACAACAACTCTCTGAGATCTACCATTGAGCCATGAATTTATCCAGTCAGCACACCTGCCCTTGATGCCTAACCTATGCAGTGTAACCATAAGTCTACCTAATGGAACTTTATCAAAGGCTTTTGAAAAATCAAGGTAAATGACATCAACACTGTGACCACAGTCAAGAGATAAGGAAACATCCTCAAGAAAGCTTAGTAAATTAGTAACACAAGATCTACTCGGTAAAAAACCATGCTGTGACAGATTGAATAACCCATTATCTAAAAGATATTTAAGCAAACAATCCTTGATTACCGATTCCATAACTTTGCACACAACACTGGTTAAACTGACCGGCCTATAATTGCAAGGCAAGCTCCGATCCCCCTTTTTGAAAATTGGAGTAACATTAGCAATCCGCCATGCAGTCAGCAGGTACAAAGTTTGAATCCAGAAACTTCTGAAAAATATAAGAGGAACTGACAAAATCTCTGAGCATTCATGAAGAATGGCAGGATGGATCCCATCAGGCCCAGGGGCCTTACTAGCTTTTAAACTCTTCAACTTATTACAAACCAAACTCTTCAGAGAAGACACATCACTAACTAAGCAGATTATCAGAATCCCTACAAGTCCACAAAAACAGATGATTCCTTGGTAAAAACAGATAAGAAATAATCATTTAACAAATTAGCCATATCCTGATGATCACTAACTAGTGTGCCTTCATTACCTTGGAGAGGCCCAACACCCTAGCTCCTTAACCTTCTGCTTAGACCTGACATAGCATGAAAAGATTTTGGATTTACCTTAACCTCCTTGGCCAATTGCTTTTCAAACTTAGCTTTAGGGTAAATAACCAAATTTTTAACTAAGAGTTCCTGCTTCTTTAGACTGCAAAGTCATCAGAATTCTTACTGACCCTATAACGACGCCAGCACTTACGCTTCTTCCTGGCTGCTCTAAGTACCTCTCTAGACATCCAGATTGGCCTATTTTTAACCACAGCTTTCTCGAGTGGGATACACAACTTTGTAGTGTCAGTAACTATATTACGAAAGCCACTCCATGCTTCAGCAGAAACCAAGTGAGACAAACGTGCAACCCAATCTATGGTAAGAAGCTCTTTAGCATGAGTAAAGTTAGCCTTGCTGAAATCTAAAACAGTTTTGTCACTACCTTGAAGTTTGCTGAAACAAAGTAACTCAAAACTTATGAGGTCATGGTCACTAGATCCTATCTTACCACCACTAGCTACATTTCTAACATGTTTTTCATCAGTACTTAGTACCAAATCCAGAAAATTGTCCTCACGAGTGGTGAAACAGGAACATGCTGGGTAAAGAAACCATCAGACACTGCCTCAAGAAATCCCTCCATGTGACCCACTAGTACAGAATGCCAATCAATATCAGGAAGTTGAAATCGCCCAAACACAACTGCCTCGTCTCGAGAGAGACTATCCTAAAACTCTCGAACAAACTCTGATTATTATCAGCACAAGAATTTGGTGAACGATAAATAATACCAACAACTAAAGGAGTGCAAGACTCATTGCCAAAAACTAATTTCACACCACAAGCAGTAGAAAATCCAGAAGAAAACTTGTTGGTGGACATCAACACAATTTATGCTATCCTTAACATACAGTAAAACCCCTCCACCCCTACCACAGACAGTATCAGCCCTATCCTGCCTGAAAATTTTGTACCCAGGAACCTGAATTTCAGAGTTGCTGATATCGCTATGGAGCCAAGTTTCAGTAACCCCAACTATGTCTGGATTGTCTATGGAAATATGAGCAAGGAACTCACTGAACTTATTGAAAAGGCTGCGAACATTGGCAAACATGACCTTCATTCCACAAACTGCCCTATTTACATGTTTCCCCTTGTTAATAACACAATCACTCTGAGCACAATACTTGAAAACTCAGAAACCCCCCATTCTTGGCTGACCTCACCCCTGACTCTAGTTTGACACCTGAGAATCAACTGCCCTAGAAACCAGCCTACCCAACTCGTTAGCCCCTATGCTCGACAAGTGCAACCCATCTTTAGCAAAAAGATCCCTCCTATTTACAAAACCAGCCCAGGTATCAACAAAGAGAAAACCCTCAAGAGCACACTCGTTTTTCAACCACTTATTAAATCCCAAAATTTTGCCCCAAGAGACCTTCCTATCAAACCGAGGGAGAATACCACAAACAACCCCTTTTGAACGAGTCGACTTTAGCCTACAAATCAGTTCCTTATACTTTGACCTAAGTGAAATTTGATTGTCCCGACTGAGATTATAAGTGCCCACTTGCACAGCTACAACTTCCTCGTCCCCAACAATTTTGCCAACTCTGGCCGAGATTTCCTCAATTCTAGCACCCGGGAGACAAATCCTAACCCTGTTCCTTCGGTCCCTCTTACAAAATTCCCTAAATGCAGCTGAGAACACTCGGGAAGTGCTGTTTCCAGCCATCTGGAGGGTTTGAAAACCAAAAATTTTCATGTCCTCTCCGCCCTAACTGATGGTGGCGCTCCGCATAGATAGTCTTGTTGGCACTCAGCCCCCTCCCCCCCCCCCCCCCCCCAATCTTTTTTTTTTTTCGTTCCGCCGCGCCTGGTGGACACTACAGAAATGTGCAGATTCTATCATCCTTTCCAGCACTAGTTAAATTAATCTCATGTGGTACAGTACAGTAAGTGAAAGATCGAATGAAAGCACACCAGTTACCAGGGTTACCCTGACTATTCTCCAGTTCATTGCAGTTAATATAGTGTTTGCAGCAGTAACTAAGACTGTGTGCAAGTAAGGGTGGACTCTGCTACCAAACATATACACTGAATGCCCACTGCCCAAGTATACATTATACAGTTAGTACAGCATGTATAGTTCACTACGCAGTAAGATTTGAATCATTTCCTTCCAATTCAAATGCTTTTATAAAGAGACAGTAAATGAGAGAAACATGCTAAATGAATCATAGGCGAAAGACCGTCAGATCCGTCTGGTCGTTTGTAGACAGAAAATGTCTTCTGCTAACCAAGGAGGAGAAACAACAAGATTAGGCTTGAGTGGAGGTGGTAAATCGTACGGGCGAAGCTACGGGAGCACTCAACGTTCTGTCAAAGAAACATTTCTTCCCCATAACGTTGTGTCGACAGATACACTGCAGGGAATTGCGTTGAAATACGGAGTCACGGTGAGATAATCGGTGGCTAAGCAAAACTAAGCAGTTTCATATTTGCAGGTTGCCATTCATCACTGTGAATATTAAATTAGGCAAGGCAGTCAAATGTTTAGGCTTAGCCTACGTTATTGTTAAGGTTACTAGGCCTAGCCTAGGAACAGTAGCGTAACTTGAGAATAACGTTAGGTTAAACGTTAGGACTTAGGCCTAGGCTATGCCCAGATTAAGTTCAAGTTAGGCCCTAAGCACAGGCGTTCCGAGCATTTTACATACATATATACACTATATATATATATATACTAACAAGGTATGTCACCTTTCAGGACGAGACTCAACGCTTGGCCTATTTTTACATTATTATGCTCTCTGCAAAACACTGATTTCTTTCAGTCACGTCGTTCGATGGGTAAGAACATCTGGGCCTAACATCGGATCATGGCCACTATCCGTCCAGTTGTTCCATTCCATTGAAAAATAGGGGTTTGCAATCTTTACTTTCACATTTTTATGGTAAATGATGAGTCGTTCTCAAAATAATTCTTCTTAGACAATTTAAAAATAAAGGTGGATAATATACAACCAAAAACATTTTGAGAACGACTCTCTTAATATCTCTTATTTTTTTTAGCAAAAAGTATGAATACTTCAGTATTCCTAATATCGGACTGTACTAGTCTGCCGGACGGATAGTGGCCATGATCCCTAACATCTCTTCAGACACAACTTAGGCCTAGGCCATAAAATCACTTCTAGGCAGAATTATTCCTAAAAAAATGGTACATCGGGCGCCACATGGCAGGCCAAATTCACAGAGCAGATAACGAACGATTGTAGCCTGCATAGCTATCTATGCGGTCTCGAAAGTGAAAACGCGGTGCAAAGTAAAGCGAAGCAAAAGATCGTACAGTCGCTTGGCGGATAGATATGGGCACAGGCGTTCGAAACATTACGTACATATAGGCCTAGGCCTACTCCAGATTGGAAAGTTTGCCCTGCACGGGGGATTTATCCCCCACGCAAAAATATGACTTTCGAAGTTGCCAGCCGCGCACTTTAACAACTGACAAAGTTCTGCAACCGCGCAAACTTGTTGGCAGCAACCAAGCAAGTTGGCTGGGAAAGGCAATTTCCTGCAATGAAGGAGGTAGTTTTGGCTTAAATTTTCTTGCTATGTTCTGTGCCAACTATGGTGGCGCTCCGCTCAGATATTATCGGCCGCGCAATTCTCTTGGCCATTATTATTGTCCCCCCTGTACCAAATGTTGCAAGCTTTCCAATCTGGGGCCTACTAGTGTGTAGTATATGTACGTTATGTTTCGAACGCCTGTGGTTACAGGTAGCTCCTCATTCGACAAATCCTATGTAGGCCTAACATGCTTTGTGATTGGCTAATAGTTAAGTCAACCGTTCGAACCTTTTAAATTGCAAAGAGTTGAAGTTGAATTAGTAAAACTTGATCTATTGGGCCAACATGCAGAAAATACACATGCTTTTTTGTTTTTACCACTTCTGTACGGTATACTGTAAATGGTATTCCGAAAGATAACACTGAAAGATAGCAGACTAAAGGTGAGCTTAACTATTAGCAAATCACAACGTACATTACATAGAATTTGTCAAATGAGGAGCTACCCGTATCTGTCTGCAAAGCGACTGTATGATCTTTTGCTTCGCTTTACTTTGCACCGCATGTTTTCGCTTTCGAAACTGCATAGATAGCTACGCAGGCTACAATTGTTCGTTGACTTCACAGGTCTGCAAAGTGATGGAATCAATTTTGAAGGACAGTATTGTTAGTTATCTGGAAGGTAATCATATTATATCTGATTCTCAGCATGGCTTTAGATCACGAAGGTCTTGTCTTACCAACCTCCTCTATTTTCTGGAAGATGTTACTCGGAAGGTTGATGAAGGTCATCCTGTTGATGTTGTATAGGCTATTTAGATTTTAGCAAGGCCTTTGACAAAGTACCTCATAAGAGACTTATTTTAAAGGTCAAAGCTCATGGTATTGGTTCAGCAGTGGCTGATTGGATTGAGAATTGGCTGGATAAAAGGTTACAAAGAGTAGTACTTAATGGTCATATGTCTGATTGGCTTCCAGTTACTAGTGGTGTGCCACAAGGCTCAGTGTTACGGTAGGTCCTACACTTTTTATAATTTATATTAATGATCTGGACGTCAATTTGAATAATTCAGTACTGAAGTTTGCAGATGATATGAAGGTCTTTTCTGATGTCCATTCAATGGATAAAGTGGCTGAGTTGCAAGAGGACTTGGATATGTTGTATAAATGGTCTTGTGATTGGCAAATGCTTTTTAATGCTCAGAAATGTAAATGTCTTCACGTAGGCCATTTTAATGCCCAGGCTAGTTATTTTATAGGTGGTGTTCAAGTTGAAGCCATTGAGTATGAGAAGGATTTAGGTGTGCTTATTGATAATTCGCTGAGTCCAAGTAGACAGTGTGCCAAAGCTGTAAGCTCTGCTAATAAGGTACTTGGTATTATTAACAGAACCTACGATTGTAAAATTAGTAGCAATATAATTAGATTGTATAAGTCACTGGTTAGACCACATCTTGAATATTGTTGTCAGGCATGGCGCCCTTATCTGCAGAAAGATATAGATAATATTGAGAAAGTACAACGTCGTGCTACAAAGATGATCCCAGAACTATCTACTCTCAGTTATGATCAAAGGCTTGAGCGAACTGGTTTAGTTTCACTAGAAATGCGTAGACTTAGAGCTGACTTGGTAGAAGTTTTTAAAATAGTTAAGGGACTAGAAAATGTGGATCAGTCAATCTTTTTCAATCTGTCAGAAAGTAGTAGAACCAGAGGACATCAGCTAAAATTTCAGAAACACTATTGTCAACTGGATATTAGGAAGTATTTTTTTAGTCAGAGAATTATTACAGAATGGAATAATTTGCCAGAGGAAGCTGTAACTGCTACAACAGTCAATGGATTCAAAAACATAATCGATCCTACAGTATTCTATGGAAAAGACGGGGGCTCTACATAAGCCAGAAATGGCTGTCTGCCCCAGTTTTTACGACCCCATCGGCAGTTACTGCCGGTGGGCTCCGGTGAGTTACGGTGAGTTATCTGCTCTGTGCATTTGGCCTGCCGTGTGGCGCCTGACGTACCATTTTTTTAGGAATAATTCTGACTAGAAGTGACTTTATGGCTTAAGTTGTGTCTGAAGAGATGTTAGATGTTCTTACCCATTGAACGACGTGATTGAAAGAAATCAGTGAGTTTCGCAGAGAGCGTAATAATGTAAAAATAGGCCAAGCTTTGAGTCTCGTCCTGAAAGGTGACATACCTTGTTAGTATATATATAGTGTATATATGTATGTATAATGCTCGAAACGCCTGTGGCCGTAAGCCAGTATCAGTCCTCAGTAAACACTAAACAGTTGGGACCAAACGCTCGACCGAGCATCACGCTCCATGCAGCTAGCCTAGATATAGGCCTAACACTGGATCAAGCGTGGTTGCTACTTAGGCCTACCCGGCCTTTTCACTCTGCAACACGAAGTACAGTAGGCCTAGGCCTACTGTAGGCTAAGCCCAGTCTGGAAAGTTTATATCTGCTACACTGAATTTTTACACCAGTCACGTCTTTTCTCAATTTTTACACCACGCCAAATTGTTGTACTGTGTTTTAAGTACAGTGTATATGTAAAAGACAAGAAAATGAAGCCATCAAATTGGTGTATAAGGTCTTTACTGCACGCCGAAGATCTTCGGCATAACAAACATGTTTTCCAGACGGGTCAATACAAAGTCAATACAAAATTTGTAGTCACCACATCACAGGCTATAGGCCTAGCCTGTATGAGTTAATATTATAAGGCTAGGCCTTGGTACTTAGATCATAGAAATAAAAGTAAGGGAGAATGCTGACATAATGCATCCCTGCATGTTTAACCGGTGAAGCCACAAAAATTGTGAGGCGCTTTCGTTGTACAGCAAAAAACCGGTTGATTGGTGTGTCTCCGTACGTACAGTGTGCATTCTGCTGCAGAAGCTATAGCTTATTTTATCCGTTTTTCGAAAGATAAGGAGTAATTTTCACAATGTTCAGGAATAAGTCACGGTGCCTTAAGTAGTTTGTTTTCGTTGTGACTATTCATACAAAAATTTTCGTATGAATAAGTCTATCTGTATTCACAATTCATATGAAGAAAACATGAGCCGACTGGCGTATATACAAAGCCATATAAATGGCTCTGCGTATGTACAGTCTGCATAGGTATGCACTTGAACGTGAACGTGATAGTATGATTATGGTAAGATACAAATGATCGGTGCATGTGCATGTGAAACCCGCACTCGTACTCAGACCGTAGGCATAGAACATGTCAATCTGAGATCATCGACTCATATTCCTGTAAAAAGAGTTGAATTTTAAGCTTTTGCACGAAAATTTTCGTATGAATAGTGCTTCCACTGCCCTCTATTCATACGAAAATTTTCGTATGAATAGGCCCCACCTTTTGTTTTATACTCCTAACTTGAAAATTTGTCATTTCTTTGCTGGTACTTGGGACAAAAGCAGTGACGTAATATTTGTATTACGCCCTGGTGCTCTGTTGCCAAACAGCCTAGCCAAATCAATGGCTTCAGCCCAGATCGGCAGACGCCATTCTCCCTTACTTTAATTTCTATGGTACTTATTTAGATTAGGCTAACTGGTATAGCCTATTTTAAGTATAAAACAAGTAAGCCTACTGTTGAGAAAAAAAAATCAGCGTTGCCTTCATCACTGCCATCAGCTGGCCGTTGCCATCATTAGCTAGCGCTGATCAACTGGAGGCCATTTTGATCAGCGCTAGCTAATGAAGGCAACGGTAACGTATGATTTGGTGACCCCAGACTTTGTGCTGACGTGCTTACTTCAAGTTGAGGAGTGAAGAGGACAGATAAGTACTTAACAACCATGCTTGATCCAGTGTTATACCTAGCTGCATTGAGCACGATCACTTACTGGAGCGTGAGGCTAGATCAAGAGTTCATGGTCCTGACTGGTAAAGGCACATGTTTAGCCGGCTGACTATAGCTCCCTATATACACGGTCCATACACAAGGACCCATTGCAAATCCAGTCTTCGACTGTTTACCAGTCAAAACATCCCTTCACCAAAACATCCCCGAAAAGCATGTCCAAGCAATGCCCTCAGTATGTAACATGTCACGCCCACCCAAGTTGGATGTACAGTATTCCAGGACCATACATTATCAGACTCAGAGAATAAATTTTCCCTCCACATTTTTCCATCGAGAAGAGTGCAAAGTGAATTTGCACAGTCATTAATTGTATATTTGGTATAGGTCTGTGGTGTATGCAAACACTGATACTTTAGGCTATGTCCGTGTTCAGTACAGAAGTTCAAGTGAAAGACAATGAGAGCACAGTAAAGTCAACTTCATGTGTAGGTCCATAATTGTATGCAATACATTAGGCTACGCACCTGCTCTGTAGAGAAGTTGACGTACATCTCAACATGATTGATAACATTTGGAAGTTCAATATTTTTTCAATCGCTGCTTGTGCCGCTTAGTTTCCAGTTGTTTATGGTTGCTGCGATATGAATTTTCAATATCGATATCGCACAAAATTTTCCTTCAATTCCCAAACAATATCGCGACATCATGTAATCCGGCTTGTGTTTACTAAGCCACCATGTCAAACGGTTGGGTTCCAGCCAGTGCATAGCGGCCACGGTTCCACTACGAACCTATCAGTATGGCAGTCTCAATGCCAAAAAATTTATGACCAAATGACTGCCCTGGGTACCATAAGAAATTCCCCCTAAGACTGCGTACTGTTATTTTCTGCTGTGACTTGCAGATGAAGCCAAAAAAACTGAATATGAAAAAAGAGGAGAGCCTACTGTACAGTACAGTAGTGGTGAACAGGTCACCGTTTTGGGCCTGTGATCTGTTGATCGGTGTCAGAAATAAGCTCTGAGTCTAACTGGAATTTGAAAAAAAGATTCTCAAATTAGATCATATGCCTTGGCATTCGGTATATGTCCAGAAAAATTTGTTTCGTTCATTTCAAAACAAAAATTACTGATAAATGAAACAAAAGAAAATACCAATCAAAGAAATTTAATACTTCACAGGGTCCTGTAACTTTCCCAGATTGTTTTAGCGACATCTTCTAGCACGTTAATTTTGACCAATCGCAAGCCAAAACATAGTTGACAAGCTTGAGGTCCTTTTGCAACTATCTATTTTAACATTATGGAAGCTTCCCGTAAATTGTGCATGTGTTACAGTAATAGACTATGGGGCATGCAGTTGAAAAGGCTTTGAAACTCGACTTTTGTGACCCACCTCAGGGGGGGGGGGGACCTGAAAATTTCACATGCTGTAGAATTAGTTTAACATGAAAGAATTTGAGATATCCCGTGTTCAATTGTTGCATATTAACGAGAACAGGCACAATAATTAGGACTAATTGAGAAACAGCCGACAGTTGACCTACAGTAGTACACGTACTGTACTGCTTAAGCAAAATTTTACGTATAGTGTATTGTACAGTACTGTAGCCTTACGAATGATAATGGAACGGGGGGAAAAGGAACAATCTGAATGGCTACTACCACGACAATGTTGCATTACCTACAGAAATAGGGCATTTTTTAAAAGATATTACACCAAACAACCACTATAATTACAAAATTCAAACTCATTACTTCTATAGGTGATCAAGTGCATATTTCTTTCAAAATGATATAGACAAAATTCCAGCTTCTTGCTACGCAGTTAACGAGTTGATGGTTGGAAGCATCCCTCCCCAGTCACTTTTTTGTACAGGGTTCTTGTTGAAGACTTTAGTACTTCCTGATCCTTTTTCAAGTACTGTACATAAACTAAACCTCTCTCTTCAAATAGTATCAATTGGAAAACCTTAAATCTATTTCAGAAAATTTTACTTTCATTAAAGCATGAGTTTTGGTATGTTATGTAGGAACCCAGGCTAACCAAGATGACAGAAACAACAAAATGGCTGCTAATATAATAATTATATCAAAATAATAAGAATATGATCATTAAGAACACGTTTGGCACAGTTGCTTCTAGTAACTTGCTATATTTTATGCAAAGTTCATATTGTATTTTTAAAAACATTTTTCCTGGAAGTAAAGTCAGTCTAGATGGCAGAAAAAGCAAGATGGCCACCAACATAATAATTTCATTGTATATTAATAATAAGTTAAATAATTTTCTGTAACAAAATTTCAAAACATAGGCCTATTATTCTGAACACTTTTCTCAGGATCTACTGTACAGCAGGTCAACCAAGATGGGGGTATAACAAAATTGGCACCATATCATAAAATATACTTAAATAATGAGAACAATAGTCATAGAAAAAAATGTGTGACAGTTGCTCTTTTAAAACTGGCTATATTTTATGCAAAATATTCAAAACATATTTTTCAGAACATTTTTGTTGGAATTCAGGTCAACAAAGATGGTGAAAAAAAGCAAAATGGCAGCCAGTGTAATAATTACATTTTGAATAGTTGCTCTAAATGTGTCCACATTTTATGACAAATGCTCAGAACTTAATAATCAACTGCTGGAATCCCTGTACAGTATCATTTCCACTGTTTAAAGCATTTGATGTCAGAACATTGATTGATATTGGAGAAGTTGCAACATAGATGGTCAAAATTCAAGTTTCATTATTTATAACTTATTTTACGTTTCTGTATAGACAAGGTATTCTTCTACCAAGATCAGTGGGAGGGTTTAACAGTTCACGGGGCTACTTTCCTGGGCAAGTTTGTAATGGGGTACTGCTAAGGGGCAACTTGACCGGTCCCCAGCCTAGCCTTTTCTCATCTGGGCCATGCTAAACTTTATCAGCCTACAGTTAGTTGTGTACCAGTCAAGTCACCCCTAGCAAAGTTGCGCCATGCAGAATCCTTCATCAAAGTCTCCTTTTGCAAATTTTCATCCTCAGTTCAGCAGAGTGGCCCCCTGAGCTGTCACATCAAATATTTAGAGGAACTGAGTTGTCAGTGACACTTTTTTGGAGGAATTTTGAAACTTAACACTACAGTACTGCCCGAAGATCTGTCATAGGTCCTACATAACTTTGATATTCTACTCAACACTTTGTTGATCAGTGAGTTAGTACTTTCAATTCCTACTCCAGTGAACAGACCCTCCTTCTAACCCACCTTCTCTTTGAAGTTGAGCCCTTTGTTTAGTCAAGGTGGCTTTCCTTTCATTCACAACAAAAGGGCACAAAGCACCAGCAAATATCAATGAGGAAGTTTGCAGATTGTTATCGAGGGGACATACTGTAGTACTGTACATTGATGTGTACTGTGCACTACCTTGGAGAGTACAGTTCAATCAACACTTCATACATTAGAAGGCATATATTGTACTTTATAACCTCTTGTGGTAAACATTCATTGCCAACAAAGGTTTACCGTAACCGCAAATATTGGAATGTAAAATTTAGTATAGCAAATGTCAAATTAATGTTACTCTAAAATTAATCTTTGATCAACCAAAAGTAAATACTAGTGAGACTTATTACAAAGATTGGTTGACAGAGTTGCAATCACATTTTTTTTTTTTTTGGCTAACTTTGGGTGAAGGTTTGAGAAACAGCTGCGTTAAAATGCAGGGTACTCTGAATGTGTCTGTGTGTCGTGGTATTAAGTTCATATCTTAAATGGCATGTATGAAAAGTTTTGTAAAGGATTATTTACTGACAATACATTGTCTCTTGATTTCCCTCCAATTCCATTTCTGACTCATCCCAGTGCCTTGAGGCTTTAGGAAGGTCCTGAAAATTTTTTATTTGTAATGCCTGCAGGACAATAGAGGTCATAGCCCTAATCACAGAAACCTTCCAACAGCTCCTAGAATGTCTGGCTTTCTATCCCCAAAGCTCAGTCATGTGGTTTGGAAACTTTTCTTTCCTTTGGGTGTAAGGAACAAGGAACATTATGATGCAAATTGTTTTTGATTATGCACTGGTATGGCCTTTTGAATGGAAAGATTTTAATACTCCATTATTTTTTCATGCAATTTAACTTTAGCTCAAACCAGCTATGCTGTTTGAGCTATAATATTGGAATCAGCCACTGTTGCTATTTTCCGTCTATCTATTATGTCAGTGAGCAATTGTTGAACAAGCTTTAAAGATTCGTTTTCTTATGGATTTTGATTAAATTTGGACACAACGATGAACGGATTTAGGGCAACTTTTGGCCATCAGAAAGTGGCGTTAAGAGGTCATTAAGGGCTAATCATATTGAGTGGAAATCTCAAAAATGTAACTTCTTTCTCACAGCACATTATGTTGTTGAAAGTGTTATAATATTCATCAAAAACAGTAACCTCTTCTTTCTGGGTGTAAAGAGATTTGGGGTAAAAGGTTGTTTAAGGTCATTAGAGGTCAAAAAGGACTTTGATATAAAATTGCTTTGTAACCAAAAGTAGGATGGAATCCAAACTTGGTGTGCATAATCAACATTTAGTGCCAAAGAATATGAAAGTTATTTGGAGGTCATCAGGGATTACTGGAAAACAAAACCATTGATTTCTAAAAACATTGTAACCCAAATTAGGATTGCATCCAAACTTGGTAGATTTTATGAACACTTTTATGCCTGTAGCTCCAAAAAATTTTAAGGCCATTTTGAGGTCATCAGGGATCATTGGAGGTCAAATTGCAGTTATAGTTTGATATACGTGAAACATGGAAGATGTAGGCCGGACAATTAGGAAAACGACAAACAATTCTGCTGGGTTTGTTTTTGCCTCCAGGTCAAGTAACCTACTGTATGCATTCATGTAGGCATGTTTGTGTGTATATTTGTATGTGTGTGTTTGTGACACTTAGCTTGTGAACAGGATACTGTATTTTAAGAAAGGAAACTCAGATTAGTGTCATTCTTGGTATGTGGGTGCACCATGTTGAGAAGAACCCTGTTGTTTTTGGTAGAGGTCAAAGGTTATATGAAGTCATCACTGATCAGATACTGAAAACCTTGTAATTACAATTTCACAATAAAATCAAAGTTAGAAATACTTTGTATGTGAATGTACAGCTTTAAACAGAAGTACCTTATATGTTTTGTTAGAGGTCAAATGTCATGTGAGTTCATCAGAGGTCTTAGTGATTTCTTGCCTCAGGAATACAGTGCAAAAATAGCGCTGTGCCTTCAAATTGGCAGTTTCATTATGGAGAATATTGTTAAATGACTGTGTTTGCATATACGTGCAGAATGAAAGATTCGTGGACAGAGATCAAACATGTCGATGTCACGATAGCACATCTCAGATTCACCAAGTTTACCAAGTTCTCAAGTGAGATATGTTTACATCCTATTGAACTTTTGACCTCCAACATAAACATTAGGTATTATCATTGCAACATGATTCATCCACACACTAAGGATGGGATTCTTCACTGTTAGCCTTCCTGAGATATCGTGTGTAGCCCTTTTATAGCTTCTCTCATTTTGACTTTCATTGACCCCAAATACCTTTGACTACCACAAAAAACAAAAGCAACCTATTATTCAGTATAGGGGTAATCAGCATGCTGGTCCATCAGGGCAACCCTTCTTGATGTACGGTGTTTTCAAAGTTTTGAAGAAGTTGTAAGAAGAGGGGTAGGCCAGAATAATCTTGCGTCAGTGGGTATACGGTACCTTCAGGGACAAGTGTACAGTAGATGCTTCAGCTGGTACTTTTTGAGACAAATTCAAACAAAGGGAAGAGGGAGTTAATTCTTCAACATTAAAAGCTGCTTCAAAACATGTAAAGGAGTTAATCCTACGTGTACCTGTACATAGCATGAATTTAGCTGCATATCATTTATAGAAGTGCTTCTCAACCGGTGGGCCGCGAAGCTCTCACAGGTGGGCCACGAGATCCGCCATAAACAGTAAGAAAAAAGAATAAACTTTTTGTAAGATGGGCCTCAGAAAAATTCTGAGAGTGAAAGTGGTCCTTGACTTAACAAAGGTTGAGAAGCGCTGATTTATAGCAAGCGAATCCAGTGGCAAAGATAAGCATGAAAGTGTGTGTGTTGGGGGGGGGGGGGGTAGGTGATGGGGCTATTGGCTTATGAAGCAGAGTTTTCTGTGTGAAAATTTGCAGTTTTTGCCATAGAGAAGAAACATTTCATTAGGCCTACATGATTTGAGTTGAAGAAACCTAGAACCTTTTACTGGACTTTTTACAGTAATTCTGGTGTGTATTTAAAAGTGCCAGTTATTTCAAACACATGTGTACTATTTAAGACCTACAGTTGTATGCCAGAATTAGTAATGTTGAGTCCAAGAATTCATGTATAAGATGTATCTTATTTCTGGTGGAGGTCATAGGTCATCTGAGGTCACAAGAGGTCTAACTCTGAAAACCATGACTAACTTGATACTTTAAGATAGATAGCATGGCTACTGTATTTTCCATAATAGCATGTCTGTATGCATTATTTGGATTTAGCAGAACTCTTAAATTGTGTTTGGTAGAGGTCACATGTCATTGAAGGTCACACTTTGAAAACTATTTTCAACATGATACAGCTTCTCAAAGTAGGATGCATGCAGACTTTCCTAACATAGCTTGTTGGTGCATTTTATGAAGAAAAGAACACTTTTGTTTTTATAGAGGTTGAAGGTATTCTGAGTCTCAGTGTCCTATTGCTGTTGTTGTGCATGGGTAGAAGGCCTTTGAGCTAGATACTGTACTAGAGTTCATCGAAGCCTTGTTAGCATGATATCTTTCAGTAGAGTTGTCTTACTTGTCTGTAAGACTTACAGACTCTTACTTGTCCAGTGCATTGTAGGGGCTATCTATCCCTGGTAAAAGCTGAAGTGTAGTGAAATAAATTCATGGAAACCTCAAAGCATTGGTGCATTAATCTGGTTCCCACTTGATATCAAATTCTGTAACTCAGAGGAAAGCTGGGTGTACTGTTCAGTGTTTCATGACAAGTCACGGGAAGATGTACTGAACAATATTTAAATTTGGTGCAGCACAATTATACTAAGTTTTATAGATATCTTTTGAGGCAAGTTAAACAAATTTCAGTAAACCAAACAGATATTCAGAAAGAAAAGGCCTTTTCAGTCATTCAAACACTGTGTCAAAATTTGGCAGGACCCTAGTGCAGTATAATTTAATATATGATAGCTCGGTTGAAAGGTGTGAAAGCCATTAGCTGCTGAGCTAAACAATTTCCTTGCTGCCTAATCGCAGAACACTTTGTTTAAATTGTCTGTATAGAAAAAAATGCTTAAAGCACACTAGTATAAAGAGAAGTACAAATCTCACACGTGTAATCATACTGTAATAGACGAGTTGGGAAATTCGGTACTTCCGGTGAGGTCACAAGGTCAAGTGTACCATGACAACAGGCAACCTGTTTACCTCTGCGCGCTCAGCCTTCAACACTCGCGCTGGGACACTGCAAGCGTGGTACACTTCACCTTTGACCCATTCCCATATTGCATTGCGTGGAAACATTTCCCAACTCGTCTATTCCTTTCTTTGCAATTACAGGTACAAGAACTCAAAAGAGTGAACAAGTTGTACACAAATGACAGCATCTTTCTACGATCAGTCTTGTATATCCCTGTTGGGGAGCAACCCCTCCCAGCAAGTGTCTTAGAAAATACAGTCTCATCAGTACAAGGAAGTCCTTTGAAGAAAGCAGCTTCGGGAGCAGCAAGTAATGGTGACAGGGAAGAAAATCACATGTAAGTATTGGAACCATCAACCTTAGTAAAGCTGCAGCTGCCTCAGCCAAGCTACACCAGCTATGCTTTGTTTTGATGCCCATCTACCAGCTATACTTGGTTTTGATGCCCATCACCTAGTAGGTTTCAACTTATCTTAGAAGTGTAAAGCATAAAAGCAAAGCATGCTTGCAGCCTCTGTAGCTTGGCTGAGGCAGCTGCAGCCTGAGGTTTTGACATGATGCCAGGGATTGGTGGATAGAGCTACTGTACTGCATTTGTAAATTTTGAGTGGTACTGTTGGTCTAAAGGGAGCTTGCAGCTCAGGTCAAATTCAGTGACCCACTTATTATAGTATTTGTTGTAAAGGGGCAACAAATTTGTTTTCTGGCATTACAGTATATGCACACAGTACATAACACTCCATATTGTTCAATAAACTGAAATGCGTCCAGTGCTTCTAGTGTGCCTAGGTTAGGCATACTGGTGGGAAAATGCTTTCATCCAGTGCATCATGGGATGGATCAAAGGTCAAGTGAACCACTTACCTTGGTGAGAAAGTCACGGTGCAGCTGACCTTGTAACCCCACCAGAAGTACTGAACTACCCAACTGGCTTATTTGTTAGCCCAGGTGACTGTGTAAGGACCTAAACTATTGAGATTACTTGGTAGCAAATGAAAAGTGAAAATTTTTAGAAATAGGAATCAACTTTTAAAACTTTTAACCTTTATTTTGCAGTTTTATTTTTAAATGAGAAGGAAAGGTTCAAATTTTAGCGATTTGAAAGGAAGCAGAGCAAAATTGCAAACTCCATAGATGCAACAAAACTCAGCTGCATGACTTGTTTGATGACCAAAATTAATGTGGTAACTTTAAAGTGCATCATAACATATCAAGAAATAGTCCAGGATTATTCCATGTTTGTCACAGGTAAAGTTTTTAAGTGTCATACCTTGTAGATCACAGGCATTCAAAAAGACCATTTATTTTTGAGAGCCTCAAGTGGTCCTCAGATACTGTAGACTCTCACTCACCTGGAGTTTCCTCTTGCAGTACTTCAATTCCTAAGAATGAATCCTGCTTACTTGTTTGAATTAAATGGTGTATGCATGACCATTTCGGTATTTCTTTTTAGAGGAGGAAAAAAAAAAAAAGAAAAAAAAAATCATTTGTAACAGTGTAAGAAATACTTGGTCTTTCCTGAAACTTTTGTAAATACAGTCTTGATTTATATTTGCAGTGATGTAAATACAGAAGACAAGACTAAAAGTGACCCGTTAGACTTTTTAAGTAAAATAGACCAAGAGATCAAGCTCAGAAAAGATGAACTGAAGAAGGTGGAGAAGGGAAGCAGGTAAGTATTTAATTTATAATAGAGCAAATGCACTCACCCCAATTAATTTCAGCTGAATACTGTACCCTCTTCCTGTATGCTTATGAATGGTTCATGTTAATCATAACATATTTTAGCTTTGGATTGTAAAAATTTGTGAAAATAATCTTTGATTTATGTTTTCATAATATGCAGTATTAATTTAATGCTCTGAAACAGCATCAAAGATAAGTGCGAGGGAAATATGTAGTGCAGAATAGGCTTCAGAGGCCTTGATGAAAGGTCAGTGTTACTGTACTGTAGGTTGGTACATGACCAGGGTTTTAGCCAAGATTACAGACTTGGAAGCCTGTGCGTATTTGGCAGCCTGGGGAGGACGGGGTTTCTCCCTTGTCCTAGAAAAAAGACAAAAATCAGTTCAATGACTTTGATGTAAAATAGCCATCTTTGTCTTGAACGTATGTGATTTTTTTCCTCATAAAAAGTGTGGGAGTCCTGATAATTTTATGTATGACATGAAATAATTTATTTAATGTCTCAAATGAAATAATGATATCAGTGTAATGTATCATATTAAATTATTATACCAGTTTAGTGTGTTAAATGAAATTAATTAATTTGCAGATTGGGTGAGGTAGAGGACAACCTATCCAAATTTTCCAGTCCTCATAAATCTCATCAGGATGGCTCCCAACATGTATCACCAACCCCTGGTGATAATGAGAGCTACCAACTTGGCACATCTGCTGTGGTAGACATACATACTCCCCAGGAAGGTCCTGAAAATAAGTATCGTGAACAACAACGTGGGGGTTCCACATCACCCATACTTGGAGGTAGGGAAAAACGCAAGTATACTGACCGTAGTTGGCCCGTGTGATTTTCAGCTTTTTTCTCATTTGTGTCTACAGTGTGTTTGTGGTAAATACAGTGTTTATATTAGTTTTCATACTGCCACCATAAATATTGTAATTTGCATGTGTTTGTCTGCATATTGTATAGAAATTTGGAAATGTTAGGCTGTTTTCATAGTCTTCTACATCCCAGCTGCGTGGTGCACAGTAAATTCATTGTGTGCAGGGTTGTAGCTATGCCGGTCGGCACCAGTCGGGCGAACCTACACTCAAACTTACTGACCAGCCACTCAAAGTAATTTGTAAGCTTACTAACTGACACGTGATATCCTGAAATTAGTGGTATATCGGGATAAAATGCTTTTTTTTTGTACTGTTAATATATTCTGACTGCAGAGCAGCAGTTTAATACGCTAACAAAGTTACAACAACAAATGTTTTCCACTAATATTAGCGCCAATTGCACATTCGATGCGTATTGGCAAATCCTGTTTCAGCACAGGTTTTATAAGGCTATAGGCTAAGAAATTGTAGTGTGTGACCTAACATTCATTGTCTTACACATAATGTGGTTTGTGACAGGTACGCAGCGCTAATCAGCTACATTATTGACCAAAAGCTGCTTGCTGTGCTAGCAGGACTCAGTGCTCTCATATGGGATTTTTGCCGGCACTCAAATTGGGCTAGCTACAACCCTGATTGTGTGTAATGGTCACCTGGTACGTACTTGCAAATGTTTGTCCTGAAGTGTCATGCCAAACACTCTACATTGTACCAATTTCCTGTTGTCATTTAGAACAGTGCTCCCCAAATTATGGGCTGCATCCCCAAAATGATCCACCCAGCTTCACAACTGTGGACATGTGGGTCAGTGCTGCATCCGAGCAACAGAAAAAGAAACACCTCGGAAAAAAGAATAACATGATTCCTGTGTGTTTATGATGAGTTTTGCTAATTAGGCTTTTCAAGTTTAGCTGTCCTATTTTCTTATTATTTACTGCAATGTAATGCATTGTTCTTTAGAATTAGATTTTGGGACTTAGTACAGTATGTTAGGAACTTTTGAAAATGTGCATTTTATACTAAGTGGGTGACAGCAGTTTTAGGGAATTAATAGGTGGGGTTGCCAATGAAAGAGAAGTGTGGGAATCACAAAAAAGAACAGTTTGCCCTTTTTTTGGCATACTCAGGAATAGGCAAAACCGAGTTTTGGGAAAGAGACAAATCTGTTTTTGTCTTCAGTTTTACCTAGTCACAAATGCTCTCTCAAGAGTTTGTTTGCCTAGATGTAATTATTTCATAGTTAAAAATTGTAGAAAATGAGAATAAATTACTTTGTAAATCCAATTTTTAATTGTGAGATAAAGAAGTTGGGACTATAAGCTAATTTAATACCCCAAAAATCAAATGTGTTGCTATGCCAATTTTGAGGTTTTGCTTAAATCAAAAAGGCAAAGAGTTGTTGACAGTCCTTTGTGCTATGTGTTGTGACTGTTGGTGTGTCAGTTTTTTTTGTCATCAGTCACTCTTTGTTAGAACACGTCACACACGTTTTTAAATGTCGACCACCACATTCTTAGTCACTGAGTTTTCATCTCAGACTCCGTGTGTATGTTCACATTTTCAACTAGCTTTGGACGGATTATCTGTATTCAGTATTGATACCGGCCAAAGTTGGTCATATCAGTCTAGTTTCCATATCAATAATGTCCTCCTGAACAATTAAAAATTTTCAATTCATAGACAAGAAAAAAAAAGAAAAGAGAGACTTTATGTGTAGTCACTTGGAAAAATGTTACCACTGTAAATGAAATGAAATGCATGGGATGTTCGTAAGGACCCTACAATAGTTTTATTGAAGTGATTGCATGAGCTGTTGTCCAAAAGCCCATTTATTTTGCATTTATGATATTTTCTTTTAAAATATAAATGTGGAATCAGTTTTGTCCCATTTACAAGTAGAAATAGTTAATATGGATAAAATCCAGTGTGATCAGTATTGATCAAGCCTGTTTTAAAGCTACTTGCTGTGTGAAGCACTTGGTGATTGAAGGACTTTATCAATCACTAACCCCAGGCATGGTCATTCATTGCACATTTTAAGTGTCCATACAGTACATGGACATGCCTCTCATTCATGTCTGTGACTACCATCTTACATAGATAGTGACACACTTATGAGTCACAGAAGTCATTATCAGTTTTTGTTTCTGAGTGACATCTAAGTCACTGAAATCTGAGTTATCATAACAGCTGACTCACAATGACTCACCCAGAGACAGCAATCAAGTGACTAACACCTGGAGTGAAGTGACCCACTCCTTAGTCACTTTGTACTGATAATATTATTGGAGTGATGTATATGTGAGTCATATTGTAATTGTCAAAGGAACCACCTTTGACTGACCATGCCAAGGTTAGTGTGGTGAGTCATTCAATTCATAAACTCAGCATAATTCCTTTCATGTTATATCTGCTGGTGTTTACAGGCTATAAATGTAGTATGTCCCTGTTGAAAATGTTTTACATACAGTATCGCAAACTTAGTATATGGAAATAACACAAAGTACAGTAGCAGCCATGCATACCATAATTTTTGATAACACTGTAAAATCTATCATACTGTATTGTCAGTAAATGATTGTAGTCTTTCCTTAAATTATGGTTGCTAGGGGCAGGAGTTAGTACTCTGCACAAATACTTCACCTGGTTCTGAGGAGTTTTAAGTCTGTATCAAACATTTGCTGACTACCTGATGCCTTGAGCATGCTCTGCTGAAGTTAGGACTTATAAAAAACCATTTTGCCCCCAGCCAGTTTGCTGTCATATCAAACTTTGAAGTGTGCTTACCATACATCCTACTGTAGAATTGTTAAATCATAAATCATTGCTTATAAAAAACCATAAATCATTGCTTATAAAAAACCATTTTGCCCCCAGCCAGTTTGCTATCATATCAAACTTTGAAGTGTGCTTACCATACATCCTACTGTAGAATTGTTAAATCATAAATCATTATAGTATGGATGGATTTTGAGGGCTTCAGACCAAAAGTGCTGAAAATGGTAAGTAATTGTAGGACTTTAAAATGTTTCAGTGCCAGTATTGTTTTGTCCTCTGGAGAGAGTCATCAGAGATTCCACATATGGAAATAGTTGCACCATGTACACTAGAGGGGACAGAACATGATGAAAATGGAATCATACAAAAAACTCCAGACATACATTGTACTTTAAGGAAAGAAACTAAGAAATATCATGGACATACGGTAGTGAAAGATGCTGTAGAAAACAAGAAAGAAAATCAAACGTTAAAGCTTTTCATCACTTGAGCAGAGAACATACTGGAAATTGTGTTTATGCGGCACTGTAAAAGAGTATTTTTGTAAGTCTGTTATGGCTTGAAATGGTTTATTCAGAGAAATTACTTCTAAAAATCTTACTCAAAATAAGTATTAATAGTCATTCAAAATAAAGAGGCAAAAGTTATCATGTAAATTAAAAGTTTAAAAAACTTTGTATGATATTAGATATTTAAGAAGAGGTTGTGAGAGATTTTTGGCAGGCTTTAAGTGTATTTCTGTATACAGTATAAATACCTACAATATTAATATATTTTACTTTTTTCTTTATTTTTGTTAAATTTATGTCTGTGCTGATCTCAAATCTCAACAGCAGTCTTTGGTGTATGTTTGATTCAGTGCACTTTTCCCTTTTGTCTGTGTGCAAGCTGCTTCTTCAGTACTTTTTTCTTTTCGGGTTTTCTTATTATATTAAAACATTGATTTTTTTTTTTTTGTAAGGTAGCAGTTTTTTGACAAAGCCAAATATAGATTGCTACAACTTTCAATCCATATAAATTTGTTAAGATGCCAGCGGATAATTTCTTGCCATAATTTATGAATTTACTAAATAAAGCTAATTGAATGTTTAGTCCAGAATGGAGGTATACACTCTATCTGATCATGTGCTGTAAACATTAAAATGAAAGCCCATTTGGACTAAAGAGAGGAAATTGTAATTATTAGCATTTACAGTGTAGATAGGAGCCAAATATTACAACTTTGCCACAATAGCTTGAATAATCAAAAACCTCTTTTGTATAGGTATGGTATGCTAGTTGGAAAGATTTTATCAATAAAGGGAGTTTCTTCCAGTACAAGACATGGGTTACAGTACATTAAGGGTCTGGTCATTTTTGCAGTACTCAATGCTCATTACTAATACTAACAGTACTATTGGTGCTATTAACACTATTTTTTCATTCCAGTTTAAGCTGTAGGATGATAAAAGTGTTCAAGGTGCTAAAATATCTAGACAAATTTATACATTATATTTTCAAACAGTTTACTCCAAAATGTTTGTGCTAAAATATTGCAACCATGCTACTACCGGACATTACAATACATTTAGTGTTATAACAAAGGCAAATTTGAACTTGTTCTGTTATCTTTTCACTCTGTTTTGATGAATTTCATATACAGTAATGGAGAATTTACACTAGGTGGATGGGACAGCAATACAGTAAGCTGTGTAACCTAAATTTAGACAATGAACCCTGAGTAATTCATATATGGCCATAGCAATATAATACCATACACACACAGCATGTGAGATAAGTAAGCAACAAAAATGAATCTTTGCACTTCTTCTATAAAATTTTAATGGATAAAGTATTGCTAATTAAACCTTAACACACCAAGAGGGAGGGTTTCATTTCAACACAGCCCAAACAGGGCTTGATTTTCACAGTCCCATTGTCCTTGATAACTGCAATTTGTGATGGATGTAATTGCAAAAGCAACAGGCTGATTGTTAGACAAACAACCACATATCTTGCAAGAGAAAACAGATGGTACTCAGAGCATTTCAAAAATTTCCTCTTTGGACAACTAAATTGTGTTCTGGACTCTGAAAAAGGTGGAAAGGTTGTCCAAAGAGGAAAGTTAAAATTCTCTTTAAATTGAGACCACCCAACACTAAAGTTGAGGCCTGCTAAATGCCAAAGTTGAAAATGACACTCAGAGATTTCAACCATCCTTCAACAGAACCTTTCAAAGCAACAAGCTTTTAGAGAGTACCTGCCAAAAAACAAGTTGTTCAATTTTAAAGTTTCAAACTAAAAAATTGTATGGATTGTAAAGTGGATAATAGGGGTAGTTCGTAGATTTTAAAATGGCACTTTTAACTTTAAGTACAATTGAAGAGTAATTCATATACAGCCTTGGTTTTATTACAAAATGTAAGATCAGTGTCATCATGTATGGAATTTGATGTCTGACAGAGAGTGGACACCTGGGGGTAGGGATTTCCCTCTCCCCTTGAAAGTTTTTTAATATAAATTATTTTAAAAAGTCCACAGATAAAGGTAGCATACTTTTGGGTTATTTCCAAGTTACACAGTAGTTGCATATTTGAAAATGTCATGTGCTCTGAATAAAGTGAAGTCATGGTTTGGAGACAGTGGATCAATTACTTTGGTTGGTCTGAGGAAGGGAGCAAGTACTTAGAATGGTCTGCAGGAAGGGGCAAGTACTGTACTCAGGTTGGTCTGGAGGAAGGGGCAAGTACTCAGGTTAGTACAGAGAGAGATTGGCAAACTCGGGTTGTAATTAATCATACCTCTGTGTATTGAGATGATTTCACAAGACCAACAAAGACTGTCCTGACATTTGAAGATCTATATACTTCACCCACTCTAAAAGCAACATGGCCTGTAGGCCTGATAATAGTCATCTTCCTGGTCAATATCTAAAAATTGCATAGTACAAATCTTATGTCAATCTTGCTGGTACCTTCATGAAAATAGAACTGACTGTTGGTCCTCCAACTGCTCTCCCTACCCTTCCCATCCCCATCCAAAACTATACTCCTTTCAGACTTACATGATTTTCAAGATTGATCGATACTCTAGAAACACTTGAAAGAAATGAAGCTTACAATAGCCTACGAAAAACCCAGAATGAGTTAAAAGATTGTGCATACTAATGATCTAAAATCTCCCAGAAAATATTTCAGAAGGGGGATTCCCTACCCCAAATTCTGAGACTATGTGCCAACATGCCTGCACTGTGCATATTGTACTGTAACAATAATATGCTTGGCCAAACTGTGTTCAATGTAGAATCAGCCTTGCTCTCTAGTCCTATTGTAGTAGCTCTCTTGTCAAAACTCTCTTATGCTTTCCCTACTATAACTCTGTTAATGTTCTGTATTTTTCAGCTTCCTACCACTATCTTTAATTTTTTTCATTTTCTCTCCTTTTTTTTTCCTCTGACAGCAATCCATTCAAACCAGGAAACATGTGTATGATGTTAAAAAAATTAAAAGCAAACACTTGATCGGTAAGCTGGTGGTTTAATTGATAGTAGTGTAGCCCTGTTCTGGCATTTTAAAATAGCATGATCTTTATCCTTTAGTTGTTTCATTTTTCCTTGCAATTGTCATCTCTTGCCAGGTGTTCTGCATCTTATTCACTTCAGCAATATAATACCAATATTCAATAACCTGACAAAAGACATCAGATATACTTGCACTTTCTCTTTCAGTGCTATGTCACTAAATTATCCATCTTATTTTCAACTTTTCTTCTTACCATTTCTGGCCAGTTTTATTACACTAATAAAGAAGAATAACATTTTCTTATGGACAAATTCATCTCAATAATACAGTATACTCCCCAAGGGCTACATTTTTGCAGTAAGTTGTCTTTGCTCTGAAATTTTTGATAAATTTGCCTTCCCACATTACAGGCCACCCTTGGGACAATACCATGAACTTCACTTCCAACCAAAGATGACTCTCAAGCAAACTGACTCTTTGACAACATTAATGTTCCCAAGTGTTTTTGTAAGGAATTATTATGTCCATTGGAACAGCATGCACATAATACTGCACATGATCCACTCTAGAATGGTGGCATATTGTCTGATTGTGCCATATGGTAATATTCCATAATCAACAGTAAGGGTAAAAAAGTATACCCATCGATGTTCACATCTGCAAACAAAAGCTTGACTGAAATATTTGTCATCCTTAATTGTTCAAATATGTTTTTTGTGAAATTTATCAATCTGCAAATATTTTTTTGAATGGTACATTGTGAGAGATGACTGTGTGAGAATTCCATTTTAATACTGTACTGCACAACAGTCGTAGTACTACAATAAGTCATATTGTTCTATTAGAGAGAAGGAACCATTTTATACAAACATTTCCCCTCTCTAAAGAATTCATATCCCTTTGTCTCAGACCAGCTTCCCTCTCCAAACTCAAATATTGATTTTGCCAGTCATGTAGAGCTAACAAAAGTTGACACACTTGAGGAACAAGTGAAATCAGGTTTGTGCCAAACCGGTAAAAAGTTGACAAAAAAAAGAAGGCAGAGATTGACCATGACTCCAATATGGTCTCATGTGAAGGTATGGTCTGATGAAGAGGATGCAACTGGTAGGGGTCCTCATTACCAAAAGTCCACCACCCCTTGAAAGAAAAGCTTGGTACTGTACCAAGCTCCTGCAGTTTTGAAAGACTGCTCATCCATGAATGGGTGAAGGTATTACCACAAAAAATCCAGTTTCCTTAATAGCCAAACCATGGTTTTGACCAGTATACTTCAAAAAGAATGTGAAATGGCTGAATTTTCTCAATACTTAAAAGGTGGGAACCAGTCCCAGATTCTAACCACAATCCCTTGAAAGAATTTCCTCATTCACTCCATTTATCACCATTTACATACATACTTCAGTATTTAACTGGTGCAGTCAATATTTTAACCCAAAAAGTCTGAGAAAAATGATTTTTTGTCCCACCGGTAGTAAAGTTTTGCAAGCTCTTATCAACATCTGCAATGCACTGTTTTCTCAGATTGTTAAATGTACATTGCTTCTTCTGTTCTCCTAATGTGACATACCGACGAGAGATCTTATGTAATGTTGGCCAGCTGGTTTTTTTAATTTGGCTGTGTCCAGGTGCATGTCTGCTTCATTTGTAATACATAATGGCCCACCCATTCATCCTGTTTTTGGCAACCCCCCCCCCCCCAGTTGTATTCCTTAGTCCCATCCATGCTCCACAATTCATCATGCATGTGTTTTGACTCTCCCTTCAAATGTATAATTCATACAGTATATTAAAGACTACACTCTCTGATCTTAAACTGAAGTAGAAAAGTATGGTTGTTTCTTTACATTCACTTTGAAAGGCTAAGGAGACCATTGGCTGAGGAGATAAAAGTTGCTCTAAATTGAAGTGTTAGTATACTGTAACACCTTGGGTTTCTGAAATTTTTAAAATGGATGGGGCAAAGTCATAAAAGTTTGGTTTTCAAGCCTGCATATAGCTAGCCTTCTTGAATTCCAAAATTCAGAGACATCTGAGGGAATTAGTGCTTCCCTTTATAACAATGTTTCAAGTTTTTTTTTTTTTTTTTGTTGTTGTTGTTGTTATTTTCAAGTGTTAGAAAATCATTATGCCAGGAAAAGCCTAGGGATCCCATTAAGTGCTTTTCATCACACATGAAAGCTCACAATAATATAGTTTTTATGTTTTGTTTTTTCATATTTTTTTTTATTACACATGAGATATAAAATCTCTCCTCTGAATATCAAATCTCTAGTCCATACCTGGTATATATTTTGATTGTACCAAGTATGTTGTGTAATATGTCATAACACTTCATGTATTAATTGTGACCCTATGACATGTAATCCCACCTGTAATTTCTTTTAGTACATTATTAGAAAACCAGTGCTCACCTGTGAAGCAGTATAACATGCATTAATTTCCATCCATACTACAAAATTCCAAAGAACACCCTCTGCCAAGCCCCACCTGGTGAACTTCATTTCAACCTCATTTGTAACTCTGCTTACTACCTTATATGTGCTTTTGTTAAATATCAGTAATACCAGATGATGCCCCCCCCCCCCCACTTGATATATAATTTCCCCCTGGAAAACTGTCCAGGACACTGTCCACTGGACAATTCCATCCATGACAGTCAACCCCCAGACAACCACCCACATAAAATTTTGAATTGTCCTGGGAAGGAATTGTTTGGGTGTTGAGTGGGAATTGCTGGTGGGTATTGCGTGGGTTGGTAGTAGTCTAAATGGGAATTATCACCAGGGAATTATCAAGGGTGAAGTGTTTGGGGACCAACAGTAGTACCATAAACATGCCCATGATGCAATCAACTTGAAGAAAACTTCTGTCATGAAAATCAAAATAAAGACAAGGTGCCTTACTGCTCTACTTGACTGCAATAACAATTTTTAATAGAAGTATTGTTGTTGGGGGTGGGGGTCGGGGTGGGGAAGAGGCAAATTATCTGTAAGCCAAGATGCCTAGCACAAATTTGATCGATATGAACACAAAAAAGACATTTGTTAAATGAAAGGAGTACTACTGTATCATCCAATTTGAGAAACATTTCTCATTATACCATATTTTTCTCTTATGTTATTTTTTGATGAGTTGAGACCATCCTTTGCATAGTTCTTTTTCTTCAAAGGGGGTGGAAGTGGGCAGTTGTTCCCTTGTGCCCCTGTGGTGAGCTGCCTTTGCTCAGCATTTATAAAACGATTGACATGTACTGTACCTGGTTTAATTTCAGGTGCAGAATCAATTATGTGACAACTCTCATCAAGTCAGCTTTGACATCGTGACCTCCTGGGTTTCCGTTTGAGATCGAGAATGGTGACTTGTCCTTCTGATTGTTGAGAATTTCACCCCAAGCAGCCATCCAAAGTCTCCACCAGTACTCATGGTATCCCAACTTAATGAGTTCGATAATTTGAATGTGGCATGGAATTGTGGGATACAGAGGGACGTCATGCAAATCAAGCTCAGTGGACAAAGAGACTGGAAGTACAGTACACATACTGTACAGTACAGTACTTTGTGGCAGATACAAAAGCAAATTTTTATACCAGAAAGGCACTTTATGTGTAGACCATGATGCAATACCTCATGTAAGAACCTCCTTATAGTTGTGATTGATCTTATAAAGGATTATTTGAAAATTTTCTTAATAAACCCAAAGTTTGGAATATGTTTTGTGCTTGTGGTAAAGCTGTGTACAGTAGTATTTAGCCCAACAATTTTGAAGATGTGCTCATGTGCAGTCAAATTATCGAACTCGCTGATTGTTTGCCATTGGTGTCCTTCCCTTGAAATATTGTATTATTCTTGTGAGATATATTAAATGTACTATTTTGTATGATCATCTTGTAAATATTTAGACTTGTATGGAAATTGTAATGAAAGAGTTTTGTCTTGTCTTATTTGCTAAGGACCATCCATTTAATGTAATCATTCCAGTCAAACTACAGAAGGTTTTCTAGTACGGTAGTAGGCATTTCCAAAAAGCTGAACTGACAGGAATAAACTGGAGCTTGATGCAGCAGTTGGGCCTACAGTACAGTAGTAGGCACAACACCCCTTGTGCAGTGTCACAGGCACTTGCTCAGTTGTACTCAGTACATCTCTATGATGCCTCAGCTGTGTTCCTTGTAGTCTTCTCAACTATCAATACGCAACTTTTAGAGGCACACATTGGCAGATTTCTATGGGGGGGGGGGGGGGGGTGGGGTGGACATGGCATGGTGGAGTCTAAAGTGGGCACTCTTTTTTTACCATACTGGCTCCCATGCAAAGAAAACCCTTATATAACTGCATCAACAAATTTGGGTTTTAGAGTTCTAATTGCATTTTCCTGCAATCGAGGGCATTTGGGATCCATATCAGAGTATGTCGAGTTCAAGTGCTGCCTCCCATGCTGTATATGAAGCTCTCTCAAATCTGTCTCCGGAAGTAAAGTAGGTGTTATAGGGCTCTAGGGTTATACAACTGTAGGGCTGCTACACTCATGCAGAAAGCATTTGCTAGGGTGTTGGTCACTATGGCTAACATGAGAGATTTATGACTTTCTGAAATGAGGTGGGTATTAATACTTCAGTTTGTACAGTCAAAAATTTGTTGGTAATATAGGGTTGGCATTGCATGGGATACTAATTGTACATGCTGCACAATAGGAAAACCTGAACTTGCTATCTCCCTTTCAAAAATCTGTGTGTTCTGCTTCAGTTAATCACAGGTACTGTATTTTGCTTAAAAGTGTGGCTTTTGGTAGACATTTACACATGCTGGCTAGTAACCACACTTTGTCCCAAGTTGCCACAGGTCTTCATAGGTTTCACACAGAAAACATATGGCAGCTAATACCAATGGTAACAAAGAAATCTGAGGCAAAACTTGTGGCAAGAAATTGAAATAAACTGAGAAACGTGTCAAACCTGTGTCCAGAGTGTTCCATATACAGTACACCACTTTGCCAAATGTTTTTACCATGAAATCTAATTATTCCTTTGTGTTTCCTGTGTGACTCTGCATAGTACAGGCAGGGGTTGACACGTGCCCTCCCCCTTTTTTGTTTGGTCATCAGGCAGCATTATCATTTATTGTATGGAACCTGAAATGAAATCATTGAAGTGAAAATGTATATGTATTTGCCAGGGGTTAAATTAGACAGTGTGAAACACTCTTTAAACATTTGCTAGGGTAGGGGTTTTGGGGGTATTTTTGTCAGATCTTGGCTGGTCTGAAAATTGAGATAACACTCTGAGGGTTACAAAGCTTTGAAACTTTCTGTGCAAACATTAATTTGGGCATGTTGGTTCCCTGCTCCACACACCTTTGAAAATGGATCCATGGCTTTTGATTATTTCTACAGAATTTTCAAAGGGTTCTGTTGGTGTGTGCAATTGTTTAATGTACAATGATTTTAATTTGTTTACATGTAGTAAACATTAGATGGCCAATAATTATAAATTTGTTCAATTTATGACTCACATTTGTTACCAAGCAGCATATTAATTATTTCTTGGCATTACAAGTTGTATTAAGAGGCTGTATCACTTTGATGTAGTCTCTTAGCAGAAATGGTCAAATTTCATTCATTTCACTGTAACTGAACCATGGCAAGAGGTGAAGAGAGGATTTGTTCACTGTTTGCAAATATTGGGAAATGAATCATAAAGCATCTGTGAATGTTCTTCATATGCAAGACTGGGAAATATCTGTTGAAAATATAACTAAAATATGTATAATTGAGAAGAAGCAAGAAAGTGGTTGGCAAAATGTTTACATTAACAATTTCCATAGTACAGTATTGTGAAAGTTAACCAGTGATACACTCAACACCACTTTTCACCAGTTAACATGTGCACTCTGCAAATGCAAGAAATTCTTTAAAAGTTGAGTTTTAAAAGCTAAACTGGTAAGATTTTATTTTCAAGAAGGTCATTTCGGTTTATACACCCCTATGTAATATCTCTGTGTTCCGACACACCTAACCCTAGTACTCTCACCCTAACCTATTGCTAACCTAACTGTTATCCTAACACTGACCTTCATGAAGACTTGTTTGAATATACAGTAGAGAGGTCGGAACAAAGAGATCAGAAGAGAGATCAGTCACTGGCATTTCACGAGCTAAACCAAGTCACCTTTTTGCCACAAACCATGTACAGCTATTTTACTATTAACTCAAGTCGACTCAAGTCACTCTGTTAGTTCAATAGGGGAAAATTCTGTAGGATTTGTCAAGTTAGGTCATTTTGAAATGTTGTGACTAAAATCTCCACTTGGTCACAACACTTTATCTGTTCTTTGTACTTCTTTCACTTGTGTATTTCTTAAAGGGACCAGACTCGAAAAGATCTGCTTATTTTTGGCTCCTCTACCCATCACTTACCATTGAAGGCCCTCTAAGCTCACCCAGACAGTAACAATTCCCTGAACTATAAACCTAACTTCTAGCACCGCCTCCAATTGAAACACAAACAACTGTGTAGTAGTACAACACTTCCAAGACAGAGCCACAGTAGCCTGCACTCAGTTTCAATTGCTCAAGGCAATATTGAAAAACAAACTGTGTGTGACTGTGAGCCTAAATACAGTAGGAACACAACTGACTATCCAAGTCATTATACCAACCAGAGTGGTGCTGTTATTGTTTGAATGAATGCCAATCAAAGTACAGTCACCAACTGGATTTAGAACTATGGGGATATGTCTTAATATATTTGGGGGGATGCCATAGCTCCTTTAACTTTTCAGTTGCTTGTCTCTATTTCTAAAATTAGTTTTAATATATTCTTTATGTGTGTTGACATTCTTGAGTTGTTGTTTATGATGGTAGAAATGAATTGAATTCACATATTCTTTCCTATGCAGAGCCTTCTTCTTGATATAATACACACTATTTGCATGCAATCTTTTGCAACTTTTTCTCCTTTGCCTGCCTTCCTATTATGCAACCACATTCTGATAAAAACAAAGGTGTATGGGGTGTGTTCTCTAGGGGTGGGAGGGGGTGAGCTTAGCTCTTTTTGCTTAATTGTGAAAGACCTTTATTGCACAGGAAAAGTTTCCAATTTTTCCTCAAAACTTGCCTGATCTTGTGCAAAAATCTACCAAAGAAATAGGTTTTTCCTGAATGAAAGCTGTAACCCCCAGCTCCGGTTTTACACCTATGGATAAAAATACTGTTGTAGCCATTTTGCAGATTAGTTTGTGACTGTTTTCTGCATTTGCTATCTACAGTAGTAGCACTGTTTGAAACATTTCCATTTACCATTTACATATTTTAATGAACTCGAATTTTATTTGCAGTGCTATGTAAGGGTATTATGAAAGTGCAATGTGTTAATTTTTAGAATTGCTTTTTCACTGCATTCATTCAAAATTCATGTTTGGAAAGGTTTCTTATTGAAACCAAGTAAACCACCACTGATTACTGTTAATGGCAAGGAAGTAATGACTTTCTCTTTTTAGAAGCGGTAAAGATCAAAACAATTGTGTATATTATGTCACAGTATTCATCGGGGAGAAATGCAGTAATGCTGAACTTAAACTTATTACTATTTTTTCTTCCAGGTTTCATTTCCTCGAAATCTGATGTTCAAAATGCTAAATTATTTTTTCTTTTCATTCAGTTGAAAGAATTGCAGGTTTCATGACTCAACAGTTATCTCTATACTACTGTGGGAACAATTTGCTTCTCAGAATCATATCTTTCTTTGTAATAGCTCTTCAGTCCATTGATGCAGGGAGGTATCACTTGGTAGCTCCCTGACCACTGTCTATCAAGTTATTCACATTATGGCATAGATAAAAGCTTGCAATGTGCTTGTGTACACTTCTCAAATATTTCTTCCATTTCGTCCATTTAGGTCAACGTATTCATTCAATTTTTACCACGAATTGTTCACAATGTCTATCCCATTTTAAAGAAAATTGCTATTGAAATTGTAGCTCGATCATCAGTTACATTCTTTGTAGCCCATTAATAACATCCATGCTATCTTTTGCTTTTGAACACACATCGCCTGTATTTTTTTCAGGAAAATTTATTTATTTTCTGCAGTTTGAATACCTTGACATTGTCAATTTCCTTCCTTCCTAGAATTCCTCATAAACCAGTTTTTAACCTTGTCAGTACCTCTTGCCCCTTAGTACATCATTTCCTAATTTGTATCTGTTTGTGGAGAACTTTTGTTACTTTAGTGAGAATGTAAGATACGGTGCTATATTGTGCAAAATTAGTTGATAATTTCAGAAGGTTGATGGATATGAATATTCAAACTAGTAATAAACCATGTGACTTCATCCTTCAAACACAGTACTTTCTTTTGTTTAATGGTTCCTCTTGTGTTGTTTGTTTGCTTAAACTATATTAAGGATCTTGTAATTGAATGCACTATATACTGAATTACCCCCTGGACTACCCCCAGCACAATTCCCACCCTAACAATTTTCCACCTGCACAAGTCAGACCTAGGGTCCCACCCAGGGACAGATAATTCCAGATTTTCTAATGAGGGAAGTTGTTGGAATGATTGTCAAGGTTGGGGATTGTCTAGGTAGAAATTGTCCCAAAGCAAAATTGCCCTGGGGAAGTTGAGAGGGGGGGGGGAAGTATTGTTTGTAGGAAATCATCCAGGTGGTACTTGTCTCAGAGGCCCCCACAGAAAATACATGGAGGGGTCTTCCCTGCTATCAAGAGACCGTTGGATTAGGTACACATTTGTAGTCTTTGTTGTAACATTTCCTTGCAGATTTCATGATATTGCTTTTAGTTGCACAGATGTCCATGGCACAAGTGTCATTATCACAAAACATTTCTGTAACATGAGTTAGGCTGGTCCAACATTTGCTTCAAGTACATTAAAAGACATCAATGACAAAAAATGAAAGACAAATCTTTCAAGTAAATAAATTGCACATAAGCACATAATGTATTTCCAAATATGATATATACTTCTACGAAACGGAAACATATTCAATCAGCCGCAGGTGAAGACAAAAGATAATTCAAGCAAATCAATACTCAATGAAAAGAGAAATTAAAACTTCAGCTACCATTGAGAAGAAAGAACTGATTCTCAGAGGAAAAGATATACTTCCAGTGTTTAAGGGAATAACTTCATCATTTGTAAAAGAAAACTTAAGTTTACCAACATGATTTATCACAGGAGTACGAGGCTCTTCTCAGCTGGGGGAGGGGGATGGGGGGGGGGAGCTGAACATTCTCTTGGACCTCCATCCTAGGAGGGTCTAAAAGTAGAGGGGTGTCCCCCTTCCCTTTGGGAATTTTTTAATATTCGAGGGTACTTTTAGATGCAATTTGTTGCAACATCTTTTTTAAGTTTTAATTAAAATTACTGCAAATTATTGATATTTTTACAGAGGAAACAAATGAGGGGTTGTCGACCTTTAAGTATGTGGTGAGATAGCATATACTACCACCCTACCACATTTTTCACTGGGGTGGGGGCTTTAGTCCCCCAGCCCCATGCTTCCTATGCCTATGTGACTTATGGTCTGAAATTATGGTCTATTGGGCTACTTACAGATGCAATTTTATGCATGTCAAATATTATCTCCCTTTTAACATGTACACAATGAAAAAACCCACCAGTTTGGTTTTGACTGGCTCAACGCTTTGAAGCCTCTTCCCAACATGTCTTCATGGAAGAAATTTCTGACAAAACATTACCTTAAAGATAGTGTGTTTCTGAATATGCCAGAGTGACATTCTCAAGAAAGTGGCAGTATAGGCATATATAGTCATATCTTGCAACTGCAAAGTTTTTGTATTACTTCAAAATGAGGATTTCTTTCAGTTAGGTATATAGTTAGGTATATTGAACACAATGTTCAATGTTGTGGGATAAATCAAAAATGATACTCGTGGACAGAACCATCAAAAGTAAACTAGAGGTGATGAAGCATTAAACTCACAAAGAAACATTGTAATATATCATAGTGATACTTCTAGAAATGTGCATTAGCTGATGGCATAAATAAACAGCTGTTTCAGAGACATCACCAAATTGCATGAACCTATAAGTTTGCCTGTGGGAAGTCAATTGTCATGCTGTGTTGACTGTGCTGAAAAAAAGGCTGTCTTTCACACCCCACCATTTTATTGCCTAGGTGGGGTGTATCTATGTTTACTACCCCACAGCCTTAGGCTGTTGCAAATGCATTTCTGTTGAAGATGTTTATCTCTACCAATTGTGTCTTTGAAAGTACTGCTCCAAATTAATTGTACACCTATATGTATGTAAAACTGCATGGAAGCAAAGAGATCCAGCTATGGTTTGAGCTGCCAGAATTTTTTGTTGGGGAAGGACTTGGCTGCAAATTGCAAACTTCATGGTACCATCTAAGCAGACTGGCACCATCTAAGTAGAGTGCCCCCCTCAGTACATACACAGTAAAATACTTCCTGTGGGTCACTAACTGGCACTGCCCAGGCCTTGTTTAAGTCCTAGGGTCAACTCACCTTCTTCATACCCCTCTTGAAAACTATAGTTTAAATGCAGTTTGCAAAATTTGGAAGTTTTTGACTGCAACTGGGGTGGGGACTCGAGCCCCATCCCCTCTGCCACTTGGAGTGCAGGCATTAACCAAGACAATATGGCAGACATCTACAGTATTAATGCAATGCTTCTTGCAGCAAGCTGGTGACTGCTCTCATCAGACAAAATTCTCAGCATGACAATTATCGATGTAAGATGTTTCATACCCCAGCTGCACATAGTCATGAAAGGTGGAAGTGAACTCCAAGAATGCAATTCTCAGAAAAACTTTTCAAATATGGAAACTTGTAATTACATAGCTTTTTATCTGCATTTCTAAGACTGATTTACTTTCCTTTGCATCTGACAGTAGGTGTTTCATGTAGTCTTTTTTCTAAACAAAATGGCTCAAATTTGAATAAAAATATGACAAAAACACCAATTTTGCATTAATTTAAAGTAGTTTGCTAAACTTAATACTATGAAATGTATGATGACATGATATTAATTCTACAGACTTAAACATGGGATTATACAGAGATACTACTGTAGATTAACCTTGCACACAAATTTATACTGCATACAAGTGATAATTGAACTGGCACATATCCATTAAAGAGGTAATACGTGTGGTTCATGCAGAACTTAACACCACAAAGAAATAAGCAATTCTATGTTATTTAAAAACATTCACAAATTGCATACAAGCAAGCCCTAAAATTACATATTCCCTGCATCTAAGAAGAACATTATTTGGATGGCAATGTAAACGTTATTGCTGCTGCTGATTTTTCAAATCAAAACAACTCCCACATATAAACCGATGATGCACATCCATGTTGTACCTATGTAGGTAAAGTTTTGGGATTCGTTCTAACAGTGGCCAAACACACACTCGCCCATCTGCAGAGAAATGATAGCTGGTAACTAGGGGTCTGCATAAACAACTACAAAGGCAATAAAAAGCCACAGAAGAAAAAAAGAGTCAACTAGATGCCTGCAATGGCCTTATCCTAAATCAGAAGAAACGTAACTACATTTTTTATAAATTTAAGATAGCTGATAAAGCACAGATGACCATTGGACATACAGAGACAGTTCCTACCTTACTAGAAAGCGTATATAAAAACCCACTACCCAACTGAGATTTTTTTCTGTCAGATATTATCAAATTTGACCCTCCGCTTGCTCCTAATTTCAATATTTTACTTAAATATGAATTCTGTAAAGGAATTCCCTTTCCATAAATATCAAATCTTTATTTCTTATGATGAGACATAATACTGGGAACTGTGGGTAAACATGACTGAATTGACTCACTTTTAACTCCATGTTCTGGTCATGCTAAAGGTTGACATAAATATTCATACATAATCTGAACTGTAGATTTTCAAAAAGAAAGAAAAACTCTGTATGTCTAAAATACACATGCTGGATTAATTTACATCTAATGTACAATGCAGGAAATATAGAAGAACGTAATATACACAATAAGCTTGTGCTTGTCTTGTACTATCATCAATATGCACAGAAAAGTATACAATATTTAAATGGAACTCAAATTTATAATACATTTTCAAACATGCAAAATATAGTTTATTTCACTAAATCAAAAAATAAAACCAAATTGAAATCTTAAAAGCATTAAAGTGAGGGATGCATTTGAAGGTGGCTAAACAGCTGTGTTACCCAGCTCCCACCTCCGAAACACACAAAAAGAGTCCTCCCAAACACACACACACACAGAGTCTTCCCAATTTTTCATTTTTCAAATACATTCTTAAATGTTTTCAGCCTGTCAAGGCCCTCCACATATTAAGGGAATGCCCGAGGTCATGGGCGTCAACAGGTCGGAGGTGGGGGGAGGGAGAGGGGTGTCTCATGTCCCCTTCACTTTTTTCAAGAACCCTCACACACACAGTTGGCACATTTTGGTATCCATAGCTTGTAATACGTCTGATTCAATGAAATCTAACTCGAAAATGTTCAAAACAGCCAGTTAATGGGGAAAAATTATGGCAAAATGTCTCAGATCATGCCATGGATCATCTAGCCTCCAAGTTTTTCTAGAGCATTTCATTGAGCCCTGGATCCCTCACTTGAAGGGCTTTTCATTCCATGCTTCATCTTCTGGTCTAGGTCATGCACCCACACCCCCACCCCACCCCTTTTTGACAAGCTGTTGATGCTCTTGCCAAAGTTCATACATTTCTTATACAAGATGTGATAAAAATTACGTAAAGAATCAACTATAAATGCACATGAACATAGCACAAGGGAAAGTACATAAATTGATTCTGTTCACCCAGTACATTAAAAATTGGGAAAATGTTAAAAACCTAATGTCATGTCTCTTGAATACTGCAACAATGCAAGCAACATACCACAATGCTTTCCTTTGTGCAATTTTTATTAAAAATGACATCCATCAACTTGTTTAAAAAGGTTGCCTTGAGTAGCCCAGTTAGCCAATAAAATAAGAGGTGAAGTTGCTCATATTTTGCCTCAAGACAAAAAACCTTTCATGATTTCAAAACTTTGGCAGCACTGTTTGAAGTCTTATTCCCCCCCAAATAAGTTCCTAGTGTTAACACATGTACACAAAATCAAAACAAAATGTGACTGAAATTGCACAATTAACTTCAGGTAAGCATTGATATGAGGAATGTGTATAAATCCTTTGCAGAAACACGACACTTGGCACCAGATCTATAAATCCATCCAGAAAAAAAAAAATTCCATCTTGATTAAAGAAAGGCTTGACTGATCTTTTGGTGACTGCTTTGTTTTAACTGCTCTCTGGAACTCACATTATTTTGCAAAATAAAATGTTTGTTCCTGGCATACAAAGACTTTATCAAATACACACCAGCTCCTTCACAAGCACTGATCGCATTTTATCTTTTCAGTTTAATTCTCTTTTCTGTAAAGATTACCACAAGTACTTCGGCCTCAAGTCAGCACATATACATATGATGATCTTATCATGGTTAATAAAATTTCAAAAGACTATAAAATCAAAAGTACTTTGCAAAGACCAAGAACTACAAGAAGAGGGGAATCATTTTTTGCATTGTTTTCATAGGAGTACAAAATGTACTTTCTCTCTCTCTCTTCCAACCCACTCCTCTGAGGGCATACTCTGAAAATGTGAAAAATTATGACTTTCAAGCAAAACATCACCTACTACATTCTGAGAAAGATAATATTGGTATTCAACCCTATCCCCCTCCTCCTCCCCTTTGCTTTCATTCTGTAGTCTTGAGAAAAAGATTAAAAGAATGGATGACCCCTAAGAATGCAGACCCACTTCAAAAAAGTTTTCAATTGCTATGTTTACTTTTTTTACAGAAGATGAAGAAGCTGCAGTGAACAGAGCCCTTAAGTTTTTTTTACGCATATTCCTAGCAAAATTCAATACTTTTCCATGATCATCCTACAAACTATTGTAACAAAACTCAAAGACATGCAAGGCCTAGAAAATGAACCATTCAACTTAAAAGAATTGTCACATTTGTCAAGGCTGTGTATGGACCCTGTCTACAGCGGAAGTTGAAAAACTGGATTGAAGGGATACAGAATGTTGACCTGTTTGTGCAGTCTCAACACACTATAAAGAAGAAAGGAAATGTTTAAAAAAGAATCTGCACTTCTTGAGATCAACACTACAGAAAGTGGGACAACTGATCAGAGACAAGTCACACTACTACTAGTTAAAGCCTTCAATAACAATGGCATTTAGACAGCCTGGACAGGTATCAGTCTAGTACCACAATTAATAACAACAGAATAAAAACAACAGTATCTGACTTTCAATTTAAATACAGTTGTTCTAAAAATTGATTTGTTCAGATCTGTCATTTTCAAATTGGTTTTGATTTTGCTTTTTGTTTTACCTGACCAAACTTCTACCAGACCTAGAAACAACCCAACAGACGAGTTGGGATATTAGATTTTGCTGTATCATGTAGTACCACATATCAAGTCCACAGACATTTTAGCATGGATACAAAGGCTTCGAGAGTGTTTTTTTTTTTTTTTTTGTAGTCTTCCACAATTTATTGCCATACTGTACAACCTTTTGGGCCCAAGTTAAGGAGATTGACTTCAAAAAGAACTTTTCCTCTAAAGAAAATTCACTTTGACCAGTGATTGATGTCTAGTTTTAAACTCAAAAATTGCTCGTGATTATACACAATATCTGTCTTGCCCATGCAGTCTCTGCCATGGTACACTTTCCTTCCCAGCATGCACTGTATATCGAAGTTTCCCAACGCACTAATTCTTATTTACTACCATAAAAACTTCTGCTGTTGGCAGTTTTATTCAGAATATATTTTGATAAGAATACATTTTTAAGGACAAGGACAGACCAGGCATGCCTCAAACATTATATGACGATGAAAGATGCTTGCTTGAAATGTTTAGCTTATTTTTGCTGCAATAAAGCTTATCACACTAACACTGAACAAAGCTTCTATTGTTGCAGAAGTGCTGAAAGAGAATTAATAACATGCTTAGTTTCCTTACTGAATGGGTGAATACAAACTCTCTAAAATATGGTATTAAAAGAGCAATAACGATGAACATCGTGTACTGCCATGGCAAGCAAAAAGGGCAGAAGCGCATTTAGGCACTTTATTTTCAGGAAAGCACCCTCAAACGTGTAAATTTGTGTTGATGATTATTTCAAGCAGTACAGCCCTTTTTCAAGCCTCCCTATGATGCTTGAAAAGGGTGATCCATGCCAAAATTTACTTTCAGTATGTAAATGAGAAACTTCATGTTTTGTTCTCTGCTAGATTGCTTTCAATTCTTATAAGCAGTATTTGAGATTTTATCACATGGATTCATGTCAAATTCTACTACAATTACTACCTTTTAGTTTCTCTGTCAAACATACCAAAAAATAAATTTTGACCTGAGATATCCCACTAATCCACCTCTTGAATGTAATCTATATGGACCAATCCTGATTCTGTGCCTAGAGCACAATGCAGCCACTCATCAGAAGGTTGTCCTTTCACCGTGAGGATGTCCCCTTTCATGAAACTCAGTTCTCCTTGGTTCAGCGAGACGTAGTGGCAGCGAGTCTTTACCTGAGACCTGCAGATATTAAAAACAAAATAAAACTGAAAATGTCACAAGATGTCTATGAGACACTAACAAGAATAACTAAGATAAGTTTGGAACATAGGTGGAAACAAAGCTGGAATATGGGAAGCTCCAGAAACTTTTGGTGCACCTTTTATATCTTCATGGCTACTGCATTACTCTCCCCAGACAATTGTAACTGGGGCAATTTCCACCTTGGACAATTAAATCATCCTCTGCTAATTCGACCTACATGTACCTTGGACAATCATGAGGCAAAATTTGCCTTTGCTAAAATCAGTCATAACTACGGCAGTTTTTAGCTGTTCCCAATTGACCTCCCGACCACTGGTTCATTACTTCAATTTGTTGCTCCAATGAGCAGCAGCTTTGTTAAAAGCTTTGATGACTATTCTGGTGCAACAGCAGCCCAGCACTGGGGGGTTAACATTACAACTAACAACAAATTTTGCCTTGAAACTGGTACTGGTAAAAAGGGATCAAATTACTTATGGTCATTGAAGGTTAGATCACCTTTCAGTTTAATCTGAGGTAAACTGTCATCAAATGTCAACCTTTAAGGCTATTGACAAATGTTTGAATGAACACCTAACTGGTACTGATAACAACTCTTGACAAGTTTTGGCATAGGAAGATTTTGCAAAATGATTCCAACTATGCTAGTGGAGGCAGGGGGGCGGGGGCAAGCTGTCTGATGGGTAATTGTCATGGGTGTGAATTTACAAAAGGGAGGAAGGGAAATGCCATGGTGGGACTTTGTCCTGAAGGGAGTTATTCTGAGGGGTAGTGTCTCAGTGGGAATTGTATGAAAGGGGGGTGGTGTGTCTGGTCAAGATCTTCACTAGATCAAACTTGAATATAGTAGAAAATAAAATTGAAAAATATTTAGGTAAGCAAGACTTAAACACCTTTGACTGAAAACCTCTCACTAACAAAAGTTAATTCAGTGTTAATTTTGTTTCTTAATTGGGGGGGGGGGGGGGGGGGGGGGGGGGGGTTTTGCTATTTTTGCTTGCAAATAGGAGGGAAGAAAGCAATTTTCATACCATTAGGCCATTTTTCAACCTCAACATTTTCTGTCAAAAATTTTGGCTCCTGTAATGGCAAATTACCTGTCAGCTGTGTAAAAATTCAATAAAGATTTATAGCAATTTTAAGCTATTAGAAAGGAATGATTTATACATGGGACATGTCATGCAAAGAGGAAGAATAAAAATTTTCTACAAATGATAGGTTTTTCCTACCTTATCCTTGAATATGTTTCCATCTCAGCTCCTTTTGGCCCTTCTTTGTCACTTCCTCTTGGAGAAGGGGATCCTGCACACCCTGAAATATGTCTCTCATACAGGGGAGGTGTTGGCATTGTTTCACAGGATGGGGCTTCACTAGTAGTTGTGGTGTCCTTCCATTTCATTTTTGGTACCATTTGGCTCAACCTGTAAAATTGGATAAAAGAAGTCAAAAGAGGCTCACTATAGCACTGTTGACATTTAACCAATTTTGCACAGCTGAGAAAACTGACATGTTTTTAAAAGTATAAAGCAAAGTCTTTCTACTAAGCATTCAAAAAACCATGAACAGAGTTCGTAAGTTTCTATTTTAAAAGGTATAATCTGTGTCATTCCACTGGCAATGAAAGAGCAACTTGAAGTAAGCATTCTGTTTAGGTAGGGAGCGCAATACTCAATTAAACCAGTGTATAATATTATATTATATTATACAGTGTTCTCCACTAGCTATTTTGTTGGTGCTGCACCCAGACAATATTGCAGAGGGTGCTCAGCACCTGGACAAAAAATGTACCACCCGGACAAAAAGATGAGCCACCTGGACAGAAATGATATGTTCAAAACCTTAAAACAGAACAAACAGCAATAATTTCAGTGTGAACATTGAGTAATGATAATCAAAAATGTACTAGGTCATCAAAGAAGGCCATAATTAAATTTATAATCTATTTTAGCAAACATTAACTTTCAAAGAGAGCACCTCCTCTCTTTATAGACAGCAATCACTATTAAAGGGGATATGGCATCTCCCAAATCAGGGAGTTGCTAGCAACTCTCTGCCCAGACATATTTAGGAATGACCCCAGAGTTCTAAATACAGTTGATAAGTTCACTTTGATTGACGTTCATTCAAACAATGCAGTTTGGATAGTCAACAATGACTTGTACAGTCTGTTGTGTTCCTATTAATTAAGCTCACACACACTATGCTCAACAATATTGCCTCAAGCAATTTAAACTCAGTTAAAGTTATTGTAACTTTGTCTTCGAGGTGTACTAGACAAGAAGCTTGGTTTAAATTAGAGGTCGGGCTAATGTTAACTTAATAGGGAGAATTGTTACTGTCTGGGGTGAGCTTAGACAACCTTTAACCTTCGGAGCACCTGGACAAAAACTAAATCAGTGGAGAACACTGATATTCTGTGGTACAGTAGATGGGACTAAGTATTTGTGAAATAGGTGATGTCTAGCAAAAAGAGATTCTGTAACCCAACATCATTTCAAAGCAAAAGCTTAATCTTTCAAAACATGCATTAGATCTCAAACAAAAATACTGAATGTTTCAGAACAAAATATTACACAAAAATGGTAATAAAATGTGTCGAGCGTAACAGATTATGTCATCTTGTATTAACAATTCAGTAACAAAAATGTTTCACAATTGAAAAGAGATGCACATGAATTAGGGCTGAGGAAAGGCTATTAATTCACACACGGGTGACTGCAAGCATTTGCCCTCAACAGACATTGTAAGATAAACTTTAGTCTTTAGACTAAATCTTAGTCACTCAGCAAATGTCTCCAGAAGTAAAAAGGATACAGCCTTCAGAAGCATAAAATGTGCTGAGATTACAAGGTAAGTTAAAACTTACCCTGACCCAAATTTCTGCCATTTGGCTGACTTGAAGACTTCACCCCAGGTTTTTGCTGATGGCTTCTGTGAAGGAGAACCAGTTGTATTGTCCTGATTGTCTTTGCTGCTAGGGACAGTGTTCGCAAATCCACGTATCCAACTAATACTCCACCCTGTTTCTGAAGATCCATCACTTAAGATGCTTTGATCAAAATTACTATCTTTCACATTCTCTGCAGGTTCCCCTTCCCCTTGACCCCTCCCTGGGGATAAAGGACTACCTGATCTACCTTCATTCACCCCTCTGCTTTGGTCTGCAGATGACTGAGTTGCATAGTTTTTCATTTTACCAACAAAACTCCAGACAGATGACGTCAGTTTCCTAGGTTCCTCCTCTTGGCTACTATTTCCATCCGTCTGGCTTCCATTTCTCTGACTAACCAGCTGACTGAGTACCCCTTTGACATTTCTGTCCAACATTTCTTGTCCTCCCTGTGCATCTATGTCATGTTTCCTTTGAGCCTCTACCATGAGCAGCCTGGACTCATAAAAATAGTCCAGATGGAAAGGAAACTTTGACAAATGCCTCACAGCGACTAATAATTCTTGGAACAACTCCGTATAAGGCTCACTATTGCACAAATTCAAGAAGGCGCAAGATTCATAGTACTTTCTGATAATATCTGGAGAAGACGAAAGAAACTCAGTGTTACTGTGTACCTTCCTTCATGCTTAGTGAAATCAAACATTGTTCAATCTTTACTCCAAACATAAGCTTTATAACAATACAATCATGACTCACATTCTGTAAATGTGTCACCAGCCTCATTGCTTGCCCTTCACAAAATTAAAACGTGTCCGATGTTTCTTCCAAGCTAAATAATAATACAATTATGACTTTACCTTCTGTATGTGGACTTAGAAGGAAAATTTTCACGGCACAAAACAACCCGTGTTCTACAGTACATAAATCACTTTAACACTCTTGGAAACGGCCAGGGTTAGAGCTACCAATGACCACTTCCAAACACTGAATAAGCTTTCCCCCTACATTTAAATCATTGCTAAATTCTTTCCCAGGTTTCCTTGTCTGAGATGCACACAGTCTCAAATATTACATTTAGTATATTTACGTCAAAATATTTCAACCTTTTTCCCAGGGCCTCTAAATTTCACAGACATGGCATATCAGAATTCAGTCGATTATGAGTCACCCCCTACGGTCGCTTACAAAAACCTTGTCAACAGGATATATATACCCGAGGCCACAATCAGGGAATATGTTCCCTTCTGCACAAACAAACTTAACTGACAAGAGGAAGCTTCAAAATAAAAGCATCGGAAAAGGTTATATGCCTTCGAGTCCTACCTTTAATATTGTTTACATGTTTGTGTTAATGTGTGGGTGTTTGGATGTAAGGTGTCATTGCCTTCTAAAAAAGAAGAGCTCGGAAATTTCATGACAGTTAAATAAGTTTTTTGTCAGAGAACTGGTTATGTTGTTTGTGAATTTCAAGTACTTCTCCCATGACTAAATTTCCTCCCAGGTGCCCAATAACCGGAAGAACAGAATCCTAACATCTACTTTAAGGGACTATATACCTCTCTGAATCTTGGTAAAAGTAATTAATCTTATTCCTGTGCAAGACCTATATTTACATTGTGTTTGGTTTTTCAGTCACGTTCTTTTGGCCTATTACAATTTTACCTCTAGGGTTGGGGGATATGCGATATATATTACCAGAAGTCCATACTGCGATATGCGATATGAAATACCCTTATCACGATATGACGATATAGAAAAAAATTAAACTTTTTGGGGACTGAACTTTCAATAATTTGAATTTCAAAGATGAAACTGTTTATAATTTCAGTATTCATTCATCAATATCGTCCTGATTTAGAAAATAAGCTGTAAAACTTTAAGATTATTTCAGGCACATTTAGCCTTGTTTACAACAGGTTTATCCATTTTGGCGATATATTCATATGCAGTATCTCAAAAATTTTGGCGATATTATCGTGATATATCGGTATGGAGTTTTTTCATATTGCCCAACCTTATTTACCTCTACATTATTTTTTCAAGCAGTAAACCATTGCATTCTCTGTCATTTCCTAACGGTTTCCAGTTTTAACCCTTATCAATATGGCTTGGGGACTAACCCTGTGATGGACCATATTGACAAAAATATTAAAACATTTAGACGACATGCAATTTTCCTTTTTGTGAAATTTCTGTCACCAAAAGATTTTACAAAAGTAATGGAAAGTTGCAAGATGATTTACTATGTCTATTTTGCATACTGTTAGTTGCACTAGGCTGCTAGCCTAATACCTGCCTCAGTGGGCCTAAACATGTAAAACAATCACCTAGAAATTTTACCCCTCCTAAAGCATTCGGTTTCCCTGCCAAACCATATGTAGCAGCAAGGTCAATGAGAACTTTCTCTGCAATGATACTTTTACTATTTTATCACCACTGACATGGATAATGTTACTTTAATGCTAAGTTTATATTTGTACTTTTCAGATTTACTGAAAACACTATTTTGACATGGAAAAACAGTAAGCCCAAAGAGTTTTTATCTATTTACACAACAAATTACACCCAAGCCACAGATTCTCACCTGTTCTTTCAATATGAATGTGTCACTTTTAGTGATGATTTACAAACACAAAAAGGAAATTCAATCCCTTGTATCTTTCAATAATAGTGCTGTGAGATCATATCAGTTGTGCTAATGCACATGGATTAGTAATCCAAGATGTATCCGCTAAAAAGCTTGTTTTAATCATTATAAGTTGAATTCATCATCACATAGAAGAAATATTGTTGAATTCAAAAAGTTAAATTCTAAAGCTTAAGTCCTCAATGTTCTTTATCAAATAATGCAAAAAAAAAAAAAAATACAAATGAGCAATATTTATACCAACTTACTGGGATGGTCATAACAGTGCTCTAGCCAATCAGGAAGAAGGTTGTTACTAGGAAAAAAAGAGAAGAAGAAGGTTTCATTGAAGTGAGACTACTGTGACTAAAACATTGACTCATACACTAAGGATTACTCACGATGAGAACAATATGTAACAGTATAACTAAACAGACTACATACACGGTAGGAATCAAAACTCAGTATCTGGTTTGCTAAAAGGAAACCTCATTTGTTAGCTGTTACAATTCCACCAACCTGTCAGTGTTCTACAAGTGTCTGACATACTTTTAATTTTCAGGTTCTGTTTTGAAGAGAGTCCCCAACATAAAATCTCATTCCTGGTGCACCTTTATGACTTTTAAGTGCTAATAACTGTTGTGCAGGGTGTTACTGATAGATCGTTTTCCATCATTTTTTTGCCCCTGTTAGTGCCATTTCAGCTTTTTTGTGGCTACAGGAGCATACTTGCACTCTGCACCCATGATTTCCAGACACTGGTTTAATTTTTACATCATAAATTGATAAGAAGGATAAAATAACAATCTAGAATAGTGTGACTAACGAAACATACAAAGCTTTAAGCAATTAAGGATCAAAATTCCAGATAACTGATCTGTTGTGAGTGAAGAATTGTATTTTGGACTGTCCTCAACTTTATTGACTGTGCAGCAGGGTTCCAGCTTTAAACTTTTTGTTTTCATTTTTCTACTTGTTTTTTTTTACTTGTTTTTTTTTTTTTTTTTTTTTTGATAAATTCTACTAAAATGTTTTGGCAAAGATTGTTCACTATAAAATGTTTACAAGTGCTGTTTTGGGGTCCACAGGAGACAACTCTTATTGATTTCGTTGACAATTATTCAGTAGGGAAGGAGGGCAAGGTTCCATGCATTTGGCATTTTTTGCACTCCTCTATGTATTTCTAAGGGCATTTTTTGCTCTCAAAGAGGCAAATCACTTTTTGTCCTTAAGTGCTGTGTACCTTGCTGTAAAGTAACACTCTTGCATGATGGAGCATTTCTTCAATGTAGTCACTGTCAACATTTTTCAAAGAAGAAGTACAGTACCGCTTACGTACAACTGTCCGGGCTACGTTCCTCTACGTCATTGTACTTTATTCTACGCGATTGTACGCCATTCTACTTTGCTGTACTTTCCACAGCATATCGTGTACGGAGTCTCCACGAGATGTGTGTACGGCAGTTGCGTACACAACTTGTGAAAATCCAGCGGGGATTATACGCGTACACATCCGTAGACAAACTTGAGAAGTCTTATCAGGTAATCCGCCGGATGGAACAATAGAATCACTGTAACTATCGGCAATGAATGGGCGCTATTGTGTGTTGGCCCTTGCAGTAATTCTTCTAAGTAAATAAATGTCTAAGTGCGAAAGTATCTACCGGATTTTGTCATTACTTGAAGACACAATGCCCTTAGACATTGAATTTAGGAAATACTGTACAATACTGTGCGTGTGAAAAACACTAATTCGTTCACAGTATGTAACCACCATTCATTCATGTGTAGCAGTACAGTGAATAATATTCACTGAGAATTGAGTTATGCATCGGTAACATAAAACACATTCATATCACGTTTTGAAGGTGGTCATTTGCTTACTCCTAACGATAGACTTGTTGAAACAATAGTTTTGCAGCAAAGACGATCGCTGACCGCACGCCATGATTAAGTAAATTTAGTTCCCAGTTTGTAGTGTTATGCAGCGAAAATTTTTTGCAGTCCTATCAAAACCCACATGCCCGCAAATAATCTGAAACCATGAATTTTGATGTAGAAAAATTCAAAATACTATCGTTCTCTGCACAATCCTTATTTCAAGTTTTGGAATATTTGCCGGCCCAGCGGGCTACAGTATGTTAGCAGTACATTTGCCGGCCGAAAAACCGAACTTGTTGATGATTTTTTTCCCCCTTTCGTTTCCTTTGTCATTTTGAATGGTTTTCAAAGGAATGGCATGAAAACATGAAAACTTTCGACGAAAAAAGGGAAACTGAGCTCAACAAATTTTAGAGGTACTGTACTGTGATGTGATATTTTAACTCTCGGAGAATTTTTTACGATCGCGGAAACTTGACCGGGCAAGAAAAACTGTATCATGCAGCTGAGCAATGAAACTTAAATACTGCTATAAAAGAAATTTGTCGGTTGACATCTACGGTGAGGAATGAAATGCGATAAGGCCTCTACTGTAAAAGGGGTCTGCAGCATACGGTAACGAAAGCAAGTGCCTCGATCGGCAAACGCCGAGAATGGGAATAGAAAGCATTGTTTTTTGAAGTTTTCCAAAGTAATTGTTCTACAGCATACATTTTTTCTTATTTGATTATCCATGTACACCCCATTGGAAGTTTGACAGAATCGAATCCCAACGAATTGATATCATTTATTCATACTTGTAGATTTTAAAATGAGGTAGCACTCGTTTACGCGATTCCACGATTTGTACGAATTTTTTGTCCCAAACAATTCGACCGAAATTCGCACAGGTGGTCAGAACATCATGTACATAAAGTTTAAAGGTCATATAAATTTCTACTGTTTGAGCGGACTTCTTTTACAATTGTTTAAGTCCATAAAATCGAGCCATTCTGTTGTCTACTAAAACGGTAGTCAGAGAGAACGCCATTGCAATGGTATCACATCTTAGTTCCGTCACCCTCATGTTCTGGTACAATACAAGGCCTCACCGCTTTTTCAGTTCATGTCACACAGATGTTGCGATGGATATGGATCCCATTTTGACCCCACCCCTCACCTTTGGAACCTTCGGAACATTTCTCACCAACCTCCCTACACTTTACCGTCTACGACGCAATTGCTAAAATTTTGAATCTTACCTACTTGACAAAACCTTTGGAGTCCGAGTCCCTGGGAAAAACATTAATCCAATTATAATCCATTCAGTGAGACAGAATGAAGCTGGAAATTTCGGCAATCAATTTTCGAGACTTCCTCTCTGAATCTCAGACTCAGGGCCCTACAGCGGAGTGCAACACAGTATTGCCGAGATCCCCCTAAAATTCACCCACGGCGCACTGTTCTAACATGATACGATTAACCCGGCCCTTGGGGAAACCGCACCTGCATTGTTATTTTACTGCCATACGCCGTATACACTATAAGCGCCAGCATGCAGGTCCTGTCACGTACAATACCGTTCATTCACAAGCGGGCCCAGTAATACTGTTTTAATGTGCACGTATGTTGCGTGCTACTATTTACGTATTATGAGGCCGCCGCTGCAAATACCCTGGGAAATGCAGCTTCTCTTACGTGAAATATCCAATCACAGCTAAGGGTGTAATACTCATTCATTCATAAGCGGCCAGCGCCCATTTTAGCGTAACCTTTTCTGGAAGTCGTATGCCCAATTAGTCCCCGTATGTTTACGTGACGTCACACATATCGTCTAAGGTTTTTTTCAACCTTGGCCAAGCCAGCGCCATCTTTGATTTTACACAAAAGCGATATTTCGTCCGATACCGAACTCTTACCGAATACTTTTCGCAAGAGCAGAATTATTCTACACCCATGAATAAGATAAGATACAAAATTTAGCTCGTAATGGTTGATTTTGCGGAAAATCTGCACACTGAATTTGGCCCATGACAGTTGGTTCGTGACGCACGTAGAGCGGCACGTTTCCCGGGATATGAAATTTACTTCGTTAGGTTACTGTACGCGCACTATCAGGCCTACACGCTGAAACGACAGTACGATCGTAAATAGTGCTGTAAGTCAGAAAGTGCTGTGTGTTTTCAAGAGGTGGGTGTGGCCTACTAGGGCGGGATTTAACAGTTGGTCGTTAACGTAAACCCTCACGGGGATTGGTAGCAGCCAATGGGAATTTTACACGCTTCAAGTCTGTGGAAAAGGGGTCCAATGACGTCACTAGCAAAGGAATGCACAGAACGTTGCATGCAAATAAGTTGGGCCCATTGCAGGTGCCTGGGAAATTCTCGAGTCCGAAAGTTTCTCACGAAATCGAACACAGTACTGTACCTGCAGTCTACTTTTGCTATGTAGCAACAAGCTACAGTAGTCAGGAAGTGTAAGCGAATGTGTGTTGCACTGGGCTATAAAATATAAAACCAGTACAATTATGGGCTGAAAAATAAGACAGTGCAGTGGGTTGTAGTTTCATTTATGTCGGCCGAGCGATTATCAAAGGGTCATCCAGCATCGTATCGCCGCTCATTTCACAAACTAGGAAATAAATTGGATATATATTCAAAGAATGACGATTCGGGGCGGCTGATTAGGCTACTTTTCATGCTTCCAAGGTAAGAGAATTTTCTGCAAACATGAAATTAGGTGAACATTGGATTGCACATTTTGGGGGAAACTTTCAAACAGGCTCACCTAACACGAAAGTACGTATGAGTGCTGAGAATGGGCGGGTAGGGAATCCAGCCCCCTCCCAACCGGAGAGGCCAAACCTATTTCTTGGAGGATTTGTTGAAAAACCGGGTCATATAAACTTTATCTAAGGTAAAACATTTTCCTTACATAATTTTGACATCCAGATCTTTCACGCCGACACCGTAAGTAGTACCTGCCCGTGCCCTCTAAGAGGACATTCCAGTTTGCAAACTAGTTGGAATGTTTAAAAGTTTAAGGGTCTAAAACGAAAAGTAACTCCGATCATTGAGCCTACTAAGTAAAACAGACTGACATTTGTCCCCACCCGCCCACCCGTTTTCCTTCTAATCAGCTGAGAGTGATTGCAATAGAACCGTGCAACGGTACAAAGCAACCAGCCGTAGTCGAAGGCAGGTAGGGGCCGAATGTGGGCGTTCAGATGCAAACATCACACAGTGTAGACATTTTGTAAATTTTGAAATATATTTTTGCCCAAAAGTTTCCTTGGGCTGGCCCTTGATCAGTGTTTTTACTTGAACAGATTTTTGTGTTTCGAAGAATGTTCTGCTGTACGTAAAGTTAAACCCAAAAAGAAAGGGGGGGGGGGGAGAAAATTGGGAAGTTGCACACTGAATTTTCCACTTTGATGTCATTAAAACGGCAATTTAAGGTGTCAAAAACTACAACAATTCTGGTAAGTGCATTAAATGCCGTACGTGCGGTAAAACGGGCCACGAAGTAAGTTTATTCCTCTTGACTCAAAACTACAGAAAACAGTAATGAGATGACACTTGAAACATTGCAACAACGATCTGAGATGCTAATGTACCGTAGATTAATTTCATATTGCACTAATACTGCAAGGAGGAAAAAATACCAAGAGTCGGAAAGGTCAAAGTTCGTATAACATGGCAAACGCATTTATTTTCGTTTACGCCTAGCCCACGGTTAACTTCTGGGGCTCAGGTAAAAATCATAAAGTGCTTGCTTGGGCAGTATTTCTGTCAAACTCTTGTAAAAAGTCGGCAACAGGCTATTATTGAACGGCAGTGCCTTTTAAATTTGTTCGCAACTTATCAGGCAGAGAAGTCACGATAAACGGCATTTGCTCTTCCAAAATGCTCAGTTAGTGTTGTGCAGAACTACCAAATTGGAGCGTGAGAACAAGAAAAAAATGAGGAAGACAACTGGTTTGCTAACGGTATTTTATTTCAAAGTAAAATTCTCCCAAAGAAAATGTTGCCGTAAATCTTGTAAATGCCAGTGCAACGGAAGTCCGAAATATGGGCACAGTTAAACTTGATTTAGTTTAACTCAGTCATACACTCGCATTCACTTGAGACCAGGCTGCTGATTAAATATTAGCAGAAACCTTTCAGCGCCCGGCCAGAGGAGTTTGAAGCCACAACTTTAATCCTCTTATATGGACACAATAGAATCATGTCCGCGTAGACAAGCGTAGACGGATTATACGGCCGTCCACTTCACACCTCCAAGACGGATTATACGCGGGTCTAGAGCTTGTATGAAATGTGTACGGGACCTACTCGCTGTCAACGGCGCTGTACTTTGTTGTACGTGTTTCTACGGCATTGTACGTTATTATACTTGTTTATACGCGTAGAATGGTGTAGTTGTACGTAAGCGGTACTGTACCACCCACCATTTGAAAAAGTCACTGACAAATGAATCTATCACAGTGTTCCACAACCCAAACCAAAATATCCTGAAAAGGAGTCCAAAGTTTCCCCAATTTTGACAGATGTTTCTTGAAATTTTCAAGAGCACCTCCTGCATGCTATGTCTTCTTTTCCCTTACAGGCATACATAGGTTGGAAAGTACAAATAAAAATAAAAGATCTACCATACATGTAGGATACGAACAGCGATAAAGGTTGCTTGTCTTTCTGATTTGAATAGAAAATATTAACATTCATATTCCCTAAAACTCCCATTTTTCAAATTTTTATCCTTTAAGCATCATTTATACTAATATTCTCTTTTCATTATTATTCTCCGATCCCATCCACACATATTGCACTTCCTTAACGCATATGAATACCTCAGTGGACCACAGTAAGACTTACTTTAAAAGTCCCATTACAAAAGCATGAAATCTCACGGAATGGTTACTTTGCAGGCCAGCTACACAGATTGCATTGTACAGTTCATTTAGTGCCCTTGTCCCAGGACCTGGAACAGAAAATGCAAATACACATTAGCAATACAAAATGGATAACATTTGTAATCAAACCTACAGTTATTAATAAATATTCTCAAAGAATAAACTTAGCATTAAGCTTTCAGAAAAGCACTGATACATTTCCGCAAGTACAAAACCATCTGCATAAAGATCACGCATGGTTCAATGAAGGCATGACAAATTGTAACAGATAGCAAGCATACAAAAACTCTACATAAAGTAAGCCCCATACTATACTTTTTGCACAATGCAACTCAACTCAACCATTGCATCACCAGTAGTCAAGTCATGAGCATAGGTGTACATGCCTTCATCTGCTGTTCAGCCATGTTCCCACACAATCAGTGGCAGTTCCAGAATTTCAAAGAAGTGGGGGTCCAAATGGGGGTACAAGGACCCACACAGCCACATACCAGAATACTGAAACATTGGTATTCAAGAGTAATCTCTATGGCAACTTAATTCCAAACAAAGGAGCCACTGACAATGGCAAGTTTGTCACAGTCACTCATGACAGTTGAACTTACAACGAGACCCACTTTTTGCAAAGATCATGGTGTGAACAGGGACAAAGAATGTTGGGTTATGAACAAGCCACAATGTTTATATTAAAATATTCACATTTCCTAGCAACACAAGATGTGTTGTACAGATACTAACAGAGACCAGAACACAAAAATTGAAAGTTCTTCTGAATGTTTAAATAGCATGAACACAGGCAGCTAATGATGAAGTATGATCTAGCATTAGTGTTATTTCACATTTTACATCTCCACTAGACATGCAGTAACTACATACTAACTGGAACTTACAAACATAACAAATGTTTCAACAGAATGTTTAAAATGAATCCCTCTTTAACATATCAAAACTAAATTTGTGTATAGGGTAGTCCTTTTAATGCCCTCCACATACAAGGTGTCCCAGGGCTGGAAGTCTCCTTGAAGCCAGATGTGGCTATGGGTGGCCTAATGGAACAAAACAAACATTGACATAGCAACTCTAAAATACTTTGTTTCCCACTGTGTTACAAACCACACATTGGGTGAACAGAGGCAATATACTGTATTCTGGCAAATGAATCCATCTTCAAAGAGTACTCACCTAGTTGTGTTGTGGCCTGTATGACAATCCAGGGAGTGTTTTTCACTCTACCAACCACCCATCCATGAGAATGTGATTTCATGCCATCTTTGACCAGAGCTTCCACTGCTGGACAGATGTGAGTCAGTACTAACTGATTAATATCTGGGGCACTGCTGCCATCATTGTGTTTGCTCTGTTTATTAAAGAGAAAAACGTAAGAATTTATAAAGAGAAAAAAAAACAAGAATTTATTGACATAAATCATTTCCAAACTCCATGTTTTTACATTTATTGCAAAAATGATCACACTTTGAGGTGCAAAGGTGGATACACAAATTTCACTGGTCAAACTTGCATCTTCAGAGGACTTTCCTTTACTGAGATACCAAATGTTGAATTAACTCACACAATGAAAAACGGTTAATTGCACAATAATTTCTGATGTCACTCTTGCACTACCCAAATAATATTCTTTTTCTTTGTATTTCCTACAGCCACAACATATTGTTCCAGGATCTGATTGACCACTGTCTTGGTATAACAAGATCACATGCAAGCTCCCTCCCTCCCCCTCACAACATGCTATGCCACAAAAGAGTTGTTTTTTCCAGATGTATAAATATGTTTGTTTCAGAAGGAGGCAAAAGCAGGTAATGTGATTTGTACAAGAAGGACTCTTCAAATTATTGTGTGACTCTACAAATTATTGTGTGACTAATTCAAATTAAGTGAATAAATTTCGACATTTTATATCTCAGCAACTAAAGCTAATATGAAGATGGGAGTTGGACCAAGGAGACTGATTTTCTATTCCTATGTCACATATTTTCTTCTAATTTTAGACTTGAGGTATACCTTTAAGAGTCTAAAGTTGAGCCCTGAAACTAACCTCATATTTACATTTCTAACCCTGAACTATGTGCAATTAAAACCTGGCACAAAGTTACCAGACAGTAGTAGGATGTCCTCCCAGAAGGCACTCGGTACTTTAAAGCTAGCTCCTTCAATGATGCCTTACAAGACTTTATTTGACGTACTAAAAGTCTTGTTTTACTGCTCAGGTTTCTGGAATTGTCTTTTGGGGGTTGGATCTCTACTGTGATGAGTGGATTTGCATACTGTAGGCATAGTAGCTGTATGTAGGAGGTCACAAGGGGAGAGTGCAAGGGAGGTGAGAAGAAACTGGGGATTTCTGTGACTTTGCAAATAACTGTCAAAGCATGCCAGTGCACTTTTTTCAGCAAAGTATCTGTCTTCAGTGATTATTAGTTAAGTTAAAAGAAATTAATTTCTTAAATTCTTTGAAGTATTTGATGAAAAGGAGATCACTGTTCAGATTTCTTTCTCCTCTTTAAAAAAAAAACAAGAAAACTTTTTTGCCAAAGTTCATTACTGAAAAATAAAGCAATTTTGAAATTGTCATCCTTCTTTGGAAAGATTAGTCTTTCCTGACTGTCACAAGGCTGCAGGAAAAAACAATTAAACCAAGTCAATCCAACAGAAGCACCAAATACCTGTATGGTTTCCCATGGTGTGCTCATAAAGATATAAATAGCTAATTACAATAATCTGGACTATACCCACTAACTCACACAGTAGGAATTCAATTTACAAATACATGTACTCAATTAAAAACATATGTTTGATGCAATCCAATAGGGAAAAACATGCTTTTAATGACAAATCACATTAGAATTCATTTCCTGTTATTTTCCTCTTTTGCCTAAATCCAGTCAACCAACTTTGTTAAATTTGTAATGAGAATCTGGAACACATATTAAGCTCTGCAATCATCAAGCAAGGTGCATCTTGTATTTTGAAGCAATTCTGGATGTCTTTTAATAAATGACATCCTCCTTCTAACTCAAGTAGATCTGGCAAGCATGTTTCACTTTTCAAATCATTTCACATGCTGACCTGTGACAACATCCACACACCCTACACAGAGTTATGCCTACACAGGAATAGTACTGTTGCTGCTTGACTATTAAAATCTAATAGTGAGGGGTGGATCAATAGCTTCTAATGAGCATGCATGAGAGGAAAGTGCCCTTAGCAATTGAAAAAAGTTGAACCACCCAAGCAGATAAAAAAAGAAATCTTGACTGCCACCGTGGTTATTGTGTTCAGCTTCATTGAAGAATGCTGTCACACAGCTTCCATTGTGCTGTTTACTGGACATTTCCTGAATGGTTTTATTGGTGAATGCACACACATACAATACTTGAACTGACTTAATCCAAGATACCTGCTGTATGCCTGCTATGGGCAGGGAGTGAATTTCAAAAGTAGCTAACAGCTTTTTTCCAGCATGTAGAAAACAGACTACCAAAAGATGGCACCCAAATTTTACAAGCTACTTTACTGTGGTAAAAAGTGAAGTCATACACCTACTACAAAGTGTGTCTACCTGGTAAAACAGTGTTTTCCCATTTTTACCAGAAATTCCCAAAATTCAGAAAATTTCGACAGTTTGTGATGGTATCAGCAATTGTTGCAGGTAGTAACAAAGAATAGTTTGTTACATATATATATACCCAACAGTAATGAGGTCTAAAAATCACTGAGCCAGCCAATTTTTGGAAGCAGTGACTGGATTCCAGATAATTTCTGGGTACAATTCATGAAATATATGTCTAAAATATGGAGACGCTGAATGGAAACAGCTACCCGAATCAATATATATAAAAGATATGAGAAATCTTTTCATGCTACAGGACAGGTACAGAACCACAAATCACAGGCTCAGTTCATGTACAGAACTTCCTTTGCTAAAATAATATTTCACACTTCACACTTCCACTGAAACCAAATACTGAATAAAATATGTTATGTTTCCTTTTGTAAAATCAATATTCTTCTTTCTTCAACTGCACTGCCATAAGTATGCTATTTGTCAGCACTGCTGCACGGTATTTATCCTACATTCATTTATAACTACAACGGATCTGTGGAAAGACTGGTAAGGGGCCTTGCAGTTCACTTTCCCCTCCATCAATAAATATTCAAATCAGAAGAGATCTCTTCCCTTCCTGCCCCCTCTCCCTCATAAAATATTAAAGAGTCCACTTACTGTATTTCTACCAAAGTGTCCCACTTACAATCTCACGTTGACAGTCAATATATAGATCTGTCACATTTATGTGCCCTGACAGGGCAGGCCAGGCTCATCATAATTTAGTTTAATTATGGCATGCCAAGGAATGGGACATTCCCTGGGGTGAAGGCCCTGAAACAGCAGCTTTAGCCTAGACTAGGATATAAAATGATTAGATTCTGAAAGACATCCACTCATGAAAGGAAGTGTTTAATTAGAGCTATCAGTATGCATAACACTGAATGGCTTCCATCACATTTTCATGTTCAATGACTAAACACATAAATAAGTCACACATTTCCTTTCATTGTAAAGGTGACAGTTGCCACAATAAAGAATCCCTGTCATTGCACCAAACTGTATGGCTGGCTGGCTCTTTGCCAAATTACAAATCTGAGAAAACAATAAAGTTTATATCCATGGCACATAACTGGTCTGAAAGTGCCAAGGCATTGTTATTTACACTGCACCATTGTTTTAAACCTACACAATAGACCCATTTAACTGCACCATTGTTTTATACCTACACAATACACCCATTTAACTACTAATTTATATGATGAGTTTTTCAGTAACTTATTTACCATACTAATTTGCTTTTGAATTTTTCTTTCCCATTTTGCATTCAATGGTCAATTGAAATCTTTGTTCCTAGCAATCATACCATGCACTGTCTACTAACCATGTTCATTGTACTTCTGGCACAATGTTGTAGACCCAGCTGAATGGATGACTTCAATGCAAGTACTAAATCTGGGAAAAGAAACAAAAAGTAAAACTTCACTCATTAAATTTAAAGAAACACTCATCGTACAACAGCTATTAAACAGACTACACACTATTTTGAAGAGTTATGCCACATTTTCCACCATTTTCTATTAAAATGCCAGTTCCTCACAGCTTTAGAGACTATTTCTAGAATTGATGGGGCTGAGCCCATCAGCTCCTGAATTTTTTCATTTTGTAGGGTATTTTTTGCTATTCTAAGACTGAGATGATCACAATTTGGGGGAACAAATTTACAGTGTAAATTGCAAACCTCTAGGGGGATGGCTGCAACCCCCTAAGCCCAACCAGCTCCAACAGCCCCATTCTTTTTAAATGATCATAGTTCACTTTTAAAAGCTAGACAACAAAGTACTACTGTTCTCTATAGTGATAAAAATTTTTACCAAGAAATCTGCTGTTGGGCTGCATTGAACATTTATAGTCATGAACCCAAAGCTTTTCCTGCTATGGACAAATGTGCACAAATCAGACATTAATACTCAAACTGCAGTTTACTTCAGTTCTGAGAAATAAACTTAACTGAAATGCCATTAAGACTGTCCAACATTATCAATTTTACAAATTATGATTTTCCTGGGAACAAGCAATTAAAGTCTGCAAACTCTTCTTTATCTTTCTTTACAAGCAAATACTACAGTACATGTGGGTCTTTTGTACTTAAAGTAGACCTTGCTGTGGATCATGACCTGTGTACCTTTCATTCCCAAAACTGTGCAGAGCACACTGTGTTATCAAAGTAAGCTGATGAATATATAAATACCAATCTCCTACTGAGAGTTTAAAAGATATGCAAACAGTACAGTAATTCAACTTCAGTGAGCTCACTTCCACCCTTAATGCATTGTATGAACAAAATTTATTCAACTTTTCTTTCAGTTTAAAAATTATTCAGTGGGCAGAAGTTAAAGATTAAGAGGCTACTTTCTATTCAATACTGTAGCTACAGTATTCTACAGGTTCAACCACTGATCACGGTAGTCTCTTTTGCAACCCAGCCTCCATGAAAATGCACAGGTCTACGTAAGCCGGGCCTCTCCCTCCACACTAATTAATATCATTCCCAGAGTCCCTACCCTGCCCATCCTCACCTTCCTTGAAATGACAGGGCTCTTAGTCTTGAAATGAGCCCCTACCCCACCCACTCTCACCCACTTTTAGATGACAAGGCCTTTGAAGTGAGCCCCCTACCCTGCCCATCCTCATCCACCTTGAGATGACATGGCCTTTGCAGTGAGTCCCTACCCTGCCCACCCTCACCCACCTTTAGATGACAGGGCCTTTGAAGTGAGCCCCCTATCCTGCCCATCCTCACCCACCTTGAGAAAACAGGGCCTTTGAAGTGCCCCTACAGTACCCTGCCCAACCTCACCCACCTATATTTGACAGGGCCTTTGAAGTGAGCCCCCTACCCTGCCCATCCTCATCCACCTTGAGACGACATGGCCTTTGCAGTGAGTCCCTACCCTGCCCACCCTCACCCACCTTTAGATGACAGGGTCTTTGAAGTGAGCCCCCTATCCTGCCCATCCTCACCCACCTTGAGAAAACAGGGCCTTTGAAGTGCCCCTACAGTACCCTGCCCAACCTCACCCACCTATAGATGACAGGGCCTTTGAAGTGAGCCCCCTATCCTGCCCATCCTCACCCACCTTGAGAAAACAGGGCCTTTGAAGTGAGCCCCTACAGTACCCTGCCCAACCTCACCCACCTATAGATGACAGGGCCTTTGAAGTGAGCCCCTATCCTGCCCACCCTCACCCACCTTTAGATGACAGGGCCTTTGAAGTGAGCCCCTATCCTGCCCATCCTCACCCACCTTTAGATGACAGGCCGGACAGGGCCTCTGAATTAAGTGTTTCTTGACAATACTGTAAACATGGTTTACCTCTGACTGTACTGTACATGTATATACACCAAATATTACACAAGTTCTAGTCTAGGAATCTAATTACATACCTCTCTTTTCATTATAAAGTTCCATCTCTCTAGACTGCCTCTCATCACTCTTAGGAGACACTCTCATCTCCTGGGGAGGCAGGGAATCCAATAAATCATCTTGCCAGTCCTGACAGGCTTTTCCATCCTGTGAGACCTTGGATGACACAATTGGATGGCCCAGGGTTGAGTTAGTGCTGATAACAATAGTTTGAGGTCTGGTGTTATGGTATATAGAGGGTGCACTATAGGAGTGACTGGGCCTTGTGAGCTGTTCTAATGCTGTATTTTATTGACAAAAAAAGAAGAGACAGTTGATTAAATGTCAATGACATAGTACTCTAGCCGTGTGGTATACATAAAAACTTCCTAAATACAAAAATCAAGTGTGATGACTTTTCTTGAACTTAGCTTGAATTTTTTTACAGTGTACCAATAGTCAGAATTATACAAAAATGTGTATTTTAAAGGGGAAATGCAGTCACCCCAACTTGAAGTAGTGTAGTAGACTGTCCTGTTTCATGACTGGCTCTTTAGAGTCATGTGACAATATTTTTTCTCCTCAAATGTGAAATTTACTAGAAGTAACTGATTGGTTTACCTTGAATATGAAATACTGAAGTCCTAAAATATTATGAAAGATACTTTGAAGAGAAATAAGAAGAAAATTGTGAGATTTCGCTGTTGCTTCAAAATAAGTTTGGGGCGACTGCTCTTGCCCTTTAAGGCTGGAAAATGAACCTAATATTCACCCAACTCCCATTTTCATAGCTTTTTCCATTGCTGAGATATAAAATGTTGAAATTCACTTACTCTGAAGGAGTCCTTTGCACAATAATTTATAATGTCCTTCTCACATTACCTGCTTTCATTTCCTTTTGAAATTAAAATGTTTCTATGACCTTGAAAATTTCCTGTTTTCTTGCCTAACAAGTTGTATTGAAAGGGCTTTCACAGTCAAATCACCAATATAACAGTATGACAGTGATCACATTTTGGCACAATTAGGTGCACTGACTTTCACAAAAAGTATTTACTGTAATTTGAGAAGAACATGGATAAAAACGACATCACAAACTACACATAGCACAGTCTACCATTTTAAATTGATTGAATAAACTTCAGAATTTCACATCTCAGCTAAGAAAAGTGAAGACAGAATTAAGGGGGACTATTTGGATTTGTTTTTCAAGCTTTGTAAGATGTATTTAAATTTTAGACTTAAGCTACTGTACACTTCAAGTAGGAAAGAGGTTCTTTTCTTCCAAAACTGGTTTTTTTCAGAGAATAAAATGACTTAAATCTGATAGTCAAATGTGTTGACTGATTTAGGTGGGATGTCAGTACACAGTGTACAATATTAAAGCTCCAGACAACTCCCTGATTTATTTCTAATCAGTTCTTTAAAGTTAGAACCCTCTTTTTTCAAGTAACCTTGCAAATCTATGAGTGTGTTAAACCTTACTCTCTATCTACAGTAACAACCAGGCAGAAATAGTACTTAAAGTTTGGAAACACACAGATAGCTACAAGATCAAATTTTTCACGCCCCACATGTCAACTATTAAAATTTACAATATACCGAACACACAATGTAGTGGAAATATTTTTTTTTTCATTTTCAGATTCCAAAATTCAGGTGCTTGAGGTAATATATGTGGTAAAGTGATAACAATGATTGGAAAAAAACCTCACATGCAATTAGTATACTAAAGAATGCAAACAAGGAATTCAAGATGGGATCCAATATACTGTAATACAGGTGCATGCATGCATCTGAAAACAAAACTGCATACAAAATGTCATGGATTCATATATGAATCACAGTACAGTAGCATACTATACAGTATGATGTTCACAACATACAATAGGGTATATCTTTATGAAGATAAGACCAGGGAATTGCTACAGTATGTTTAATAGCAACTCCCTGATAGGACAAGGAAAAGTATTAAAGACAGATACTCATCATCCCACAGTTCCAATTCTCCCAACTAGGTTACTTCTAGCCCTGCCCACAACTGTCTTTAGCTTCTCCTTATGAGACACAAACCTAATTTTATTGCTTTTAGGAGATACTGTATTGTATTGTGGTCATTAGGAGCATACAAGGCCTAATGCGTACAGTAATCAGAACACACTCTGTGCATACCATGTAATATGAGCTACTCTGCATCTTGTGAATTTTGTAACTCTGATGTCAACCAAAGAGCAGTCACCAAATGAGTTTTGCTTTCCCCAAAATAAAAGTTATACTTGGGGTGATGAGTATCTGTCTTTAAGCAGGTTATTAAGTAACATGTACTATACAGTATTAAGGATCATTAAATTACAGTAATATATACTGTACATACACACAAAACATATCACATGCAACGCCAATCGTTACTGTAACCATCAATTTTGTGTACTTCTTGAAACTACAGTGCACTGCATACACAATTATTGTAAAAGAGACATATTAGAATCCATGGGGAAAAAAAAACAAGAAAACTATGAAATGAAATTAAAAAAAAAATAATTCTGGCCAGTCATAACCACATCATGTAGATAAGAAACTAGATTTCATTATTTGTTAAATACACAAAAAGCTTGAAGAACCAGGGAAAACAGTTTTTTCTAAGACTATATTCTGATCGAACTCAATACTCTGATAATATGGATAAAGTGATGTTGTTTTATATGACTTGATTACTGTGGTTAAAATTCTTTAGCGATCATTTCCACAGGCTTGAGAAAGAGTGATTACTGCAGTGGAATACTTTCTAAACAAAAATTCAAGCTTAAGTGAAAATATGAAAGAAAGATAAGTTTAAAGGCAGATTTGGTTCACTTTTAAAGAGGTATTACTGTAAAAACGAATTATCCCTCATACTGCATCAGGTGGGGAATCAAAAAAGTATGCCCAGCCTACATGACTATATCAAACTTATTGAAACAAGACAACACTCCACTTAACATAAATATTTCTGTGAGCCTATATACAAATTAGATCATTGTACTGTACACTATATAAGGCAGTGCAGTATCTGGTAAGTTTATATTGAACTCCAAATTTGGCACATCACTTTCAAGAGCCAATTGAACATATGCAACACTACAGTACTCACAGGATGAAACGTTTGCACTATTTAAACCATTTTCATCAGTAATACCTCACTTCTTTGCATCTGTTACCTCAAAGAGTACATGACCTTAACCCCTGATACAGGTTACTTTCACACTGGAGTAATGTAGTATGCAAATGGCAGCACCAGAATTACAGTATGTGCCAATCACTGGAATATAACCACAATCCATGCCACATATAGCAACAGAAAACAAACTTATAACTACAGTACAGGTGTAACCAAAGAACTGTAACAACAATTTTAAGAACCAAGGAGAAGAGAATGCTTAATTTAGCTTTTGCTTATTGTTCCATACGCTCCTGTCATGAACAGAACTATCATCTAATTACCAGGGGAGATTGGTTTGGGAAATTGAAGCAATGGGGTTTACCATAAGTAATGATATATACTTAGACATTAGAAGAGCCAGGTGCAAAGATCACCACTCAAGGTGTCTTCAATTCATGCATGTACAGTAACAATGTTTACCCTAGATCCAGTGCTTTGTATAATAACATGCTAAACCTTGCTCAAGAATTTGGCCATATCTGTCAACTTTCACAAAATTTCCATTCCCATTCTTCAACAATGTGACAATCTGAACCAGATTTTCAAGTTTAATACTGTACCATACAGGTAGCGTAAATCAAAGACATCTACTTCAGAAAAATAGCTTTAAGTACATTCACTTCCTCATGGAAATTACAGTCATAACCCCAGGGTTATGTATAGCATCCCTTCTGAGAGCAATAACCTGCATTTTGACACGGCTGTCATTGCCTCAGCCAATCACTGAGCACCTTAAAGATACACTAATTAGAATTTGTGTGAGCTAGTGTCCAAAGTCACGCTGAGGTTAGTTGGACCAAAATAGTAACAGGATATCCAGTGCTGTTATGATATAGTACCTGGGAGTAGTGATGAAAAACTCTCTAAATATTCCTGAAGGGTTCCTTCTGTTTTTATTTAGTGCTAATGAGGTTACTGACAAGGCCTTTATCAAACTTCCTTTCACGTGAGATTTGCATTTACAGTAGTAAAAACAGGGTAGCCTGCATGCCGTACTGCTTACTGATTATTTTACTCCTTTTTAATATGTTATGGTACAAACGAAGGTGCTGTAGCCACAGACAGAACATCGACGATTCATTGTACTGGAAATTATCTTGTGAATGACTATGCCTGCATACCTACTACTGCAATCTCAGAGAATGAAATATTTATCAATGTCAGTCTTTAATGTGGGCCATGTGATTTGCTGGTGATCAAGGAAGATATATGACCAAACTTTGCAATATTGATTTCCTGTGCATTTTACAAAAAAGATGGAAAGTTATTAGGATGTGCCACTACGATGGTCATATTTTTCACTGCCAAACAATTGGTGTAAATTTCCCTGTTTAGATCTCATTATAATCATTACTGCAATATACCAGTACTACAGTATGAATTTGCCATGAATACATTCTAAACTTACTGGTAATTTAGAAATTCAGATATCAAAATGATTCCTCTTTAAATAAAACAGTTGGGAAGTAAGCATGTACAGGTATAATCAGTAATAACATTTATTTTCTTAATCTGAGTACTTCTGTAGTAACTTGAGTTCATAACTACTGTATACATATAAATTTACAGTTTTATCAAGAAATGTCATTCTGCATGTTAATTTTCATATATGTATGTTTTAAGCATCTTGAAATCTACGACCAACAGAGATAAAAGAGCTGTTATACCTGTACCCACAGTAACAGTACAGTACTAAAACCTCTACCTGTATTAAAGTTAAGAGAAAGAGAAGTCATCCCACTTTGAATAAGTATGACCCAGTATCCCAATCCAATTAATGATTGCCCTTTTTAAACCACGTGCCAATCTTTTTCTACCAGTACTACATTGTTACCTTTATGCAAATTAGCTCCTTGGTTTACACTGAAAAGAAGGTTATAGGTTTAAATGGAGTTCTGAAAGGGTACATACTTTTAGCATTCTGGTGAAATTTGCATTGAAATCTGTTTTGCCATTCTCGAGATATCACCAGATGAAATTTTCACATTTTCAACCCAAAGTGAACTTGGCGCAAGCAGATGTGACAGACTTTATTGATTGCTATGCATGATGGGAACTGGGAGTATAAACAATGGGCTAATTTTGCACTAGCGTTACTAAGTACTGTTTTTTTTTTTTCTTACTCCCAGTTCCCATGCTCCTTTCATTGGCATGACAAAATCATTAAAGTCTGCTGTGAGCTTTCTTTTTCTTTACAACTAATATTTTCTCCTCTATTATGTCACGATTTTGTAATGTGAATACATGAGTGGCATGGGGAGTTTACATACCTTAAATTCCCTCGGGGAAGTTCATATCCCCACAGTATTAATGTCAAGGTCAAAACAACAGATTGAAAAACAAAGAAAACAAAGTATTGCTCATCAATATGAGATGGCATAAACCTCTGCTTATTTCTGGCTCACTTTAGGTCACAAACCTGGGAACTTCATTTGCTGCTATCTCGAAAACTACAAACTGCAACTGAATGGAAGTTTCACCAGAATGCTTAGATTACGGCCTAATTTTATTTTAACACAACACAAATGATTTTAAATTTTCAAAACCTTTTAATATTCAATGTTAATGTTTGCAAACTAATTGAAAGATACATATGAGGGAAAAAATAAGATGAGATTTACAAGATTTAGCTGCTATAAAATAAATTTTGGGCAATTGCCTGCAGTATCCTCTTTAAAATGTTTTTGGACCAATTTGCTTAAACCAGCATCCATGTGCCTCCCAACATCTGACTAGATTAAAACTAAAAACCTTTAATGAAATATTGTTAATAAATTTTACATCCAGCATACATCATTGTAAACAATTTCCACCCATCCAAATATACAAATTAACTGCCTTTTCACTGAATATGGTACATTAGTTAGTGAAGTTTCAGCACATGTGCACTCTTTCTACAAAATCTCATAAAAGCCAGTTTCAAAATTTGCAAAATCTATGCACTTTGTAGGTCTGATCGGGGAATAATTTAGTATTCAAATTTTGCATTGCAGTTTTGACAATTTTTCCTTCTGAAGTGTAAAATCATTGATTCCTATGGTTATGCACACAAAAAAGTGCTACACATTTTTTGCATTTGTGTAGCAATTAAGCCAGCTTGTGTAGCGAATTGCGATGCGATACCGGACATTATTCTCTGTCTGATGCACAGGTAATGCACTCAACAACAGAGCTCGTATCTATGACAACATCCAATTATGCATGTTGGAAGTCCAGCTGTGGAGCCAAGCTGCGCCAATACTACAGTACAGTAGTTCAAAAGTGTACGTGAACTACAGTACCTACAGTACTGTACACTACAGCTGTAGCTGCATTCATGAATAAAACCTACTGTATTATGAGAAAAACCCATGCAATATGGCTATACCCTCCTAAAAACTGCACGGTATGACTGTATGATATCCTTTCGATGACTGAAACTGTAGTAATTGAGTAATATCTGAAGGCCTGAAACGACTTAACAAAGTACAGCAGATGGGCCTATTTTGCTCACACAATATTGCAGAAATGTATACTTAGGCCTCACATCCTGCACAGGACTTTCAATATACAGTAACTTAATTACCAGCAAGTGCTACTAAATGGGCCGTGCATCAGGGCTGGAAAAAATTCATTATTTTCCACTGAGGAAGGGAGTCACATTTTTCACAACTCCTTTCATATTCACTCGTGCAAATAAATTTCTTCCAAATGCTACAATTTCTCTCCAAATACCCAACAGATTTGCCACAGATAATCACCACCAATATAGACTTTGTGCCTCTAGAAATCCAAACAATCAAAGTGAGAACTAGACATTACAAGTATCTTTGCAACATTACTGTAGTGTGAACATTTGACCTAAGTTCAGAAACTGCATTTTTTCTTTGTACAGTGTGAGGCAATGCCCTGGCTGTCTAATTTATTCATCAACTATACCCTAAATACTGATTTTCCATCTTCCCAGAATAACCCTCTCCCACCACCACTCAAATTAAACCACTTCACTTTATACCCTTCACCATCAACCCAACAGATCAGTTTTGCATTCTGCAAATTCCATACACACAAACCTAAGACAATTACAGTACCCTACTTAAATGGCCCAATTTCCATGTCACAGGCAGAAAAAATACTCCCAACTACAGAAAGTTTGCTGTACTTCTAGTCCCTTGACCTCCAATTCAAACAGATACTGTACTGTACTTGTCTTCATCACCTTCTACAGTACCTCAGTGTAGACACCGGTCTGCCACTGAATTGCTCAAGATATTCTTCTGGGTACACCGGCAGTGTGTGTCATCTTACTGTACCCAATCATTGAGCAATCAGTGTCGCTTATATCTAATGGACAAAGTTTGAATTCATGTCAATCAAAGTGCACCTTTAAGACATCCGAAATTCCAAAATATAAAGTATGGTGATGCAGACCTGCTTTAATGTTTAATGACTCAAATGTAAAGAATGCTACTGTATCTGTAGAGTATGAACATAAAATGTGTGAGCTATGTGATACTCTATGCAAGTGCACTCCCTAAACCTGAAGTAATATTCCTAAACCCAACTACACGTACTTTAAGGTATATGTATCCAACAACTGGTGGGGTGACAGGCCTTTTCGCTAAGATCATGTGCAGTACTGTATCTGTTGTTTTCACCCAGTTGAGAATGGTACATGGCATGACAGACCCTTGATGTAGAGGTCTGAGGGTCGAGAGGTTGGTCAGTTTTAAGTTTGTTGTCCTTTCGGGATGTAGATCCCTTGGGGAAGCAGAACTCCTTCTGGAGTAACGTTTGGTTTCGCCCCTTGGCTCTTCGCCAGATAGTCTAGGGGACTTTAGAAAAAAGACAGGTAGGCTTTCCAGTCTAATAATTTCAATGAATTGGCCAGTGTCCTTAAAACATGGTGTGCAATGAATAGCAGCAGATCAGTTACTGTGCAAACAGTACACAGACTGCAGTAATACCTGTAGATCAGTGAAAAAATTGTACTGTAGGGAGTTTAACACTGTACATGGGTTGCTGTGTTATTTCATAAGGACTGTAGGTGGCTTAAGTGAAAGGACTGTACACCTCAAGTGTCAAATGCAAGGTCTGACCTGGGAGTTGCCATATCAATGGCAACTCTCTGACCTGATATAAGGTATAGTTTTGGGGCATATCTAACTTTTAAATCCCTCATTCCCACATAAGTTCACAACAACAACAACAAAGCATGCAGTGCAAATTTTGACTTGTACAAATACACTAACACATTCAACACCAAAGATCCACATCTAGACATGACCTATTAACATATTTAGAATTTACAGTAAATCCCCTGAAACTACCAACAAAAGTAGGTCAGCATGCAAACTACTGAAGTTATTGACAGCATTCTTTACAAATTCACGATCAGTCTGCTCCTGTACATACAGCTGCAGCTAGTGCAATACTGCTCAACGTGAGGTGGCATGCAAATAATATTCACTCTCATGCACGTAACAATCAAGCTGGTATACCTTTCCGACATCTGTATTCTGCATCCACTTGGTGGATTGGCTTTAAAGGTTTGTGTTTCAAGTATCTCACAGGGACATCCTTTGCTAAAGTTGCTTCGACATGGTGAACCATTCCAAATTGTTGGAACTGCCCATTCTCATCCAGTGTACCATGGGAAGGGGTCAATTGTTTGACAGTACTGTCTGATTCAAAAGAAGACGATCTTTTGTCCTGATTCAATGAAACCTTCTCCCTAAAGTTGTCAGTTGGACATTCTTTTGATGGAGGACTTCCATCAACAACACAAGGGGGCAGCACTGAATTAATGTAATCAAACTGATTTTCTGCCCCTTCCTTCAACTCACGATCGTAATACGTTTTACGGGGAAGATCCTCACAAAGAGAGTCTTCATAAATTTCATCTGGAACAGGGGTGAAGGTCTGTGACTGGTACAAATGCTCTGATGAAAGGCTGTACAACGATTCACGGAAGACACTGTCATCCATTTCTAATGATTCTAGGGAACTTAGACTTGAGTCATCCGAAAAGTCCTCCAAGGATCGAGGAGGCAAAGAGTACACTGAGGGTTTTGAAATGGTGCCAGAGGAAGTGTACACTGGTACAGAAGTGGAAGCATTCTGCAATGGTGTAGTACAATAACAGTTCATATTAAGTAGTGGTGGGGAAGTCATGATCCCTTTGTCTTCCACCTGTTTAGGTTCTGTCCTTCCCGTGAACCTCTCCAGTCTGTTGTAGCAGGAATAATTAGCATTTTCATCTCCTCGATCACTTGATATAGGCAAGCATTGTCTGTTCACATCAGAAGAGTCTAGTTCACAGAAAGACTGTCGACTGGTAAAGATATCTTCCCAATCTATGAGAGGAGCTTGAGGTGTGCATTTCTCATTTACGCTGAAGGACCTCAGAGGATTTTTAATCGTTTGAGTCCAACTTATGAGATCCCCATTTCCTGGTGTAATACTTTCTTCCACCTCCGGAATTACATCTTTTGATTCTGGTTCAAAAATTGCCAAGTTTCTGATGTCTGTAGATTTCAACATCATATCAGAATAATTTTTATTGTTGGAAAATGTCAAACAAAGAACACACAAAAAATAAAATTCTAATTACTGTAAGTTCTATAATGAGTATAAGATAACTGAAATACTGTACTGTCCACTACACTGGATGCACACAATGAATGAATGAAAATGAAATGGAGAATTTCCCCTTGCCAGATAAAACTGCAGGGGATTTTTCTAAGCCAGTGAGCCACAACTGGAAAAAAGGCCGTGACCAGCCTGACTTAAACCAATTGGTTATAAACTGAGCCGTAAAACCTCATCTAACTCTAACTCTAACTCCAAACTTGAAATTAAAACCTCTGGTACCCTGTTCAACGGCTCCTACTGTACCATACTCTTTAATATGAACAGTATACAGGATCATCACCCTAAGTGTAAGTACGAATAATACTGACAAGAGACATATAAAGCTGAGTGACATTGCTACTGTACTGTGGCAATCACATACTTGCATCTGATTCTTTCTTGATATGAAAATACTGTACCATCTTTCAAAGGCAAGAGGGTGGGAAAGGCTGCAGTCATTCCCCTCCCCCCTCCACTCTGGAAGAATGTTTGCCATTTTGAGGCTAAAATATGCTATGATTCAGGCAAATATGCATGGCAATTTCTGGTGAATGTGCTCTGCCCACCCAATTGAAAGTAATCCCATACATTTTAAAAAGATGATACAGATGTAAGTTATATTCAAATTTCAGTTAATTTAGGCACCTAAAGCTGCAGCTGCCTCAGCCAAGAAGTGGTAGCCTCAACCAAGCTGCAGCAGCTCCAGCCATGCATTCTTCTTATACCCATTACAATTGCAGGATTAAAATTGATTATGCTATTATAATATGTATAGCAACAAAGCATGCATGCAGCCCCTGCGGCTTGGTTGAGGCAGCTGCAGCCAGAGGTTTCCACATGTTGCCTTACCAAAACAGGTCAACAACAAGACCATCATCATCACAGAAATGTGTGCCACAAGAATAAAATCCATATTTACCTGAAACGGTGGGAAGATGGCTCTTGGAAGAATTTTCAAAGTTTCCTGGTGCACTAAGGGTTCGAAGCAAGTTAGGCACCTTGTCCACAATGCCGAGCTGTTGTCCAGGAAGGGGTGTTTTGTTGGGCTTTGCAGCAGGTCTCTGAACGTGTCTCAACTGCAATGGCAGAAAATGAGGGCGCTGAGCCTTTGGTGAATCAGGACTTTGGTCTACAGGAGAGTTAATCCCTGATTCTGGACTACTTTTGGATGAATGGCATTGTTTTGAGAGAACTTCAGTCCAATGGGTGACTGACCTTTCTTGCAGAGAACTAGAAATAATTTCCCTGTTTCCCTGAGGAGATTTTCTCCTTGAGTCAGCCAACAATGCAAAGGTTGTTACAGAATTGCCTGGCTGGGTAGTTTGACACCTTGTGGTGGAAAACTGGGTCCTGTTTTCATGACCAATTTTGGAAGTACTTGATCCAGAGGATGAATTTGAAGATAAAATTGACGAACCTGTATCATTTTGGTCTTTATTATCCTCATCTATACAGTTTTTGCTCTCTTCCATCCTGGCTGCTATTTCAAAGTTTCTGTAAAGCATATCATAGTTCTCAGGGCAAGGGAACAGCTCAGAAGATGTAGACCTTGTTGGAGATGTTGAAACTGTTCTCAAGCTCTCGTTTGATGATGTTGTGGGTATGCTGTCATATGAGTTACTTGCACTCACAGTTGACACAGACGTCACTTTCTTGAAAGGAATATCTGATGGGGAAGTCCCGGGCAGGAGATTGAAACCAGCAGATGGGTTTTTCATGCAGCTTTCAAATTCTTGAAGACTATCCTCTTCACCTTCACAATCACTTTCAATGATCAAGGGTATTTCCTCTTCATACCCGTACGATTCCTCTTCTTCTATGTCACTCTCGTAGTCGCTAAGATTTACTCGTGACAGTGTCTGGTTTAAACTTCTTTCTCTGATGTTTACACTGGGCAGAGAATCATGGGAGGTAGACGCAAATGGGCAGTGAAGGGTAGTTACATTTGCTAAGGGAGGGGAAGAGGGATGGGCAACCAAGTTATCATTTAAACTGTCTAAACTGAATGAAAAATCTTCACAAAGGGTTCGTAAGCCAGAGAAGGTTACATGGCTTGGCTCCGACAAGTGAGGATTACTTTCAAGCGACGAGTAGTCGTCACTAGCACCATCCACCCAAGGGGTGGTGTCTGTACTGTCCCACTCAAAATCAAGATCTAAATGTAGTTTCCTTTTGCCACGATGGCAATGTGGCATGGTCGACAGAGGAAAGTGCTTACGACGGCGAGTCCTGTGGTTGTTGTGTTTACTAGTGTTTGAGATGCGATGGTTGCAGTCCCTGTCCTCTGGAGGCATGCTGTTGGCATCCGATGTTGCCATGCGGACAGCAAGCTCTCAATGGTGTCAGTTTAAAGGACATTTCTGGAAAGATCACAAAGAAGAACTGAATAACATCATATGAAACATTTTGATAGAAACTTCACATGACAGTAGTGACATACAGTAGTGGGCATTATCAGTGCACAAAAGGGCAAGCTTAATTGTAACTAATGTCCCTCCTCCCCCACTTATCAACTTGAAAGAAAATGAAACAGATTTCATAAAACTCAACATGTTACTCAATTTGATATGGCCCGGCCGGGCAAATGGTTCCCTCAGGTGTAGTCTCCACCCTCCCCCCCACTCCACCCCCACTCCACCCCCACTCCACTCTTATATAAGCATGCATGATAAGTAGATCAAAGGTAGAGAACTGTGCATATTGGAATCAAAATTTAAATCAAAGCAAAATTTAAATGTGTAATAAAGCTTGACATTTGACACATTACTCTACACTGTTGGAGTAATACGGTTAAACCAACTTGCAGTACTACATTAAGTTCCTTTCCTAAACTATGAAGAATCAATGATTAACACAATTTCTTGGGCTCAAAACTTCTGGATAAAAATATGCATTATAAATATATTCAAAGAGGTTACAACGCAATGCTATCCTTACAAACTTCTATGGCCTTCCATAATTCCTATCCTTTTCATTTTACATCACATGACTTCCCCATGGTTTCTGTCATTTTTAAAAATTTTACAAGATCTCATGACCTCTTAAGGACACAGAAATCCCCCAAACATCAACAGGCAGTGTAATGATGTAAGCAGAGGCTAAGAGCAGACTCTACTCCGACTTGACCTGAGACTGTCAAAGTTTTTGTTTGAGGAGGTAAAATTTGCCATGTGCATGGATCCCTCTAATAAGGAATTAATTATTTTTTAAACAACACTGTTCTTTTTTCTTCTTTTTAAATCAGCACTGCACCTGTTTACAAATTCACTATAACTAAAACAGAAACCGGTCAAACTACTGTAGCTTTAAAAGTGATACAGAAATTATCAGAGGTAGAGGTAAAAAACACAAAACAATCTGAGTCCTATATTTGCAATGATTCTTCTATTCCTCACAGTGTTTCCTACAGTATCACTTGCACAGGAATAATTTGCCTCCACTTTGCTAATTACAAGCAGCTGAAATGAATACAAACATATGTGTGCACAGAAATGAATACAAACATATGTGTGCACAGCATTATTGGGTCGTCGAGTGGCAGAGTGGTCTATTCCAGCTGCTGTGCACCAATGTGTTTCACATGTGCGTGGGTTCGAATCCCGCTCGATGTACGTGGGTTTTTCTCCGGGTACTCCGGCTTTCCTCCCACTTGGCATAGGCTTGCCTCTAAAATCGGTTGCCCAGCCGACGAAGTCGGTTGCGCGCCGGACTGAAGCGCCTTCGGGTGGACCAGTTAACTAGCCGACTTTGCTTTTTGCACAGCATTATCAATTCTTTTTTTTTTTTGTACCCGTAGGCTGTAACCCTCAAAGCTTAATTTACTGAGTTTTGGGAAAGGGATACCAATAAACCTTAAAAGAGCAATGAAAAATTGCAAACTTCTTCCCTGTTTAGGCATAGGTTTGCAATGTACTGTAGGCGGATAAACTGAAGTGCACTATTTAAAAGTTACAAATAAACTTCAATAATTCCATGATTCATACAGACAACGAAAGTGTTCTCGTTGCTAATTCTCCAAAATATATACAGTATCATGGACTCCAATTCTGTGTCATGCACATTACTTGCAGTGTGCTATACTGTCCTGTGAAACTGTGCACAGTACTGTACAGTATGACCATGAACAGTACTGTACAGTAGGATGGGAGTGGATCACGGGGGGGGGGGGACGTGTCCCCCTCACTTTTTTGCAAGGGTGGACATCTGCAATATTATTAAAGTCTCTCCCACTTTTTCAAAAATGATATATAAACATGATAAATATAATATAGATTACGAATTGACTCTACATTTTAAAAGCTAAATTGTGGCCAAATACCTATGGCACCATTTGCCATATAGACACCCTTCAATTTCCTTTTTTTTTCAAAGGAGAGGGGCACCCCTTCCCTTAGAACCCTCCCAGGACGGCGATTCGCAAATGGTGAAAAGTTCCCCCACCTTTGGAGATGGATCCATGCCCATGTACAGTAGAGACCATTACCATGCTTAAAAGAGTGAAAATTTAGAGTGATACTTAAATTCAAGAAATCAGTTAAAAATTAAGTGAGCACACTGTTGAAATAACTGAATTATTTCCATCCATCTGGGTAAGATGTAAAGTGCTCATTACATACATAACTATAACTTACAGTAAAAGGGTCATCTTTTCTCCCTTTTGGCTTTTCAAGACAAGTAGACAAAACCTGTGTTTGGCAAATTAAGTATCAAATGCTATGTTCCTTTCAACAGCACAATCCTCACCATTGTTTGCCGACCATGCATGAGCATCAACTGTTAGGGAAGGAACAGTGGGGGACATGTCCCCCACTTCTGAAAGTGAAAGGGAATGTCCCCCACCCCACTTTTTTCAGAATCCTAACAAAAATTTTTGGCAAACGTTTTGTTTCCTTGGCTCAAAGTGTACTGTACTTAAAGAAATCAAATTCGAAACCATGTGGAAAATGCCTCAGATACACCACAGATCATCTGACCTACATTTTTTTTTTTTTGTGAAAAGAAGGATTCATTTCCCACGAGAATACAACACAACACTATTGCTGTACATCAAAACCAACAAGCATATTTTCACAACTAACCATAAAACTAACTGACAATAAAAACATCACATTGGAAGAATGTCACCCCTGATGATGCAATAATGTACTGTACAAGAGAATCTCAAACATCATAAGACCAAAAAAAAAAAAAAAAAAAGCCTAGGTTAGACATACTGTAGGCCAGTGTAATACAAAAAACTCCAAACTTGACAACAGACGGGCCAATCAGCCATTTCAATCAAGCACTACTGTACCATACAAGATAGGCAATTTACTGTAAAACAAAAACCTGTCAGCATGAACACTCAGGCATTAAATTCATAATGCATCTTTACTAGCTACTGTATCCATCCAAGGACTTCAGTCAGTTTAATAAATGTTCACTCTTTTCTGTACTGTAGCCACTACATGCTAAAAGGTATAGCCTACGGTACACCCTCCTGAAACACTTAAATTTACTTGCACTTACTGTAATATACAGGGTATAGCCTGTACAGTAGTAGTCCGAGGCAGATTTCTTGAACTCTCTATTAAATAAAGAGAAGTGCCCTGTGTGCATGCAAAGATTCTGAGCAATTAATTGTCACACCCTTCACATAACCAGTATGACTTGTTACTGTACATACAGTATACATATTGTATACTGTGATATTGCTATACCAGCTACTATACACTACAAGGGAGATACGTCTCTCTCCTTTCGAGGGTTACTAATAATTATATTCAGGCTGCATGTTGAAATTAATTACAATATTATACCATAACTCAATATTCCAATAAAAAGCTGCAGCACTGCTAAAAAGAGAGTCAAATTTTGCAATATTTCAGATTTTGTATACAGAAACCTTTACAATAATTGCAATGCAGTACATTTACTAGGCCAATCTGATACAGAATATCCGTGGTGCTTAGATTGCTTGGAAGAGTGCCTACCAATCAATGTGTACATCATAGGTCCCTGGTTGAGATGGGGTTATCATGCACTGCAATTTTTCTGGGGATTGATATGATTTCTCTCTGCAATGTTCAGTGTTTTTCAGCAAAAATGTTATCAGTGCTGAAAGGGTCATTTTATCAGTGTAATAGCTGAAGTACACAGTACAGTATGCATGGCTTCTCAACAGGTTTAAAAATTCTTGTGGTCCAATTGGGCAATTTTAATACTGTGGACCACTTAATATCAGGAATTTTAAGCAACAGTTTAATGGAAGGGAGCTTATTTCTCAAAAGGGACGATTATGAACCTTTTTCCTGAAGGATCATTCCTGTTTCAGCATTTTCATAAGAGTACAAAACATCTTGCACTTTTGTGATTGGTAAACAATGAGAAATGGATGATCCAAACACTGACTGCCACCACTGATAAGAACATACAGGAGTACTGAATAGGCTAATTGTGCAAGAAAATTTTTGCCAAAATCCTTCCCATATTACTCAAAATGAACAATACCACTCCGCTGCAGTTATTAAACTATCCTTTATTATGAAATCTCATATTGTAGAAAATTACACGTTAATTAATAGGGTGCTGAATGAATGTTATTTGGGAGACTAAGGTGCAACAAATGTACCTGTGCAGTTACATTAAACTGTCGGGTCTTTACAGTCATTACTTTCTATCTCTATACAACATCATTTTTTAAATAAATGTTTCCAAATTAAACTTTATGCACTGACTGCTGGACACCTCTCAAGACCACTGTGGGCCAAATGTGAACAAAAGCCCCCCACGTGGGAATACCTACAGTATGTTAGTGATTCCTGGTTGCTGCTTTTTAAGTTTTTTTTCTATACCTCATATAATATATATATATATATATATATATATATATATATATATATATATATATATATATATATATATATATATATATATATATATATATATATATATATATATATATATCACATTTTAGCACAGTTGTAGGGCAGTGGTGCATGCATGTAATCAAGGGTTCTGATATAAAGACACTGTAAAGTTGGCTACAAGACTAGAATAACTCTTCCACCCACCTTCAGGGTAAGATTATGGGCACATACAGAGTAGAAGAACATGATTTCGGCACAATTATTGCTCTGACCTCCTTCCTCATAATCCTATGAATGCTACTGTAGTGTAGTCAAAAAAAACAAGATGTTTGAGGTGTTCAACTTCATTTTAATACTATACAACCTACAATGACTGCAGTGCACAGGCCTCAGAAAATTTGACTGAACTTCCACTTAAAATTGAATTTATCTGATAGTCCTGTAGAACTGATGATATAACCTTAAAGAGGGATTTGCATCACCCCAAGTATGACTTTTACTTGGTGGTAAGTCCCACCCACAATTGTCTTTACTGCTTCTCCTTGTGCAGACAGACCCCATGTGTAATCAAAACATTCTCTGTGTGTACTGTGTAATATGAGCTGCTCTGCATCTTTTGAATTTTTTAACTCTGATGTCAGTCAAAGAGTAGTCACCAATTGAGACTTTTGCTTATCCCTGTGTAAAAGTCATACTTGGGGTGATGCAAATCTGTCTTTAAGTTAAATTTACACTGAACTTTTGATGGAAAGGGCTGTCTCAACAGGACTGTGTACAGTATGTACGGTATACAGTATGTACTGTACTGTGTACTGCATTTATGCTCTAGACACAGCACATCAACCACAGAAATGATGTCCTGTATGAAACGATAGGCTGAAGTTACAGTATAATGACAGTATTACCAGGCATAAATTAAGCACTTAAGTTCCATCACAACTAGAGTACTGTACAAAAGAAAAAGTTTTATACCTAAAAAACAGTAAACGGGTAAAAAGAGAAGTTCTCCTCATACTGTAGTCATCAATATGTCTGTAACTTTAGAGTACTGTAGGCTGTATACAAAGTCTATTTCTTAATAGATTTGGAGCCACACTTAGGTTTAAAAGCAACAGTAACTCACTGTAAAAAAAGAGATAAATACAGAAAAAGAAAAAGCAAAATCAAGTTTCAAAGCTGAAATCCTGAAATAACACTGTTCAACAATTATTTAAAACAGGTCCCAAAAAGCAAAGCCACAAAAGATATAGCCAGAAGAAACAAGGCAAACAGTTCACACCCCCCCTTACCCCCCAAAAAAAGGAATATAAATATTCATGTCTGCACACTGTACAAATGAAGCACTACAAGTATATTGCTTGAACAAACTGGTTATCTTTTCATATTAAGAGGATGAATCCTCTTGTGTTTATCACATCATCAGTGCTACTGTAGCCTTTAAATTCAGTAGTTTATAATTAATGTGCTCTTGCTATTTTTGTAAGAAATTTTCTAAGTTAAAACATAAAAAGGACACCCTTAGTCAAGATTTGGTAGAAACATTAAATTAGATAAATAATACAACAACTTGGACAGAAGTTAAGCAATTTGACAAGGACTAGTTCTATCCATCTTATGCAGCTGAGACCTACAGATCCCACCAAGGGTTCATGAGTTACTGCACTTGAGTGCTGAATGACATTTTTCTAATTGTGCTTATATTTTGGAAAGAAAGAGACGATTTTTATCCACAGACTTCACTTCATTACAGGCATTACTGTACCATTTGATCAAATGTACATAAAAGCAGCAACAACACAAATACACTAGGCATATAAACAGCACTCCACAATATTGTAAGCTTGCTTTTTTAAAATGTACTGTACACTACACAGTACACAGTACCACACATATTTCACATTTTTTTTTTGGTTTTTTTTTTTACATTCTTCAATTGAAAAATTTTCAAGAACTAAAATATTTATCAGTCATTAAACATGACAACATACAGTATAGTAAAGCATGAAAAATACTGAAGAAGAGAATTATTCTGTATTAAAATTTTGTGGTGAAAATCTGAAATCTTCAATCATACTTTACTGTAGAGAGAGACACTACTTGCTATATTATACCAAAATCTACAGAATGCACTTTAAAGCATATGATAATCTAAACTAATCCTTCAAAAAAAAAAAAAACCTAAAATATGATCTAATGGAGGACAAGATGGTTTTATTAATGGATACTCACATAAATACACAACATGGTGTTATCAATGGCTTTGGTCACTTCAAAGCCATGCTTTATATAACATACTCTGCCCGACTTCTCTCACTTAAAATGACGATTCTAAAAACCACCACCATTGAAAAATAATTTCAAGAATAATCCACAGAATAAGGATGACATATCCAGCAAAAAAATGTTCCTTATCCAGTCCAAATGTGAAAAATAAATCCCCCAACAGTATCTGTATTTTTCTTGTTTACTCCATGGTCAGAAATAAGATAGCATATCAAGCCATTAATCAGTGTGTGAGTAAAATGTCATACATAGCCAGAATTCCATCCACACAGCGCACCGCAAAATGTCTGCCGTTAGTCTCCAAGAACCCTTCCGTGACGTAGCTGCATTATTGGGGAAGGAGCACACATAATTAGATCTGCTTGCAATGCCGTAAGTCTGCGCATGATCAGGAAACGGGATCTCATCAAACTTCCTGAGATGCATGAGACAGAGATGCTAAGTGTGTGCAGCAGATGATACAGTAGCACAGTATAGTAAAGCTCTCAAGGTGTAGTACAAAGAAGATATACTGGCAGACTGAAGGTGGGCTAAAATGCACATAAATAAGTTACATTACAGATACTGTACTGCATAATATGTAGGCCAATCGAACAGAACTTGCACTGTACAATTTTAGTTTTGATATGGGGAAATTAAGGTCTATAGTCTGTCTCTGATAGTTACTGTACTGTACAGTACATGTGCATCCAGATAAAATGGAATAAACTGATGTCAAGATAGGGGTAAAATGAAAAATTTTAAGAAATCTGTGACTACAGATTACTGAAACAGAACACACTGTTGGATATCAATAGCTCCCAAGTTTTACCATTGAAAAGGAAATTTATTACCCAATCTGTTGAATTGTAGATACTGAGTGTGGCCTAGGGAGGTATGGACAGTACCTGACTGTCCTGACATGGGCATTCAGCAACTCTGCCATTGAAATTCTTTAGTGAGCTGCAGGCTTGTATTTGACAGTCTTTGTATAGCAATACTCTATATGTGACTGAGATTGTTACAGGTATGATGTCATCGTACTGTAAGAGAAGTGATTCCATTGCAGTTGTGAATTAAAGGCCAGGGTTACTCAATTCCAAAAAGACTGACCGTGTCACCCAAGTGCTGGAGGGGATTGTTGACTAACACAGTACACACACACAGTACATTGCAGAATATGCAACTGAATGTTATGAATAAGAGGATTTTGAAGCAAATCACAACCTGTATTACCACATGGACCTGAAATTGAAGCAAGTGAGAAACACTGTACAGTACTATGACGATCCCAAGTTCAGAGTTACTGTAGCCACCCTATGTAGATGGATATTTTTGTGCTCCCTTTTTTTCTTGTAATTAACGTAAGGAAAGGAAAATTGACATACTCGTTTTTATACCCTTTTGATGGTTGGAGAGCCTGACTGCTAGGCATGACTGCCTTTAAAAGTGACTAAAACCAGCAAAATGATAACAATTAGTGGAATAATTGCAGAAAGAATGTCAAACACAATAATATTCATAGCATGTGAAAAAAAAACTTTCAGAAAAAGGGCTAGGGATCATATCCCAAAAATACTGTATGTTACAATCTGATGAGGAGCACTTTAGAGCTTACTGTACCCATGTTTTTTTTATCACTTTCACAAGCATATATGAGGGGGCAGCCAGGGAGTGGGAAGGGGAGGGGGAGGGGAAAGGGGGAGGGAGGAGGCAATACAGAACAGTTATGTACACTTTCTCAAAAGGAACAGGCAATTGCATGATGATGATATTTGCTAAAACATTATTTTTTAGCCTTTTGTTACAGTACACCCTGAGCTAGGGGGAATTCGGAATCCAAAAAGTTTGTTTTATAAATATTCTTGTGAAAATTATGAAAAAATGGATGATCCATAACAGTAAAGGAAATAGAACCAAGAAGGGAAACATGAATGTGTATCAATGAACTAGTTTACTTCATATTGTACTTTACTGGAATATTTACTTTGCACACTGTAACAGCTCTATATAGGTACAATGTACAATTTGATTCAACTATGGTACAGCATCTATACAGCATACAGTATGATAATGTTGTTAAACTGCACAGGTCACAAGCTTATCAGCTCTCCAAAGCAGAAAATACAATACGGTACTTCTGAATAAAGCCAATTGTCGTATACTGTCACTCAGTATTGAAGTTAAACACTGCTATGGTAAAAAAATTCAAGATAAATTGTACCACTTGTATAGTAAACCTGCTGCTGAGAATGATGTCAACAGGAAGCATTACCACAAGCAAAAGGCACATCTTAGCAATTCTGAGTCATGACTATCAAGTACAAGTCATGCATGGCTGCAAGTATATACTGTATTCCACTGCCCAGAATTGCACATTAGTATACAGTACTGTAATGACTAATAAGCTATGAACTTGATTTAAATTGTGACCATGAGGATAGCTTTTAAAATTAACACAATACTTTACATGTACTCTTCAAACATGCCCTGTACAAATTTTCACAGACATGGCAGGAAATTACAGAAATGATCATATGTTCAAACACATGCCCTGAACTGTGCAATGTGAGGATGCTGCAGTCTGATACCAACAAATAGCAAAACGAATACACACACTGAGCAGTGTCAGGTATAGCATTTATAACCATACAGTGCATACTGTACATGTCTGAAAATGCCAGGCAGTTGTTACGATTTTTTGGCACCAAACACCAACAATGTGCTCTGCATGCACTTCAGATGAAATTACATTCTTTCAATTTGGCCATGTTCTGATATGGGTAATTCTCTATAAAATTAGGGTACCAGTGGTGATTTCATTACCATTACTAGTATACAGGGCTGTATAGAAAATTTCAAAGGCATGGAAAACAACAAACCAGCATAACTGGTATTTTATTACATCTTACCAACAGGGCTATCATATGATACAGTATATAAACTGAATTTTCAGCATTAAGTATTTTTTACAAAACAGCCTTCTTTGGTTTCGTGTCCCCCCATGATTTTGGGGTAACAGGTGGGACATACACGCATACAAATTGAATTTATCTGAAAAACATACTTCTGATGGATTGAATTGAAATGCTCATTTACCATGGTAAGGATATGACCAAGCGTCCACACTTTCAAAATATCAGTATTATTGCTTCACCCAATTTTCCAAACAGAACCATAGAACATCGCCTGACCAACATAACTCTTTGGTGTCCTCCTAGTTATGTTGGTTTTCTAATGTATTTTTTACCATTTTTATAAATACATGTATGGTCATTCTCAGGTAGCAGAAGTTCATTTGATGTAAGAATTAGGTCAAACTCTTTTGGAAAGAAGCACATTTGTAAAGAACTAATAAAAAAACTCATTGTTCAAAGCATCATTCATAATCAACATAATTTTGGTGTCCTCCTTGGTGAGTTATGTTGGTAAACTTCAAGGCTTCACTATTTGCACAAACCACTACATTTTTGGGTGAGTTACAGTAAGTCACATGAAAAGTAGATTGTCAGAATGTTACCAGAAAACATGGTCTCCAGTCTTTTGAACCATGTATTTCATACTGATGGACATCTGATTTTTTTTTTTTGGTGTCACCCATGATGCCACAGTTATGTCCGCCATTCTCGATGAATGACAAAACTTTAATGAAACTTAGGGGCTTTTGATAGTATCTTATTACTGCAAACAGTGGTTAATATTGCATTTGAAAATTTCCAGGGCAATTCAACATTTAAAAACTAAACTGTTATCATTTGAAAATTTACATGTTAGGTGTAATGGGGACACCAATTCTTGGTGTCCCTGTTACATGCGACAGTCTAAATAATAAATTAGGCTTATATAGCACCAATCAGTTCCAAGCTGTTACTGCTCAAGGCGCTTTACAAGAAAACAGAGAAGTTCATTAAGTATAAGCAGTATTGAACAAATGAGTCTAAATGGAGTAAAAGATCTTGCAAATACCATACATGTCCATAAAGTGATAGAAAATAAGATACCAAATTGTTAAGTCTAACAATCTATGGGTGTCAACAGGAAAATTTAAATAGTTAAATACTATTTACTAGCTAAAAACAGTCAATATTGTATACAATGTAAAAGTGTAGACTTTTTGCGAGTGGAAATGTTGAAAAAAATGAAACTGGCTTTTTTCAAGTTTTGGAGAATTCTTTCAAACTTTTTCCATGTTGTTGTTATAAAGGGTCCTAAATCACACTCAACTATGAATTTTCAACCATTAAGGATTTTTCTTTTATATTCTTCTAAAAGGAACTTAACCCCTGCTTTGGTGTCCCTGTTATGTTGGTCAATTTAATGGCATACATATGTCTGAATGAGTGTCCCCATGTGTACACAAAGCTGCATGCAAAAATATTTTTAATTTTAGTAAATGTTGATAATTCTCTATCATGAATGTAAATTTCAATCAATAAAGATGATTTTTAAATTTTGACCTTATGTCCCACCACTGGTACCCTAATTTAGAGAAAGACCCATACACACAATTCCTCTCCTCTCCTCTCTCTAGTTTATCCACACTGAGATGTGGGTCTGTTTGTCCTGTAAATGCATTCACCCATGAGAGCAAACTGTGTGGTCAACTTCTTATCTGGTATTTGTTGATGTTGTTCATCCAAGCAAAGAGAGAAGAGGGCACATCATCAATAGGGGAAAAAATTCATCATGCCCCCAACACTTTGAAGACATGTTCCCACAGAATGGTGAAGAAATGCCCAAACGAATTGAGAAGATGCCCAAGCCTGGGAACTTCAGACCAGCTGTACAGCTAGTAGCATGCACCATGACCACACTAGCAGCTCCCCCGGAAGATCCAACTGGGATGAATTTCCCCATAACAATAAGCCCATGGACCATTCCTACTCCACTTTCTGTATATAATATTTCCCAGATAATTCCCACCCATCACAATAATCCCTCAGACAACCTCCCCACGAGAAAATTTGGAATCACCCTGGCTGGGAATTGTCTGGGGCAAAACTGTCCAGGGAGGATGGGAAGGAATTGTCCAGGTGGAAAGTGCTCTCAGCTGCAGGATGAATCATCCCCTGGAGCTGTCATGGGACACTCACTGTCCATGCTGTGAATCGCCAATTATGCTGGAACCTGCATGCACAGACTATGCTCACTACATTGCTGGTGTGTGATATGCTAGTTAATAGCAACTGTGTATATTCTTCAAAAGTATTAGTTTTCATTACCAGTGCTTGTAAGTATTGACATGGAATGCATATGTGTGCAACTAATACTTCATATCACATACTGTAATGGCAAAGCAACAGATTGCAATGGATATAAGTATGTACTGCAGTACGGTATGTTCACCCTACTGTATGTAGTTTAGCCTGGACTCTGCAGGCAGGCTGGGACAAATCGCCTGTCCAATTGCCCTGGGCAACCAGATTTTTATTCCAGCTAGCAGAATCACAGGGCATGGTGTCCGATCAGGCAATTGCTTTGAGGAAAAGGAAAACTGCAAATTCTTTGCTATTGTGTGGCACACATGTATCGCAAAACTTGCAACCCACTTTAACAAACCAATTTAAGCCATAAAATGTGTGTAACGTAAAAATTTTCCGGAAGACGGGTGTTCAGTAAATAAACCAGGTAATAGGCCTGCTGTAGGTTTGGTCATATAATTGACTGTTCCAACATTACATTTTGTAGACATATTGTTTCATTGTCGCTACAAATTGATCAACTGTATTTTTTCAAGCAGATTCAGGCAAGCAGAAATGGTACTTACAGTACTGTGCCCAATTGCAAGTGCAAAAAATTAAATTTATCCCTAGCCTGTCTGCAGGAATATCTAAAGAGAATATGTTCATTTCATTGATTTTATTATTGATTCATCACAACACAAATTTACAAACAAATGATAGAAGCATATAAGTAACAAACTGCATAGAAGTAAGTGCACTTAGAAACCCTGTAGGGCTTATTGAGAAGTGACACTCCCTCAGAAAAACGCAAAATAGAAAAAGAAAAGCAAAACAACCTTCCATTTAATACATGTCCCGCCACCTACCCTTACCCACCCCAAATACCAACCTCCACCCACCCCTAGACCCTGAGAGGAGTGCTAATAGACAGGAACAATAGACATTTAATGGGATTAATACAAGCTTATATTTGAAGATTTTTTCTAAAAGAAAAATGCTCTTTGTAACAAGAACTCTTGTTGAAACTTTTCCATGAAATTGTTCAAGTCTCCACTCATTACTTTTTGGCTGATGTCAACATCAGGATGAATACAGATTTGAGGTTTATTACAAATTCTGATACTTAAAAAGTACAACTTCAGCAAAACTGAAAAGCCTTGACTAATATGCTGAGAAAGAATTTGCAGTCCAGGGTAAGCCTGGGTAGTACTGTACAGTAGATCAGCGGACATATAACACTACTGTAGTCTTCTCAGTTGTAAGTCTTGTAGTACAGTAGCTCCATACACAATACTGTAACTCTTCACACAGCTGTAATAACTGTTGCACTGATCACAGAGTGCTGTACCAGTATACTATAAAACAACATAATGCATACCAGGGCAGGAAAAAATGTTTATTTCCTGGGAAGGGAGTCAAAATTTCCACAATTCCTCCCATGTTTTCATATACATAAAAGGTGTAAACTTCCTTCCAATGACCAAAATTTCCCTCCAAATACCCAAATTTTCTGGGAAGGAGCCTCCCAGTTTCCCAACTTTGTCCACCCAGGATGCATACAGACTATACTGTATCTATGTACTACACCTGCACTGCATCTAGAAAATAATACAGTATTCCCTCCATTGTTGCCCTTCTCTTCCAAACAGAATGATTCACAAATTCATATTACAATATAGAAGTTCAAATAATGAAGCTAAAAATAATTACGCCTAACATTCGTCAGTTGAACATTATATGAATGAAGCATTCTGCTCAAACCTCCAATAGCATGCATGAGCCAGTCGAGTGTAATACAGTACTTGTTATACTGTACTTCTTCTGGCTATTCAAAATTCTCTTTAAACATCTATATACTTCCCCTGTGTTTGCCTCCTAGTATATAAACAGTTACACCTCTAGGTTTTGACATCTGGTATGTTCCAATACACTTAACCCTACTGCTCTCACCCAAACCTATCACTAACCTAATCCTATCCTAACACTGGCCATCACATGAAGTTGCCAAAACATAGTTAACATTCAAACAAAGACATGTCTGAACATAGAGCAGTCACAAATAACACAGTATTTGAGTAATTACCATTAATGACTCATCAAATTTGGATTCACTATTGTGATGCAAACCATTTTATGTCACTCAACTCCTTTGTAGAATAAGATACATGTACAACACATCCATTTTTAGATTGCTATCCACCGGTTCCGAATTTTTGGATGTGGTCAGAACTGAATTTTACCACATACAGTAAAATCCACAAGATGAATTCTAGCCAGAACCAGCTTTTTTCACTTTTAAAGAGAAACATTAAAAATTAGCACTGTCACAGGTAAGGGGGCGGGAGGGGTCGAGGTAGGGAAGCAAGTGGTTCACGGTGATAGCACTACAGCAGGTCACTATGCTGACCGTGTGATTTTGCAGGGTATAGACACTAGAATGATGCAGACAGGAAAATTAATTGAACAGTAAAATTATTTAATTAACACACTGCAAAGGTCTGTAAAATTTTGATTGTCAGAGTGACAATACATATAAATGAAAGCATGGTCTCATCATCTGATGAACGTGACTCAGATTGTGCATACTGTCCAAGAACAGTATATAGACAAAGATTTTAAATATAGAAGTATCAAATTATTAAATATTCATGCACTTGGTCTATGACATCTGCAAAAATTGTCAGTCCTGTGAGTTAACTGGACATAGCTAGGCTAACTTTGAATTTCTTCATTGTTAGCTCCACTAAGTCTGGACACATATGCACGTAAAGGCCGACTCTAAGACTACAAAATCCATGTTGTGCCACTGTCAGTGCCACAATTGAACTACGGTAGGCCCACCCAAAGTACACGATTCACCTTAATTAAGCAACTTACTAAGTACTGTACTGAACACGGAAAGAAAAAAATACTTTTGCAAGATGTAAATCTGAAAAAAATCTAGCCGAACTTTTTCAAAGATCTAGCCGGAATGAAAACTGGATAATTTTTCACTATCAGATAAAGTGAAAAATTATCCAGTTCCAGCTCAGGCTCTGGATGGATCTTTGACCAAGATGTACTGTAAGGCTTTTGAAAATATTGCAGATGATATCTTGTTCAAAGACTTTCCCACATGCAGACTGGGTATTTTCATGACTGTATGCAAACTTGATAATTTGGAGAGAGTATACTGTACTCAAACTTACTGTGCTGCCATACACTGGTTTTTCTGGTAAGCCTCTCATGGTCATAAATTGAGTTCAAAATTTGTTTGTTGTGTTTGCTAATGTACAGTACTGGTCTACATTAAGTATGTAAGTGCCTATTGAGCTACTGAGAATTGAGAATGGCCTTGATGCCCTGACAAATGGCCTTCATGTCCTCAAAAATACATACTGAACCAAGGCCAAATGGCTTCCTCCCTGAAAGCTGAAGTGTGAAGGGTTCCTGCTATCCAGCCAGATACTAAGTCTGGCCGGACCAGATATCCCGTGCATCCCTACAGGGGTTTAACCATGGGTAAAACCCACAGGGGCAATGAAAAAGTGAACCCTCCCTACCAGGGATGTGGCTACGGTGGGCGGCACTGGGCGGCCACACCCAGCATTCGATATTCCTGCCTGGCATTCTAGGCAAACACATGTCTCCCCGCCCACCACAAATCTGCCTACCAAGACCTTAAACTAGCCCCAAATTTACTCCCTAAAGTAAAATCAGGGAAAAATGAAAAATTAATGGCTGAAAAATGGGGTGGATGCCATGAGGTGGGATGATGTGCTTTTCCCAGATCGGACAATTACACGGCATTCAAATTTGGGTAGCTACATCCCTGCTCCCTACATCGCGATCATAAGGAGACGTACGTGGGTGTGACACTGGCGAGGTTATATTTTGTAGGGGTGAGATTAATAATGCAAACAGTATCAAAGTTAATTCAACAATTGTAACACATATTCTATCATTTCATTTAAAGAGTACCTTTAATCTAGAATTTTAAGAATATTTGTTTTAAAGGATGGAAAATGAATCTTATTCATTCAACTCCCATTTTCAAAGCTTATTCCATTGCTGAGATACAAAATGTTGAAATTTATGCACTTCATTTCAAACTGTCCATTACACAATACAATTTGTGATGTCCTTCTTGTACAACTCACATTAATTGCTTTTGCTTCCTTTGATATTAAAATGTTTGTATGACCTTGGAAAACACCCTGCTTTCTTACATACTGTATCATGTCTTACTGAGAGGGCTTACTGACATAGCCATCACCCTATAACAGTAAGACAGTAACAACACATTTTGGCACTTAGGTGCAGTGGCTTTTAAAAATGCAAAGAAAAACAAAGACAGTAATTTTAGTAGTACAAGAATGACATCACAACTGAGTGGGCAATCTACCATTTTAAATTTAGTGAACTGACTTCAACATTTACTACCCTGTATCTCAGCTCAGAAATATCCTGTGAAGATGGGAGTTAGACCATTTGGATTCATTTTTCAAGCTTTGTAACATAAAACTTTTGAAATTCCAATCTTTAGGTAAACTTGTATGCAGAGTGAGCAACAAGGTGGCGTAAGGCATTTGAGATGGTGACAAGTATGTCTTCCTGTCCCCTTTCTGGGTAGCCTGTCCTCTCTGTGGGTATGCCTTGCCCTCTCTTTCAAAAGTGAAATAGGATTCTGAAAGCTAATGTGTTTGACCACTTGTAATATTACAGCAGACATTTCACTTTTGGTACTAACTGATGGCGCTCTTTCAGAAATGAAGCAAAGCTATCAGCAGTGCACAGATTATGTTCTGTACAATACTGTATGTATAAACATTGCATCCATGGGACACAATAAATTTGTTATTTAACACACTTTTCTGTTATTAGGTAACCTGTTATGCAAAGAGGGAAAATACATCTAATAACCCTTCTAAGTATCATACTACCTAACAAGATTAGTATATGATATGAGCTACATCATCAGTTGTTATTACAAGTTGAGTGTCACAGGACCTGTTTCCTGAAACCATGTTGGCAATATGATAGGATGTGGTGACTATGCATAATTTGGCTATGGATAATATGCTCCAGTATATGCTGGTTAGCGACACGGGCCCATAGTTCTTAGAATCAGCTTTAACCCCTTTCTTATGAATTGCCATAATATTTGCTGCTTTCCAATCCTGTGGGAGCACTCCCTTTTGGATTGAAGAGGTGTACATAACTGTTTATGTTTTGTGCTACCAGTGTAGTTGGTATGTTTTTGTTGCTGCTGCTACCAATGATGTAGAGTTAAGGAGTTCTGCGATGGAGTTGTAACAAGTAACATGAACCACAAGAAGTCTCAAATAAAGAGTTGTTTTAAGCATACCACAGACACTCCTTTACTTTCTCTCTGAGGTTACTGTAATACAAGAGGTATAAATTTCAGTGAGGACTGGGGCTACAGTATGTGGTGATCATGCAAGTTAAGCAACACTGTAACATGACAGGGGAGACCATGAGGCCCAGCTGCCATTGCTGAGTTGAGATCATTTAGCAGTTTAAGCACCCCTTCATTGGGGACACTAAATTGACTCCGTCACTGATGTAATTACTGGAACTGGGGACAGTCCTTTGTGTGGCATATTCCTTGTACACTCAGTCGTGAACACAGATCTAAAATAAGTATAGTTCAGCCTTACTGTACCTAAAACTGTCTGAGATTACAATTATTGCCCTCAATCTCTGACAGCTTAGAATAGCCCCCCCCCCCCCCGGGCCCCCGCCCCCCCCCCCCCCCCCCCGGGTTGAAATTTCTGCTGTTCCGCTGTTCTGAGAACAGTGCTTTTCTGCCGGAACAATAACTTTTCAAAAGCTACTGTTCCGTGGAACAGTGTTTTCCACAAGAAGCACATTGCATAGTAGGCCTTTATGCATATTTCCTAATCTTGATAAAGTAATCAATTCGTGAATATAAAAAATCCCTGTATAAATTTCAGCTTTAGTATGACATGCAATCTCACTCCAACCGTTATCAATTGAAGTTGGTTAGACTTGCACGTGTTATTTCCATATGCTGCATGGTAAACCTCTACTGTGTAAACGTACATACAGTACTGTCAGTCACTTCCAAACGCGGAAAAAGTTCTTAGTATGTCTTATTGCTCTGCAAGCGAAAGTCATCTTCCATCACCCCTGTTTGCGTGGTGCATTCCAAATGACCGATGACTGTTCTCTGATATTCCCTCCTCATGGAAGACTCATACTTGTGTTTAGGGGGTTTTGTATTAATATTCCCTCCAAGCTAGCAACTAAACGCTACCGCACACTGCATAGACCAGACTACAATGCAACAAAATTCCTTGCGACGTCGCAAGTGGGTCTTAACGATTTTGAGACTGATTGAGTTTCAGTCGGGTCATATGCTAGCCGCACATTGAACCAACCAGACTCACATAAAACTGATGGCAGACAAATCTCGGAGTGAAAGGGGGATAGGCGAAATTCTTTATCAAGTCGATGAACTGTTATATTTTTTAGGGAAAAATACCCGATCCACTCTGTTGGAGGAGTGTGAGTCATTCTCAAATTGACATTTGGGTGGTTTTGTGAGAACCAACTAGACAGGTTTCTGTTCTCCTGCTCTCTACAGCAGAAACTCACCACTTAGCCTTTAAAACATTGGCTAGGTTCATCATAAGATTTATAATGCAGCTATAAGCACATTCAGTAAAGTATCGTTGTACCCTCCTGTTTCGTTCAACTCTGCAATAAAACTTGATTACACATGTAAATCTTTTAGATTTGGTGTCCTCTCATAGGCAAAAAGTTGTCGAGAAAAAAATGTGACTGATGTGAATGTACGCAAACAGAAACCCGTCTACAGTAGTTGGTTTCTATAAAACCTCTTAACTGTCAATTTGAAAACGATTCACATTCCTCCAAAAGAGTGGAATTCTTAAAACTTGTGCTGGTATCATTACTATGTATAACATGATCTGGTATTTTTGGCACTTCACCAACCTGGTAATGTCAGATACTAGTGACAGTGCAGTTGCTATTTCAAGATATGCGCGGCATTTTACTGTCTGCTGGTATAATGTCTGTGGCTGGCGTCATATAAACAGGGCACCTTTTGCCACAACTCAATAAGTTGGACCTCTTGGTCCTCAGTCCACATGGGGACCACCATTTGGCATCCTGTACGGTCACCTGATTTCCAAAATGAGTCCTCATTAGCTATGGAATGCCAGTCTTGTCACCGTCTGGTCAGCAACAGCCACACACTGGCCTGATGCTACTCAACTCAAACAAAATGGCTTAAAACTTTTGCAATGAATATCAAACATGTTTGACACGCCTGATTTGCTAAAAAACTGTTGTGAGTCGGCTCGCAAGCAAATTTTGCCACACACTGCACTAATGCGATTCAAACCCGATGGCCAGTCTTAAGGAGTTTTGTTGCATTGCAGTCGGGTCGGGGCAGTGTGCGATAGTCTTAAGCACCAAAACTTGAAAACACCCAAAAGCATGTCCTGGCTGCTGACATCTCACGACCAAGGTCAATGGGCCTTAAGTGTGTGTTTTTTCTTGCTTACAATGCGAGATCTTCCCATTGACCTACTGTGTGAAATGATCACTAAAGCAATGTTGCGGTGAAAGAAAAGGCTAGAATGATTTCACATAAATTTGGCTAATTTGCTGCAAGAAAATAAGCATAAGTATTTGTGCTCATACGTTGGAGAACCGACTCATTGCTTTAGCTCTTTATAAGGAAACATAGCTCTATATCAATAGACCGCAATGTAAAGGATGAATCAAGCAATCAAAAAATGTTCCCTTACAGTGTATTAAACTTTTTTGCGGTCACTCGAATCCCAGTTTGCTTGCTGTACTATACAGTCTGCATCAAGTCTGAGCGTATTTCATCCTAGGTCTTGGGACACCGAGTGCAAGATTATATACTGACATTACACTGTAAACACGTGCTAACAAAAAGAACAAAAAGAAAGCCAGGATACCCCATGCACTAATCCCCCTGCAGGTGAAAATCCCCTTTAGTGTTGGACCAAATTGATTTTTTTACCATACAGTAGAGATAACAGAACAAACTTTATCGCGATAAATCGATATCCATGATAATTTTCATAAAGACAATTTCCTTGAAGTTTGCTTCCGTGCTCATACATGTTAGAATATTCAATGATGAACTATCATCCACTTTTCATCAGTTCAATATAAAAAAGAATGTCTTCAATAATAAAAAAAAACGTTTTGGAGACAGCAGTGGGAAGAAATAAAGCATTACAAGGCAAAATTTTTCACAAATTATTTCATTTTTTTCAACAATTTATCATAATTTTTTGAATTCTTGTTATTGTATCGCAATAAAAAGAAATTATCGCGATGATGATAATTTTCGATATATCGCTGGACACTACCCCCAAGGCTTAAGCCAGAGAGCAGTCCAGGAGTCATTTGGACTCCCAAAATTTTGGATTGCCCCATATGTATAATACATTTTAATACTGTACACAAACTTCACTAGAATTTACTGTTTGGACTCCCTAATCTCAACATGCTGGCTAAAGCCCTGACTACCCCCCTTATTGTATGTTATGGTCCGTCATAATGATTCGAATGCAGTAGACAGCAATTTGTAGCTTTGCACGTACGTGCACAAACCATATTCACACCTAGGTAACTTCGAATTTGGAGCAGTAAAATCTGATCCAGAACAGTAGTTTTGGCACAGTAAGGGCTCTGTTCTGTGGAACAGCAGCAAAAAAAAAAAATTAAATTTCAACCACTGCCCGCCCCCCTCCCCACACACAGTCCTATTTGAACAATTTAACAAATTTCCAAAAGATTTTAGGGTTTTTTTTTTATATGTGGTGTTCGAATTTAAATCCTAATAGGTTTTTCTCAATCTTTTGAGTTTGTTTTGATTTGTTTATAGCTCAACCATGCAGACCCTAGTGCTTTTTGATTGTTTGGCATTCTTATACCATCTCCCTTTTCTTCTAATTTGGCACTTCAATGCCCTTGCTCATCATACAGTACATGGTAAGTCTCTATTGGATTTCACCAGTTTAGTCTGGTATGTTGGAGCCTATGAGCTTCTTCATTTCTCACAAAAAAAGACCCACCTATCTTCAACCCCTTCAGCAATGACATTAAAAGCAAAAAACTTATTTTTAAGGAACTCAGCATCAGCCATAAAAGCTTCCATGTTAAGCTGTTTTTACAAGTACGTTTTACAAGATAGTGCGTTGGATTTCTGTGGGTGGATATTCCAAAGTGGAAACCTGGTAACAGTGCATCATGTTTACAAACTCCAAGCCCAGGCATATGGATCAAATCCTCTGTAGAAGTTGGGTTTGTGGTGCAAACAAGATCTGATATTTTTCCACTGTCTTCAGACCCATCATAACCTCACATTAATGAGCTCTGTTTTTCTTTAACTTTATAACAAATTTTGTCTCCTTCCAAACAGTATTTTCGTGTTACCAGAATGTAAATGCATAAGGGGCATGAGAACTTTACCATACATCAAATTCTCCATAAGAAACTCATACCATAGGCCTAGGCCTATTCCTGTTGCAACAAGTTCAAAGTCAAAATAACAGATTGAAAGCAAAGAAAACAATGCATTCATCAATAAGAGGAGATCATAACTTGTACTGTATAACCCCTACTTGCTACAACTTACAAGTACAAAATCACTTATGGTCATAAAAGTTGTTAACTTCATACGCTGACATCTGGAGCACTACAGTAGTACTAGTCTGTAGCGGATGTACTAATTTGCAGACTGCAGACTGCAGACTGCAGACTGCAGACTCGGATTTTGCAGAATGGATGTTACAAGATGCAGAATGTTGTACTAGATAAAATAATGAAAATTCCATCAAGTTATTCTTCTGAGTAAAATACCTAAATAAAAATTGATCAGAAGAATCTTAAAATAAACACAAAGTTAATCGGCGAGTGTCTTTTCTTGTCCAGACTTAAGCTATTTTCGAATTAAACCGGATTTTTCTCTAAGGTGCCTTCCTCATAAAATGCATTTTGCATTTATGAACGAGCAAAGCCTTCGATCAGTTTGCGTAAAACCCTCACTAATTAACCATATACAGTAAGCCTGAGCCTGTCTTGGCCGCCACATGCACTTCGAACGAGGTGTTTAAATCAAGGGCGGATCCAGGGGGGGGCAACTAGGGACAACTGCCCCCCCTATGACCAGTCTAGCGCCCCTCAATACAAGAAAAATGCGCCCCCTGCGTCCTAAAAGTTAAGTAAAAACTGTCCGAAAAGTAAAAAAAAAAAAAAGGTCCTCAGAATTTCGAACCGTATAGCTATATAACTATGGCAATGGGAGTTGGTCTCCGAAATGCAGTCGGTCAAATTCAAGAGTATGCGGCCCCTGCATGATGTTGGCGCCCCCCTTTTCAAACTGCCCCCCCTTCAGCTAAGGGCTGGATCCGCCCTTGGTTTAAATCCAAATTCAGCGACTTGCGCCACGTTGTGCACGTTACTCTTGTATTTAGCCCCTATTTATCACTGCTCGACATACTCGACCCCATTGCACTTCATCATTGATATGCCCTGGTTAGCTGAACATGTTTCGCACAATGAAGCATAAAGTTAACCAGATGCAATACACCGGGTACTATCTCGGAAAATTCGACTTAATAAATTTACAAATATTAAAATATCGGAAACATGTACTTGTGTTGGAATGTTTAAGCAAGGGACTTCTGTGATTGATAATTAAAATCAAAACCAGATTGTACTGGACAAAACATTGCAATCGAATTCTCGAAGCTTCGATGAGTCAAATTTTGAGACTAGAAAGTCTGGGTTGTCGAAAGTCTTGCACTTCAGGTATGTGTGCCCAACGTAGACGACGCATGCATCGCTAAGTCAAATCGAGACAAATTGTTCCTTCTTAGTTGAATTTTGGTTGGTCATAATCCTTGATTTTCGAATCTCAAGGTTTTTCGTATTCTCATTGTCACCCCTCAACATAAATTGAAGGATTTTGATGCTCAAAATCACTTCTTGAAAAGTACGTGTGGGAATCTATAAGAATAAATTACGATATCAAAACAATGCATAGAGACTGTCTAAAATATGAAAAAAAATATTCGATTTGCAGCTCAGTGCATGCGGGGCATTTTCAAATTGACCCAATCAAATGTGGGAATTTCAAATTATGACCAATCATGAAGAAGCGATTCTCTTTCACGTCCGAATGTGTGCGAAATTTTTTTTTTTTCTGCACTTTAAAAAAGGTATGACTAGCAATCAGTAGCACTGAGTTGCGAAGGCGTGTCGTAGTAGCGCCAATTCCTGCAGGCCGCAGGCGGGAGGAGCCGGCCGGGGAGGTGGCAGAAAGCTTGGTTGATTTAGCTCCGAGGTATTTTACGCGGGTGATTTTCGTCTGGAAATTCGAAGCGCACTAGGCTATAGCACTTCATTTTGAGAGAATAAATCGGCATGCTGAGTGTATAAAATAGCCAAAAAATACGACTTTGAGTTTTGGACGGAAAATTGGGGACCTTATTCCCACTCAATGTAAAATGAATGAATTCACGGCAGTATGTATAATAGTAGGCCAGGATACTATGCAGTTGCGCCCGGTCAGATTAGGGTATTTACGGTGGCTCTACAGGCAGAAATGAAGGATCAGCGTACGTGCATCTTCGTTGCTAAAATGTTGTTCATATCGTGGCCGAGACTTTGTACTAGCTACTGTATTTGACTCTAATGGGCAGAGAGTTACCACGGGACTCTTGGGAGTACATAACCCGTCGCGATTTACGTATACTAATCGAATGTTTTTGCTTATTCAAAAGTGCGAAATGCATTTCACTGTGAACCCACCATAGAGAAAAATCAGGTTCAACTCGAAAATTGCTAAAGTCTGGACAATAAAAGACACTCGCCGATAAAGTTTAAGTTTCTTTTTAAGATTCTGATCACTTTTATTTCTGTATCTAATTCAGAAGGGTTCCTCGACGGAATTTTAGTAATTTTTATCTATTACTACGTTCTGCATTTTGTAACATCTATTCTGCAAAATCCGAGTCTGCAGTCTGCAGTCTGCAAATTAGTACATCCGGTACAGTAGTATGGTGGTATTTCTACCAGGTGGGTCTGTCACTTAGGAGTGTTCAAGTTTCACAGTTTAAGCGGTATACATATACTTCATGTAAGCCATCCTCAAACTGAAGTGAATAGAAACCTACTAATCCTATTCACTTCAGGCTATTCAGCCTATTCATCTCCCTTTAGTTGTCTATTCACCTCAGTTTGAGGTAGTCTTACATGAAGTACTGTATCTCCCATGTAAGCTATGTCCATGACATTTTGTAAGAAGTGACCTGCAGCTTGATATTAAAGTGTACCTAAAGTCTGAAAATTCAGAAATATATATTACAGAGCATGAAAACTGAATTCCAATGGTCCAATTCCCATCTTCACAAGACTTTGTTGAGCTGAGATATAAAATGTTGAAGTTTATTCACTCGATTTAAAAAAGTAGATTGCGCAATAATTTGTGATGTCATTGTTGTACTACTCAAATTACAATCTTTGTATTTCTTTGTTTTTCTGAAAGCCACCGCACCTTGTGCCAAAATGTGATCGCGTTCTTACTGCTTTGGGGTGACTTGACTATATAAGCCCTCTCTGTACAGCATGTCATGCAAGAAAACAGGAAGCGGTCAAGGTCATATAAACATTTTTAATTTTAAAAGAAAACAAAGCATTTAATGTGAGTTGTACAACAAGAATGTCAAAAATTATTGCGCAATGAACTGTTTGGATTTAAGTGAATAAATTTTAACATTTAATATCTCAGCAATGGAATAAGCTATAACAATGGGAGCTGGACCAATAAGATTAATTTTGTAACCTCTAAAATATATTTTTTTGAATTTTTAGACTTTAGGTCCACTTTAACTACGCCTATAGGCAGTGTTCTCCACTAGCTGTTTTGTCCGGGGGCTCTACCCGTACAGAAAATTGACCCGCCCGGTCAAGACGTTGTCTGTACACTCAATCACAAACACCACAACTTAGTCATTTGACTGCCTCTTATATTTGATTTTAAATACTCATGACAAGCAATGTATAATAAAACATCGGAGATGCAACCCAGCTCACTTGCACCTGAGCTCTTATATCATTCAATATGCACTTAGGCTACTACTGCATTTCTTTCATATGTTTCCACAGTAGGAATCCGTTACCATCAAACTCATACACTAAACGAAACCATTCAATTGAACTGTCCCCTAGGTTTCCCAATTTTCCCCCTGAAATTTCCATTAACGTGAATTACTTCATTCTTGAATACGTCCAAGTGGAAACTGGAGCTTCAGATCTGCAAGTAAAGTCAAAGGTATTTAGAAAATGCAATTTGCAACAAAAAATGACCACAAAATGCCCAGATTTGAACACATAGAGAAGGTTAAGACCAGGGCCATAGATTGCACCATTTGCGATCTAAGCCCTCCTAAATTGTCAAAATTTTCCAAAGGGGAGGGGGAGATCCACGCCCGGCCTTAGACCCCTCCCCCAGGACGGCGATCACAAGAGCCCCCAGACAGAAAACAGAGCAGTGGAGAACCCTGTATAGGCTTAGGGCCTACTGTACGGTGTACCATCCACAGGCGTTCCGAGCATTATATACACATTAACAAGGTAAGACAGCTTCAATGGTTGCTTTGCGGCAGTTGCGATTACCTGCGTAGCTATCCACTCTGTCTCTCTCACAGAATGCATAGGCCCAATGCAAGGTAATGCAGAGCAGAAGGCAAACTTGTCTGCTTTGCTGATGTAGGCTTTGTCATTCGCCAATCACAATGCATGTCAGTGCCATGAATCGCAACTGCTGCGAAGTGACCGTTGAAGCCATCCTACCTTGTTAATATATCACTTTCGTGTATGCATATAACGCTCCGAATGCCTGTGCTACCTACTGACCGAAGTTAAGGTACACTCACCATTACTGTTAGGCTAGCCAATACGCTTCAGAACTGAATAGAAATTTCACCAGAATGCTAAGATACAGTTCCTTTTTCACACACCTAAGCTACAGTATTTTTGCTTACAGCCTACCAAATGTCCTGCTCAAGTGCTCAGTCCAAGGGCGTAGATTTCTTTTCAACTTTGGGGGAGATGGGATGAATCTATTGCAAATGTAGAAAATGTGCACATGAAGCGCAAAGCCCACTCCGCGTGGGGTCCAGGGCCCCACCTTAGGGCCCTTGGTGGGGTCCAGGGGCAAAGTCCCGGTGGGGATCAAGGGGGCTAAGCCCCTGGAAGCTCCTGGGTTGTAATATCTCAGAAGTGCCAGGAAGACTGTTTTGAGGGGTGAATTTCAGGGGTAATGTTCTTGGGTATTGGTACAGTATTTGTACCTTTAGGAAAGACTATTTTGAGCACAAAACTCATTGACAAGCTGCACTGGATTGAAATTGTACCTGTTAAGCTTAAAAAGGCAGGGATCAACTTATAGGTTCACCCCAGACAACTGGATTTTGAATTCGGAGATCATTACAAGACCTCCAAGTTGGCTAGCGATGAGTGGCACCGCCAGGTTTTTGGGACTAGGGGCACCATAGATGATGCCGTAATTATACCTCAGTTCCCCAAGCAGGTGCTGGTCCCCAAATCTGCATAAATTGCACCTTTATTTTTGATGCATCCCTGCATTTGCATACAGCAGTTTTGATCTTTTGTTTGGCACTACATAAAGGTGCCATCCTAGGGAAGGGGTCTCCCCTCCCATTTATGAAATTTTTGTTAATTTAAGGTCTTTTAGATGCAAAATGGTGCTGCAGTATCTTTGGGATGTTTTTGGAACTGATCATATATGGCTGGAAAATGTATATAATTTAGTGAATGCTGATATTCGATACGGTAAAAGAGGACAATATGTTGTCTATTAAGAGAAAGTTGTCAACAAACCTCCTGAACCTCCTCCCTTTTGTCTATTTTACTGCCTTCTATTTTGGGGAAGTTTTTACACAAAAATATGTACCATCTACAACCCATAATGGCTGCGCGCGAAGCGCTCGGTAAAAATTTTTGAAAAGTGTATAATGGCAGATACGTACTCTCAACCTTCCACATCATGCTACATGCTACAATTGGTCAAAAGTTTACAGTTAGATAACTTCGTTTTATATCATAATTGGGACAAAGATGGGCGTGGTGTAGCCTTGTATATACATGTGAGCCTTAAATCCTCAGTTATTCAGACTACCTCAAATTTTTCTGAAGCTATTTTGGTGAGGATTACTTTAGGGCAGAGGCAGTCAGTGTGTTTAGGTTGTATTTACAGAAGCCCCTCGAGTAATGTTGATAATGTTGGTCTTGCTAGTGTGTTGCGTGAAGCTTGTAACTCTAGATATGTGGATTGTTTATTGATCGGGGATTTCAATTTTAAAAGTATTAATTGGCATTCCCTCACTGCATCTCATCATGAGGCAGAGGTTTTCCTAAAGTCTGTTAAGGAAAATTTCTTGACTCAACACCAGTTGAGTCCTACACGTCATAGAATGGGTCAGGAGTCATCTCTGCTGGATTTAGTGCTACAGTAACTCAAGATCAGGAGGCCTTGACTGATATTAAACAGTTTCCTGGTTTAGGAAATAGTGACCATGACATTCTGATCTTTTGTACAAGGTATGCTGGTATTCCTGAGTTCTGTGAGGCAGTCAAGTATATTTATGATAGGGGTGACTATGTGGGCATGTCTAAATTTTTAGATTTAGATTGGGGTACTAGTTTACACAATATGGATGTTGAAGATGCTTGGAATTATTTTAAGTCAAAGGTCATCGAAGCTGTCGAGCTATTTGTCCCTAAAGCTTATTGTCGTGGTAATAGTACTATGCCGAAGCCAGCCTGGATGACAGGTGAAGCTCTTAGGAAGGTTAAGGAAAAGCAAAAGGCGTGGAGAAAATTTTTGAACTCCAAATCTCAGGATGATTACAATAGGTATGCTCATTTAACGAACCAAGCTAGATGGTATACCAGGAAGGCAGTTAGTAGTTTTGAGCATAATATTGCTCGGGAAGTCAGGACAAATCCAAAAGTATTTTGGCGTTATGTCAAGAATAAAACTTCAGTTAAGTATCCTGTCCATGCTCTTGAGTATGATGGTAAAGGGGAGCTTGTTGATGATGCTGTGGGTAAGGCTAACATCCTCAATCAGTTCTTCAGTAGTGTTTTTACTGACGAGGATTTGAGTTCTTTACCATTGATTGCAGCTAGGTTTAATGGTGCTCTGCCATCTGATATTGAGATTGATAGAGATGATGTCTTGCTGTGCTTCTCCAAAAGTTGCTCTGGGAAGATATTGATACTACGAATAACACTTACAGTACGTAAGGTTTAAAGTGCGCGGAGGGTGCAAAAATTTTGACAGATTGTGAATAATTTGCTAAATTCTGATAGTTTGAGAAACATTTGTGATAGAAAATGAAGCAGAGATTGATGAATTTCTTAGGAAACTGAAGAATAAAATGTACTTTCCAGCATAAGCCTAGGCCTATACGTATCTGTAGACTATAACGTTGGGGGATGATTACATGGGCCATCCCCCCTAGTCATATGTTGGGGGATATATGGAGTAACTATAGAATACAGGGCCACTCAGGAGTTGTGTCTGAGCATTCGGATGCGCGGATGCGAAGTCGAAGTTTGGATAAATCTGTAGTCTTTTTAAGAATATTTTAGTACATGCGGAAACTTCAGGAAAAAATTAAGTTCCTTCCAAACTCACCCTGAGTGGCTGAGCGGATGCTCGGATGCAGACTCAAAATGAAACTTTTCAAAAATTTTTAAGTCCCTTCCAAGCTCACCCTGGGTGCATATAGGCCTAGGCTATAGTAGGAGGCTTTCATTTGAGAACAACTTTTGTCGTGTATTCCTTACTAAGACCACTCAAGCAATATTTTGGAGTGGATGCATGGATGCTTGGATGTGGAGTGACTATTTCACCAATATCAGTTAACATTCTTCTGTTCTTAGTTTGGATGCTCGGATGCAGAGTCAAAATTCGGGGTGTACAGTGAGATGACCTAATAAGGCCACTCTCGAATGTCGTGCATCGATACAGTCAACAAAGTGCGTCAAAACTGCTGTCACAATCAGTGCGTCAATTTTTGATGCAGCACGCACGTAGCAAACTCCCTTGCTAATGCTCGTGAACATGTTTTGCAAGCACTTGCATGCTAAGATACGCAGCTCAAATTGAACGCACAAATTGCCTACACTGAAGCTGTACATACAGCTCTGTACAAAAACTGTAAACAGCGCCCGCTGGCCTTATTAGGTTACTTCTGATTTTAGGCTTGAGCTGGAAACGCTGAATTTGTCGTAATGGTAGATCTCTTGAAAGGAAAAATCTGTGGTAAAGATTTATAGCTCTCAAATAAGGTCAAGTCCACCAAAACTTTTTCAGGTACAAACAGATTCACATTCTTTTGTCTTGTTTTTTAAAAACGAAAACTTTCTTAGAGTGGCCTTGTTAGGTTGTGCCATCATAACTGATAACTGTAACGTTAGGCCTAGGCCTAAGGTAAACAGTCACATCGCATCCACGCATCCGGATGCTAGGTGTTATTCAAGAGTGGCCCTGTATTCTATAGTCGTACCGGATATATCCCCCTATCCCACCCCCACCCGGGATCTACGCCCATGGCTCAGTCTGACTTGAAAAATTAGCCTAGCCTACAGGCCTAAGCTACTGTAGCCTACACCTGTAGCAACTGGCCATGATAGCCGTAGCCTAGGCTAACTGTTACACTTAGACCAACGTTAGCAATTGCTAATCTGTCAACGAATGAATTAACCCCGTTAGAGCGTTTTAGACCTAACCTCAATTGGAGTATTGGAAAATAGCATCTAACCTATAGTATACCCTAGGATCGGGCACAACTTACTGCAATACTTTTGTCAATTCCAACAAGGAAAGTAACGTCTCCGGCTCTTTTTTCCACGTCGGCGCACCACGGGGGATTCCCTGTTTCGGCGGTTCGGTTTATTGTTTGTAGCCTGTTGCAATGACTGTATGTACTACAGCGCGCGTGGTAACATAATATGGAGTTCTTTTAGTGCTGCATCCGCGGGTGCGAAGTCGAAGTTCGGAGAAACCGGGAGTCCACAACAACGTGTTGGTATATGCGGAAACTTCTCGGAAAATTTTTGTAGTAGCCTAATTACCTGGGTGGATATGATATGCCAGTTTGTCGTAAAGATGCAAAAGATTTGATAATGAAATGGGAATGTGAATACAGCAGACAAGTTTAATTTGAGAACGAGCTCATTGCTGTCCATTTTTTACTAAGATTCCACACAATGGCGTGTCCAGGATTGTATTTATGGGGAGGGGGGGGGGGGGGGATAGTAATGCCCCGACACTGTTAAAGTACCTTTACTATCTTAGCGGGGCTAAACAACTTCCCTAGAAAAATTCTTGTTTAGATAAGGTGGCTTAGATTCAAAATGGTGGTATATCTTTGGAAAACCTTTCAATTAATTACGTGCTTAGACAATATAATTTCTCATTCTTTAGTGGCATTTTTGGCTCCGGCATTGCACTCGTTATAAAAAGTGCAACGACAAATACATGCTACGAATGCAACCGTATATGCTACTCATGGTATTAGGTTACTTTAAAACTCTATTGATGCAGGGTCCTTGCAGAGGTCGAAGATGTATTGTTTTCGAACAAGTGTTTTCGGTCAAAGTAATTTATTATTGCCCCAGCACTAGTTTCAAGATAGTGTTTGCCGTGACGTGCGCGAGAAGCGGCCGACTAAGTTTTGCATTAGAAATCATTACCATAACAAAAGATGCGTGCAGTCTTTGCACTGAGACGCTTTAAACTCCTAGCAATTTAATGCATCCAGTTTGAGGACCGCGAGCCTTCTGCCTAGTAATTCGTATAAGCTACCAATTTCGTAATATGTGTCTTTCCCTGAATTCCACTACTTAATTCGCATTAGTCTTGCAATTGCTGTACGTGTTCCTCCATAATGACTTCTATATGCACAAGAACAATCTAATTGTAGAACCAGTAGCGTAGCCAGAGGGGGGCAGGGGCAAACTGCCCCCCACCCCCGGGCGAAAAATCGGGACGACGGAAAAATGAAAAAAAAATAAACGAAGGGAAAAAGAGGGAGAAGGAAAGGGAAGGGGAAGAGGAAAGGGGAAGAAGGGAAAAAAGAGAAACAAGAGCCCAAGGGCACTATATGGTTCCTCAAGTTGTCTTCAAGATTATTTTGCACAAAGGGAGTAGTAAGGGAAGGCATGTGCTCCTTCAACCCCAATGACTTTTGACCTCCACCAAAAACATAAGGGTACATATTTGAAAATCATACGTACACATACTTGCAAGTTTATAAAAGACTGATCACTTGGTTATATTGATTTACTGTATCACATACCTCCGATTCCAATGCGTTACACACACACACTCATGACCTTTCACTAAAATATCAATTATTTGAAGTTGAGTTATGAGCATTGTACGAGTGGTACTTTAATTGCCTTTTTGGTTTGTCTCAACAAGATAAATCCAGGCTTCACAAAAAAGGCACAAAGGTCAAAACGTCAAATAGGTCAAAGAAAGTCATCACATGCACTTCATTTAGATGAACACAACTTTCCATTATGCCATCCTCCTATGTCACTTGGTTATTGAGTTATCGCACTATGTACCTACCATTGCAATGCATATGACACACCGTCCACACTACTAACCTTTCATTTAAATGTCAGTAACTCGAGTTAGAAACATCATAGGATGGTAGTATAATTGACTTTTTGGTTTGTCTCAACAAGAGGAATCCAGGCGTCACAAAAAGTCACAAAGGTCAAAAGGTCAAATGAGGTCAAACAAGGTCATCAGGTGCACTTCATTAAGACGAACAAAACTTTCCATTACACCATCCTCCTATGTCACTTGGTTATTGAGTTACTGCACCACATACCTCGCATTCCAATGCATATGACACACACACTACTAACCTTTCACTTAAATGTCAATAACTCGAGTTGGGAACATCATAGGAGGGTAGTATAATTGACTTTTTGGTTCGTCTCAACAAGACAAATCCAGGCGTCACAAAAAGGTCACAAAGGTCAAAAGGTCAAATGAGGTCAAGTGAGGTCAAAGTAGGTCATCATGTGCACTTCACTGAGACGAACACAATTTTCTATTACAACATCCCCATAAAATGTTTCGTTGGCGAGGTATCAATAAAACATTACTTTTTGACCTTTTCACCCTTTGAGATTATGTTGATAAATGTTACAGTGCTTGCCCCTCCTACCAATCTATCTTATCCTAAAATTATGTCACAGTTTGAATAATGGTCACCGAGTTATAGCTACTAAAAAAATTCACTTTTTTGCCTCTAGTGACCCCTAGTGACCTTTGACCTCCACCAAAAACAATAGGACACATCTACTCAATATGATACATGTACACAACAAGATTGTGAAAAATTGATCACTCGGTTATTGAGTTATCGCATCACATACCTCAAATTCCAATGGCGTCACATACACACACACACACACACACACACACACACACACACACTCCAACCTGACTACATAGGTTCCTTTGTTACACAAGGAACCAAAAAGGGAAATCACAGGAGAAAAGGGAAATAAAATAATAACAGTAGGAATCATTATCGACAGAAGGAAAGGATGGAGAGAAGGAAACGGGCTTGATAAGGTAGAGCACTGGTTCAAATATCGACGGGACGAGTATACTGATACAGGTAGGGCTAGGGACCGTGGAAAAGACCAAAGGGAATGAGAAAGAGAAGGGCTAAGAAGGCAGAAACGGGACGAGGGATGAAGCGAGGCAGATTGTGCATGAGAAAGAGGAAAAGATGAACTAGGAAAGGGAATTGAGCGTTAGACGACTAGGGAGTCCGGAAGGACAGACTATGAAGCAGAGCAGTCAGAGTTAGGGGATAGAAAAATGGACGTAAAGCAAGGCTGTCAGTGTGGGAGCTATAGGGATGATAGCTACCGTCCCGATTTTTATTTTTAATCACTGTCAAAAAGGGATACTTAAAATAATGTCCCGGTGCAGATTTTCTTTCAAAGTCACACAATGAGTGGAAAGTATCCAGTTGCGTTGCCACTTATTGGGGTTTGGTGTCAGAACCCTAATGAGTGGTCAAGAAAAATTACCAAGAGAAACTGTAAGCATGAATTTGAATATAACATGCATATTTTGCTTTCCCAGCTTTCCCAGCTGACTAGCTATAAAGTGATATATCTTAGCTCTATGCACTTACATTTTATTTTGTTCTCAGGGGACCTCCTGGTGTGGCTGACTTTGGCAGCAATCCTCCTAACATCTTAAAACCCAAAATATGTAGCCTAGTAATTTTGGAGTGTAACGTAGTAGAGTGCGCAATGGGGGCCGGGGGTATGGCCCCCACCGTTGTAAGGAGTCGGGGGAAAATCAGCTAGTCGGGGGAAAACCGGAAGCAGTCTGACCGAGACTAGCCGAGCATCAGGCACATTCTCCCTCCCCCAATTGGTCGTTATGGGTGTTCTAACATGCTTCAGAATGTGTCAAATATAGCACAATTTTTCATCTCAGCGAGCTTCTAAAAGCAAAAATTCCCCTCCCCCGGGACGGCGAACAATCAACTTTTTGTCTCTCTATTATAAAGTAATCACTAAACAAATAGCAGTCTGAAGAACGGTCAATCATCTAGTTATAAAGAAGACTGCCTTTTTACTGGTCATTAGGCAAGCGTGAAGCCAGGGGGTGGAGGAAGAGGGCACTCAGCCTCCCACCTTATTTTTAGTATTTTATTATGTTTAACTTTTACAATAGTGCTAGTGTTTCCCCTTTTTATATGCGATAAATAGGCCCGGGAAGTGCCATTTCCAACCATCTGGGAGGCATTTTGGACCAAAATTTCCTTGCGCTCCGCGCCACCATCGGTTGGCGCGGAGCGCTGAGAGACTTTCTATGAGCTGCGTCCCTCCCATTTCCTTGACATTTTTTTGCTACGCCCCTGTTAATAGTTTGCGTCTAGCCAGTTGGACTTTTCTCTGTGCCAGTCAGTGGAATTCACAGACTCTACCCCCACCTCACAAATCCTGCGCACGCCACTGGTGTAACGTACAACACCCCGGGAAGGATCATTTCCTCAGTGTAGTTTGGGAAGGCATTTTGGCCAAAATATTCCCTGTACGCTTCGCGCCAACTTGTGGTGGCGCTCCGCGATGATAAAGTCTCAAAGGGTCTCTCTGAAGAAAGGCAGTAATCCCTCAAGAATGATTCCTCCTAGATCTTACACCGAGTTTACCACTGACAGTTCACCCCGGCTTCATCAAATCGAGTTATGGTAAATAGTTAAATTGTGATCATCGTGACTATAAGTTCGCACACTGATAAGGCCATTTGAATATCAAGTCGATAATTTATTCTCATGCCCCCAATTCTATTCCGAAGTTTCCGGACTTCTCCTGGGGTGATAAAGTGGACCCAAAAGAAACGGTGTGGGGGGACCCACCTCTAAAATTAGTTTGAAAAATCATGAAATCGGGACGAAAATTTTCATTTTGCCCCCCCCCCGGCCGTAGACCCTGGCTACGCGCCTGTGCAGAACCCCACCATAGAATAATACGAATATGTATTGATGGCAACACAGCCATGTGGTGAGGTTGTAAAGGGGTGGAGGGCACGAAAATTGTGGTGCTTTCAGAAGGATTTGCGAGAATTGTGATAGTTTGAGAACGACTTGGGTGGAGTCAAAATCAGACCTCACCCTACCTCCTACAGGAATCTATAACTTAAACGCCTTTGTGGTTCATGCACTTTAAAATTTGGGGGAAATTTTTCGGGAATCAAAATTACTGGGTGTACTTCCCCCATGCCCCCCCCCCCCCCGTGCCGGCGCCACTGGTAAAACTTGCTGGGCTAGGTGAAATCAGAAAGTTGCTCTTTGACACAAAGTCCCTGATGAGATCAGGGAGTTGGTATTAGCTGGAGATACTACATCGCAAAAACTTTGATCCACTTCAGCACTTGGGGAATATACTATAATCAGGGACCATTCATTTGTATTTAACGTTATTTACCTACTTGTGTAGCACCTAGGTAACCTCAGCCTTGCCAAATGCATCCTACTTGACAGGCAACAGAGCTGGTTTCCCACAGTCAGGAGCAAATTAATGTACTTGAATACAAAACGCGACTGTTTACTGCCACCAAAGAATCAGGTACGCACAGCAGAACACTCCTGCTCTACGAAAATGAGTCGAAAAGGTGTAAGTCTAAATTTTAAACTATATATATATATATATATATATATATATATATATATATATATATATATATATATATATATATATATATATATATATATATATATATATATATATATATATATATATATATATATGGAATAATCTGCCTCGACGAAAAATCGACTGCCTCCACCGGGACTCGAACCCAGACCTTCTGCTATACGTGCAGACGCCTTATCAGTTTGGCTATGTTCGAGCTTCCAGAAAGGAGTCAATGATTCGCCGAGAGGGCGCTTCATAGAGCTGTGGACATATATCCATTGCAAACTCTAATCGGCCTTGTGACAAAGATCACTTCCGGAAACCGGATTGATGCAACCAGTTTGAAACACCGCATAAAGCATGGATCTCACGAGGAGATGCAAACCTGTAAAGAATATATATATATATATATATATATATATATATATATATATATATATATATATATATACATAGGACAGCTACTTAGTTTTCCTTTTTCTCTCGATCCCCTTTTTCTCCTCTTTTCTCGCCCTTTTTTCTTTTCCCTTTTCATTTTTCCTTTTTTCGCATTTTATTTTTCCTCATTTTTCAATGGGGGCCATGGCCCACTGCCCCTCCCCCCTTGGACACGACACTGAGACCACAAGCAATATTCTGGAGTGGATGCGAGAATGATTGAATACGGAGTTAATGATATTTCATGCGTGAATGCTTCGATGCAGAATAAAAAATTAGTGTGCAAGAATAACAGGGTCACATCGTCGCATCCGCGCATCAAAAAGCTAGGTGGTGCTCAAGAGTGCCCCTGTATTCTATAGCTGTACCACATTATATGCCCCACATGTTATTCAACATGCATTTACTGCGGGTACAGCAGGACCAGGGGGTTCTAGAACTTCTACACAGGGAGTCAAAATAGCAACTCACTGGTTAGAGCGTGTATAGTGTACTCGTTCCCTGACGTCAGGGTTACCCTGACTAGGTCTACGCATATAGACTCGAGGGCTTTTCATTGATCAGATACACGATGACTGACAGACCTTTCTAATTGGTTAGCTGTGTAACGTTTTAACTGTGTTTTGTGGCTCATGAATAACTCCCAAACTTTCAAAATTTCAAATCTTGAAATGCATTTAATATTTTTGGGGGAAGTAAACCCAGATAGCACAGTAACATTGGGCCAACTTTGGAAAAAGGTTGTACATTTTGTTGGTACCACATAGGAAAAATGTTGTTTGAAGGTTGGCTGCTCATTGCAGGGGCGGATTTAGGGGGGCCCAGGGGGCCCGGGCCCCCCCTTCCAAAAATTTTTGAAGTTTTTTTCAACTTCATAAAACAAATGACTATACCCTATTCCAGTTAAACGGGCCTTTGTGATGTGTCAGAGTGAAATTCAAATTTTTTCATTATTTAAATTTCTACCTCAGAAAATAAGTCTTATGTTAATAATTCTGTTTCTGACCTCCGGCTGATAACATTTTGGCTTATATTGGTCACAGTAACTATTTCCGGGCATTGCAAGGGGTTACCCATGAGCGCTGTATTGGATTGCTGACTTCAGTCTATTACCGGCCGGGCCCACAGCATTGGGAACACTGCTTCTACTTTCAAGGGAATTTCAGAATTCTTTAACATTTAGAGGAATATTTTCAACAACCTCAGGCTTTTAACTATAACTTGCTGCAACATTAGCGTCTTCTTTAAGCTTTGTAATTTACTTTGATGAAATGTACTTCGAATTTAGGGTAATATAAAGAAGAACAAGACTTCAATTCGGGAAACTGCCATCCTAATATGTGGACAAAAAGGCTACTCTCCTCTTTCATCCAACCAAAAATTTAAATTTCACGAAATTATGAGCATTTTCCAGCCATATATGATCAGTTTCAAAAATATAATAAAGACATCACCATTTTGCATCTAAGCAATCTTAAATTAACAAAAATTTCCTTAAAGGGGAGGGGACACCCCTCCCCAGAAAAGCATCTTCCACCCAACCAAAAATTAAAATTGACGGAATTATGAACACTTTTCAGCCTTGTATGATCAGTTCAAAAATTATACCAAAGATATCACCATTTTGCATTTGAGTAATCTTAAATTAACAAAAATTTTCTTAAAGGGGAGGGGGACACCCCCTCCCCCAGGACGGCGATCACTCATCACATACTTTAACCCCTATCAAAACACCCTGCCACCACCCTTGGTGCACCGCCTCCCCCTTAGATCCCTCCCCCAGATCAGACTTTTATACAAACCACTATGACCTGGGCCCCCCCCCCCTTCTGCCAAATCCTGGATCCGCCACTGCATTGTGTATCCGTTGGTCCAACAAGTTGGCTTACCAATAGACCAACATCACGCCATTGTTTCCCCAACGTGTTGTTGCAGCAATGGGCCAACATTATGCCAATGTTTATCCAGCGTGTTGTTGAAACCAAGGGCCAGCGTTACGCCAACGTTTACCCAATATGTTGTAGAAACAATGGCCCATCATTATGCCAACATTTACTCTGGTGCATTGTTGTAGCAAAGGGCCAACGTTGTTCCAGCGGTTGGGCTAAAGTTATCTGATGGTTGGGTGCTCAGGGAAAGAATGGTTGGCACAATATTGTACCAACTTAACTATGCCTCGTTTTGTCTAAAACTTCCGTCTTTAATTAACTGCTCATTATGGGAATCCATAAAGAAAAATGTCAGAGAAGCTACCTTCTACAAGTCTTGAAAGCTACCAGCATTACTAGTACTTTTTTTTCCAAAAGTCCCCTGACTCTCTGGCGAAGAGCCAGGGGCGAAAACCAAACAATACTCCCGGAGGAGTTCTGCTCCCTGAAGGAGTAACAACGTCCCCAAGGGACAAACTTTGACTTAACTGACACCACCCGACAGTGGTCCCATTCTAGACTGGCTGAATAGAACAGCTCCCACCTGGGAGCTCCGCCGTCGTGATCACGGATACTCCTGCGCCAGGTAAGCATTACTAGTACTATTACAGCCAAGTTGAAGCCTTTCATGTTAAATTTTGTAAGCAAATTCTTAAACTAAACAAGCATACCCCAAATTGTATGGCATATGGTGAATTAGGGCGTCATAATTTAAATGAAATAATTGAGGCAAGAATGGTTTATTTTTGGTGTAGGATTGTCAATGGAAGTGAGTTTAAATTATCTCATATGATGTATAAGTTTTTAAGGGCTCTCTATGATCAAAATATCTATTACTCTCTCTGGTTAAGTACAATTAAAAATATTCTCGACAAAACTGGTATGTCATTTGTATGGAATATGCCAAACAGTGTAAACCACAACTTCTGTCCCACCAACCCTATTATACCCCATCCGTGGTTTATTAAAGCAATTAAGTTAAGACTAAGCGATATGTATAAGCAAGAATGGCTCGCCGAGGTAAATAGGAATTCCCATTGTAAAGTATACAGGATCATTAAGACCAGTCTTGAATTTGAAAAGTATTTGCATATCCTTGACTTCCGAAATCGTAATTATTTATGTAAATATCGCTGTGCAAATACCAATATTCCCGTCGTTTCAGGAAGATATCAAAATATTGTATTTCATGACCGAATATGTAATTTATGTAAGAGTAATAATTACTTAGGGGATGAGTTCCATTATATTCTAGAATGTGCAGCTTTTAAAAACGAAAGAAATCTGTTTCTCAAACCTTATTTTAGAACAAGACCCAGCTCTATTAAGATGCGTGACCTTTTCCAATCAAAATCTAAATCCGTAATTAACAATTTAAGTATGTTTTGTAGCAAGATAATGAAAGCCTTTTCATAAATTGTCCTATTTTCAACATCCAGCACATAAGTTGGTGCTGGTGCCACGTTTAGTTACATAGGCCTAGGCCTAAGTTATTTACAGTCGAGAATCTTATAGTCCTATCTGTTAAGTATTTCTGATTTGACTGCCATCTATATATCCATTGTATATTTTTGTTTTTGTTTATATTGTAAAGTCTCTGATACCTCTTATAGAGGATACATGGAGAATAAACTGAAACTGAAACTGAAACTGAAGCCTTTTTTCCAAAAGTCCTCTGACTCTCTGGCGAAGAGCCAGGGGCGAAAACCAAACAATACTCCCGAAGGAGTTTTGCTCCCCGAAGGAGTAACAACGTCCCCAAGGGACAAACTTTGACTTAACTGACACCACCCGACAGTGGTCCCGTTCTAGACTGGCTGAATAGAACAGGTCCCACCTGGGAGCTCCGCCGTCGTGATCACGGACACTCCTGCCAGGGAAACTGAAGCCACTTTTAAATGTAGTAGGATTTTCATTGAAAATTCATATATGAAATGAAAAGACTGGTTTAGCTATTTATGTATTCATTGAGACCTGTTTGTTAGTATTAACGATTGATAATACAATTTTCTTCATGATATTTTAATGTTTCCTTCTTTATGTTGTATTGAACAACTGAGAAACATGATTTCCTGCAAGGATTCACCATTGTCAGCCACAATTTACTTTAATTAGACCTACCATTAAGTGATAAAGAAAAATCTCATTTAAAAAATTCGAAATGCTACATTCATACGAAAGGTATATAAACCTGGTGCTTCAATAGAATTTCGCAGCATCTTAAACATTTTTCTCAAATTGTCTCAGCAAAAATCCCCACTTTGTTAGTCAGTGGCGTAGTCAGGTTTTTTTGTCAGGGGGGGGGGGCAAGAGCACCAAGATTTCCCCCAATTAGTGATCTGCTTCCTAATAATCAGTGTTCACCGCAGGTCCAAATTTTTTCCGGGTGCTTTCCTCTGACCTGGCTGATGTGACTTATAGCCGTCGTGGGGGAGGGGGTGCCCCCTCCCCTTTGGAAAATTATTGCTCATGTAAGGGGGGCTAGATGTAAAATGGTGCCACATTTGGTGCTAAATGTAAATTGAATACATCACCAAGAATTCCTATTATTTTGGGAAGCTTTTTTATCTTACTTGTCTTGGTGAATTTTTCTTGAGTCCTACTGGTAGTTTAGAATCACAGTGGATGAAGGACAGTAATTAAGTGAACCCTGGTACACCTTTCCCTTCATTAGTTCACCACATTCACCACAATCAGTCCAAATTTTACGAGGACCTGTCCTATAGCACTTGACCACTAACCCATTCTAACAAACTGCATATACCACAATGATGCTCCTTTAATTATCAAGAAACATTGGAAGTATATAGTAAAAGGACAGAGTCCCTTGTCAGAGGTCCAGAGATCCCATGCTGTATAAAACAGATAGTAAAACATAACTAGTACAACTATAAGCATGGTGCCATCATTTTATCTCTGAAAACCTTAATGAGGACTGGTTGTGCCAGTGTGGCATATACTTTTAAATAAGCAGGGGCGTCAATCCGTATTCAAATGTGGGGGGGGGGGAGACGGGGGGCACACATGACTTAGCACAAACCAATCCCTCTGGTTTTGAAGAGGGGGCGTCTTCCTATAGGCCCTTTCCTCCCCCCCCCCTCCCCTTATGATGACTGACGTTGTCCTATTCTAATAAGAATTATCATTTCAAAGTTAACATGACCATCATAGATGATCTGCCAGGTGAAATACACGGAGTCCACGGAATTACTTCAAGATGTTTTTTTCATCATGTCCCAAAATAGCTGGAACAACGCTTCGCAGGGTGGATCATTGTCGGAGATCATGGACCCGACCAGGCCCGTTGCTAGGGTGATATATTTGGGGGTGTGAAGGTTCCAAATTCCGACCAGCTGGATGTTTTTTCCACCTGAGTGGAGGCGTTTAAATTGCACTTTGTTATGCGCTCTGCGTTTTGTATACGGCAGTGGGATCCTTCCTTTGTCACTACATAAATGTGTCGTCCTGGGGGAGGGGGAGCCCCCCTCCCCTTTGAGAAATTGTTGTTAATTTAAGGCTGCTTAGGTGCAAAACGGTGCTATCTTTGGGATATTTTTGAAGCTGATCGTACATGGCTGGAAAATGTTCATAATTTAGTGAATTCTAATTTTTCCGACTGGCTGGATGTTTTTACTAACTGCAGTGGCGGCGCGTAAATTGCACCTTTTTTATTCACCCTGCGTTTGTATACAGCAGTGGATTCCTTCCTTTGTCACTTTGTAAAGGTGTCATCCTAGGGGCGAGGTCTAAGGGGAGGGGGGTAGCCCTCTCCTTTCGAGAAATTTCTGTTAATTTAAGGTTGCTTAGATGCAAACTGGTGCTATCTTTGGGATATTTTTGGAGCTGATCGTAGTATAGCAAAGGTGTGAAGGATTAGCAAGTGCGTTTTCAGAATGCTTTATAGTCGTAAGTGTATTAACAATCACCATCTATACCAATAATAACTTCGGCGAAGCGCTCGGTAAAAATTTTTGAAAAGTGTTTAACGGCAACAACGTACTTTCAACCTTCCACATCATGCTACAAATTAGACTGAATGAAGTGGCGTGCCCAGGATTTCTCTCAAGGGGGGCATGCAGTATGTTGTGTGACCGCTGGCCTGGGGGAGGGGGTCTAAGAATTTTTTTGAAAAATTAGGTGTCCTTACGTGCAGTCCTTACGTGCAGTCTAGTGCTTCATATGTTACCTTTTAAAGTAAAATTTGTGTTAAAAATTTACGTATTTTAGGAACTAAAAAAATAGGCATCAGTGAGGGTGGGCATGGCCGAATGGCCCTTCCCTCTGCCACTGATTGAATGATTCCCAGGGGCGGATCCAGGATTTCTGAAAAGGGGGGGGGGCCGAAGTTGTTCGACCTGTGATTGAGGGCACTATACCATCTAAGCGGAGCGCCACCATCAGTTGGCGCGGAGCGTACAAGAAAATTTTTGACAAAAAAAAACCTCCCAGATCGCCGGAAATAGCACTTCCCATGTCTTATTTTTGCATTTTCTGCTTCATATAATTTCATGTCTGAACCTCTCAACACATTAATTTTTCCACAAGTTATTAACAGAAGACAGTTATCATAGGCACAGTGCCTTACTACAATGCATCCCTTCAAGGCGTCTAATCAGATCTTTAGTAGTCATGTTCTAACTTGGTGAATATTGAGGGACTTCCTTGAGAAATTTGTGACCCATATCTTAGTTCGACTTGATGCCAGGACCCAGATACCTTGCACTGACATGTGGGCGTAAATGTACGTTTTATCACTGCATGTTCCCCTCTGCCTAATTTCTTCTTTTGCGTGGACTCATTGAGAAAGGAAAAATGACCCAAAATTCACGAGACTTGGCAGCCCTGTCATTGTTTTGGGGGTACGTCCAGGCAGTGTAATCATGGTATTATTGTAGACCTTAATAGTATCAAAACTGAATGACCGAATTGTAATGATTCCGACCACTATATTTCTAAATAAAATTTTGTTGGTGGCCTGCACTGTAGGCCAATCTTAACGTCTTTCAGAGAAAAATCGAGGGATTAACTGACAAAACAGCATTTGGCCATCATTGTCATTGATTATGGTTATACTTGTTGATTGCTGATTTTTATTTAATTTATAATTCCTCATTTTTCTCCTTAGGAATTTATTTATGGAGGGATGTCCCCCTCACTGAAAATTTTAGGGAGGGACGTGTCCTCCCCCCCCCCCCGTTTCCCCGCTTTCCGCCGCCTATGCGTAGCATAAGAGAAAATTTGGGTGAAAGCACATCCCAGATAGCCGGAAAAGACACTTTTAAGGCCTTGTAATTCGCATGGTTTTCCATTTTAATTCTCTTGCAGTGGCGTAGCTAGGATTTTTTGTTTGGGGGCGGGGAGGGGCTCCCGTCACTTTCTAAGCGGAGCGCCACCATAAGTTGGCGCGGAGCGTACCAAGAAAATTTGAGATTTTAATACATCCCAGATCGCCGGAAATAGCACTTGTCAGGCTTGATAGCAGCCATCAAGAAGATTAATGTTTGTGAACAAAATGTAAAGTTTGATTTTATTTTATCACACATTTCTGTGAGGACGGATTAACTCAGCTGGTGTGACTTTTGGTCCCAGGGTTGCAAGTTTTAATCACGTTTTACTCAGTGGCGTACCCAGGATTTCTCTCACGGGGGCATACAGTGTGTTGTGTGATTGCCGGCCTGGGGGAGGGGTCTGAAAATTTTTGAAAAATTAGGTGTCTTTACATGCAATCTGGTGCCACATATGCTACCTTTTGAAGTAAAATTTGTGTTAAAAAGTTTACGTATTTTAGGAACTAAAAAAAATCGGCATTAGTGGGGAGGGCATGGCCCAATGGCCTCCCCCAGTGTACGCCACTGCGTTTACTGTCTAAGCGGAGCGCCACCATAGGTTGACGCGGAGCGTTCCAAGAAAATTTGAAGTTTTAATACATCGCAGATGGCTGGAAATGGCACTTGCCAGGCTTAATAGCAGCCCGTCCCAACTGATGCGCACTGTCTCGTAAGGTGTTTTTCGATTGGCTGATGGTAGTGTATCGGTATTGTATCGTATTGATTGAATCTAATCATGTGTAGTAAGATAGCATGCGTGTGAACGTCCCAATCGACGTTCAAACTGATCTGCTGTGCGCTATGACTCCCATGTTTCGAGGTTGCTAATTGCAGCTTCATTCTCTATCACTCTTCTCTCTGTCCTTCCCTCTAGCTCTTCTCCTTTCCGTTTTTTCTCTTTTTTTTCCTTTTATTTTTATTTATTTATTTATTTATTTTTTTGGCATTTTCAAAAAGGGGGGGGGGGCCGGGGCCGGGTCGGCCCCCCTAGATCCGCCCCTGATCCCATATTGATGCGACGCCCCTACAGATGTTTGGAGATGTATGTCTGTTTTCGGAAAAAGTGATCAGAATAGTTCCATGTATAATTACCTTTTTAATGGTCATGAGAAGGAGTGCAAACCGTGACGCATGCGCGCGAAGGGCGCCGAAATTTTGTCATTAAATAAGATTTCCCTGACAAAATCTACATTCAGAATCTGCATCGAGACACTTAATAATTGCCCAACAAACCTACATGCCACTCAAAAAGCCAGTCAAATAGAGCCACGAGACTACTCTTTAACTCAAATGTTGGGGGGGGGGGATTTGATATTGTGTCCCCCACCCATCGAAATGCAAGTCCCCCGTCCCCCAGGATTGACGCCCATGTAAATTGGTTGAGAAATTTAAAATTTTACCAGATCATGCGCAAATTCCACCATATATTCACTTTCAAAATTTCCCCCACGATTTTTCCAGAGGGGGCAACGGGCCCCCTGTCCCCCCCCCCCCCCCCGGCTACGCCACTGCTGTTAGTGAACGTTTTGAAAAATATTCACTGTGAAATTTAGAAATAGCTGCTATTAAAACAATTGTAGGTTGGGTTGATACCACAATGACCAGCTCAGTATTTTCTCGGTGGTACATTGTTGGGCCAATGTTGGGCCGCTTGCATTGGCCAACCGAAACCAGTGTGGGCCTTTAGCAATCCATCACCGAAATCCAGTGTTCGGGTTGAGCCAACCATAGGTTGTAGACCAACTTTTAAGTGTCCTCCAGATTCAGCACATAAGTCGAGGGATGACTTATAATTTAACTCTTTCAAATTGCCACATACACTATTGATCTTTTATATTTAACATGATAATATCACAGATAAGTGCCAGTAATGAATTTTGAGCCTCGGCTTACTGCTTTGACAGGCCTAAACATAAATTCTCTAATACTGTTTTATTACTGTATGATAGGAATGTGGCCCAACACTTGGTTGGTACATGCTGGCCCCACATTGGTTTAACGAGTAAGGTCCAACATTTGGTTGGCACACGTTGGTCCAACGTTGGTTCAACGAATAAGGCCCAACAGTTGGGCTAACTAATGTTCGCCCAATGTTGGTTCAATGTATGTGGTCCAACATTTGGTTGGTATATGTTGGCCCAATGTTGTTTGACCGAAGAAAGCCCTATTGTTGGATGGATAATGTTGGCCTAACATTGGTTCAATGAACGAAACCCAAGAATTGTTTAGTAAATGTTGGCCCAACGTTGGTAAAATGTTAGAGTGCACAACAGTTGTTGAATATAGGTTGGTCTTGTGTTGATCCAACATTTATGTGCCAACACAACTTATTGCCAACGCTTGCCAACATTTGCCGACCATTTGCCAACGTTGGTCCAACATAGTGTGCTATCTGGGAAGTCATTGCCAGAGTTATCCTAGTGAGACTAAATGGTCCAATAATGATGCATAGTTTGTTTGTCCGCGGAGTCATGTTGTGCAATACCTACACAATTATTCTTCCCTTTAAAATTTGAGACTCATACTGTGCTTACTTAATATTGTGCTCTATTTGCACTCTAAAGTGAAAGTCATTTCAAGGTTGTCATCGTCTGAAATTCTACTACTTCACATTTTCCATAAACGGAAAATGCAGTCCCAATTAGAATTAGTGTTCCCCGTCATCCTTATTCAAGAATGGCCTCTATTAATCATGTGACAAAACTTTTGTTACTTATTTGTTAAACTCATGCAGAATAAATCATTGGTTTACCTTCAATATTCAATGTTTTTATACAGAATCATAAAGAAAGATACTTGCAAGCAAAGTAAGAAGAGATTTATAAGATGAAGCAGCTTTTTTACAGAAAACTTGTGGCGATTGCTTTCTCCTTTAAAGTCAAAAGTTATAAAATACTATCTTAAGAATGTTGAAAAATGAATCTCACTGGCAAATCTCCATAGGACAGTCCTGTGTTGGGATATCAAAATTAAAAACGATTGATTCAGCATGCGCAAGAGTTTGTAATATCACTAGCTCTTTTGCTACTTGAGCCCATTCTTTATTTTTATTTTATTTTTTTCTTTTATTTTTTGCATTTTTGTCTGAAAACGCTACAACTTGTACCAAAGTCTTATGATCGTCTTATTGTAAAATAAAGACTGGCTAATGAAAGCCCCTTCCTCGCAACATGCTATTCCAGAAAACAATTGCTTTTTTCAAATTCATATAAATATTTTTGTTTCAAAAGGACTACTTCGTAGAGAAAAGCAACTTGTTCAAGGACATCACAAATTACATATCACAGAAGCGAAATTGCGCCCTCGGAAATAGGAAGGTGAGGATTATTGCAAAATGCACACAGCTAATTTGGGTACCCGTCGGACAGGCGGGTAAGTCTATAGACGCGCGTACGAAGTCTACGTCGTGCGCAACGAGGGTACTTCATTGTTTGCCCTCTACATGACGTCGCATGACGTCAATGCATAAGGTCTATGGCATCGACTATTTCAAGTTTAGTAACTAAGTTTCGAAATTTTGTACTTCAGCGACTGAAGATGTGAGTTAGACCAATGGTACCAATTTTCTAACATCTGAAATATATTTTCTTGTCATTTTACAGAATTTTGGTACACTTTTGAAGTGAGAGAAGGGTAGGCGGTGCACTATCTGACGTTACACTCTGTCGGTGAACCTCGCACATTTTTTAGGAAAAGCCCGAAATCATCATGCGTGATTTCATGCGAAAGATTTATTGGCTTTTTAAATTTGCCGTGTGTGAATATTTTTAAAAGTTGGTTCTTATGACCAAAATCGAAAGGAGTGGTCGCCTCTCCAGAACTCAGTGACGTGACTGAAGTGATGATATGTCAGGATATACAAGATACCGATAACGTATCTTAGAACCGTCAAAATACCATGTTATGGTAAATAATATCGGTAATCAGGATACCAGGGATGGGTCTGGTTTAAATGGTATAGAGTGACCTTACTTGGTAGTAAGCCATAATTTGGTGTTCCGCTTAGATGGTGTCATGAACTGCCCACTACTATAGGGATTTCTCCCAGGCTACGGCTTAAATTCCTATACTTCGTGGGAAAATTTGGTGAAGTCGAAAACTGATAGAAAAGGATTTCCTGACCTCTGAGAATCGATGTAGGCCTAAGTAGTAAGTATACAAAGAACCATTTTGTACTAGTATACCATTATTATGAGTGTGACCAGTGCTCCAAATCGGGCTATCATCCAGTACGCGTATCCGGCAAAAATGCCTTGAAATTGGGTGGGGCATTACTGAAAATTGTTATACACTTAATTTTCTGGTATTTGGCATTCCAGTAGTAGTAGGGCAAACCGGGTGGGCAGTAACAGGAACTAGTGGAGTCGCCAGGGGGCGGGCACGTCCCCCCGAAGATTGGCTGTGCCCACGTGTGCCCCCAAATGAGATTTTGGGTATAAAAAAAATATGCATTAAACACACCATTCACGCAAAAGTCGATGTAAACAGGAGGACCCACTGTCACTTAATCACTGGGACATACGTCTATAACTGCGCAAACTGTTCTCAAAACTGCAATTTTGCGGCGCGCTTCGCGCGCATCTATTTGTTGAACTGTATGCAGGACTACCTTATTGCGAGATGTAATCTGAATTTGTCAATAACTTAAACTGTATCGGCCAGGGCTGTCAACATTTAGTGACTGGTGAGAGTGAGATTCGCTGTGAGACTACTGACGCCGAAAATACCCCTAGATTGCAAGAAATGACACTTTCCGTGCCTCATTACTGCATGCCGTGGCCACAATTGCCATGTTTTAGATATTTCATGTTCCTGGAAATTTTTAACGAGACATTTTGTTCACATTTTATAAATAGGCCTACGAAAATTTGGAAATTCTGAGGCCTACCGGTATGTATTGCTGACAACCCAAAATCGAATATAAATATATCCGGTGGACTCAGACATAATCGTTTACATTTGGGTTGAAAGGGGCTAGCTCGATGATGGCAAGGTTAATTATACTGTAAACTGCACTACTGCCACTTACTGCAGACTATGATCAGTTGAAGGGACTCATGTAGCGTGATAGCAGGCGTTTTACCGACACCCGACCCATCGTTGCGTTATAAGTGGATTTTTTCACCATATTGAGACATTGCATGAGAAACTGATGCTTTATCGTATCCTGACCATGCATGCTGCCTGAAAATAATGCGTATATACGGCGACGTCATTCAGTCAAAAAAACTATAACGGATGTACCGACAAGATCAGCAAATGTACCGACAGACCATCCCAGGACGCCAAGTGGGGGGAACGCCCCCTCAGTTACGCTACTACTCAGGCTCATCGAGGCAGGCCAAGCACCACACCAGGGACGATTATTGATACCTCCATTAGGAGTATAAATACCAGTGCTGTAGTACTCGAGACCGGTCTCGAGTCACGATTTAGGACTCGGACTCTGAAGGCGAGGACTCGGACTCGGACTCGAACTCGGTCTCGTTCTCTCAGGACTCGTGACTCCGCTTTAAATTCCCCGAGACCGGGCTGGAGACCGGCAGAATTTGGGATTCACTTTTATGAAATGAAGCCATCGTCACATAGCATTTACATTGTCGTCTGCAGTTTCTGTACAACTCAACAAAGCATTTACGTGTTTGCAATATGTGTTGCATTGTGTAGCTGATATTCATAAAAATTCTACTGTAAAAACATATATGGGGTCCTTAATTATTTTCCCTGGTGGCCCACATTAATAATCGGGAAGACCTCACGGGTCACAGCCAGACGCGTACCCATGATTTTGCCTTTGGACTTCATTCTGAAATAGTTAGCTTTCCACCTGAATGTGTGAAGTCCAGGGGCCCCGGGTTCAGAGTAGAGAAGAGCAGAATGGAATAAAAAGGGCGAAGCCCCGGAAGCTCTAGGGGTATTTACAAAATAGCAGTGATGTAGTCGAGACCAGCATATCCGAGACAGAGACCAAAACCGAGACCAGGGGGTGTCGAGACCGAGACCGAGACCGGGACAGAAATTCGAGACCGAGACCGAGACCAACAAGGTCCGAGACCGAGACCAAGACCGAGACCGACTGTACATATTGTATAGGAAAATGAAACAAACTGTCCAACTTTCTGAATAGTTTTTTACCTGGCTTTATTACCTCTTGCTCCACATACGACATATAGAGTACCAAGAGTGCGTCAGCTCATTGATATGTACACCTGTTTTCTATTATCATATGCCGAACATAGTTAACATAATTAATAACTTAACATAATCATGTATTTTTCTGATGTGGCCATTCTCTTTAAATTGGAGTCAGTCAGTGCTAAAAGTTTCAGTGTTGATGAGCTTGGTGCCAATTAATGCATCATCGTGAGTTTGTCCAACCCACAGAAAAATGGGTCACAGAACTCAAGTTAGTGCCAACCTTTCCTTCGGACCAAACATGACCATGGAGTACTAGTAGTTCAATTACCGGACATTTCGTTTTCGAGATTAGAATAGGACTGCAGATAACAATGTAGGCCTAGCACAGGGGTGGGGAACCTCCGGCCCGCAGGCCGTATGCGGCCCGCGAGACAATTTTGTCCTACCCGCAACGGATTCATAAATGCAAATTCAGAATCATTTAAAGCGTAATTGATAATAATCTTTTAGCCAATGGTTCCCATCGTTTATCCTGCTTTAGCGCAAGGTTTCCATCATTTATCCTGCACGTACCACTTTCTGGATATTTCATGTAATACTACTACTAAAACCATAGCCGGATTTACTTTAAGGGGGGCCCGTAACCTAATCAAGTGAGGGGGCCCTCTGAGTCTCATTTTGATTACGTTACACTAAGTGACACTAAGTGTAGCGTCACCACCATTGGCGTCCCCTTACGCAGAAAGTTTTGGCAAGAGTCCCGATGCCCGATGCAAGTTGCCTGAAATGTCACTTCCCGCGTTGTCTATTTGTACAAGATTATTCTTCCTTTCAAAATTTAGAAATTTCTATCCTCCCGGAAGAGACGCAACTCAGACTCATTTTATTCCGTCAAGTAACTGTGAAGGGAGAAGTAGAACTTGGCATATAACTTCTGCTTTTCGTTTTCATTTTTGCTATGAGTTAAACATGAAATCGAAAATAACATGTGCACATATCGTTGACGTAGAAATCCATAAATTCTTTTTGAAAGTCTCAATTCATTTTAATTGCATCAAGAGGGCCAATTTGCAGGTAGTACAATAATCGTTTCATCAGTAACCACATACAGAAGTGCTCTTGAGCAAGTTGGATATTCTGTTGGTAGCCAAACCATGATGAACCCATATCAAGAAATCGATAACGAGATATTAACCTTCCCGCGTAGAACCATTACCTGTAGTCATGTCAATACAAAAAAATATTTAAGTATTGACAATACACAAAAACATTCACGATTCATTCTCAGAGCTTAATCCTACAGAAAGTATGATTGGGAAAAGTATAGTGCCCACTGAATAAAAGGGCGCAAAGCGTGCCGAAAAATGGCATTTTTAGAAATTTGAAAAGACATAGGTAATAGGAAAATACCATAAAGGACGGAGCGGTTGCCCTCCCCAAGCTGCGTCTCTTGTCAAAAATGGAGGCTTTCCGTGACTCACAAATTAGCCTTCATCTATGTTCTTTATTTTAGAATCTCGGATACTAATACCGGTCGCTGTGATAAAAATTAGTTTTGAACATTTCAAGGGAGGGGGCACTGACACTGCTCCACTGCGTGCTGCCATGATTTTAACTAGACTCACATACTGTTCAAAACGGCAAAGACGGAAATTATGGGTCCTCCCATGCATTTCATCTGTTTTTGGCCTACTGTTAATTATTTTAATGTATCAAGTGACTAGCAATTGAACCAAAGATCATGTGCATTTCAATTTGAATTCAGCGATTGGAATCCAGAACTCCTCACACAATCATGGCCAAGGGGGCCATGGCCCCCCAATATGATTTATGGGGGCCAAATGTCATTTTGGCCCCCATATTGCGACAGTTTACAGTTGCGTTTTACCCCTTTTGCTCGCAAGAGGACAATTTCTCTAATAAGAACGTAAAATTTTCGGCGCGCTACGCGCACAGAAGAGCTACTCTACTTTCTTCAATAGTTCCATTCTACATCGCTAGATAGCGCAAGTCCTTTCCACCTTACCAAGTAACATGCAGGAAAAGTACACAGTTATGTAGTGGTCGCAAATTTCATCCCATATCGCAAAGCCTAGTAACTGTTCTCTTGTGTGTGTGTCAAGCGGTACTGTCAGTTGGTGAGGGATTTGGCTATTTCATCGCATAGGTAAGGTAGTTTCGATACATTGCATATTATCTCCTTTACGGTCTAGAACTCCTACAGATTTTCTTTCTTTTTTGTTCTTAATGTTTATATATGTTTTTGTGAAAACCTACCAAAAATTTTCGCGCTTCGCGCGCTTCGCAATTTTTATAGCTTAGATTCCGGGGAAAACATTTGATCAAAGCGGAACTATGCTTCTCTAGTATATACAAATTTTATGCAATATATGCCCCAAATAAAATGGTCTAGTACACAGGTTTTCTTCAAATCCCACTTCTACCCGACGGCATTAGTGATGTCGGGGATTCGGGTCGGTGGCCCCCGTCGGGCAAATCTTGGCGCCACCAACTAAATAATAGTAGACTCTGGCTGTGGAAAATCACCATTCCAATCAATCCACTAAAATCCATGGGGCTAACTCCACTCTGAATAATTTTGAATAATGTCGGATAGATTGTGACAAACTTAATGTGTTTTAGAACAAATTCAAATCAACGTTTAAAAAATTTTCACAACAATTGCACATCTTGATGGCTGCTATCAAGCCTGGCAAGTGCCATTTCCGGCGATCTGGGATGTAGTCAATCTCAAATTTTCTTGGTTCGCTCCGCGCCAACCTATGGTGGCGCTCCGCTTAGATAGTAAACGGGAGTCCCCCCCCTCCCCAAATAACTCCAGTCTTCTAGAGCCTCCCAAACAAAAAAAAATCTTAGTTACACACGGCTGCATGGTGTTGATGTTGTAGTTGTTTCCTTTTTCTTTGAATATTTTTATTTTGCTTAAATTAAAATCGGAAAAATTATAGTGAGCAAATATGTTTTGGTGTGAGAAGGGGTATCAAGGTCCAGAAATCGCATCTGGTCTGCCCCCCCCCCCCCAATGTCATACATCTTCCTACGCCGCTGCAAGCCTATACATTTCTCTTAGTTTTTAGCAAATTTTCCCATCATTAAGAAACTTATTCGAAAAGTAAGTCGTAACGAAACTCTTAGCTGACGTTACATGGAATGATATTTAGTGCGACGAATAACGACGAAAGGTTAAAATTTTACATTTTTGCGTGACGGCTGGTAACGCAAAGTTTATGGGTTCAATGTAAAGAATGTGTGTTCTCAAGGTCATTTTTACAATGCCTCACTGATCCTAGTTGATCTAGGCACTGAGATAAGAATTTTGAGAAGAAAAGCAAGATTACTGTCGGAAACGAACATTGGTTCAAAGAGTCTAAAGAACGTTGTATCTCCTTCCTTACACCTCCCTGGTCAGAAGCACGTTTGAAAGCTAAGCTGAAAAGGTGGATCGTTTATGGAAATTTTCCGGGGCCCCCTAAAAGTCAAAATATCAAGGTTCCTGTAACCTATAGGTTACCTCGATTACTGGTTTAATCCGGCTATGACTAAAACCCTAGTATGCACAACATAACATGCCTACTGTTTCTTTAGAAAAAACGTGCAGAATCCTAATACTTCTAGTGGTAGGCTACATAGCATTGAACAGAATTACAGTATCACATATAGGTCTATCTATTACAGTACGAAAGTCAGAGGGCACTGTGTTCATTCCGGTAGATTCGGTGGAGGGGGCCGAGAAGTGTCCCTCCGAAGCGTGAGTTAAACGTTAAAAAGTAGGTAATTTTGCAATTTAATGTGAAGAAAAATAAAGTTGTTCCCAAATTTTTTTTCGGCATCCTTCACACGCACTTTTCGTTCACTGTTGCTTCATGCATAAATAAGGAGAAAAATGGTCATATTGTGATACTCCTGGTATGAGTAGCCTTGCACAGTCAATGTCATTAAAAGTTAGTGGATGAGCATTCTATTGCCTACAAATTTGCACATACTCAATAGCTTCTGGGGGCATCGCCCTTGTTCCTTACCTGGATTTTCCACTAACCCCACCAGGACCAGTTTGGGGCTTCTTGGCCTGCGCTTTTTGCACCTCACTATCTGCGGCCCACAAGTGGATTATGACTACCAAAACGGCCGGTCAATTGAGGGGAAAAGGTTCCCAGTCTCTGGCCTAGCATATAATATACAGTTAACAGTGTGTATAGGCCTAGACTCATAACCTTCAGAGCTGCCGGAGAGCTGTAGCATCATGTCTGATCATGATGGCCAACTGTTTTGCAGTTGCACGTTTTTCCCATCTAAGAAAGAATTCTGGTCGATAAGTTAAGATATTTACATATGGAACTGGTGCATTAGTTCATACTATTTTTTCAATAGCCAAATGATCATTAGTAGTCAGATTTGTCATGAAAAGGCCAACAGGCAATCCCGAGGAGCTAGAAATGGATAGCACAAACACTAGGGAGGGGATTTCAACACACACATGCACACCGCAGTGAACACGCAATGCAGTGCAGTACCAGACTGCCACTGTTCTGATTACATTGAGTAACGTGACATGTGTGCTAGTCCAGTTAATGCACTATTTTTATCCCCATTGACCACGTGAAGATAAAGACTCACTCATTAGCTCACAGAAGGAAGTTCAACCCATATTAGATACAGTGTATGGACTTCCTGGATAAATGATTTTTTTCAACGAATTATTTTTTCAATGAAAGTAAATTAACTTAAAAAAAGTTTGAAATAAATGAGTTTATTTTAAAAAAATGAAAAAAAAAGGACGACAAGGTTTTTGCCGGTCTCGAAGCGAGACCGGAAAAATTTCGAGACCGCAAGGGTCCGAGGCCGAGACCAAGACCGAGACCACAGGGTATCGAGACCGAGACCGGGAAAAACCGGTCTCGAGACCGAGAGACCGAGGGGGGGGGGGGATGGAGTGGATTATGGAAAATCTAGAAAACGTGCACGCGAAGCATGCACGGCGAGCGCGAAGTGCGAAGCGCGAAGCCCACGACGGGTGGGGTCCAGGGGCCGGCCTTATGGCCCCTGGTGGGGTCCAGGGGGCGAAGCCCCCGGAAGCTCCTGGGTTTTACCGTCTCAGAAGCGCCAGGAAGACTGTTTTTAAGAGGTAAATTTCAGACGTAACGTTCTTGGGTATTGGTATATTTATACATTTAGGAAATGCAATTTTGAGCACAAAACTCATTGATAAGCTGCACTGGATTGAAATTGTACAAGAGCAACAATGTCCTGCTAAGCTTAAAAAGGCAGGGATCAACTTACAGGGTCATCCCAGACAACTGGATTTTTAATTCGGAGATCATTATAAGACCTGCAAGAGGGAGAGTATAGGTGCAGGGAGGTGATATTAGACCTCCCTGATAGGTGTAGCAAAAGTGGTGGAGGACTAATAAGCGCGTTTCAGAATGCTGTTTTTGTCGTAAGTGTATTAACAATCACCGTGTATACCGATAATGGCTGCGCACGAAGCGCTCGCGATCGGTAAGAATATTTGAAAAATGTATAACGGCAGATACGTACTTTCAACCTTCCACATCTTGCTTCATATTAGGTTGAAAGATCACATATTGATGCGAGGTCCCCATAGATGTTTGGAGATGTATATCTGTTCTTCGGAAAGTGTTGTGATCAGAAAAGTTGTATTATTACCTTAATAATGGCCATGACATGAAGTGCAAACCGTGACGAATAAGTGAGAAGCGCGCCGAAATTTTTCATTAAATAAGATTTCCATGACAAAACCTGCATTCAGGCTGATTCAGGCTCTGCATCGACACACTTTCAATTGCCCAACAAACCCACATGCCACTGCCATAAGCCAGTCTTTTACCTCTTAATTCGTAAACTTTGCACTTTTTGCAGCTGTGCTTCTCCGAAAGTTGCTATCGGAGGATATTGATAACGAGAATAAAACTGACGTAAAGTTTGAAGCGCGCGGAGCGCGCAAAAATTTTGATAGTTTGCAAATAATTTGCTAATCGGATAGTTTGACTGAGAAACATTTGTGATAGAAAATGAAGCAGAGATTCAAGAATTTCTTACGAAAATGAAGAAAAAGATGCACTTTCCAGCATACAGGTATCTGTAGACTGAATTAACATTGGGGGGGGGATGATTACATGGACCATCCCCCCTAGTAAAATGTTGGGGGGATATATCCCCCATTCCCCCCCCCCCTGGGATCTACTCCCATGAGCGTAATTCGGTACTAGTTCATTCGTAAAGAAGAGTGACGCTCTCATCAGGGGGCTGTGAGAACTCCACGTCTGTACTGCTCTCATAAATTATATTTCTACATAGCAATTTCACAGGATTGCTGGGTAGAGTTTTGGTACGCCTCTTTGTTGTCAATGTCATTTCACTGTGGCAGAAGACGACCAACTTCAAAACTCTCGGGCTATCCCACAATGCTTTGTTATTGTTATTTGGAAAAAGGTCTGTGTGAAGAGTATCAAAGGTATGCCTTCGCTTGCAGGGTCCGGTGGGCTCTCGGATCATTTACAGAAAAGGCTGATGCGATTTTCCTTTCCGATGAGAAACTTAATGAGCATACCAATAAACACGAGAAAATTTTGACAGCTTTTAACAATTCTTAATAGAAATACTAAAATCGATCATTGAAAAGACAACCACACTACCCAGCCTGCTAGCTTTCACGCCTACACCGATTTTTCCACCAAACCTATACGTCAATTTCTGCCTATCCGCTTAAACGAAACAAAAGTAGTACCATGTTTGGCACAAATTAAGTAATAACACATCACCAATAAACAGATAAAAAGAGAACCATACTCCAGAAAAGGGTGCGATGTTTTATAATTTTGGCTGGCAGAATGTTCCTGCCGGGCGAAATTTTTCTGTCACAAGCTTGAAGTTGGAAATTGGGAGTTCGGCTGTCAAAAATTCAGCCTTCACACCAGGCCCGTAGTCAAGGGCGGGGGACAGGGGGCGAAGCTCCCTTGGAAAATTTTTCGCCCCCCTAGAAGATCAAAAATTACCTTGCTGTAATGCATTTTAGTATATTTTGCCCCGTCTGGAAAATTTTTCGCCCCCCTAGAAGCAAGTTCGCCCCCCTTCAGCACCTTGTCTGACTACAGGCCTGCTTCACCCTTCCATTTAGTAACAAAACCTACTGAAAATGTGCCAAGATGGGAGGGGTGGAACCTCTGACGACATTCTTGGCCGCATGAGGCGTTCTTGGAATATTAACTGAACGGCTGTTCTAAATGACGTAATTAATAGTATGAATGACTTATACAATAGATGTAGGAAAGTTTTTCTTCCCTTTTCATCCCCAAAATTTCTCCTTCAGTACTGATAATTCTCCATTGTTGGCACATATTTTCAATCCTCTTTTTAGTCTCAGTTTTCTTGAAGGGCTGAAGTGGAACACCCTTTGGGCTGAATGTGGCGCCCGTGTTGCCATTCAGACAGGGTCTATGTCATAACACAAAATAGCATTGCATATCAAAGACTATAATTTGATCATTTGTGAATACCTATTCTTAGTGTACACTTTTCCATAGCGGGGACTCAGCCCTCGGACTCGGAGCTTGTGACTCGGTCTCGGTCTCGGACTCGAATGCCAGTGACTTGGTCTCCTAGACTCCTACTCGGACTCGGCAGGTGAGGACTCGATCGCTCTCGGACTCGAAAGGTGGGGACTCGACTACAGCACTGATAAATACTTGCACAAATAGTCTAATTTAGGAAATTTACTTCTGAGTTGTGGAAACATTACTAAAATTATATAAAGGGATAGAGCGGCAGACTGAGTGCTGTACTACCGTGCCCTTGCAAAAGGCTCGGCATGATTTGATTGATGGATGTCCTGTATATGTAAAGTACTTTCGTTGATGGCCAAGTGAAGTGAGCGAGTAAGTTAGACAGCAAGGTTTGAAAAAGCATCCCTTTTGTTGTAAGCGAAGATGTAAAAATGTAGCCTTCTCGCCCCCGTGTCCTCAAATATCAACCTATTCTACGTGATAAGGTTGGCCGCGCCTAATGTTACTAATACTATCGTTCGTACCATGTTGAGTGATGTTAGGATAGGCTATTTTACTATGTGCCTTGGCTAACATTAACAACAGTAACACCTTCTTCTTCTTCTTGAGGGTACTCCAATGCGCCTGAACAAGGCATTCGATGGAGGAAAGTTGGTATGCAAAGTTAAGTGATTATTGAGACTGAAACCAGTTTGTTATTGCCTTGAAGTTCTTGAAAGTGGACTCATTATCCAGTTGGGCTATGTCAGGGGGGAGCTTGTTCCAACTGGAAATGGTTCTTGGGAAGTATGAATTGCCATATGCACCAACATTACAAGTAATATTTTTGAAAGACTGAGAGTTTGTTCTAGTTCGACTAGCGTGGTGAACAAATATATTTTGAGTAGGGATTGCTAATTTATTATGTAAGATTTTATGACAGGTAAAGAGATCGGTAATATTACGTCTGCATTCAAGGGTGGGCCAATTCAAGGATGACATAATGTCGGAAATACTTTCAGTTCTCTTGAAGCGTCCAGTGACAAACCTACCGGCCCTAGATTGAATATTTTCAAGCTTCTTTTTTCCCTGTGTGTATTTAGTGCACTATACGCCGGAGATCTCCGGCGTGGACACACGATTTTGGTCGGCATGGCGGCTTAGAAACTAGCCTTTGTTGGCATACAAAATGCAGTAAGTTGAGGATTGCCGGCGTAGTTGGCCTACTTCCCAGCGTAGCAGCGGGCAAACGGTACTCCCGACATACCGGCGGGCCGATTCAGTCAACTCCCGCTAGTATGTTCACTCACAGTACTGTGCTATATATACCTGTAGGCTGTACTTGTATTGCCAATGAATGGTGTATGCATTATGTACATACGTACATACAATCGCTTACGGATTGCCTCTGACTTAGAGCTCTACAATGTGTGTAGTATATACCTGTACGTGCATTGCCAATGTATGGTGACTGTGTACGTATCACGTACATGTATACTGTACGTATGTACACACGCCAATGCGGGGCAATGGATTGCTATGTACATGCATTGTATGTGCACAGTACAGAAAATCCCGGTGTACATCCTGGCGTACGGTCACGAAAACCTCGGCGTACCTCTGGCGTAGGCTTACATGGAATGAACCCTGGCTTTTTTCCAGTAGTAGTTTGAGGAGACCAAACTTGGGAAGCATACTCAAGTTGAGGATGCACATAGATAAGATAAGCCTTTTCTTTAACATGGGAAGGACAACCATGTAAGTTACGGGATAGGAAATTCAAAGACCTAGTTGCTTTGGCAGCTACATTATTAAAGTGAGGGGACCAAGAAAATTTGGAGTCCAAAGTAACACCAAGATAGCAGGATGACTTTACAGATTCAAGACTATGTCCTGCCAATTTATAGGTAAAATTGAAGGGGTTTGTTTTCAGGGTAGTAGTAAGAACATAACATGTTATTCAGATTAAATTCCATACACCAGTCATTTGACCACTTATATAGAGAGTCCAGGTCAGTTTGTAGGATGTTTTGGTCAACTGGAGAATCGATCTGCCGATAAAGAAGCACGACAAGTTTCATTCAGGTTCACTGCTTCTATTAAGGCTTTAGGACCAAACTGGGAAAGTTCAAGTTTTTCATTAAAAGTGTTGGAGTAACTGCAAAATACAATGCCCCTCAGAAAGAGAACCCTGAAAAATCATGGAGGCAGCTACTGTAGGCTACACAGTACTGTAGTCCCACACACTTTCATATATGTGTGGCTTAAATAGCCGTCAATCAGGGCCTAGTATATACTGTGCTCCGTTAGACTGTGCTCCAAATACATGGAGCAAAGTGAGAATGCAGCGTAGTGTGTAGGGCGTGATTGAGGACTAGATTTCAAGTCAACCTCAAGTCTAAAATTAAAGAATAGGCCTACAACTAGCCTAATTATAATTTTGAGGATGCAAAACTCATCTCATTCAACCAACTCCCATTTTCATACTGTAGCTTACTTTGTTACTGAGATATAAAATTTTGAAATTGATTCACTTAATTTGAAACATAACATAACAGGTTAAAGGGCAAAAGAGGGCTAAGGCCCCATAAGATGCCCTGAAGTCCAAACAACCTTAACTGAAAACAAAGAACCAACCAACACCAAACGAGCCCAGCACAATTAGATTCTACTACACTTACTGTATGGAAGAACTTGTCAATGTTAAGCTTAAAGCAGTGCACAGATGTGAAGTTAACTACCCACTCAGGCAGACTATTCCACTCATTAACAACTTTATGAGAGAAGCTGAACTTCCTAATGTCGAGCCTTGCAAATCACTTAACTAGTTTCTTACAATGGCCTCGAACCCGAGAATTACTTTGAACCTTTAAATTGTCCATTGCCCAATAATTTTTGATGTCCTTACCAGCTTTTGTTTTCTTAAATTAAAGTCAAAATGTTTACATGACCTTTATTAGTCCTCAGTAAAGGCACGTGTATCTAGCTGGTCACCGATAGCTCCCTATACATGGTCCTTACAACAACCCATTGAAAACCCGGGGTATTCGACCAGCACATTGCTGGTCGAAATTGATTCTCTTCTTATAGCAAAGCTAAGACCTAAATTCTTTATATACTACCATAACGTTTCCTTTCTAAGTCTTACACTAATGTTGTAGTTGTTTTTGAAACGTCTGAAAACTTCCGCAAATTTGAAATGAAATCATCAACTTTGTCACTTCCATAGAATTTACTGTAGCATTTGAAATATTTGTTAACATCAGAATACCGTGTGCATAACATTGTGACATCACTCACAACATTTTGATTACTGTACTTCCTGTACATACACACATGGCAATTGCCTCTGCAAACATTTTTAATTGATGTAACGATGTACAGTAGCTCATTAGCATACTGATGTAGACAAAGTTCCATAGTCACACAGTAAATTTTACAGCGCGAAAAAGTTGCTGATTTCATTTCATATTTTTGACACTTTCCAGAAATTCTTGGTGATCAAAAACAGCTTCATTACTCCTGTAAGATCTGGAGAAGAAAATTCATGGTAGTAAATTAAGATTTTACTTTCAAAATTTGCTGTGAGAAGAAGAGAAGAAGGACAATTTCAACCATTTCACAGACAGCAGATCCCCCTGCTATTTCCATAGGTTGGTGTAAGGACTGTGTATAGTGAGATGTAGGTGAACAACCACAGTCCTTTACTGTGGACTAGACCTTGATAAACTAGCTTTTCTTGCACAGTATTTATGTTGGATACAGAGATCTTGTATAGCTAAGTCACTCTGTAAGAGGCTAAGAGCATTAAGACAGCGATCACATTTTGGCACATGTTGCTGTGGCTTTCGAAAAAATAAGGAAAGACTATGGTGGTCATTTGTGTACAGTAGGTTTTCCAGATTTGAAGATCAACATACAGTACAGGGTTGGGTTTTTGCCGGGAAAAACCTGTTTTTACCGGGACTGGTAGAAACTGGTAATAACTTGTTATTACCGGTAAAAACCGGGAGAAAATGGAAAAAACCCCTTTTGGCAATTAGGAGAGTTCAGTTGTTGTACCCATTTCACATGATGGATAAACCAGTTGACGTAAAACTATTTACATTCATTTACACTTTCCATTTTGCCGAAAAAGTGAGCACTAAAACTTGTCAAATGCAGAATAAAGAGTGAAATATACTTGGTTATTACAATAGTACTGTAAGCCCTAACATGTTAAGCGTAACCACAAACAAAGCAACTACATGCCAACAGGAATAGTCTGAAAATTACAGTTGATTAGCAAAATGACTAGATTTATCAAGCAAAGTTTTTCAAAATGAGGAATTTATCGACGGCCAAACAAATATGAGTCGTCTATTTTTTGACTAAGTTACCTTCACTGAAAAAAATTGATAAACCACAAATAATAAGTGAAAAAAGAAAGTGGAAATGTTGAAGGAAGGTGGATGCTTCAATTGTATAAACAAGACATAACACTACTGGAGGTCAATGTACTGTAAGACACAGTATGCTCAGGAAAGCTTCCCATCAAACTGAAAATAAGTCCTTAAATTATTCCATGATTTTCCTTCCCATTTTTCTGCATTAAATGTACCTAGTGTATGTATACTTAAAACAAAAACAGTGTAAATCGGACAAAAAAGTGGCCAAAATCACTAAACAAATCACATTCAAACTCTAATATGGTATATATTGTTGCCTAACATGATTAATCTTGATGTAGCAGACTGATTTTCTTCTTTAGACTTTCAAAAAAGCATAAAAAGTACTTGTTAACAACATTTTATTCAATGCAGCAGAATAGGTTTTTGCCGTTTTTTTTCCATTTTTCGGCAAAAACCAGGTTTTAACAAGACGGTTTTTAACAGTAAAAACCTCTGGTAAAAACAGCCTGTGGCAAAAACTGTCAACCCTGATACAGTACTGTTACAGATGTTCATCCATCTACTAAAAACAGGATGCAATGTTTTGAGGATGTTCACTGCTTATATTTGCATGATTTACTGAAATTTCAATTAATCATGATGTTGGACTTGATGGCGAAGCATTTTGTCAAAGCGCAGTAAATACAGTATGTCAGAAGAGTAATGATTAATGGCTAATCCTTGACTAGAACAACAAAGTTTCTGTGGACTTGCTGGTGAAGTGGGTTTAACCAATTCCAAATGTATTACTTGACAAACAAGTAGTAGACTTAACAATCCTTTTCAACTGTATTGTACAGTAGTAACAGTAAGTACTGGGACGTGCACATTAAAAGTGGTGAACAGTAATTCACCTTTCCCTGAAGATTTTATGGCATTTGTGGCATACGGTGGAGGGGAGGGGGTGGGGTAGCTGATGATTAACTATGAAAATCCAGTACTTAACATATTTCCTTTCTTTGGTTTGCAGACATACCGTACAGGAAATATCAGCTTTAGACTTTACGCTGGCCAAAGTGATGACCTGCTACTATGGAGAGAGCTCTTAGACTTGTCAGACCTTCTATCCGTGTGGTTCAGTTATGCCAGAGTGGATCAGTGGAGTGCAGTCCAGTTTATCAGGGTGCTGTATGGAGGACCATAGGAGCAAGAAGGCTCAGTAGTGTCGAGGGAAGCAGATCAAATTTCACCACTGAATCACTGTCTGAGAGTGTCGTCGCTCAACTGAAGTCAGCACGGAAGTCAGAGGAAATATTATCTCTAGTCCACACCAATGAACTAAGTGGGAACCAGGCCTCCCTTGCTCTCAGTGCTCTAAGAAACTCAAACCTTCAAACAGAGAAGCGGAATTTATCATCTGATGATCGGTTTATGTCTCTGCTTGGTACATTAGAAGGGAGTCTATCAAATCTATCAGTAGAGAGCCTTGTGAGTTCTATAATTAATCTTTTTAAGCTTCAGCAATTTAATTCACCAACGGTCCATTTGCTTGTGTCAGAATGCCGACAGCGATTGCGCGGAATGTCAACCCGCCACCTTGGTGTTCTGGTTTGCCATTCAAAACTTCTGGCCAAAAATGCCAGCTCTGCATCATTGGTCAAAGAGGCTCTCAGGGTTCTAGAGCTGAGGTGGAGGGAAATGAACAGTCCCTTTCTGTTGAAAAGGTTCCTCAAGACATCCTTACATCTCTCCCCCTCATTTGTGGAGAAGCTGGAAGATAAAACACTTGCTCTTATAGACAGTTTTTCCTTTCAGGATCTCGTAGAGATTGTTCAGTGTTTTACATTATCAAAATGTCATTCACTTCTAGTTTTGCGAGCAATATCTTACCAAGTTGAAGAGCAAAGAAGCCAGTGGGAAGTCACTCAGCTGATGAACTTGGTCAACAACATGAGACTATCACGATTTTACAATGCCCTGTTTTTCAAAGAGGTGGCAGCGTTTTGCACAGAGCATTTATCAGAAAGCTCACCTCAACAGATTGCTGAAATGGTTAGATGTTTTGGACTTTTACGCATGCCGGAGTCTACCTTGTTCAGTGCAATTGTGGACAATATTTCTAATCGTATTGCAGAGTTTTCCTTACCTGAACTGCAGAAAATAGCCTTTGGATTGAGTATCGTCAAGGTCAAACCACCAACTCAGATGGTGAAGAGACTGGTTTTCGAATTTGATTCCCTAACATTTGCAGAGCAAATTGAAGTCTGCTTAGCTCTAGGTGTATTTAATGCAGCACCTGCTGATCAAGTCAGAAAAATATTTGAATCAACTACTGCAGTGGAAAACACTATGAGTAAGTTGCTTTACATGACCATTGACCATTGTCTCAATTATATCCCAATGACCTTGACCTTCTTTTCTTTTCTCCTTGTGGGTGTGTTATAGTCAGAAGACGAACCCTATCCTTTTTGATTGACGTCAAAGGTTACACAAGGTCTTCAGAGGAAAATATGTGGAAATTTTCAACAGATACATTTCTTTTTTTGGGGGGGGGGATGACTCAAAATTTCTGAAGCTTCACTACTAGCCCATGGGGCACTGGACAAACTTCACTAGCCCGAAGGATGTTTCCACTGGCCCCCAAAGGCATAGGCTAAAGTCCAACTACAAAGCTGTACAGCATTTTGCACTAGCCCCGGGCTAGTGGACTTAGGAGGGGGGGGGGGATAATCTGGCCCACATGCAGGATTCTAGCAATTGGGCACTGTGTCATGTTTCTTTTTGTTTGACATTTTAGCCATTTGGCATTTATTGTAAATTGTATGTAGGGTCCAGCCATTCATTTCTCATATGTACAGTGACATTACTCACCTGCATTTAATGTTAATCAACTTTTTGCGCATGAGCTGCAGTGGCCAACGTGACAATGAGAAATGTACTTGTAGAACCTCAGTAACAGCAGGTGGCATTTCATACACCTGCGCAAAGATTGTTGAGTACTCAAAGTGTAAGAGCATATACAGTATACATATTGTGTTTCCATGTAGAGGGGATTAAAAGGAATGACAGCAACCAAATTTTCCTTCATTCTCAAAATGTATAACAATACTTAGCGGCAAAAAGTGCCCTGCAATATTTTAGGTGGTAAGCCAGTAGTTCTTTTTCACATACTGTATTGCACAGTTTCATTTACCCTTACAGTAAATCATTTTGCTATGGCAGCTGGTAATGCAGTTGGCAAGTATACAGCATGCAAGTTCTTGCATTACTGTATTTCAGTGAAGAATTGTACAGTACAGTAGGTCTGAATACAGTAGTCTAACTGTAGATACTGTGGGATCATTTAGTGTGTGATTCATAATAAAATGAAAAGCCAAGTGGGCGCTATAGCTGGTTTGCTCAACAGCAGTTCAATCCAATGCAGAACAGACTTTGTTGACAGGGCAACCAATTCTGTTGGCAGGCCATGGCAGGTGGGAGGAAAGTGGGAATACCCAGAGAAATAACCGCATTCTGTGAGTGGGCCTGGTGCATTTTTGATGTACATTGTTATGTGGCAACATGAACCCTTCTGTCACCCAAGGATTCTTTAATGAAATACTGTAAGTGCACTCCAGTACTTACCGTACAGTATGAAGTCTCAGGAAGGATATTAAAGGTTAGTGCTTGTAAAGTACATTAAATTCATTATAGCATATTGGTAAATTGCATAGTGATGTTTTCCACCGCTGGAGATCTTTTTGTATTTTAACAGATAAATACATTTCATATCTTTACACCTTCTCCTACTGTACTGGCTTACTTTCAGATGCAACTGGACCAGATAGCATACCTTTACAGCTGAAACTACTGCAGCTGAATACTTACGCTAGACTGGAGTGTCAGGACTATAAAGGGCCCTTTCTGGATGAAGAACTGGCTAAGTACCCTAAGGTCGGAGAGGATTCAGGGAGTGCTCTACACCGAGATGTTGTTGGAAAGCTTGAGGCTATGTTTGGCAATGAAAAGTTCTTTCTTTCAAATGTCAAATTAGATTGTGGATATTTCATTGGTAAGGGAACATCTCTTTTGCAGGAAGAATAATTGGGAATAAACTCTTCTTGAAATTTGTCCCCACTCACTAAGATTTTGAAACCCTTTATACAGTACCTCATTGTACCTTGACTGAAACTTAGTACCAACTTTATTCATGCCATCATTTGCTTATTTTTTGTAGATCACAAAGGTCAAGAAAACAAAGACAAGACAAAATAACACATAGAGGGAAGTTAAGTTAAAAATCCTTATGACTTTATCAAAGAGGAACTATTCTGTAAGAAGAACAAGAGGAAACTTAGAGAAAAGTCAATCTGAAGTAAAATGCATCAAAATGCAATCCTTCATAACCCCGACATTTCCTTTCCAAGCATTTCAAGTCTTCAGTTCTTCTTTGCTATACCTGAAACATGCTGCAGCTATCCATGCACTTATCACCACCCCTTGGTTGTTACATTGTACAGGGTAGGCCTGAAATAGTGGGTATCTGTAATGTACACTGTTTGTCTCCATGGAGTGTTTCTTTCAAACCCCTACACACATTTTCAGTGCACTTTGATAAAAGTAAACTTGTTTCCCCTTGTTCAGTTAACATGATTGATTTCATTCAGTGGGAAATGTTCTTCACATATATTCTGCAAAGTATTGAAATTAAACAGTATTGGTCATTTAGAAGTCTAACTCAAGCCCTAAGGGGCCCTTCACCCAGACTGCTAGTCAGGCACTTTCCATTTAAAATCTACAATGGATTGTTGTGCTGTTCTATGTTCTTCTCATCCAAAAGATACTAGATTTGTTAGAAAATAGATGAGCAGGTATCATTCTCAGTTATGTTACCTTTACACAAGATAGGTAGAGACCATTCCAATATGGTGGTTATAGTAACTGGTTATTTGTTCCTTTTCTATAGATGCTGAAATAGCTTTTGACAACAAAGGAGAGCCATTTTCTAATCTCGATTACAATACATCCAGGGATTCGAAGAATCACAGTCCTTTGAGGAAAGACCTACCTGAAGACGTGTCCAGGTAATTTAAGAAAAGCGTTCTCTGACTCGGGGTTGGACGTGAAAGTGATCTTGCTTTACAGAAAAATTTTTATTCCCAGTCCAAAAGCTATAACACTTTACTAAATAGACTTTATTCTTAAAGTTTAAAAGTTACGTGTCACAAAATAAAACTTATTGGTCCAACTTCACATCTTCTACCAGTACCTGGATTGTGCTGATGTACATTATAAAATTTGAAATGTTGTACTGTACTGTAATCCACAATTAATTTTTATTACACAGTAGTTCGTGATGCCATGCAAAATTTTCTTCTTTTAAAATTAAAATACTGTGATGACCATGTTTCTACCCAACTTTTTTTCTGAAATATTGGTAGTTGTAGTCAATTCACTCTAGTATAAAGGCACTGATTATATTTTGAAACAACCATATAGGCTAAGTAAATGTGCTTCCCCTGCAGGATAAAGCAGTAGTTTTAGTCCCTTTCCAGACATTTTGTTCATCTCCAAAGGATTTAAGTGTTCAGTTGTACTGCATTTCATATGAGTTTCATAAGAAAGAGTCTCTTTAGTAAAGTGTGAATACTGCGAGCACTTCACATATGCTAATTTTGTGAAGAATAATATCAGAGGTAAATATTTTCTTTTCATCCTAAACACATCAAAATGTAAATTTACATAAAGTTATGGGCACAGTGCAACAGTTGTCATCATTTGATGTGTGTTTTTCTCTTGTTCTTATCAGGGTGGCTGTTGTAGTGCATGGACCAGCAAGCTATCTCCATGAAAGCTCTGAATTGAGCGGCAGGAGAGTAATGATGGTTCGGCAACTGCAAGCTCTTAAATACAACATTCTTCAGGTACTGAAGCAAAATTCTTGCAGCTTATGCTTTTGCCTTTAAGAAGTATGAAAGTTTACATTTCAGTTTTCATAAATGCCAGACAGTGGAAGGTGATTTAAACAAGGACACTAAATCAGAACATAAAACAAAATTACTTTTGACAGATGCGCACTGTTATCATTTTATAGTTACAGTTAACCATAGGAATACAAGGTGGGGAGGGGGCAGTCTAAGGGGGGACAGTAGCCCTTACCCCATTCAGGTGGATAATTTGCTATTTTGTGGCAAAATGTTTGCCATTTTGTGGGAAATGTGCATTAGAATTTCCAGCAGAAGTTCTGCAGCTCTCCCCTCCTTTCAGTCAGAAGTAGCTCTGAGACTGTTTACAATTACTACATGTGAAATGCAGTGTGTGCTCAAGTGGGTTAAGTAATGTAATACTGCTGATGTGAGGCAAAAAAGGAATATGTCTGTAAAATTTCTGGTGTCTGGCAATTGTCCAAATTTTTCTGAAGTGATGGGAAAGCACATTTTTTGAGGCCTCTCTCATAGTAGAAGCACTGTCTTGTAATGGAACCACCACTGAAAAGTTGAAGTGTTAAATTTTTGTTCATACTAAATCTAATGTAACAGATTTTTCCCATGAACTATCAAAAACTTGAGAAGTTTGAAAACAAATCCCAAGCACAACAATTTTGGACTTGAAAAGAGTGGTTGTCAATTGCAAGAATTCAGACTGAGTCTACAGTGTTTCACCATGTGATGGTCGCCTCCACCCCACCCCAACCCCCAAATGCACTTCATTTCAAGCTAGAATGACCAATCAGGCAATCTGAAGGAAACCTAGTTGCCACCTCTGCTACCTCCCCTCTCCACCCCCAAGTAGTGTTTCAGCTGCCAGCGGTGAAGGTTTTGTGGTTTCATGATAAAACCATTCTACCTTCATTTCAAACAATGCCTGAGGTAAGTGGTGAACATTCCTGCATGATATACTGTATAAGCAGCAAGGTGGGCAGGGAGCTACAACCTACTCTCTCTGGTACTCTAAGCTTCCTGGATGATACTGGTGGCACTGGCATATTTATATTATAAAATGCATATTTCTTTTAATTTACTCTCCAATGACTTTAAATTCTGTATTACTCCCTCTGTATTTTCTTAAGTGTAGAATTGACAGTGGAGGTTACAGTGTATTTGTTTCCACATTTGGAAGAAAGTTGTGAATTTTATTTCATGTCATTGATATGTTTCTCACCATCTGCCTCTTGGGGGTTGTAGTCACCTGGTCTTTAACATATATGCCCAGCTTGCTAGTCATTAAGTAAACTACTCAACATGGATATAGCCAATAGCACAAAGAACAGTGTTGTGTTGGCTAACTTGACTAACTTTTAGCACTATTGATTTTAATTTTTTACAATACCAAAGGGTAGATTTGAAGATCTGTTGTAGTAGTTTTGCAACTGGATCCCACCTCAGATGGTCCATAACCCCTAGCTATGGTCTTTATTTTTTGTTTGCTCCCCTTTCTAGGGGCAGATGAGTGGGTCATCAATTTGTAAGAATGTTGGAAGTTGTAACACAGATGTTTGTTCATATTTGCAGTGATGGGTCAAAGGAAGGCCTTATTGTGATATAAGGCCAAGAAACTTGAAGAGAATACCCATGTCCTTTCTTGACAAGATGGATAGTGGCATAGCTAAGGGGGTATGGGGCATGGGCCCCCTACAAGTCTCTTGCCGGAAGAATGCCCCCATCCCCTACCCCTGTTAAAAAATACAAGAGTATAAAAATATATGAAAATGTATGCTGATTCCATATTTGAATCCCCCCATGAAATGGTGGAGCTCACCCCTCCCAAATCCCCCTGGTACAATTAGTTTTCTGCTATGCCACTGAAGGTGCTCCACACTCTGATAAAGAATTCATCTCATAAAAAACTTTGGTGGAAATGAAATTTGAAGCACTAAGAACATACACCTCCAAATTCAATCTAATGATTTCCGTTTGTTTCTTCGTTGTTTTCCTGCAGGTGCCATATGAGGAGTGGTCCAACCTCAAGTCAGACTTAAAGAAAGTCAAGTACTTGAAAGAGAAGCTGGATCAAATTATAAAGAGATCCTAGCAGAAGTTTTAGCAAATGTTATTATTTTAGGCCCAGACGTCTATTCTACACTTGTCACATCCTCCCGGTGAGATCTGTGTTGAGACAGATCAAAAACTTTTGTGTTTAATCAGATGTTAGGAGAATGTCTTACAGAATACTTATTATGGATACATTCAAGGACAAGTGCAGGCATCCTAAGAGGTACTTGAAAGACAAGTTGGATCAATTGATAAACAAATAATAGCTGAATTTTTACAAAATGTTAATATTTTAGGCTCCAGAGGTCTATTTCAAGCCTGTCACATCCTCCCTGTGAGATCTGTTTCTAGACAGCAAATGAAGAAAACCTTTTGTGTTTAATTTGATCTTCTTAATCTTTTTAAGTGAATATCTGAGAGAATAATTTGCATAGAAATATTCAATGGCAAATTCAGTCATCCATAAAAGAATGAATGCAACTGGTTCCATTATCTTTTGTATTATGGATTTTCCTTAATCTCTCTGAAGAAAATTTGTGTAGTTTGGCACTTGGCTCAGTCTGGCTGAATAGTCTGCCATTGTGTAGCTGGTTAGATGCTATGTCTTCTCTCTGCAGTGGGTGCAGCTCTGAGTCTAGCCTATACGTCAGCATATTAAGCTGCTTGGCCATATAACTAGAAAAGATGTCCTAATATTTGGTGGTTCATTGAACGTTCCACTTGCTGTAACAATTTGGCATACCAGCATACTGATGTCAACAGTTTCCTCACTTCAAACAAGAAGGTGATTTTATTAGAAATCACTTACCATTTCCAGGAGATTTCAGTCATTAAAATCCACTGCACTGCTTGAGTAGTTTTGGAAAAGAAAAGTTTCTGTGCAAAAAATAAATGTAAGGTCACAACTTTTCTGTACCAAGTTGATCCCCAAATAAATGGCTGATGACCCCAATTTTCATGTAAAGATGTTAGAAAATTTATCGATAAGGGGAGTCCTTGCCAGTGTAAACTGAAAATGATGTGTACATGATATGAATCATACCTTATCGATGAAATAAGTTAAATGCCTCATTTGTTTGCATTGCACTGACAGGTATGGTGATACACTCGGATCCTTGCAAAAATGTGACTTAAGAAAACTCATAATTCTGTTTTGATCTCAAACAAAGATTGTTCGCATTCAGGGAGAAATTACTTGAAGTTGCCACTTTAACAATACATTTGATAGTAATTTCAGCTGCTAATTTCTGAATAGCCCTAAATAAAAACTGACAGGAAGTGTCTGAATTCCTGAGATCCTTTTTAGCCTACATATAAAAATTAATAGGGCCTGCAATATGCACTCCTAGTCCCCCAAAATTTGGCTACTTTGCAAACCAAAATATCAAGGCTTAAAATATGTCTTTGATACTTACTATGTCTTAAAAGCTGACCCATACAGTGTAAGTCCTAGTGATCAGTAGAGAAAGACCAACCAGTAACTACTCACAAATTGGGTTTTGTCCCCTGAAGGGACATCAAACTAAAAAGGGTTAATATCATGTGCTTACATGTGTTCCCTCGTGCTTTACATTAATTAAGTAACCAGTCAAAAGCTGAGATATTGTGTATGACTCAGGTGTGTAATTCTCAGAAGAAGTGCCACTTGGAGCACTGTGTTTGGCCTTTAAACATATTTCTCGCATTGTAGAAAAAAAATATTTAAGGTTTAGGATGCAGAAGGATATGGCACTTACTTTGACATGTACATACATACCCACATGTATTCACCTTGTCCAATTTTTGTGTACAGATGTTAGAAAATTTATCGATAAGGGGAGTCCTTGCCAGTGTAAACTGAAAATGATGTGTACATGATATGAATCATACCTTATCAACCAAATAAGTTAAATGCCTCATTCGTTTGCATTGCACTGACTGGTATGGTGATACACTCGGACCCTTACAAAAATGTGACTTAACAAAATTCATAATTCTGTTTTGATCTCAAACAAAGATTGTTTGCATTCAGGGAGAAATTACTTCAAGTTGCCAAGCACTTTAACAATACATTTGTTAGTAACTTCAGCTGCTAATTTCTGGAGAGCCCTAAATAAAAATTGACAGGAAGTGTCTGAATTCCTGAGTTAGATCCTTTTTAGCCTACATATAAAAAATTAATAGGGCCTGAAATGTGTCTTTACTGGGGCTGCATTCCCAGTCCCCCAAAATTTGGCTACTTTGCAAACCAAAATCAAGGCTTAAAATATGTCTTCAGTGCTTACTATGTCTTTATATTGAGGCCACCTCTTTTGTAAGTCCTAGTGATCAGTAGGGCAAGACCAAACAAATTACTCACAAATTGGGTTTTGTCCCCTGAAGGGACATCAAACTAAGTATGGCCAACCTTGCAGACTCAGACCTCTGCATGGCGGATGGATCTGTTATATGTAACTTCGTTCTAGCCTTGCCGAATAGGAGCAGATACTACACAGGAGATCTTATCCAAAAGGGCCGAGAAGAATTGTTGAAGCAAACTACAATAATCCTCGGTTGCTAAAGTGACACCTGTACATCAATCAATTTTAAAGACGTGAGTTTTATTACTGTGAGAAAGTCAAGGTCACCATGGGCGTCCGCAGAAAAAAATTAAGGGGGTGGGGGCAAAAATTTTTAGGGGACCAAACTTTTTTCATGGGAAATAGTTTTCTCCCAAGGGTTTAGATGCTACTTCACACAGTGTTGACAAAGGCGTAGCCAGGAATTTGTCGGGGGGGGGGGGGGGAGGGCAAAGCCCATAGACAGACTCTCAGCACACCATGCCACCATGGGTTGGTGCAGAGCGCAAGAAAATTTTGGCCCAAAATGCTGCCCAGACTGCTGGAAATGGCACTTCCAAGGCCTATTTACCGCAGGGGGAAACACTAGCAATATCGTAAATAAAAACTTTAAAAAATACCAAAAATATGCTCGGAGGGGGGGGGGGGGAGGGCTGCTGGGGCCTGAGTGTTGATATTTTTATTCAATTCCTGTTTTGAGAGTAGAAATTCACACTGAGTGCACTGTTAAGAAATGTTGATGTTATATTTTCTTAAGTTTTTGATTTGCCAAAGGGGGGCAAGTTCCCCCCCCCCCCGGACTCCCATGATGGTCACTATATTTCTAGATGTATGGTCTAGATGGACGTGAAACTGTTTTGCTAAATCTTTCCTTATGAAGGCAATCTGATGGATATTGTCAATGTTTGGAATGTATTGCGACAAATGAAAAAATTTATCTGAAAGAAATGTCTTCAGTTAATTTTATCTGATAAATATGACCTCTAAAATGTTCTGCACTATCAACTCAGAGCGGTCAAAGGGAAACAATTTTATGATGGGGAGGGGGTGAGACCCTTCAGCACCGACATTTGCAGTTTCTTAACTAAGTTTTGGCCGTTCACAGACACAGCGTATGATAAGTACTTGAAGGGAAAACCTCGCACTAAAAATTGTTGAGGAGGTGGCTGTGTCCACCAGCCTCCTACCCCCCACTCATCCCGCCTACTTTACAAACTCCACCCACTGCTCTGAAGGCTCTGGTGGTTGTCGCTAAAGTAGCATTGTCTTTTTGAAGTTGTCGCTTTTGCTTAACTATGAAAGTATGGTTTCCAAAGTGGTACCGGTAATTCACAGTTTCAACTCTAGCACATTAACAGAAATGTAACAACAAAATTTGCTCTTGTGGGTGTATCTATAGGTGTCGAATGTCACACTTGGTAGAAAAAGTACAGAGAATGTAAAGAAAACAGGCTAAATTCCTCTCAAAATTAAATATAAACAACAATACTTAGCCAGTTTCTGTTGTGCATGTACATCTTGAATAAACATGAGCTAAGTTATGTATGCAAATTTGTAACGTAGAAAGTTGTAATATTATCACCCAATGGTTGTAATCTATTCTTTGTATTTTGAACCTTCAATCATGATTCAAGGGCACTTGTAATGTTGATATTCCCTGACTGGTTAATTTAAGGATTAGCTGTTTTTGGTGTTTTGAAAAATGTCCACATTATACATCAAAAAACAGCGTAGCTGGCAAGAAGGAAACAAACTTTTTGTATCGGGTGAATAGAAGAAATACGAACAATTGGCAACACTCTACGTCATAACTTTGCTTTTGAGTCTAAGAGTAAACCCGCGGTCACACTACAACGAATTCGGATCGGATTCCGATCCGATTTTTGTGAGTTTTTATTAAAATCTTCTCCATTTCAGGTCGGAAAGAACCCAAAATTTGCCAACCTGTGTAATTATATGATTTTTATCGCAGGACTACGAAAATTAAATTTATACGAATTATTTGGTGACGTCACATCGACAGACAGCTTTTATCGGACTACGCGTGTGCGATAAAAGCTGTTTGTCGGTGTGACGTCACGAAAAAAATCAGTTAACATTTTATTTTCATAGACCTCTGATGCAAATCATATATTTACACTGGTTGGCAAATTTGGGGCTCTTTCTGAACAGAGATGGAGAAGATTTTAATAAAAACTCTCAAAAATCGGATCGGAATCCGATCCGAATTCGTTGTAGTGTGACCGCGGCTTAAGGCCAGACTTTTGTTCTGATGTTCACACATTGTTAACACTACAAGCTTATCTGAGTGAAAATATGGGCTGACTGCTGTTGTTTTAAAGGAATCATATGGTGTCATTAAAACTTTCATACCTTAAATTCTTCCTCGAAAAAAAGTAAAATATAATTAAATGTTCTAGTAAACAATCTCTGTATAGAAACGAACTGGCAGTTGAAGCAGCAGACTAATGACAAACACTATATGAAGTTAGTGATGCATCAATGCAATGGAGGTAAAGTCATGGAAATACAGTACGGTGTTGTAACATCGACATATGTAATGCTGTATAAGACGGATCACCTCAGGCCAATAAGCATAGTCAGTCTTACCAGGGAGCTGTTGCGTAACAGCTCCCTGGTGATACGACTTGTTCCGCGTGGTCTAGTGGTGCACAGTGAAGGCGCGTGCGAATTCGATGTAAACGTTTGAATGCGCGCTCACTGTGTTTTCACTTTGCATTCACATTGCCGCGCTTCGTCTAGTTCTGTGAAGGGTGGATCTATGTTTGTACACACTGTCTCTTCCTTTTGCAGCGCTATCAGAGGGGCAGTCTGATTTCTGCTTTAATTAAAAGCTAACGCAATGATAGATATTTTTCCTGTCATTCTAAATGGCAGGGTAGCATAGTCTCCCATCATGTGGTATCTCCCTGTCAGGTTGATAAAAATAGGTTGTAGGCTACAGGTGAAACAACTTTTACATTGCTATTTACCTTGAGAAAGGTTCCTTGCCCTCGTGTTAACGTGACCTGTCGTGTTTACACGGTACAGGTTTTTTTTATTTCGATATTGCATATATAGGATACCCCAGTTCATGCAGTTGCGGCACCATGATTTTGAAGATTGTAGTTGGAGGGGGGACAGGGGAGACATCGCGGCAATCAAAGAAAAGTCAGGTGCATTAGGGAGAAATCATGGGGAGGGAAGAGGGTAGTAAAGAGGAAATTTTTAATTGGCGGAAAATCCCCTCAAACCCATTGTGCCGACATTAATCAGTCTTGACGGCAAAGAGTAGGCCTTTTTATCCCCCTGTGGGGCAGCAATATTGCTGAACACGCTGGCGTGCTCAAGCTTCATATCCTATGAACACGGCCAGAACTGTTTGGTAAGTGTAAATGTGTGCTTTGATGAGAAGGCTGGAAATTTACCCCAGTTGGCAGTTGTCCCTCTCTTTGCGGTCATGCAATTACCTTCCCATTAATAAAGTGACCAATACTTTGACAGAAGACGCTTGGATTCACTGGTGTTCATAGGCCTACAGGGACACTTATCACCTCTGCCAGACTCGAGATTTCCTTCAGTCAAATGAATTAAGGGTTGTTGATCTGCCAACTGTTCCTCCATATTGGCGAAAAACAATGGTAGTCGCAGACCTATAGTGGCAAACTTCTATTCACAAATGCAGGTTCCTGCAATGTGGAGCATGTAAAATAGCAAATTTTCTTTCTAGTAGGCACGTAGGCCCTAACCATACAAGGTACTGAATGGGCGAGATAGCTTCTAGATATGTTATTTAGATGTATGGAGGCAACAGTTATTTTCTGTGCTTAAAAGTTAGTAGGGTTGGCCGCCTCTGCCCCCTTTCCTCCCCCCCCTTCTACGGGTCTGTTTCGGGGGCTACCTCTTTATAGAAAAATCGTTAATCTGTCCCTGCACATGATGACGTCATTTTTAAGTACTGATACATCACACGTAGTTCATATCTTTAAATATGTGATCTCTCTCTGCACCAAGCACAACTGGCTTGGTAAATGATGGACCTTATATATTGGCTTAGAATATCATTTGAAGCGAGCTTTTAAGAGTTCATTTATCCTTTCATGGGACGAGGTTTGCTCGGGATGTCTTAGAAAATTAATATCCTTCTTAGAAATAGTGGAACATACGGTACTAATCGATTGTGAGAGTAAATGATGAGGATTCCACATATTTTTGCCCCAACTTAATGACATCTCATCCCGTCAATCATTGGCGTAGGCACTTCGGTAGATTCCCCGTTTGAGGGAAATCTAGATTTTCCTCCCCATCAAGAGAAAAATTGGCCATGGGCACCGCCGTCTTGTACATTTACCCTCAATTCCACGGATTTTGTGTGTGCATTTTCGGTGGCGCCGAATCTTTTTTGGAAGCCCCTTGCAAAGTTTATCAGTCTACTCTAATGAAATCAAATGCGTATTCGGTAGGTGTATTGGCAGTCATAGCTACCGAAAGCTACGTCATAATCGGTGGTTCACAAAAACCTGTTTGAGAAAAACGCAATTTCTTGAGTGGCCTTCGATTGTTCTTACCATCCTTGTCTATATTAGGCTAGCAAGCCTATACTGTCTTACATAAGTTTTCCCACATTCTGGAGAATCCTGGTTTCTCTCAAACAGGAGAATCTCGCGGACAGGTAAGTGACAAGCCGGCCACATGAACCTTGGTCTATTTTGTGTGATGTACATATGGGATCGTATATGTATACTTTACAATGAACAGTGGGTGCTGGATGGATTAAATGATAACCAAAGTGGGGTAAGGTTTACACATAGTATGGGAATTACGTTTACCAGCTTTGAGTATTTTTTACTCACAACATGAGAAGGAACTTCGCGGAGGCATACATAGGCCTGAACTGTTTTATCCAAAACATTTTGTAAACGTTCAAAGAACATTTGTTTAATCAGAAGTGTATGACATTTGATGATATCAACGGAATTCTTTTGCGCAATGGTTTCAATGAGTAGTAAATTTCAGTTATATTTTTCACCGCAATAGAATAAAATTTATATCAAAATATCTTTTGAAACATCAAGTAAACGGTTTTACTTTTCTTTTAATATTATCCCTTGGTTGTTAAATTCTGTGGTAAGTTTAAATGTAATGCCTTTATTCAAATCTTTCTAGTAAGTACAGGTATTGATGACATGTAAAACCAACGGCAGAATGTAAAGATAGGTGGCAGGTGGAGTGCTCCTTTGTGATGTTAATTCGTTTTCATGCGTCTTCATGTTTCAGTAGTATTTTTACAGCATGAAAGAAAACGTTACATGAAAACAGTGTTTTTAAATTTCAAGAAAACGGTGGCAGTTTAAGATGACACATTAATTATGATATTCGTAAAAACGTTATTTGTGTTTGTGCCATCGGTTGAGAGATTGTTTAAAAACATTATTTACGTAGACTGTAGGCAACTTTAACGTGTGATGATCTGTGATTTGTGTGGCATAAAAGGGTGGTGATGTGTTACTTACATTTTTTTCAACATCAAAGAACATTTTACCCGAAATATTTTAAAATGTCAGAATAACGTTTTTTTTTACTTATTTTTTTAAACTTTTAAATACTGTTTTAAAAAGTCACTGCATTATCAATAACAACCGGCGAAATAATCCTCGATTTCATAACAACACTTATTTACTGGATAGTTATAATACTCTAGCATGAACTTGACTTTGTTCATATTTGCGACTCTGTGGAATATTTGCTTGTTTGTAAAATAATGTGCTTCAAACATTTGCTAAAAATTTTGGAAAAATTTTAAATATATAGCATAATTATAAAAACGTTTGTACAAGATTTTAGCATTTTCATATGACATTTTTAGGTGTCAATAAAATGTTATCCTCTAAAATTTCCAAGATCATTTCGGAATGGTATGAAAACATTATTTGTTTGCTGAGTTCTTACCCAGCCTGCGTATTTTTTGATAGGATGTAGGCCTGTTTTATTCAATGAAAAAAATTCACATAAACGTTCGCCTAACGTGGGTTCTTACTGCTACTGTCACTGCATGGTCAAGTAGTTAGAGCATCCGACTTGCAGCCGGAAGGTCTGGAGTTCGATTCATGGCCGGGTCATACCGAAGACTTTAAAAATGGAACCTACTTGTGCTTGATGCTCAGCATAAGCAATGGAGTAGGAATCGAAAACAAGCCAGCGAGCCACAGCTGGAAAAAAGGCCATGGTCGGCCGACTTAAACCAGTTGGTTAGAAACTTAGCCATAAACCCTCATCTAACTAACTAACTACTGCCACTGCGTACTTATATAATATTGGTAAAACAATAGAAAATTGTTAAAAATTTGTTTAAAGTATAGCACCAAGTTGGAGGTGCAAAATACTTCTTAGGTTCGCCTGAAAATGACACAAACACATCAAACAATTTAGGTGCAACAGTACTGTATGCAGGGAAATGAGCAAAGGTCCAACTCTTCGGCCCGAATTAGTTTTCTAGCTTTCTAGACTGCACATGCGCACAACCTCACAATCGGAGTAATAAACAACGATATTGCCGTACCTATACAACACCTGCTTAAAATTGAGTTTATTTTTCGAAGATGTTCAAGTCATCCCTTTTTAGATCGACAGATGGTTGTCCGAAGGTTCTTTTCGTTTATCGAAAAGCATGTAAAACGTATGTTTTGTCTAAAAAGTTGTCGAATCACCAGTCAAAAATTACATGTATCATACTCTGCATACTAAGCGCACTTTATTTTTCTTCCAGGCATCCCACAATTCCTTGCGCAACCAAACTTTCGAAAAGTCTTATAGTACAGCTTATGTTTTGTGAATCGAGAAGATCACACCCTCGTGACAACTATACAATAGTCACTTCATGAGCTGGATAAATGAAACATAGTTGTTGTTTCATCAAGGATTTTTGTTCAGAATGGCAAATTCCTGATATGTATTACACTTAGTATTCTACTGCAATACGTTTTCCAGTCAAAAATCGTATTTTCCCGCTCAAAATTTGTTACAAAACCGTGTTTTCCCGCGTTACGGGTGCCCAAGGTAAAGAAATAATAGATATCATAAATTTTGTGTCTTCTGAGTAATGAATATTCACTTATTTCTAGTTACTTCAAAAGCCCCGCCATACCTGCAATCCATTTTTGGTAAATGCCACATTCCTATTCCCGCACCCCGTGCAGCTAAGAGATTCCTAGCATGTGACGTTGTCTAGTGGTGTTGGCAGCCCGCCTCGTCAACGAATTACGAACAAACCCGTAATTACGTATCCGTTACTTTGGTTTATCCGCATGGTCTGTACCGCGTTATGTTAGGCCTCCCGGCTAACAACGACACGGATTCTTTGGTTACGAGTCAAACCGATGTACAAATGCTTGAGGGGTGATAAACTACTGTTTTCATTTTTGTGGCTTTCGACAGAAGGATAGATAATCTGTTCACCGTACATATTACAACATAGACAATAGAGCCTACATCTGGAGTAGACAGCAAAACTTTTACCGAAGGTACGTATTCCACAATTTCTTCTTCAAGTTTTTTTGGACTGGTTGGTATTATGTTAATTAAAGTTCTGTTTTGATTTACTGGGTCCCAATTATCGGGAGGACGTAAACCATGCATATCTGTGGATTATGTGACGTCAGCCGAGATTTCTGTGACCTTTCAAGAAGCAAAGGCTTCCAACTTGGGTATTCCATTCATCATACGAATCATACGATTACATTATGTTAGGTAGGTCTACTGGTGTTCTGAAGAGATCGAGAGGCAGTTCGTACATGCTCTTATCATCTTTGTCCATATTTTTACCTTTTCTGCCGTTTTTACCTTCAAACCAAGATGGATTTTAAAGGTAGGCTAATTGCTGCATGCGTCTTTTATTGCATAGCGAATCAAGTTTGTTTATTAAGCCACTTAGTTGCACTTCTCATCATGTAAAACAATTCTACTTTCTATCGATTGTATTCTTGCAAGTCAGTCAATCATTCCATACTGTAGACGATTACAAGGGCAAACGCCATGTGTTAAAAAGTAAGTGTAGTATCGCTTTGTTAAAGAGACTGAGCGTACTCTCGCCCTTACCTTATTATAACATCAGCGAAGACTTATAAATTTGCTTTAATTTCCTTTACATATATGTTTCAAAATGTTTCAGAACATAAATTTTGTATTACAAAGATAAAACCAAAGGGCTATTCTCCATTAATGAAACAATCAAGTTCCAAAAATACAGTCACATGATCTAAGGGAGCCATTCATGAATTAGGATACCAAACTATACTTATTCAAACCGGAGTGACTGCATCTTCTCTTTAAGTGTCAAAGGGTTCTCGGTAGGTTCATCTGTGATCGGTCATTCATGTAGAGAATTCCTTGTATCACATGTGGGCTTTGTGGGTTATTGCAAATACCAACAAATTATGCTGCTACCGTTAAGAAAGACATCGTCTTAATTAAACGATGACAATGCTTTGGAAGTAATATAGTAGCGTTAAAATGTCACACTCTGTAGTCACACTCACAAGACTGCAAGACATGCATATCAACGCTAGCAGCAAGGAGAGACGTCCATTTTGAACCAATCAGGTTACTACTAATTATGTATAATGTTGTGCAATGGTTACATAATAATGTTTAAATTGGTAAGATAATTAAGGAATCTATCTTGTTTTACTTTACACTTCAATTCAGCTTCTAAAAGGCATATAGTGGTTTAGTGTTTGATTGACATGGACACCATACTTAACATTTAGTTAGCAATGAATGTCCTTAGAATTGTCCTTAGGCGACAATTCAGGCTCACAGTAAAGGGTGCTGGGGAGGCAAATTTCAGATAAAAGTTACCGTTGCGTATATGCATCTTAACATGTCTTATCCCCAGAAAAATACCTGGCGGCCTTGAGAAGTTATCGTAACTACGGGCCTTTGCTAACTTTAAAAAATTTGGCAGAATGGAAGTTTCACTTTTTCAGCTCAAAATGTATAGACCTTATGCATTGTCGTTAGACGACGTCATCTTGGAGGTAAAACAATGAAGCACACTGCACGCACGACGTAGACTTCGCACGTGCACATAGAAGACTACGTGCGTATGGGACCTGTACACAAATCAGCTGTCTGCATTTGTTGGTTTAAGTTGCAATGATACGAGCTTGCCTCCATAGAGAGGCGCACTTTCTGTTCTGTGACGTCATATGTATAAGGTCTATTTACAAGTTGTTGCAGACCTTTCAAATGACACAATTGTCACATTTGAAATAATTTTATTCAGTTTGATTTTAAACAGTCAGACTTCTAACATCAAGTGGTATACCCCTACCAGATCAGCTGTCGGGGGGGGGGGGGGCGAAGGGTCGGTGCCCTTAGAAAAAGATTTCACGTCCTTAAGAATTTCGAGAACATAAATCACTATTTTCCTAACACATTTTTGCATATCTAGCCCCATGAAAATATCTGGCCCCTGGAAAGTTATTTCCCTCTCCCAACACCCTGTCTAGCTACGGGACTAACCCTTACGCCCAACTGAGCACCACACAATGCGACTTTATATGAAAGTTTACATTGTTTGGATTTTCCTGGTGGAAAGGGTACACTGAGTAGATAATGGCTGTTATATTTCAGGAAAGGTGGTTCATTATTCAGGAAATTTGGGTTCCATAGGGGGTCAATGAGCAGGTTTGAAGTTCCCATTCATGACTTCTCTACCTTTTCCTTTCTGACGTGATTGAACTATTACATTTGATGCCATATTTGGGTTACAAAATTTACTTAGAAGCCACACAACATGTAGTAATCCCTTTAGGGGCTCCTTCAACATTAGTGGTTGGCATAAAGCCTTTCGAAAAGTGCTGCAATGCTAAGCAAAGCATGAAAGGGGATAATAGAGTTTAGTTCTTTCAGAATGGCCCGAAGTCTTTTCCATTTGCACTACCAACAAAGAGTGCATATATAGTTATCAGAAATTCCTTTGAGATAATAACCAAACCTGGTTTCCTTAGTTTGAATGGAATGACTTTGTAATTTATTATTTGTTGGAAGTCGCAGAACGAATGGAATATGACGTCATATCATTCCATTCAAAAGATCAAGTGTCATATTTTAGCAGGGCTGTATGCGAGTCCAGCTAACCTATCCGAGTCCAGTTTGCCCGTTTTCTAGTCAATTCAGAATCCAATGGCTACAATCCCGGGCCAGTTTCGAAGTCGGCCATTTGACAATGTAGAATATCATACCAATGCGTTTTATACTATTTTTTTAAGAACATTTTTAAAAATGTAATTTTATGAGTCCATTTCATAGTTTGGTCCACCCTGTAATTTAGTTGACTGTGTACAGCCATTTACATATGAAATTGCATATGCACCAGTAAGAATGTATTTTAAGTACCATTAATGTAACTTTCAGTTTTGTGAACTCTGCTAAAATTGACTCCGAGTCCGAGTCCAGCTGCAGTTCATTCCGGGCCAATTCCGATTCCGGGACCTCCCATTCCAGGCCAAATTCAAGTCCTTTAAAAACGTACTCGACACCGGAATCGTGTCCGAATCCAGACTCAGGCTTTTCAGCCCTGCATTTAAGTGCTCATCTATACAACCTTTTCCGAAAATGTGACCTTTCTTTTTTTTTTTTCTTTTTGTTTCTTTCGGAATTGTGAAATTTGTCTGCGATATGTAAAAGGCTATTTGTGTTGTGTGATATTGTGACAGCTACTTACGAGGGAAATAAGCGAAGATTAAATAGAATCAGATGATAGTTGAATGGAAGGTTATGGATACTACTGATGCCCATTATTCATGGACCTACGAGGCAGGGGCAAAGGGTTTGCAGCTCCCATGAGTTGGAGTAAAGCCAATTTTTGAAGTAGATTATTAAAAATTTTCTGGCAATTCGTCCTCTGGAGAGGAATTAGTCGGTCCCAGGAGAGGACTAAGTCCAGGTGTTTTATTTTTTATTTGGGGGCGTTTTGCAGGGTCAAAAACAGCTCATTCCCCTGTCCCTCAAAGAAAAACCCCATAGTCATATACACCTATGTAATCTTAAACAGTATGTCGAAATAAAACTGATACCAATGAAATAATAAAGTATCTGGCCTCACTTCTCTGTTGGCGTAAAGCCAAATTACCTTTAGTCATCACTTTACGAAAATAACATGTCAATGAATAGACATTGTGACGTGCGTTTTAGTCACTGCCTTCTCTCTGATCAAAGTATAGCCTTCTATTAAGTCTACGTCATCTTAATGCTTTCTACATGTGTCGGAGTTAAGGGGGGAGGTGGCGGCTTCACCTTCCTCTATCAGCTCTGACTTGGTTTCCTTTTCACCAGGCTGCGCCACATGCTTCTCATACGCAGACCTGTAGTGACAAATTTGGTGCTTAGGGTGTAATTCCCTCAAATCAGTTTAAAGCCTTTAGGGTATCCCTTCACCCTGTGAAAGGCCTAAATCTGTCCTTAGTTTCTAAGGACTCATATCCTAAGCTGTGATCAGTGAAAACTGTAAATCGAAAAAAAAAATGCCAAGAGCAAGACAAGTAACGAGAAGACAACAACAGCCTTTTTACTTTGGGAAAAATTACTCACAGACAATGACTAAGTTGTATTGGGTACGATATAGTCAAAGTATACCTAAATCTGAGTCATTTGTAATATTCCACTAACTTATATCCTGTCATTTGTTATAACCTAGATTAATCAACGATAAAATCCTATTTATAAGTAGTTAAAAGTTTGAAGTTCTTTGTTTCCACCATATTAATTAAAAATACGATTTAACACAATATTAGAAGAATTTTCCCAACGAAAGTGGGGGAGACCAATGAATAAATTTCTCATGGGGCGACAGGTAATAATTGTGAAAGTAACAAAAACTGGGAAATAGTCTGTTGACGAGGAGCTAAAGTTCCCTTCGTCAACACGTATACGACTTTTACTGTATATGACATTGACTAAACATGCTGGCTTTGACGTAGTCAAGGTTAAATCAAGTCTGAGACATTTGAAGGGTAGACACGGATTCATATTTCCCAAGCAGCAACAACTACAAACCAACAAGCAATATGAAGTGTATATGGCAGAATAGAAAAACAGCAGTAACACCATAATATGAAATGGTATGAGTCTGTGCTTTCTGTTCCAATTACACTAATGTGTACGCCATATATATTTGAGGCAGTACTAATTATATTCTTGAGACTCTCTACTGTTTCAAATTTAGATAAGCTCTTCAACTTTAACCCTATGGAAAAATTAGTACTTAGCGATTGGTTTTGCTGATGTAAATATTTTATAATATTCACGCGGAACATCATTTTTCATTTTTTTACTTTAATCTAATTGAATTTTCTGGAAAAGTCACCTCAGAACATTCTCACACCTTATTATCATATAGCCTAGTTCCATGATATAATCATCAAAGAAAACTTAAAATGTTCGATTTTACTCACAAATTGTGGTAAAATTTAGTTTTTAGGGGGCAATGAAATCTCCTCTCCTTCCATGTAGTTGGACTTTAAGTACTACGTGGTCGAATAAGTTTGCTGCTTTGACATCAGTCGGTTCAGGAGATATCCCCTTTTAGGAGATTCTAGTTCTCCCCGAACAGGAGAAAAATAGCTAATGGGCCGGCTCCGCCAGTTTCATAGGCGTAGGAGCCCAAGTTCATTTGGGGGGGGGGGGGGTGGGCTGGACCGACTTGCCCGAAAAATATAACCCAAATTTTCCGCACGATCCATGCACGTTCTACATGTTAATGTGCATATCATATAGGCATGCATCGGTTATACACCGCATGCCAATTACATACAATAATTTGCTGTGTTGCAGCCTTCTTTATTGGTTTTAACTTTGGCCGAAGTCGGTGATCACCGGCCTGGGGGAAGGGTCTAAGCGGAGGGGGTTTCCCCCTCGCCTTTGAAAATTTTTGAAAGATTAGGTGTCCTTACATGCAATCTTGTGCCTCATATTCTACCTTTGAAGTGAAATTTGTGTTAAAACATTTACGTATTTTAGGTCCTAAAAAAAATCGGCGTTGCCCCCTCCTCTTTGAAAATTTTTGAAAAATCAGGTGTCCTTTCATGCAATTTGGTGCCACATGTACTACCTTTGAAGTGAAATTTTTGTTAAAACATTTACTTATTTAAGGTACTAAAAAAAAAAATCGGCACTACCCCCTCCTCTTTGAAAATTTTTGAAAAATTAGGTGTCCTTATACATGCAATCTGGTACCATATATGCTACCTTTGAAGTAAAATTTGTGTTAGAAATTACATATTTAAGTACAAAAAAGAAAAAATCGGCATCATTGAGGGAGGCGTGACCCAATGGCCCCCCTAATTCCACTGATAATCGTAATATAAGGTTAACCATTAAAGACACACTGATGAATTAATACGGAATATATAGGTGCAGGTGCAAATCAAATCAGAACTTTATATATTACTAAGGAAGTTTTTTAAACGTATTTTTCCCGAATTTTCAAAAAAAAGTTTTGGTTGGGGGGCTGCAGCCCCCAGCCCCCCGCCTCCTACGCCTATGGCCAGTTTGCACTTCCACGCCTTTTTTGGGTACATTTTCAATGGCGAATGGTTTTCAGAATCCACTTGCAAAGTTTATTGGTCAAATGTAACAGAATACAATGCATTCGGTAGGTGTATTGTCATAGCTACCGAAAAGCTACGTTCTAATCATGAAGTGGTTCACCATGGCATTTTAAGTAAAACGCATTTTCTTGAGTGGTCTTCGTTCTTGCTAAACCCTGTCTATGTTTTGCTGACAAGCCTTTACAGTGCGTTGCATAAGCTTCCCCCCCCCCCCCCCCATTTAGGTGAATTTTGGTTTTCTCCCAAAATGGGAGAATCACCCGGACTGTAAGTATAGCAGTGGAAACAAGGAAAAGATTATCTCAAGAAGATAACATACAACAACTGTTTTAAATTGAATCCACTCCCTGAGGTAAACGACCATGGTTTCATATGGCACTCCACTCAATTGGTAATACTTTGATATACATGATTTATAGTCAGCATGACGGTCCTTAAGTTTGACCGTCTCAGTTTCCGGTCATTGAGTGGTTAGTCTTACCAGCTTAATGATTGATGCATAAAGATGACGATAAAATCGGCGTTAGATTGACCGCTTGAATGTGCAGAATGCAGATCGGTATTGCCGTTGCCATTATTCGTGCATTTCGTTTTCGTGTGTTCTCGGACAGTTAGGAAGTGGAACTTTCGGAATACCCTTTCAAGTTTTGTTGTCTACATTTGGTTTCATTTTAGTTTAACGTTGACTATACATTGCAACTTACAATACACCTGTTTAAAGTAAGTTGGTATGATGCGTTTTCTCTTAGACTAACCCATGCCTAACAATTCCTTTGCACTTAAACCGGAGAGTTGCTATAGCAACTCCCTGCTTTAAGTCATAGACAAGTCAAGAATTTTTCGGGAAAATTACCGGGCTTATTTCTGAGGTCTGGTGACCTTGTTAGTGGTGAGTTAGTTAGTTAGATAAGATTTAACGACACACCAACACGAATGTGTTATATAGTGTCAACTAGATAAAAAGGTAAAATTTAAATACGGTTTCAAATACGGTTCAAGTTCAAGTTCGGTTTTAAATACAGTCCAAACACGGTGCAAGTCCTTCCCTTTAGTCGCCTCTTACGACAGGCGGGAAATACCGTGGGCATATTCTACAACACCCAGCCCACAGGGGGCCTGGTGGCATGGGAATATCATATTTCCTGGTGACATGGAGATTTCATATTTCCCATTGTGTTCTGAAACGAATTGGAAACATCGATAATAACGAAAAAATTTTCGTCAAAATCCATCTACACCACACTCCGCCAAAGTGCACACTACAGGTGGCAAGGAACTAAGGAATAGCTTACACAAGCTAAAAGAGAAATATAACGTTTGTTGAACAAGAAATTCCTATGCCTTTAAAACCGTGATTGATAGATATATAGTAATAGGCAATTCAAAACAATGTAAGTGGGTTATTTTATTTTCAATGAATAAAGTTCTCTAGAAAAGAAGTTTACTGATTTTTAAACCTCAGGAAAATATTTGTTCTCCCAAACTTTCAAATTTTCAAATGATGCAGCATTCATCTGTTCATAACTCTCGTAAGCCTAATGCCTAGTGTTATTTGGAAGAAGTCTATTGCAGGGCTTATTAATGGGACTAAATGGTAAATAATGATAAAATCTGGCCTCTGTCAAGGGGATGCAATGTAAATACACTGGCCTATTAACAAAGAAATACTGTGACTGTGCAACACTAAATCCAAATCATCATTTTGCGATAGCTAAGTCATCTAAAAATGATCAAATTTGAAAGGCTTATCTTGAGAGAGGTGAAATGAACATTAAAACACCTACTGCTCCATTCGGGAATTTAAATATAAAACTGTTGATTAAATATGTCCCCATAGTAAACCTTTAAGCTTTCTAAGGTAACAACTTATACAGTGTTTTCAGTAAACACAAGAAAAGGGCACCACCACACATTTAAATTTAAATTGCTCTAGAAAATGTGTCTTCAGGAACACATAATTCACTCGGTTCTGTAGTTAAGTAGGCCTACTTGAGTTACCATAGTTTCGAAAAGGCATCATGCACTATCATAGATTCCATTTTGTCGTTTATTTGGTGTACATCTGACATAATCCCTTTCAAAATCTCCGTCGTTACGTTGGAAGATTACCGCCATTTTGCCCAACATTATACGTCTTCTGTTGCTAAGATTACTTACGAAAGTTCTCCTGTGCTTGTTGCTGTAACATTCCAATAGTGATTGGTTGCAGTGATAATTTGTGGAAGGAATTTTCCGCCAAGGCGACGTAGTGATTTAAAGGTATATACAGATTGTCTTCTCGTATTACAAACGCAGTTATGGCCTGCTATAGAATGAAGGGATGCAATTTTTGTTGATTGAAAGTAATTATGTTTTGTAATTGACAAGTCTACCACTAAGGGTGGCAAATATGTGTAGGTTATACAAAGGATTCGCTGTACAGGATATTTACTTCGATGAAGGCTCAGGGACGTCATCTTGCATTAACTGATTAATTGATGAGATACCCAATTCATGTGACTTTGCATGTGAAAATCCTCACCACGCCATGCCATTGGCAACAAAATGCAAAATATTATTGCCCAATATCTCCCACCCAAAGCACAAGCGCATTCATCTCAAGTTGGATTCATGAAAACGGTGCTACAGTAAGTGGTTTTGAGTTTCTTACTTAGAAACTCCCACAAAGTCGTAGCCTCTCAGTTACCATGTCCATATGCCTACGCGGAGAGATATCAAATTTAAACGTTTCTTACAAAGGAAACCAGGCGCGTAGTAGCCAGGAATTTGCCAAGGGGGGGGGGGGGCGAAGCCTGTAGGCAACTATCTAAGCGTAGCGAAACCATAGGTTGGCGCGAAGCGCCAAGAAAATTTGGCCAAAAATACCTCCCAGATCGCTGGAAATGGTACTCCCCGGGCCTTGTAAGTTGCATCTAAACATTTTTTTATTTTGAGTTACTAACAATATCATAAAAATTCATTCAAAAATTACAAAAAATATGTTCAAGGGGGGGGGGGGATCGGCTGCTCCCTTCGTTCCCTCCCCCCCCCCTTAGCTACGCACCTGAAGGAAACAAATGAGGGCTTTTCGTCCTTGGATTGAGGGGGCAAAACATACTTTCCTTACCACATCTTGACCTGCGGTTTCCCCCAGCCCCCACCGCTTCCTACGTCTATGCATTTTGGTAATAACTCCCAGCTTACCTACTATTTATACTATGATTTAAACCATACTGTACACATAATGGGGGAGGGAGAGTTCTTACAGAGAAAGCACAACTATTTAAATAGACCAAAAAACGTTTTCAAAATGGTTAGTAATTATCATTCTTCCTTGTCAAATTTGACATTTCCTAATATCAACGGTCGAATTGGCACAAAGTTCAATAAGACTGTTAACCAGCTAGGTTTGCAAGAAAAAAGGGTTAAAGTTATATTTATTTCATAATTAGGTCTTCACTTTCTACCCCAGACTGATCTAAGGTGCAGATAAAATATCCATTTACTTAATCTAAAACTGGATTGAATCACAAACAGTTACAACCTTTTGCCAAGTAATAGTAATTTTTGTTTTTAAGAGTTAGTATTTATCATAATCGGCCATTAAGATATGCCGACTGGAAAATTGAAAGGATAGACCCCACTGAAATTTATTTGACTTTCAGGAAAATTTGTGTGTGTTTTTCTTTTTTTTTTGTTTGTTTGTTTTTTTTTTTTTGTTTTTTTTTTTGGGGGGGGGTTGTTTACGGCTCAAGGCTCCTGGATCTTCTTCTGCACAACGCATTAACAACAAGTATTTCCAACTTGACTAAGCATATCATTGGTTACAAAACTTTTAGCTACATAAGTAACATAAGTAACATCACTGGTTACAAAACTTTTAGCTATTATGCCTCACAATCGTTAACCAAACTTGATAGTGGCCTTGGTCCTTCAGACATAAATATCGTGATACACCTTTAACATATGTCAAAACAGCAGGAGGGCTTAGACGTCCAGCTGACGTCACACATAGCAGAGGGATATAATTAGCTCTGTATTAGCGTAACTGACTTCCTCGAACTTGAATGTTTTAGATTCCTCCGTCTGTTTGAGTTTTGTTCCTTGCGTGGATGATCTTCTCAGATTGTCAATCGCAATACAGTGTTCCGTCGCATCATTCACATTATCTCTTTCAACTTTTGACTGCATACAAACGGAGTAATTTCTAATCAAAACTTTTTAACGGCATGCATACCCACAAAGATTAATGAAATATTATGGAATGTTGCAAAATTTCTTTACATATATACAAGTCACATGGTACGAAAATGTATCCATTTTGACTGACTGATCTTAAAATCGTTAACACAGATTCCAGTCATCAGTGTAAGATAAACAGTTAAAGAAGCAAAACAAGAGGAAGGAGAATGTATTAGCGATCTACGTAAGTTGCTGTCATACCAGGGACAAAGTAAACCCTATTAATTACTGATATTTTATACAGGTATGACATTTCCTAGCCTGTTCGTGTGTGGGTCAAGCTCAGTATTTTTCACTTCTAAGGTTAGCCTTCCTTGATATGTTTGTCTCCATTTTCTAATAACGTCATAGTGTATTACGAGACGTGTGCATGAACCTATGGTACTTGTTTACAACGTGTCACTAACAATCGTGCGTGTAGTTTAAATCATCAGAGTATGACTCATCGACATAAGAACTGCTGTCAACCAATGACTCTTTGATAAGTCCAGGGTGTTTACGTTTCTTCATGTAGTCTCATCATTGGCAGCTTGCTATTTTATTTGGTGTGTGGTAAAGCTCACTTCAACAGGGTCGCATCATTCAATCAAAAATAATCTTGCTTAACTGAGATTCCTGACTCATAGAGAATGACTGTCAACCAATCCCATCGGGTTGTAGAAAGTTGCAAACCAGGAAGGGATTTGTCACAATGACAGATCCCTAGCTTAAGGTACACCTCGCGTTATCTTAAAATACTTTCAGTAACATGAGTAAAACTTGTCACTGGTCACCTTACTTTAATTTACATGAAGCGATGGCTAATTTAATCTGTACATTCAAGTGAAAGTCACCCTGGTTGGCCAGTGACATGTGCAGAACAGTGGAATGTGTGGGTAAGGCAGAGGGGCTGTTTACAGAAAGACAGCTTATTCAGATACTCAAAGAACAAGAGAGTATGAAGTAGATAGTTTACAAAAGGTCAGAAAACAGCCGTCGTGCCTCAGCAATAGAGAATCTGGCTTGGGAAATAGAAGTGGTAGTTCCTAGTAGATGAAAAAACATTTTAAAGATTGGAGGAACGGATAAAACTTTTTAGGAAAAATTGAACGACATGGGGCCAAAAATTGCGCTTTAAAGTGGATGTTGGATGTTCTGCCAGAATCCTCAGTGGGAAGACCCACTGCAAATGACGTTACAGCAATTAACATGTGATATAGACATTTTTCATGTCGTGGGATTGTCGTAACTGCTATGCATGACGTTGTATGGAGAGGACTGTACTTGAGCCCATGTTATTCACACATGAATAGGCCTATCTCCAGTTTGAATTTGCGTCGATAATCACTTGTGTCCCCCGCCCCCTCTCTTGAACGTGCCTAGTTATGAACGCTGGTAATTTTATCTCAGCGATTGTGTGAACATACCGCTATATTTTGGATAACATTTTTCGTCTCCAAAAAGTTACAAGATTAAAAAAAAAACAGTTAAGGGTACCGAAAGTAATCACAACGAAGATTGAGATGCAGGCCTATCTGCCTATATATGTAACAGCACTGAAAAAGGGATTCTTTAGGATCGGCTACTGAAGATGAAGATGTGAATGATGTACGCCAAGGGTGTACCAAAAGTTTCTGCTTCTACATAGGCCGCCCTCTAAAGTGAGGCACCTTTTCTTACTATTCCGACGGCCTGTCCAGAAATACATGCATGGTATGCGCTAGGATATATTAACATTCAATAAAAATAAATGAACCGAAGAATGCAATCACTTTACAAGCAATTCTCGCTACCATTGTACTTTGCAGAAGTCAGAGTGGTTATACATCCTGCCTCATTGTTTCAAGGGTGTGGCAGTCTGACAGATAGTATTTTCTGTATACTCACCATTCGGTTGTTTTAATGAAATTCTTCTTAGCATATGGAATAGTGTCCATGCCATCATTTGCTGTCATAGCCGTTGGTACGCGGGACTACTTTCAATTAAGAAAGAGGGCTGAGCACTTTTGCCCAAAACAAGACAAGTATGTTTTCTCCAGAAAAAAACGAATATCCTGCCAGACAAGCGCTACCAGAGGTAGCGCCAGGATTTGCCCGATGATAATTTGCCCGACGGGGGAGGGGAAGAACCCGAAGTGTGCACGAGTTACGGTAGCTGAAAGAATGTTGAAAGGAAAATTGGAAAATCTTGGGTTTTTAAAGGGGGATTTGACCTAAATTAGAGCAAAATCGGGTTAATCGTCGGGGAGACTGGCCGTCGTCCGGGACTACATATTCCATCATACCCATTACTGCTCCCCGACAAAGCTGGAAATTTTAAGGAGCATAACTTCGGAATTAGAGTATTAAAAACCGTAAAAGCATTTCCTGGCAAGTGCAGTAGATGTGCATTCAGAAATGTATTCTAGGGGCAAACCTGGAAATTTTCGATTCCCTGAGTGTAAGAACACGCGCTCTTATAGAACGTAGGCGAAGGAACCTCCTTAAATCTTTGCTAAAATGAAAACTTTTAAGATAGCAAATATGGGCAATTTTAAATACTTAAGTTGTAGTGTACACGTTTCTTCACAGAACGAAGTCCGTTTGTACTCTCTTATCCCGATAAAATATTGGCGAGGACAATGACTCACCTCTCCACCCAGGTCTGTGACTGACCAAAGGGATCTCTCTGTGTTCATTTTGTCTGAGTTTGAAGAATGTATAGTTTGTTGAAGACACTGCTCTCAAATACTTCAACATCTGTTGACATTTCTATTCATAGCGATGTTGGAATTCAAACGTTGCTATAAACACTGAGGCAAGGAATTAAGTACGCCATAACATTGTGACAGACAGAGAAGTCAAATCTAATCAATCTTGCATCAGTTACATGTTTCTTCTTACGAATTCCAACAAGCATGGTTGACAGACATAAAAAATATTTCGGACAACAATGTGTTTTATTTTTCTTGCAGATTTTAATTTAAATCAATCCTTTCAAAGTTTTCCCTTAACCACACATCTTTGAACGAGTGATCAAAACGTCCGTGTCTCATCTATTCTGTTTTATTAACATTTTAATCAAACTTGTCGAATATTATAAAACATGTCAGGCGCGGATCCAGGAGGGCCTGCCCCCCCCCCCCCCGCCCCCGCCACGAAAAAAACGAAAGGACAAAAAAGGAAGAAAAAGAAAAAAAGAAAAGGAGAAAGAAAAATTAAGAGCAAAAAATGAATAAAAGTGTCTAAGAACGTATTCAAAGTATATATTTCTGTAGGGGTTGGGTGGAGCTATATAGCTGGATTATCTCTTTAGATATCTTTCAAAGTGGTTGGCGACGAAAGGAGAGCTACAATGTTCGAAAACAGGTGAATAACTGAGTAATGATCCTTGACTTAAGATCTACATAAGTAAATATTGTGACATATGCAGTATGGGCCCGGCTAGCTGCACTGAAATTTAGTAACAATTTTGTGTTAAAGAGTGAATTTTTTCGTAATCTAGAGGGATTCAGTGGCAAAGTTTTCGCCATACAGAACTTGCAGAATGAATACAGAAGACAAGCTTAGTGTCAGGTGACGTGCTATTGTTCACAGTGGCACCAGCTGTTGCAGGCAAAGTAGCGGCGTGTATACCCTATTCGATTTCGAAACTGAAAAGTTTCAAAATGAACTCAAAAGACTTTAAAGCTACAGACAGTGGCGTCGGCACAGTGGGCAATGGGTGACGTGTGTCCCCCTCCCCCATCGATTCTTGAACATTTTTAAAATGGTCTCCAAAGTCGTTTAAGCTACAGATTTCTGTGAAGGGTGTAGGGTGAGATGTATTTTGATGATTGATTTATTTGTTCCAACCATTTTCTTTCACAAACTGTTTTGGAAATTCTTGACAAATTCCAAATTTTAGCACGCTCCGCTAGAATTCTCAGTCAGAAGATACGTTTCTGAATAGCATAGGTTGGTGGGAAAGTGACAGTGTCCGACGTAGGTTCTGAGTGCAGGTTTTGTCATGGACTAATATTTTATTCAAAATTTCGGCGCAATTCGCGCGCATACGAGAGGATTTACACCCGATTTCATGTACCATTGATAAAGCTATGATGCAAGAAATTATTCCAATGCAAACATTTTTCTAAAAAGGACATCTCCTTCTCTGTAGGACTCTCATGATTATGGGACCTTTGACTTATCTAGTCTAGCTCATGATTTGAAGGATTAAAAGTACGTAATTGCTTATTTTCCAAACATTTTACCGCGACGTTCAATAACGACGAAAACCTTTTCTGAAACGAATTTTGCCTGTCCACCATCCCTCTTGATATACCCAAAAGAAGGTGATATATCACATCTCCTCCCATATGGATTTCGGGTAGTGAGAATCCAGTTGGTCCCTCTTTTGTATACTGTATCTAATTCAGAGCTCCCGGGAGGTTCTCTGCTGTTCTCTGTTAACCTTGGATATCCTTTTAAAATGTAAAGGAAAAATTTTATTTTAGTCCAAGAATGTTTCTGTGGACTCAACGCAGGTATAATTGCGTGTACAATTTTCCCATGGGCGTGGATCATGGGGGGACGGGCGGACGTGGCCCCTCACTTTTTTGGAAGGGGGACATCGTCAAAAAGTCCCCCTCACTTTTTCAAAAATGATGGAACAGAATGCAATTATGCCTAGGAAAACGAAATTTTTAGAAGAAAAATAACCTAACCTTTTGTTACACCAAATCGCATCTGAGGGCATTCAGTTCTAGAAAAATTTCCCTTAGACCCCTCCCCCATGCCGACGATCACAAAACTTACTGCCTCCCCGTGAAGCAAATTCTGGCTACCACCACTGCTTCTTCCACCAGGACGGCGATTCACAAATGTGAAAAAGTCCCCCCCCCCCCACTTTTGGAGATGGATCCACGCGCATAATTTTTCCTGGGACTTAAGGAGGTTTGAAGACAATATATTAACCGTCTCTTACTCCCCTTTTTCACCCGAACAAAAGTCAGAATTCACTAAATTGTGGACATTTTTTAAACATGCAATCACTCTAGAATGATCCAAAGATACCACCATTTTGCATATAGGCCCCCTAAAATAAACAAAAATTTCTCAAAGGGGATGGTAAACCCTGGGATTGCGCTCTCAGGTTGTGAGAGTCCTTTTGGTCCCCCTTTTCAGTGTACAATTAATGCAGAGCTCCCGGGAGGCTCTATACCGAAAATTTCGGCGCGCTTGGCGCGCAATTGTTTACGCTCACGGAGAGAGGTACGTTTTTATTGAGTGATGGATTTATTTTTATCACTTTTTACCAAAAATCATTTGAAGTCTTTCACGATTTTTGCAAAGTGTTCTCAATATTTCTTGATTTTCGCTTGATCCGCACATTTTTAGCCTTAATTGCTCCTTTTACTATGAATAAGGCCCCAAACGTATTCGCATTACTCATCGGTGGGGTTCTACCATAAGCCAATTATTTGTGTGCATAAATGTGATTTCAGAGGAGCCAGCATTGTAAGGATGAAAAGCAACTGATATTCATTTTTTCACCCTCCTCTTCTTACGAGAACTGAAAACTTAGTTTCGAACCCACCTTCTAATTGATAGACACACATAAAGGGAATTGACACCGTTAGTCATAGCAATGGTTTTAAATGTAAATTCAAATTTTCGGCGCGCTTTGCGCAATTGCTTCATCTGACGTCCTATACCCGAATACCTTATAACGAAAATAAAACACTCATTATGGCTTAAATAATTTCAAGTTACCTACACGGGCTGATAATGTTGGCGTGTAAGTTTTAAGATTAACTTAAATTCTTCGGAATTTCTGCAAGTACATATGTACTTATACTGAGCCATGCACATCAAATTTCCATGCAACATGAAAAGGTATAAAATCTCACTGACATAAGAACTGGAGTCGATTTCTGTACTCTTAAGATGGAATATTGCGAAAACTTCCGGGGGCTTCGTCCCCTGGACGCCCACCGGGGCTCCGCCCCTGGACTCCACCAGGGGGCTCTAACGCGGGCCCCTGGACCCCACCCGTAGGAACTCGCGCTTCGCGCTCGTGGTGTTCGGTGCACATGAGATTTTCCATCTTGGCCCCCCCCCCTCAAAATTTCTGGATCCGCGCCTGAAACATGTTACTTTTACTTGGTAAATAAGACAGGTCACGGGACAAATATTGACAGGTAGACGTCATGAGATGACTGTTCACCTGAGAAAGGGTCCATGGGTTTAGTCAAGAGGCCAGTGACCAGAAATGGTTGGGGGGACCCCTCAACCGCCTTGCAATCCTTGAGTGTAGCGTTAAGCTACAACCAAAGCTCAGACGTAAATTAATTTCAATTTTTTATTTCAAAATGTCGCACTTGTTTGCAGCTGAGCACCCTTGATTATTTAAAATACCTCTTAGCCTATCCCCAAGGCGGACCGTTCAAGTTCAGAAATTTATTCAAATATTACAAAGTCTAACACGAGTTCCGCTCGAAAGAAAAAAGTGAAAAACGACCCTCCTCGTTGATATTGCGGCCTAAGTCAATGGGGTTAACATTTTTCAATCAATTTTTAGAGACTTACATTTACTGGTAAAGAGTGAAGAAGTAAGATTGACCTTGGGGCGACGGACGCGAATGTTAAAGGCATTTTTCCAGTGGCTTTTCATTAGGATCCTATGTGAAAGACAAAAATATTCCAGCCTGGGTTCATGCCCTTCAAACCCCGTAGCAATACTCTTCTCCTAACTGGAGATATCTAATGTTAAAGACGGCTTATTTTTGTCCAAAAATACCTCCACTTCTCATCAAGGTCACAGAATGTTATGTAAAGTGGGCACATTGCCTCAGATTTCTTTTGTTTTTCTTTGTAATTGAATATCCTGTTGTCTTTGAAATTTGATACTGCTGGAATGTTTGAATATCTTTCCATGTAGATTTAGCATAAATCTACAACATATGTAGGGCACAATAAACAAAGATGATAAATATTCCCTACAGGGGTGTCAATATCATAAAGAAATTCAAGGCTTTGTCACATTAATGTGCCGCGATGACATCACAGTTTCCCATGATGCACTTCATCTTGAGAAAAAATTGCATTTCTTTGAAAATGTGTATCTTCCAAACGCTACAAGCTATTGAGATGCGGTTTTCACCTCCTAGATGAGAAAAATTTTCTGCATTTTTTAAAGGTATTGATTTTTGTCACTGGCAAATTCCTTTAAGACTCTCTTAGTTTGCTCTCTGGCAGTCAAGCTGTGATCGTGACATTTTAAGATTCTCTGGTGTTATCAAGGAGCTACTGAACATATTCAAAATACTGACTTTTCATTCACTAGTAAGCAGTACTTTTAATTAATTAAAATAGGTAGGCGGTAGCATTATCTGATACTACGTAGACAGTCCCTTGTGTTAAAACTTTTTCAAAACAAGTGCTCTTAACGGACATTGCGTCTTTTAAGTAGACTAATGGCATCTATGTGCTGTTGGATTACATTAAAGACCGCAGATGCTTTGTAGCTCTGCTATAATAGGTTTTTTTAATTAATTTTTAATTAATTAATTAATTAATTAATAATTAATGGTTTTTGCTTTATGGAGCATCCACTGATGCCACCAAGAGGTTGGAGTGGGGACATTTACAAACCACCCGTCAATGCCTTTGCATGCCCCACTTGCTTCCTAAAGCGCTCCTGTTAAATGTTGTACATTTCATAGAAACAAAGCACACTTTTTGTCCTCAACATTGCTGCTTGTCCCCTGCTTTTCTCCCTCTTTTGAGATCCAGGTGGCACCTTGAGGAGCATCTAGAAGTAATTCACATACTTTGTAAACAAGTTCCATGTTTCATTAGGTATCAGTGATTCTTTTCACACTTTCTTCTTTCCTTTTAGATTATTCCAACCCTGACATTGTCTTGGACCCGAACACCGGTTCCGATGAGACGTAACGCCAAGTCTGTCATGGACGGATCTGCTGCCGCAGCTCTCCTTGACAGTGACTTCACCCTTCCCAGTTACAGACCACGTGATCGGCGTAGCATGATCGTCAGTCCTTCACTTGCATCATCTCTGCCTTCTTCATCTTCCATGTCATATTCTTCCAGTGGTAGTTTCTCCGGCATGAGTTCCAGAGAAGTACGCGATCGAGAATCGTCCAGAGAGACTTCTTCGTCCTCTGCAGCATCTGCGAGTGCTTCACTCGCGTCTGTTTTGGCCAGCCTTGAAAAATTCAGCGAGGGTCTGGATGAGAGACGAGGATCTGGTCAAGAAAAGGGCAAACTAGTAGCGATCTCTAGCATAGATTCAGAGACCAAAGGAACTGATAAATCAGATGATCTAGGGAACTTCCCCGATAAGTACAAATTTACAGACGAGAAACACAAGTCGGTCATTCTAAAGGAAATGCATAAGATGTGGGAAGATGATCTTCTCACGGACGTCATCTTGGAGGTTGAGGACGAAGAATTCAGGTGCCATCGTTTGGCCCTGGCTGCTTGTAGTCCATACTTTTACGCAATGTTCACGAGTGGTCTTGTTGAAAGTCATCAAGACAGGATATGCATCGGTGGAATAGACGCCGACTCAATGAGACATATATTAAACTTTGCATACACTGCTGAAATGGAGATCACTGAGGGAAACGTGCAAGGGTTAATGCTTGCAGTCAATATGTTCCAAATCAACAGCCTAAGAGAAGCATGCGCGCGTTTTCTGGAACACCACGTAACTGTTGGAAATTGCATAGGTATTTACTTCTTTGCAGTGGCACATGATTGTACGAACTTACAGGAAAAATCCAAAAAATTGGTCTGTGATAGATTCAACCAAGTGTTTAAGGAAGAAGAATTCTTGAGTCTCTCAAAGGACAAGGTCATTGATCTTTTGTCCCAGGATGACTTAAACGTAGACAAAGAAGAAACAGTGTACGAAGCGGCCTTGACATGGATCAGGGGTGATATAGACAACCGAAAGTACGATTTAGTTGATATTCTTAGCAACGTACGCTTTGCTCTGACCAGTCCCTACTTCATACATGATGTCGTCGAGCGTGATCGGATCGTGTCTGGCAACAGCACATGCCAGCAGATGATAGACCGAGCCCTTCAGTACCACGTGTTGCGAGAGAGGAGGCAGGATTTGGATCTAAGCAACATTAACACCGTCGCTCGCAAGGGTATGCCTTTCAAAGACATGTTTGTATTTCTAGCTAATCACACCGAGGCGATTGCTGCATCGTTAAATAGCGACATCTACCGGGTGAAATCTCTGCCCGATATGATGGATTTCGCAGCTTGTGCCGTGACCGGCGAAAACAACATATATGTCGCAGGAAGAAAACCTCCCGAATACAGCAGTAGTAGGCGAACGTACACGTCCTATCGCCGAGGTGGAATATTCCTGTACGATCACTTTGAAAGAAAATGGCTGCCTCGCGCATCAATGAACGTACAAAGAGCTCTCTTCAGCATGGCATCTATGGATGGTACAGTATACGTTACGGGTGGTTGTAATGCAGATGGGACACTCGATAGTGCAGAATGCTACGACCCGACTACCAATTCATGGAGGTTCATAGCTCCTTTGCCAAAGCCAATCAAACAGCATTGTTCCGCTGCCGTACTTGGTCGGCTCTACTGCATCGGCGGTGAATCTAACGACCAAACCTTGGATACTGTGCACTGCTACAACCCACGTCAAGATTCATGGGATACTGTGGCCAGTATGATCTTGCCTAGATCGTGTGCTGGCGTTGGTGTCCTTAACCGGGAAATATACGTGATTGGTGGCAATGTAGCCAAGGATGATAGAGATCCTGAGAATATGCTCAAGTCGGTCGAAATCTACAACCCCGATGAGAATGAATGGCACTTTGGACCCGAGCTTCCCGAGGGGCGCATGAGTTACCAAGTCGTGTCCAACAACGGCACTTTGTTTATATTTGGTGGCGAGAGTGGCCAAGAAACATTGCAAGACAACGCCACTACTAGCAGCAAAGTTTATAAACTCGACCTCCAGAAGAACGCTTGGGTTGAAGACACCCGTCAATGGCCAGACTTAAAGCATCCTTTCTACTGTGTTGTGGCTCGAATGTCCAAAAAGGATCACTGATGGGTGGTCCTTATTGGACACATGAACAAAAAATTTGGGAACTAGAGAAAAGTCAGTCTGATTATTGATTCAGCACACTCCTTCAAGACGACCTTCTGAAAGAATCATCAAAAATTGCCGACAAAAAAATGTATGCAAATTTTGCTTAATTTTAATGGCGCTTAATGAGACATCAAATGACATTAAATTTAACACAATTGGCACTGAAACCTTGGTACGGTATAGAAGTGTCGATGGCAACGGTGCGTCTGTGTGAATAGACTGATGATAAGTATCTGTGGTGCATAACAATGCTATCGCTATAATGTATCGTTAGGTCATCTTACGTTCTCAGGCTTGCAATTTTAATTTGAGACAGATATTGTGTAAAAGAGCCAAACTTAATAAAGGCGTTTGCAAGTAATTACGAAAAACCGATGCGTATCTCTAAGCAGTTTAGTAGAGTCTGACGTAGATGCAGCTTAAGATCGTGTACAGTTTATGCTCTTGGCGGTTTTAAGTTTTACGTAACTAACGTATACCTCCAGTCTGCTTCAGTCGATGAAAGTATGGAAATGAGAGGACAGTTACAGTATATTCAAACAGTGTTGTAAAGAGTCACGACTCGAGTCACTTCTTCTCAAAATGTTAGTGACTCGAGAGAATTCAGGAGTAATTTCCCCATTGAAATAGTACAGTGACTCGAGTCAATGACTCGACTCGAGTCACTTAAAAGTTTGAAAATTGGTGACTCGAGTCACGAATTTAGTGACTCGATTACAACTCTGTATTCAAAGTACAAATATTTTGACTTCACGACCGAAAGAAAATTGAGAATATTATTCGATAAAAGTGTTAGAAACGAACTTTTTTATTCTTTATGCACGATGAAGACGTTTAAAAAGCAAATTATCGAGGACATTACAAAATGTGATCAATTGGATTACAAAAAAACAGTAAAAAAGCGAGTTGGACGTACAAGATCAGTTTATAAAACTAAAACGTCCATACTGCATTCAGAAAAACTTTCAATATGAGGGCTACCTGTTTCATTTTAATACTTGAGGAGAAGTGCCAGCATTAAACATGTGAGTCCTTCTTTATTCAAACAGTAGTATGAAAACTAGAAGTATAAAATCATCGCTTTCAAGTACAACAAAATGGAAATACAGCCAAAAGTGACAGCATTCACTGTTAAAAATGTCTGTAACAATTAAAGAACAAAAAATAAAGAAATACAAAAGGATGCCGAAAGTGCTGTCAACAAGTTTCAGAAAATTGACAGCATTTTTTGTAATCCGTTTGTATATCTTCAGTTTTTGTTTTTTAATTGTACAGGAATTTACAGATATTTCTACGGTGTATTTTAAGTTCACGGCCAAAGCCTTTTCCTTGTAAATAATTCATATTTTCTTTCATGCAAGATTCAGGCCTGTATTCATGTGTATAATTCAAACTTAAGTTTAACATCGTCTTAAATCCTATAGGAACGCTCTACTCTATTGGTTCAGATGTAGCTCAAAAGTTTCGCTGCCTATTTCGTTTTTCTTTTAGGTCTATTGAAGGAAGTTATTAGAAAACGGAAGTTATTAGAAGACCATTACATTATTGAGTTCAACAACAGAGCTACTTTTGTTTCATAACATATGCCCTTTTCGCTGCACATGTGTTCTAAGTTATGAGACAATTTAAGGAGGTAAAATGAACAAGCCCACTTGCGAAGATTAGTTTTAAACACGGCTTATTCAGAAACTTACAAATTATTGAATTCAACTTTTGAAATTTATTTTGCAAAATTTAACGAGATTTGGATTATAAAAATATAGATGTTGTTGAATACAAAAATAATTTGTCAGTTTAGTTTATAGTTTATTCACAGCTCCGGCTATTCAGCTTTACTAGCACAGGCCTTCCAATGTATGCAACATGTATATATGTATGTAAATATATGTGTATATATATTTATTTATATATATATATATATATATATATATATATATATATATATATATATGTATATATATATATATACATATAAACATTAACAATACAAAATAAAAAAGGTCATTGGGTCATCAAGCATTAAATTATAACCGAAGACAGAAACCTCTTTTTCGTTAAAACATATTATCCCCTCTCACCAAAAATATAATTTCTAAAAGAAAACTGCCGGTTACATGGCACTCCCAAAATATGTGCTCAATGGTTTCAGTTTCAATTTGACAGAAAGTACAAGCAGGAGTGTCATTTTTTCATTAACTTTAGGAGTCTATTGGTAGCTTACCATGTGTGGGGAAACTTAAAGTAGAAACACTGTACTTTGGAGTCACGCAGGGTACAAAAAGGTACTTTGAAAATGGTAATCCACTTGTCTTCACCTATTTACTAAGGTTACAAAGCAGGCTCCACTTAGAATAAGCACGTGGGGGAAGAAAAACAAGTTTATATTATTGTTGCACCACTTTAGGCCCATTGTTGTCATAATTTTGTGCGAGCTTTGATCGACGGTAATTTGAACGCAGAACTTAATGTTGATTATGCAATATACCTGTAGGCCCTTTGGGTTACGATTTCATTTTCAAACATAAAGACAATAGATGATGTAAAAACTCCATTGTAAAATATCTTAGTGGGCATAAATGTATCCGTGCAGTAAAAAATCACATCAGGGCAACGCTGATTGTAAATTTGGTTAAGGTTTATACTCTAAAATTTATCGTCACTGTAAAATTTAAAAGTATCATGCTTTTGGCTGAGTTCAGGCCAAATATGTTTCTGTTATATTGTCCTGCGGCAATAAATTTGAGTGCGGGTAGGCTCAATTTAAAGAAGCCTGGGGGTAGGTCTCCACATCCTCACCCTTGACGCATAATAATGAAAGGAGAAAAAGAACTTACAAGAAAGAAAAAAGAGAAAGAAAGAAGAGGGTAAAAATAAGAAAATTCTCCAAAAATGTACTTAAAATACATATTTATACAGGAGTTGGGTGGAGCCCGTAGTAGAAATCATCTCTATTAAAAATCCATGTACGTCTTTGACGACGAGACAGAGATTGGCTGAGAAATGGTGCTAGTCTACAAATCTATGTATATCAACATACGCGGGGGGGGGGGTGACTTGCCACAGTGAACTGTAATTAAAACATTTGCGTTAAGGGGTGAAATTTCTGCAGTCTAGGGGAATTGAGATGCCAAATTGTCGCCATGCTGGCAAGGAGGCGCGTTCTCATTACTGTACCCCCCTCCAATTTAGCAAATCTCCTTCCAGAAGTGTATACTAGCGACAAACAGTGACACCAGCACGTATTTACGGAAGCCGAGAACATCGCGGTGGTGTGAAATCGGACATGCTAGTTTTTCCACCCCTTTCTTCGGTAAACATGGGAAGGAGAAATCAAGATACGATTTCTCCTGACCATTATCCACCGATAATGTGGATTTGAGAAAACCAAAGTTATTGAGGGGTACTCCAAGAAAGGACCATTAAACAGTGTCTATTTTCGAACACCCTGTCCATAAATAGACGCGCCCGCACATGACACGGATTGACACTATGTAACTTTGGTTATATTATTACCAACGTGGGATGATCCCATCGTGGCCGAACGGTTTTCAATCAAAATTTGAGATGTGCTTTCCTTAAACTTTTCCAAAGGGCAGCAGTCCCCACTTAAACCCTTGCCCAGGGAGTTGCAAGTTAAGGGAGTTAAGGGCGTTCTTAATATGTAATATTGCGAAAACTTTCGGGGCCTAGCCCCCTGGAACCTCACCAGGGCTCCGCCACCGGACCCCGCTAGGAGTCCTAAGGCGGGCCGAATAGACCACATGCGGGCAAAGTCTCGCCGGGCTGTGCATCTTAAGCCCGAGTCACACTGCCACGACAACCCACGACACGACAACGACCATACACCGCGTCGGCTGTGGTCGTGGTGAGGCCGGTTCCGTCGTGCCCGATTGAATATGTTCAATCGTAGTTGGATGCAGTCAGTGCACCAGAATGAATTTCTACGATTTATGCAAATTGTCTACGACGGAGAGACGCAGGCACGCCGGGAAAAATGTGGAATTCGGGAAGCTCATTCCCGGGTAATTTGCCGTGAATGCCGTCACTCGCGGGAAATTTCCACTGACCAAAAAATAAATTATAATTAAAAAAATGCGGTAGTCATAGCGTCAGAAGCCATACCAGCAACAAGTTCTGGTCTAAGAGCAATGACTTTGTTTCAATACATAAAAAAGAAAAGTGTCAAAGAAAAGTGTCGGATATTATCGCCCTTACACGATAATGTGTTTCATAACTGGTAGCACTAATACAGCAGTATGCAGAATCGGCATCTTGGAGTGACACGACACCGATCTGCAACTGTCTGTGGTAGTCAATAGTGTGGGGAGTGCAGTGAAAAAATTGATCGGGAAAGATATTCACCATTTTTTTAAGTTGTGATAAAAAATCTTCCACAACCTATAGGGCACAGAAAATAACAATTTCATAAGAGAGGACACTTCAGGCTTAATAATCATGCTATTTGTGTTGTTATACGCCACTGGTCTCCAAACTTTTTTTGCTTGGTGGCCCTCGAATTGACGGGTCGGTGAGAGGAGTTTGATTTGACTTGGTTATGTGTTAATAACTCGAAGCAGATCACTGGTTCTTAGATTAGAATCACTCCCATTGCTTATTTTTAATGAGAAATTTGGCAGTTATTTTTCGCGACCCTCCGAAATATTTTCGCTACCCTCAAAAGGGTCGCGACCCCTACTTTCCTGACCCCTGTTATACGCGATACTGACAGCGAGTAATGATGAACTGCAAATTTATGAAAAAACAGTTTCATCGTCCGCTCGAAAGATTCAATCAATATTAAAATGCATGCTGTGCGCTGAGAACAGGCATTGGACTTGTAATTAAACACGTGCCAAACGTTTGGCTTCCGCATTCATTTGTAGTGCTTGAAACCATTTATTTATGACTTCGTCACAAAGTTGATAATTTGTAGTGTATGCATGTAAATAATGAAAACGACAGCACCATTTTATATCTAAGTCCCCTCCTGAGAGTATTTTTTTCCAAACGGGGAGAGGAGACGCCCTCCCCGTGTCCCCTTCCCTTATATCCCCACCTCTCAGGACGGTGATCACTAACCGTTCTTGCGGGAAATCTGAGTTGCATTCCAGGGAAATATGCATTTATTCTGGCCCTGGTGGGGGTGTCACACCCCCCAATATTTGGTCGCCCGTCGACAAATTTTCGGTCTGTGGCAAAAAGAGGAAAGGGAAAGGAAAAGAAGAGGAAAAGAGGAGAGGAGGAAAAGAAGAGAGAAGAAGAGAAAAGAAAGGGAAAGGAAGGGAAGGAAAGGGAAGACGGAGAATGAAAAGAAAAAAAGAGAAAGAGAGAACGGGCCAGTCTGTTATCGGCTATTTCGATTTTCTAATTTTCGACATCTAATTGGTCCATTCAAGTTGAATTCCCGTCGGCAAATTGATTATGCATATGACGGCCTTATACGGCCTTATCAACGGCCGTCGGTGTAACTGGACGAGTGACTGAGTCCGTCGGGAACTCGGGAAAAGAAAGGAAATTAACGGCTTCCGTATAGGTGCACTATTTCGGGTCATATGACATTATTCCTCACTTTTATCATCACCATGGGGAGCAGCACCCGATTACCCATGAAGAGGGTATCCTTAGCCCGTCTTCTAAACACTAACCTTGACTTAAAACACATTTTGCAAACTTCTGAGGATCCGGTTTACCCACAAACATCCCGGGAAAAAAATAATACGTACCGCGCTTGTCTTCCCTTCACTGCAATTTGAAACAGATACAGAACCCATCTTCAGATCCTGGCGTTCAAAGCATATTTTGAACGCTTGTGTTAAGACTCTGAACACTTTTTCTCCCTTTTTGAACGCCGGACGCCTATCCACTCATCTGATTTGAACTCCTGACGCGTCTAGTGTTCAAATGCTGAACACATAGTGTTCCAGTTCTGAACGACAGGTTCAGCACCTGAAGTATAGTGGCATGACGGGAGGAATAGCCTAACACATAAGAATTAACCGGAATCTTTGCATTGGATAATGCATTATGAACCAAAATATACCAATCCTGCATGAGATTTAATTTTTTACCGAGAGATTATGCTAAAATCTCAGCGCTTCCGGGGGCGAAGCCCCCCGGACCCCCATCAGGGGCCCTAGGGCCGGCCCAGTGTTTTAGCCAGCCCCTATTTGTGGGACACTGTCGCATAAACGGCGACAATAGTCGCACAAAAAAACATCTGACACGCAATTTCTACCCGCCGGGTGTAAATTTTGAGGTTCCTCATTATGGCAGAAATCCACTCAAATATTGCACCATTTGCGATCTAGGCACCTTTCAAATTCCAAAAATTTCCAAAGGGGAGGGGGACACGGGGAGGGGGACACCCCCTCCCCTTAGACCCCTCCCCCAGGCCACAGATCAGTAAATGTCGCATTGAGAAAACGTGTTAGCTAAAGCACTGGCCGGCCTCTTGATCCCAACCGCCTAAAATACTGGCGGCCTGACGAGAGGGATATAGCCTAATACATTAAAATTAGTGGGGATCATTGCATTTGATGATGCATTATGAACAAAAATATATCCTTCCTGAGACTTAATTTTCCACCCAGAGATATACTTAAACCTCAGAGCTTCCGGAGGCTTCGCCCTCCGGAATCCTCCTTAGGCGGGCCCAGTGTTTTAGCCAGCCCCTATTTGTGCGACAATGTCGCATAAACGGCGACGATGTCGCACAAAAAAAAATCTGACAAGCAAAATTCTACCCGGGTGTAAATTTTGAGGTTCCTCATTAGGGAAGAAATCCACTCAAATATTGCACCATTTGCGATCTAGGCAACTTGCAAATTCCAAAAATTTCAAAAGGGAAGGGGGACACCCCCTCCCCTTAGACCCCTCCCCCAGGCCACAGATCAGTGAATGTCGCATTGAGAAAACGTCCTAGGTAAAGCACTGGCGGACCTCTGGATCTCAACCGCTTAAAACTATAGCGGCCTGACGAGAGGAATAGCCTAACACATTAAAATTAGTGGGATCTAGTGTGTATTTGATGATGCATTATGAACCAAAATGTATCCATCCTGAGACTTAACTTTTCACCTAGAGATATACCTAAACCTAAGAGCTTCCGGGGCTGCACCATCTGGACCCAACCAGGCGTCCTTAGGCGGGGCCCAGGACCCCACCGGCTAAAGCTCGTTTTCGCACTACGCATTACCAGATCCGTCGGCAAAACATAATCTCCACACCCCCCAAAGATAACACCTTCGCTACGCCCCTGACTACCAAAACCGATTGTGCAGAATAACGGTGTTAAAAGAGACGGTTTATGGTCCATTCTTTAATAGTATAGGTGAAAACCCCTTGTGAATATCAGAGTGTGTCGGTATGATGCACACATGGTACATGGATTGGCCTCTGAAGAACCAAACTAACCAAATTAAGCTGGCATTCGAGTGAAAAAGGAAACACGTAAATTGAAATTTTGTTTGTGCCCCATGTTTGAGTTACACGTGCAAAAACCTTCGCGCAAACAACTCCGCCTGGCAAGACAGGAAGAAAGTGATAGAACGCACCGAAAAATATATCATGTATCCAAAGTAACGCCGCATAATGGCAACATAACCATGGACGTAGGAGCCAAAGTTGATGGGGTTGATGGAGGGAGGGGGGGGGGGGCTGCAAAGACTTGCCGGAAAAATATAATCAAAAACTTCCTGGAGCTCCACTCCCGTTCAACATGTTAATGTACATATCATATAGGCATACATCGGTTAACACACTGTATGCCAACTACATACAATCATTTGTCGTGTTACTACCCTTCCACATTGCCTAATCTTTTGGGAAGTCGTTACAACAATCATGACAATAATCAGTGGCGTAGACAGGATTTCACTTGTGGGGGTCAGGCATTATGTTGCATTATGCATTATGTTATGTGATCGCCGGCCTGAGGCAGGGGTCTAAGGGGGGTGTCCTCCTCCCCTTCGAAAATTTTTGAAAAATTAGGTGTTCTTGCATGCAATCTGGTGCCACGTATGCTACTTCTCAGTGAAGTGAAATTTGTGTTGAAATATTCACATACTTTACATACTAAAAATACATCGGCATCAGTGAGGGGGGCATGGCCCAATGGCCCCCCTAAATATACTACTGATTATCATAATATAAATTTAGCCATTAAAAAACACACTGGTGAATTAATACCGAATATATAGGTGCTGGTGCAATCCAAATCAAAACACTTTATTTTAATTACCAAAGAGTTAGTTAGTTAGTTAGTTACATGAGGTTTAACGTCCCAGTTTCCAACCAATTGGTTCAAGTCGAGACGACCACGGCCTTTTTTCCAGTTGTGGCTCCCTGGCTTGTTTTCCCTACTCCATTGCTTATGCTGAGCACCAAGCACAAGGGCAGTAGGTCCCATTTTTAAAGTCTTTGATATGACCTGGCCAGGATTAATTACCAAGGAAGTCTTGAAACTGCTGATTACCTTTAGCTTCATCATTGCATTAATTTTCTTTCAGTAGGCACCCGAAAAATTCTCAGCATTTTGTCCGAATTTTCATAAAAATATTTGGTTGGGGTCTGCAGTCACCCCCCCCCCACGCCTATGAACATAACGTGATAGAACGGTTGGCGAAAATGGTTGCATGTATCATGTGCGATCTTTGTACAACTTTCTCTCAAGCTTAGGATTTCTGTGGATCTTTGTGTCGGTTGCAAATAGCTCACACATTGTACCCAAATAACGTAGCAAAGCAAGACATGACAAAAGCAAAGGTGTATGAACGGCGGGGCGGGGGGGGGGGACTAGGGGATGCAACCCCTCCCCCATTCGGGCAGAAAATTCGTTGTTTTCGGGGGAAGTATGCTTTTTTACAGTGCGAACATGATGAAACGACTTGCAACTAGTCCTATCAGTCGAAAATTACACGGGCTCGAGTCAAGTACTAACAAACTAATACAAAGACCATTCCATTCTGAAAACATGTAAGGAAAAATCAAAAGAGAGAATAGTCGTCAGAGAGTGAGCTTTGGAAGACTAACCGCCCAACTCGCACCACGTCGGTTGAAGAAGAAGAAAAGAGTATTGATACGCATGAAGTTCGAACAGCTGAGGGAGATTCCCCCGTTTGGGGGAAAAAATTCTCCAGAATGGGGGAAAACTTATGCAACACATTGAACGGGCTTGTAGCTTAACAAAGACGAGGTGTAGCAAGAACGAAGATCACCCAGGGAGGTGTTATTAGAGCAACCTAAGTGCTTGCATTTTTCTCAAAAACGGCCTGGTGAACAACCGATTAAGACTTAGATTTTCGGTAGCTATATTACAATACATACTGAATATACAATTATTCCATGACATTAGACAGAACAGATTTTGCAAGGTCGTTCCAAAGCCCATTCGCTACTGACAATGTACACAAAGCCATTGCTGGTAAAATACTCTATATATGGCGGCGCCCATGAAGAATTTTTCGCCCTATCGGGGAAATTTAGATTCTCTCAAAAGGGGGAGTCTCCCGAAAGTGTCAAATCACAGAACGTTTTTGACCCATGAAGCTAATTCCTTCTCCGCTCCCGTTCATTCGATTTTCGCTTGAAAACTACATGTAGTAGGCTACGTTGGCAAGCAACGTAGTCTTTGCACATAGCAGGTCCAGCATGTAGGTTTAAAGTATAGGCTACAACACACGATGTAGTACGTTTACCCATTAAGTCAGAACAACATAATCATAAAATTTAAGTAACCTCTGAAGCATTTGAAAAGTTTTCAACACATATAACTTGAAGATACCATTTCCTGCATAGCTAATACGTTGGTCATCCATAGCACTCTTGCTTTTTCCATACTACTCTCAAGAGTGTACATTTTCTTCCTTTTATTACAGCTTTGCCACACAACTCTCTGCTTTCACCCAGACCCCCTTACACTCTCTTGATGCTCATGTACTGTACCAATTATTTCCAACTCTAGGGCCATTTTCACGCAGAAGATGCTTCTGCTTAGCTTCCTCAACATTCAAACATTACAGAACCACACCTAATACTGTCTTGCCTTAAATATTTTCTTTCATTACATTCCCGATAGACCACCCTTGAGCAGATTGAATAAGAATTATGCCTTGCCCAATTTTCCCTTCAATCCCTTTCAATTTCTTTCCTAAGGAACTGATGCACCACCTTCCAGCCAGTACTAGTGGCCCCAACAAGGGAAGTTGCATTGGAAAATGCGCCCAAAAATGTTGTTGTGTCCTGTTATTATCTTTTCCCGAATGACATTTAAGAGATGGCCAAATAATGCCCTAAAATTCACCCTATGTGTAGGCATTCTAAAATTCTAAAAGGAATATTACGCACGTCCATGGTCCCATCGCAGTCGCTCCCCGGACAGACTTGACCAAGTCTCTCGTAGTGTCCCAGGGTCTTTAATTCTGCATAGTCGTGAGCACGTTGCTGGCCTCTTGATCAACACGCCCTCTATAGGCTACCTATCTTCATCTCTGTACATAGGTAGCCGATAGGTGTTGATCAAAAGACCAGGAAACCACGTCGAGAAATTTGTCCAAGTCTACTCCCCGGAGTGACTTCGTTTCACGAGATTCTCTTATCATGTGTTGTTTGGGAACATGACCCTTTTATCAGGGTATGATAACAGGGAATCTTGGGTGAAAGTAATTTCGCCTAACAGAATAAAGAAATGCCTTCATACTTGGACCCCGTGTTCAGTGCTTCGTTTGGGCCTGTTATGTATCTCCTCAAAGGGTACCAATTGCGTCAGCGACACAGCTTCGATACATGTGCACTACTTCTCAAGTCAGCCCCTCTACACGTTCATATATTTGTCCACGAAGAGCGTAACATAAATGTTTAAATTAAATGCTTGTTGTGGGAAGCTGACACATGGAGTTAAAAGTTTGAACGCCTTCATACGTGTTTGACGTTGTTCAAATATCCGTAGGGAAAGCAGTTCACGTGATCATACATTTGTTCATGAGCATCGTCATACAAATGCATAACAATGTTTTGAACAAATGTATCGTGGTGTGGTCTGGGCTTTACATTCTAGTACAATTTATGTACCTAGCATATACTAAAAGGTCGACACTTCAGTCTTATTGCAGTTCGAAAGAGCTTACTTTGGTACTGGTTCACTACAACAAACTGTTTTTCGCAACCGGAATATACGGGATAAACTCAGTCAAAATTAGCACCTTCTTGATTCTAGTTAGGACGCCATTAACTCAACAGACTTCCTCCGTCAAAAATGTTAACTGACAAATTAAGTGCCTAAAAATATTTAGTGGATTTAGTGTAAATGAAGAAAGAGAAACTTATCCTTCAAAACTAAAATTAAATTAGAAAATTTGTGCCATTACGAAAAGTAGCTTTGTAGGGCAGTGAAGGGTGAGCATCCTCCAGGGCAAAGACGTCACCGATTTGATCGAGGAAGATGTATTAGAAGTGTTGTAGTGGAAGCTACGGCTCTCGAGGTCGAAGCCACACCCTACGAGACCGATCCTAGCCTACCGTGTATCACAATAAAAAACCCTTGTTGTAACATTTTCAGTTTGCATGGCCTACATAGCAGGGATGGTGCCAGGACATTCCCGATGGTGGTGTGTTATCTTCCCTGAATAACGGGGGAGATAGATGAAACATTTTACCACCTTAACTATTCAACTCCCAAGTTTAAACTTTTCTAACGTAAGTTTAGACGTAACAAGACTAAAAAGTTTCAAAATGAAAATAATGGGGTCTTTGCAGCCCCCAGCGCCCAGTTTCCGACATCCCTGGTATGATGTAATCTACTTGTAGTCGGACGTTCGTCGCATTTCGCAACGAAAATTTAAAATTTCCGAGACAGATAGTATTTTTTACTCTATTCTAAAATGCAAAAGTTATCCTTTATATTAAATATCAGCAAGTTGAATGAAGAAAAATTTGAATATTTGCATTCTTTATGAATTTTCCTAATAATCGTACTATAGTAGTCCTAATCGGTATAAACTTCCCCGACAAAGTTCAAATGTCTTTTTTCATCATCATCATCATCATCATCATCATCATCATCATCATCATCATCATCATCATCATCATCATCATCATCATCATCATCATCATCATCATCATCATCATCATCATCATCATCATCATCATCATCATCATCATCATCATCATCAACATCATCATCATCATCATCATCATCGAAAAGACCTTGTTGGCCGGAGGCCATTTCGCCCGTAAAAATTAGTTAGCAATCATGTCCCCCTTATAGTCAAAATAAAACTCGCTTTGTTTCCAAACTTTGTCAAAGTTTATAAACAGATGGTATTTTTTACTCTATTCTAAAATGCAAAAGTTATCCTTTATATTAAATATCAGTAAGTTTATATTATTTAAATGAAGAAAAATTTCAATATTTGCATTCTTCATGAATTTTCCTAATAATCGTACAATTGTAGTCCTAATCGGTATAAACTTCCCCGACAAAGCTCAAATATTATAAACAAACAATGAGACAGAAAATTTTCGCACCCTCCTCGCCCAGTTAGCTGCACCGGTTGATAGTGCTAGGCCATGGAGACACATGAACCTCTTGTTGGCCTACCGAGAAAAAAATGAAAAGCAGTAAATATACAAGCCTGTGATGTCGTTCCATACCCAGGCAAATAGTGCCTGGGAAGGGCCAATTCTGGTGATCTAGGAGCTGTTTCCATCCAAAATTTTCTTAAGCGCTTCTCGCCACTATTGGTGGCGCTCCGCTTGCGTATTGTTCTCCATTTCGTACCGAAGTCACAAGATGTCCCTCTTTGCCCAAACCCTAGATCCAAATCTGAATTCTTCTGCCAATTAGTCCGAGAGTTTATCCCACCCTAGTCCTTTTCGATAAAATCGTAGTCCCTCCGCCATCGCACTTTGTTTTGCATTACTTTGCTCAACATGACAAGTCTGAGCAAGATCCGAAAATTCGAGCATTTCTAAAATAAACTCGTACGCTTCATGGCTAGGCCCAGCTTAATTTCAGTTATTTTTGTGACTTTCTTTACGGTTCTGTATCTGCAAAGTAATTAATTCCAACTTGAACAGCTTAAATGTTCCAAATTGTACTTTGTTTTTTTTTTCTGAAAAAATAAAAAAAAAAACTTCACCCTCAGGCCAGTACCCTGCATCAGTAGCTCTTGACAATCTAAAATCCCCCCTCCCTACTTTTAGGCAATTCCTAGATTCGCCACTGCGATGCCACATCTAGCGTTTAGCCTAAAATTGTTGAACATTTATAGTCTGTGTATATAAGCGCCCAGCCGCTGAAGAGGTACTGCTTACGCCGGTATAGCCCAATCTATCATAAGAGTTCTTTTTCAAAGAGCCAAATGACGGCACATAGGTTCGTGCCCAGGGGCCCCCACATTCGTAAATCCGGCCCCGTTTCAATTAGGAACTTTAATTAAATGCTGAATTAACTTTCACTTTAATTAACATTTGCGTTGACTTTACTGATTATAGACTAAAGTTACATCATCGATGGCAGTGGCCTTTAACAGTTTGGGGTCTGGGGATCAGATCGACTCGACAGGCCTACATGTCCTCAGTGGAGGAATTGTCCCTCCTCCAGTTTTTCCCAGCACCCTTACAAAATAGTAGGCACATGTTCAACAGCCTGCTTGCAAATATCGCTGATTCAATGGGAAATTAGACTCGAAAATGGTGAAAACAGCTTGCCATTTGATGGACAATTTGCCTGTGATTACTCACAGCAAGTCAGCCGCTGGGCTGGTCCCCAAAGATTTCCAGAGCCCCCGCCCGGATCCCTATCATTCTATACGGCTTCACGATTTGCGCTTGAAGTGTTAAGGACGGTCATCCCCCCCCCCCCCGCCATGATCCCCTTCCCTCTTGGAATCGACAGTTTTTCAGTTTTGGATAAGCACTCATGTATAGTCGACTGGACCGTTTTTTGACCTAGATTGTTTTTATTTTACTTGCATTCGATGGAGAGAGGGCGACCGCCACAATCTTAAAAGCATGTTCTGGTGACCAAATTTGATGTTTTCAAAAAAAGCAGAAAAATTTTCTGTGTTAGGCAGTGAAAACCCAATCTCTATAGCATCTTGCATCTGGAAGATATGAATTTTTGAAGAAATGCTTTATTTTCATGCCCTGCAGTGCATGATGGGAAATCTGTGATGTCATCTGGGCAAATTGATTAGATGTAGCCTTTGTATTTCTTTATAATGTTGATATCACTAAACTGATTATTTCATAACTTTATTTGCTGTACGATAAGTATGGCACAGTTCTACACTATATCTACACGGAAAAGCATCTAAACATTCCAACGGTATCAAATTTCAAGGACAAACAAGGTATCCAATTATAAAGAATAACAAAAGGAATCTGAGACAATTTGTCCACTTGGCTTCATGTTCTGTGACCTTGAGGAAATCTGGAAGTATTTCTTGTCAAAAGTAACCAGTCTTTAGGAAGCGATATCTTGAGTCAGGAATAGAGTTTTGGTATGGGGTTTGGATGACATGTAGTGAAAGATTTTAATCTTTTCTATAAGACCCCTACAAAATGCCACCAGACAATGCCTTTAAACCTCTTTCATAATGCGATCCGCGGCGGGCGTAGTTTTTTCCCAGGATGAATGGGGGAATTTCATTTTTTACCTTAACCCTGACCTTAATCCTAACCTGCATGATCATCATATTCCATTTTTCATGATTTGAATGAAAATTTCCGAAAACCGTCCCCATTCGCCGGCCCTGGAAAAAAATTCCGCTTCCCGCGGGTGAGTTTTTTTTTTTCGTAGTATGGAAATGGAAGAATCATGCGAATGGACGAATCAGCTTCTTGGAAATTGACCACACCCCTAATTCCAAAATAACAGCTTATCGACTAATTTTTGTAATTCTGACATCGGATTATGAAAGAACAGGTCAAATTTATATTATCTTCGCTACCCTAACCTTGATTCTAACCCTAACCATGATTTTGAAACAAATATAAAAATTTTTGGAAAACTGATTTTTCATCACCATCCTACGAAAAAAAAAACTAGCTTCCCGCGGCTTGAGAGCTAGCTACACAAACTTTCCACTCTGATGAAAAAATAAATTGTGTGCTAATATTATGAAGATTGGTTACATAGACTAACACAGTGGGGCAAAAAGTTATGATTATGATGTATAATTTAAGATAATTTGAGGAACATATCGTTAAACTCTGTCAATTGTGGGAAAAGATCACTATAGATTCCACAATACGCGCATGGTGATAATCGGGAAATACATTCTAAAATGTAGAAACTGTGAGGCCATGTGTTCGAACAGGGCACAAACGATTCCAGAATATGGATACTGAAGCATTTATTCAGCGCCATGGGAAGTTTTATTATTGTGAGATGTGTGGAACACGATTGGCAACAGGTATGATCAAATAACACTTCAAAGAAACTTTTCATGTTAGTGTATTGATAAATTCGTTCAGTCAAGTTGAAATGGTTTGATACCGTTGTAACATGAGAAGATGGCCCGTATGATATATTTTGGGTACCCGTTTAGCGAAATACTGGTTATACGCTCATCCAGAGACTTATTATATAGTCTAATGGGGTAACCGTCGACTGCGGGGGCCCGTCGAGTGCGTGTCTAGCCTTACATTCCATATCACACCTTGGAACAACAGATTTCTTAAACGTTATAGATTTCTTAAGAATTATCTTCATATAGGTCTACATATCATACAGTAGGCCTAGCCTATAAAAGGTCTGTGCGCTCATTGTAGAATATTCGCACAAGATGTTCAGGTATGGCCTAACCACAGGCGTTCGAAAGTACATATACTACACACTATATATATATAATAAGACAAGGTAGGTCATTTCTCACAATATGTAATGACAAGTAGGCCCAGTCCATAGAGTAGGATATAGGAACTAGAGTGCTCACTCCCCGAAACAGCTGTGATCGCATGGGGGGGGGGGGGGGGAACTCGGCCGCCATACAGTTTGTACACACATGCTCTGATCTGCATGTACATCCATGCAATCACAGCGGATTTATGTACGCGGTATTAGGAGTGCGCATTCTAGTTCTTATATCCTACTCTATGGCCTAGTCGCACTTTACTGCCAGTGCTTCCACACTCTAAATGCATTTTTCCTGAAATGCAATCTAAAATTACGTGAAAATCGGCCATATCAGGAAAAGCGATTTAGAGTGTGGAAACACTAGCAGTAAAGTGCTACTGGGCCTACTCCTTGTCATTACATATTGTTAGAAATGACCTACCTTGTCTTATTATATACAGTATATATAGTGTGTAGTATATGTACTTTCAAACGCCTGTGGGTCTAACTAACTGTATATAGAAGGTTTTCAGTGACCATGTGAATAATAAGTTAATAACCAGCCTAGAACTTTTCCCACAACTTCTAAGCAAAGAATTATATAGTCATATTCTTATTCATACTGTAGACTGAGTGGTACTGTAGCAGGTTAGAGGCTGCTTCCATCTGATCCTGAAAAGCTTTAATTAGCCAAACAGTAACACTACAGTTAGGCCTAACTTTAACCAAGTTTGTAATTGTTGAGTTGGTTAGCCACCAGAAGTGGAGTTGTATTTGTAAGCTATAGGCTTCTCCCATATTCTGGTTCTGGTTGGTACGTACTACAAGCACTACTCCTCAGACGGGACATATACTGTACTGTATGTATGGTTGTAGGTGTGAAACAGCTAACAGACAGAAATTAATTAATTTGGGAGATCTGTGATCACTTAGCATCATAAAACAGGTGCCCTACAAGGCCTGAATTAAAACAAGGCAAGCCTACTGTAACTTACAGGTAGGCCTAGGCTTGATTACTACTTTGGGGAATTATCTTCATTTTCTGCATGAACATTCTGCTATTTTAGGGGGTTTTGGATGGAAGTTACATAGAGTTAAGTTCCTGTGTTCAGTTAGAGTGAAGTCAGTTTAGGGGTTAGGGCCTAGGCTACATGAGAATGATGTGGACATTAATGATTAAGCCATCACTGAAGTGTGTCCACACAAAGTGGCCCCTGAGACAGCTCAGCCTGGATTACCTTACCGTAGCTCCTGAAACATGTTGGCCCCTTATGCAAGTTGTCACCCAAGACAAGGTCTCTGAGACGAGCCAGCCTCTGAGAGAAATTGGTGTCAATTGAAATCAATGCTAAAATACTAACATAAAGTGGCAGGGTTGTTGAATACACAGATCTGAACATGGCTTCATCTGTATAAAATTGTAATTGTTTATTTCAGCATAGGGCCTATAAAGGCCGTAAGCTCAACCAGACATTCTCCAAACAGTATATTTTTTAGAGATGGGACAGAACCTGGTTTGAGGTTATAGACTTATAGGCACAGTATGTATTTTAGGTCATCATATTTTTTGTCAATCAAGTAATTTAGTCACTTATGCCTTTGTGTTGTTTGAAGTCCTTAATTTATCACAATATAAAGTACAGTACATGTACACATTATGTTGTAGCCTAAATATTAAAGATCATTCTCAATTCTGGGGTAAAGCATAGCCGAATAATCTAAGCCTGAAAGCTCAAATGTTCTAATTTAAGGCTGATCTCACTATTCTCTTAGATCAATGTGTTTCCGACCATGTCAAAGGCAAAAAGCACCGACATTTGGTCAACCTTAAAGTTACTAGAGAAGAACAAGCAGAAAAGAGTGTCTTTGTCGGAAACTTACAAAAGACCACATCAGAACTAGAGCTGATGGATTACTTTTCCCAGTATGGTCCAATATCTAAAGTTGTCATGGATAAGCAGAAGGTTAGTAACAATTACATGAAAATCAAAGTCTACATTTACTACACATGCACTTAGTAAATTTACATGATATACTGTACCCACTGTAGTAAATTTGCATGTCTGTTTTTACTGTAAGTCAAATCCAATCAGATAAGTACTGTAAGGGTGCATCAGTGTTACAAGAAGCATGCTGTCACCCCTTTTGGCTCATACTGTATTTGACATTCATCTTCTTAAAGGTTGTGTGACATGCCACCAAAAAGAGCTCTTTCACTTGTCAGTTAAAGAATTAAGTCCTCCAATCAAAGATCCGTTGGAATTATTTCAATATGTTATACCGTTCTCAAAATATACGTCTTCAAAGTTTGATGGTTTCTGAAGAAACTAATTGCCTATGCAAAAATAATGATGTGGAGTGTTGCACAGTGTGAAGATTTCTTTTGTTAACCCTATATAAATTATCTCTTAATTACTTATCATGCAGATTACAGTTTGGTGAGTGATATCAATATTTTTCAAGGAAAAAATTTTAACTTTTATAATAAACCCCTCGGGGAATAACAATGCTACCAGTGTCCTTGAAACTAAGGTTGAAAAAACAAAGGCTAGCATGTGCCATATATGGTATGTCCCTCTTTGGATGTCACATATTTGCATATTTAGCTCATGTTTATTCAGTGATACAAGTGTGAAATAGAAATTTACCTGTAAAATGGTCAATATTTGATGGATTTTAATGGGAATTGTGGCTATTTTCTGGATTTTTTATCCTTTTTACATCAAATATCCAACTATGTTATTTTCATGTCACACGACCTTTAAAGAAATAAGTGACAATCCTTTGATAATTTGTATAAAAATTACAAATTTATTTTTCTTCTACAGTCTGCATATGCCATTATTGAGTTCACCAACAAGGCGTCTGCAATAAAGGCTACTAACAAGGAGAAGCAGACGATGAACAGACTAAACATCTTGGTGAGACCCAGAGAAGTCAAGCCATTTGTTTCTAGTGGTATTCAGCAGAAGAATTCTTTTTTGGAGGCAAAGAAGAAGAAAGAAGAGCAACAGAGGTTGGAGAGGGAGGCGCTAACTTCAAGACTCGCCCTGGAAGAAAGTGTCAGTTTTTTACTTTGTCCTTTTACATTCTTCTAAAAGTATATTAAATTTCAAACATTTTTCACTATTGATGTGTCTTTGTGACAGTTCATAAAGAACATTACCTATTACAGTAGCTTCATATGACCTTTAGTTTTCAAGGGGTACAAAACATGTGACATTCTTGTACAGGAAATGTGTTTAGACACTGCTCAGGTTGCCTCATGCAGACCACCTTGTTGTATTACAGACAAGGCTTAGGCTTAAAGTGAATTTGATATTCTGGAAATGTTGTGTGAGTTGGGATACTGTATAGTATACTGTTTATCACTAAGTTTCTCTTGATCGAGAAAAGTAATTTGAGCAATTTGAAGAGAAATTTATGTTGCATGAAGTTACAATTTTATTTGACCAATTAGTGCATTGTGAAGCTGTACATGTATATTTATTACAAAATCAGTAATTCCAGATTCTTTGCAAAGGTACTTTCAAGAATCTACATTTACCAGTGTTGTGTGTTCACATGTTCACTTCAGGATATCAGCACTACCAATACTAATATATAGACATGTACTGCAAAAGGAAAGCCTGAAATAATTGCTTTATTTACCAAATTTATCCATCAGTTTCAAGATCAGATGGATGCTCTTGTCAATGTGACCAGCCTCACCCCCTCATCTCTTCAACTACGTTATCTCATCTGCCGTCTGCTTCAAGAAGTTTTCACTGAGTTCTTTCCAGCCTGCTGTGTTTATCCCTATGGTTCATCAGTCAATGGCTGTGGCAGGGAAGAGGCTGATTTGGATATTTTCCTCTCCTTGAAATGGACAGATGAACAGTGGAAATACCAGTTTGCAACTTTGAAGCTCGATCAAAATGTAAGTTACTGTAGATTATTCTTCTAAATCTGGGAGCTTAAATCTTTCTTTTAAGTGATTCAGTGTGTTTGCTGTCATACTGTAATTTGACCAAGTGGCTGGCCATGGGCCATTTGCTGCCCACTTCATGCTGTTAAGTGGCCTATAGAAGATTCTGAATATTCAAGGTTATTTCAAAGTTGGTTTATTTTCTCTCAAAATGCATCACAGAAATTGTTGCAAGACAAAGATTCCTCATCAGAGTCTTCAGCCATAGAGGATAGCATTCAGTCAAATTCAGCTCAAGATGTCCCGATGGAGGGAGGTGACCTTGTTCCAGCTGATGCATCAGATAAAGATACCTTGGAGTTCGTTGGTCAGATTCTGCAGAAATGTGTCCCAAGCTGTTACAAGGTACAAAAGATCACATCTGCTAGGAAACCTGTCATCAAATTTGTTCATAAGGAATCCGGACTCCATTGTGATATTGTTCTCAATAACAGGTGAGCATTGTGAAGTTGTAAACAAAGATCTTGGTCGTAATTAAAAGCTACTTGTAAAGTTCAACTTCAGTTCTGATAACTTGTCCTCTACTTTTTCTAATGACCTATAATGATCTAGACAGAGTAAGCCCCTGGTCATACCGATACAATAATGATTTTAGCATAGAAATAGTTACAGTGCAGTTTCAATAGAGCAGTCACACCAAAATAATAAATGAATCGACAGTCATCACAATATTGTTCAAATTGTTTGAAGAGGGAAAAATCATATGGAAAAATTATAAGATGAAATTCTAAGCCAATGAGATGCTTTGTTTATATGTGACATAGAATCTCTCCCCACTCAACAAATGACGACCAGCCGCTATTGTTGTAAACCTACTTGTGCAAACACTGTATACATACAGGGTAGTAATGGAACATTGCAAGTTTTGTAAACTGTGTAGACCTAGGCCTGTTTGTTATACTCTGAATTTAGAAGAAGAGCCGGATTCTGTGGGACAACTATAGTACATCACATGGCTTCACCTGTGAACAAAATGAAGTGCTGGGATGTATAGAAAAAAGGTGGTAGCCTACTGTACACTGTACATTTGTTTTAAGGGTAGACTCATGATAACGTATAGCTTGCTTAGTTTGTTTACAGGGGTATCTGGGCTAGGTCTTTAGCCTCAAGGGTTGGCTGTTTAGATTTTAAATGGTGCCAGAAGTTGCCTGTATCACACTTGACCTTACAGTATTTGTTCTTTGAAAGAAGGGATTAGTGATGTTAAAGACCTGTATGAAGACTACAGGGATTGTGTGGAATAGTACTCGGGGTTTCATTGTCTGTCATTGTAGCCTGCTATACTTACGTAGTTTGTCTGGCTTGGCAAAATTAGCATGTAACGGACATGATGCCTGTCACTAATATGGTTATGGTGTGACCGCTCGCCAAAGCACGTTAATCAGAATCGATAATCGTTGTTGTTAAAGGATACTGTTATCTCTATGGTGTGACCTTGGCTTAAAGCCCTATCCTTCACCAACAAGATAGAAAAGTCAATTGTTAATTAATGTCCACTAGACAAACAGATGTACAGGTACCACAGTTGATATGTAAAATGTTTATCAATCAAAGAAGACAAATATGCTGCTAAAAATTGGTATGACATTGGAGAGTGGAATACCTCTATCAGTTTTGCATTTGATATGTAGTACAGTCGGTAGATGTAGGTTTAAGTTTTAGTGAGATCATTTGTCCCAATTCTTTCTCATGTGGGAAATTTGATCTAATAATCTTACAAGAGAGAGAGGAAGGATCAATGTCAAGCAAACTGGTAAACATGTTCAGTGTTTGGTAATTTTGTGATGCTTTTATGGTGAATACATATTAAAATTTTCTTTATTTGCTAATACTTTTCAGAAATTTTGTATTCACTTTCTTTTCAACAACTGACATCTTGACAGATCTGTAGATAAGAGGACACCAGGGAGCCAAACAATTGGATCTTGATCAAGTGGTCAATAACAGACTGGTCCCAGCATAGGGCTAATAGTCATTATCATTTAATCACCAGCAGTTGTGGTTACCCTTTGAAAGTCCAATTAATCGTGTTCAAAACCTTTGTTGTGGTTACCTGAGTACAAACACTACATACTGTATAATCTGCTGTTTAAATTTAGCCTGACCAACAAAAAATATCACTAAAGCAGTTTGTCAGCAAATGTTGCATAATCACAATTAAGGTTTTCTCACAATGCTGCACTACCATACAAAAGTTAGTTATCAATTGATCTTGTGTCAAAACTTGGAAAGATTTGTTATGGCTGTATTTTGGCCATATAATTGGGAAAAGAGCTGCCTGAGTAATCGGCTACAAAAGAAACAGTCAACAATCAGCACTTTCCCAGCCTGTCTGGATTATTTTCTGTTGGTGGAGTAAACTGTCAGTAACATCTTGGCAGGCTGGCAGTTCTTAAAATATATCTTATTTCTATATAGGTTGGAACTTTCTGCTATAGGCAATAAGGGATACAGTACTAAATACAGTTTCTACCATGCTAGAAATAAACTTCCTATGAAATGGTATATTTCATTTGTTGATTCCTGTAAGAAACAAGAGGGTGGAGATCAAACCCATTGAAATAAATTGTTTGCTTGAATGAATATCTTAACCCAAAATTTATCTCTGAAACATAGCGGATCAACTTAATTGAGCATTCTCAGGGTTCTAGCTAGGAAAAATGTCAAACCGGGGTGGGAGTTACTCGACATCGCATTATTCTCACGTGATGTTGGCCATATCTCAAGACCTAAATGACATTGTCTGTGGTCAGTTGCATGATTTGGGGTTGTTTCCAATATAATCATTCAATTGAATATTATGTGCCTTATACTGTACATGTTTACAGTTAGGTGTGTGATGAAATGTCAAACTGGGCAGTGAGACTCAAACTGGGTGGTGAAATTTCAAACTGGGTGTTGAGTTAAAAAAGTAAATTCAAACTGGGTGCAGCACCCAGTTTGAATGGCCTGGCTAGAACCCTGATTCTGGTGAAACTTTCTGTTCAGTTGTTACATGTCGTTTTTAGGGTATTAGCACATTAGGTTCTCACTTTGATTATAAGTGTTTTCATCAAAAATGTTTTTCCGTAATTGATAACTTTGTATAAATGCAAATGGATGCGGGGAAGAAGAATTTCACATACGTAACATACCTCCAGATCAGTGTTTCTCAAGTGGTGGCCTCTGAAAACCGTTTGGTGAGGCACAAAGTCAGCCAGAGAAATAAAAATCTTTGGATAGGCCTGCATTTATTTTTATCATTTTTTCCAGATAGTTAATGTCTTCTAGCAATAGATGGATTTTTAGTAGTATATAGTACGTTGCTTTGTGTTGAAGCTTGTATCGTAGGCCCTGCTGTGTTAGTGAAACTTGATTTTTTTTTTTTAGTTAATAATGAAAGGTGGTCCTTGGGTGATTTCAGTAACTGAGGTGGGCCTCAAGGTACGAAAGGTGGAGAAACCCTCCATAGACATGCACCTTTCTAAACTCAAGGTCATAACAAAAATTGAACAAAATTATAAGAAAAAAAATCAGTGTGACTAAATGATATGCTTCAAGTTTGTTTGGGAACAAATTTGGTAACTATGCTTACAACTAAGTTCCTTTTTAAATATCCAATATAATCTTAGCTTGAACCATCCGTTAAAGTTGTAAATTGGTGTTCAAGTGTGTTCGTACATAAGTCATGCATAAGTTGTACTGTAGTTACAGTACTTTAGATGTTAGATACTGTTTGCAATGGATCATTTTCTATTTTATCTGAAGGTTATCCCTGAGAAACACTGAATTGATTCACTTCTACTGTTCCTTGAGACCAGAGGTAAGACCTTTGATCTTTATGATAAGGAGATGGGCCAAGTGTCATCAAATTGCTGAAAATTGTGGACCTGGTCCCAGACTGACAAATTATGCTGTGACCTGGATGGTCATTTTCTATTTGCAGACCAAACGCTTTGTTCCTACTGTCCAAGAATTACAACAAAAAGCTGGTGAGTGTAAATGCATGTACATGAAGACTTGAGCAATTGTTTACTGTGTGATGAATAGAGAATGTGATATCCAATATGATGTACCTATGGAGGCTTGTGACTTCAAAGTCCACATGTCAATAAATAAGAATACTAACAAGTGCTATATTCAAAACATGTGGTGTTTTTTTTTTTGGCAATCTTTTATATTAAGTGGTCATTAATGCTCAGGTAGGCTCGATGCATGGTGGAACTAAATGGTTGAGTATGTCACAGGAACCATGGCCACCATGGAGCCCTGACTAGTGTTTAACTGCTCCTAGACAGTTAGGGAGGGGGGGAGCAAATCATATTCTGCCTTTTGTCCCATAAATTCTGCTAAGGGCCTCCATAAGGTTTAACCTGACCCTGATTATTCCTATTAAAGAACTTGTGAGATATTTTAGCTGTGTCCTTTCTTGTAAGTCCTGTTTTCTTTGTTGTATGGAAGCACATAGGTGGAAGGGAACCAAGATAATAGATTTAAGGGATTGGGGCAAATACATGCAAATAGTAAGAAGAGGTACACCCAGCAGTGATAAGTTAAAACCCCTAGGAAAGGTTTTTTGGGATACCTTCAGTCTTTTCAAAGAAACCATTAGGTATGAAGGGCTTAAAAATTTAGTGACTGAAAGCACCCTGTCTGACTATACATGGGCAAACAAAGTTCATTGAAATTCGACAAGAGAAGAGTGAGAATTCCATGTCTTTTTGCAACAGGGCACTATGGTTCTCCAAAATTTTTGAGCCCTAGCTGTGCAGTAATAAGGATGAGGACTGCTGCACTGTGACTGTTTTTGATTCCTTGCCATAGGCAGGCAAGGAATCTATGCGATGGTGATGTCGTGTGTGTGTGTGTATGTGTGTGGGGGTGTATGTGTGTGTGTATGTGTGTATGTGTGTATGTGTGTATGTGACGGATTGGCTTGTAAACACGATATCTCAAGGAGGGTAAGTGTGACTGAGCTCATACTTGGTGTGTGGGTTGGTCATATTGAGTAGATGATCCCTAATGTTTTTGGTGGAGGTCAAAGGTCATTTGGGGTCAGGAGAGGTCAAAACGTCAAAACTTTGTAAACACAATATCTCATGAAGGGTAACTGTGACTGAGCTCATACTTGGCATGTTGATTGCCCATATTGATTAGATGATACCTATCGTTTTTGGTGGAGGTCAAAGGTCATTTGGGGTCACCAGAGGTGAATTGGTAAAAACCTTGGGAATTACTTGTAATTGTTTGTAAACACGATATCTCCAGACAGATAAATGTGAGGGATCTCATACTTAGCATGTGGATAGCCCATATTTAGTAGATGATCCCTATTGTTTTTGGTAGAGGTCAAAGGTCATTTGGGGTCACCAGAGGTCAAATGGTAAAATCTTGGGAATTGATTGTAAACACGATATCTCTAAACGGATAAATGTGAGGGATCTCATACTTACCATGTGGATTACCCACATTGAGTAGATGAAGCCTGTCTTTTCTGGTGTAGGTCAAAGGTCATTTGAGGTCACCAGAGGCCAAATGGTAAAACCTTGGGAATTAGTTGTAAACATGATATCTCCAGGTAGATATATGTGAGGGATCCCATACTTACCATGTGGATTACCCACTTTAAGTAGATGAATCCTGTGTTTTTTGGTGGAGGTCAAAGGTCATTTGAGGTCACCAGAGGTCAAATGGTAAAACCTTGGGAATTAGTTGTAAATATGATATCTCCAGACAGATATATGTTAGGGATCTCATACTTACCATGTGAATAGCCCATATTGAGTAGATGATCCGTATTGTTTTTGGTAGAGGTCAAAGGTCATTTGGGGTCACCAGAGGTCCAATGGTAAAATCTTGGGAATTAATTGTAAACACGATATCTCAAGGATGAGAAATGTGAGGGGTCTCATATTTACCGTGTGGATTACCCACATTAATTAGATGGAGCCTGTCTTTCTTGGTGGAGGTCAAAGGTCATTTGGGGTCACCAGAGGTCAAATGGTAAATCTTGGGAATTAATTGTGAACACGATATCTCTTAACAGATAAATCTCTATCATTTTTGGGTGGAGGTCAAAGGTCATTTGGTTCCACCAGTGGTCAAAAGTTCAAAACCTTGTAAACACCATATCTCAAGATGGGTAACTTTGAAGGATCTCATATCTAGCATGGGGATTGCCCATATTGAGTAGATGATCCCTATTGTTTTTAGTGGAGGTCAAAGGTTATTTTGGGTCACCAGAGGTCAAAAGATGAAATCCTTGTAAATATGATATCTCAAGAAGGGTAACTGTGAGGGATTTCATACTTGGGTTGTGTATTGCCCATATTGAGTAGATGATCTGTATTGTTTTTGGTGGAGGTCAAAGGTCATTTGGGGTCACCAGAGGACAAAAGGTCAAAACATTGAAAACATGATATCTCAAGAAGGATACCTGAGGGAACTCACACTTGACATGTGGATTGTTCGTATTGTGTAGATGATCCTATAATTTTTCTTTTTCGTGCAAGTCAAAGGTCAAAATCTACTGAACATGATATTTCAAAAAGGGTTACTATGAGGGATCTCATACTTGGCCTGTTAGTCTAGCGGCGAATTTGAAAAAGAGCTCTAAAAATTGACTTACCCGGTACCGATTTGTAAAATATAGCGACCATGCAAAAACTATTGTTTATAATGTAACTTTAAATTTTAGGTTGGTTGTCACTTTTTAAAAGTTCCCGAACATGCAAATTTTTAAGGTCAAAGGTCAAAAAGGTCAATTTTTTCAAAATTTTAGTATTTTTGACACACTTTAATATGACGAGACTTATAAAATGCTATGAGACAAAATGAACAATTTATTCAGTCCTAAAGTGCTCAAAAAGTAAAGAAAATAAAAGAATTATAAATGTTTATAGGGTGTTTTCGTAGCCTTAACAAAGAAATTTGAATAATGGACTTAGACACTTTGAACAGTCTGTTTTCAACACCTTTCAATTTCAGTTCTGGACCATTGGTGAAGAATTAGAAGAAAAACGTCCATAACAGTGCATGGTGGTGCCAAGTGGGGGGCAGGGGGCCATGGCCCTCCGTCGGGGAAGGCTGCCCCCCGTCGGGGAAATTTTCCGGTTTCGGGGAGCTACTGTGTATACGATAAAATATGTAGTCCCTGACAACGGGCAGTCGCCCCAACGATTTACTTAATTTTGGTCTAAATTTGGGCAAATTCTTCAATAAAACCCCCAGATTTTCCAATTTTCTTCGTAAAAACCCAATTTTTTTTCAAATTTTCCGTGGTAAAAGCCCAGCTTTTTCAATTTTTTCCATTTACAGTCCGAAATTTTCAGCGCTCTTCGGCGCCAAAATTTTACTTCCAACATCGTTTCGGCACTATATCTCCCTCATCGAGGCTTCGGGTTGCTGGCCCCTCGTCGGGGAGCTTGGTCCCCTGTCGGGCAAATCCTGGCGCCATCCCTGGTCCAGATACTATCCCACGCGTTCTGAAAACTGTGGACAAGTGATGTTTAAAATACAACCTTTGAATGTTTGTTTAGTAAAACTAAAAACCCCAAATTTGTCCCGCCCCAATAGCACCGAAATGTTTATTCACCATCCTTCCATGCAGAAATCAGTCGCTTTTGTCTTGGTTTTGGACTATGGCTTCCGCCCTTACCAATGTCGAGAAATTGCAATCCTTAAAATTAAGTGGGATATAATGAAAATATTTTTAGGCCTACCATGAAATGTAGGCTACTTTCGTAGCAGTATCAGAGAAATTTGAATTTTTGTTTCGCTTGTTAGGATGTGTGGAACCATTGCATTGATTAGATTAAATGTGCGAAATCACATAGCCTAACTAAGTTAATTGACTTAATTATTTATTAAATACATTACGGTGTTTCTGTTATTGCAATACCTATTTGCTAACATGAACCAGATCAGCGAAAAGGGGTATGTTGTAGCAATAACCCATGCAAAAAAAGTAGATATTTGTTTAAATGTTTTCGGACGTGATGGTAAATTTTATTAAGGCAGAAAGCGTCTTTGCTCGGGATGGCATACAACTAATACATTTTACCGCTACAAACTGACAAAGTACGCTTTTGCTTTGTTTCAACACACATTGTTCTGCTATCTTTTTATAAGAGGGAGTTGGAGGTAGTCGTAATGGAACTTGGTCCCGGAGTTTGGAAAAAAATCCTATTTCTCTGGCACATTTTGTGAAAATCCGGCCATTAATCGGATTATTACAGTTTGTCGGGCAAACGGCTTAGCCTCCTCCTCCCCCCAGAAAGTGTCCCTTACACCCATCGTAATTGTTACATGAATTTAATTCATTTTGTTTACTGGTATATAAGCCTTTAATAATTTGTGGTTACAGAGCAATATAATTAAAAGTTTTTTCCCTGTATTGGAAAGCCATTGAATGATTCTTGCACCGATCTATGTTGTTTTCAAGTCTGGACATGGAAATTGTACATATCCATAACAAGACTTAATTTTACTTGCAATAAGAAAATCCCTTAAATAAAATAATTCCCAGTTCTCAACAAATGATTATGTTGAGATGAATTCAATGAAGCTTGTAGAGGGGCTGTTAATACGGTACAAATTCATATATGATCTAGCTTTCATTTTGGTAAAGTTATAAAGACAGTGTTTAGTAATTACAATTAGGCATTACGTGTTTAATTCCAGCCACATCTAGCATCGTGAGGCGGATATTTAGAAAACAGGTTCTTTTCTAAGGACTGATATTATGCTTTTTGTCTAGCACAATATACTTTTTGTCGACAATCGATTGGAGGTAAGAAGCATTCAGCAAACTCGAGGGTTTTTGCCACCAATTATTCTTTTAGCCTGGCAACAAGCACATAAATTGGTTGGTGAAATCACGGGTCAGCCAGATTCAGATATAGCCTGAATGCAACCATGTGTTGACCAGTTGATAAATCGGGAGAATGGGTACTCTGTTCGAAAATACAGGTCCATAACTTAAGAGCAGTGTACGGACCTACAAACATTAACGCCTGGGAGAAAATGTAGGAACAAAAATTACCTTTGCCTTTTATGTTAACACATTTCGTGCCTTGAAAATGATTTTCCCTCTTACAGTCTGGGAACTTTCTGGCCCTCTTCAGCACGTTGTCTGGCTAGGGGCCTGGATGAAACTGGCTGTAAGAGGGTTTAGTGTTTTGATTTTTCACGTGCAGATTAATGAAGGCAGTTTCAATTGACAGGATACTCAAAATGCTTCTTTTTTATGAAAAGCAAAGAATTTGTTAATTGTTTACCACTTTGACCCATTTAGGACAAGATTTTTGGGGACCATTTTGAAGGTGGAGTATTGTATTTTATTACTCTCACATCTGATATGGGATTCGCAACTTTTATAATGAAAAAATTCAGCTGTTCATCACTACTTTTCCTCTTGCAAAGTGCATTCCGGCATTTGTAATAACCATTCTGATTTTTCGCCTTCAGAAGCACAACATGAAAACTGCCAGATGTATATTTTCCAATACCATATAGTCTAAGGGCTTTACAAAAGTATGGTGGAGAAACCTTGTCTATATGAGAAAATGTTAATTTGTTACCACAAATGATAACTTGATAACACTGAAGCGAAACACCATTGCCACATTTTTTTCGTTAACCTTTCCAGATATGGTTTATAAATTTGACTAGTCTGCACATAGCTGACGGGTTTTTTGCTTAGCCTTTCGCTAAGGTTACCCAGTGTGGCGAAGTTAAAGGGAGCCGTTATGCAGGCAAACATTTGACATATCAATTTTATCCAAGAAAAGCATATTGCAATGTAGAACTTATAACGACCCATAGGCGTGGGAAGCTTTTCGCGAGGGGGGGGGGGCTGAACCGTGTTTCGGATCGCCGTCCTGGGAGAGGGGTCTATAGGGAGGGGGTTTCCCCCTCCCCTGTGGAACATTTTTGGGTATTTAAGGGACCTCAGATGCAATTTCGTGCAACATGTTGGACAAACTTTAAGGAAAATTACTGCAAATTTTTGACATTTCTTACAGAAGAGACAAATAAGGGGTGTTTGCCCTTGGATCTTGGGGGGGGGGCGGGAGGCATACTTCAGCCCCTCACATTTTTGACTGAGAGCCCTCAGTCCCCCTGCTTCCTACGCCTATGTAACGATCTTACCTTGCTTTTTTGAGAGACGCTTTATCTCCACGTGGTAAAACATGCATAAGATGCATTAAAATATCATATCGTGTAAATTTGTAATGGGGAAAACTAAAAAAAAAAATAATGAAAATATTCAATGAAGCGATAGTAAATATTGATAATTAAGAGTTTTATTCATTGATTTGGAGTTCAGGGATGTTTATTGTAAATTTATTCAAAATGTTTACCACACTAGACGCAAGGTAAAGCCTCCCCTGAAGGTGAAGTACACATGTATAGTACCAAGATTGTTGAAGTTGGGGTGAAAATAGACTCGTGACCTTTGACCCTCCTAATTACCATGTTCGGGTAAATTTAAAAGGTGACAACCAACAGAAAATGAAAGCTGACATCCTAAGGAACATTTTAAGGGTAGGTGTCAACTTTTACAAAGTTGTACCGGGGGGGTCGAAAATTTTCAGACTTCGCCGCTAGACTATGTGGATTGTTCATATTTAGCATGTAGGTCATTTTGGGTCACAAGATTTCAAAATGTTTTTACTTTATAACATGATATCTCAAGTGGGAGTAACTGTGAGGTATCTCATGCTTGTCATATGGGTGATTCATGTGTGTTACAATATATCCATATGGCAAGGAATCACTAAGCCTTTTGGCTTTCTGGTTTTTCAGTGCTGTATAGAAGCATGAGTTTGAGGGTATGATATAGACCCAGTTGTACCCAACTCTCTTGAACCAACATCTACTGTTGCAATTTTCCTTCTTATGCCCTCATGCAATCACATTCCAATAACATGTGATTGTGGAGGAGAAAATTGGTTGTAAAGTTTAAAGAAAACAAAAGACTGGCCATTAATGTGAGGGTATGATATCATATGTGCTTGCTTCAAGTTCACTTTGTGTTGAAAAAGTGACAACTTTAACTTTTAATATCTTGAGAATCACACATCAGATTTCAATGCAAATTTCACCAGAATGCATAGAACTACTGTAGTACGGCCTCTAACATATCAAAACTTGATTTGAGCTTACCCTTCTTTTTATATTGATAGCTTATGTACACATATGTCATATGCACACAACCAATAGAAAACCCATATTAACTGGCAATTATGTAGTCTGTGATCGACCAGTTACAGTCACTTGCTTGTGCACCCCTGATGTAGACACTTCTTGAAGTAGATTGCTGTTGTACCCAAAGTAAATACCTCAAGGTATACGAAGATTGCAGTTGGTGTAGAAATGAAGTGACATGTAAGTCACTGAAATATTTGACAAATTTCTTTACACTACTGTACAGTGTAACTGCTGACTCACAATGACTCACCTACAGAATAATCAGAAATTAATTGACTCACTTCGTAGTCACTTTTGTGACTGAGAGTATTGGCACAGTGATGTACACATGAGTCGCACTGTCCTTTGTCGGTGACCAAGTTTTGACTGACCATGTCAGGGTTAAGTGGATTGCATCATTCAATTAAAGTGCATAGTTTGACCATCATCTGTGAATTCAGTCATTCTTAATCATATTTGAATTAGCATACCTCTTAAGCTAATTTATGTATTGTTCTTTTAAATCAATTGGAAAACTTTTTGTTACCAAATTGTTAACTTCATACAAGATAACTCCTTGCTTTACCTTTAATATGAAATATTTGTGTTTTGAAATACATGTATCATTAAAGATACTTTTAAAGGGGTCAAGCAGTCATTCCAACCTGATTTTGAAACATGGTTAAATCTTACAAATCTTCTTTGATTTCCCGTACAAGTATCTTTCATGATAATTAAGAACAAATTAACCATTGTATGTTGAGGGTACATACCAAAGAGTTATTCTAATGAATTTAACAATTCAAGAAGAAAAATGTTGTCACATGATAAAAAGTAGTCATACTTGAATCAGGATATAAAAACTGAAGGCTGCCTTTTCCTTGAAAGTGTTAGATTTAGCTCTTGCCTCAAAAAAGGTTGGACAGGAGTAAAGGTGGGATTGGGTTGCGTCGGTTGGGGGCAGGAAGAAACTACATATGTCCCTTTAAATATTCATCATAAATATTGACATTTATAGACATAGTTTGGAAGTAAAATGTATTCTTATTGACTGTCTAATGTAATTAACCCAAATGAATCTTGAATGCATGTAATAAAATAATATTTGTTTTTTGTATAAAATTTACACTTATTAAGAATATACTTTGATTTTTCTTTTATTCTTGTTTGACTTGTGCAGTATTCTGTGATTTTCATTGTACATTTAGGTGTTGCTGATCAGCTGACCATCGATGGCTGGAATTGCTCATTGTGCTTAGACTGCAGCCAGTATCCATTAACTGCAAAGTCTCCAAACATAGGTAAAAGTTTTTACTCATTTATTTGGATTGGTCACTCTGTCCTTCTGTCCATACAGGTTACAGATGTGTCTGTCACTTTTTTCTTTTTAGAGAAAACAAAGGTCATTTGAAGTCATTGTAGGTTGAATCTTGACATCCTATAAAATTTTTATCTCCCAAAAACTTGGTCTAATTTTTACCACAAGTGGTATCACAATTGTCACTCCAAAAAGGAGAAAAAAAAACCCATAAATATTACTTAGAACCCCCAAACAGTAGCTTAGTTTGCCCTTTTTCTCCCTACTAGGGACCAAACTTCATTTAAACTAACACCAGATGTTTATTAATTATGATTCTATATTGGTTGTAGGGGTAACTTTTAGTTATACGCCACCAACAGAGGTGTAGGAGCATGTGATCCCTGTTAAAGAGACAAAGTTTTTTTGTTATTTCAAATGGTTAACATTATCTCCCAAACTGTACTTTAAGCTGCCCTCCATTTTGCATCAAATGTCACAGCACCTCCCACTGAGCAGTTTAATATTGCCTGTTTTTAGTGGGCTATCAGCTTTTAGAATTACTGTAACTTTCCAGTAAAAGAACTGTATGTGTAACCCTTTAGCAAGCAAGGAGATAAAAAACTCCTCAGCCTTTTACAAAAATTAAAAAATAAGGTAGCTAACTCTGCACAGGTTTATGCTTAAAAATTTAACTTATAAAATGTGAAGATACAACAGCCCCCACAAACCTCTGAAGTGTTATCCATAAGTAGCCCTTAAAAAATACACTTTCGTACTCAAACTTTTGAGTCCTTGTGCTGAAATATTCTTTTTACCCTTTTCATTTAAGGCAAAATTTAAGAGAAGATGGCAAAACCTTTTAGGGTGACAATTTTGATTGCTGTAAGAGTCTTGTTTCTAACATTTTAATGCCTATAATGATTTTGTCACATTGTCCATCATTCTTTGTCATTCTTCCAGAAACTTTGCTGAAGGGGTTTTATGAGTATTACTCTGGCATGGATTGGACTCTAAACTGTCTGTGTCCAGTCACTGGGAAGGTCATGCCTCTTAGTCAAGTGTCTGAGGTATCCCACCCATCAAATGCTGACCAGTTCAAGTGTGGTGCCATGAATATTCAAGACCCACTAGAACTCACCCACAACATCACATCCAATGTTAATGAAAAAACTTTTAAGATAATGGTGCAAGAGTTCAAAAAAGCAGCAGTTACTTGCATTTCAACAAATTTTCCAAAGAAACCTCACCAGGAAAGTACCTCACCATCGCCAGCACTTTGGGGCATTTCGTTACTCCTCGGTTCACCCTGCAAAAAACAAGCTGGACAAAAAGATAAATCTGAAGCAAACATGATTTTGAAATTCCAGCTTTCAAATCAGCAGTTGTCAGATGAGTTTGTGAGAGCCCATGGGGATTCCGTTTCAGTGAAGAAAGCTTGGGCAGGGAAAGTTAGAGAGCTTTTGCTGCAAATTTTTAGGGATACATTGAATGTCAGCTGTGTGGAAGTTTTGGGAAACGATGAGCAGGGCCTGTCTGATCAATCTGGAGATGTTTCTATGGAAGTAGATGATGGAAAGGAGTTTGTATCACCTGAGGGAGAAGGCCAAGATGAGGAAGAATCATGTGGGGAACCACCCTCAAAGAAAATTAGAACAGCAGAGAGTTCACTGAAAGTCAGTGACACAGGTTCAAAATTGACAGGTGATGTGTCAAATTCTGAGAGTACCGATCAACCGCTCATGTTTTCGTGTAGTGTATGTCATGAAGTGTGGGTGGGGAGAAGAAAGGTTCGAAGACAATTGCAACAGTCTGGTGAAAGTAGCACTGGACTGGCTCTAGAAAAGTTGGTGACAGAGAAGATAATCAGTAACTCTGGTGTTGGCAGGCCGAGTGAGGAAGCTATTCTAGAGTTTCATGTTGAAATGAAGAGTGAGCTGAAAGATTCTGGTGTTGTCCAACTTGCCATGATGCCACTGAAAGAAGAGACACTGTTTAAGCCATTCTATCACTTCCTTGAAGGGTTTCTTACTAAGACTGTGAATGAATGCAAGTTTTGAGAAGTTTTTTTAGAAAATTTTGAAAGAGGTTGTCACATTCTGCTCAGAGGCTTCACATGAATCCTCAATTTGTTCGGAGATTTTTGCAAAGAGGGTATTGTAGTTTTAGTTCACAGATTCATTACTTACAGTCCAGGGCCTCAAGGACTGTCATTTTATAATGTAAAGTGACTATAATTGCAGGAGCATAGACATCCTATACTGAACTAGACAGATAAGGTCAATACAAAAGGTGCACTCATGTTGAAACAAACATAGAAAAGAGTGATCTCACTAACCTGATATACTTACCCAGGATTTCTCAATTGCAACATAACATCACCTAAAAATATTATTGGTCAGATCAAACAATAAATTGTTGGTAGTATTCCTCTTTGAGCTCAGGTCTAAGTGCCTAGTTAAATAGGTTGACTGTCTTTCATGAATTCATGTTTTTATACTGAAAATACCACAAGCCAAGAGGCATATACGATTGGATCAAGACCATGTGACTCCTTCGCAGCTTTGCATACTGCGTGTTCTGGTAGAGCGCTGGCCTAGTAAAGCACCATTAGTCCCTGTGGCAAATATTGGGGCTGCAGGTTGCATAGTAAAGGTGTGCATAGACCGCCCAAAACCAAGACCAAGCTGAAACCACCCCAATCCGAATTTGGTTTTGGATGGTCCTGGTGATCATGGACCAGTGGATGGGTGGTCTGACCTGTCATGAAGCAGACCTACCAGTTTTGGGTGGTCTGTCTGTTTTTGACCCAACCGGTGAAAAACTGAAAAAAATGTGACAATTCAATTGGTGTAAATTCAGTGCCCTTTTCCGAAAGCACAGCTATCATCCCCACTGAACAACAAATGTCAAATCTGTGTCCAACGTGCCAGTCATTGCCTCTCTGTATCAGAGTGAACACTATTTGATGGCCTTGTGAATTCTCTGATTATTTCTCGGTATAGTTTGTAATATAGTTTAATTTGCATAGTGGATACCATGAAGAAGATCTTGTCAACTATAGACCCTATACGTGTTTCATAAACTCTTGCATCATTGGTCCTGGGTGGTCTGAGACCTTCGTCCGTTTAGGCGGTTTGGCTAACACCCAAACCGGCCATTCATTGCCCGTTTGGTCTCAGGTGGGCTGAGCACGATGCTTCATCGGTTTCGGGTGGTCGTATCCAAACCGACGATTGGACGTTTTGGACATCAAAAACCAGACCGATGCACATCTTCGTTGCATAGTGAACCCACAGAGAATGCGCATTCAGATATGTGGATAGATTCGAATGCGCCTTTAGTGTTTGACTATTTGGACATGCAGAACAGGCCATGCAGCCCTGCTTATTTGCTTTAGTTTCAGAGTGTGGGATGATTCGTCTAGTTCATACAGTAGTAGGCCTATATGTTGATGTGCAGGTGGATCTCTAAGGACTAGTTACTTACTTCCCATCAGGCTTCTGGTACTACTCTAACATTTTAATCTAAAAATTGGAATCTTTCCAGAACTGTTCTGAAGGTTATTGTTAAGGAGAAGCCGTTCATTTACTCATGGATAAAAACATCTAACTGTATAACCTGGCTGGGAATCTAACCATGAACATTCTGATTGTTAAAACTCATTTATTGTCCACTTTGGTAGATTTTCCTTGGAACTTTCCAGATGTCACATTATTTGTAAAACGAAAAACCTAACAGAAACAGTTGTTGAGTTTTTCGGAGGAGTTAATGTGTGGTTTTGGTCATATTTGTTTAAAATTGGGTACGACATGAGGTAAAAGCTCGTGCTTCATGTGAAAAAAGTCGTCAAATAAACCTCAATTTCAAATAAAAACTTAAAAATGAGACACCCAACAAACAGTCCTTTCCAAAACAAAAGTAAAATTTCCAATATCTCATTTCGAGGGAGAAGGTTTAGTTTAAAGTGGAAGTTCAGGTACGTAACGTCTAAATTTTTTAAAGTGTGTTATCTACAGAGTACGTATGAAGCAGAAGTTATTGGACCAAGTCTAATCTTTAAAGAACATTTTTGTGCTGATATATAAATTGTTGATTTTTTTCACATAAATCGGACCCGATCGGTATATTGCACAATAATTTGTGATTTCACTCTTATACTAGTCAGATTATCTGAAGTCACTACAGCTCGTTGATACGTTTAATAAATGTCTTCTTTTTTCCGAGTGACAGAACACTAGCATATACTCACTAAAATGCCTATTTGTAAACCCAGTCATTTTCCAAGATAATCTAAAAATTTGTTGTTATAAGAAACCAAAATGCGGTGAATTGAGTAGTGCAAGAGTAGCATACAACACAAAATATTGCGCAGCGTAGCATTCGAAGTAAATAAATTGAACCAGTTTAAATCTATCTTACTTAAGCAATGGAACTTGGACCATTGTGTCTTGTTTCACAATATCTGTAACATGCATCAGTCTGCTACTATCATGCAAAGAGTAATGAGTGAGCATTTGGGTTTGGTATTTTTGAAAAAGTTACGTTCTTGGCAGTTGTTAGATACTAGATTGATCTTAACCACTGTTTTTGATAAAGTTTTTACGATCACTCCACATCAGTGGTTGTTGCCTGAACGATGGGAGAGCAAAAACTTTTCCGCGCGAGGAGCGCCCCGAAAATCTGGTTGCTGTTTAAGGATTTGCACTCGTTGGATGCAAAATCAAATTGACTGTAAGGGGCGACTGCATGCCATTAGAGAGTACACCGCTAAGGCTCCCGAACGAAATGGAAAAGAATCCCCGGCGTGATCGCGACTCCCTTTCCCTAATCATGGCGCCGCCCCTGCCTCACCGGGAACAAGGGATCGCGTTCTTATCGTTGTCTCATGTCCACACTGACATAAAACTCCACACATATGATGAAGATATCCAGAGATGCCGACAGCCGACCCGGGCCCCGGTACAAAATTTCAATGCGGGCCCCCACATTTACATAAATCTCTGTAATCTACCTATTAACTTGAAATGGTGGAAATGGTTTGTACTATATTTAGCTATAAGTATAACGGAACTGACGAAGAATGGACAAAGCGTACAGAAAATTTGGGGTTTTATCCCAGAAGTTACCCTTATGAAAGCCAAAATAAGGAAACCGACCATGGGTGGCGGCAGAATTTTCCCAACAGGGGGCCGGGCCATGTCAGCTACCCCAAGTTCCAACATTGCCTATTTCGAGGGGATAATGAGAAGGGCAAATGGAGGAGCCTCATTATCCCATGCCACTGCAGGCATATTTTGCATAATGTTCTTTGAATCTGGATCGTGAAATTAAAAAGCGCGCGAAGCGGGCGAAAATTTTTGATAGGCTTACACATACTATAATGAAACGGAAAAAAAGAACTGTAGGATTTGTAGACCGTATCGGGTGTAACATACGGTGTAATGAAACGGACGGACTGACAATGAACTGGGCCCCGGGGAAAATGGGTATGGGGCCCTCCTCCTTCCCAACCTGAATCAACTTTCCCTCACCGACACTACTTATAATGGCCCACAACCTATCCCACATAAGTTACCAACTCAATACCAGTCTTCACATAAAACAAAGCTCACTTTTCAAAAAGTCTAATGTTTAATTAAAGTAAAGAGGTCGTGTTATGTTTGAATACAATTATTATAATGATATGATTTTCATTAAAATTTCCGAATGATAGTGTAGGCCCCCTATCTGTGTGGGCTCTCGGGCAGGGCCGTCGCGACCGGGGGGGGGGGGGTGTGGGGGGTGTCTCACCCCCCCAAAGTTCGTCAGAGCGACGATAGTCGGAAAAGCTGAAATGCCAGTTGGAATTTCTGATATCTCAGTCTAGCACATTTTTCCGACTGAGCCTATGTTAACTTTGTATATATTTCCAACTAGACCAAGTGAGAATAATACCAAACGTTATTTTCCACACGTAAAATCAAACCAAAGCTGTCCTTTTTTCGCAAATTCTTCTCAAACTCTCAAATTTTCGCGCGCTCCGCGCGCTTCAAACCCTACCTCAGTGTTGTTCTTATTATCAATATCTTCCGATAGCAACTTTCGGAGAAGCTTAACAGCAGAAGTTGAAAGCTGTTCATAAATTACCAGGTAAAAGACTGGCTTTTTGAGTGACATGCTGGTTTGTTGGGCAACTGAAAGTATCTTGATGCAGATTCTGAATGCAGGTTTTATTATGGAAATTTTACTTAATGGAAATTTGGGCGCGCTTTGCGCGCATGCGCCACGACGTCACGATTTACAATCAATCTCATGAACATTATTAAGGTTATTGTACTAGACACAGTTCTGTGGGAGCTACGGCGCTATAGCCCCCCCCCCCCTCCCCAAATTTTTCCGAGCCCCACAAAATTGCTCAAAATTTCATATAGACTAATATTGGTGAAGACATAGATATACTCACAAAATATTCCAAACGTCTATTTATCAGGCCCGTAGCCAGTAAGTTCTGTAACGATTCTTTCTATAATTTCAAAAAAATTTCGCGCGCTACGCGCGCTTTCATCTATAGTTCTATCAAGCGTATTGGATTTCAACGTTTCCACAAATGTTGTTCTTCCGTGTAAGCGTGATTCTAGAGAAACACATCGTTGCGAAGTTCTTCCCTCTTTTTCCTAACTTTTGGAAGATTCTTTCTTCAGCCTCGCCATCGTGGCAAACATATTTTGTAAGTTTCGTAGCAGATCCTTAATGGGTAAGATAAAGAATGTAATCCCCGATGACGACCATGCAGTCACCCGAACAAACTTCTTGGTTTTTGTCCAGATTCTTCAGTAAAAGCCCAAACTTTTTCAACTTTCCTTAATGAAAATTCAATAAAACCCCTAATTTTTCCTCTCTCATCGCTCTCCTTATATTTTTTGTTCTCTAACACATTGCATCTGCCGGGACTTAGACTAGTTGGCCCCCAGTCAGGGCGCTCCCCCCCCCCATGTCGGCAAATCAAAGCACCACCCCTGGCTGAGCCTGCGTGCAGGTTTTTCATTTTGTCATTGAAGTATACCCCAAATTTCGGCGCGCTTCGCGCGCAATCCTCGCAGTCCACGTTTTATCACTTATGAGCATTATAAGCACAACGTACCAGTGAACTTTTATGGCATACACTAGGTGTACATTCTGAAAACGCGCTTGTTAGTCCTAAACCTCTTTTGCTATACCTGTCTGGGAGGTCTAGTGTCATTTTTCTGCACCTATACTCTCCCTCCCTCCCGCCCATTCTCCATTGCTGGAAGCTGTTCGTCTGGATTTTCGTTCAAACTTAGTAAAAATACGATAGATGTAAAGTGCTTGGCGTCATACTCTATATTATTATTTAGATGTCAGGTAATAAGCATTATGTCATTGCCCCCATTTTATATAATTGATCCAGAGCTTCCAGGAGGCCTATACAGGTATATGCTAGCATTAGATGCCAGAATAGAAGGCATTAAAGTAGTCAAAGGGGGGGGGGCTGCAGGATGTTTGTTGACACTGTATTCTTCTCTTAGACAACATACTTTCTACTTTCACCTAACCAAATCTTAGTATTCACTAAATTATGGACATTTTTCAGCCATATATGATCAGGAGATCAGTTCCAAAAGTATCCCAAGATAGCACCGTTTTGCATCTAAGCAACCTTACCTTAGCAAAAATTTCTCAAAGGGGAGGGGGACATCCCTCCCCCTCAGGCCCCTCCCCCAGGACGGCACCTTTATTTAGTGACAAAGGAAGGATCCCCACTGCTGTACGTAAAAGCAGGGCGCATAAAAATGGTGCAATTTACGCGCCACTATTCAGTTGGAAAAAATATCCATCCAGTCGGAATTTGGGACCTTCACACCCCCCCAAACACATGACCCTAGCTACGGCCCTGCTCTCGGGCAGTGCCCGGTTGCCCGACTGCTCAGTCCGCCCCTGTATCGAAACCACCTGGACTACACGATGAAGTATTAGCCAAACTTTGCTCCGTAAGTCGCTCACCAACTGACTCTACCGCATGACACACACAAGAGAACACCAAGTAGGCTTTGCGATATGGGATGAAAGTTATGACCTTTACATAAACTATGTACTCTGCCTATATGTTACTTGGTAAGGTGGACAGGACTTGCCGTGCTATCCTGCTATGTGGAATGGAACTATTGAAGAAAATAGAGTGGCTCTACAGCGCGCGACTCAAAAATACTCTGTCAGAACAGATGACTGAAGTCGAATGTTTGCTTTTTATTTGCGACAGCAGACCGGTCATCGGTCCAAAGACGCCAATAATTGAACCGACTGACATTGCGTTATTTGACCTGGTGGTGATTTTATATAGTAATTTTAATATGAAAAAAACACCGATTCGTCTATTGTGACTTCTGGTCAACTCTTGGCTGTGGAATTTAACCTAAAATTGGCTTTTTATTCCCATCACTAGGGCAACACTATAAAAGAAGAGAGTAATTCCAGACCATGAATATCACAGCGAAACGTATTTACCTACTCTCTCTTGTTCATGAGAGGAGGGGTGGAGGGAAGGTTTCGTAGATGTAGCGTTTAGGGAGTTTGAACAGATCATTATTTTATAAGACCAAAAGACTAGCAGAGACCTTTTGGAATCAATATTAAAACCCAATAGTAATACGTTGCATAAAGCGCTAGCTAGTGAGTATGACGCATGGGCGGCTCTAAGAAATTTTGTTGGGGGGGGGGGCAAACTCAAGTCCGTATTCAGGGAGGTTCGGAAGACCCCCATCAATATTAATGATCAGCTCCGGATTGTACAATAGCTGGAGTATGGTTATAATTATGTATTACAGCGATGCCCCATGTAGCTTTCAAAATCTCTTCAAAAACCATTTCAGGCAGTCAGTCATTAGCTGACTACTTTAAAAATAAATACAACCATATCAGCCTATCGCTACTCCATAGGGGCGGAATAAGAGGCAGGTGAAATGGGCAAAGCGGCTCGATCCATTTGTATAATATGAGCTCGGCCTTTAAATATTTTGTTGTTTCTTTCATTGTGCCACAATATGTTTCAGCGTTGCCAAGAAGTCATAAAATGTTGGTTTTCTGAATTGTTTTCTTAAACTAACGAAAATTTTGAGCATGATAACACTTGAAAACGATGAAATGATAGCACTATTTTGGGTCTCAGTATCATTCCGAAAATATTTTTTTATTTTAAAGGGGGAGGGGAATTCCCCTAACTCAGAGCGACATCTCATCCTATATACAAATAGCTAGACCACTAGTCAAAAGTCTCAGTACAGTTTAGACTGACTGTGTGCTTATTTTAAATCAACTGAAACGGTATACTTCAGCACAGAGGTGGAGAACCTTTTGCTTTTAACCGGCCATTTGACAGTCACAAGACCGCTCGTTCGGCAACCGCGCTGTCAATTTGGACAATTGGAATCTTTACAAAGTTCATAAGCCAAAGTTAGACTTTCATCAATTGCTGAAAAGAGATGTTACTGAATTTGATCACTTAAATGCTTAAATGTGCATTTACAGTCGTTTACACCAGAAGACTGACGAAGGTTTCTCACTTGTCGGCATCGAAGATCACTTCAAAGCATTGTTACTATCAAGTCTTCGTTCGAGGATTACGTTAGTATGAAAGGATCAAACTCTCATTAGGAAGGTTAAGTCAAACAAACTTAGAAGAGAAACTAAAGGACCTGTCAATCAAAGTCCTCTCCCATAAAAAGGATTAAAATACTCTCAGTATACACTTTCTGATAGATGAAATTGGATGAGGTGTTTTATCTCCTTCCGTAACAACTCCTGGGGGAAAAGAACATTGTGTTTACTATCTGATTAAAATCACGGGATCATGTCGAAAACATACTTCTGACATGAAATATAAGTGCCTGCATGGTTATGATTCAGTGTAAGAAAGTCACGTTGGCTCCCCATAAAACCTTTTACCAAGATAAACACGCCTGATATGATTGTTCAAGTTTATGGCCATCTGGACTGGACAATGTCTCTCCAGGGAGTTGCTATTTGACAATTTGACACTCCCTGGTCTCTCGAAGTTATGGTCAAATAACAAGGGAAGGGCCGCGCTCAGATAAAGCAATCTGGTATTGCTTCGCGAGCTCCAGAAAGAGGAAGTCGCCCGGCGACCAAAAACTCTCCGATCTTATCCCCCCTCCAAACGAAGCTTAATTCACCGTTTGCAGATGCTTAATTTATATGTTAGCAAAATAGAAATTATTCCTACATTGACGTACACACCATTTTTGGTCCGTTTCGTGGCCTCTGGACCCTTGTGGAAGTTTTCAATTGGTACAAACTACCCTCATGTGAAAGTTCACAAGTAGGCACTTTACACCAGTGTTGTAACGAGTCTCTCAATTGTGCAGTCAAGTCATTAACTACTTCCAATGTGACTCGAGTCACTGTATTATTTCTATGGGGAAAATGCTGATACAATTGCTCGAGTCATTTCCCTTCTGAAAATTAGCGACTCGAGTCATGACTCGTTACAACACTGCTTTATACTGATTTCAAATTTGTGTACCATAACTGTTGAGATTTTGAGCTACGAGAGCTTGGTAGTACGGTAGGGGTTGCAACCTTTTTACTTCATTTAATATGTTATTTTGTGTCACGGTAGGATTTAATGCAAAAAAGTGCCTGAAATACCTTCAAGTTACTTATTTTTGCATACTTAGCACTTCAATTCCTTTTCTACCAAATTCATATCACAAATTGAACACATCACTTTTTCAACTTGGTCTTTTCTGTGCCCCCCCCCCCCCCCGAAATGGGATGTTAAATTTGTAGAGCAATACCCTCCAGGGGAATTCCCTTGAAGTAGTAGTGTGCTAGCATATAGGTACTTAATGAACTACAGAAACCCTATAAGGTCATCTAAGATGACACTTCCCACTGGCATGAGGTAGCGATAACGATCGAACTGTAAGAATTTTGTACAATAGGACTTAAAGATAACATGATGATGTCATGTTAATTTTAAAAGGTCATAGGCGGAAATCCTGGTGGTGGGGGATATATCACCCCTCTTTTTGAAAATGCTTCCATTGACTTTTACTCTTTTCACAGAGTAACATTTGCCTCAAGGGCTCTTTACCTTCTCCCCTCTTAACATCTTGTGAAAGTTCGAGGACGTTGGTATTACGAATGCAGCCAACGTAGGTAAAAGAGTAATACACGTCCACCCTGCAGGCAACTTGATTGAACAGTATGCTCTACCAATGGGAGATCCAGGATTTCACAAAAGGGCAAAGTTCGCACCTACGAGCGTCAAATGAACAAAACCTCAATAAGGGAGGGTGTTGTATGGCAAAACTTAAAATTTAGACACTTAAATGGTATTTTCCGTTATCTGGCAATCAAAAATAAGCATACGCATTGTACAGCAGCTTTGGGACCTTCTCAAAAAAGAAAATGTTGCCCAAGGATGGGGGGTTCTAGCCTGGAGAGCCCCCCCCCCCTCGGGATCTGCTCATGTCTACCTATATGTAGCCATTGTCCAATACAATGTATGGGTTGCTTTATACTGAATTCTGAGAGAGCGTCATCTACCATGAAGACTCTTCGTCTGAACCATCTGATTACCCTATGGAGCACAGAAATGTTTGTCGCCCACATCACAGGTACCTCGTCAGGTCGAGGGCCGTAACATTTGTCCTGCAGATCACCGCCCCTCCCTCATCGCAGAAGTTCACTGGGAGACAGTGACACAGGTGGAAAATGGACGAGAGGTGTGTCAAGTTCTGAGAGTGCCGATCAACTGTCCATATATTCTTGTAGTATAAAGTATTTGTAGGGAGACGAAAAGATCGAAGGCAATCAACAGTCCTTCGAACAAATCGTTGGAATGGCGTTAGAAAAGTTTATGGCGGAGAAGATTATCCGTAATTCAACTGTTGGTATGTAGATGGTGAGGAATCTATGGAAGAGTTTCATGTTGAAATAAAAACTGATCTGAAAGATTCTGGTTTTGTCCAACAATGATGCCAATGAAAGGGAAAACACTTTCGTACTAGGAAACAAGTCGCGAGAGCTCGCACGGTAGCCAGACAATGTACTGAAGGGGAGGCGGCGAGCAAGCTACCAGTTAGGGGCGAAACATTTTATTAGCGGGGCGAAAAAATGCATTAAATACTAAATGCAATCAACACAATTACAAAATGTACTTGACAGGGAAACATGTGCCACTGGACAAAAATGACGCATAATAAAATTATATCCCTCAATCCTTTGTAAGTGCTATTTGGAAAAGGGTGTATGGCGGGGGGGGGGGGGGGCTGCTCCCCATTGCTTCCACAAAGTAAAAGGGAATGCAGTCACCCTAACATGAAAACTTACTCAGTTTGCTAAGGTTGGAAATGCACAGTTTACCCTGTGTTCTCAAGTGGCAGCCCACGGGCCTTTTGCAGCCAGTGACGTCCATTAATGTGTCCCGCAGAGAAATCGACGGGCCAGAACATTGAACTGAATGCAGTCTAGAGCATTTGGATCCCACAGTTGCTCCTGTACATGACAACTGGTGATTCTCACATGGTGGACGTAAAAGTCTAGTTACCAGTCTACAGTATTTGCGGTGCCAACTTTTCTCCCGTACTGGTGGCACAAGCCCACCCCCTCACTGAAACCGATTTTTTTACTTCCTAAAGATACGTAAATTTTTTTAATACAAATTTTACTGCAAATGGTAGAATGATGTGGCACCAGATTGCATGTAAGGGCACCTAATTTCTCAAAAATTTGCAAAGGGGAGGGGGCACCCCATTGAGCCATGGTTCCCCTCACTGATGCCGATGTTTTTGTTGTAGTTCCTAAAAATACGTCAATTTTTTAACACAAATTTTACTTCAAATGTAGCATATGTGGCACAAGATTGCATGTAAGGACACCGGATTTTTCAAAAAAAAATTCATAGGGGAAGGGGGGCACAAGATCAAAGATTGCTCCTTGATCTGTTAGTGGCATTAGAAAACTGAAATATTTGCGTACCTTTGACTTTGATGTAGGTTTTTATATGGAATACACCCTGGTCAGTCACAATTTTATAAAACCTAGGCCTAGGCTTTTCCATAAAATAGAAAAGTCTGACTAGGAAGTGCTCCCCTATATTTACCCCGTCCCCCAGACCTCTCCTGAAACTTTCACTAAATAATGAAAAATCTTAAATGATTAGTTCAAATTGCTTACAACTTTCCATAAAAAGCACCATTTGGCATGTATGCCATCCTGCATTAACGTACTATAGTAGTTTTCTCAGAAAGAAGGGGTAGACCAGGGTAGACCCAGCCCAGAATAGACCCACCCCCTCCCCTTTCTTACCACTATAGGGTCTCTAATTTGTCAAAGTGTAGCTTAACCGCATGCATGCAGTATCAACATATACAGTACCATTTTCATGTGTATTGTACATGCTGCTGCACGCTACACAAGGCTTCAGTACGGTAAGTGCATTAAAAGCTTATTTTGGTCCCCCATGAGAAAAACCTTGCCCACTAACAAAGAAATTCTGGCTACGCCACTGCCCGGAGAATTCCCATCCGCTACATTTTAACCCCAAACAATTCCCAGCCATGACAATAACCCCTCAGATAACTTAACCCACCACAGAATTCCGATGGAGCCACTTAGAAATTTTCTGGGGACTATAATTTGCTTGTGTCTGCCTCACCGTTAATCGTTTAACTTAAAGTTACGGACGCTTCCTTTGTTGATGTAGTTTTAACAGAACAATAATTTACAGCATTCATGACCTCAGTTAGAACTACTTCCTGTGCCGAGATTACTTTGACCACAAGTACCATATTCTTACAGATTTTTTTATGCAGGCTTACTATTTCAATGTCCATAAGGGACCTGATTCTTTATCCTGGTCTGGTCCTATTTTCCGGTCATACCGTTTTTGAATCTCGAAAATAATAAAGAACTCCCGTTATAGACAGGTTGAAAATCAGCTGATTATGCAAGTTGTGCTGATTCTACAACAACCCTTTATATTCTTTTTCTTAAAGGGATTAAGCAGTCACCCTAATTTTTTTCTACCATGTAACCAATACGACGCATTGTTATCAGGTGTTATAACCATCGATTTAATTGACCATTTTCCAGTCTTTTGTAAGAGCTTAATACATTGCATCAATGATAACAAAGGTCACAGGGCTAGGAATTATTCTCCACAAAATATTGATGTTTTTAGCAGAAGAGTCGGTATAGTAGACTGGAGTTTTGTGTGCAACGAAAGTGACGTGAATAATGCTTACGATGCATTTTGTGATAAATTGTCTTCTTTGTATGATGGGTGCTTTCCCTTCTTTCAGCCGAAGAGAAACGTAAACGACATCCGTGGATTACGAATGGAATTCTTAAATCTATAAAACATAAAAATAAGCTCTTCAGAATCTCTTTGAAGCTCCCTTCGGACTTCAATAAATCACGGTATGGCATGTACAGAAATAAATTAAATCATGTTATACGTGTAGCAAAGATATATCACTTTTCTTGTAAATTTAACGAATTGCAACATGACCCTAAAGATACCTGGTCAGTTATAAATAACTTGTTAAATCGGGGGAAAAATAATGTATCAGGTGTGCCTGATTCCTTTACTGATGGCGAAGGTCCTTCAACAATAGCAAATGCCTTTAATGATTGCTTTGTGAAAATTGGGCCATTGCTTGCTGATAATATTCAGTCTCACTCTTGTGCAAATGATTTCATGGGTACCGATAATCCCTACTCTCTATTCTTGTTCCCAGTCACACCAGATGAAATTCTCAAGGTTGCTTTTCAGTGTCTCAGATCGAATAAGGCTGCCGGCTTTGACAATTTCAAACTATCTATTATAAGAAATGTTATACATTTACTTACAGCTCCCTTAGCCCATATTTTAAATATTTCTCTATCCAATGGTGTGCTTTCCACTGGAATGAAACTTGCAAAAGTTGTCCCGGTTTTTAAGAAAGGTGATTATTATCCTTTTTATTTTGGATTATTGTCCTTTTTAGATAAGAATAATATTTTGTTTGATGGTCAGTATGGTTTCCGTACAGGTATATCAACGGAAATGGCTCTTGTTGATGCAGTAGATAAAATTTATGAGGCTTTGGGCAAAAATCTCACCACTGTCGGTATCTTCTTAGATCTGTCAAAGGCATTTGACACCATAGATCATGATACTTTGATTTCGAAGCTCTCTCATTACGGGATTAGGGGCACAAGCTTATCTTGATTTCGTAGTTACATTCTAAACAGGAAACAATTTACTATTTTCAATGGTAAAAGCTCTGACCTCTTAGATATTAAATGTGGAGTACCTCAGGGTTCAATCCTTGGCACACTGTTATTTATTCTATATGTAAATGATATCCATAATGTGTCTGCTGCTTCTTCCCTTGTATTATTTGCAGATGATACAAATATTTTCTTTTCTGGGGACAATCCCAGAAGATTAGAAGAAACCATATGCAATGAGCTCAATAATTTCTATGACTGGTTTACAGCAAATAAATTATCTTTAAATGTTGACAAAACAAATTATATGGTGTTTGGTAAACCTTATCATAAAATAAATTTTCATATTTGCATAGATGGTAAACCTATTATTCGTACCGACAAAACTAGATTCCTTGGTGTTTGGATTGACTTAAGATTATCATGGAGTGACCATATTAATGCCATTTCTATATGTGTTGCGAGAAGGGTGGGAATATTGAGTAAGCTTAAGCATATCTTGCCTAAAAATTTTTTGCGTTGTATTTACTTAAGTTTAATATTGCCCCATCTTACTTATTGCTTGGTTGTATGGTCCGGTACAAGCAAGACTAGTTTAGACAAACTGATGTTGTCACAGAAAAGGGCTATCCGTCACGTAGCTGGGACTGAGTCGTGTGCTGACACAAGCCCCTTATTTTCTTCTCCTAAGTTACTGAAGTTACCTGATCTTGTCAATCTAAGCATTGCTTGTTTTACTTTTAAATGCATAAATAGTAAAGTACCCCAGACTTTAAAAACTTTCTATGCCAATAATAACCAGATTCATAATTACAATACTCGTCAACGCACTGACCTTCACTCATATCCCTGTCACAACAAGAATTCTTATAGAAATCTAAAACATCGTTCGGTTAATGTTTGGAACTCTTTGCCATCAAGAAATCAAAATTTCTCTATAATAACAAGTTTTAAGTACAACCTTAAGAAGTACCTCTTTAGCAATTACTAGCTAGTCCTCATTTATCCTCGTTTAGTAGGTCTTTTTACCCCGGTACTTTTGTTTTTTTTTGGGGGGGGGGAGGCGGTTGGTTGGGGTGGGAGTTAACTTCCCTTAAGTTAAAATAGCTAACTGTGTTTAAAATGTAGCTTGTATCCATATTAGTTAGTCGCGTGTGTATATTATTATTAGTAGTATTAGTATTATTGTTATTGTGTTGTTATTATTTTTTCTTCTTTTGAGTGGTTGCCTAGTTAAGGTCTTAAGAGTTTTTGCAATTACTCCCTTTCCAAACTTGCTGGTGTGTTTACTATACCCTTTCTGCTTTCTTTGAATACCATCAATTTATGTTCAACATTATTTTGCACAGTACGTCGTGTAATTGCCGATTTATAGTAAGTTCTGTTATTGTTTAATCATATTTTAAGGGTAACAATTAATGTATGTTGTGGAAGAATCAATAAATGAAATGAAATGAAATGGATTCCATATAGTAGCATAAACATTCCGGTCGATCTCGTGTGTTCTCTGACATCTTTATTGCCGGTGAATCACCCCTCCACCCCTCGCAACACCGACCCCACTTGGTTACGTGACTATAGCATGTCAGCTCTAAACCTTACAGTCTGGAGTCTTTTGCTCATATTTGCCCGAACTGACCAGAAAATACATAAAAAAGTATCAAAAGGCTAAACGAAAGCCTTAGAAAAGTAAACTGTGTATGAAAATGGAACAATAAGGAAGTCAGCTATTGACCGGTCAGTTCGTATCATTTCCGTAGCTGTAGCTAGGTCAGAATACACACCTGGAAAGTAAATTAGCGGTCTACAATCCTCGACAAAAATGATGAGACAAAACGAGCAAAATAGGCAAGAGTGAGATCACCATCCCCTGTCTGCATCCCGATTCCCGTGTTCAATGTTGTAGCGTCCAACGTGTTCTGAGTCTTCAAGATTGATACGGGAAGCGGGGTTGGTCCCATGTACTTTTGCAGATCTAGACACACCCTTATGCATATTATAGACCTAACTGTACCTTAATAAAGTACTGTCTACAACAATTATAATACTTGCCATAAACTCAGAAAGCTTTTTGAAAGTGGGAAAGGGGCGGAAGTGAAGGTTAGTGATCAGTGTCCTGGGAGAATTTTGGAAATATTTTGACTATTTAAAGTGCCCTAAATGCAAAATGGTGCAATGTTTGACAAGCTTTGAAGTAATTTCATCCTATTCAAGGCCATATTTTGGCAGTATGTGGTCCAAGTGGGGGAGGGGCGAAACGAGCTTTCCACCAATCAGAGTGCAAGAGTGGTCGCCCCGCTGCCCCCTTTTCCTACGCATTTTGGCAGTATGTGGTCCAAGTGGGGGAGGGGCGAAACGAGCTTTCCACCAATCAGAGTGCAAGAGTGGTCGCCCCGCTGCCCCCTTTTCCTACGCCTGTGCTTACTTCATAATGCACAACAACTCTATGGATGTGGTCAAAGGGGAAATTTTAGAGATGGGAAATAGCTAAAATGGGTTTATATAGAGTAGAAAAGGATAAGAAATGTCTTACACCACCAAAGAAAGCTAGAGATATAGCAATATGGCCGTTTTCTGGTGTTGTTGCACCGTAGCGCCTTACAAAAGATTTTGTTAGTCCAAGCGGTAAAGAACATACTGGAATCTTATGAAAAGATGAGAGACACTTTCGGAACAGGGAGTGTCTTCCAGCTCCCTGTTCGGAGTAAGTCAAGCAGAAGGCTATTTTGTTGTCCTTCATTTTGGGGTTATAGATTCCAGTTGAATTTACCAACCCAAAATGAATTTTGCACGAGAGTCAAAGTACGGGTCTGGATGGGCCGAGTGTGATATCGAAGTGATTTCAAATTAGGCTTACCGCGGCAACTCCCTCGGTGCTTCAAGCTTAGAACTGAAGAACAAGAATCATATGCCTGTTCATGAGTACTTGCAATGCAGTAAGTGTTTAAAGTATATGAGTTTACGCAACGTGAACGTGCACATATATCTTGTGCTCCTACGCATTCTGGACGACAAAATAACAACTCTATATTATGACGTAGCAGTGGCTTATGCAGGATTTCGGGGGTGGAGGGGGCCAACCTGGGATTCATCCGACTGATATCAAGGAGTCAGTGGCATATCCAAGATTTTTCAATAAGTGGCGCAACTGAATGGTGCACGGGTTCAGGGAGTTGCAACTACCTGGTCGGGGTTTAGATCAGTGGCGGCGGAACATCCTAACAAGCAGGGCACCAAAATGTGTACTTGTAGCGTGCACGGCAAGAGCGAAGGACAAAACGCAAAACCCATAACAGGTGGGGGGTCAGGGTCCCTTCATATAGCCCCTGTTGGGTTCAAGGGGGACAGATGCTCCAGAAAGATTGTTTCAAAGGATATATATATTTAACGATACAATTCTCTTATCTTTTGTAATATTTGACACTTTTTAGTTGCAGACAAGCTCTTGTATATATACACATACTAGCAGTCGCAAGATATCTTCAGGAAGTCGTGAAGTATGCAAACCTGGACAAAGCGTGCCATAATATCTCTAGTGGCAATTTTCTCTTCCTCTTGTTATTCCTTATTGCTGTTTCATCAATTTGTTTACTCCGAGGGCAAATGTGGGATAAGGGCGATACAGAGTCAAGTTTAGGTGCAAATTAGAGGCCGCCCTTATGAAAGACATTAGGCATTCCAGGCACGCAATAATACTGGAAATTGCACTCTCCACCACCACCATGGAAATTTTTTCATGACTTTGTGCTTTTGTTTTATCCTGTATCTGGTACCTTAACTCATGCAGACTGATATAACCGATTAGCGAAAGCGCGAAAGAAAGGTATATTGGGTCTCTGGCCGTATATTGGCACTGACTGATGATTTATGGGGGGTACGAGCGTGCTCAGTGCTTTACGGAAAAGTTAAGAGTTAAAGAGTTAAGAGTTGAAATAATAGGAATACGATGGATAATTTTAAGTTTTGGATACTTCTTATGTCTTTTCAATTTCTCTCTCCACCTCTCTCTACCTCTCACTCCACCTCTCTCTCTCTCTTTCTTCCCCGTTACCTTGAATCCCCTTACTGAGTGATTTTCCCCCGACTTGCTACGGAGGTTGGGGCATGTGCCCCCGCCCCATTAAACTCGTCACGGTGACGAAGAACTTTACCTGGCATTAAGCGAGGTTATAAGTTGTGACATTGCCAGTCGATCAAAACTGTGACCAGTGACCTTCAGCTTAGAGTGCAAACGGCATGAAATAAAAATTAAAATTCGTTTAGATGGACCCGTAGTCAACAGGAGTCAGGGAGCAAAGTCCCCAAGAAAAATATCCTCTCCCAGAAAATTTGAATTTGTGTTAATGTAATTCCCCCTCCCCATTTCCGGTACATGAGAAAACATTCGCTCCTCTTAATGCTATTTCCTCCTCCCTCGGTTGAAAAAGATCAAAGGAAGAAAATGTTTATGTCTGATATAAAACCAAAGAACGGAAATACGCCCCACACAAGGTAAGCAGATAAAATTGACTGAAGTGGGATTACTAACGATTCGATGTGTTTCAAATGATGGATAACAATGTAAATGAAGTGAACAAAATGATATTAAATAAAATAAGGAAACGGGGGAGGGCGGGGCTGGGAGGGAGGGGTAAATGAACACTTGAGGAGCATAAAAGAAAAAGCACTGAAAAAGGTTTTAAAGATAAGACTGAAAGAGCTCCCAAAGAAGGACTTGATAAATAAAGAATGGTAACCGACTACTTCCATAAAATTGGCATAGAGTACCTACGAGAAAGATCTCTATAGCGAGCTTGATCATATTTCTAGAAAATAAATAAATCTGCAGCTTGTATGTGGATGTAACTAGCACGAGCGCATGTCAAGTGTACGAGTACGAGCAGAAGTCCTTTTCACTGAGAACAGATACAACCACAGCATTTTGCTTTAGCTTCAATACTTGATGCTGATTGGTCTTCATTTTCGCAGACAGCATTTTCGGTGTTTATGAATTCAGTCATCCCAGTGTTTATTACTGCACTGACCACATGCAGTACATCAAAATGTGGTTTAGGCAGTAACTGAGATTAATTCATACACTTTACTTTTTGGGATCGTTGTATAAAGCTGTTGAATTTTTGGTACGCCTCTCACGTGAAACATATGTCAACCAGGGCGTAGCTAGACTATTTTTTCAAGAGGGCGTGATATCCACTTTTGCCGACTGGCAGGGCTTACGGTAACTTTAAACATGTAGCTGAGCCTCCTTGTAGGTATGTCAGACCTTGTCTTTGTAGTGTCCACAAGGTACAAGGATTAGGGCCTGGAGAACCAGCCAAAAGTAGGCTAACGCTATACATTCGGTCCAAGTGACATCATACAGTGGCGGTACCAGAGTTTTGAAAATGGGGTTAACTGGTGGACAGAAGAAATTATTAGGGAAAATTCACAAGGAGTGAACGAACGGAACCGACGGATGCAAAACGTTCCCTCATAGGCGTGCAGTCCAGGGCAATTCCCTGTGGGGGACCTATGGCAAAGCCCTTGTAAGCTCTGAGCTATTTACATGGGCATTATATGGGCAATTAGAATGAAGCAAGTAAACTACCTTCAAAAGGCGTCAATTTGCCGATTTGCCATCCGGGCGGGAGGGTGGTTTCCCCCCATCCCTCCATAGCTACGCCCCTGATGACGACTCTTCACACTTTTACTATCAAAAGGCTCTCTTGAGTACGAATACAAATGTAATTCCATATACTCCCAAGCACGAATCCGGCAAAATGTCACAAAGCATGAATACAAGTACTTACTATGTAAAGAAAAATTGTTACGACAGTTGTAAGTTCCACGTCAATGGTGGTGCCAGGATTTGTCCAAAGGCAAGGCCAAGCTCGTCGACAGTGAGCCAGCAACCCGAATCTCTAAATACTGGGACGGATTGCCGGAAGGACGACTGGACGAGGCTATGAAATTTTTGCGCACAAAATTTTGTGGTTTAAAGGACAAAAAACTACTTTGGGAGGGCTGTAGGAAATTCGTAAATTTTTTGTTTTTTACTGAAGGAAAATTGAACTAATGAAAGAAAAATTGGGGCTGTTAGTGGGAATTTTGCCCTCCTTGAAAGCAAAAACAAGTAAAGTGACGGGAAGACTAGTCGTGGATCACATACTCTATTGCACCCAGTGGGGCTACACAACTAAACTGGAAAATCTCCCCCAAGGGGGTTGGGGGCGGGGCTATCTGCAAGTGTGAGTAAAAAATGAGCACGACTAGCTTACCAGACTAATAACACTAAAAGTGATTATAAAAATGTTCTGAAATAGAAATCCTTATCTTTTTGAAGGAGTGTTATTAAGAAATTGTTTCAACAACCACCTTTTACCACCATTTGAAGTGGATTGTTTAAACCAGTACTGAACGGGTTCTGTCAAACATGGGGCTTTCCATTCCCTTAAGTCTAGAGGGTGGTGGCTTAGAAGCAAAAAATGATGGTATGCTTTGCGAAGATTTGAACTGATTATATGTTGAAAATTCTCACTATCTAGTGAGGGTTATAATTTGGAGGGGGCTGAATTTAACTTGATGGCAGCTCTTGGTTTATGTAATGTGACTTTGTTACAAAATAATGGTACCTTTAGTAAAACTTTTAAGTGGTTTCATGTCTGAAAAGTCTCATTACCATTTTTTACTATGGCATGGCACTCCTCTACGGTCTCGGTACCTTAACCAGCCGGACTGCAACCCCACCCTTTAGTATATGCCACTGGTTAGAACTACGGTTGTACCTGGGAGCTCTTGTGGAGCTCCCTGGTTGTGCATATGAGCAGGTGAAAATAACCGCGTCCAAAAATGATGACATATTTGCACCTTTCTTTGTTCCTTCTGGGAAATATTTCAACCTATTCAATAATACATCAAACTTTCAATTTTCAGTAAATGCACTCTACAACTACACAAAATGAAGATTAAATTTGCACCGAAGGATGCTTATTCAAAACTTTTCCAAAGGGGATGCCGGCGGTTTGAATCGTTCAACCCCCTTCCTCCTTGCCCTGCCCCTGCAATCAAGAACAGCTCACTCCCGTGCTGGTTTTCATTTAATGAATTCCTAATTTATAAACAAAGAATCAAGAGAGAGAAAAATTTCCGGAGACATATTTTAGAGCCTAGTTTTGGCTTTACATGCTGCGGAGAAGTAGCGCCTCTGCCGTGTAAGATGATGCATTTTGTCTAAATCGTTAGTAAATTTTAAAACTTTGACATTCTGACAAGATAATAGTTGTTGTGAAAAACGGCAACTGGCAATTTTTCGTGACTTGGACAAGACACTGCGACTACTCAAAACAGCAATAGGCATATTTCATGTTTTGACATGTATCAACTCTGCAACTTGCAAGTTCTGAGCATTTTGCTATATCAGAAGCAGTTGGTCAAATAGAGACCTCTTCTGCACTTCTGTAAGTTTTAGGTAACGTTTTTTTTTATTCGTAACCGTGTATGAGGGAGAAATTCAATTGTCTGTAACAGAAGGATTGATGTTTGTGATTAAAAAATTTCTGAACTGATCAGTTTGGTTGCGAAATCCTGTTTGCTTGTCAGCCCGTTCGATTCTCTATTGCTAACGTATAAAGTCTCTTACCTTCATTGACAACCTTTTGAAACCGTCGCCTTGTGGTAGATCGAGTGGATATGGTAAAAACATCAAGGTCGATGTATACGCTGTACTAAATGCGCTAAAAAGCGGTTTAAAGACAGACAGTCATCACCCCAAAGTATATTTTTAGTGTAGGGGTATCAAAATTCTCAGTTGGTGACTGCTCTTTGATTGACATCAAAGTTTGAAAATTTGAAAGATGCAGGGTAGCTCACATTCCACACAAGGCAGCGAGAGTGCTTTTATTACCTTTTATAGCCTTGTATGCTCACCAGGACATGACCTTAAGCAATAAAACAGGTTTATTCATGCACAAGGACGAGCTTCATACAGTTATGGGAGGAGCTAGAAGTTGCCTAGTTGGGAGAATTGGAACTGTCTGGGATGATGAAAATTCCCCTTTAAGCACCCTACCATTCTATTGTCAAAGTGGGGTATTTTATGTTTACAACTGTATAACCAGTGGCGTAGCTACGGGGGGGGCATGGGGGACACGTGCCCCCACGACAAAGCCGTGCCACCCCCAGGTGCCCCCTACGGAAAATTTTGGAATGTACAGTTTTATACATATGTGCTATATAGAGAGGGAGAGAATTCAGAAATTGTGCCCTCCCAGGAAAGGTTCGTGACCCCCCCCTGCACCCTGCTCAAAAGATCCTGACTACGCCACTGGGTATAACCGAGGACCGTTGCAAGGGCAAAGAGGTCTGAAATACATTTCTCTGTATTTGAGATCCCTGCTGCAATTGAATTGTTCACCTTTAGGTAAAACTAGCCAAATAAATAGTTACCCACTTTTAGAGAGGTCTATTCATCATGGATGGTAGTGTTCACAGCAATTAAAATTAATAATCGGCAAGTTCGGGGTTTCTTTCCAGGCTGCTGCGGCTCCCTGATGCACTCTACAGTTTTGCATCCGAAAATGACCTTCTCAAGTCCACAACGTGAAGTTGTGATACATAAGCCCTTACGGGTTTCCGCTCATGGTCTAGTGTCGTAAAAGTCTCAAGGCCAGTTGTCAACTTCACCAACATACCGATAATCGGTAACGCCTAGCGATCGATTTTAAGCAATAGGTCTCTTGCGATGGGTTTTAGGTATGTCTGTTTTGGCAGACGAAAACAAGCAAACTCATCTCTATCGCTTTTAGCAATAAATCATCGCTATATTGCCATATCGCTCAAGTTAGCGAGTTTGTAGCGATCATCGCTAAATTTGATGCAAGTGTCGGAAATCGGCCCTAGAAGTAACAATTGAAAGTGACAATGGTAAAATAACAGCCACTTCAAAACAACGTACTGATGACTTCTGGTTGCAGCCGCTCCAATCTTTGACACTACACTGGTACAGCTTGAATACCGGTATGCATGGTGTAAAGATAGGTCATTAAAGTGACTGTGGTTAGGTTAGGTTAGGTTAGATGAGGTTTAACGTCCCAGTTTCCAACCATTTGGTTCAAGTCGAGACGACCACGGCCTTTTTTCCAGTTGTGGCTCACTGGCTTGTTTCCCTACTCCATTGTTTATGCTGAGCACCAAGCACAAAGGCAGTAGGTTCCATTTTTAAAGTCTTTGGTATGACCCGGCCAGGATTTGAACCCTAGACCTCCCGGCTGCAAGTCGGATGCTCTAACCACTTGACCACTGCCAACATTTTAAGGTGGCTTTAAACAACACTGCTCTGTTAACCCTGTTAATTACTTATAAGGGGGGGGGGGGTACTTTATGATTCCTTCCGGGGGAGGGTGAGATGTTTCGCAAAAGGAAAACCTGTATGACCGAAGAAGATTGACCAATTTTTTGCAAACTTCTATCCGAGAAAAGGTTTTGCCCGAACCCGGGAGGAGGGTCCGATCCCCCATCTCCCGGCTCGTATTTCTGCATGATTGTGATATTGAATGAACAAAATAAAACAAAATGGCGTTTATAAGTTGTAAAGTTTAAATGACTTTATTTAGCGTATATTTTGCCAGAGCTCATAGTTCAGAAGCATTACTTGAAGATTCAAATTCGCCAAAAGTCTCATCATGGCCCGCAGGACAGACTAATAGTACATTAATTCATTGAACACACCAACTTCAAAATAAGTATCATCAAATGCTACTAAATTTTAAATTCTTGTATAGGATAACAGCAAAATTCATCTGAAATGAACTCAGTGCTTCATCAATGCATAAAAATTTTGCGCAGACGGCACAAATGCATTGTAAATATAATTTCCAGTCTTTTCAAAACTCAAAAACAAAAGCATGCTAACCTTTTAAGTTTCATGGCCTAGACGGTATTCTTCACCTACACTGAATCGCGTTAATTTGATAGCAGACTTTAATAATCGCTAAATGCACCCAGTGAATCATAAGAACTAGGATTGTAAACAATGGGCTAGCTAAGTTAGCCCATTGTTTGTACTCCCAGTTCCCGTGACCCCTTGGGTGAATTTAGCAATGATTAAAGTCTGCTATCGATGGGTGGTTTAAAATCTTTGACTAATAAGGAAATCTCGGATCGGTTTTTGTGCCACTACTCTTCAGTCCAATGCCACCCTTAGCCAAAGTGTACAATTCAAGTTCACAGACGAATTGTTGTGGCTTCCTGCATTTACAGTCATTCCACTTTCCGAGTCTTCCGCGATTTATCTCAACACAGTCCTCAATGCCAAAAGCGTTGTTAGGCTCGCCGTGTTTCCAGTTTGAGTAGAAGAAAAGTTCTCGGTTGTAAGCGGCCCAAGCGAATGTACCTGTAAATTGAATAAATTTTAAGTCAATGGATGACTCCTCTTTTATATAATACGTAGTGCAAATTAGAAATTGCCACAATTTTATGTATGCTACTTTTAATTTTGTAATTTTCTTAACATGCATATATATATACGTATAAATATATATATATATATATATATATATATATATATATATATATATATATATATATATATATATATATATATATATATATATATATATATGATTATATATATATGTGTGTGTGTGTGTCTCGTGTGACAGAAAGAAAGAAAGAAAGAAAGAAAGAAAGAAAGAAAGAAAGAAAGAAAGAAAGAAAGAAAGAAAGAAAGAAAGAAAGAAAGAAAGAAAGAAAGAAAGAAAGAAAGAAAGAAAGAAAGAAAGAAAGAAAGAAAGAAAGAAAGAAAGAAAGAAAGAAAGAAAGAAAGAAAGAAAGAAAGAAAGAAAGAAAGAAAGAAAGAAAGAAAGAAAGAAAGAAAGAAAGAAAGAAAGAAAGAAAGAAAGAAAGAAAGAAAGAAAGAAAGAAAGAAAGAAAGAAAGAAAGAAAGAAAGAAAGAAAGAAAGAAAGAAGAGATAAGATTTGAATTTGAAACACCCGAGTGAAAGTTGTAACTATTTGTAACCTTTTTGTTTATTGCGGTCACATTTTGAAACCTTTTTCAAGTGCTGGTGAATGATTGAAGACGATAGCTTAAAAAGGTGATCACGGGGAGCTTTACGACCCTCCAGAAAGCGTTAGGGAAAGTTCCTGCCCCTGGTGCCGTTAGGGTAAACTCACTACTTGCAATGCATATGGGACAGCGCCATCTCCAACTTACCTTCTTCCTTTAAGTCGTTAGCTCCGATCCATCGGGTTTTCCCATCTTTTAAGACAACGTAGGTGATAAAGTCATTTTCAAGGTCATTGTGAATGGTTGCTAGGTGACCGTAGTTGAATGGACTGTTTTCTTGGCAGTAAGTGCTGGCCTCATCCCAGCTGAGCTCTTGCTCGATCAGTTTGTAACATGATTGGTCGTAATTTTGCCAGCCTTCTGGACAAACTGACAAAAAGGAAAACAATATTATGCTGCATTTTCTGTATTTTCTTTGCCGATACTGAGCCGTGAAGGACCCAGGAAGTTCGGCTGATCCTTTATACAACGAGCAACGCCAGAAACGAAACTGAACTATTTTTGGTTTATGTCGAATTTGTAGATTGTAGGAAATGCCATTCAAAAACACAACTTTGCCACTGTTGTTAAGTTCTTCGTACCAGTACAGGGCCGGATCCAGGGATATGAGAAAGGGGCGTACGCCCCCTATTTTCGGCAAAGCGATGAATTTTGTAACCAGAATTTACATCTCCAAGCCCATGAAAAAGGTATGATTAGCACTGCAGACGGTTACGCCCCCCTTTCTATATTCCTGGATCAGTCCGACCTGCAGTATAGCAGTATGATGGAGATCGGCGTCCACTCAGGGCTCATGGGGAAGAGGCCGCCTCGACCGCCCAAAATCTAACAATGGTACTCAGTGTTGATTACCGTTAGAGAAAGTATTTCTAGATTCATTGTGGTAAATGGCGTATTGAGGATTAACAACTTCCGGTACCAAATTTGTGGCGCCCCTGCTTTGCTAACATGAAACAAAATAACGTCAATGCATATTATCGCAATTTGTAATCAAGGGGGCTAGGCGGCCGCGCACCTTAGGAAAATTTCGGCCCCCTTAGAAAACCTTAAATAACTTTTGTATCAATAATGCATCTCAACACATTTCGGCCAAACCCCTAAAAACTGGCAAAGCTATCTCGCCCAGTATACTTGTCTGGCTACCGTCCTGATGCCTTTTGGCGCTGGAGAAAACTCCCTTTTCTACGCCACTGAGAGTCAAACCCGTAGCAAAGGGGGTCTGGAGGTGAAGCCCCCTAGAAAAATTTTCACCCCCAGGAGATCACAAATATACCACTGCTTTAATGCATTTTAGTAGTATGTTTCGCCCTCTGAATTTTTTTCTCCCCCTGGAAGCTATGTTGCCCCTTTTAATGCGTCGTCTGGCTACGGGCCTGCTCTTTTCAATGATGTACCCCAAGGGAAGTTTCACAAAAAAGCGAGCACGGAATTTTTCTCTTAATACAATTTGTAAACACCAGGGGTTCAATAAGATTGTAAAAGCATATCAACTTTACTGATACTAAATACTCAAATATAACTTTCATAGTTAATGAAAATCATTGTTGAATCTTTGGAAAGTATGGGCTATTCCGGAAAGAGATCGAACGAGTTTTTGGGTATTCCTAAGACCTTATAGAAAAGTTATTTAATGAAGAACATGTAAGTATGATTTCCTGAATACTGTACCTAACCTTTATACAAATTGATTCATAGCTGCGAAAAAAATTACTCCCAAAAACGAACATAATTAATTGGTAATGACTCCCCTCTCTCGCCCCCCAAACCCCGAGAAGTGGTAAAATGTTATAAGGGATGATGAAAAAGTTTGTGATACAATTAAATCATTGATGGGATGCTTACGTCACTGCTGCACCCTAGGATATATTTTCCCCACTTAAATGACATGGGCAAGCTGTTACATAAAGTACGCTCGATCTAAAGTTTGATTCATCATGCAATTGTCCTTTTGAAATTAAACTAAAGATCGGGCGTAACTCTTTATGAAAAAGAATCAAGTATACGGGCAGTAATACACCTTAATTCAGAAGTGATGTGAACTTTTTAGCCGGACTTAAAGGAGACACGGCACCCCCCCCCCCCCAACCAGGGAGCTGCTGGCAACTCCCTGCCCAAACATATTTAGGAATAGCCCCAAGGTTCTAAATGCAATTGATGGCTGTACTTTGATTGGTATTCATTCAAACATTATAGGCCTAGCTTCATTGAGGTTGGTCAGCGCTGACTTGTACAGTCAGTTGTGTTCCCAATTAAGCTCACACACAGTCACTGTGTATCAATGTATATTACCTCGTGCAAATTAAACTAAGTACAGGGTAGGTACTGTGCCTCTGTCTTGAAGGTGTACTACAAGTGTTGTTTATTTAAATTGGAACTTTGTAGGGAGAATTTTATTGTCTGGGGTGAGATTAGAGAGCCTTTAAGAAGTGCGATCCAGTCAACCCGATTTCCCTGTTTTGCTCTAAAGGAGGGGAGGTCCATCAATTGGAACCCAAAATTTTCTGCGCCTTCGCGCCTTGTATAGTTTCGTTGTTTTAGTCTCTAGTTCCGTTCCAGATAAACTAAATAGTGCACCTTTTCTTACCAAGTAACCTTTAGCAAGCCTTCACAATTTTTGTAAAGGTCGGGACTTTTCTCGTTAATAGTATAGTTCTCTCGCATTTGTTAAACAGTCACAGGCCGGGTAGACTACGGTAAGCGTTTCCCGACGGGAGACTTTACTATTTCATAGGACAACCGGATTGGATACAATGCAATGTATACTATCTCCGATAAAGGGCAGCCACCCCGATAGTTGATGCAATTAGGGAGTTGCTATTTGACAAATAGCAACTCCCTGATCCTGTCTATGAGTACACATATATTCTCCTACTTGTATCAAATAATTCTCTAGCCTTTGTCAAGGCTTTTCTGCCGTTTGTTATCCCTCACTTTATTTAGTAGGACTTCGATTTGAAAGTAGCGTACGCGCTCCAACCATTGAAGCTAACACTGACTGCTGAGCAAACGGATCTCGCGTCGGCATCAAAGCCTTTGGACAAAGTGCTAATATATGCATCTATGATATTCACGTTGCTACTACTTACTATTAATTGTTATTACGCTGCTATGTCGTCAAAAGGAAATTGACCAATGAAATTGCTCGATCCTGTATTATTGTTGCTTGAACACTCGCAGAACCAGTCCCTGTTGTTGACCTTGTGTTATTACGTCGACCCAACCACAGGCGTTCGAAAGTACATATACTACACACTATATATATATAATAAGACAAGGTAGGTCATTTCTCACGACGAAGCACCAACCTTGGCCAATTTTTACACTCTTACTCTTACTGCAAACCTCAAAAGACTTGATCGATCACACCATCTGTTCCAGCAGAATATCCAACACCTCTTCGGATGCAACTTTGTGCATAAGATAAATTCTAAACAGTAAAAAAGCTGAGAAAATGAAACTAAGAATTAACCATGACCATGGCCTTAGGCCCGGTTGAACTTAACTGCCAGCCAGCACTTCCACACTCTAAATCCATTTTTCCTGAAATGAATTTTAAAATTACTTGAAATTGGCTTGGTATTTTCTCTCTGATACTTAAAAAGGAATAAAAGACGCTTCCAAATTGCTGATCCAGGATTTAATCCTGTCAAGCCATGCGTAATTTCAAAATGCCATACGGCATTTCCAGATTTCCTGAAATAATCCCTTCCAAAAGAGCATCCAGATATACCAAATTTCGCGTAATTTCGGAAAAAGTGGAAGCACTGCTGCACGCGACACTGATGATAGCAGCCTGCGCAGCTATCCGTGCTATCTTTTTCACAGAAACACGTAATACAAGGTGAAGCGAAGCAAAAGAACCAAAGTTCGCCATGCAGATTCGGCATTTTTTTCACGATCTGCTATCAGCACATGTAACGTGCGCTGTGATTGGTCAACAGTAATGAACTAACAGGGCGAAGTTTTCAAACCGAAAAAGACATGATTTCAACGTTGAAATGAATAAGCAAATGAAACCATAGGGATCTGTAGAATTGACCTTGATTGTGCAAGTGTATCTTAAACACTTTTCGTTTGACCACTTCTGTACGCACAAATTGTCACATGTTAACACGGAAAACGAAGACTGTTAGTTCTATTTACTCTTGGCCAATCACAGCGCACGTTACATGTGTTAATAGCAAGATCGTGAAAAAAATGCTGAATCTGCATGGCGAATTTTGGTTCTTTTGCTTCGCTTCACCTTGTATTACGTGTTTCTGTGAAAAAGATAGCACGGATAGCTGCGCAGGCTGCTATCATCAGTGTCGCGTGCATCAGTGCTTCCACTCTTTCCGAAATTACGCGAAATTTGGTATATCTGGATGCTCTTTTGGAAGGGATTATTTCAGGAAATCTGGAAATGCCGTATGGCGTTTTGAAATTGCGCATGGCTTGACAGGATTAAATCCTGGATCAGCAATTTGGAAGCGTCTTTTATTCCTTTTTAAGTATCAGAGAGAAAATACCAAGCCAATTTCAAGTAATTTTAAAATTCATTTCAGGAAAAATGGATTTAGAGTGTGGAAGTACTGGCTAGCAGTTAAGTTCAACCGGGCCTAAGGCCATGGTCATGGTTAATTCTTAGTTTCATTTTCTCAGCTTTTTTACTGTTTAGAATTTATCTTATGCACAAAGTTGCATCCGAAGAGGTGTTGGATATTCTGCTGGAACAGATGGTGTGATCGATCAAGTCTTTTGAGGTTTGCAGTAAGAGTAAGAGTGTAAAAATTGGCCAAGGTTGGTGCTTCGTCGTGAGAAATGACCTACCTTGTCTTATTATATATATATAGTGTGTAGTATATGTACTTTCGGACGTATTATTATATATATATAGTGTGTAGTATATGTACTTTCGAACGCCTGTGGACCCAACGTTATCGCTGGAAGAAAGGCGGACACTGGTAAATCAAACTTTTACCAAATCCATGCGGCAGGTTCACAAATGTGTCCTTCCCTTTTGAAACAGAGCTTCGAGCTGCCGATTTATTAATGAATTCGCATTTAGACTAAGTAGAAGCTGCAGAATGTTGTGCGCTTGAATCATCCCATTGATCCCAGTTGTTGTTCGCCATGGAACGAACAGGCAAGGTACCGTCATGCATATTCATGACTCCTTGAAACCGAAGACTCTCTGATTGGTTCCCACTAATTACTACCGATTTGGTAGCAGATTTTAAAGGAAGCAGTTTGTGCATGAAATTAACTTTGTCCAGAGGCTTTCCTGCGTAGCGATTTCCAGGGGGAGTACAACACCCAGAAGGTAACAGCCAATGTTTCCTGCTAATGTTTCCAGAGGGAGGAGGAAAACTGTCGCAGGAAAGACTCGACAGAGGCTAATAATTCTCCAATACGACCCCATAAAGAAACACTCCAACTTTTCAGCGCCCTCTGTAGTGCTTCGTTGTTCTCATCGTAGTTTGGATTTTTTAAATAAACCGTAACCCCTGGACCAAGTGAACAACAGGGCACATTGTAGGTAGCTTGTATACACAGTTTTCTGTAAAGGTTGGGATTTTCATGAATTTCATCTTAAATCACATGCCGATAGTTGGTCTGTTGGCAGTAAATTACTAGGGAAAAAGCTAGTCGTGGGGCAGACCGGTAGGTACGATATAGTGTATGTATTTTCTGTTATAGCCAGCTGCCCAACATGTTTACATTTTTGGCTCTCAACGAGAATAAATCCTTGTGCCAATCTAAACCTGAAAAACTTTGAGCGCGCTTAGCGCGCAATTTATTCAACTCTATACGTCGGATTTTCCAACAAAATACTGTAAAATAACATACTCTAAAGTTAAACTCGGACTGGAATATCCATATTTTCATTATATTGTGAAAAATAAGCCATGAGGTCATGTTGCATGCTATGCCGTCAGACAAATATTAGTGCATGACTGATGTTGCATGAGATCAAGTACGTACACATTGTTAGGGGAAATCGTTGTGAAAGATTTTGGCTGCCCCTCGTCGGGATATCTCTTTTCCTTTACCTGCCCCAGACCCCACCCCGTCCAAGCTTTGCTCCTTCGGAGCTCACCGGTTCAATTTTGCCATCAAAAAGTGTGCCTCCACATATTGCACCCTGGATACGCGTCCGCGCTCTGATGCAGTGCTGAATCATGGGCACCCTTAGTCAGGAGCAGCCTAAAGGTACTTTCCCTCAGGGCACGTACTCTGAACCAAAGTTTCTGCTCCTCCCCCTCCCCCCAACACTGTCAAATACTAAACTCTCTTGTTTTTTAGCTCTGTAATAATATATCAAACTTATTCAATAACATATCAGCTTTTTTTGTCGATAACTGTACTACTCCGCAAATAATACAAAAAGTACATTAATTGCATCTAATGACTCCCAAATATTCAAAATTTTCCCAACGGTGTCCCCTGCCTAAGTTCGAACCCCAGTCTCACAGAACGGCAGTCAAAAACGTTCTACCTCCCAATAACCCCCAGACAAGAACAACATTTTCCCTTATGTTAGATACATGCGTGCCATTAAACATGGCTGCCCAGTCGACGAAGTCGGTCTGGAGCGCCTTCTGATGGACCAGATAAACTAGTTGATTTTCAGGCCTTGAAGGGCAGTTGTTTTACGACGCTAAGCGACCACGGCCTATGTCTTATGAATAACAACCCAACTTCACGTTGGGTGGTAAACCAACTTAACAATTTAGATCAAATTTGGTTTCTTTTGAAGAGTTTGGTTTCTTTTGAAAGGCCAGTTCAGATGGGAAAACCATAGATTGCTCTTGGATGAAAAACCCACCTTACTTTGACCTGGCCGGGGATCGAACCCCGAACCTCTCGGTTACTAAGCTTCAAATGCCACCGCCATTTCCGCCTTTATCCACTCGGCCACAGCACCTGTCAAAAGTACTTTGCTGCTTATATTTTAAGAAATTCCATAGAATAGTGATGGCAGCACACTAAAAGTTCAGTACGTGTAATAAATAAAATTTCAGAACCAATCTACTCAAGGCGTTGTTCTTCCACGGAAAAGTTCCATAGGAGACAACATTTTCGACATAAAACCAAACAGAACTGGCTTTGTACGAAAGACTTGCTACTATGTAAATCAAGTTTAAGGAGAGAGTTTTTCATTTTATTTTTCCTATGAATTCGAAAGGTCTTCCTAGAAATGACAGCTCTTTATGTTGCTGCATATGTCGGAAGGAAATGGTACAGAATATTTGAGGGTTTTTTAACATACTGCCAAGCCTGAGTCAGAACCGCGTGTTTCCCATTTCCAATTATTACATGCAGTAATTTTAAATGGCTTTTATCAAATATAAATATAGTAAGTGGTCCCAATAAAAAAGACTTTCGACAGCTTTTTTCCAAAAGTCCCCCTCAACTCTCTGGCGAAGAGCCAGGGGCGATAAACAAAAAATACTCCGGAGGGAGTTTGCAGTAGGCAGTCAACCCAATCAGAGTGAGTGTGCCCTGTCACTCTCGTTCCTGATTGGCCTATTTTGATCATGTGACAATATTTTTGTTAGTGAATTGTGAAATTCAAGTAGAATTTTTCCTTGCTTTACCTATTGTTTGTAATAGTAATGTTCAAAAAGTTTTCAGATGTGCTTGTAATGCAATAAGAGGAGATTTGCAAGAGTTTGCTGATTTTTCAATGAAAATTTTGGGGCGACTGCCTATTGCCTTTAAGGAGTTACGTCCCCAAGGGACAATTCAACTCAACAAGAGCTACCGAACAACCTGACGTGCGAAGTCTCGTTCTAGACTGGCTGAATAGAACGGCCTCCGCTGGTGAGCTCCGCCGTCGTGATCACGGATACTCCTGCGCAGGTAAGTATCGACAAAGTAAAATGTAAACTCGACATGAATTTTAAAACGGTAACGATAACAGCTATGCAATATAATATATAGCAAAGCTATATAAAGTTCCCATGTTAAAGAACTAACCAGAGAATGTAAAATAATAATGAAACTTTTACTTACATACTTGACCGTTGGAGTAGGCGAAGATTATCGAAAGGAGAACAAATCTCAGGGCCATATTGCAGGAATTGTTTTCTTACTGCAGATGATTGAAATAAATTCTCGGCGCAAAAGCACTCCTCCTTCTACCTGTGTCAATCCACTGTAAGCATTTTTAACCAAACATGTGTGATAGCTGACTTAACTCATGAGAGCTCATTGGATAGATATTTGAAATTCCCATCGATGAATATGCATATGTACAAACAGTCAAAACAACTCAGAGAACATAACAGGTCAATCCATTTTCCATCCCAAGGCTGGTAATCCAGGCAGGGAGCTGCCACTCTAGCAGCTCCGTGATCCAGGTGACCAAAACCCCGAAACGAAAACACCATTGTTCACGAATACAAGGCAAAATGTGGTTTCCTTAACTTTATTGAATCGCTGTACCCCGATATCCTAATTAACTATTTTAATTATTTGACCAGGGAGCTGCCACTCTAACTTTGACAATACTACAATATTTTTCAAAACTGTGAACAGACTCTCAAAAATGGGGAATGACCGTGACCATAACTATTTCAAGCGCGAAGCAAGGGATCCGCTGCTCACCAGGCGCGGATCCAGGGGGGGGCTGGGCTCCCCCCCCCCTCGCCACGAAAAAAAAAACGAAAGGAAAAAAAAAGAAAAGGAGAAAGAAAAATTAAGAGCAAAAATGAATATAAGTGTCTAAGAACGTATTCAAAGTATATATTTCTGTAGGGGTTGGTTGGAGCTATAGTTGGATTATCTCTTTAGATATCTTTCAAAGTGGTTGGCGACGAAAAGAGAGCTACAATGTTCGAAAACAGGTGAATAGCTGAGTAATGATCCCTGACTAAAGATCTAAATAAGTAAACATCGTGACATATGCAGTATGGGCCCGGCTAGCTGTACTGAAATTTAGTAACAATTTTGTGTTAAAGAGTGAAAATTTTTGTAATCTAGAGGGATTGAGAGGCAAAGTTTTCGCCTTAAAGACTGGTTCCCGGGGCTGCCCGCTTCCTTCCCCCTTTAGTACACCCCTGGTTAGAGGGAGGGCAGAATTTAGTTTCAAGTGAAAAAGCCTGTCAAATAGTGAAATATTTAAAACTACCGTTGATTCATAGGTGTGGGGAAGTGGGGCAATGAACCCAATCAAATTTATGAGAGTTAAAGCATAAATAAATAATTCAGGCCTTGAAGGACAGTTGTTTTACGACGCTAAGCGACCACAAATGTGGGAGAAGCCAATATGGCTTATGAATTACAACTTCACGTCGGGTGGCTAACCAACTCAACAATTTAGATCAAATTTGGTTTCTTTTGAAAAGCCAGTTCAGATGGGAAAACCATAGATTGCTCTTGGATGAAAAACCCACCTTACTTTGACCCGGCCGGGGATCGAACCCCGAACCTCCCGGTTGCTAAGCTTCAAATGCCACCTTTCTGCACCTTTCTTTCCACCTTTACTTTTCACCTTCCACTAAAAAATGTCCCTTGACTATGATCTGTATATATTTCTTCGTATTTTTCAATATATAGACCTATGTATAATATTTTTGATCGATATATGTATATATATATATATATATGTAGGTATATGTGTGTGTGGATATGTATGTGTGTATGCGTATATAAGAACCGTATATAGTTATATATGTATATGTGTATGTGTGTGTATATGTATATATATATTTATATCAAATTACCATATGAAAGTGTACATTTCTTGAGGGAAGGTCCCTAGCCTTCAAAGCATAAGCATGACGGGACAAATAAAAGACACACAAAAAAAACACCTTACTTTGACCCGGTCGGGGATCGAACCCCGAACCTCCCGGTTGCCAAGCTTCATCGCTTCAAATGCCACCGCTTTATCCACTCAGCCACATCACCGGTTATACTTCTGTCCCTCCCCAGGGCCCCACTTTGCAGATGTGAAAACCCCTTATTTGTCTTATTGTGAAAACAATCTTGAAAAACTACACAGAATATAACATCAAAATGCAACCAAGGACCCTCAAATATTTAAAACTTTTCCAAAGGGGAGGCCGACGGTCCAGAATGTTAAGTTCTCCTCTCCCAGCTAGAAACAGCTTCCTACGAATATGCCGGCGTTTATGAAATGAATTAAGATTCAGCTAATAACCTTGCAAAAACTGAAAGCTGAAGCTGTTTTCTAAAACAAAGCAATATCATGATCACACAGTGTCGTTATAAGTAACTCCTGGAAGGCTTGTTTAATTATAAAAACAGACCCGAGCAAAAAGAAAATTTCTGGTGAGCTATTTTGTGTAGTGGCTTTAGCTTTATATGCTGCAGAATAGAGGTGGTGCTTCTGTTGTGTGGGTACAGCTGACATTTTTTTTTTGGGGGGGGGGGGGGGTTAAGGTGAATTTCAAGATCTGCATGCCGTGCAAATAAACAGAATGCCGTGGCCTCATCTGAAACATTTTGAAACCTTCCAGGAATCTTCACTTAACGGCACACTCTCGGAAGCCCAAAATACATTGACAGGAGCACCCCTCAAATTGGTCTTGTACAAATGAAATTACATCGTGCGAAGTGTCAAAGATATTCAGTGAGAATAAAGGGGGACAGGCAAGTAACCAAGGGGAGGGGTTGGGGGTTTATTTCCATGACGTAATGCCGAAAATTACCTTTCTAGGCTTTTAAGGAGAGTTGTCCCTGAATCCACCAGGGACCCTTAGTTGGGTTCCTTGGTCCCACGCCCATATGGAGGGCTTTTCGTTCCCGTAGAGTCCTAGGCGTAATTGGTCGTGTGGTGTGAAACCCCCTCCAGGAGGAAACCCTGGCTGCGCGCCTGAAGGTGGAGCTAAATTTAATCTTTGATTGGATAAATTTCCATCATTTTGGTAGATTATGAATCCGCCCTTAAATGAAAGAGTTTGCCGTATTTGTTGTCATAATTTATCAAAAATGAAGTATCCGAGTCCGGTCCAAACTATAATGTGCATCTCATAGAGGTTCATTGACGGTTATTGCTACTGCAAACTGAAAGGTAGTCCTCTTGCGAGGGGGCCAATTGCTGGCTTTGGAAGGCTTGAGAGTGTAGGTCCTAGCCTATTTTCAGGTATGGGGAGCACATCAAAGGATTCACACGAAGAAGGTAAATTAATTGTTCCTGATTTTATTGGATGATTATCTTCCAAACTCAAGCAAAGGTATACACGCATGATTAGTTCTCCAGATTTTGATTAAATGTGTTGAAAAACAGGCCGGCCTTAAAAGAAATAACTAAAGGAGCTATACATGCTCCAGTCGTGGAATGCAGTACTCGCGTATTTACTACTCTGTCCAAAGTTCCCATGACTCTTGACCCAAACCTGAAGGGCGAAAAACCAAAAGTTACTCCTGAAGGGGTTATGCTCCCCACAGGAGCTAGGTCCATTGAAGGGACACCAAAACTTAACAGGACACTCTTCTACATACTATGCATAATGTGTATCTTCTGAAGTCTTCACCAAGAGCGTTTGAGCGTCGCAGTCATTGCTGCAGCTAGGCTAGGCAAATTACTAATATGGGATAGGGACAGAGCGTCCTGATTGGTCAAAAGTGATCTGTTGCAATAAGTGAGGGTGCCGGGAAGTCAGACGGAACCAGAGTGCCGTATGCAGACCAGACGTCTATGAAAATGTAAATTAGGCATTGCACCATACTGCTGTAATCGTGTAAACAAAAAATGGCGGCAGTCAATTTCATTGACGGGCCTAAATGCACACTTCATTACAATGCAATTGTGAAATTGTGGGACTGCCGTGAGCTACAAAGTAGCTCTGAGACCTTGCAAACAATAAACAAAGCTGCCAACCGCCAACGAATAAGGTGAAAGGTTTTTGCGACATGTTTTTTATTTTTGTCATTTTCTCGACTTTTTTCAAACAAGAATCTGTGCTAATTTTATTTTTCATCATATCTGCAAAAATATTTATTCTCCAAAACGGTGCTTTTTCAGGGTTTTGTCATTTTAACCGTCATCCACATTAACTCTTCAAAACTGTTGTTTTCACATTTGTCCCGTTTGGCAAGTTCGCAATAATTAGGGTAACAGTTGGGTTTGGATTTTGCGATGGTGATAAGATATGTATTTCGTTGAAATCATCATAATATTAGAAAATTTCAAAACTTTGCCATTTTGACGTGAGAGCAGTAACTGTGCAAAAAGATAAGTTTCTATTTTGTGTGTGTGTGTGTGTGTCATTTTGACGAGATACAGCGACTAGCTGGTCAAAACGGCAATATTTCATGTTTTGCCATTTTAGCAACTCTGCAACTTGGAAAATTCCTGTCTGATATTTTGCCATGTCTGAAACGAGTCTATTGATGTCTCTTGTCTTTCCTTAAGTTACTAGCCAGCGCTGGTAATTCAGTTACCGTATGAACGGAACGGGATTTTCGCTTCTGTCGAAACGATTGTTGTACGTCTTTCCCAATAAATTGATACAAATCAACAACTGACGGTTCGAAAGTTTACTCATCCCTCGATCATGGGATAGAAATACCCGGCAGTTGTTCACTGATGATGTGACTAACAGACGGTCAGTTTTAACCAACACCTGAGATAATTGTATTGGTCACTATGTGCTACCTTTTACGGTTGTTCTGTAGACTATATATAGACTCCAAATATTAGACAAGACTTTGGGCAACTTTTGCCCAATATTTTTAACAGTGCAGCATTACTGGAGGAGTCAAATTCGTTGAAAGAAAATTTCAAAGATATACATTGCAGACTTGGAGCAGGGAGTTGTTATCTGAATAACAGCTCCCTGCTTGGAGTACATCCATTCATGGAACGTATACATACAGGTTCAAAGTAAAGAGTACCAAATGCTGCATTACTTTAAATTCTTGTCCAGGCAAGTAAAATTCAATTAAATGAATTCAGTGTTTTTTCATTAGAAAAAAATTGCTTAAAACTTCGTGTACAAGTTCATTGTTAATACAATTTTCACTCTTTAAAGAACTGGAAAAAGCTAAACAAAGCATATAAATTTGCATAATTTTATGACTGAAACCAGTGGTGGCGCCAGATGGAGAACACGGAGGTCATGCCCCCTTCAGAGGAAAGCTGGCCCTCCCTTCTGGGGAAATTTCTTAGTTTTGTCTTGGAGCAATATGGGTACGATAAACTATGTTTTCCCTGGCGATGGCTAGACGCCAGATGGTTTTCTTGATTCTGCTCTAAAAGCAAGGCAGATTTTTGGATAAAAACTCAAACTTTCAAATTTTCAATTCTAAAACCCAAAATTTTGACATTTTTTCAACAAAAGCTCAAAGTTTTTATATTTTCTTCAATACAAACACGAAGCGCGCTGAAGATTTTGACTTTGACATTCCTTCGGCAACTTGTTGCGCTTTTGGGTCCTTCGGGTTGCTGCCCCCCTCCCCTCTGTCGGGGGAATTCCGTGACCACCACGGGATTAAACGTCACTTAACACTTAACACTAGAACGTAAAACCTAGGTAGAGGGTTGATTCTATTGAGGAAATCTCGGATCGGCTTTTAAGCCACCGGTAAGTTCCTTCAATCCACTGCCACCCTTCGACAAAGTGTACAGTTCCACTTCACAAACAAATCGCAGTGTTCTCTTACATTTACAGTCATTCCACTTTCCCAGCCCTCCGCGATTGATCTCCACACAGTCTTCATCGTCATACGCGTTGTTAGGTTCGCCGTCTTTCCAGTTTGAGTAGAAGAATAGTTCTCGGTTGTGAGCGTACCAATCAAATGTGCCTGTGGAATAAATTAATAATGATTGGCTCCACTTTTATCACCCAACTGCTCAATGGCACCTACTGCCACTGGGCTTGGTGCTCAGCATAAACGATGAAGTAGGGAAAACAAGCCAGTGAGCCACAACTGGAAAAAGGCCCGACTTAAACCAATTGGTTAGAAACTGAGCCGTAAAACCTCATCTAACTCTAACTCGACTGCTCAAGTGCACCCTAGATGAACCAAGAAAACGAATAGCTAATTTGCAGGCGTGGAGTCCAGGAGCCCGCGTTAGGGATCGTATATTAAGAGGCAGAAATGTGCTCCAGTTACTCTGTTAAAGGGAATTTTATATCATTTCATATTTTATGAAATTAAATGTTAATGGCTCAGCACAGGTTACTGCAAGGGTACCTGTTGAGGTCTAGGGCGAATCTGAGGTTACTTCAAAATTTGGACGCTGGCGTTAAGCCCGGTGCTTATTTGGAAATGATTTTTGTCATAATGAGTGTTTTATTTTCGTTATAGGATTAGTCGAGTATGGGGCGTGAAAGGCCAAAATTTCGGGCAAATCGCTCCAAAATTAATCCTTTTAAAATATCCGTCGATTTTCATAGTAAAATTTGTTTTCACGCAGTACTTTGAGACACTTAAATACCCTAACCAAATTGATGCTGTCAGGAAAATAAGTCTAGTTCATGAATGCTTTTTAATCTGCTAGAGAGCACTTCTTTACTCCAAACAAGTTTATGTTTTCAAAACTAGTAAAAGGCGCAAAGAATTCCTGTTCTTCATGAGTTAGTTTTAAACTTTTTTCCTGCCTAATCACGCCTGTCTGGAAGAGGATTTTGTAACACATTGACTGTTGAATGAAACGAAAACATTTCAGATGGTAGTGAAGAAGAAAAGGGAAATGAAGGTGAAGGCGGGAAAATATAGATAGGCTGGGAAAGACTTCTAATAGAAACGATTAAAATAAGGCAATCATTCATCCCTAACGAAATTTCACCCTACCTTCTGTGAGAATTTTTGCTGAAAGCTTCTTTTATATCATTTCAAATTTCGACTGGAAAAAGTTAGTTGGCCGGCACTCACTCCCATGCAATACGTGTTGGTGTCACTGTTTGTAGCTAGTATAGCCTATACTTTTGGCAAGAGATTTGCTATAGGGGTTAGGCACAATAGTCCACTCAATCAGGGACGGCTCCAGAATGGGTAATTGGGGTACACCGAAGGAGATGTCGTTTTAATGATTAAAATAAATCGAAGACACAACTCTCACCACCCCCTTCAGAAATTTTGGCTTAAACGCATTTTGAGTTCATTTAGAAAAAAAATCAAAATTTTCGGAAATCGATTGGTGGAGGTACTCTGCTCCCATTCACTATCATTTTCATTATTACCATCCCAAACGTATTTTGTTAAACGTAGGCTATTGGTATGAATTTTATAACAGTTCTAATGCAAATAGTCGGCTCATTTGGAGCGCGATTGCTACGGATGATTACAAAGCATACCTGATTTCCAATATTAGGACGATTTTGCACAAAATTATTCTAGCAAGAACTATTTTCCGAAAACCTGAGGTATAAGTCTAACTGTCCAACCTCAGGCTTGCATCAAGATGCGATTATGTGGCTATCTTATATTACGAGCAACATTTGAAGCGTGATGTACCGTACATGATAGTTATATGTTATTCATTAAACACGCTTATTTAAAGGTCATTAAATGCATCTACAGAGAAAAAGCTACGAAACATGCTTACTAATCCTCTACTCTTTTTGTTTTACCTTACTTCCCTCTCGGTCTTTCCCCTGTTGGAAGCTACTCATTTGGCAGTTTGGATTCTCGTCCAAAAATAGTAAAACTACGATTTTTGTGAGGTGCTTGGAGTGCTCTCCTGTAGTGCCATTTGGATGTCAGTTAAAAACATCATGCTAACGTCCCGAGGTTGTAGTTACCCCAGAGCTTCCATTGGGCCCTATGCTGGCCTTACGGTCCTATAGCACCAGCACCGGATCGCAGTACCATGCCACAGCTAGATACCTCTAAATAATGGTAATTTTAATCAGTTTAAAGCTTTTGCCAGAAAAAGCACCATTTTTTATACAAGCCACCTTGCATGAACAGAAATATCTCAAGAGGAGCAGTTTCAGCCCCTCCAAGGGTGCAAAGTGTCGTAGATTATCAAATGTACACTTTACACCAATTTTCTGGGTTTATCTGGGGTGGGATTATGCCATCTTCTGCGGTGCCCCCCCCCCCCAATCATCAAATGTTTGCCGAGCCACTGCCGTAGTTAGAAAAAAGAATGTTCAAGATATTACACTGTAAATATGGAGGAGAAAGAATTGATTCCTCCAGAAAGCATAAGAAGAATGTCCCATGTCAAGGCATAACCCTGCTGCAAGTGCGTGCTTTCTCTTGGTCTTTCACTTGCCCCTCGATAGTAAACACGTCCCCTCGCGGTTGGGTGACCATGACTATAGAGGAAGTCAAGGCCCACGAGGGTCAACCCACCCCCTGTATATGAATCAAAGACATCCCCAACTTACCTTCTTCCTTTTTGTCGTTAGCTCCGATCCAGGTTCGGACTTTGTCACCCTTCAGGACAACGTAGGTGATGAAGTCATTTTCAAGGTCATTGTGAATGGTTGCTAGGTGACCGTAGTTATAGGGACTGTTCTCTATGCAATAAGCGCTGGCCTCATCCCAGCTGAGCTCTTCCTCGATCAGTTTGTAACATGATTGATCATAATTTTGCCAGCCTTCTGGACAAACTACCAGCAAGAAAATAAAAAAGAAGAAAAGAAAATACATTATGCTGCAGTTGCGGTACCTTCTTTGCCAATATTGAGCCGTGGAGGATTCAGAAAGTTCGGTTGTAGCTACAAGAGCAACGCCTGAGACAAGAAAAAAAGATGTTTGATTGAAGCAAAAAGCACCCCAAAACACAACCTTGCCCTTGTGGTTCTACGTACCATCCATGGGTGCCAAATTAATATGGCAGTATGATGGAAGCGGCGCCGACTCAGGACTCATGGGGAAGATTTCGCCCTGACTGCTCCTAAATCAGTCATTGGCACTGAGGTCTGGATACCTACAGCAACACTTCTAGATTCGTTGTGGTCAGTGGTGTAGTGAGTATGCTCCGTGCCTTAGGCCGAACTTAACTTGTGAAGTCACCATATTGCCAACATTAGTAATCATGACACGAGTAAATAAAATCACTGTTTGGATACTTTAAACCCTTTGCGCCCCGGAGAAATCGCCCCTTCCCTGCACTGAAGAAATTGTTATGTAGCTGTTATAGTAGTTGTGTGTGTGTGTGAGTGTGTGTGTGTGAGTGTGTGTGTGTGTCATGGTTGTCCCCAGTGATGTAGCCTACATACGCATATGAAATTACAAAATGTAAGCAGGAATTGTCCCTTTCTTTACAACAATTTGTAGCAATGAGGCAATCTATGGAGTTGCAACTCTCGTCTCATACATCATTTTACAGTTTGTGGATGACTTTCACTAAAGGCCTTTGACCTTTAGTACCAAAAAGTACTATATTGAAATTTATCCTATCGTTCTCTACATATCATATGGTGTAAAGACTTTCTCTTACACACTGGCAGGTAAATAATGGCAAAAATCAGATGCTTAGCTCATTTTGACCTTTGAACTATGACGTTGACACTTGCACAAGGTTTCATGATCAAGTACCTACCCACCAAGTTTCAACTTGATAGGACTTACCGTTTAGGAGGAGTCTGTGATACAGTTTTATGCATATTCACGCCTACACACGCAGTCTCATACACCTAGATACACGCATCACACAATCACACACTCAAGCAATCACAAACAGCTTTACATTTCTGATATTACACTCTAAAAATGATTTTTAGGAATTTAACAGTTTTCTAAACACCTTTGCCCTCACTTTGTAAACATGTTAGATGTTGAACACACGTGTCTAATTCCTAAACATTCTGTTTCAAAACACGTTTAAATGCTAAACATTTAATGTTCAATCGCTAAACATGTTTAGAATTTAAACGTGTTTACAAAGTGGGGGCAAAATTAGTGTTCAATTGTTAAACACGTTTTTTAGAGTGTAGGTGAAGAACAGAGTCACATCTACCTATGTTTTACACAAATGGAGATGAAATAACCAGACTTTCGAGAAAACTGCATGAACACGTCATGTTCAATGTTTTTTGATATTAAAATGTTCGATGTGAAAAATGATTTTTTTTTTTGTTGAATCTTTCCCAAGCTGAAAATGGATGCCTTGAATCGGACAAACGAGAAATCATAGTCAAGTCTGATGTAGCCCAGTTGTCGAGTTGATAACTCATCGACTCCTATTGACAATATTTTTTGTGATAACCATAATGCAACTTACTTCTGGCATAACTGTGTGTGATATAAGTGATCACTATTTACGTTATTCAGCAAAGCTTTAACCCAAGATTTTGTATACGTGATGAATTTTTTTCTTTCAAAGAGACACCCCTTTCTACTTTGCTGAGTAAATTTCCAGGTGAACTTGTTTCAGTTGACTGAAATTCTATCTACAATAATTCTGGTTGCTAACAGTGCCTATAACAGTTTCATTCCTGTTGTTTCTACGTTGTATAACAAGAACTGTAAGTTCAAACGATTCCGCGAAGGAAAATTGAAAAATCATTCCCTTTGAATGACGTTGTATCTTGAAATCGATAAAAACTAAAACCAAACTCTTAAAAGATTTTCTCAAAATGCCTACTGACAGGAACAGGACCAAGTTTGCTGTTTGCAAAAACAAATAAACTAAAATTATTAGACAGGCCAAAGAATTGGATTACAAAAGTCTTTTTGATAATGATAATAGTAACGGTACTTTGACTAAAACTTGGAGAATAATGAAAGACATCATTTTATCTCACAAGCGGAATAGAAATCATTTCTCCTTTTACATCAACAATAAAATTGTAACCGATAAGAATAAAATTTACTACTACTGGTCCGAACTTAGCTAGCAAAAGTTCTGATTATCCTTCTACCTCCTATGAATTAACGTTAAAAATTCCAAATTCTTGTTCCTTTTTCTAGCTCTCCTACAAATGTTTCTGAAATAAATAGTGTGATTAATAAACTACCAAATAAAGCCGCCCCTGGTATTGATAACATCCCTGTGAGTGTACTTCAGCAAAATTGTCTCATTATTGCCCGTCCGCTGACTGACATTGTTATCTTGTCCATGGAATTTTCCCCGATCACCTCAAACTTGCCAGACTCACGCCTGTATTTAAATCTGATGATCTTATGAATATCTCTAATGACCGTCTCATATCTGTCTTAACTGCTGTTTCCAAAATATTCGAAAGAGTAATGCATAATGAGCTTTCTCAATTTCTGGAAAAGAATAAGTTCCTCTCAGACAACCAATTCGTTTTCGTAAGAAGTATTCTAAGTACATGGCCACGCTAGATTGGATAACTTACATTACCACTGGGTTTGACAATAAAGAAAGTACCTTCCCCTGCTAAAAAATATTAAATAATAATGAAACTTTTACTTACATACTTGGCCGTTGGCGTAGGCGAAGATTATCGAAAGGAGAACTAATCTCAGGACCATATTGCAGGGAAATGTTTTGTAACTTCTGAAGGTTGAAAGCCGTTCTCGGCACAAAAGTACTGCTCTTTCTAACCCTGTCGATTCACTGTGAGCATTTTTAACCAACCATGTGTGATAGCAGACTTTAACTCGCGTTACGTCATTTTAAAATAATAAGGGGCCATTGGGCTGAATACGTGACATTTACCTTCGATGAATATGCATATGCATATGACAGGCAAAGCAAAAAAGAAGAGAAATAGGTCAATGTATTTACCATCCACGGCTACTTATCGTCACGTCCAAAACAATGAATACAATCGTAGCCGTAAGACAAGGGAGCTGAACAAATGTGAGGTTTAAAGTATGCTCTCACCCCTTCCCACTTTTCAAGGGCTAAAATTCCATGTATGATCCCTTTGTGAAATTATATCAAACTTCACGATAAGATGTCCAACTTTTCATTAATTATATATCGAAATTACACAAAATATATCATCAAATTGCTCGTTCGGTCTCGTCGGGTAAGTATAGTGTTTACGGTTGGGCATTCCGCTTGGGCGGGTGTGTTGCCGCCGTCTCGCTTGCCTTCGAGGGGGGTCCTCGGGGTGCTATTTATTTTGTTCTTCATTCTTGTAGAATTAGTGGGCTGTATAGAGTGAATTTGTAACAAGTCTGTTTACCGTATATTACACATAAGGGAATTGAGATACGCTGTGGTGAAGTTTTGTTTGGGGGGCTTGTTCAGGCCAAGTCTACAGTTTGTGTCCCTTTCCAAAAGGAAGCACGCCCTCGATTTTTATCCCTGCCCCAAGACGACGGTCTCATACGTTCATCCACCCAATCTAAAGGGGCGTTCACACCAAAACCGAAATCTGCTGCGTTTTGTGGGGCGGGAGCCGCAAAGCAAATGGCTTGCACGTATTTCTATGGAATCTTTCACAATGAAATCGCGTTGTGAAAAGCGTTTTGCGGGAAACGCGGCGGCTCCCCCATCGATCGATCTCTGACTGATTTCAAAGCGGAAACCGTGAGATTTTTGTGTGGAGAGCAATCGCAGCTCGCCATACAATAGGGTTCTTGACACACAGGTGTTTGGATTAATTGTTGTGCAGTGCAGACTGCAGAGCATGATACCTGAGAAGGATGATGGAGAGTTTAATGTTTGAAAGTCGAAACTGGGAGAGAAATCCGAATTTTTATGACAAAATAAGTTCTAATTAGGAAAGCAATGGTTTTTAGGCATTACATTTAAAGTGAAATAGCAAAACAAATCTTGCTTTGTTAAGTTTAATTGATTAGACTATACTGTAAAATACTACCTCTACCTTCACTATATGATTTTCTATGTGCTTTTGTAGGCTTATTTTGAGCAAAACTCGAATCATTTTCATTATGATAACTTTTGGGCGATAATTTTTCCAAATCACTTATTGATGCTGCTTCAAAGACTTTCCGTAATATCCTCCCCCCCCCCCCCCTCAAAAAAATCTTGCAAATACAGTCCCATCACTAGGACCTTCGGAGTTAATTTTGTAATAATTATTTTTGCTGAAGAGCCGTAAGTAATCACTCTAATATCATGCATCCAGAATTTGTGATGAGAGGAAGCAGGTTCAGGACGAAATGAGGCACACCCTAAAGTTAGGTTCTGCTCCCCCGTACAGTAATGAAATGGCGTTGATGGGTACGGGTCGAGAGGCAAATACAGGGCTAGGGGTAGATGCTTGAAGAAGCTCTAGGGTATTCACATAGTTGCGAGCATTAGAATGAAGTATTTCAGTATGTTAAAATGGCATTGAACAGTTAAATAGGCCTATGCAACAAACAACCCCACTCCTCCCACCAAAGAAAATGACATTTTTAGGACATTTTTTTTTTCATATGCCTACTTTGGATTTTGTATGATGCTGGAGCTTTCTGGAGGTATGAAATTGGGGTTATTGCATTAAACTTTGATATAACAATTGAAATCACGCTCTCCAATGAGAAGAAGGCATATACAGTTACAATTATCTCAGTAGAGTCGGAGAGTACATTACGCCGACGGGCGCCGAAAAATCACATTTTAGAGACTGCTTAATACGTTAGCTCATTTTTCATTGCACATAATAACCACGTTGTCTCTTTACCTCCCCATTTCACAGAACAGTTGTTGATATGTGAATTTCGTTTACCATAACATAGTCTACATTCCCTTTTTATTATTCATGTATTACTTATTCATGTACCAAAAGAGCCAACAAATGTCCCACATCATCTTCTGCGTCGGCCGTATATATTACAAGTGACTATCAAAAGCCCGCAGCTGGAACCGTCGCGTTTTCCCGCTGTTGTGTGAACCCTCTTCGGGGCGGGAAACGCTTCGTTTCTCGCGACGGAAAGCACTGGGTTTTGGTGTGAACGCACTTTAAGAGCACCTCCCTTCGTCTATGAAAACACCCATGTCCTGTTGTCCACGGAAATAAGGGAAAGAACTGTCACCTTACTTGACACGCCGGTTGTATCCTTATTCACGACTTAAATCAACAGACAATCTGTTTGTCAGTGAAGAATTAAATTCAAACAGAAAAAAAGGTCAGGTGACCAGAAAAAAAGGTCAAGAGGTGGTTGGTACTTTCATAAAAACAGTATCAAACGGAGAAACAGAAACCTTGAAAAGTAAACTGTCCATGACAATGGGGCAATACGGAAGTTCTGGTCATCAAATTCAAGCCAGTCCATTTGTATCATTTCCGTAGCTTCACAAGCAATCTGTAGGACAGATGTTCAATAACGAACAATCAAATTCTTGGATATCAATTAAATGTCCATCTTTTCGAAAAAGATGTTTTAAGGCCCAAAGCTTAAAGGGGGCGCGACCCCTAGAAAATTTTCACCCCATGGAAAAATTTGGATAACAAAACTTACTTTTGCCATCTTACATCTTAACACATCTCGCCCTCCTCCAAAAAAATATATTTCTTCCCTGGAAGCTATCTCACCCCCTAGCCCCCATTACTTTGTTTGGTTACGGGCCCCCATTACTTTGTTTGGTTACGGGCCCCCATTACTTTGTTTGGTTACGGGCCTGAGTGTTCTGAATCATTTAGTATTAGTTTTGACCTTGGACTGTCAAACACCATCCTTGATTGCCAAAGTCTAAGTAACCCTAACTTTTTACGTTCAAGGGAATAAGGAGTCGCCCCAGCCTATGCTTTCACGTCACCCTGACGTCATTTTGGGAAAACAATGAAGCACATGTGCACGAACGCTTAGATTTCACACTCACGTGTAGTAGACTTACGCGCGTATACAGTTGGTTGACAAATCAGCAGTCTGCATTTGTTGGTGTAACTTGCAATGATACGCCATTTCCTCCAAACGAGGGCGCACTATCTGCTCCGTGACATCATATGCATAAGGTCTATTAGAAATACCAGCTAAATGTTACAAATGTCCTCTTATTTCCCTTACAAGTATCTTTTGTTCGAAATCATAGATAACGTATGTAAAACGTAAACCAAGGAGGGCCTTTGTATTAATTTCACAATTCTGTAACAAATATTTGTCACGTGACTAAAAAGAAACATTCAGGAGTATGAAACGTGGTATACAATGTCAAATTGATGTGGCTGTATTTTCCCTAAAACGCGTCCTGCTTTGAAGAAGGGGATAAATTTTTGGAACATTATCTGAAGTACAATAAAAGGATATGGGGTGTCGGATGAAAGAAGCACTATACAGCTATAATTCATAGAACAGGTTTTGGTGAGTAAAATGAACACTATTTCTGCCAATGATACTTTTATTTTCAATGCACAAAAATTCTCCCCCACTTATGAAAGAGGTGGAGATATCATATCCCTTCGTCCCTTCCTCATATTCCAGAACCCGAGCAAGAATAGCAGGTACATGTTAGGTTAAAACAGCTACTTCTATAGACGCAAGCTCGAAAATGATGGAGACATCCATTTGATGGATTGAAATCATGGGAAAATGCCTTAGATTACAACTTAGGACCTTCTGAGGACCAAAGTTTTCCGGGACTCTTAAGCGGGGCCCCTCATCCCTAGTTGCTAGGGCTTCACGGTTTGCACTTGAATTGTTTCGTCAAGGTTATGCCCCCTCCACTTTTGAGAAGCTGTTGATGCACTTGGTAAAATGAATAGGAAATACTAACTTTTAGGTGGTAAAAGATCAGAAATAACCTTGCCTACAGAACCAGTAAGAAAGCAAGACAATGGCAGGTTGAAAGTGACAAGATTAATTAAAAGTGTAAAACTTGCCGTTCAAAAAGCTTCTTAAAGAAGGAGGACATGCGATTGAAGTTTAATACAGTGTAATATCAAATAAAAAGATACATAAACATTATGTAGAGGAAGTAAGCTAAAACAACTCCAGTGCTTGTCGAGAGTTTACTCATCCAAGTTACAAACAAAAAAGACAAGCAGGCACTAGGTCAACAAATATGCAACAATGGTAATTTTAACCAGGGAGGTGATAATTAATATCACCTCCCTGTTTCAACCCATTCCTAAACTCGCAAAGCACACGCCCTAATTCAGTCTCCCACCTGCCCCTCCCAAGTTGCCCTTTAACAAGTTCATTTATGACTTTTAAACACAGAAACATTCAAAACAAAATGATTTTCACTTGTTAGTAAGAAATGTTCAATTTTATATTAAGATGCACAATTTAATTCAGTCATTGATGTTAATTCAGCGTTTTATGAATGAAAAGTCTAATTTTTACAATGTTGTTTACAGGTTAATTGTAAATACATTTCTGTCTTTGAGAAGCCCAGACGAAAACAAAAAACAATGCACATACAGTTTTACTAAATTTTATGGCTGAAACGTCAGATTACGCTCTACACTAATTCGCAGATTTAATTGTTATATTAGCTCTGCTTGCTGCTTCTGAGTAGGAAATCGGGGTTCGGCTGTTAAGCCGCCCTAAAATTATTTCAGTCCACTGCCACCGTTTGACAGAGTGTGCAGTTCCACTTCACAGACGAATTGGAGTCTTCTCTTACATTTACAGTCATTCCACTTTCCGAGTCCTCCGCGATTTAGCTCAACACAGTCCTCAATGCCAGCTCGGTTATTAGGCTCGCCCCTTTTCCAATTTGAGTAAAGGAAAGGTTCTCGATTGAAAGAATCCCAAGCGAAAATGCCTATAAAGTAAATAAATTACAAAATTGTCTGTTAGGCTCTTGTTTTCAATAACATTGAATACAGAAGAACATCACAGTACAATGTAACGGGGAGGGGAGGCGTGATCCGTGTTCGAAAGTTGGGCAATATATCATCCCAATAGCCGGGATTCCATCATGTAAGGAGTTTCAGGTTCAAATGACCCAACATCCCCAAGGCCTACTGGGTACGCGCAGCACTCCTGAGGTTGTGAGTTCCAAGGCGCCTATCCTAGGCTCATATTGTGGTCCATGGGCATCATTCTGATTAAAGACGAGAGGATAAAGCCCCCTTTAAAGATTCTGGTGTATTTCCAAAGTTGTGAGCATTAATTATTATGGGGCATGTAACTATCTCCAAATAGCCGAGTACCTACCACCAGACCACAAAATATCAAATTGGTGGAAAAGATTCTCTATGTACGAAGAATGCTTGACAAGCAGGCTGATGAAATATAACACTTTTGAGACATTTTAGTAATACATTTCATTTCATTTTGCATTGCAGAAATTTCTCCATAATATTTTAAAAATTCTCAGCTGTGGGGCCCCCTGAAACCATGCAATATTTGCAAATTGTAGGCATTAGAATGCAGAAATTAACTCTCTTTAAATGACATTACTTAAAAGACTAAACTTCACACGTTTACCGCTTCTTTTACTTCAGGATTAAAACGGTTGGACGATTTCATTACACAGAGAGCTTGTGTATGGGAAGTATACATCGTGGTAATGAAACCATAGGCCTGCGAGGCAAGAACTGGGTAATCCGCGGCCCCTCCTCTCATTTTACAGAAGTTTCCCGTCAGAATATATGCTATTTTAGGGAAGTATGCTCAACCCCCACCCTCCGTGGTCATAAACGCTTATGAACAGATGAAACGAAATTTCACCCAAGCTGAAATTGCATCCTCGTATCCAGGGGATTCGGGGGTTTGGACGACCCCAGCAACATCCATGGTCTACTCCGGATGGAAAAGAAGTAGCGATATGGTGAGACTTCCTAGACTTTTGATGATGCTCCATATAGGTTATAAAAGTCTTTCTAAAAGCATCTCAGGTAGTCAGTTATATGTTGTAAATAAGTATTACTATGATCGGTTATATATAAATACCATCACAATTTAACAAGATGCAATATCCGCTGCTACATTGGTGTAAGGCAGTGGCGTATTTAAGTGGGAGACATTGGGACATGCTCCTTCCCTCACTGTTGCAGATTTCTTTATTTTTTTTTTTTTTTTTTGTATTACTCAAAATACATAAATTCTTTTAACACAAATGTTACTGCAAAGGTAGCAAATTTAGATATTGCATGTAAGGAAATCTAATTTTTCAAAAAGTTTCAAAGGGGAGGCTCCTCTTAAATCCCTCCCCTAGGCCAGCGATCACAGAACATACTGCCTCGTCCTCGTACGAAAAATCCTGGCTACAAAACTGGCGTAAGGGGAGGGGAGGGGGGAATATGCTACATGCTGTAAGGCTGGGTCCATTTGGGTGAAAATGAGACAGTCAAAATGATAAATTATACAACATGTCATAGGTCAAGGATCAACGCTTCATGACCAGGAAACCACTTGGGTTTATTGAGCGTCCTATTCCGTTGTGATTGTGGATGACCACCAGTGATATTCGCCTTCTCTTTTCGACGTGTAATCAGAGTAACGACCCAGAGATGTATAATCATTTGCACTCAATCCTGCTCCCGGCATCGCCATCTAACGCCCTCACTAACGGACTGAGTGTATGGTCAGTCTGAAGCCAGGCGCGGTTTTACGGGGGGGCTTTGGGGGCTTAAGCCCCCCAAAGTTCGCTCAAGCCCCCCCAAAATTTTCAGAGGTTGTGTTATGCTATATTTGCGTGTACTGAGAAAAACAAAATTGTCCAATACACTTGTGCACATCTTGGTCCAGTGGAATTAGTTTGTCAAGGGAAACTGTCGTCTGTGTCTCGAAATCACATATTAGGTTCACGATTTCATACAATGGAAGTTGGGTCAGATAAGTAATATCTATGATAGTATGTACGTACATGTAAATCAAGTTAAAGGATTAATCATCTGTTGGAAGTTCAAAACGAGTCATTTCGTCGCTGATCTCGTCAAGCTATACTAGCCCTTTTAAGTCAAATCTACAGACCGAATCGTTATTCCCATTAATGTGAACAGGTCCAGTTGCTCGTATCTCTCAGTAACGTTTGCTACATTCTTCCAAATAAAAAAAAAATATATGCCTGTATATACGTTACATCTACGTCTGGTCAGGGGCGGTGCCACTCAGGGGGAAGGGAGGCCTATCCCCCCTGTAATTTGCAGGAAAAGAGAAAACAAAGTAGGAAAAGAAGGACGTGAAAGAGAAGAAAAGAGGAGGGCGGGGTAGGCCTATATCTGATCCTATAGTTAATTCAGGGCTTCCAAGAGGCCATATTCCGGTTTCTACCAGCTTTTAGATACGATTTTATAATGCACAAATGAAGGCAAATTTTCTTAATACTTCGAGAATATTTCTGTGGACTCCACGCACGTATTTTTGCGTAAAACTTTCCCCGACTAGATGGCAGTAATGTGTCCAAAAGGGGACTTCAGGAGGTTTGTTGATACATACCCTTAGACAAAAAAGGCTCCTCTTTCACCTAACCAAAAAAAATTAAGAATGTTTTGAACTCATATGATCGGGTCCAAAAATATCCCAAAGACAACACCATTTTTGCATCTAAGCAACCTTCAAGTAACCAAAATTTCTCAAAAGGGGAGGGGGACCCCTCCCCTTAGACCTCTCCCCTAGAACAGCCCTCTTTTACCCAACCAAAATTAGAATTCACGAAGTTATGAACATTTGCCAGCCATATATCAGTCAAAACTGTCCCGAAGAGACCGCACCATTTTGCATCTTAGCAACCTTAAAGTAACCAAAATTTCTCACAATCCTCACAGGGAGAGGGAAACACCCCTCCCTTTAGACCTCCTCTCCTAGGACCGCCGCCCTCTTTCCCCCAACCAAAAATTAGAATTCACAAAGTTATGAACATTTTCCAGCCATATATATCAGTCCAAAAAAATAACCCTAAGACCCACCATTTTGCATGTTAACAACCCTAAATTAGCAAAAATTTCTCAAAGGGAGGGGAACACCCTTCCCCTTAGACCTCTCCCCTAAGAAGGCCCTCTTTCCCCCAACCAAAAATTAGAATTCACAAAGTTATGAACATTTTCCAGTCATATAGTCAAAAAATTACCCAAAGAACGCACCATTTTGCATCTTAGCAACCTTAAATTAGCAAAAATTTCTCAAAGGGAGGGGAACACCCTTCCCCTTAGACCTCTCTCCTAAGAAGGCCCTCTTTCCCCCAACCAAAAATTAGAATTCACAAAATTATAAACATTTTCCAGTCATATAGTCAAAAAATTACCCAAAGAACGCACCATTTTGCATCTTAGCAACCTTAAATTAGCAAAAATTTCTCAGAGGAAGGGGACTCCCCTCCCCTTAGACCCCTCCCCCACGACGGCGATCACTCAACCTATGTCCCCTATCAAAATAACCTTGCGCCGTCCCTGGTTATGGTACTGTTTTTATTATTATTGGTTTCAGCGTGCGCGTGGCCGATTTACATATTTGAGAGAAAATTTTATGGTTCTTCCGTTTCAAGTCCCCCCTAAGCCCCCCCCCCCCAAAGTCTCGATCTAGAACCGCGCCTGTCTGAAGCCACTTTTCTGAAAGACCATAGGGGTGGACAATTCTTGCCCTAAATCGGATAGCTGAAACGAGTATGAATCGTACAACTTCCAAAGACAACTTCCACAGTCGAATAACCAGTAACGAAGTCACTGCAAGCGAACTGCCAAAAAGCAATGTTTTGAGCCATCAGAAAATTTCCAGGTCGTTTTACCACGATTTATTCGGGACCTTCCGAATATGTTATCCCCTACCCCCACCGCCCCCATCTCTCCACAATCGCCGCCCCTGTTATGTGAAATGACGTACGTTTTCTTTTTTCAAAAAGTGATTAAAATTTCAAAATTTTGACTATTGAACAAAAGAACCACGTCGTGATAGTGGAAATGAATTAAAAGTTTCATGAATTTATAATTTAATATACACAAAAATATACGCAGGATAGCACACTGTTTATACCTATTATCGAGTGGTTTCACGAACTCGTCCTAGATCAGAGTAAGGAAAAGGCAAATTAAAGAAGACAAGATGTAAAGAACGATTAGACGGAGTTTAATGTAGTACTCCTTGTGTGCCAAAGGTGAACTATAGGTTAAAGGTCATATTGTCCTAAATGTGCGAAGAAAGTGTGTCATGAACTCCTCCTAAACTGCACGTCCAATCAATTTCAAACTTAAGAGGGAGTTTCCTGACCATGTCACCTTGTACGTGTGTTATTTATAACACCATAGATCAAAAGTCAAATAATTTAATTCTTTAGCCGTATACTTGCTTGTTATTAGTATGTTGGAAAAATTCATGAACAACCACTTGATATATGGAGGACGATGTGATAAATAGGCTATTACTATAGTGTTTTCAGGTTGGTAGGGGGTGATGTCAAAGGTCAAATATAGGTCAAAGGCCAAATTGACCGAAACATTGTAAAATAGTGTGCGGCAAATTCCTTAACCGTAGGTACGATCAAGAAGGACTTGAATATATAAACTTCTGATGTGTATTGATATCATTGGCTTACCTTCTTCCGTTTTGTCGTTAGCTCCGATCCAGGTTCGGACCCTCTGACCGTTCAGGACAATGTATGTGATGAAGTCGTTTTCCAGGTCACTGTGAATGGTTGTTAGATGACCGTAGTTGTTGGGGCTATTCTCCACGCAGTAGGCGCTGGCCTCATCCCAGCTGAGCTCTTCTTCGATTAGTTTGTAACATGACTGGTTGTAATCTTGCCACCCGTCTGGACATACTGACAGTAAGGGAATTAACAATGCACTGAAGTTTATGGTAGGTTCTTAACCAATATCACTCAGAGCTCAGGGGGCAAGCATTAGCCTCAGTCTTATTTGAAACCATCAATCAAATCTTACATATGAATCCTTATTCAACTACAATCTTTCATTACTATGTTCCAGAACACAAATTTTTCTTATTTAAGGTATAACTATGCAGTATCCTATAAGTTATTGTGCATAAATTTAGCACCATCTGTCACTGTGAGGGTTATTAAAGCCATATATATAGCAGGGTACTGGGGTATACATCAATTCGAATTTGGGTAACTTGTATTTAAGAGGGATTTCAGTCACGTGACTTAGACCAACTAAGACGCTATTCGGAAGGGCAAGATAGCGCGTATTTTATGTTTTAAAGGGCACGCGTCCATTGTGTCACAGTCGTATCTATGGTTATGACGAGCGCGTGTGCTATAAATATGCTTACTGCGTGTGTGTTTTGCCCTTCAGTGCCTGGGAATCCATTGGGCGTGACGTCACATGAAATCCCTGGTGACGTTACGCGCAATGGATTTCCAAGCACTGAAGGGCAAAACACACACGTAGTACGCGAACTTACAGCTCACGCGCACGGCATAACCATAGATACTACTGTGACACAATGGACGCGTGCCCGTCAAAACCAAAGAGACGCGAGATCTTACCCTTCAAAACAAAACAGACGCGCGATCTTGCCCTTCAAAATTGCGTCTAGTTGGGTAAAGTCACGTGACTGAATACTTCTTTAGAAGGGTTTCACCGCGTCACGTGATCGCGAGTCTCTTTGGTTTTGAAGGGCAAGATCGCGCGTCTCTAGTGTTTTTGAAGGGCAGGCGTCCATTGTGTCACAGTAGTATCTACGGTTATGCCGTGCGCGTGTGCTGTAAATAAGCTTACTGCGTGTGTGTTTTGCTCTTCAGTGCCTGGGAATCCTACTCGCGTGACATCACATGAAATCCCTCTATACAAGAAACATTCCCGAGCTATGTGATAACGTCGCTGTACTATGTGTTTGTCTATAAGGCATGGTTATCTACTTCACTCCAACAGCTGGAGAAAACAGCGGAGATGGTGCTTTTCTCCTCAACATCTTGCCACTATAAAATTTCGAAAAAAAAACGTGATAGCACGTTGAAGAAACTTTTGTCGCAAACCATAGGTTGTTCAGGCAAACAAAAAAAAAAAGAAAAAAAAAGAACAGCTGCCGGTATTTCATGATTTGATGTTTGTGAAAGCTTAAAGTAAGGGATTTTAACGAAGAATATGTATCTCAAAACATTTCCTGTATAATACTCCTTAATGAGTATAGAAATAATCAGATTTGAAACAAAGTTGACAAAATGATGGTTAGTGCACATCTTTTTTGAAAACACGAAGGCAATTGACTTTGATACTGTGAATGTCTTTTATCATTAGCTCGTAATAAAATATTTTTACTAATTTCGATAAACACTTCAGGCATGGTCTCACGTACCCCGTGTTTCCTGGTTTTACTCCGTGTTTATACCAAGGCAAAACCGCAGGTTAACACCGTGATTTTTAGCGTGTGTTCTCATGTACCCCGGGTTCAGTTGATTGGGTTGTGGCGGAAGTTAAAATGTGTCACGGAAATTTTTCTATTGGTTATCTCCAAATTGTTAGCGAAGGTAAATCATTATTTACAGGCTACAGCGGGAAATGAAAACACCATTGACTGGTAGAAATAAGACTACACTTATTCGTGTCAACTCAAGGCACAAGCCTATGCTGCTAGAATGCTGCTTCAACGGCTAGCCTATGTGCAATATCCGAAATTTGCCCTCATCGTTTCAAACACTGTCGATGTACCCAGTTTCATCCAAATTGATCTTGGTCTGGCATTGCTCTTGCTTGCAACTAGCAACATCAATGCTACATACCGTAAACTGCATTCCTCATTCGACGGTAGTTTCTCAGTCGAGTCCAAAGTAGCTGTCTTTCAAGTTGTTTTGCGGCTCAGTTTACTTCTTCGAATTCGCGGCATCAAACGAAAGGCAAAACTCCGAAGGACGTCACCCACTACATGATACTTACTTCCAAGTTGTAGGGATTTCCGCTGAAGCCTATGTTTTTAAATATACCTTCGCTAGCAATATGGAAATAACCGTGTGAAAAATTCCCGTAAAATGCCACAAATATGCCTTAGCCTATACTGTACGAAAGTGCAAGTCGAACTCGAACACTGTTATTTTCTTTCGACAAATATATCTTTTATAGACAAGCCCTTAGCCAGGGGGATCGAGGGGCACTGGCGGAGCCCCTCTGAAAATTTTTCTCCCTCTAGAAAACTAAACATTACCATTGCATTATAGTGCATTTTAGTACAAGTTCTCGGCCTCTAAAACATATTTCGCCCAGGCTAGGAAATGTCTCGCCTTTTCAGTACCTTTTCCGGCTATGGACCTGCATATAGAAGTAAGCAGGCCTTCTCCAAGGCAAATAGTAATGAATCTCAAGCGATTTTCGCCAAGGAGCAACTAGCAGTAGTTTATTTACTGAAATACCCGCCTGTTAATGTGTGCATCGCTGATGAGAAGTGGAGGTTACACAGCTCTGTACCTGTCATCTATGATTGATTACACAAACATAGTGTTTAAAACCGCAGAACCCTCCGTTCGGAGGTGGATCGAAATTTTAACACCGACACCGAGTAAACCCGCGTTCTCACGTTACTCGCGCTCAGGGTAACACGGTGTTACCCCGAGCGCGGGGTACGTGAGACCACAGTATTTGTGCATGATTACAGCAGTTTAATTATGAATTGACGAGATATGGTCACTCGTACACGTGCTCTAAGTCAATTAAGCGGGTAACAAAATTATTATGTGAGTCTACGATGTTTTCACACTTTTAACATAACCATCTGCAACAACTTGTAAGGCTCCTCACACTAACAGTGTCAAAAGGTTAGGCTTACTTCAATAGGAATTTAGCTTAAAAGTAGGAGTTAACCATTATTAAATACTCTTTTGGAATTAATTTAAATGGTCATCTAAAAATAGTTAGATGTTTATGATTGTCATATTTTTTTAGTTGTCCTACTTCTCGAAGGATGCAAAATACATGTTATCCTTGAGGATACCATTTCAGTTCTAAATGTTCCATTGTTTTTAATACATGGTCGATAAGACTAAAAGAAAGTTGAAGTCATTATCTTCAGACTTCAGCATTTCAGTGGTGTAAGCTTGAATCCCCTGAATGTATACATCACACCCGGCGACAGCCATTGAAGTGTGATAACGATGATGAAGATGATAAGGATGAAAATGACGATGAAGGTGATATTCAGATAGTCTCGAAAGATGTACAGTCATGCAAATTAAACCAGAAAGCCAAAAAGCTTAGTGATTCCTTGCCCATGCAATGCTAATTTTGGTGCTGTGTTTAAATTGAAACAGGATTATTGTGAACCTATGAATTAAATGTAGTAGCATTTTGGTAAAGAGTGATTCATGGGGATGGATCAAAAAAGATTGATATCATGTTCAAAATGTCAAAGCCAGCGTCTTACTTTTAATTTTGGCTATAACATGCCATCTACAAGATTCAAACTGTTGTCGACAGAGAATCAAGTTTAAGAGAAAGTTTCAAATCGAAAAGAAATAAGTAAAAAGAGTTGACCTTTCAGGAAAGCTTACGACTATTATGTACCTACCTTTGACGATAATGTCAAAGTCGCATTGATCCGTGTTTCCTGAACTATCTATACAGTTGCATTCAACTGTTGTATTCCCGAGGCCGAACTCAGCACCAGGTTGATGAGTACAACTCAAACGAACATCCATCTGGGAGTTATCGGAACACGACGTAGGATCCCATGTTACAATAGCTTTTGTGTTTCCATCTACATTTGCGTTTACAATTTGTGTGTTTGGACAGTTTGCTGTTGGACTTGTAACATCTGAAAGGATGTAAGGCAAGTATGATCTCAGGAAAAGCTTACAGAATTACTAGACCAGAGAGCCGAACGCCAACAGGCATTGGTTTGGGAGAATTACTTTACCAGTGGTAAAGGATACCGGATCTTCTTCAAACGAAAAGAAGTATTTTGTAATCAAATCAACCTTTACCATTTCTCTTAGCAAGACAAATGTATTACAAATAGATTTTTTCTTAAGTTGCCAAACTCCATCTCAATTCAGTCCATTTTCATTTGTGTTTTAAAGATGATCCTTGTATCCTAAAAGAATATTCAGTAGATTATTATACAAATAAAACGAAGTTTATATGAGAATATCATACAATTACCTTTGACAATAATAACAAAGGAACATCGACCCATGTTTCTTGACATATCTGTACAGTTGCAATCAACCGTTGTATTCCCGAGGCCGTACATAGCACCAGGTTCATGAGTACAACTCAAACGAACATCCGCGTAGGAGTTATCGGAACACGACGGAAGATCCCATGTTACAACAGCTTTTGTGTTTCCATCTCGATTTGCGCTTACAATTTGTGTGTTTGGACAGGTTGCTGTTGGACTTGTAACATCTGAGAGGATGTAAGGCAAGTATGATCTCAGGAAAAGCTTACAGAATTACTAGACCAGAGAGCCGAACGCCAATAGGCATTGGTATAGTAGAATTACTTTACCAGTGGTCAAGGATACCGGATCTTCTTCAAATGAAAAGAAGTGTTTTGTAATCCAATCAACCTTTACTCTTAGCCAGACAAATGTATTACAAATAGATTTTTTCTTAAGTTGCCAAACTCCATCTCAATTCAGTCCATTTTCATTTGTGTTTTGAAGATGATCCTTGTATCCTAAAAGAATATTCAGTAGATTATGATACAAATAAAACGAAGTTTATATGAAAATATTATGCAATTACCTTTGACAATAATAACAAAGGAACATCGACCCATGTTTCTTGACATATCTGTACAGTTGTAATCAATCGTTGTATTCCCGAGGCCGTACATAGCACCAGGTTCATGAGTACAACTCAAACGAACATCCGCGTAGGAGTTATCGGAACACGACGGAAGATCCCATGTTACAACAGCTTTTGTGTTTACATCTCGATTTGCGCTTACAATTTGTGTGTTTGGACAGTTTGCTGTTGGACTTGTAACATCTGAAAGGATGTAAGGCAAGTATGATCTCAGGAAAAGCTTACAGAATTACTAGACCAGAGAGCCGAACGTCAATAGGAGAATTACTTTACCAGTGGCCAAGGATACCTGATCTTCTTCGAACGAAAAGAAGTGTTTTGTAATCCAATCAACCTTTACTCTTAGCCAGACAAATGTATTACAAATAGATTTTTTCTTAAGTTGCCAAACTCAATCTCACTTCAGTCCATTTTCATTTGTGTTTTAAAGATGATCCTTGTATCCAAAAAGAATATTCAGTAGATTATGATACAAATAAAACGAAATTTATATGAGAATATCATGCAATTACCTTTGACAATAATAACAAAGGAACATCGACCCATGTTTCTTGACATATCTGTACAGTTGCAATCAACCGTTGTATTCCCGAGGCCGTACATAGCACCAGGTTGATGAGTACAACTCAAACGAACATCCGCGTAGGAGTTATCGGAACACGACGGAAGATCCCATGTTACAACAGCTTTTGTGTTTCCATCTCGATTTGCGCTTACAATTTGTGTGTTTGGACAGTTTGCTGTTGGACTTGTAACATCTGAAAGGATGTAAGGCAAGTATGATCTCAGGAAAAGCTTACAGAATTACTAGACCAGAGAGCCGAACGCCAATAGGCATTGGTATAGTAGAATTACTTTACCAGTGGTCAAGGATACCGGATCTTCTTCAAACGAAAAGAAGTGTTTCGTAATCCAATCAACCTTTACTCTTAGCCAGACAAATGTATTACAAATAGATTTTTTCTTAAGTTGCAAAACTCCATCTCAATTCAGTCCATTTTCATTTGTGTTTTAAAGATGATCCTTGTATCCTAAAAGAATATTCAGTAGATTATGATACAAATAAAACGAAGTTTATATGGGAATATCGTGCAACTACCTTTGACAATAATAACAAAGGAACATCGACCCATGTTTCTTGACATATCTGTACAGTTGCAATCAACCGTTGTATTCCCGAGGCCGAACTCAGCACCAGGTTGATGAGTACAACTCAAACGAACATCCGTCCGGGAGGTATCGGAACACGACGGAAGATCCCATGTTACAACAGCTTTTGTGTTTACATCTCGATTTGCGCTTACAATTTGTGTGTTTGGACAGTTTGCTGTTGGACTTGTAACATCTGAGAGGATGTAAGGCAAGTATGATCTCAGGAAAAGCTTACAGAATTACTAGACCAGAGAGCCGAACGCCAATAGGCATTGGTATAGTAGAATTACTTTACCAGTGGTCAAGGATACCGGATCTTCTTCAAACGAAAAGAAGTGTTTTGTAATCCAATCAACCTTTACTCTTAGCCAGACAAATGTATTACAAATAGATTTTTTCTTAAGTTGCCAAACTCCATCTCAATTCAGTCCATTTTCATTTGTGTTTTAAAGATGATCCTTGTATCCAAAAAGAATATTCAGTAGATTATGATACAAATAAAACGAAGTTTATATGTGAATATCATGCAATTACCTTTGACAATAATAACAAAGGAACATCGACCCATGTTTCTTGACATATCTGTACAGTTGCAATCAACCGTTGTATTCCCGAGGCCGTACATAGCACCAGGTTCATGAGTACAACTCAAACGAACATCCGCGTAGGAGTTATCGGAACACGACGGAAGATCCCATGTTACAACAGCTTTTGTGTTTCCATCTCCATTTGCGCTTACAATTTGTGTGTTTGGACAGTTTGCTGTTGGACTTGTAACATCTGAGAGGATGTAAGGCAAGTATGATCTCAGGAAAAGCTTACAGAATTACTAGACCAGAGAGCCGAACGCCAATAGGCATTGGTATAGTAGAATTACTTTACCAGTGGTCAAGGATACCGGATCTTCTTCAAACGAAAAGAAGTGTTTTGTAATCCAATCAACCTTTACTCTTAGCCAGACAAATGTATTACAAATAGATTTATTCTTAAGTTGCCAAACTCCATCTCAATTCAGTCCATTTTCATTTGTGTTTTGAAGATGATCCTTGTATCCTAAAAGAATATTCAGTAGATTATGATACAAATAAAACGAAGTTTATATGAGAATATCATGCAATTACCTTTGACAATAATAACAAAGGAACATCGACCCATGTTTCTTGACATATCTGTACAGTTGCAATCAACCGTTGTATTCCCGAGGCCGTACATAGCACCAGGTTCATGAGTACAACTCAAACGAACATCCGTCCGGGAGTTATCGGAACACGACGGAAGATCCCATGTTACAACAGCTTTTGTGTTTCCATCTCGATTTGCGTTTACAATTTGTGTGTTTGGACAGTTTGCTGTTGGACTTGTAACATCTGAAAGGATGTAAGGCAAGTATGATCTCAGGAAAAGCTTACAGAATTACTAGACCAGAGAGCCGAACGCCAATAGGCATTGGTATAGGAGAATTACTTTACCAGTGGTCAAGGATTCCGGATCTTCTTCAAACGAAAAGAAGTGTTTTGTAATCCAATCAACCTTTACTCTTAGCCAGACTTATGTATTACAAATAGATTTTTTCTTAAGTTGCCAAACTCCATCTCAATTCAGTCCATTTTCATTTGTGTTTTAAAGATGATCCTTGTATCCTAACAGAATATTCAGTAGATTATTATACAAATAAAACGAAGTTTATATGAGAATATCATGCAATTACCTTTGACAATAATAACAAAGGAACATCGACCCATGTTTCTTGACCTATCTATACAGTTGCATTCAACCGTTGTATTCCCGAGGCCGAACTCAGCACCAGGTTGATGAGTACAACTCAAACGAACATCCGTCCAGGAGTTATCGGAACACGACGGAAGATCCCATGTTACAACAGCTTTTGTGTTTTCATCTAGATTTGCGCTTACAATTTGTGTGTTTGGACAGTTTGCTGTTGGACTTGTAACATCTGAAAGGATGTAAGGCAAGTATGATCTTAGGAAAAGCTTACAGAATTACTAGACCAGAGAGCCGAACGCCAATAGGCATTGGTATAGTAGAATTACTTTACCAGTGGCCAAGGATACCTGATCTTCTTCAAACGAAAAGAAGTGTTTTTTTATCAAATCAACCTTTACTCTTAGCCAGACAAATGTATTACAAATAGATTTTTTCTGAAAGACAGACTGTCATCACCCCAAAGTATATTTTTAGTGTACGTATATCAAAATTCTCAGTTGGTGACTGCTGTTTGATTGACATCAAAGTTTGAAAATTTGAAAGATGCAGAGCAGCTCACATTCCACACAAGGCAGAGAGAGTACTTTTATTACATTTTATAGCCTTGTGTGCTCACCTGGACATGGCCTTAAGCAATAAAACAGGTTTATTCTTGCACAAGGAAGAGCCTCATACAGTTATGGGAGGAGCTAGAAGATGCATAGTTGGGAGAATTGGAACTGTCTGGGATCATGAAAATTCCCCTTTAAGTTGCCAAACTCAATCTCAATTCAGTCCATTTTCATTTGTGTTTTAAAGATGATCCTTGTATCCAAAAAGAATATTCAGTAGATTATGATACAAATAAAACGAAGTTTATATGAGAATATCGTGCAACTACCTTTGACAATAATAACAAAGGAACATCGACCCATGTTTCTTGACCTATCTGTACAGTTGCATTTAACCGTTGTATTCCCGAGGCCGAACTCATCACCAGGTTGATGAGTACAACTCAAACGAACATCAGCGTAGGAGATATCGGAACACGACGGAAGATCCCATGTAACAACAGCTTTTGTGTTTTCATCTAGATTTGCGTTTACAATTTGTGTTTTTGGACAGTTTGCTGTTGGACTTGTAACATCTGAAAGGATGTAAGGCAATCATGATCTCAGGAAAAGCTTACAAAATTACTAGACCAGAGAGCCGATTGCCAATACGCATTGGTTTAGGAGAATTACTTTACCAGTATTCAAGAATAGGGGAGCTAGCAATAGCAGTTGTGTTTTCCCCTCGATTTGCGCTTACAATGTGTGTGTTTGGACAGTTTGCTGTTGGACTTGTAACATCTGAAAGGATGTAAGGCAAGTATGATCTCAGGAAAAGCTTACAGAATAACTAGACCAGAGAGCCGAACGCCAATAGGCATTGGTTTAGGAGAATTACTTTACCAGTAGTCAAGGATACCGGATCTTGTTCAAACGAAAAGAAGTGTTTTGTAATCAAATCAACCTTTGCTATTTCTCTTAGCCAGACAAATGTATTACAAATAGATTTTTTCTTTAGTTGCCAAACTCCATCTCAATTCAGTCCATTTTCAATTGTGTTTTAAAGATGATCCTTGTATCCTAAAAGAATATTCAGTAGAATTATGATACAATTTAAACGAAGTTTATATGGGAATATCGTGCAATTACCTTTGACAATAATAACAACGGAGCATTGATCCGTGTTTCCTGAACTATCTGTACAGTTGCAATCAACCGTTGTATTCCCGAGGCCGTACATAGCACCAGGTTCATGAGTACAACTCAAACGAACATCCGTCCGGGAGTTATCGGAACACGACGGAAGATCCCATGTGACAATAGCAGTTGTGTTTCCATCTCGATTTGCGTTTACAATTTGTGTGTTTGGACAGTTTGCTGTTGGACTTGTAACATCTGAAAGGATGTAAGGCAAGTATGATCTCAGGAAAAGCTTACAGAATTACTAGACCAGAGAGCCGAACGCCAATAGGCATTGGTTTAGGAGAATTACTTTACCAGTATTCAAGGATACCGGATCTTCTTCAAACGAAAAGAAGTGTTTTGTAATCAAATCAACCTTTACTATTTCTCTTATCCAGGCAAATGTATTTCAAATAGATTTTTTTCTTGACTTGCAAAACTCCATCTCAAATCAGCCCATTTTCACGTATGTTTTAAAGATGATCCTTGTATCCTAAAAGAATATTCAGTAGAATTATGATACAAATTAAACGAAGTTTATATGGGAATATCATGCAATTACCTTTGACAATAATAACAAAGGAGCATTGATCCGTGTTTCCTGAACTATCTGTACAGTTGCATTCAACCGTTGTATTCCCGAGGCCGTACATAGCACCAGGTTCATGAGTACAACTCAAATGAACATCAGCGTAGGAGTTATCGGAACACGACGGAAGATCCCATGTTACAACAGCTTTTGTGTTTCCATCTCGATTTGCGTTTACAATTTGTGTGTTTGGACAGTTTGCTGTTGGACTTGTAACATCTGAAAGGATGTAAGGCAATCTTGATCTATGGAAAAGCTTACAGAATTACTAGACCAGAGAGCCGAACGCCAATAGGCATTGGTTTGGGAGAATTACTTTACCAGTATTCAAGGATACCGGATCTTCTTCAAACGAAAAGAAGTGTTTTGTAATAAAATAACCTTTGCTATTTCTCTTGGCCAGACAAATGTATTACAAATAGATTTTTCTTTACTTGCAAAACTCCATCTCAAATCAGTCCATTTTCATTTGTGTTTTAAAGCTGATCCTTGTATCCTAAAAGAATATTTCAGTAGATTATGATACAATTTAACCGAAGTTTACATGGGAATATCGTGCAATTACTTTTGACAATAATAACAAAGGAACATCGACCCATGTTTCTTGACACATCTGTACAGTTGCAATCAACCGTTGTATTCCCGAGTTCGAACTCAGCACCAGGTTGATGAGTACAACTCAAACGAACATCCGTCCGGGAGTTATCGGAACAAGACGTAGGAATCCATGTTACAACAGCTTTTGTGTTTCCATCTCGATTTGCGTTTACAATTTGTGTGTTTGGACAGATTGCTGTTGGGCTTGTAACATCTGAAAGGATGTAAGGCAATCATGATCTCAGGAAAGCTTACAAAATTACTAGACCAGAGAGCCGATTGCCAATAGGCATTGGTTTAGGAGAATTTCTTTACCACTATTCAAGAATCCGTGACTTTGTTCAAACGAGAAGAAGTGGTTTGTTATCAAAATAATCAACGTTTACTCTTTCTCTTAGCCAGACAAAAGTGTTAGAAATAGATCATTTTTCCTTTACTTGCCAAACTTCATCACAGTACAGTCAATTTAACTAGTGTTTCGTGTTTTAAGGATGAACCTTGTATCCTAAAAGAATATTCAGTAGATTATGACACAAGATGAAACGAAGTTTATGTGGGAATATCGTGCAATTACCTTTGACAATAATAGCAAAGGAACATCGACCCACATTTCTTACGACTATTATATACCTACCTTTGACGATAATGTCAAAGTCGCATTGATCCGTGTTTCCTGAACTATCTGTACAGTTGCATTCAACCGTTGTATTCCCGAGGCCGAACTCAGCACCAGGTTGATGAGTACAACTCAAACGAACATCCGTCCGGGAGTTATCGGAACAAGACGTAGGAATCCATGTTACAATAGCTCTTGTGTTTTCATCTCGATCTGCGTTTTCAATTTGTGTGGTTGGACAGGCTACTGTTGGACTTGTAACATCTGAAATTAATTTATAAAACTGCTTGATCAGGACAAATTTCGACGAAAGTTTGATATTGCTATTCCAAGAATCAACTACAAGAAATGGTTTTCACCATCAGTCCCACTATATCGTGAAATTGTGCAGTAAAGAAAACGGATTGATGAGCGTATCAATGAATTGGGCTGCCAATTTTTGTGTGCAAAATTTGCATTTCATTCTATTTCAGCCGCCTATAAAAGTTGGCTAGGTGATTTAACTAAAAAAAGCAGCAGCCTATACGAAGCCAATTAATGAGTGGCACTATTGTAAAATCTACAACGTCGCTATGTAGACATCTCACATAACATGCTGGCCTATAGCCTGGCCTACTTACTTCACAACTGTAGATTAAAATCTTAAAAAGGGGATGTAGTCTTAAAATAGAGTTTTTATATGTTAGATACGTAGGCTACTTAATCTGAGTATTCTGATAAAATTTGCGCATTGAAATCCGATATGTGGTTCAATAGGCATTGCTGTAGAATTACTTTACCAGAGAAAAGAAGTGTTTTTGTAATCAAATTAACCGTAACTCTTCCTTTTAGCCGGACAAAAGCGTCACAAGTAGATCATTTTTTCTTCAGTTGTTGCCAAACTCCATCTCATTCAGTCGATTGTTAATAATGTTTTAAAGATGACCCTTGTATCCTAGAAGAATATTCAGTACATTATGACACAACAATAAACAAGGTCTGTATGGGAATATCGTGCAATTACCTTTGACAACTAGAAATCCTGAACTTGCAGGCAAGTACATAGAAGCCCAGGAAAACTGTTGAAATTGTTGGCCTACTAGTTGGCTGGCTTGCCCTAAGCTAGGCCTATTGAGGGCAAGTTTAGTTTGAGAACACCTCTGTTAATGTGTAAAGTATAGTAGTTTATAGTGTACCATAAACTTGGCGTAACTTAAGGCCTATTCTACTTTCTAGGCTATGTCAAAACCCTTACGCAAACCCAAACGTTAAGCCTATGCCCGGACTTGGGAACATGAGGAACTAGGAAGCCTCTCTCCCAACAAGTTTGTTTGTAAACCTAACGTTAGGGCTTGCAAAAAATGGACGCTAGTGTTACTTCAAAATAACACGAAGTTATCAAGTTAAAAGAACGAGAAACTTTTAATTAGGCCAAGGCCTACCTTTGGCTAATTAAATTGACTGTAGTGTAGGACTATACTACTAGGTAGGAATGTCTTGTTGGTATGTTGCGACGTAACATAGAGTAGAATATAGGAACTAGAGTGCGCACTCCTAAAACCGCGTACGTAAATCCGCTGTGATTGCATGGGGACTGACCCGTCCACCAATATAGGTGGAGGAAAGAAGCTATGCCGTGTGCGAGCATGTGTGTACAAACTCTATGGCGGCCCAGTCCCCATGCGATCACAGCTGTTTCGGGGGTGCGCACTCTAGTTCCCATATCCTACTCTATGCGAGGTGAACACCGCGTTGCACTTGCACTATCGCCTTACCTGGGCATGTCACCTGCATATATATGGACAACTTCTGTTACATTTATAAGTTTACGTATCAGTATCCCTAGAACACTTGGTAGACGTCAACGAGTTTCCAAAGGGTGCAGGAACTAGAGAAACCAACTTTTTGGTTGATTGCTGATGTTGGAAAGTATTTAAAACTTGTTTTAATACTATTTTACGATCATTTAAATTATTTATTACTCGATCAATATTAAAATACACAATCTATTAAGTATTTTCAGGGAGATGGTTGGAATTTAACTTAATTGTCTCCATGTGGACTTACGCACTACAACTGCGTAACAGTCGGTGAACCATTCGAGCATTGTGTAGTAAACTGCAAGACAGTGAAGTCAGAGGGTATTGAAGTACAGGTAAGCAGCATGCGTTCGTATGCGTACCTGTTCCTATGCCGATACGTCCATGTTAAACGTGTATACTTGATAACGAATGCGTTTTGAAAAATTTGCCATTTCGCATGCGTAGCTGTTCGCTGTGCCAATACGTTAACGTTGACCTTGTGTGCAAGATAACGTATACCGAGCTACATAAGCAGGCAGAAAACAACAAATCCCCTTTCGCCTGCGTAGCTGCTCGCTATGCTAATACGTTCACGGTGAATGTGTGTACACGAGAAGGTATAACGAGCCGGATAAGTAGTCGAAAAAGTATGTCATCGAAAGCAATCCTACAATCGAAGCTGTGAGCTTCGATTAATAATAATAATAAAGGAACATTGATACATGTTTCTTGACATGTCTGTACAGTTGCATTGAACCGTTGTATTCCCGAGGCCGAACTCAGCACCAGGTTGATGAGAACAACTCAAACGAACATCCGTCTGGGAGTTATCGGAACCGACGACGTAGGATTCCATGTTACAATAGCTCTTGTGTTTCCATCTTGGTTTGCGTTAACAATTTGTGAGGCTGGACAGTTTCAAGTTGCTCTTGAACTTGTAAAATCTGAAAGTATGTAAGGCAACCATGATCTCAGGAAAAGCTTACAAAATAACTAGACCAGGGGGCCGAACGCCAACGGGCATTGTCTTAGGAGAATAACTTTGCCAGTAGTCAAGAATAACGGATCTTGTTCAAACGAAAAGAAAAAAGAAGTGTTTTGTAATCAAATTATCATTAACTCTTTCTCTTAGCCAGACAAAAGTATTACAAATAGATCATTTTCCTTTAGTTGCCAGACTCCATCTCAATTCAGTCATTTTTTAATAGTGTTTAAAATGATCCTTGTATCCTAAAAGAATATTCAGTAGATTATGATACAAATTAAAGGAAGTTTATATGGGAATATCGTGCAATTACCTTTGACAATAATAACAACCCCGCTAACACAAAACGCTTTCAAAACGTGTAAAGTGGTGTTATAAAACGTTTTGTAACACCACTTAACACCTTTTAAAAACTTATTGTGTTAGCGGGGAAAGGAACATTGACCCACGTTTCTTGACCTATCTGTACAGTTGCATTCAACCTTTGTATTCCCAAGGACGAACTCAGCACCAGGTTGATGAGTACAATTCAAACGAACATCCGTCTGGGAGTTATCGGAACACGACGTACGATCCCATGTTACAATACCTCTTGTGTTTCCATCTAGATTTGCGCTTACAATTTGTGAGGGTGGACAGGCTACTGTATGTCTCGCGGTTAAGTCACCTTGTCTGGTTACAGGCCTGGTGAGGAGATGATACGAACAATGCTTGCTTAAAGCTCACTTTAGGTCACAAATGGCATAACTGAAAGAAAAGTTCAAAGTAAGTTTGCTTAAACAATTCCTTTAAAACTAAGTATCCAATTTTACGAGATCATGAGGGTGTATCCTGTTTTTATTACTAAGATTTCCATTATATGAGAAGTCTAGTCAATCATTTTCACAAGCATATTTCGAAAAGTGTACAACCTCTAAAGCTTCAAGCATGACATGCCGACATTTCTTAAGCCCAGTAGGAAAAAACAGTTGGAAATTCTCAACTGTTCCAACTGTTCCAGTTGAACTGGACCCAACTGGAATGAGCATTCTATTAATGAGCCACCTTGAAAAGTTAATACCACGCATGTGTGGCTTGTAGAAGGGTAATTCAGACGTAACTGTGTACTTCAAAATGCATTTGAAGCAAGTCTAAAACATCTAGCTGTCTACATGTATAAGTATTGTTGTAATGTGTCAAGACACATGTATTTACTAATGTGAGGTTTAGATATAGTGTACAAACAAAAATAATAAAAACAATTCAATAAAGGGCTAATCCTGTTATAAACTGTTAAAGTGTATAAATTGCACATTTTAGGAATAAACTTGAGAAAAAAACGTCACAAAATATCCTACAAAAAGGCTGATCTGTTAAAATACATTTTAGCTGGATCATGCAAATTAGGTAATACCAGTTGAATATGAACATTGGAAACGACTAAGACCAGTTGGAAATAGTTATGACCAATGAAACCAGTTGGAAACAATTCCAACTGGCCAGAAATTCCGTGCAAAAGATTTCCAACTGAAAACAGTTGAGAATTTCCAACTGTTCTTTTCTGGTATTCAACTGGACTTTTCTGGATTGGGTTAAACAGCACTTAACACCAAACATGTCAAACAAATAAATTAACATTTCCATGTATGGGTTTTTTGTCAATTTAATATAGGCGATACATAAAAATACAATAACAAAAACTACATGTTGTACGACTCCATTTAACTTCTAGTTAATTTCTTCACCGTGCCTGAATACAAAATACTGGAAAAATTCACATAAAATAGTTCAAAAAGCTCAGTCAAAAAACAGGTTCAAAAAGCATGTACTGTTGTGGCAGGAGTGTAGATGTAACAGAACAAGGTATATGTAATATAAGTAATAGGTAATGAATATAAGTAATAATAAAATAAAACTGAAATATAAAGTAAAAAATATAATACCCACTCGACCACCCCACTTTCGATACCCCCAGTGGAACCCCAAGGTTAAATATGACAATGAAGATACATAGGACATAGCCGTTTCCAACTGGTGTCAATATTGTCTTCCACATTTCCAACTGTTCTGTGAATGCACTGTGCAAACTCCAACTGTTCCAAACTGTTTTTGATGGAAATTTAAGAATTCCAACTGGAATTACCGGGATTCAATAAAATGCCCAACTTGGAACAGAATGCCCAGTTGGAAAACTAACTGAAAACAGTTACCCCCAGTTGGAAACATTTTATCCCACCTGGAAACCGCTAAGCCCACTTGGAAACGGTTGATCCCAGTTATAATTTCTAACTGGAATCAACTGTTTTTTACTTCTGGGAGTTCATTTGTCACCCTCAGGTCAGTAGCAAACTTTGTATGGGCGGCCAGGTCGGTCACTCGCAGGCCGACCCTGAGAGCCCACCAGAGCAGGATAGCTACTCAGGTAAGTAAAAAACTAGTTCCGTAGGATATTTAAACCTCCCATCCCCTACTCATGATCGTCGATTGCCTCTTATACACAGTCTGCTAGTCTCTAAGCATAAGCCTGTCATTGCACTAAAGTGAAATCAGCTAAGGTCCAAGATACCAGTTTCAGGGAAAAAATCCCTGTTTGTTGCGTTGTTTGTTTTTTTTTTAACTTTCATGTGCATAACTTTAAATTTTAATGAATACAAATAGACAGCCCTTCAAAAGCAGTAGAAAATGCAAACCACATTACAATTCACACTATACTATGTGCAAGCAGTGTGGAAAGTAGGAAAACCAACTTAAGCTTATTACAAGTAAACTTCCCATTTTGCAAAATAAAAAGAAGGAAATAGTGTCGCGGAGATATAGAGAGAATGTGAGAAAGAGAGAAGGGTAGGATAAAGAGGTAAACACCCCACTAAAAACATTCCAAATCATTTATGCTATTGATATGTACAGAAAAATAAATAAACAATAATGAGCAACTTAGCAAATAGATCTTTAAGTGGATCTTGAAGCTATTGAGAAAAGTGTTATTTTTAAGTTTAGAGTCAATGTGATTCCGAAACTGAGCACCATAGACTCGAATAGACCCTTAACTAATCTTCAGTGAAGGTTGTTGAGTTGAATTTGGCTAGATATTCTGGTAAAATGATCATGCACTATTAGGTTGAAACTAGTTATTGAAGATACGTTGCAGCAGTCTGTGGAAATACTTGAACCTGACAATGCCCAATTGGTACAAGAAACCATCATGTATTTGGAGCATATGAAATCGTTTAAAAATGGGAGCAGAATAGTCAAATAATGTTATAATGCGGATTTCTTTCTTTTGGCTAGAATTAAAAGCTTATTACTATACGAGGGAAGGTATTACTTCACAGAATGTTGCAATAAGAGACCTGATAAGTAGATTATATTAGAAAGAAAGAGGTGCCGTCTGGGTAATAAAACAGCTTATCTTATCAAGTGTACGAAAATTTTGGAGATTTAAATATATGAATCTTCCAGGTAATTTGAGTATCACGATGATGACCAAGAAATCTGTCAGAAAAGGTCATGTAGATGGTTGAAGCATTCATTCGTTGTCATGCTATATCTGTACTTTATCACAAATGTTGTCGAAGTAGTATCACGTTGAAGTGGAATTTTAAAACCGAATAGTGAAAGTAATAGATCCTTGGGGAAATTTTTCGACTATTATGTACCTACCTCTGACAATAATGTTAAAAGAACAGCAATCCTTGTATCCTGACCTATCTGCACAGAGGCATTGGGCAACCCAAGATATTAGCAGATGAAGTTGCCATACTTTCAATTCCAGGTGAACTGGACGATAACACATGTGACATCATAACCTCAAACTAACGAGCTCTCTTTTGTTTTTTCTTAAACTCTGAACCATTTTTTCATTCATAATCTTATGTTATGAGAATAATAAATGCGTGAAAGGCATGGAAATTTTACAAACTTTAGATTTTCCATTGCATGCTTACATCCCTATATCAACTTTAAGGTTAAAACAGCAGATTGCAAACCAAAGAAACCAAAGCATTACACTTATCAATGTAGGGAGATTGTATAACCCCAACTAGGGGAGTTTCTTCATGGTGGTACTAACTTCTCTTTATAGTGCAATTAAACACTTTCGTTTGAGTTTTGCTAGTGTTTTACCCTGCAGGATATAATTGTTCAGAAACACATTATATGACCAGTACAGCTTCTGGCAATACTTCATACCTTGTTTGTAATTCCAACTATCAACTCCTTCGTTTCCAAATCATTAAATTCAAGATTGTTTTCGTCACAGTATTCTACAAATTTATTGTTCTGTTCCGATAGAACTAACCACTGCCATAGAGAGAATAAGTATCTGAGCACAGTATCATGAATGACTTGCATTAACTCACGGTAAAAGTCAGTGGAACGAAAGTCCCAAGTACAATGGCAGATTGTGAACAGAAAAGAGGCAAGAAAAGTTGCATGTGGAACACCATTACAACAATGTCCCTTGTCGGTATGCAAATGAAACACACATTGACAATTTCCATATAAACGGTATTGACGTATTCTATTAAAACCTGTCGAAGGTCAAGAACATGACGCGAACGAAACTTTGTCAAACCATTACTGAACAAGGTGAGCTCCAATTTGTCCCACAAGTATGGGATCACACCCTTCGTAGTGCGTCCGTCAGAATAGTCCGATTGTAGGGGTTTTCATCTGGCGAAACATTAGTGGCTTGAAGTTATTATACGGATCGACTTATCTTTTACCTGTTTCCATAGAGACTGGTATCAGGGCAATGGGTGATAAAAGCTATTATGTACTTACCTTTCACAATAATGCTGAAAGAACATTGGCCACGTGTTTTCTGACCTGTCTGTACAATTCCAATGAAAAGTTGTGATCCCCAGATCAAATGTCCCAGACTGATGAGTACAGTCCAATCGAAGATCCATTTAAGAGTTATCGACACACGATGGCAAATTCCATATCACAACAGCTGTTGTGTCTGCATGGTGATTTTCGTTTACAGTTTGTGTGGCTGGACAGTATACTGTTGGACTGGTAACATCTGTAATTGATGAGACGCAATCAAGATCTCAGGAAAAGCTTACACCTAATGAAGAAAAACCCATGCGATTGAAATTTTTAGATAGCTATAACAAAAGCCAAATACGAGGAGTACTTTCCATGGTTTACATCGGTAACAAGTATAGTTATGGTCAAGATAGCCTTTTTTGACTTTCAGTGATATTCGAAACTGTCGTAAGCAGAGAGTCTTGACTTCCGTTGTCATCCCACATCTTTATTTTATGATAAATGTTGTCGAATTAGTATCACGTTGAAGTGGAATATTAAAACCGAAATCGAGTAAGTGAAAGTAATAGATCCTTGAGGAAAGTTTTACAACTATTATGTACCTACCTCTGAGAATAATGTTAAAAGAACAGTGATCCGTGATTCCTGACTTATCTGTACAGAAACATTTGACAGTTGTGCTTCCGAGGCCAAACTTATTTCCAGGTTGCTGAGTACAGTCAGGTGAAACATTTTGGGGGAGTGGTCAGAACACGAAGCAGGATTCCATGTTACAACAGTTTTTGTGTTAGAATCGAAAACTGCGTTGACAATTTGTGTGGGTGGACAGTTTGCTGTTAAAGTGTTTACATCTGCAATCGATGTGAGAGAACAATTAATGTATCACAAAGGATTAAATACAATGTATTATTCCATCTTCAAGTACAACCGTCAATCAAGCTCAACCCTCCATCAACTGTTCTTTATTGAATTTAACAAGTGTATTTTTATTTCAGCAGCATGACCATGGTGGTAGAAGGAGGACATGTCTATACGTACCTTCCCACATATTTCAAAGTGGGGAATATGGTATTGTTTGTCTTACACGCTTTCCAGAACGATAACGTATTTAGAAGGGACATTATGATTCCAAAGCTTGCAATAGTTGATTTAATGAAATCAAACCCAGAATTGGTGAAAACGGCCATTTAATAGATTAAATATCTTAGTAAAACGCCTCAAATGACATCAAAGATCATCTGGAACCTAAAATGTTCCACAGTCCTGAAGCGGGCAGGAGGCCCACTCTGCTTGAATCAGTTCTGGTCAATGGATAGGTTCTGGGTTGGCCATGAGATGTTGTATAACTACAAGGCAGATTTTGTGCAAGTTTAGTTCAGTATGGCAGTCACCCACAGATCTTGATCATTGTTACAGTCACCGATGGCGACGATCAAGAAGATGCGGACATATAGGTTAACAGACCTGTGTCCACTGAGGTTCCTAAGGTATCCTAAGGTATGTCTGGGAAACAGTGCTATTTACACGTGAAAATTTTATTCATTAATGGTCAGACAAATGTCCGGTTCTGACATTTATTTATTATGCTTGTGTAGCCTCCAAAAAACGTTTCTACGTGAGTGCGGTTGGGGATTTCAAGCTAATGAAAACACCCACAACACATAGGTCTCGTCATGTACTCGTTTATATTCCCTTTAATAATAACATGACCACTGGCAATGCACTATTTCGTTGCCCATATGATAGGATAGTCCTAATGCGGTACGCCTATGAACTGTGCGGCAAGGGTGTGCGGTTCACTGTACGTTGAATAAGTAAATGAATTAACCAGTAACCAGACATGGATCATAAATTTTCAAAGCAATCATGAAGTCTTTTAGAGAATATTGTCCATCAGACATTCTCAAGTATATTCAGTGAAGTGCCACTTGAATGAATCAAAATACAAGAAGTGCCACCATCCAACCTGGTGACCGTTCGTCCTGTGGGACTAATTATATCGAAACGATGTGTATCACTACCAGGCCCGTAGCTATAATAACCAATTTGGGAGGGGCACATCGATGTTGGACTTTCGCCGGCCTGGGGAGTGGTGAAAGGAAGGGGGTGTCCCCTTTTGCCTATTTTAAGGACTCTAGATGCAAAATGGTGCGCTTTTTTCCATTTTTCTTCCTATATTTATATTCCAAAAAGGTTGGTCTCGTAATAAATTTTTCCTCCTTCAGTGCAAGACCTTTTACTGAAATTTTTTTGGCTCATGTGCCCTCTGTGCCCCTGTGGCTACGTGCCTGATCACAAAGCTCACAATAAAATGTATAATGCAACTGTGAAGCTTGCATTACAGGGGCTTCCCCACCTGTTACCTACAGTAACCGTAGCTACTGGGATACTCGTAAGTGCGCCCAATTGACAGGTCGAGAGTGTGAATGTCTGAACAATAGTGTACTTTCCGCCGCTCGTTCCATTTGTCATGCAGCCAGCCGGCCCGACGAGCGCCATCTGAAATGGTGCCGAACGCCAGCAGTGACCGGCGCGTCACTAGTTGAGAAAGCTTGTTGTACATCATCAACAACGATTAGTTTGCCTGGAAACTTAAAGTCATTTTCCAGTGGCTTTTCAGAAGGGTCCCATGTGAAAGAGAAAAAGATTTCAGTTAATACCCTCTAAACCCCGAAGCAATACTCTTTTCCTAACTCGAGATATCCAATATTAAAGACTACTTATTTTTATCACAAAATACCTCCAGTTCTCATCAAGGTCACAGAATGTTATGTAAAGTGGGCACATTGCTTCAGATTTCTTTTCTTTTCCTTTATAATTTAATGTCCTGTTTGTCCCTGAAATTTGATACTGTTGGAAGGTTTGAATATCTTTCCATGTATAGGTTTAGCATAAATCTATACCATATGTACGGCATAAAAAACAAAGTTGCTAAATATTCCCTACAATAGTGTCAATATCATAAAAAAATTCGATGCTTTGTCAAATTAATACACCGTGATGACATCATAGATCTCCCAAAATGCACTTTATCTTGAGAAAAAATTACATTTCTTTGAAAATTAGTATCTTCCAAACGCTACAAGCCATTGAGATCCGGTTTTCACCTCCTAGAAGAGAAAAATTTTCTGCATTTTTTAAAGTCATTGATTTTTGTCACTGGCAAATCCCTTTAAAACCTACTGATTATTTTGAGCTCCGGAATGCAACTACGTAACTCAGTCGATCAACCCTCAAAATCGGACTAAACCCAGTCAACAACCTCATCCAGTCAAGAAGCTATAACTTACATGCTGTCACATTATGAAATGATGAAGGAAAATTGAAGACAAGCTAAAGAAAGCCATTCTAAGATGAAACACCCTGCTGCCACAACTTGTATAAGTACAGAAACAAGGATCGTGTTACGCTCGGGAACCATTTTGGCCCTCAAGATATTGCCAGATCAATTTATCATATTTTCAACTCGAAGTGAACTTGAGGAAAAGTGCATGTGACTTCATAAACTCGTTTAAACGATCTCTTTTCTGTTTGTCTTCAAACTTTGCAACCATTTGCTACTCCATGACCTTATGTTATCAGAATGTGAATGCATGAGAGACAGGGAATTGTACAACAGTCACATTCCCCATGAGAAGCTCATATCAAGGTCAAAGCAAGAGATTGAAAAACAAAGAAAACAAAGCTATATGTATGTCAGGACATTTAACACCTGCTTGCTGCAAGCTTACCTTAAACATTTGCTGATATCTCGAGAACTACATGTCAGAACTGAATCGAAATTTCACCAAAATGCTTGGATTCATTCTTTTCTGACATTTTTATAGTAACTGTTTGGTCAAACCCTTCATAGGCGTAGGGAGCGGGTGGCTGGGGGGCTAAAGCCCCCAGTCAGAATGTGGATGGTGGAGCTATATGCTTCCGCCCCCTCAATCCAAGATCGAAAACCCCTTATTTGTTTCCTTCTTAAAAATGTCAAAAATTTGCAGTAATTAACCTTAAAATTTGTACATGTTGCACCACATTACATCTGAGGACAGTCAAATATTCACTCCCCGTCCCCTTAGACCCCATCCCGAAACAACTTTCAGACCCCGGTCTCAAACCGCCTCCTACGCCTATGAAACCCTTCCTTTTAGTTCTTCTTTAAGGGATTCAGCTGGCCTGGATTACGTAGTTCTATTCAATAGTTTAGACTCTAAACATTGAACTTCGTGCCTCTGTCTGTGTGCGTGTTAAAAAGACACAGATACAAACATTCTGGAGGTGATACGAGACAGAAGAAAGTATAACTTACTGGGTGGAAACAGTATAAACAACAAAGTTGCAGTCAGGTATTTTCTTCCACGAGTTTCCGTTTCTTAGAGGAATATCGAATATTTTAGAAAAGAATTGTAAATCTACCCAAAAGCAAAAGGAATATTTGCGATTTCTTTAGTCAGAAATGAAATAAATTATCATTCCCTACCTGTATGACACCCCGTCAACGCTTTGTCTTTCCCATGCGGTCCACTATTTTGCTTGTGTACAAGGGTGTACACTTTATAGTTGCCATGCCCACAACTTTTCGCCCCCTTCCCAATTTCTCCTTTCCACACTCTCCCCAATCTTTTGAAGTCATGGCGGTGCTTCTGCCTACCCTACAATGTTGTATCTGACTGTCGCAACGCAAGTTTATGTAGGCCTGTACTTGCAACGTTTACAAATGACTGGCAATATTCCCACTTCGAAATTATTCTCTTCCCTTATGAAGTGTCTACACTCGCCAAAATAAATATAAGATTTAATATCACATTATTGTTTGCCAAGTGAAGTTACTTCAATTATCAATCTGTTAGTCGCACCTCTCCAAAAGTTGATGACTTCCTTGTTGCCCTTCAAGACATGCCACCGCTAGTCTGTTCTAGGTAAATTTAAGCACTGTGCAGAAAGGCAACACGAGGCCTGTCCGAGGGGCTAAAACGCTTGAGGTAGGAGGTTTAGTGCCAGTTTAGGTCTCCGCAGTTTGACGATTTTTGGATTTTCTGAGATAAACTCCGACCCTTCTACAGCTTTAAGCCTTTAATGATAAACATTACTTGAAAACCCCAAATCCCTTCATGTTGCTTGGTAAGAGTTCAATGTAAAGTGTTAAAGTCATACCTCCAAAATTAAATCCAATTTACAACGGCAAGTTTTAATATATAACTGCACAATGAGGCCTACCACACGTTTAAATAAACTGTGGCTTCGATAAGACTTTTGAAAGAAGACACTTTTGCCAACATTATTTAGAACGAGTTTTTTCTCCATAAAAGATTACTTTAAGTGAGTGTAGATCATTTTATTACAAAGTACTTCTTGGTTCAAGTACAAAAATGTGCAACTTCATTTCCCATGCATTCGTTGAAATAAACAACGCATTTGTTACAATTCCGTTTTTTCATTTTCTCTACCGCTCACTTCTCAACCCAGGCTTGGCGACAGAATTTCCCCTACAGTGACCCAAGTTCCCCGACTTGGGCATCCCCTGTAACAAGGACAGGCTGGATTGATGAGATGGTGTAAAGATATCGCTGAGGGGTGAGAAAGGTGACGAGGAAGGGATTGCAATGAAGCTTGTATACGATACCATTCCTTGACATATCACGTCTTGCACAATGAACCAAGGAGTCGGATAAGAACTCCCGGAGTAAACACACTTTATATGATCACCAAGATTTGAAGTTTGTGCAGAAATATAACTTGTAAAATTAAAAGGGGGAGACAAAGCGGGCATAAATTTTAAGTGCATACAAAAAAATTATTTCCATGTATTGCGAGCAAAAATAGATGAACTGTCGGGGCGGGCGCGTCTATTTATGGACAGGGTGTTCGAAAATAGACACTGTGTAATGGTCCTTTCTTGAAGTACCCCCTCACTAACTTTGGTTTTCTCCACTCCATATTATCCGTGGATAATGGTAAGGAGAAATCGTATCTTGATTTCTCCTTCCCATGTTTACCGAAGAAGGGGTGGGAAAACTGGCATGTCAGATTTCACATCACCGCGATGTTCTCGGTTTCCGTAGACAATGGATGATGTCAGACAGGCTCCCTCAAGTGGGCATTTGGACTAGTGTCGCGGCAGTTGCAGGAGCTCCTCATTGTTTGATCAATTTAGAATTGGTTGGTGGTTGACAGAGAACCCGGCGTTTGTTGTGATTGCTTATATGAGCCTTTCCCTGTAAATCTGGCATGCAACTATAACTTACTTTGGTGTTGTTCTTGTTGAATGGCTTGTCAGGAGTGCATGCCCCGGGAAAACGTTTTGGCTATGAGACGTGGGAAGGTGACGCCGTGACGTTTGTGGCCTACTGCTGGAAGGTGGGTTGAAGCACACTATATGTTCCTTCGTCTTTGCTTACGTGTTTGGTTTAGTTTGCTGTGTTTGTGTCACAGTTCAAGGCTGGTGGGTCGGCATTATATCCACTTGTTTTAAGAAGACCTGTCAATGTGTGATCTCGTTTTTCACTTTGCTTGCTGTTCGTGCGGTGAAGTTCTTAAAGAAAGGGCGAGTCCTTCATCTCGGTAAAGCCCAATACTACCCTGGTTGAATCTTTGTTCCAGTTTAGTATGTACAAGCCGGTAACTCAAATACCTCAGCTCCGTCGTAACTCCCACAGTCACGCATATTGAATTTGCTTGAGTTGGTCTACGATGACAACGACTGTATAGTGTGCATAATGATATCACTTTCCTGGCGTGTGATGTTCAAGTTGTGAATGTTTTCTCCCACGATAGCGCGTCAGCAGGAATTAAATCAGAGGAGATAGGTGGCTAAAAGTAGACTATCTCGAATACAACGAATGTGCAACTTTCTTTGTCGTGAATTTGCTGGAACCTGTCTATCACCGACATTGTGTTTCTCCACTGGTTTACTTAGGATATCGACCTGATCTTAGTGTTGATGGTCTAAAATGGCCTTGCTGACCTTACCCATTTCGCTTTCCACGGGATTTATTAACCAGCATGCTGGTTTTGCAGCAAAACTGTCTTTATAGTCCTTTAACGTTATAAAGGCTTGTTTTGCAGTCAAAGTGTCAATCATTTTACTGACATTGAATTAATATATATAAATATATGTCTACTGAAAATCCATAGGCCCATTCCAACTAGCCCATCGGCTCCATTCTCTGATTGGCTTTCTTCGACAGCACGTATACGTTCCATATAAAGGTGCAAGTATTGTGTTTTGGAAGGATGCTCATTGGTGCGATTGCATGTGCAGGCTCGTAGCCAAGTGGGGAAAGGGGGAGGCTACCCAACAAAAAATTTTGCACCCGAGAAAATAAAAATTTACTATGACATTAGTTTAGTTTCGCATATCTCGCTCCTTTAAAATACTTGTACCCCTGAAAGCGCTCTCTCCCCTTCAATCTTATCTGTCTACGGGTACGCACAAGCAACTCGGAACCCTAATTGTAACAAGACATGATAGTAATTAGGTAATTTGCGTGGATGCGCGGAAATTGCACCACACTAGTCTTGTCTTATGTTTTACTTCATTTAACATTGCAACAGTTATCGTATCCATTGGCACATATTTAGACTTGAGATTGATGAAGAACACTGGAGCATTTATTTCTTCGAATGGAATTTTTGGGATCTCAATTTTATCAGCGGGTCGGACTCTGGATTGTACCCTTTGATGTCCTTGATCTTCAAAATTTATCAAAATATAGACCACATGCACTGACGTTATCACTAACTTGAATAACGCCGCACATACATGACATACTGCACTCCTTGGTACATCAAAGTGTGTACATATGTGCCCTGTGAGCATGCAAACTTTAGCTTTATACTGTGACGTCATTCACATAAGTTATATACATTTTAGAATGAAAACCTTACGATATCAAAGCAAGTAGTACCTTTAACCATAAATTATTGGATAATTAACAGCAGTTGGTATTTCGAATGCAAGGTAGATATCTTGCAAATTTGTTAACTAGATGTGAGTATTTACACTTATTTGAATAGGCGGGGTTTACACATATAGCTTTGCGATATCATGGGGTTGTTAAAGTCCCTGGAGATATTTTGCAAACTTGTTATTATTATTTCCGAGGCGTTAAGTTGAGACTTTCAAATTCATGTCTTTGATCGGCATTTGTAAATGTCATTTTTGGACATTAACCAAATGGTGCACGTTGTGTTTCATTTCAAATACAGGCCACCAGTAAAACTGATGCTGACGACAGTATTTAGCAAATCGTGCTAATCCTAAGGTTGTCTGTAGAGTGTTCACCGGACTGATAGTTTGAGTACTTTGAAAATGTCTTCTCGTTAAATATAGACCTTATGCATTAACGTCACGCAACGTCATTTTGAAGGCAAAATCGTGAAGCACGTGGCACGCACGCAGTAGACTTGGTATACGTGCGGCGCGTAAGCAGACTTACTCGCGTATTCGATTGGTTGACAAATCAGCTGTCTGCATTTGTTGGTGTAAGTTGCAATGATACGCCCTTGCTTCCAAACGAGGGAGCACATTCTGCTCTGTGACGTCATATGCGTAGGGCTTATACATAGAGCTTTCTTTAATAGACCTTATCAATTGACATCACACGGACGTCATTTTGAGTGAAAACAATGAAGCACACGTGTACGAACGGCGTGGATTCCGCCGCACGTGTAGCAGACTTACGCGCGTATACGATTGGTTGACAAATCAGCTGTCTGCATTTATTGGTGTAACTTGCAATGATACGCGCTTTTCCGCCATCTTCCTCCAAGGGAGGGCGCACTTTCTCCTTTGTGACATCATATGCATAAGGTCTATTGATCGTTTCCCTAGTAATTGGTTCTTGAAGGTCACTCCTTCCAGTATACTTGCGAGTCGCAGGTGTTAATACATGACTGACTGAATAATATCAATTTTAAAAATGAAAATATACAAAGTTACGCAACCAATTGTTTGCTCTTGAATCTTGAACCACAAAATTCGTGACGGTAGAAACTTACCTGTTGTTCAAACCTTAAAATGTACTTTATTCATCTCAGAAAACTGTTATCGGACTCTTCAGCCAAGTCCAGATGAGACGCCTTACAAATTCAGAATGAAAACATTTACAGGTCAACGTCTTTCGTTTTGTCTTGTCTACTCTGAACCAAGATCTTCTAAACACGGAAACAGAATAACATTCCCTGTATATGATGGTTTCAATTCTTGTCATATTGCAGCGTTGCATTAAAATGGACATGATGTACATAATAACAGCAATGGAGAAGTCAGGAAACGTGAGCGGAAACTACAGGCTAATTTCCTCTTGGTGATATACAAGTGTCATTCCCGGCGATCTGGGATGTATTAAAACCTGAAGATTTTCTTGGAACACTCCGCGCTAGCCTATGGTGGCGCTCCGCTTAGACAGTAAACGCAGTGGCGTACACAGGGGGAGACCATTGGGCCACCCCTCTCACTGATGTCGATTTTTTTTATTAGTTTCTAATTAAAAGTAAATTTTTTAACACAAATTTTACTTCAGAAGGTAGCATATGTGGCACCATGATTGCATGTAAGATCACCTAATTTTCAAAAATTTTCAAAGGGGAGAGGTACACCCCTCCCCAGGGCGGCGATCACACAACAAACTGCATCCCCCCCCCCCCCCCGAGAGAAATCCTGGGTACGCCACTGAGTAAACTATATTCAAACTTGCAATCCTCGGACCCCAAGTCCGACTATCTGGCCTAATCCGTCCTAACAGAAATGTGTTTGGAGAATAAAATAAAATCAAACTCTACATTTTGTTCACAAAAATTGCCCTCCTTGATGGCTACTCTCAAGCCTAGCACGTTCCATTTCCGACGATCTGGGAGGTATTAAAATCTCAAATTTTCTTGGTACTCTCCGCGCCAACCTATGGTGACGCTCCGCTTAGATAGTAAACGGGAGCTCCCCCACAAAAATCTCGAGCCCCGGCCCCAGAGCCCCCCCCCCAAACAAAAAATACTAGCTACGCCACTAGTGGTTGCAGAAGTTGCCTAGGGGGTTGGGGCAGGCGGTGGTCCCCGACACGACGCCTTCAACCCGAAGCCTTGACAGGGGCAACGTGTTGCCGGAACAATGGGAGAGTAAAAACTTTTCTGCGCGAAAAGCGCCCCGAAAATTTGGTTGCTGTTTAAGGATTTGCACTCTTTGGATGCAAAAACAATTTGTCTGCCAGGAGCGACTCCATGCCATTACTGAGTACACCCACCAAGGCTCCCGAATGAAATTTAAAAGAATCCCCACGGTGGTTATGACTCCCTTCCCCTAATCATGGCGCCACCTCTTCTTCACAGGAAATAATTAGGGATCGCATTCTTATTGTCTCATCTCCATACATGTAATATACATACAGTGTATGAACCACAATTGAACAGCACTGCGTTCTGTTTTGAGGAGTATAGTATAGTCCACTACTCTCACTTGTAGGACTACTAAGGCTCTCAATCAGGAATGAAAATACCATAGCTGTATTCGAATCTGAGCTAACTCCCACTCAGGTCCCACCCCCAATTTCGCGTCTGGTACGGTAGTACCCCCTCCGCCCCGAGTCTGAGCCAATTCCGAATTTGGTTGCCCCAAATTCCGAATCCAGTAGCCCGCCAGACTGTCTGCTTGACAATTTGGCACATCAAATTCATGGTTCGTACTGCTGAAACTTGTAAGCGTACAATTAATTTAGTCATTGCTAAAGTCCAATTTCAAAGTCCGGCCGAAGTGAGCTTCATGTGACTGTCATATAAAGTGGATTGTGTTCCTTGTCTAAGTCCAGTTGCAACCCATTCCGAGCTAAATCTGTTTTCTGCAATTCCTATCCTGGACCGGGTCAGCTCTGAGTCCAGTGAAAACCGGATACAAGTCCTATTGAATTGAGTCTGAGTCCGGACTTGGCGTTACAGACCTAGAAAATACCTCACCTTATAGCCGCATCATTCACAACTGATCACTTGACGAACAATACCCACCCATGACAATAACCCCTCAGCAGGCGCATGGCCAGAAATTTGCCAGGGGGGGGGGGCAGCGAAGCCTGTAGGCAAACTAAGAGTAGCGCCACCATAGGTTGGCGCGAAGCGTACAAGAAAATTTGGCTGAAAATACCTCCCAGATCGCTGGAAATGGCACTTCCCAGGCCTTGTAAGTTGCATCTAAACTTTTTCTTTATTTGAGTTACTAGCAATGTCATAAAAAATCATTAAAACAATACCAAAATATGCTAAAGGGAGCGACTGCCCCCTTCGCCCCCTTCCCTTCGCTACGCGCCTGTCCCTCAGATAATTTAACCTACCACAAAATTCCGATGGAACCACGTGGAAATTTTCTGGGAACTACAATTTGCTTGTTGTGTCGGCCTCACCATCGACCGTTAAACTTACGGACGCTTCCTTTGTTTACATAATTTTAACAGAACGATACTTTACGATTCGTTCCCAACAGGTTTCGTGACCGTTAGAACCACTTCCTGTGCCCTTACTACTTTGACCATAACTACTACATTCTTTACAGGAGTATTTTAAGTAGGCCTACTATTTCAGTGTTCATAATAAGGGACCTGATTCTTTATCCTGGTCTGGTCCTATTTTCCGGTCATACCGTTTTTGAATCTCGGAAATAATAAAGAACTACCATTATAGACAGGTCGAAAATCAGCTGATTATGCAATAACGAAGTTGTGCTGATTCTACAACAACCCTTTATATTCCTACCCTTAAAGGGAGTAAGGAGTTACCCTTACTTTATTTTACTATGTAAACTAGACCTAATGAATCTCTTAGTTTTCTGATAAGTATCTTTCATGATGTTCTGGAACATAAGTATCGGATACTGAAGTATATTTTCTGCATGAATTCAACAATTCAGGTTCAAAAACATTGTCACATGATTCAAAAGAGCTATTAATATATTAGGATACCTGAGTATACTAACTCAATTTTGGATGACTGCACTTTCCCTTTAACACCTTTGTAAACCCATTTGCGTTATTTAGTAGTAATGTTTTCACAATAATTGTTGGAGTGCGCTGGAATAGGATAATCGTATATGGCACGATCATATTGTGATGAAAGAAGAGTGGTCTTTGCTCCTTCCCAATTTCTAGGAAGGCATACATCTCTCAAGAAAGTTTGAAAGTTTTAGCATATTTCATGGCTTTCTCAGTCTACACGTAGACGTGGGAAGATTGAAAGAACCTTACCGTTAGGAGTATGGCATGCAATTTCTGCCATAGCAGATGCATTAGTTTCAGTAAGCTTCGCGCTCAAACGTTCACACTCAATGCATAAAAGTACTACCTCTAGAAGCCCCGCGATATTACTTCTACGCTCCATTCCTGATTGGAACAATATTCCCGGACTGATTCTTGCCAAATCTTTCTTCTCCAACACTAGATCAATGCTCTTCCTGTACACCAGCTAGTCCCTTACTCGAAATGCATATATATGGAAATTTATATCTGGCCCATATCGGGACCAGATATGCAAGGCCGTAGCGAGCGGGGGTGTGGGGGTGTCACACCCCCCAATATTTGGTCGCCCGTCGGCAAATTTTCGGTCTGTCGGCAAAAAGAGGAGAGGGAAAGGAAAAGAAGAGTAAAAGAGGAGAGGAGGAAAAGAAGAGAGAAGGAAGGGAAACGAAGGGAAGGAAAGGAAAGACGGAGAATGAAAAGAAAGAAGAGAGAGAGGGAACGGGCCAGTCTGTTATCGGCTATTTCGATTTTCGGCTCTTCATCTAATTGGTCCATTCAAGTTGAAGGCCCGTCGGCAAATTGATTATGCTTGTGACGGCCTTATACGGCCGTATCAACGGCCGTCGGTGTAATTGGACGAGTGACTGAGTCCGTCGAGAACTCGGGAAAAGAAAGGAAATTAACGGCTTCTGTATAGGTGCACTATTTCGGGTCATATCACATTCTTGAAAAACCACTTTCTGCTCATTATTCCTCACTTTAATCATCACCATGGGGAGCAGCACCCGATTACCCATGGTGAGGATATCCTTAGCCCGTCTTCTAAACACTAACCTTGACTTCAAACACATTTTGCAAACTTCTGAGGATCCGGTTTACCCACAAACATCCCGGGAAAAAAAATAATGCGTGCCGCGCTTGTCTTCCCTTCACTGGCGTTCAGAGCATATTTTGAACGCTTGTGTTAGATTCTGAACACTTTTTCTCCCTTTCTGAACGCCGGACGCCTATCCACTTATCGTATTTGAACGCCTGACGAGTCTAGTGTTCAAATGCTGAACACATAGTGTTCCAGTTCTGAATGACAGGTTCAGCACCTGAAGTACAGTGGCATGACGGGAGGAATAGCCTAACATAAGAATTAACCGGAATCTTTGCATTGGATAATGCATTATGAACCATAATATACCAATCCTACATGAGACTTAATTTTTTACCCAGAGATTATGCTAAAACCTCAGAGCTTCCGGGGGCGAAGCCCCGCGGACCCCCACCTGGGGCCCTAGAGCCGGCCCAGTGTTTTAGCCAGCCCCTATTTGTGGGACACTGTCGCATAAACGGCGACAAATGTCGCACAAAAAAAATCTAACGCAATTTCTACCCGCCGTGTGTAAATTTTGAGGTTCCTCATTAGGGCAGAAATCCACTCAGATATTGCACCATTTGCGATCTAGGCACCTTTCAAATTCCAAACATTTCCAAAGGGGAGGGGGACATCCCCTCCCCTTAGACCCCTCCCCCAGGCCACAGATCAGTAAATGTCGCATTGAGAAAACGTCCTAGCTAAAGCACTGCCGGGCCTCTTGATCCCAACCACCTAAAACTATAACGGCCTGACGAGAGGGATATAGCCTAATACATTAAAATTTGTGGGAATCCTTGCATTTGATGGTGCATTATGAACCAAAATATATCCATCCTGAGGCTTAATTTCCCACCCAGAGATATACTTAAACCTCGGGGCTTCTGGAGGCTTCGCGCTCCGGAATCTTCCTTAGGCGAGCCCAGTGTTTTTGGCAGCCCCTATTTGTGCAACAATGTCGCATTGAGAAAACGTCCTAGCTAAAGCACTGGCGGACTTCTAGATCCCAACCGCTTAAAACTATAGAGGCCTGACGAGAGGAATAGCCTAATACATTAATATTAGTGGGATCTAGCTTGTATTTGATGATGCATTATGAACCAAAATATATCCATCCTGAGACTTAATTTTTCACCCAGAGATACACTTAAACCTCAGAGCTTCCGGAGGCTGCGCCCCCTGGACCCAGCGAGGGGTCTTTAGGCGGGGCCCAGGACCCCACCGGCTAAAGCTCGTTTTCGCGCTACGCATTACCAGATCCGTCGGCAAAACATAATCTCCACACCTCCCCCCAAAGATAACACCTTCGCTACGCCCCTGCAGATATGGCATTTATAACTGGCCATAAGAAGACTTGGCAGATATAACTTGATACAACATTTAGGCCATATATGGTCCATATATATATATATATATATATATATATATATATATATATATATATATATATAATATATATATATATATATATATATATATATATATATATATATATATAGGGCTCATTTTTTTATATGGACAGATATCATAGGCGTACAGGAAGACATTTCTCGGGGGGGGAGGGTGTTTGCCCTGGAAATTGTGCAAATCGCCCTGATTTTCCCCTTTTATCACGATAGCACTCAGGACGGGTATGGATGAGTCCCCCCCCCCCCCAACTATAAAAAAGGTTATTTCGGGAGATATTATTTCGTTGTGCAACTAATAGGCATTTTGCCCTGTGTGCAAACGTCGCTGCCCGCGGCACTGCCCACTGCACTGCCCACTGCACTGCCCCCTTGCCCTGAAAATACAAGTGTCAGTGCCCTGAAATAAGCATTTTCCCTGCTCAAGGAGGGCTGCAGCCCCCCAGACCCCCCGCCTCGTACGCCTATGACAGATATGATGCATATATAACAAATCCGTATGTCCTATATATGGTTAATCCATAAATATGTCCAATATATGGCAAATGCATACATGTGCCATATATTGAATTTATATATGGCCCATATCTGGAACTGATATGAGATTTGCATCTGGCTCTAACAAAAATTGGGCAGATATAAATTGATATGAGTGAAAATCCGTATCTGTGCCATATAAAAGTTTATATGAACCAGATATGGATCTCATCTGCTCCTGTCATCATGTTGTATGTATCAGAGGTGTGGTGAATACGTGGTCCAGGCCCGTCGGAACCGCTACGGTAAGTACGGTATTTACCGTACCACTTTTCAGCTAAAAAGAGAGAGAGGGGGGGGGAGAAGAAAAGGGGTAGGGCAGTGGTGGGAGGGCAGTGGTGATTGTTAATACACTTACGACTAAAAAGCATTCTGAAAACGGCCTTGCTAGTCCTTCACACCTTTGCTATACTACGATCAGCTCCAAAAATATCCCAAAGATAGCACCATTTTGTATCTAAGCAACCTTAAATTAACAAAAATTTCTCAAAGGTGAGGGGAATGCCCTCTCCCCTTAGACCCCTATTTCAGGGTGATACCTTTATATAGTGACAAAGGAAGGATCCCCACTGCTGTATACAAAAACGCAGGGTGCATAAAAAGGTGCAATTTACGCGCCTCCACTGCAGTTAGTAAAAACATCCAGCCAGTCGGAAAAACTAGAATTCACTAAATTATGGACATTTTCCAGCCATGTACGATCAGCTCCAAAAAAATCCCAAAGATAGCACCGTTTTGCACCTAAGCAACCTTAAATTAACAAAAATTTCTCAAAGGAGAGGGGGACGATCCCTCCCCTTAGACCCCTCCCCAAAGACGACACATTTATGTAGTGACAAAGGAAGGATCCCCACTTAAAATCAATATTCCACTTGTATTAACTTCCCATGGAAACACGCAATTTCATTTTTCAAAATCCAAAAGCTTCAAGGGGGCTTCGCTCCCTTGAACCCCCACGAGGGGCTCTGCCCCTTCGAACACCGAAAAATACCTCGAAAAATACCGTACCACTTTTAAATACCTTCCGACGGGCCTGACGTGGTCCATATCTACACCAGTGCTGAGTTACGGCGTTACATACAGTATACACTTTGCATTATAAGCATCAGGAACCTTGCAAAGCCGGCAAATGCAAGAGCTGTCTAAACATCTTTAACAAAGTCTACTTTCATGTCATGTTGAAATTGACTTGAAAATTTGTTACTCACTTAAAAGCAAACAGTAAAAATACTTGAAATTCTTACTTACACATGCATTCAAAGCATCGTGGTTTTAAATCACACTGTGGTGCATTAGGGCCGTAGCCTGGACGAAAACTCTAGGGGGCAGTTCATGATACTAACTAAGCGGAGCACTAAGTGGCGTGCCTACAGATAGTTGACACCCAACAGAACCCTTCTTTTTTTACCTATGCATGAGGGCCTTCCCGGGGGAAGTCTGCTGAGGGAATGGGTATACATGTAAGGCCTCGCCTAGGTGCAAAATTGTGCTAACGCTTTGCAAAGCCTTGAACTGATTATATCTTCACAAAGTCTCATTATTTAGTGATGTTCTTCCTATTTTGTGGCTGAGCGTAATTCAAAAGGTGATGTGAAGAAGATGGCACTCTGTACTCTTTGAGAATTCTTTGTCTTTGCGATGTGGCTTAGATGCAAAATGGTGTTATCTTTGGTAAAGCTTCGTAAAGCGTTGGATTAGTTATATGCTTAGGAATCCACATAACTTGTGATTTTTCTATTTTGGTTGGCGTAGTTAAAAGGGGATGTTGCCCCAGGGGAGTGATGACACCTCTACCCTTTCAGAACGTTTTCTTTTTCTAGGTTTTCCTTCATCCAAAATGGTGTTATCTTTGGATAAAAGCTTTGCTCTGATAACATGATATAAAATTTATTTACTTATTGAATTTTTCGGCAGTGGCATGGCGTCCCTACGAGGCTGGTATGCCCGGTGCGGGCTTCCCTTAGCGACTTAATACTCTACTGGGGAACCACCATCGGTTGACGCGGCCGAGCCGTAGCGTATGCATGCAAGAAAATGTTCGGACAAAATGTCTTCCAGATGGGGGAAGTGATAAATTTTAGACCTTAAAGTTGCATCTCAACATTCTTTACTTTTAAATTTCATGCCTTAGAAACAAATTAAGAGTATCCTATTTCATGAATGGCTTTTGAGGATCATGTTACAATATGTTTCTCACTGAGTTGTGAAATTCACGTATGAAATAACTCCTTGGTTTACCTTGAATATGCAGTATTATGTTTTAATATATCAAGAAAGATACTTGAAGTGAAATAATAAGAAATATGAGAGATTTAGTTGTTCCTTCAAAATAAGTTTGCAGCGACTGCTTATGCCCTTTAAATTAAAAGTTTCTTTTCTAGCTCACGGAGAAAATCTAATTGGCAATAAAAGGCAATTTTATCTTTAGCCAGCGTATATATGCTGGTGTATTCAATTAGTGCATCCTATAGGAAGAAGATGGTTCGTTCGTCAGGCAGGAGAACCCGCATAAGAACGCTCAAACGGCGGGGGTCCGGGGACCTCCCGGGAAAATTTGGGGAAAGGGAAAACCTTATATGCGATTTCCCAGGTTTAGGGGGCCTTGAAATTATAACTTGGGCAGTTAAAATTTCAGCCTTTCAGTATGATTTTCTCAAGTAGGCTAACTTTCACTTACGATTTGGAAATCTCCGGTGGCATTAGCCCCCCTACCTTCCGCAGCCTACCGCCTGAGCGGCCGTTTTATAGAGTTAAAGAGAATTATATAGGGCAATTGCTCCATTCCCCTTTCAGAGGTAACCCATATCTGCACATAACGTAACTGAAACATTAGTTTCTTTTATTTTAATATTCTTGTTTGTCTTATAAATGTTTATGTTTTAAGCTTTTACTATGGAGTCGACAAACTAAAACTTTGTTCAGATAAATTTGACGAGCCGTGCAAAATGCAAATTTCGCCGCTCTTTGAGGAATCAATTTTGGCAAAAGAATTGCCACTTAAGGAGGCGCTCCTCTTGGATTGCGCCAAGCACTGGCGTCACCTTCGGTATAAACACGCCTTATAAATTGCTACAGAATTTGCATTTACCCGAACCTCAACATTTGAAAAAAGGCCCGGATTCCATATAGTAGCATAAACATTCCGGTCGATCTCGTGTGTTCTCTGAGATCATCTTTGTTGCCGGTGAGTCACCCCTCCACCCCTCGCAACACCGACCCCACTTGGTTACGTGACTAGCATGTCAGCCCTAAACCTTACAGTCTAGGGTCTTTTGCTCATATTTGCCCGAACTGACCAGAAAATACATAAAAAAGTATCAAAAGGCTAAACGAAAGCCTTAGAAAAGTAAACTGTGTATGAAAATGGAACAATAAGGAAGTCAGCTATTGACCGGTCAGTTCGTATCATTTCCGTAGCTGTAGCTATGTCAGAATACACACCTGGAAAGTAAATTAGCGGTGTACAATCCTCGACAAAAATGATGAGACAAAACGAGCAAAATTAGCAAGAGTGAGATGGCCATCCCCCTGTCTGCATGCTTATTCCCCTGTTCAATGTTATAGCGTCCAACGTGTTCTGAGTCTTCAAGATTGATACGGGAAGCGGGGTTGGTCCCATGTACTTTTGCAGATCTAGACACACCCTTTCGCATACCATAGACCTAACTGTACCTTAATAAAGTACTGTCTACAACAATTATAATACTTGTCATAAACTCAGGAAGCTTTTTGAAAGTGTGGAAGGGGCGGAAGTGAAGGTTAGTGATCAGTGTCCTGGGAGAATTTTGGAAATATTTTGACTATTTAAAGTGTCCTAAATGCAAAATGGTGCAATGTTTGACAAACTTTGAAGTAATTTCATCCTATTCAAGGCCATATTTTGGCAGTATGTGGTGCAAGTTGGGGGAGGGGCGAAACGAGCTTTCCACCAATCAGAGTGCGAGGGTGCTCCCCCCGCTACCCCCGCTACCCCCTTTTCCTACGCCTATGCTTACTTCATAATACACAACAACTGTATGGATGTGGTCAAAGGGGAATTTTAGAGATGGGAAATAGCTAAAGTGGGTTTATATAGAAAAGGATAAGAAATGTCTTACACCACCAAAATGGAAAGAGAGCTAGAGATATAGCAATATGGCCGTTTTCTGGTGTTGTTGCACCGTAGGCGCCTTACAAAAGATTTTGTTAGTCCAAGCGGTAAAGAACATACTGGAATCTTATGAAAAGATGAGAGACACTTTCGAAACAGGGAGTGTATTCCAGCTCCCTGTTCGGAATAAGTCAAACAGTGGGCTATTTTGTTGTCTTTCATTTTGGGGTTATAGATTCCAGTTGAGTTTACGAACCCAAAATGAATTTTGCACGAGAGTCAAAGTACGGGTCTGGATGAGCCGAGTGTGATATCGAAGTGATTTCAAATTAGGCTTACCGTAGCAACTCCATCGGTGCTTCAAGCTTAGAACTGAAGAACAAGAATCATATATGTTCATGAGTACTTGCAACGCAGTAAGTGTTTAAAGTATATGAGTTCACGCAACGTGAACGTGCACATATATCTTGTGCTCCTACGTATTCTGGACGACAAAATAACAACTCTATATTATGACGTAGCAGTGGCTCATGCAGGATTCCGGGGGTGGACAATCTGTGATTCCTCCGACTGATGTCAAGGAGTCAGTGGCGTATCCAAGATTTTTTCAATAGGTGGCGCAACTGAATGGTGCACGGGTTCAGGGAGTTGCAACTACCTGGTCGCGGTTTAGGTCAATGGCGGCGGAACATCCTTACAAGCAGGGCACCAAAATGTGCACGTGTAGCGTGCACGGCGAGAACGAAGGACAAAAAACAAAACCCATAACGGGTGGGGGTCCAGGTCCCCTCATATAGCCCCTGTTGGGGTTCAGGGGATCAGATGCTCCAGAAAGATTGTTTCAAAGGATACATTTAACGATACAATTCTCTTTTCTTTTGTAATATTTGACACTTTTTAGTTGCAGACAAGCTCTTGTATATATACACATACTAGCAGTCGCAAGATATCTTCAGGAAGTCGTGAAATATGCAAACCTGGGCAAAGCGTGCTATAATTTCCCCTCTAATGGTAATTTTCTCTCCCACTTGTTAATACAAAGGGATAGAACGTATTTCTTAGGTATAGTAAGATCTCTACCTTATTGTTATTTCCTATTTGTTCACTCGGAAGGCAAATGTGGAATAAGGGCAGTACAGAGTCAAGTTCAGGTGTAAATTAGAGGCCACCAGAGTAAGAGACTGAAAGGAAGACTATTCACTATCATGCACAGAACGCCCTTATGGAAGACATTTCAAGCACGCAATAATACTGGAAATTGCACTCTCCGCCTCTACCTTGACAATTTTTTCATGGCAGTTGTGTTTTGTTTTATCCTGTATCTGGTACCTTAACTCATGCAGACTGATATAACCGACAACCCAAAGCGCGAAAGAAACTAATAGTTCTTGGGTCACTGGCCGGATATTGACACTTACTGATGATTTTAGGGCGGTTACAAGCGGGAGTTTTACCTGATCAGTGCTTTACGGAAAAGTTAAAGAGTTGTCGATAAAATAATAGGTATACGTTGGATAATTTTAAGTTTTGGGTACTTCTTATTTCTCTTCAATCCCTCTCTCTTTCCTCAGTCTCACTTTCTCTCTTGAAACCCCGACTGAGTGATTTTCCCCCGACTAGCCACGGAGGATGGGGCATGTGCCCCCGCCCCTTTAAACTCGTCACTGTGACGACGAACTTAACCTAGCATTAAGCGGCATGAAACAAAAAATTAAAATTCGTTTAGATGGGCCCGTTGTCAAGAGGAGTCAGGGAACAAACTCCCCAAGAAAAATATCCTTTCATGGAAAATTTGAATTTACTATTTGTTAATTTAAATGTTAATTTAATTGCCCCCTTCTGGCACATGAGAGAAAAATCGCTCCTCTACATGCTATTTCCTCCTCCCTCGGGTGAGAAAAGATCAAAGGAAAACATGTTTATGTCTGATATAAAACCAACAAAAGGAAATACGCCCTACACAAGATAAGCAGATAAAATTGACTGAATGGATTACTAACGATTCCATGTGTTTCAAATAATGGATAACAATGGAAATGAAGACAAAATGATATTAAATAAAATAAGGAAATGGGAGGAGGGGCTGGGAGGGGAGGGGTAGGGAGGGGTAAGGGAGGGGCGGGGAGGGGGTAAATGAACACTTGAGAAACATAAAAGCAAAAGCACCGAAAGAGGTTTTAAAGATAAGACTGAAAGAGTTCCCAAAGAAGGACTTGTTCAAATATAGAATGGTAACCGACTACTTCCATAAAATTGGTGTAGCGTGCCCAGGAAGGCCTCTATAGCGAGCTTTATCATATTTCTAAAAAAAAAACATATAAATCTGCAGCTTGTATGTGGATGTAGCAAGCACGAGTGCATGTCAAATGTACGAGTACGAGCAGAAGTCCTTTTTCGTTGAGAACAGATACGACCACAACATTTTGCATTAGCTTCAATGCTGGTCTTCATTTTCGCAGACATTTTCGGTGTTTATGAATTCAGTCATCTCAGTGATTATTACTATACTGCACTGAGCACATGCAGTACATCAAAATGTGGTTCAGACAGTAACTGAGATTAATTCATACACATTTCTTTTTTAGGATCGTTGTATGTAACTGCTGAGTTTTTGGTATGCCTCTTGCGACAAAAATATGACAACCAGGGGGTAGCTATACTACTTTTTCAAAACTGGGTGTGATATCCAATTTTGCCCACCTGTAGGGCCGATTGGCACTGGTAACTTTTAACATGCAGTTGAGCCTCCTTGTAGATATGTCAGAACTTGTCTTTATAACGTTCTTAAGGTACAAGGATTAGGGCCTGGAGAACCAGCCAAAAGTAAGCTGACGCTATACATTCGGTCCAAGTGACATCATACAGTGGCGGTATCAGAGTTTTGAAAATGGGGGTAGATGGTGGACAGAAGAAATATTTAGGCAGAATTAACAAGGAGTGACCCAATGACACCGAAGGATGGGAAACTCTCCCTCATAGGCGTGCAGTCTAGGGCAATTACCTGTGGGGGACCTGAGGCAAAGCCCTTGGAAGATCTGAGCTATTTACATGAACATTATATGGGCATTAGAATGAAGCAAGTAAACTACCTTTGAAAGGCGTTTGATGTGTATTAAATTGCCAACCAAATCAGGAAGAAAGTCACATCCTGCAGCCCAAAATACCACGCCCGATGTTTTGGCATATATTCGGCCAGAGTAATGCATGCCATACAATGACAACAGAAAGTGACTGTTTGCGCGCAGCGAGCGAAAACTGTTTGGATGCGCTGTCTTTACAGAAGAAATACTAAGCTTTCTTTAAGCTTACAATTTCTCTGGATGTTTGCATGAATTACAAATAGTGCATTCTACCCAAACAACGCCGTAGGACAAGACACAAGACGACGACTGGACGAGGCTCTAAAATTTCCGCGCATAAAATTTTGTGGTTTAATAATGGACAAAAAAACACTTTTTAGGGGTCTTCTGTAGGAAGTTAGTAAATTGTTGCTTTTTATTGAAGGAAAATTGATTTTGGCGTAAACTTATTAAAGAAAATTGGGGTTGTTGGTGGGAATTTTGCCCTCCTTGAAAGCAAAAACAAGTTAAGTGATGGGAAGACTAGTCGTGGATGACATACTTTATCTTACTTAGTAATTAAGAGTAATTAAGGCTACACGGCTAAACTGGAAAATCTCCCCCAACGGGGTAGGGGGCGAGGCCATCTGCAAGTGTGAGTAATAAAATGAGCACGACTAGCTTACCACACCAATAACACTAAAAGTGATTGTAAAAAAATCTGAAATAGAAATCCTTATCTTTTTGGGAGAGTGTTGTTAAGAAATTGTTTCAACAACCACATTTACCACCATTTGAAATAGATTGTGAAAACGAGTGACTGAACGAGTTCTTTTAAACATGGCATTCTTCATTCCCTTAAGTCTAGAGGGCGGTGGCTTAGAAGCAAAATGATGGTATGTTTGGCGAAGCTTTGAACTGATTATATGTTGGAAATTCTCACTATTTAGTGTGGGTAATAATTTAGAGGGAGCTGAATTTGATGAAGGGGATGGCAGCTGTTGGTTTATGTATGTGGCTTTGATACAACATAGTGCTACCTTAAGCAAAAATTTTAAGTGATTACATGTTTAGAAAGTCTCATTACTGAGTTTTTACTATGGCATGGGATTCTCTACGGCCTTGGTACTGTACCCAGCCGGACTGCGTCCCCCATCCTTTAGTATGCCACTGGTTAGAACTACAGTTGTACCAGGAAGCTGTTGTGGAACAGCTCCCCGGTTGTGCATATGAGCAGGTGAAAATAACCACGTCAGAAAGATGATGATATACTTGCAACTTTCTTTGTTTCTTCCGGGAAATATTTCAACCGATTCAATTATCTATCAAAGTTTCAATTTTCAGAAAATGTACTCTACAACTACACAAAATGAACCTTAAATTTGCATCGAAGGATACTATTATTTTCTGACAAGATAATAGTTGTGAAAAACGGCAACTGGCAATTTTCGTGCCTTGGACAAGACACTGCGACTACTCAAAACAGCAATATTTCATGTTTTGACATGAATCAACTCTGCAACTTGCAAGTTCTGATCATTTTGTTATGTCAGAAGCAGTTGGTCAAATAGAAATCTCTTCTTCACTTCCGTAAGTTTTAGGTCACGTTTTTAATTCGCTACCGTGTATGAGGAGGAATCAAATTGTGTGTAACCAAAGCGATTGATGATTTGTGGTTAAAAAATTTCTGGACTGATCAGTTAGGTTTTGAAATCATTTTTGCTCGTCAACACCGTTCGATTCTCCATTGCTAACGTAAAGTCTCTTACCTTCATTGAGAACCGTTTAAAACCGCCGCCCTGTGGTAGAACAAGTGGATAGGGTATAAACATCAAGGTCGATGTATACGCTGTACTAGATGCGCTAAATGCGCACCCCACCTTTCTATTGTCAGAGTGGGGTATTTATGTTTACAACCGTAAAGCCTAGGACCGTTGCAAGGGCAAAGAGCTCTGAAATACATTTCTTTGTATTTGAGATCACTGCTGCAATTAAATTGTTTACCTTTAGGTAACACTATAGCAAAATAAATAGTTACCCACTTTTAGGGAGGTCTATTTTCGTCATGGTCGGTAGTGTTCAAAGTAATTGTAATATTTACAATCGTCAGGTTCGGGGTTTCTTTCCAGACCGCTGCAGCTCCCTGATGCACACTACAGTTTTGCATCCGAAATGACCTTCTCAAGTCAACGACCTAAACTTGTGATCCATAAGCTTTTTCAGCTTTCTGCCCACAGTCATGGTCGCATAGTGAGTGTTGTAAAAGTCTCAAGGCCAGTGACAGACTTCACCAACGTACCAATATCGGTAACGCTTAGCGATCGATTTAAAGGATCTGGGTAGTGGCGTACTTCCAAAATGAAAATCATACCAAACGAGATGTTTACCCTCAGTGTGAGGCTAATATTGAAAATATTCCTCTTAATACGTTTTAAATTCTCATTTAAAATCATTTTTGCAATGTAATTTAGTGATATCGTTCTTATATGTTTTCTTAGCTTTTTGATTTTCCACTTGCAAGATATTAGGCAATTTGTTTTTTTGAATTTCTAGTCGTTACTTTTTCTTCTGGCACAGACATTTTTGAATCGTTCCCATTTGTAACGGTTCTGATCGAAAACAGAGCTCACGTTAGCCTAACTTAGGCTAGCGTTAGCGCCTAGGTCTACCATGAAAAACAAACTCATTGATCGGAAAAAACAGTTTCAATTACCTGCAAAATTGATAATGTTGTCCATGAACCTCCAGCAGATGATGAGCGAAATAGTCGTGTGTCTTAATTCCTCTTAAGTTAAATTTATCGCACTAAAACACGCAACGTGAATTATACTGCACACATACGTACATTGTGAGTTGTAGTATACTGTGCTAAACACAATGCATGGATGGCCCGTCGGTTTCGGATCAAATTGATGAACCAAGAATCATAACCGGATGTGACATAACGAAGTCGGCGGGTCCGAGAATTTATTCTGTTTTGGCGGCTATACCCAGCTCCTTTAAGCAATAGGTCTCTTGCAATGGGTTTTAGGTATGACTGTATTTGGTGGACAAAAAGAAGCAAACTCATCTCTATCTCTTTTAACAATGAATCATCACTATCGCCATATCGCTCAATTTCGCGAGTATGCAGCGATCATCGCTAAATTTGACGCAAGTATCGAACACCGGCCCCAGAAGTAATAATTGAAAGTAGAAATGGTAAAGTAAAAACCACTTCAAAACAACATACTGATGACTGGTGGTATCAGCCTGTCCAAGTCTTTGACAGTACACTGGTAAAACTTGAAAAAGCAGGTATCGTGTAAAGATAGGTTATTAAAGTGACTGTGAGCTAACATTTTAAGTTAACTAATCAACATTGAAAGAAATGCGCTGTTGACCTGTTGAAGGGGAGGGGTGAGATGTTTTGCAAAAAAAAATCTGTATGGCCGAAGAAGATTGACCGATTTTTTTTTTTTTGCAAACATCTGTCCGAGGATAGCTTTTGCCCGAATTCGATAGGACTCGGAGGGGGATTCGATCCCCCATCTCCCGGCTCGTATGTCTCCATGTGATATTGAATGAACAAAATGTCGTTTATAAGTTGTAAAATTTTAATGACTTTATTTAGCCTATATTTTGACAGAACTCATAGTTCAGCAGCATTACTTGACGATTCAAATTCGCCCAAATATTCCATTGTGATCGGCAGGATAGACTTACAGTACATAAATTCATAGAACATATCGACTTCAAAATAACGATCATCAAATGCTACAAAATTTAAAATTCTTCTATAGGATAACAACAAAATTCATCTGAAATGAACTCAGTGCTTCATCAATAAAACAAATTGCATAAACGTTTTGCGCAGACGACACAAGTGCATTGCAAATGTAATGTATTTCAATCTTTTCAAAACTCAAAAACAAAAGTATGTTAGTCTTTTATTTTTTATGGCTAAAATGGCATCTTCACCTAACACTGAATCGTGTTATCTTAATCGACGATCGATGGGTGGTTTCAAAACTTTTAAAGTTCTACTAATGAGGAAATCTCGGATCGGCTTTTGTGCCAATATTCTTCAGTCCATTGCCACCCTTGGCCAAAGTGTACAATTCAAGTTCACAGATGAATTGTTGTGGCTTCCTGCATTTACAGTCATTCCACTTTCCAAGTCCTCCGCGATTTATCTCAACACAGTCCTCAATACCAAAAGCGTTGTTAGGCTCGCCGTGTTTCCAGTTTGAGTAGAAGAAAAGTTCTCGGTTGTGAGCAGCCCAAGCGAATGTGCCTGTAAGTTAAATAAATTTAAAGTCAACGGATGACACCTCTTTTATGTAGTACATAGTGTAGTCCAGCCGTTATTTCAAATCGTGAGAAGTATTTGTAGACTTTTAAAACAATTTTCAGACTTTTTAAGAAATACTTTCTCAAGAAAATCTACAAATTTTTTTCCGTAGAATCAGAAAGGAATCTCCAAAAGATATTTCTTATATGTCTCGTGTGACTTCAATGTGTAGTGCTTGATTGTTTCGCTTTTTTCGTAGGAGTAGAAAGAAAGAAAGAAAGAAAGAAAGAAAGAAAGAAAGAAAGAAAGAAAGAAAGAAAGAAAGAAAGAAAGAAAGAAAGAAAGAAAGAAAGAAAGAAAGAAAGAAAGAAAGAAAGAAAGAAAGAAAGAAAGAAAGAAAGAAAGAAAGAAAGAAAGAAAGAAAGAAAGAAAGAAAGAAAGAAAGAAAGAAAGAAAGAAAGAAAGAAAGAAAGAAAGAAAGAAAGAAAGAAAGAAAGAAAGAAAGAAAGAAAGAAAGAAATTTCAGTGACCAGAAATGATCAATGCCATTCTCATCTGCGCCGACCTTTTCAGCTTCTAAAAATGTAAGAAGAGATAAGGTAATGAATTTGAAACACCTGAATGAAAGTTGTTACCACCTTTAAGCTGTTTCCTTATTGTGGTCACATTTTAAAATGTATTTCAAGTGCCGTTGAATAATTGAAGGCGAGAGTTATAAAAATGAGCACGGGGTCCTTTAAGACCCTCCAGAAACCCCTGGTACCCCTGGTGCCCTTCGGGGTTTACTCACCACTTGCAATGCATACATCTCCAACTTACCTTCTTCTTTTAGGTCGTTAGCTCCGATCCATCGGGTTTTCCCATCTCTTAAGACAACGTAGGTGATAAAGTCATTTTCAAGGTCATTGTGAATAGTTGCTAGGTGACCGTAGTTGTGTGGACTGTTCTCTACGCAATAAGCGCTGGCCTTATCCCAGCTGAGCTCTTGCTCGATCAGTTTGTAGCATGATTGGTCGTAATTTTGCCAACCTTCTGGACAAGCTGACAAAAAAGAAAACAATATTGTGCTGCATTTTCAGTATTTGCTTTGCCGATACTGACCAGCGAAGGACCCAGGAAGTTTGGCTGATCCTTTATAGAATGAGTAACGCCAGAAACAAAACTGCACTATTTTTGGTTTATGTCGAATTTCAAGAATGAAGGAAATATCATCCCAAAACACAACTTTGTCACTTTGTTCTTTGTACCAGTATATCATTATGATGGAGAGCGGCGCCCACTCAGTTCTCATGAGGGAAGAGGCCGCCCTGACCACCCAAAATCCACCAGTGGAACTCAGTGTTGATTACCGTGAGAGATTGAGTGTGGTAAATGGTCTATTGAGCATTAAGAGCTTCCTGGGCAAACTTAACTTATGGCGCCCCTGCTTTGCCAACATGAAACAAAATGACACCAAAGCACATTATCGCAATTTGACATCCCATACCTTTCATACTGGTAATCAAAGGGCTAGGCGACGGCGCACCTTAGAAAAATTTTGGCCCCCTTAGAAAACCTTCAATAACTTTTGTATGAATCCATCTCAACACATTTCGGCCGCCTCCTGAAAACTATCCACCCAAAGATATCTCGCCCCTTCAGTACCTTGTCTGGCTACAGTCCTGATGTCTTTTGGCGCTGGAGAAAACTCCCTCTCTTCACTACCCCACTGAGAGTCAAGCCCGTAGCAAAGGGGGTTCGGGGGTGAAGCCCCTAGAAAAATTTTCGTCCCCGGAGATCACAAATATACCACTGCTTTAGTGCGTTTTAGTATATCTCGCCCTCTGAAAATTTTTCCTCCCGTAGAAGCTATCTCGCCCCTTATAGTACCTTGTCTGGCTACGGGCCTGCTGTTTTCAATGATGTACGCCAAGTGAACTTGAAGTTACACAAGGAAGCGAGCAGGGAACTTTTTCTTAATACAATTTGTAGAAACCAAGCTTTCGAAAAGATTGTATAAACATATAAACTTTACTAATACTAAACGCTCAAATATAACTCCCATAATTAATGAAAATCATTGCTGAATCTTTCGAGAGTATGGGCTATTCCGGAAAGAGATGGAACGAGCTTTTAGATATTCCTGAGACCTTACAGAAAAGTTATTTAAGAAAAACTGTATAGGCCTAAGTATGATTTCCTGAATAGTGTACCAAACCTTTATACAAATTGATACATAGCTGCGAAAAATAATTTGCTCCCAAAACGAACATAATTTATTGGTAATGACTCCCTATCTCTCGCCCCTCAAAAACCGAGAAGTGGTAAAAAGTGATAAGGGGTGATGAAAAAGTTCGTGATACAGTATAATCATTGATGGGATACTTACGTCATTGCTTCACCCTAAGATATATTTTTTCCAATTAAATGACATGGGTCAGCTGTTACATAAAGTTACGCTTGATCTTACGTTTGATTTATCATGCACTTGTCCTTTTGAAGTCAAACTTAAGATCGGGCTTAACTCCTGTGAAACAGAGTCAAGTATACGGACAGTAATACAACTTAATTCAGAAGTGATATAAACTTTTTAGCCTGACTTAAAGGAGACACGGCATCCCCCCTTCCCCCAAACCAGGAAGTTACTAGCAACTCCCTACCCGAACATATTTAGGAATAGATCTATGGTTCTAAATACAGTCGATGACTGCACTTTTACTGACATTCATTCAAACAATATAGCTCCACTGTGGTTGGTCAACGATGACTGGTACAGTCAGTTGTGTTCCCAATTTAACCCACATACAGTTAGTTAGTTAGTTAGTTAGATGGAGTTTTACGGCCCAGTTTCCAACCTATTGGTTCAAGTCGAGCCGGCCACGGCCTTTTTTCCAGTTGTGGCTCACTGGCTTGTTTTCCCTACCCCACATACAGTCACTGTGTGTCAATGGGTATTACCTTTGAGCAAATTAAACTCAGTGCGGGCTAGGTACTGTGCCTCTTCCTTGAAGGTGTACTATACAGGTATTTTTAGTTTAAATTGGAGGGGGGTTGGGGGAGAAAGTTAACTTAGTAGGGAGAAGAGCCAGAGCTGCCGACAGCCGACCCGGGCCCCGGTACAAAATTTCAATGCGGGCCCCCTCTCACCAAAGTAAGTGTGGTGTTCACGAGGAAATAATTCGATATGATATATTATATTTTATGACCAATTTTCCCGGGCCCCCCAAATTGCCTCGGGCCCCGGGACATTTGTCCCCCCTGTCCCTCCTGTCGGCGGCCCTGCTTACAACAGCATTTCACAACTTCATGAGTGTGAATCCCGGTGGGTGCATTTTCCCCGGGAATTCATCCAACATTGATCCCACCTGGAATTGCATAAGTGTAATGTGCTTGGAACAGTTAAAATGTTAGGGCTTGATCATACTTTTTCATGGTGGCGTAACTCCTATGCACTCCCCCTCTCACCAGGACTAAGGGGCACCCAGGTATGGACACTCTTTCGACACGATAATACTTTATTTGTATGGCCGTAAAAACTTTGAAAAGAAGGTAAAAGTTGACCCACCTGGCATCCGCATAGCATTACACTTTTGACCCTACAAAATAAACATCTTGAGAAAAATCCAGAAAAATCCAAAATTGATTTGCTCCAGCAGTAGATTCAAGGGGGCACGGAATGGCCACAAATGCTCCCGCTATTTTTGGCCGGCTCAAAAATTTGGTGAAATGTAAGCAAATGGCGCTGTACTATACGGAGGTAAAACAATACTTTGCATTTGGTTCAGACTTTCCTATCAATGTAGCTTAACTGGTAAATAAAGCCTGTAGACCAACAACTGTTTTACCTTGGTCTTGTAAATTGCTAAAATTTGCTGATATTTATGAATATGGAACGACTTTATGGTCACAAAAAGGCTATTTACCGGCAAAATGCAAACTGGCAAATAAACATTTTGCGCTTACACACTTAAAAACATTTACATGCATGCATATGTAATTATTTTTTTTTTCAACGGTCGTGATATTTTTCTGATATTTATGAGTACAAGACAATGTTGCCTTAAGTTTATGGTCACATAAGGATATTTTCCCGTGCGGTTCGACCTCAACTTTTTGCCAACTTCCTGGCAACCAAACATTACACAGACAGAATAGCTTACCCGTATCAACGAATAAGGGCACAAGTGTACCTACACACCTGCACATAATATTTGGACAAGGAAAAAAGCCTGGCCTAATATTTTACGAAGAGTTTGAGAACAAGATGACTTTCGATCCACTTGAAACCACAAACTATATTTCGCCGAGCTTCGCGCGTCCCTTCTTCCAAATTACTTAGTGATAAATGATTTATTCACTATGCAATGCATGTCATGTAGGTTGGACATAGGGCCACGGCCTCCCTAACGGTTAATTTATTCCAATCTTGTCGGGGAGCCTTAGTGGGACGATAAAATATTAAGTCCCCGAAGTGCGATCCAGTCGACCCGATTTCCCTGTTTTGCTCTAAAGGAGGGGAGGTCCACCAGGCCATGAAGTCATGCTGCATGCTATGACGCCAGATAAATATTAGTGAATGATTGATGTTGTATGGGATCAAGTACGTATACATTGATAGGGAAAATTGTTGTGAAAGATTTTGGCTGCCCCTCGTCAGGGACATCTCTTTTCCTTTACCTGTCCCATACCCCATCGCGTCAAAGCTTCGCGCCGTCGGAGCTCACTGGTTCCATCTCGCCTTCAAAAAGTGTGCCTCCACCTATTGTACCCTGGATAGGCGTCTGTGCTCTGCTGCAGTGCTGAAACATGAGCACCCTTAGTCAGGGGCAGCTTAATGTACTTTCCCTCCAGGGCAGGTACTCTTAACCAAAGTTACGCCACTGCCCCCCCCCCCCCCCCACCACTGTCAAATCCTAAAATATTTTGTTTGTTCGCTCTGTAATAATATATCAAACTTATTCAATAATATATCAATTTTTTTGTCGATATATGTACTAATCAGCAAATAATACAAACAGTAACATTTAATTGCATCTAGGGACTTCCAAATATTCACAATTTCCCCAACGGTGTCCCCTACCCTTAGAACCCCAGTCTCACAGAACGGCAATCAGAAACATTCTACCTCCCAATAACCCCCAGACAAGAACAACATTTTCCCTTACGTGACACATGCGTGCCATTAAACATAGCTGCCCAGCCGACGAAGTCGGTTTTGCATCGGTTTGAAGCGCCTTCTGATGGACCAGTTGACTTTGCTTTTGCTTATATTTTAAGAAATTCTCTAGAGTAGTGATGGCAGCACACTTAATAAAAGTTCAGTACACGTCAATAAATAAAATTTCAGTACCAGTCTACTCAAGGTGTTGTTCTTCCACGGAAATGTTCCAGAGGAGACAACATTTTCTATATAAAACCAAACAGAACTGGCTTTGTTCAAAAAACTTGCTGCTGTATAAATCAAGTTTGCGGAGAAATTTTTCATTTTATTTTTCCTATGAATTCGAAAGGTCTTGCTAGAAATGGCGGATCATTATGTTGCTACATATGTCGGAAGGAAATGGTACAAAATATTTGAGGGTTTTTTAACATACTGCCAAGCCTGAGTTAGAACCACAAGTTTCCCATTTCCAATTATTAAATGCAGTAATTTTAAATGGCTTTTATCAAATATAAGTATAGCAAGTGGTACCAATACAAAAGACTTACGACAAAGTAAAATGTTAACTCAACATGAATTTTAAAACGGTAACGAGTACACCTAAGCTATGCAAATATAGCAAAGTTTCCACGTTAAAGAACTAACCAGAGAATGTAAAATAATGATGAAACTTTTACTTACATACTTGGCCGTTGGCGTAGGCGAAGATTATCGAAAGGAGAACAAATATCAGGGCCATATTGCAGGGAATTGGTTTTTAACTGCAGATGGTTGAAATATATTCTCGGCACAGAGGCACTCCTCCTTCTACCTGTGTCAATCCACTGTAAGCACTTTTAACCAACCATTTGTGGTAGCTGACTTTACTCGTCTTACGTCATTTTAAGCAATGAGAGCTCATTGGTTAGATATTTGATATTCCCATCGATGAATATGCATATGTTCAAACAGTCAAAACAACTCAGAGGACAAATAGGTCAATTCATTTTCCATCCCAAGGCTAGTAAACCAGATGACCAAAACCCCGAAATGAAAACACCATTGTTTACGAAAACAAGGAAAAATGCAGTTTCCTTGATTATATTGATTCACTATACCCCGATATCATAATTCATTAGTTTAATCATGTGACAGTACTGCAATATTTTCAGAAGTGTCAACAGCCTCTCAAAAGTGGGGATATGACCTTGACCATAACTATTCCAAGCGCGATTTGCGAAACTCTGGAAGCGAGCGATCCGGGGCTCAGTCGGTGTTTGTTTTCGACGTGTCCGTTTCCACGCACGTAAAAAGCTGACTTAACGTCCCTGGAAAAAATGGAGATTAGATGATGTGTGGTGTAATCTAGGGCATTTTCCCAGGACTTTAATCCATTAAAAAGCTGTATCCACCATTTACGAGCTTTGATTTAATTGAATCAGCTATATTGCAAGCTATGGAATTAAACATGTGCCTACCATTTTCGTTAGGAGTCTAGAAAAAGTGATGGGGACAATCCCTCCATTTTTAAAAGTGGAGGCATGTCCCCCATCCCCCACCTGTTGAATTCCGTGGTATTTGTATTACTGTTATACTTACACCATACAGAGTAAATACTTGTTTACCCTTTGTTTGCAATCTTATTAGAGCATCGGCGTACCTATGGACCTTATGCATTGACGTCACGAGAGGTCATTTTAGAGGGCGAACAATGAAGCACACTTTACGCACCACGAAGACTTCACACGCACGCGTAGTAAGTAGACTTACTCTGGTAGGCGCTTACCGCTGCCGGGGGATGCATTTTCTGCTCTGTGACATCATATGCGTAAGGTCTATGGATAATTGCTATCCGAGCGAATCCTTCCTTTTTTACCTAGCAGAGAGATGCAGTTCTGATGGCCTCGGGGGAAGGTCGGTGTCCTTTCATGTAAACTGTTCATGTAAGATCCCTTAGGTGCAAAATGGTGGGATCTCTTGCAACTCTATTTTGTTCACCCAAATTTTTTAAAAGGAGGAATATTTTCATGAATTTTTTGGTTGATTTAGAAGAACATTCTCTGTGAGAACCTATATATCATTGTAAAGAGCAAAGATTGGGAATTTGAATGAACATTTTATTTTTGTGAACTAATCTCATTATGTATGCAAATATGCAAATTAGATGACGTCATACGGTTTTTCATAGAAAATCGTACAAAACCCATACAGATCACTATTATTTTGTAATTTATAGTGCAGGAGATTGTTTAGCTTTCTTTTCTCTTTCATTTGCTACTAAATTTGAGGAAAGTGGACCAACCCCCCCCCCCCCCCACCCCCCCCCCCCCCCACCCCCCCCCCCCCCCACCCCCCCCCCCCCCCACCCCCCCCCCCCCCCACCCCCCCCCCCCCCCACCCCCCCCCCCCCCCACCCCCCCCCCCCCCCACCCCCCCCCCCCCCCACCCCCCCCCCCCCCCACCCCCCCCCCCCCCCACCCCCCCCCCCCCCCACCCCCCCCCCCCCCCACCCCCCCCCCCCCCCACCCCCCCCCCCCCCCACCCCCCCCCCCCCCCACCCCCCCCCCCCCCCACCCCCCCCCCCCCCCACCCCCCCCCCCCCCCACCCCCCCCCCCCCCCACCCCCCCCCCCCCCCACCCCCCCCCCCCCCCACCCCCCCCCCCCCCCACCCCCCCCCCCCCCCACCCCCCCCCCCCCCCACCCCCCCCCCCCCCCACCCCCCCCCCCCCCCACCCCCCCCCCCCCCCACCCCCCCCCCCCCCCACCCCCCCCCCCCCCCACCCCCCCCCCCCCCCACCCCAAAAATTTTGAACGCGGGACGTAGCGCGCGGAAATTTTTGTTTCTATTTTTTCTGCAGATCGTTACAGCCCCCCCCCCCCCACGAACTTGGGCCCCTACCACCTATGCATACTCCTTTGAGGGCTATTGTTCTATCCGGAGCTGACCATTAATTAGTGCTGGGGGTTCCGAAACTCCTGATTACGGACTTGGATTTGCCCCCAAGACAAAATTTCCTTAGTAGAGGGCCGCCCAGCCCGAGATTGGCCAACTTTTCATAAGAAAAAGCGGTGTTTCATAGGATATGGTGTGGGCGATTGTCTATGTTGTTTTTTATTCATTTTGGAAGGGAAAAAATCTATGCACTCCGGCACAGATTCGTTTAATTAATGAGTTGATTCCGTCAACTTTAACCTGAGTATAAAAATTGACTTATGTATGTTATACGAGGGAAGACATAGTCATCACTTGATATTTTACTTAAAATCAAGATGAATAATGCTACCGTTGCCATGTCCCGCTTATGTCCTTAATCACGAACAAAATTTGAGGATGTTAAGATGAACACCACAATTAAAATGATATTATATATATATATTATATCTATATTATATATATACTCTATATATATATATCTATATAATATATATATTGAAAGGTTGAACAAATTGACACGGTCGAACCCATTTTCAAATAATGTTTTACAAAAGTACTCACAAAAACTGGAGCTCAATTAATCGTAAAAGGTGTTAACCGTCATGGTAAAGTGCTCAACCTGTAAAGGGAGCTAAAATATTGAAAGGTTGTAACAGGGTTACTACAAGACAGCTTTACAGAACTGTTTCGTAAGGGCCAATTTGATTTGATACTAGACAAAGAACATACCTTTACCGCCAAGAAAGAGCTATTTGAAAAGGTTCATTTCTAAAACGGAATCTTTTCTAAAGAACGTAACCCCGAAGCCAGTGTAAACAAAAACGAACACTACGGCTTTCGATCGACAAAGGCTCCACCCCACATACCCGAACTGAAAGAATTCGAGGATGGCATGATGAGCCTAATACAGAATATTAAATTTAACAACAACCACAAGCCATTCCAAACACAGTTACAAACTGACACGAACAAAATCAAAACAGACACGTCAGTATATGTTGCGGCTGACAAAACCAACAACTTTTACAAGTTACAACCTGAACAGTACAACAAACTGGTACAACAAAAACTTAAACAAAGCATACAAGAAAGCACCACCCAGCACACGCCACAAATTACTGCAATGGACCAAACTATGCAAGCTTCTAAACTCGAAATCAGTGACCCAGAGTTTGACACTAATCATGTGAAAAACAAGCCGTTTATCCTCTACACTAAAAGGACCACAAACTCGAACTTCAGCAAAACAAACCCCACCCTGCAAGGTAAATTCAACCCTATCCAAAATCAGAAATAGGGGCCAAGATCAGCAAGCAAATACTAGAAAGAACTTTCAAACTCAACAACACCCAACAATCACCTCCAAAACAATCTACAGGTTTCAATCAATGGAAGAACACAAGTGATGAGGCAATAGATTGGTTTTTAGGGGAAATACACCAACCAAACATCAACAATCGTTTCAGGCTTTTGACAATCTGTGAGTTTTACCCCTCAATAACTGCTAGACCTCCTCAACAAGGCTCTGGGATTTTGCGTCGAAACTTCACAGACATATCAACATTTGAAAACATGTGGAATCTTGTTCACACAAAAGAAAACTATGCTGTTTAACGCCGAAACACCATGGTGCAAGCGTGACGAATCTTTAGTCGATGTCACCATAGGGGCAGTTATCTTGACGGTGCTGAAACTTTGTGAACTATAGAGGACTATACCTGCTATCACAAACTTCAGCACATCTAACATTGAATGTTGGTCTGTACAGAGAGACGACGGTTTTGGCAGGTTTGCAAAGTTAGCAACACCCAGGCCAAACAGAGAACATAAAGAAAGGCAAGTATGCAAAATATTCGCAACAACAAAACAACCTGAAGGATGTAGAAATTGACGCAAACAAAAGCGGAAAAACAGTAAAACACTTCTTTTAGACTGTAACTCTACGATTCTCCGCACAGGCAACATAACAAGCCCATACATTGAAACCCAACAACATCCCTCTCTATGTGTGCACAAACCAGAGCAACCACCCTCCACTTCAATCATTAAAGAACATCCCAGAAAGCTATCAACAAGGAAGTATTATCTAAACATCTCATCCGACCGGAAAACACTTTTTCAACACCTCAGCACCAATATAACCCAGGATAGCATCTGCACAAAAAGTGGCTATGGGGTTATTATCTAAAGTACAGAAACCCAACCCACTTTAAACACCAGTCAACCAAAAACCAAGGCCATAATAAACGAAGACGTGCGGCATGAAAACATAACCTGGTTCAACCCCCCCCCATCTCAGCAGTGGAACAATGTCACCAAACCCCAACATTGGCCAAGAAAAATTCTTCAAACCTTTTAGACAGCTGCTTCCCGCCTGGACATAAACTCATACTCTACTCAACAGAAAACACGGTAAAACTGAGTTACAGCTGCATGGCAAACATGGACCAAATAATATACAGCGCACAACAAATACATACCTGACCATACAGAATCTGCAACCAGCAACACAAAACAACTGCAATTGCAGAACACAAAGCCAGTGTCCACTGCAAGGCAACTGCCTCACCAACAACATAGTGTACCAAGCCACTGTAACACGCCATGACAATCACAAGGAAGAAACTTACATTGGTCTAACAGAAAACACCTTCAAAACCAGATACAACGCAAACAAGTCTAGCTTCAAACACAAAGACAAGAGAAACGCAACTGCACTCAGTGAACATGTCTGGAAGTTAAAGGATTCAAATGTAGAACACTCTGTGAAATGGAAGCTTATAAGCAAAGCTCGGGCATACTCCACATCATCAAAAGCCTGCCACCTCTGTCTAGAAGAAAAGTTCTGAATCATACTCAAACCTTCCTTAGCCACTTTAAACAAAAGAAACGAACTTATCAGCTCTTGCAGACAGAGAAATAAACATCTGCTGTGTAATTATTCCAATAGGTAAGGTATCTTGACTCGACCTAATCATCCGTGCCTGTTTTCAAAAACGAACACGTTTTCAAAAACGAACACGTCCACAGTACGGTGCAACGGGCACGGCGTATTCAACGTTGTTGACACCATTCTACATCAGGCTTCTGAAGAGTGAGGACCTGTTCAAATTGGCCCTTACGAAACAGTTCTGTAAAGCTGTCTGGTAGTAACCCTGTTACAACCTTTCAATATTTTAGCTCCCTTTACAGGTTGATCACTTTACCATTGACTGGTTAACACCGTGTGTACGATTATATATTATATATATATATAATATATATATATATATATATATATATATATAGACGACAAACAAAGAATGTAGTACATACATGACATCAGTTTGAAAACATTCTGCCATTTGTTCAAAGAAAATGTAGTTGATAAATTGTTGTCAGTGCCTACATGTAACGAGAAAGTAACAGAACTGAAATATTATGCCGTTGCAGTTGCTTTTACACCAATTAATAGCCTAGTAAGCTCTTGCTACGTTTGATGAGTGAAAATGTAAGTCGTTTCACGGTTCCGTTACATAAGGAAAGTGTTACTGATAAGTTACTGTCATTGTGTCTACATGTAACGAGGAAGTAACAGAACCGAAATATAATATCGCTTCAGTTACTTTTACACCGATTTGTAGTAAGCTTTTGTACCTTTGATGATTGAGAATATAAATTGTTACACGGTTCCGTGACATAATGTAACTCGTTAGAGAAACAGCATTATAGCTACCCTATAAGTTACTCAGTAATATCGAACCCTGTAAGTGGCAGCGATTACGCCATTCTTTTCTGTTATACTTTCCCATCAAGATGAAACGGACCCTGAACCTGACTGTCCTGTCGATATGACAATCAGCATTTCGGATTCGGCAAATGAAGCTGCACTAGAATTTGCATCATCATGTAGTGATAACTCTGGAGAGAGTATTACCGCTTCATGCTCACGAGCACTCTCTGGCGAAACTCTTTCCCTTGAGGACAGTGGAGAGGTAGTTACTTGCACTTGCGTTGATAGCTCAAGCAACGAGGATTCATGTACCTTTACAGTCACAGTGCAAGGTTAGTCCAGAAAGAATGTGTTGATTATTTTGCACATAGTACACATGCACATTGTACACATTTCCGCAATGGTATTGTGATGTGATTTATGATTTTGTTTACCGAGTGTCTACCTTTAATATTCCTTTTCAATTTGGTAATCTATCTTTGTTGAGTACTAAAATTGTGTCAGAAATCGAGCATTTAATTTAACACCGGACGGATAGCAAGTCAATCTAACATTAGGGTTGTCAAAAATTCATTGAGTCAATCTCCAATCTTTGTAACATGTAAAATGGATCATTTTGCATACATCCTCACTAAATTTGACATTACTACATTCTCCATACGCTGATTGAAAGAATTGGGGAAAAAGTTTGACGTCGAATGTTAGTCGCAAGTTTCAGCACCAAGCACTTCACTGATGTCAGCAAAATACTTAAAGTGCTTATTCCAATGGTTCCCAGATGGCCAACTTTTCAAGAAAAAGCGAGTGTTTCAAGTAGGATATGGGTGGCGATTGTCTATGGTTGTTTTTTATTCATTTCGAAGGGAAAAAATCTATGCACTCAGGCACAGATTCGTTTAATTAATGAGTTGATTCACAGATCAACTTTAACCTGAGTTAAAAATTGACTTATGATATGTTATACGAGGGAAGACATATTCATCACTTGATTTTCCTTCATAAATCAAGTGACTATGCTACCGTTGACATGTCCGCTTATGATCCTTAATCACGAACAAAATTTGAGGATGGTTAAGATGAACACAACAACAAAAATGATATATATATATATATATATACATATAAAGAGACGACAAAGAATATAGTACCAACATAACATCAATTTTAAAACATTCTGCCATTTGTTCAAAGAAAATATAATAGATAAATTGTTGTCATTGTGACTACATGTAACGAGAAAGTAACAGAACTGAAATATGATGCCACTTCAGTTACTTTTACCCGAATTTATAGCCTAGTAAGCTCTTGTTACGTTTGCTTAGTGAGAATGTAACTCGTTTCACGGTTCCGTTACATAAGAAAAGTGTTACTGATAAGTTGCTGTCATTGTGTCTTCATGTAACGAGAAAGTAACAGAACCGAAATATGACGCCGCTTCAGTTTCTTTTACACCGATTTGTAGTAAGCTTTTGCTACGTTTAATGATTGAGAATATAAATTGTTACACGGTTCCTGTGACATAATGTAGTTAGTTAGTTAGATGAGGTTTAACGTCCCAGTTTCCAACCAATTGGTTCAAGTCGAGACGACCACGGCCTTTTTTCCAGTTGTGGCTCACTGGCTTGTTTTCCATTCTCTATTGCTTATGCTGAGCACCAACCACAAAGGCAGTATGTTCCATTTTTAAAGTCCTTGGTATGACCCGGCAAGGATTTGAACCCTAGACCTTCCGGCTGCAAGTCGGATGCTCTAACCACTTGGCCACTGCAGTCGGTGCAATTCGTTAGAGAAACAGCATTAGCTATCCTACAAGTAACTCAGTAATATCGAACCCTGTAAGTGGCAGCGATTACGCCATTCTTTTCTGTTATACTTTTCCATCAAGATGAAACGGACCCTGAACCTGACTGTCCTGTCGATATGACAATCAGCATTTCGGATTCGGCAAATGAAGCTGCACTAGAATTTGCAGCATCATGTAGTGATAACTCTGGAGAGAGTATTACCGCTTCATGCTCACGAGCACTCTCTGGCGAAACTCTATCCCTTGAGGACAGTGGAGAGGTAGTTACTTGCACTTGCGTTGATAGCTCAAGCAACGAGGATTCATGTACCTTTACAGTCACTGTGCAAGGTTAGTCCAGAAAGTATGTGTTGATTATTTTGCACATAGTACACATGCACATAGTGAACATTTCCGCATTGGTATTGTGATGTGATTTATGATGTTGTTTACCGAGTGTCTACCTTTAAAATTTCCTATCAATTTGGTAATCTATCTTTGTTGAGTACTAAAATTGTGTCAGAAATCGAGCATTTAATTTAACACAGGACGGATAGCAAGTCAATCTAAAATTAGGGTTGTCAAAAATTCATTGAGTCAATCTCCAATCTTTGTAACATGGAAAATGGGTCATTTTGCATACATCCTCACTAAATTTGACATTACTACATTCTTCATACGCTGACTGAAAGAAGTAGGGAAAAAGTTTGACGTCGCCTGCTAGTCGCAAGTTTCAGCACTAAGCAGTTCACTGATGTCAGCAAAAGACTTAAAGTGCTTATTCCAATGGTTCCCAGATGGCCACCTTTTTAAGAAAAAGCACCTTTTTTGAGTAGGATAAGGGTGTCTATATCTATGGTTGTATTTTATTCATTCCGAAGGGAAAAATCTATGCACTCACGCACAGATTCCTTTAATTAATGAGTTGGTTCACAGATCAACTTTAACCTCAGTTGAAAAATGACTTCAGATATGGTATATGACAGAAAACACATTCATCAATTGCTTTTACTTCATAAATCAAGTGACTATGCTACTGTTGACATGTCCGCTTTTGATTCTTAATTATGAACAAAACTTTTACGATGGTGGAGATGAACACAACAACAAAAATTGATATATATATATATATATATATAACATGTAATTTATTCTCCCAACCACCCCGACATGCTAAAAGGCAAACATCTAATCTGAGTTCCATTCTCACCTCCTCCGGCCTCCCCTCCAAAAACAAACCCACAGGTAATAGGAAGTGTCTGAAACCCCGTTGTCAGATTTGCAATATTATCAACTGTGAACCCAACTTCCAACCACCTGGAGCCAACGTAATTATCAAACCACCCATGCTCACTTGTGACTCGCCTAACGTAGTATATCTTTTGTCCTGTGACAGATGTTCCTATGGTAACTATGTTTGGTGAAACTTCTAACCCCTTCCGATTCAGGTTCAACTACCAATAGAAGGACCATCCGTGATAACTCGAGGGGGTTACCCTGTAGCTGAAACACTTCAACCCTACCTGATCACAGTATAGATTAACTTGAAATGCCAACTCTCATAGGTTCAGGGATTAATTCCCTCATTTGCAGAAAAGGAGGGAAATGCAATGGATCCTCAAGCTCGGACCAATAAACGCGGCCCTAAATCTTGATTTGGGTTTCCTGAAAGGCTTAATTCCTTTGTGGACACACGTTTATTAAGAAAATGCGCGGTTTTAATCAACTCCTCTACATTTCTTTTAGGATTATATCGCGCGAGCAGGCGTTAGCTTATACTTTTGCACTATTTTACTCTCACGCGTCCCATATTGGATCGCGCCCACACCCCTCACCTCTATTGTAGTCGCGCGCTCTTTTTCTTTATTACGTAACTATCTGCAGCGTTTCTCAACACTTTGTTAACGCTTTTGCTTTGTTTTGTTTCGATCTATCTTCTGTTATATCATAAGCCACTGAAGAAGACCCCAGGTGGGGTAGAAATATATGGCTGCTAAATAAAACATTAGTAGACTGTTCATTTTGTCCATCTTCCGTTTTTGGATTCGTTCTTCAATATTGATATTATATATATATCATATATAATTATATATATTATATATATATATATATATATAATATATATATTAATATATATATATATATTATATAGACGACAAAGAATATAGTACCAACATGACATCAGTTTGAAACCATTCTGCCATTTGTTCAAAGAAAATGTAGTTGATAAATTGTTGTCATTGTGACTACATGTAACGAGAAAGTAACAGAACTGAAATATTATGCCGTTTCAGTTGCTTTTACACCAATTAATAGCCTAGTAAGCTCTTCCTACGTTTGATGAGTGAGAATGTAACTCGTTTCACGGTTCTGTTACAAAAGGAAAGTGTTACTGATAAGTTGCTGTCATTGTGTCTACATGTAACGAGAAAGTAACAGAACCGAAATATAATACCGCTTCAGTTACTTTTACACCGATTTGTAGTAAGCTTTTGCTACCTTTGATAATTGAGAATATAAATTGTTACACGGTTCCGTGACATAATGTAACTCGTTAGAGAAACAGCATTATAGCTACCCTACAAGTTACTCAGTAATATCGAACCCTGTAAGTGGCAGCGATTACGCCATTCTTTTCTGTTATACTTTTCCATCAAGATGAAACGGACCCTGAACCTGACTGTCCTGTCGATATGACAATCAGCATTTCGGATTCGGCAAATGAAGCTGCACTAGAATTTGCAGCATCATGTAGTGATAACTCTGGAGAGAGAGTATTACCGCTTCATGCTCACGAGCAGTCTCTGGCGAAACTCTATCCCTTGAGGACAGTGGAGAGGTAGTTACTTGTACTTGCGTTGATAGCTCAAGCAACGAGGATTCATGTACCTTTACAGTCACAGTGCAAGGTTAGTCCAGAAAGAATGTGTTGATTATTCTGCACATAGTACACACGCACATGGTACACATTTCCGGAAGGGTATTGTGATGTGATTTATGATGTTGTTTACCGAGTGTCTACCTTTAAAATTCCCTTTCAATTTGGTAATCTATCTTTGTTGAGTACTAAAATTGTGTCAGAAATCGAGCATTTAATTTAACACAGGACGAATAGCAAGTCAATCTAAAATTAGGGTTGTCAAAAATTCATTTAGTCCGTCTCCAATCTTTGTAACATGTGAAATGGGTCATTTTGCATACATCCTTACTACATTCTTGATACGCTGATTGGAAGAATTAGGGAAAAAGTTTGACGTCGAATGTTAGTGGCAAGTTTCAGCACCAAGCACTTCACTGATGTCAGCAAAATACTTAAAGTGCTTATTCCAATGGTTCCCAGATGGCCAACTTTTTAAGAAAAAGCGAGTGTTTCAAGTAGGAAATGGGTGGCGATTGTCTATGGTTGTTTTTTATTCATTTCGAAGGGAAAAAATCTATGCACTCAGGCACAGATTCGTTTAATTAATGAGTTGATTCACAGATCAACTTTAACCTGAGTTAAAAATTGACTTATGATATGTTATACGAGGGAAGACATATTCATCACTTGATTTTACTTCATAAATCAAGTGACTATGCTACCGTTGACATGTCCGCTTATGATCCTTAATCACGAACAAAATTTGAGGATGGTTAAGATGAACACAACAATAAAAATTATATATATATATATATATATATATATATATGTAGACGACAAAGAATATGGTACAATCATAACATCAGTTTGAAAACACTCTGCCATATTTGTTCAAAGAAAATGTAGTTGATAAATTGTTGTCATTGTGACTACATGTAACGATGAGAAGTAAGATAGCCTCTGAAATCTTATGCCGCCTCAGTTGCTTTTTACACCAATTTATAGCCTAGTAAGCTCTTGCTACGTTTGATGAGTGAGAATGAAACTCCTTTCAACGTTTCTTATTTGAGGAAGTGTAGTTGATAAGTTGCTGTCATTGTGACTGCATGTTACGAGAAAGTAACAGAACGGAAATATGATGCCGCTTCAGTTATTTTTACACCGATTTGTAGTAAGCTCTTGCTACCTTTGATAATTGAGAATATAAATTGTTACGCGGTTCCGTGACATAATGTAACTCGTTAGAGAAACAGCATCAGCTATCCTACAAGTTACTCAGTAATATCGAACTCTGTAAGTGGCAGCGATTACGCCATTCTTTTCTGTTATACTTTTCCATCAAGATGAAACGGACCCTGAACCTGACTGTCCTGTCGATATGACAATCAGCATTTCGGATTCGGCCAAATGAAGCTTGCACTAGAATTTGCAGCATCATGTAGGATAACTCTGGAGAGAGTATTACCGCTTCATGCTCACGAGCAGTCTCTGGCGAAACTCTATCCCTTGAGGACAGTGGAGAGGTAGTTACTTGTACTTGCGTTGATAGCTCAAGCAACGAGGATTCATGTACCTTTACAGTCACAGTGCAAGGTTAGTCCAGAAAGAATGTGTTGATTATTCTGCACATAGTACACACGCACATGGTACACATTTCCGGAAGGGTATTGTGATGTGATTTATGATGTTGTTTACCGAGTGTCTACCTTTACAATTCCCTTTCAATTGGTAATCTATCTTGTTGAGTTACGAAAATTGTGTCAGAAATCGAGCATTTAATTTAACACAGGACGGATAGCAAGTCAATCTAAAATTAGGGTTGTCAAAAATTCATTGAGTCAATCTCCAATCTTTGTAACATGTGAAATGGGTCATTTTGCATACATCCTCACTAAATTTGACATTATTACATTCTTCATACGCTGATTGAAAGAAGTATGGGGAAAGTTTGACGTCGAGTGTTCGTCGCAAGTTTCAGCACCAAGCACTTCACTGATGTCAGCAAAATACTTAAAGTGCTTATTCCAATGGTTCCCAGATGGCCAACTTTTTAAGAAAAAGGGAGTGTTTCAAGTAGGAAATGGGTGGCGATTGTCTATGGTTGTTTCTTATTCATTTCGAAGGGAAAAAATCTATGCACTCAGGCACAGATTCGTTTAATTAATGAGTTGATTCACAGATCAACTTTAACCTGAGTTAAAAATTGACTTATGATATGTTATACGAGGGAAGACATATTCATCACTTGATTTTACTTCATAAATCAAGTGACTATGCTACCGTTGACATGTCCGCTTATGATCCTTAATCACGAACAAAATTTGAGGATGGTTAAGATGAACACAACAATAAAAATTATATATATATATATATATATGTAGACGACAAAGAATATGGTACAATCATAACATCAGTTTGAAAACACTCTGCCATATTTGTTCAAAGAAAATGTAGTTGATAAATTGTTGTCATTGTGACTACATGTAACGAGAAAGTAACAGAACTGAAATATTATGCCGCCTCAGTTGCTTTTACACCAATTTATAGCCTAGTAAGCTCTTGCTACGTTTGATGAGTGAGAATGAAACTCCTTTCACGTTTCCGTTATTTGAGGAAAGTGTAGTTGATAAGTTGCTGTCATTGTGACTACATGTTACGAGAAAGTAACAGAACGGAAATATGATGCCGCTTCAGTTATTTTTACACCGATTTGTAGTAAGCTCTTGCTACCTTTGATAATTGAGAATATAAATTGTTACGCGGTTCCGTGACATAATGTAACTCGTTAGAGAAACAGCATCAGCTATCCTACAAGTTACTCAGTAATATCGAACTCTGTAAGTGGCAGCGATTACGCCATTCTTTTCTGTTATACTTTTCCATCAAGATGAAACGGACCCTGAACCTGACTGTCCTGTCGATATGACAATCAGCATTTCGGATTCGGCAAATGAAGCTGCACTAGAATTTGCAGCATCATGTAGTGATAACTCTGGAGAGAGTATTACCGCTTCATGCTCACGAGCAGTCTCTGGCGAAACTCTATCCCTTGAGGACAGTGGAGAGGTAGTTACTTGTACTTGCGTTGATAGCTCAAGCAACGAGGATTCATGTACCTTTACAGTCACAGTGCAAGGTTAGTCCAGAAAGAATGTGTTGATTATTCTGCACATAGTACACACGCACATGGTACACATTTCCGGAAGGGTATTGTGATGTGATTTATGATGTTGTTTACCGAGTGTCTACCTTTACAATTCCCTTTCAATTTGGTAATCTATCTTTGTTGAGTACTAAAATTGTGTCAGAAATCGAGCATTTAATTTAACACAGGACGGATAGCAAGTCAATCTAAAATTAGGGTTGTCAAAAATTCATTGAGTCAATCTCCAATCTTTGTAACATGGAAAATGGGTCATTTTGCATACATCCTCACTAAATTTGACATTATTACATTCTTCATACGCTGATTGAAAGAAGTATGGGGAAAGTTTGACGTCGAGTGTTCGTCGCAAGTTTCAGCACCAAGCACTTCACTGATGTCAGCAAAATACTTAAAGTGCTTATTCCAATGGTTCCCAGATGGCCAACTTTTTAAGAAAAAGGGAGTGTTTCAAGTAGGAAATGGGTGGCGATTGTCTTTGGTTGTTTCTTATTCATTTCGAAGGGAAAAAATCTATGCACTCAGGCACAGATTCGTTTAATTAATGAGTTGATTCACAGATCAACTTTAACCTGAGTTAAAAATTGACTTATGATATGTTATACGAGGGAAGACATATTCATCACTTGATTTTACTTCATAATTCAAGTGACTATGCTACCGTTGACATGTCCGCTTATGACTGGTAATCATGAGCAAACTTTGAGGATGGTGGAAATGAACACAACAATAAAAATGATATATTTATATATATATATATTATATATATTATTATATATATACTATATATATTATCTATATAGTATATATTATATATATATATATATAAACGCTAATTCCCCACCTTAAGGGGAAATTGTTATATCTGCTTTAGTACATAGGGCGAGAAAAAAAGAATAAAAATACATAAGGGAAATAAATTCGGCCCTAACGTCTATAACATATAATTAACGTTATTTTAATGGCCAGCCATTCCGTTTGTGTTAACAGCTATATGTGTCCGTAAATTTGACAACTTTGAAGTAATTGCATCTAGTTTGTTGAAATCTAAGAGGGCGCCCTTGTAAGTTTACGTATTCCTATAGGAAAAAAGTGTGTGGAAACGTTAAGGCGAAACTTATATGTCACCCGAAAATTTTTTTTCCCCTTAAGGTTCGAGCTTTTCAACAACACGAACAACTTTCCCCCTAAGTGCCGAAAGTAGGAAATATATTATATATATATAGTATTATATATATATATATTATATATAATATATTATATATATAGTTATATCTATATTATATATTATATATATGTAGACGACAAACGAATATGTGGTACAATCATAAACATCAGTTTAGAAAACCACTCTGCCAATATTTGTTCAAAGAAGAAAATGTAGTTGATAAATTGTTGTCATTGTGACTACATGTAACGAGAAAGGTAACAGAACTGAAATATTTGTGCCGCCCTCAGTTGCTTTTGACACCAGTTTATAGCCTAGTAAGCTCTTGCTACACGTTTGATGAGTGAGAATGAAACTCCCTTTCACGTTTCCGTTTATTTGAGGAAAGTGTAGTTGATAAGTTGCATGTCATTGTTGATTACATTGTTACGAGAAAGTAACAGAACGGAAAATTATGATGCCGCGTCAGTTACTTTTACACGGATTTGTAGTGAGCTGTTGCTACCTGTGATAATTGAGAATATATAAATTGTTATCGCGCGTTCCGTGACATAATGTAAAACTCGTTAGAGAAACAGCAATTAGCTATCCTACAAGTTACTCAGTAATATCGAACCTTGTAAGTGGCAGCGATTACGCCATTCTTTTCTGTTATACTTTCCCATCAAGATGAAACGGACCCTGAACCTGACTGTCCTGTCGATATGACAATCAGCATTTCGGATTCGGCAAATGAAGCTGCACTAGAATTTGCATCATCATGTAGTGATAACTCTGGAGAGAGTATTACCGCTTCATGCTCACGAGCAGTCTCTGGCGAAACTCTATCCCTTGAGGACAGTGGAGAGGTAGTTACTTGTACTTGCGTTGACAGCTCAAGCAACGAGGATTCATGTACCTTTACAGTCACAGTGCAAGGTTAGTCTAGAAAGAATGTGTTGATTATTCTGCTTATAGTACACATTTCCGCAAAAGTATTGTGATGTGATTTATGATGTTGTTTACCGAGTGTCTACCTTTGAAATTCCCTTTCAATTTGGTAATCTATCTTTGTTGAGTACTAAAATTGTGTCAGAAATCGAGCATTTAATTTAGCGCAGGACGGATAGCAAGTCAATCAAAAATTAGGGTTGTCAAAAATTCATTGAGTCCATCTCCAAACTTTGTAACATGCAAAAAGGGTCTTTTTGCGTACAACCTCACCAAATTTGACATTACTACATTCTTCATACGCTGATTGAAAGAATTAGGGAAAAAGTTTGACGTCGAATGTTAGTCGCAAGTTTCAGCACCAAGCACTTCACTGATGTCAGCAAAAGACTTAAAGTGCTTATTCCAATGGTTCCCAGATGGCCACCTTTTTGAGAAAAAGCGCCTTTTTAAGTAGGATATGGGTGACTATTTTCTATGGTTGTATTTTATTCATTTCGAAGGGAAAGAATCTATGCACTCACGCACAGATACGTTTCATTAATGAGTTGGTTCACAGATCAACTTTAACCTCAGTTGAAAAATGACTTCAGATATGGTATAAGAGTGAAGACACATTCATCAACTGATTTTACTTTATAATTCAAGTGACTATGCTACTGTTGACATGTCCGCTTATGATTCTTAATCATGAACAAAATTTTTGGGATGGTGGAGATGAACACAACAACAAAAATTGATATATATATATATATATATATATATATATATATATATATATATATATATATATAGACGACAAAGAATATAGTACCAAAATGACATCAGTTTGGAAAAACATTCTGCCATTGTGTTCAAGACAAAATGTAGTTGATAAATTGTTGTCATTGTGACTACATGTAACGAGAAAGTAACAGAACTGAAATATTATGCCGCTTCAGTTGCTTTTACACCAATTAAAGGGGAACAATAGTGGCCTTTTGACCCTTTACATATGTGTAGTATACATATAAATACTACAGATAATCTTTACCTGGTGGACCTTACATGAAACCTTTATTATGAGTAATATATTTCAAATTTCCCTCGCTTGCTGGCATGTGCGCAGACATATTCGAAAGAAGACGACTAGATATCAGCTGATTGCTGACGTACAACACGCACCTCACGATTTCCAGAGCAAAATGGTGCTCGCTCAAATAAATTTAAATAGGCCTTCTTAATTTTTCTGAGTGGTGGTTCAAAATTTCAAAATTATGTATTTTAAATCATAAAAAATATAGAAAGTATAACCAAAACTTCGGTGGGATTTTTATGCCTCACAGCTAAAAATACTAAATAGTTCTTACCCATTTATTTTTCGTAGTATTGCAAGAGGATGCTATCAAGGAATACTCTCTTTCAGTGGTTCCATTTTCCGAGCCCATGGTATCACGCTGAAGGGCTGTGTTCATGCCGTGTTTGGATAGTTCTAATTCATAAAGATTTCTATACGTAAATGATGATGATCTGTTTTTAATCTTATGTTGCCATAAGAACATTAAGAGATTCAACTCTTCGGTAGTAGTCATGAAAACTTATGGAAACACTATTCTCCTTAAAACACCTATACGTGTTCGCTAGGGCCTGGCTTTCGTTCAAGACGAAAATCTTGTGATATTAAATTTCTGATTTAGTGCATATAATGAGGATTTTGCGCAGGCACTGTGAAGTATGATATCGATTATTGCATATTTGGTGGAGTACTAGCCGCATTCTTTCAGCAACACCTTGAAATGTCAGTCGAGAGTTGTTTTTGAGTCTACCGGAAGCAAGCGTAACCATTCTCCGCGATGTGTTCCCATCATGGCTGCCTCGAGCTTTCGGTTAAACAGGCACAGAATTCTTATTGGTTTTGAGTCAAGCTTCACTCGATCAGACGCATTTTGTTCTGGTAAGAGGATCTTCTGTGTATTGTTTGAACATTTTACTTTGAATTTAAAACTTTTATTGGCAGATTGACTGTTGTGAGAGTTTAGAAAAATCTAAAACGTATTTGACAAGTATGATATCGAATCCCTTCGGACTACGGCGATGGCAGTGCAGTGGTCAGTACCGTACCATGCATGTGTGTGATATGCCATTATAGAGTCAATATGGATTTCGAGGTTGCACTCATAAGTGTAGGGTGAAGGATTTTGTCGAACTTTTTAACTGGTTAAAAATCGTACGTATCAAGTAAGAAAAAGGCTGTATGATGATATTAGATAGTAATGTACAGATTTCTGGATTTTAATGGCAAATAAGTTAACCGCTGCATTTTTTGAAATTTAAAGATAGTTTTGACGTTACCGTGAATACTGTAGGTGTGTGCTTACAAACTACACAAGCAGTTGTTGTAAAACCCGCGGCGAAGTGCAGGTGTGACATCACAGTTCCGTTGCATTATGGGTAATATCACAATATCATGACTGCCTACGCAGTGGCATTTATAGCGAGTTTCAAAACTTTTTTGAAAAATTCGTGTTAAATAAGATATTGAGTTATATTAGTTGTTAATGGTATCACAATGCTTGGAAAAATGTGTTCTAAATGTTGTACTTGCTTAGTAAGCTGTACAATTGTTTCCCTTCAATAGCCTAGTAAGCTCTTCCTACGTTTGATGAGTGAGAATGTAACTCCTTTCACGGTTCTGTTACATAAGGAAAGTGTTACTGATAAGTTGCTGTCATTGTGTCTACATGTTACGAGAAAGTAACAGAACCGAAATATAATACCGCTTCAGTTACTTTTATACCGATTTGTAGTAAGCTCTTGCTACCTTTGATAATTGAGAATATAAATTGTTACACGGTTCCGTGACATAATGTAACTCGTTAGAGAAACAGCATTAGCTATCCTACAAGTAACTCAGTAATATCGAACGCTGTAAGTGGCAGCGATTACGCCATTCTTTCTGTTATACTTTTCCATCAAGATAAACGGACCCTGAACCTGACTGTCCTGTCGATATGACAATCAGCATTGCGGATTCGGCATAATGAGCTGCACTAGAATTTGCCGCGTCATGTAGTGATAACTCTGGAGAGAGTATTACCGCTTCATGCTCACGAGCAAGTCTCTGGCGAAACTCTATCCCTTGAGGACAGTGGAGAGGAGGTTACTTGTACTTGCGTTGATAGCTCAAACAACGAGGATTCATGTACCTTTACAGTCACTGTGCAAGGTTAGTCCAGAAAGTATGTGTTGATTATTTTGCACATAGTACACATTTCCGCATTGGTATTGTGATGTGGTTTATGATGTTGTTTACCGAGTGTCTACCTTTACAATTCCTTTTCAATTTGGTAATGTATCTTTGTTGAGTACTAAAATTGTGTCAGAAATCGAGCATTTAATTTAACACAGGACGGATAGCAAGTCAATCTAAAATTAGGGTTGTCAAAAATTCATTGCGTCAATCGCCAATCTTTGTAACATGGAAAATGGGTCATTTTGCGTACATCCTCACCAAATGTGACATTACTACATTCTTCATACGCTGATTGAAAGAATTGGGGAAGAAGTTTGACGTCGAATGTTAGTCGCAAGTTTCAGCACCAAGCACTTCACTGATGTCAGTAAAAGACTTAAAGTGCTTATTCCAATGGTTCCCAGATGGCCACCTTTTTAAGAAAAAGCGCCTTTTCAAGTAGAAAAAGGGTGACTATTATCTATGGTTGTATATTATTCATTCCAAAGGGAAAAAATCTATGCACTCACGCACAGATTCGCTTAATTAATGAGTTGGTTCACAGATGAACTTTAACTTGAGTTAAAAAATGACGTAAGATATGGTATATGAATGAAGACATATTCCTCACTTGATTTTATTTCATAATTCAAGAGACTATGCTACCGTTGACATGTCCGCTTATGATTCTTAATCATGAGCAAAACTTTTAGGATGGTGGAGATGAACACAACAACAAAAATGATATATTATATATATATTATATATATATATTTATATAATATATATAGCGGCAAAATATGGTACCACATCATAACATGCAGTCTTGTGAAAACATTCTTGCGCCTATTGTTGGCATTTCAACCAAATACATGTATGTTGATAAAATCATTTGTCTGTGTGACTTGAAGAAACGAGAAAGTAACAGAACTGACAGATATTATGACCACTTCAGTTGCTTTTACACCAATTATAGGCCTAAAAGTAAAGCTCTTGCTACTACCGTTTTGATGTAGTGAGAATTGACACTCCATTTCACGGTCGTTCCGTTTATATAAAGAAAGTGTAGTTGATAAGTTGCTGTCATTGTAAAACTACATGTAACGAACCTGTCGAAACTTAACAGAAACGCGAAATATGATGCCAGCTTCAGTTACTTTTATACCAATTTGTAGTCAAGCCTTTTTGGCTAACCGTTTGATGTATTGAGAAATATAGAATTGTTTACAACGACATATTAGTAACTCGGTAGAGAAACAGCATTAGCTATCTCTAGCGTGTAGTACTCGTTAGTAATATCGAACCCTGATAAGTGGCAACGACTTCAGGGGGTCGGTTTATCGCGCATTCTTTTGTCTGTTTATATCTTTTCCATCACAGATGAAACGGGAGACCGCTGTAACCTGACTGTCCTGTCCGATATGACAATGCATTATTTCGGATTCGGCCAAATGAAAAGCTGCCACTAGAATTTTGCAGCATCATGTAGGTGATAACACTCTCGGAGAGAGTATTAACGCGCATTCAACATGCATACCCCCCCCCCCACGAGCAGTCTCCTGCGAAACTCTTATTCCCTTGAGACAGTGGGGAGGTAGTCTTACTTGTACTTGCGTTGTATAGGGACTCAAAGCACGAGGATTTCGTGTACCTTTAGCTAGTCACGAGTGGCTCGAAGGATTAGGTCCACAAAACCAAGACCCAGCTTGTGTTGCTGCATTATAATTATGTCTACTATTTTTAGTTACGATTTGGGCTCTTATGTCAGGCTTGTCTGGCCTACCCGTACACAACGCACTTTATTGGTACACATATTCGCACCAAAAGTTATTTGTTGATGTTTTTATGATTTGATGATGTTTGTTTACCCGAGTGTGCTGACCTTTACCCATTCCCTTTCAATTTTGGTAATGTAATCTTCGTTTGTTCACGTGAGTTACTAATAATTGTGATCTAGAAATCGAAGGCATTTTAATTTAACCGTACTGTACAAGGACGATTAGCAAGCCAATCTAAAATTAGGGTTGTCAAAAATTTCGTTGAGTCAATCTTCCAATCTTTGTAACATAGAAAAATGGGTCATTTTGTGCATACATCCTCACATACATTTGTTATCATACACTACAATGCTATTCTTCATAACTGCTGATTAAGAAAATAGCGAAGGAAAAGTTATGAAAAAAAAAACAAAAAAGAAATCGGAATGGTAGTCAGAATAAAAGTTTCAGCCAACTGCAAGCACTTCACTGATGTCACCACGTAAAGACTTTTATAGTGCTTATTGGTTCCAATGGTTCCCCAGATGGCCAACTCTGACTTTTTAAGAAATAAGCGGCCTTTTGTTCAAGTAGGATCAGGGTGACTATTTAGCTATGGTTAGTTATTACTTATTATTCTTCCGAAGAGAACGAGATCTATGCCCTCAAACAACGTGCAGCGAGAATTCGTGTACATTAATGAGGTTGGGTTCATCAGTATCCCCCTTTCACCTGAGTTTCCAAATTGGCCGTTAAGATATATGGTATGAGGTATAACGGAAGTACCCGGCATTCCATCCTTTTGATTTACTTTCTGATTCCTGAGTCACTATGGCTCTACGGATGGTTTGCCACTTACCGCGTTATGCATGCTTTTGATCAATAATCCTAGAACAAGCACCTTTTAAGGATGGTTGCGATGAAGCAGCCACCCCCAAAAATGATATGGATACATATCTAATAGTATATATATATATATATATAGTACGACGCAAAGCATAATACAACCACCTGAACTACATCAGTTGTGAACACAATTCTGTTCCATTTGTTGTCTACCATAGCCAATGTAGTTTCTATACCATTGTTATGATCAGTGTGACTACACATGGTACTGCAAGACTGGTAACAGAGCCTGTTACCATATTTGCCGCCAATCCGGTTTGCTTTTTTTACCACCCCTAATCTTCATCGCCATAGGAGTAAGCCTCTTCCTACGTTTGATGCGTGACGAATTGTGACACTCTTTTTCCTGCACTGTTCTGGGTTTACAAAATGGAAAGTGTTACTGCTTAAGTTTTTGCTGTCATTGTGTCTTACATGTTTACGAGTAAAGTAACGAGAACGCTGAAATATAATACCGGCTTCAGTTACTTTTACACAAATTTGTAGTAATTCTCATTGCTAGCCTTTGATAAATTGAGAATATGAAATTGTTTACATACAGGCGGTTTCCGTGACCATTTAATGTTAACTCGCGTTAGAGAAACACGCATTAGTTTATCCTCTCAAGTAACCTCCAGTCATATCGGAGCGAGTCTGTAAGTGGCTAGCGATGTACGCCTAGTTGTGATTAGCGCTACGTAGTCGATGCAAAAATTCATTTTCTGTTTATACTTTTTCCCCACACAAGATGAAACTGGTACCGCTGAACCTGAACTGTCCTGTGCCGAGATGACAATCATTGCATTTCGGATTCGGTCAAATGAAGCTGGGCACTAGAATTTTAAGCGGTATCATGTCATGATAACTCTGGTAGAGAGTATTACCGTCTTCATGGCTCACTGTAGCAGTCCTCTGGCGAAACTCTTATCCCTTGAGGACAGTGGAGAGGAAGTTACTTGTACTTGCGTTTATTAGCTCAAACTAACGAGGATTCATGTACCTTTACAGTCCCCAGTGCAAGGTTAGTCCACAACGAATGTGTTGATTATTTTGCCACATAGTAGCACATTCCGCAAAAGTATTTGTTTGTGATTTTATGATTTTGTTACGCTTACATACCGAAGTGTCCTACGTCCTTTTACAATTCCTTTTCAGATTTTGGTAATCAATCTGGTCTGTTGAGTACTAAAAATTGTGTCAGAAATCGAGACTATTTAATGTAACAGCAGGACGGATAAGCCATTCAATCTAGAATTTAGGGTCTGTCAACATATTCATTGAGTCAATCTCCCATCTTTGTAACATGGAAGATTGCGTCCTTTTGCTTACACAACCTCACCAAATTTGTACATCCTAGCATTCCTTCGATACTCCCTGATTTGATAGGAAATTAGGGAAGAAGTTTTGACGTCGAATGTTAGTCGAGCAAGTTTCAAGGGCAGCCAAGCACCTTCACTGGATGTCAGTAAAAAGACGGTTGCTTATTCGCGATGGTTCTTCCCAGATGGCCAACTTTTTGGAGAAAAGACGCGCCTTTTTTAAGTAGAAAAAGGTTGACTATTATCTAGATGGTTGTATTTAATTTCAATTCATAAAAGTTCAGAAGGGAAAAGTGGGATAGGAGATTTTATGGCACTCACGCAGCAGAATGCAGTGTAATTAATGAGTTGGGTTGCACAGATCAACCTTTTAAACCTGAGTTACAAAATGACTTAAGTATATGTATATGACGGAAGAACATTCATCAATTGATTTTAACTTTTATGATTCAAGTGCCAGCTATGCTAACCGTTGACAATGACCGCTTATCGACTTCTATATCTTGAAAATCATGACCCCAACCCCCCCCCCCAAAATACTTTAGGATGGTGGAATTGAACACCAACACAAAAATGATATGTTATATATATTATACATATATATTTATCTATACATACTATATATATATATGATACTGATTCTATATATATTTATATATAATACTCTATATATAGTAATATTATATATATATGGAGCGATACAAAGATATATGTAACCGGGGGGGGGAACCTGACATCAGATTGAAAACATTTCTGCCGATTGTTTCATTAAGTAATGTGTGGTTGATAAATTTTCGTCATTGTAAACTACATTTAATCGAGTAATAGTAACTAGATCCTGAAATATTGATGTACCGCCGTCAGTTGCTTTACACGCTAATTAATGGCGCTAGTTATAGGCTCTTCACTATTTTGATGAGTGAGAATGGTTAACTCTTTCAACGGTTCTGTTATATTTAGAATGAGTGTATTTTGATCAAGTTGGCTGTCATTGTGATCTACATGCTTACGAGAAAGTACAGACCAGACCCGAAATATGTATCAGCTTTCAGGTTACTTTTTATACCAGATTTTGTAGTAAGTCTGGCTTGCTATCCTTTGATATTGAGAGATATAAATTTTTACTGACGGTTCGGCGTGACATATGTAACTCGTTATAGATAACACATTAGGTCTGTCCTAGCTAAGTATACTCAGTATATCGAACCATGTAGATGGCTCGATTTACGCTCATCATCTTTCGGTTATAACTATGCAAGCAGATGAAACGGTGACTCTGACTCTGACTGTCCGATGCGATATGAGCAATCATGGCATTTCGGATTGCGCTAAATGATCTGCACTAGAATTTGCTAGCATCTGTATGTGATAGCTCTGGAGAGAGTTTTACGTTTTTTGGCCCGAGCAGTCTCTGGGAAAATTATCCCTTGAGGGGCATGGGGGAGGAAGTTACTTTACTTTTCGTTTAAATAAAAAAAAGCCTGTCGAAGGGCAAAAATATGACGGGAACGAAACTTTGTCAAACCATTACTGTACAAGGAGAGTTCCAGTTTGTCCCGCAAGTATGGGATCACACCTTTCGTACTACGTCCGTCAGAATAGTCAATTAGCAGTAGGTCCATCTGGCGAAACATAAGTGACTTGAAGTTATTATACGGATCGACTTATCTCTTTCCTGTTTCCATATAGACTGGTATCAGGGCAATGGGTGATAAAAGCTATTATGTACTTACCTTTCACAATGATGTTGAAAGAACATTGGCCCGTGTTTTCTGGCCTGTCTGTGCAATTGCAATGAACAGTTGTTATCCCGAGATGAAATGTTGTCCCAGATTGATGAGTACAGTCCAATCCATATAAGAGTTATCGACACACGATGGCAAATTCCACATCACAACAGCTGTTGTGTCTGCATGGTGATTTTCGTTTACAGTTTGTGTGGCTGGACAGTATACTGTTGGACTGGTACCATCTGTAATTGATGAGAGGCAATCAAGATCTCAGGAAAAGCTTACAGCTAATGAAGAAAAACCCATGGGATTGATATTTTTAGATAGCTATAACAGAAGCCAAATACTAGGAGTCATTTTCCATGGTTTACATAGGTAACAAGTACAGCTATGGTCAAGATAGCCTTTTTTGACTTTTTTGATATTCAAAACTGTTACAGGGAGAGAGTCTTGACTTCGTTGTCATCCCATATCTTTAATTTATGATAAATGCTGTCGAATTAGTATCACGTTGAAGTGGAATATTAAAACAGAAATCGAGTAAGTGAAAGTAATAGATCCTTGGGGAAAGTTTTACGACTATTATTTACCTACCTCTGAGAATAATGTTAAAAGAGCAGTGATCCGTGATTCCTGACTTATCTGTACAGAAACATTTGACGGTTGTGCTTCCGAGGCCAAACTTATTTCCAGGTTGCTGAGTACAGTCAGGTGAAACATTTTGAGGGAGTGGTCAGAACACGAAGCAGGATTCCATGTTACAACAGTTTTTGTGTTAGAATCGAAAACTGCGTTGACAATTTGTGTGGGTGGACAGTTTGCTGTTAAACTGGTTACATCTGCAATAGATGTGAGAGAACAATACAATGTATTATTCCATCTTCAAGTACAATCGCCAATCAAGCTCAACCCTCCATCAATTGTTCTTTATTGAATTTAACAAGTGTATTTTTATTTCAACAGCATGACCATGGTGGTAGAAGGAGGACATGTCTTTATTACCTTCCCACACATTTCAAAGTGGGGAATATGGTATTGTTTGTCTTACACGTTTTCCAGAACGATAACGTATTTAGTAGGGCAGTACGGCAGTCACCCACAGATCTTGATCATTGTTACAGTCACCGATGGTGAAGATCAAGAAGATGCGGACATAGAGGTCAACAGACCTGCGTCCACTGAGGTTCCTAAGGTATCCTAAGGTATGTCTGGGAAACAGTGCTATTTACACGTGAAAATTTTATTCATTAGTGGTCAGACAAATGTCCGGTTCTGACATTTATTTATTATGCTTGTGTAGCCTCCAAAAAACGTTTCTACGTGAGTGCGGTTGGGGATTTCAAGCTAATCAAAACACCCACAACACATGTGTCTCGTCATGTACTCGTTTATATTCCCTTTAATAATAACATGACCACTGGCAATGGACTATTTCCTTGCCCATATGATAGGATAGGCCTAATGCGGTACGCCTATGAACTGTGCGGCAAGGGTGTGCGGTTCACTGTAAGTTGAAAAAGTAAATGAATTAACCAGTAACCAAACATGGATCATAACTTGTCAAAGCAATCATAAAGTCTTTTAGAGAATATCGCCCATCAGACATTATCAAGTATATTCAGTGAAGTGCCACTTGAATGAATAAAAATACAAGAAGTGCCACCATCCAACCTGGTGACCGTTCGTCCTGTGGAACTAATTATATCGAAACGATGTGTATCACAACCAGGCCCGTAGCTAGAATAACCAATTTGGGAGGGGCACAACGATGCTGGACTTTCGCCGGCCTGGGGAGTGGTGAAAGGGAGGGGGTGTCCCCCTTTTGCCTATTTTAAGGACTCTAGATGCAAAATGGTGCGCTTTTTCCATTTTTCTTCCTATATTTATATTCCAAAAAGGTTGGTCTCGTAATAAATTTTTCCTCCTTCAGTGCAAGACCTTTTACTGAAAATTTTTTTGCTCACGTGCCCTCTGTGCCCCCGTGGCTACGTGCCTGATCACAAGGCTCACAATAAATTGTATAATGCAACTGTGAAGCTTGCATTACAGGGGCTTCCCCACCTGTTACCTACAGTAACTGTAGCTACTGGGATACTCGTAAGTGCGCCCAATTGACAGGTCGAGAGTGTGAATGTCTGAACAATAGTGTACTTTCTGCCGCTCGTTCCATTTGTCATGCAGCCAGCCGGCCCGACGAGCGCCATCTGAAATGGTGCCGAACGCCAGCAGTGACCCGCGCGTCACTAGTTGAGAAAGCTTATTGTACATCATCAACAACGATTAGTTTGCATGAAAACTTAAAGGCATTTTCCAGTGGCTTTTCAGAAGGGTCCCATGTGAAAGAGAAAAAAAATCAGTTAATACCCCCTAAACCCCGAAGCAATACTCTTTTCCTAACTCGAGATATCCAATATTAAAGACTAGTACTTATTTTTGTCACAAAATACCTCCAGTTCTCATCAAGGTCACAGAATGTTATGTAAAGTGGGCACATCGCCTCAGATTTCTTTTCTTTTCCTTTATATAATTGAATGTCCTGCATGTTTGTCCTTGAAATTTGATACCGTTGGAAGGTTTGAATATCTTTTCATGTAGGTTTAGCATAAATCTATACCATATGTACGGCATAAAAAACAAAGTTGCTAAATATTCCCTACAATAGTGTCAATATCATAAAAAAATTCGATGCTTTGTCAAATTAATGCACCGTGATGACATCACAGATTTCCCAAAATGCACTTTATCTTGAGAAAAAATTGCATTTCTTTGAAATTTAGTATCTTCCAAACGCTACAAGCCATTGAGATCAGGTTTTCACCTCCTAGAAGAGGAAAATGTTCTGCATTTTTTGAAGTCATTGATTTTTGTCACTGGCAAATCCCTTTAAAACCTACTGATTATTTTGAGCTCCGGAATGCAACTACGTAACTCAGTCGATCAACCCTCAAAATAGGACTAAACCCAGTTAACAACATCATCCAGTAAAGGAGCTATAACTTACATGCTGTCACATTATGAAATGATGAAGGAAAATTGAAGACAAGCTAAAGAAAGCCATTCTAAGATGAAACACCCTGCTGCCACAACTTGTATAAGTACAGAAAAAAGGATCGTGTTACGCTCGGGAACCATTTTGGCCCTCAAGATATTGCCAGATCAATTTATCATATTTTCAACTCGAAGTGAACTTGAGGAAAAGTGCATGTGACTTCATAAACTCGTTTAAACGATCTCTTTTCTGTTTGTCTTCTAACTTTGTAACCATTTGCTACTCCATGACCTTATGTTATCAGAATGTGAATGCATAAGAGACAGGGAATTGTACAACAGTCACATTCCCCATGAGAAGCTCATATCAAGGTCAAAGCAAGAGACTGAAAAACAAAGAAAACAAAGCTATATGTATGTCAGGACATTTAACACCTGCTTGCTGCAAGCTTACCTCAAACATTTGCTGATATCTCGAGAACTACATGTCAGAACTGAATAGAAATTTCATCAAAATGCTTGGATTCATTCTTTTCTGACATTTTTGTAGTAACTGTTTGGTTAAACCTTTCATAGGCGTAGAGAGCGGGTGGCTGGTGGACTAAAGCCCCCAGTCAGAATGTGGATGGTGGAGCTATATGCTTCCGCCCCTCAATCCAAGATCGAAAACCCGTTATTTGTTTCCTTCTTAAAAATGTCAAAAATTTGCAGTAATTAACCTTAAAATTTGTACAATATGTTGCACCACATTTCATCTAAGGACCCTCAAATATTCACACTCCCTCCCCTTAGACCCCTTCCCGAAACAACTTTCAGACCCCGGTCTCAAACAGCTTCCTACGCCTATGAAACCCTTCCTTTTAGTTCTTCTTTAAGGGATTCAGCTGGCTTGGATTACGTAGTCCAATTCAATAGTTTAGACTCTAAACATAGAACTTCGTGCCTCTGTCTGTGTGCGTGTTAAAAAGACTTAGATACAGACATTCTGGGGGTGATATGAGACAGAAGAAAATATGTCTTACTGGGTGGAAACAGCATAAACAACAAAGTTGCAGTCAGGTATTTTCTTCCACGAGTTTCCGTTTCTTAGAGGAATATCTAATGTTTTAGAAAAGAATTGTAAATCTACACAAAAGTAAAAGGAATATTTGCGATTTCCTTAGTCAGAAATGAAATAAATTATCATTCCCTACCTGTATGATACCCCGTCAACTCTTTGTCTTTCCCATGCGGCCCTCTATTTTGCTTCTGTACAAGGGTGTACACTTTATAGGAGACATTCCCAAAACTTTTTGCCTCCTCCCCAATTTCTCCTTTCCACACTCTTCCCAACCTTTTGAAGTCATGGCGGTGCTTCTGCCTACCCTACAATGTTGTATCTGACTGTCGCAACGTAAGTTTGTGAAGGCCTGTACTTGCAACGTTTACAAATGACTGGCAATATTCCCACTTCGAAATTATTCTCTTCCCTTATGACTTGACTTCACTCGCCAAAATAAATATAAGATTTAATATCACATTATTGTTTGCCAAGTAAAATGACTTCGATTATTAATCTGTTAGTCGCACCTCTCCAAAAGTTGATGACTTCCTTGTTGCCCTTCAAGACATGCCACCGCTAGTCTGTTCTAGGTAAATTTAAGTACTGTGCAGAAAGGCAACACGAGGCCTGTCTAAAACGCTTGAGGTAGGAGGTTTAGTGCCAGTTTAGGTCTCCGCAGTTTGACGATTTTTGGATTTTCTGAGCTAACTCTGACCCGTATATAGCTTTAAGGTTTTAATGATAATCATTAATTGTATTTGAAAACCCCAAATCCCTTCACGTTGCTTGGTAAGAGTTCAATGTAAAGTGTTTAGATGATACCGCCAAAATTAAATCCGATTTAAAACGGTGGGTTTTAAAAAATGACTGCACAATGGGGCCTACCACAAGTGATATGAGACAGAAGAAAATATGTCTTACTGGGTGGAAACAGTATAAAACACAAAGTTGCAGTCAGGTATTTTCTTCCACGAGTTGCCATTTCTTACAGGAATATCTAATATTTTAAAAAGAATTGTAAATTTACACAAAAGTAAAAGAAATATTTGCGATTTATTTAGTCAGAAATGAAATGAATTATCATACCCTACCTGTATGACATCCCTTCAACGCTTTGTCTTCCCTCTCGGCCCTTCCCCTCTACTTTTCTTCATGCTTTTTGCCCCCTCCTTAATTTCTCTTTCCATACTCTTCCCAATCTTTTGAAGTCGTGGCGGTGTTTCTGCCTACCCTATAATGTTGCATCTGACTGTCACAACGTCAGTTTGTGAAGGCCTGTACTTGCAACATAGGCGTAGGAGACGGGGGGATGGGGGCTGCAACCCCCCACCAAAAATTTCTGAGAAAATTCGGGCAAAATGCTGACAATTTTTTGGGGACCTACTGAAAGAAAAATAATGCAATGATGTAGCTAAAGGTAATCAATAGCATAAAAACTTCCTTGGTAATTAATATAAAGTTCTGACTTGAATTGCACCAGCACCTGTATATACCGTATTAATTCATCCGTGTGTTTTTTAATGGTTGAACTTATATTATGATTATCAGTGGGGTATTTGAGGGGCCATATCGCCATGCCCCACCCTCACTGATGCTGATTTTTTTCTACCTAAAATACGTAATTTTTTAACACACTAATTTTATTCCAGAGGTAGCATATGTGGCACCAGATTGCATGTAAGGACACCTAATTTTTCAAAAATTTTCAAAGAGGAGGGGGTAATGCCGATTTTTTTTTAGTACCTATAAAACGTAAACGTTTCAACACAAATTTTACTGCAAAGGTAGCATATGTGGCACCAGTTTGCATGTAAGGACACCTATTTTTCAAAAATTTTCAAAGGGGAGGGGGAACCCCTTCCCCTTATACCCCTCCCCCAGGTCGGCGATCAACGACTTCCGCCAAAATTAAAACCAATAGAGAAGGTAGAAACAAGGCAAAATTTTTGTTTGTTATTGGCATGCGGTGTGATAACCGATGCATGCCCATATGATATGTATATTAACATGTGGAACGTGCGTGGAGCGCGCTGAAATTTTTTGTTATATTTTTCGGACAAGTCATTCCACCCCCCCCCCCCCAATCCACTTGGGCTCCTACGCCTATAACTTGCAACGTTTACAAATGACTGGCGATATTCCCACTTCGAAATTATTTTCTTCCCCTATGACTTTTACACTCGCCAAAATAAATATAAGAGATTTAATATCACATTATTGTTTGCCAAGTGAAGTTTCCTTACTTCCACTATCAATCTGTTAGTCGCACCTCTCCAAAAGTTGATGACTTGCATCTCGGGCACAAAGAGGCAAACTGTTACATTTACCGAATATCATTCGACAAGTTGCTTCCTTGTTGCCCTTCAAGACATGCCACCGCTCTAGGTAAATTTAAGCACTGTGTAGAAAGGCAACACGAGGCCTGTCCAAGGGGCTAAAACGCTTGAGATAGGAGGTTATTGCCAGTTTAGGTCTCCGCAGTTTGACGATTTTTGGATTTTCTGAGATAAACTCTGACCCGTCTATAGCTTTAAGGTTTTAATGATAATCATTACTTGAAAACCCCAAATCCCTTCAGGTTGCTTGGTAAGGGTTCAATGTAAAGTGTTTAGATGATACCGCCAAAATTAAATCCGATTTAAAACGGCAAGTTTTAATAAATGACTGCACAATGGGGCCTACCACACGTTTAAATAGATTGTGGCTTTGATAAGACTAAGAAAGAATTTTGAAAAAGACACTTTTGCCAACATTTTTAAGAACGAGTTTATCCTCCATAAAAGATTACTTTAAGTGAGTGTAGATCATTTTATTACAAAGTACTTCTTGGTTCAAGTACACAAATGTGCAATTTCATTTCCCATGCATTAGTTGAAATAAACAACGCATTTGTTACAATTCCGTTTTTTCATTTTCTCTAACGCCCACTTTTCAACCCAGGAGTGGCGACAGAATTTCCCCTACAATGACCCAAGTTCCCCGACTTGGGCATCCCTGTAACAAGGACAGGCTGGGTTGACGAAATGCTGTAAAAATATCTCTGAGGGGTGAGAAAGGTGACGAGGGAGGGATTGCAATGAAGCTTGTATACGATACCATTCCTTGACATATCACGTCTTGCACAATAAACCAAGGAGTCGGATAAGAACTCCCCGAGTAAACACACTTCATATAATCACCGAGTTTTGTGCTAACTCAGAAGTTTGTACAGAAATATAACATGTAAAATTAAAAGGGGTGGAGGCAAAGAGGGCAGAAATTTTAAGTGTATACAAAAAAATTATTTCCATGTATTGCGAGCAAAAATAGATGAACTGTCGGGGCGGAGGACCACGGATATAGCAGTGATAACAAACCACAAAATAAAAAGGAAGAACCTGCTCTACCCCACGTGAAGCGCGGGGATAATTTACTAGGTCTGTCATGAAGAATTTGCCCTCCATACGAGGAAACACAGGAAAATTGTAGTGGCGAATGATCGCCATCGGATATATTAGGGTACTTTATCGTAGCTATGAAGCATACCCGACAGATCTGAAACATAAAATTGGCTGATGAGGGGCCAGCTAGATTCTTACCTTTTATCACTGTAACGCTCAGGCATTTTTTAAGCTTTTACTTGCTCAAGTCGTAAGTTTGCATGTTTGCCTCTTTTAACAGTTTGTATGCTTTGTATCAGTTTGGCTGAAGAAGGTTGAGTAAAAACCGAAAGCTTCCAAGCCCGGTGCTTTTCGTCCATCTTTTTAGCATGTAGTTGACTTTCACCATTTACTTTACTCTTATTATATTCATTCTCTGGTGATGTCTGTGAATCCTCTTTGGATCCTACTTGCTATTTTGAGAAATATTGTTGGTATACAGCTTTTTCACTCCACTTAAAGTGTACATAAAGTCTGAAATTTTAAAAATATATTTTACAAAGCTTGAAACTAAATGCAAATAGTTCAACTCCCATCTTTACAGGGTATTCCTAAGTTAATTGAAATATAAAATGTTGAAGTTTATTCACTCCCATTGAAATGGTGGATTGCGCAATAATTTGTGATGTCATTGTTGTACTACTCAAATTACACCCTTTGTATTTCTTTGTTTTTCCGAATGCTTCTGCACCTTGTGCCAAAAAGTGATCACATTCTTACTGTTATGGGGTGACTTGACTATACAAGCCCTCTCTGCTCAACATAATTTGTAAGAAAACAGGAAGCGTTCAAGGTCATATAAACATTTTCAATTTCAAAAGGAAACAAAGCAGGTAATGTGAGTTGTACAACAAGAATTCACAAATTATTGCGCAATGGACTGTTTTGATTTAAGTAAATAAATTTCAATACTTGATATCTCAGCAATGGAACAAGCAATGACAACGGGAGTTAGATCAGTAAGATTCATTTTGCAAAGTCTGAAATATATATTCGTACAATTCTAGGCTTTGGGTACTAGGTTCTTTAAATACATATATATATATATATATATATTATATATATATTATATATATATATATATATATATATATATATATATATAAATATATATATATATACATATATACATATATATATAAATATATATATATACAGGGCCGTAGCTAGGGTCATATGTTTTGGGGGGGGGGAAGGTCCCAAATTCCGACTGGATGGATATTTTTTCCAACTGAATGGTGGCGCGTAAATTGCACCATTTTTTATGCACCCTGCATTTACATACAGCAGTGGGGATCCTTCCTTTGTCACTACATAAAGGTGCCGTCGTGGGGGAGGGGTCTAAGGGGAGGGGGTGATCCCTCCCCTTTGAGAAATTTTTGTTAATTTAAGGCTGCTTAGATGCAAAATGGAGCTATCTTTAGGATATTTTTGAAGCTGATCATATATGGCTAGAAAATGTCCGTAATTAAATGAATTCTACTTTTTCCGACTGGTTTGATTATTTTTCCAAATGAGTGGTGGCCCGTAAATTACATTTTCGTTTTTATGGGCGATATTTTTGTATGATACAGCAGTGAGGATCCTTCCTTTGTCACTTCATAAAGATGCCGTCCTGGGGGCTAAGGGGAGGGGCTGCCCCTCCCCTTTGAGAAATTTTTGTTAAGGTAATGTTGCTTAGATGCAAAATGGTGCTGTCTTGGGATACTTTTGGAACTGACCATATGGCTGGAAAATGTCCATAATTTAGTGAATACTAAGATTTGGTTAGGTGGAAGTAGAAAGTATGTTGTCTAAGAGAAAAATACGTTGTCAACAAACCTCCTGAAGCCCCCCCCCCCCTTTTGACTACTTTAATGCCTTCTATTCTGGCATCTAATGTTAGCATATACCTGTATAGGTCTCCTAAAAGCTCTGGATCAAATATATAAAATGGGGGCAATGACATAATTCTTATTACCTGGCATCTGAATAATAATATAGAGTATGACGCCATGCACTTACATCTATCGTATTTTTACTAACTTTGAACGAAAATCCAGACGAACAGCTTCCAGCAATGGGGAATGAGTTGGAGGGACAGTACGATATAGATGCAGAAAAATGATACTAGACCTCCCAGACAGGTAAAGCAAAAGGGGTTTAGGACTAAACAAGCGCGTCTTCAGAATGTACACCTAGTTTATGCTATAAAAGGTCACTGGTACGTTGTTCTTTTAATGTCCATAAGTGATACAGCGTGGATTGTGGGGATTGCGCGCGAAGCGCGCCGAAATTTGGGGGTATACTTCGATGCCAAAATGAAAAACCTGCACGCAGGCTCAGCCAGGGGTGGTGCTTTGATTTGCCGACATGGGGGGAAGCGCCCTGACTGGGGGCCAGCTACTCTAAGTCCCGACACATGCAATGGGTTGCCGAACTCAAGATATAAGGCGCGCGAAGCGCGCTGAAAAATTTAGGATTATATTGAATTTTCATTAATGAAAGTTGAAAAAGTTTGGGCTTTTATTGAAGAAAACCAAGAAATTTGTTCGGGTGACTGCACTGCATGATCGTCGTCGGGGATTACATTCTTCACCTTACCCATTAAGGATCTCCTACGAAACTGAAAGATCTTTTCCTTACAAAACATGTTTGCCACGATGGCGAGGCTGAAGAACTTCGCAACGATGCATTTTCTTGTTTCTCTAGAATCACGCCTACACGGAAGAACAACATTTGTGGAAACGTTGAAATCCAATATGTTTGAAAGGGGGGCGTTACCACTAGATCGAACTATAGATGAAAGCGCGCGTAGCGCGCGAAATTTTTTTGAAGTTATAGAAAGAATCGTTACAGAACTTACTGGCTACGGGCCTGATAAATAGAAGTTTGAAATATAATCTGAGTATATCTATGTCTTCACCAATATTAGTCTATATAAAATTTTTGCGCAATTTTGTGGGGCTCGGAAAAATTTGGGAGGGGGCTAAAGCGCCCTAGCTCCCATAGAACTGTGTCTGGTATAATAACCTTAATATGTTCATGAGATTGATTGTAAATCGTGACGCATGCGCGCGAAGCGCGCCCAAGTTTTCATTAAATAAGATTTTCATAATAAAGCCTGCATTCAGAATCTGCATCGAGATACTTTCAATTGCCCAACAAACCAACATGCCACTCAAAAAGCCAGTCTTTTACCTGGTAATTTGTAAACAGCTTTCAACTTCTGCTGTTGTGCTTCTCCAAAAGTTGCTATCGGTGCTTTGATTTGCCGACATGGGGGAAGCGGAAGATATTGATAATAAGAACAACACTGAGGTAAGGTTTGAAGCGCGCGCAGCGCGCGAAATTTTGAGAGTTTGAGAAGAATTTGGGAAAAAAGGACAGCTTTGACTTGATTTTATGTGAGGAAAATAACGTTTGATATTATTCTCACTTGGTCAAGTTGGAAAATATATACTAAGTTGACATAGGCTCAGTCGGAAAAATGTGCTAGACTGAGATATCAGAAATTCCAACTGGCATTTCAGATTTTCCGACTATCGTCGCTCTGACGAACTTTGGGGGGGGGGTGAGACACCCCCACACCCCCCGGTCGCGACGGCCCTGTATATATATATATTTATTTATTTATATTTATAAACATAAACGATGTAAAAGTATTACTGAAGATGGTTTGTTGCTACTCTAAGCTTTACGCTTTTAGTACACGATCATCAGGCAACTAGGCGGGATTGAGTGGTTCTTAACTTAAGTACAGTGTGCTACTTAAGGAGGATCCCTACGGTTGGCTGGTCTTGTATACAAGTCGGCGATTGCTATGAAGACACTTGGACACTATTTCTGGCCTTTTTTAGCAGAAATGCTTTATCTACTGAGAGTATTGCCATTTTCTTTTCCGCACACAGACTGCCCTGGCCGTGGATGGTCCTGCGTGTTGGAATACGTTTGAGGATATTCCACTGAATCTATTTGGACAGCTCCGTTTCTTTCTTGTAAGATTAGTTGTGAAAGGATCTCTTGTGATTGTTAAACCGGGCTTTAAATTCTCCTTCTGTCATTCCTGTGTACGTTATGGTGGGGTCGTTGGGGCTGTCGTAGTGAGCTTGGCTGAGTAGACAATACCGGAAGCCCAGAACATCGTGTTGGTGTGAAATCTGACATGCCAGTTTTCCCACCCCTTTCTTCGGTAAATATGGGAAGGGGAAATCAAGATACGATTTCTCCTTAACATTATCCACCGATAATGTGGAGTGGAGAAAACCAAAGTCAGTGAGGGGGTACTTCAAGAAAGGACCATTACACAGTGTCCATTTTCGAACACACTGTCCATAATAAGTATTGTGATTTGGAAGGAATCTCATTGGTTCAATTGCATGTGCAGGCCCGTAGCCAAGTGGGGAGAAGGGGGAGGCTACCCAAGAAAAAAATTGCACCCTATAAAATTTACTATGACATTAGTTTAGTTTCGCATATCTCGCTCCTTTAAAATACTTGGACCCCTGAAAGCTACCTCACCCCCCCCCCTTCAGTTTTATCTGTCTAGGGGCCCGCTCAAGTAACTCGAAACCCTAATTGCACTCATGCTGTGTAACAAGATATGATAGTAAGGCAATTTGAGCGTGAATGCGCGGGAATTGCACCACACTAGTATTGTCATATGTTTTACTTCATTTAACATTGCAACAGTTATTGTATCCATTGGCACGTATTTAGACATGAGATTGATGATGATCACTGGAGCCTTTGTTTCTTCGAATGGTATTTTTACGAAATCAATGTTATCAGCGGATCGGACTGGATGGCGCCCTTTGATGTCCTTGATCTTCAAAATTTATCAAAATGTAGACCACATGCACTGACGTCATCACTACCTTGATTAACGCCGCACATTCATGACATACTGCACTCCTTGGTACATCAAAGTGTGTACATATGTGCCCTGTGAGCATGCAAACGTCAGCTTTATACTGTGACGTCATCACGTAAGTTCTATACATTTTAGAATGGAAACCTTACGATATCAAAGCAAGAAGTAGGCTACCTTTAACCATAAAGTATTGCATAATTAACAGCAGTTGGTATTTCGAATGCAAGGTAGATATCTTGCAGATTTGTTAACTAGATGTGGGTATATTATTACACTTATTTGAGTAGGCGGGGTTTACACATAGTTCTTTTAATTCTTTGCGATATCATGGGGTTGTTAAAGTCCCTGGAGGTATTTTGCAAACTTGTTGTTATTATTTCCAAGGCGTTAATTTGAGACTTTCAAAGTCATGTCTTTGATCGGCATTTGTAAATGTGATTTTTGGACAATAACCAAATGGTGCACGTTGTGTTTCATTTCAAATACAGGCCTAAAACTTAGAGTAAAACTGATGCTGACGACAGTATTTAGCAAATCATGCTAATCCTAAGGTTGTCTGCAGAGTGTTCACAGGACTGATAGTTTGAGTACTTCGAAAACGTCTTCTCATAAAATATAGACCTTATGCATTGACGTCACGCAACGTCATTTTGAAGGCAAAACAATGAAGTACGTGGCACGCACGCAGTAGACTTCGTATACGTGCGACGCGTAGCAGACTTACTCGCGTATTCGATTGGTTGACAAATCAGCTGTCTGCATTCGTTGGTGTAAGTTGCAATGATACGCACTTGCTTCCAAACGAGGGAACACATTCTGCTCTGTGACGTCATATGCATAGGGCCTATACATAGAGCTTTCTTTAATTGATCCTTCCCTAGTAACTGGTTCTTGAAGGTCACTCCTTCCAGTACACTTGCGAGTCGCAGGTGCTAATACATGACTGACTGAATATCAATTTTAAAAATGAAAATATGCAAAGTTACGCAACCAATTGTTTGCTCCGGAATCTTGAACCACAAAAATCATATCATTCGTCAAATTTTAAAATGAAGCACACACTTTGATCTCATTGTTTCAAAACGAGCCTTTCGTGACAGTAGAAACTTACCTGTAGTTCAAACCTTAAAATGTCCTCATTAATCTCGGATAACTTTGTTGTCGGACTCTTCAGCCAAGTCTAGAAGAGACGCCTTACAAATTCAGAATGAAAACATTTACAGGTCAACGTCTTTCGTTTTGTCTTGTCTACTCTGAACCTAGAGCTTGTAAACACGAAAACAGAATATCATTTGCTTACATACATTGTTCACCTAGTACCCACAAACCCACAATACACAAGGAATTTGAACCAAAAGTAATATTACTACTTAACACTTGTACCAATTTTCTTTGGAAATTGTTAGTTACCGGTACTTTCTCACATGAGCACATGGCGAAAGGGGGTGCGAAAGAGCCCTAAAAGAAAATGCATGTGTGCAGTATTGTACGTAGACTACGTGTGTACAATTCGGCTGAGTTCACAGTAGGCCTACACCGATCGATATACGAGGAGTGGTGTCAATACCGACAAAAGCAGAGAACCCAGACATGTTAGGTTCTCTGTGCTTATTTTCGTAAATATCTGAAATGGTTAAACTTTGAAGAGGTGTATCTTAAGGAAGATGACAGATATTCATATAATTCTAACAGATTTTTCATCAAGGTATCTTAACCTATAATAATTGAGTAAAGCAACTGTTTTGCTTATACGTCAATATACCTTTAATTCTGTTACTAGCTACTTTCAAGTTTGGTGCTGACATTTTCAAATTAGTCAATATGACTTCTTCCAAAATATTCCCAACAGGTATAAAAACATTGCAACTGTTCTTAGAATGAAGGTTAAACAATCAAAGCATAACATAGGACAAATCTCATGAGTCCTGCTTTCCACGTCACAAATTTGCATATACAGCTCATGTTTGTCAATGGGGTAATTGGAAAGAGCGTAATTGTCCAGTAAAGTGGTCAATATTTGATGCATTTTGACTGGGGAAGTGCGAGTATTTTTAATGTCTTTAATGTTTTTTATTTAATAAATCAAATAGGTAGGTATAACTTTAACATATTCACAGACCTTTAACCGGCTTGCCGACTGACCGTTTTCGGGAAGTACTCTTTAACTTATTCTTAGTCCGTTTTTGTCTCCGAGACGAGGGGACTTGAGCTTCCCGACGGGAGGGCGTGACTAGTTACAACTTGTGGCAAAGGTTACACTCCGGTAAATACAGGAACAGACATTTATTACATTTTCTAAATTTACAAAACATGTATGTTGGACTTGCATGGTGCTGTAGGGAATATGATGTACACCAAACTATGTCTATGTAACTGCTCTATGAATTTAAAACTTTCGAAGAGTAGGGTGTTGGAATTCATTCTGAGGATGTAAAGCTCCCTGAGTAACCCATCAGGATTCTAGCAAGCAACGCTGGCGAGAAATGTCAAGAGCAATTACGTATTGGGTGTGTCTGTCAAGCAAAGGCATACCTTAGGGAGGGGAATGCCCCCTCCAAAGAGCAAACAAACAAGCACACACATACACAAAAGATCAATAAGATATAGGCGACCTGTGCGTTTTCAGGATGTTCAAGGCCAGAGGGGACCCCCTGTATCATAGGCGGAAATCCCGGGGCTATAGGGGGAAAACCCCACACCTTTCGGAAATGTTCCCATTGACAGTAAATTTTTCCTCCTCAAAGGCTCATTATCCCCCCCCCCCCCCACACACACACCCTCACTTTTCACAAATGTCCGCTGAAGCCCTGTACACTTTCCTGTACGAATAAAACGACATTTAAAGTAATTTAGGTAAATGTTGATGAAGGGGATTGTCGAGAAAATGGGTTTGTCTGAAACTTTGCCCTTGGTTACGCTGCATGTAAAATGTAACCGTATAATATCGAAGTGTTAATCTTACAAGTTAAGTATCCTCGAGATATTACTCTAACAGCTACTACAGTATGCAGTGCTCAACACTATGTCCCTGTTGGGCAACGCAAATATCGTCATTCCTCCGACGAGGTGTTTTAATTATCTTGACGAAGCTGTCTACAGCGCCTAAATAACTTTTTCATCTGTGGAACGTTGGAGCAATAAGCAGGAACAGAAGCAGCCCGCCCTTAAAACCATTCGGGAGGGGTGCCATGCCACAGTTCGAAGAATGGTGTTATAACAATCGAACGCTTCCATAAAAAATGCAATTCTCCATACGTTAAGTTGAAGCATTCTCTAGAACACACCCTCCTCCTTCCACACGGTATCCCCTGAACAGGATGACAAAGGTAGTGGGAGTTGATCTTGGTGGACATTATTGCGAAGCAGGGGTGCCTCTATTGTCCCCAGCTAATTTTCATATGGAGGAGATTGCCGGAGGGGGTGGTTGTATACGCTTTTTCAGATCAGTCTGGAAAAACAATGGAAAATAATCTGAAAATTAAAGAGGAAACTAGGCCAGAGAAATTATGAGATTATTCCAATAGAGACATGAACATTTTTAATGTGAAAAAATAGCATTATATGCATACCAAATGCCTTCACCGTGCTAAAACGATTTTCTTCTGTGCAGTTCTCGGGTGACGAAAACTGTCATCATTACACTGACAAAGCTAGGGTGGAAGAGGGGAGCTACGGAGCATTGCAGTTGGGTAATTTTGTTGCTTTTTGGATTTCTTGCCAAAGGCGAAAGGAGTCTTTGCAATTACGCAAGTGTATGTATGTATCTGTGTGTATATGTGTGTTTGTGACGCTTGGCTTGTAAACACGATAGCTCAAGATAGCAATGACGGATAATTTTCATACTTATAAAATGGAACTCTTATATTAAGAGGAAGATCCCTACTGTTTTCGGTAGAGTTAAAAGGTCATGTGATGTCACCAGAGGTCAAAACCCAAAACCTTGTCATTGCAACAGTTATTGTATCCATTGGCACGTATTTAGACATGAGATTTATTTTTACTGTTATCAGCCAAAATTTATCAGTAGACCACATGCACTGACGTCATCACTACCTTGATTAACGCCGCACATTCATGACATACTGCACTCCTTGGTACATCAAAGTGTGTACATATGTGCCCTGTGAGCATGCAAACGTCAGCTTATACTGTGACGTCATAACGTAAGATACAGTATTAGAATGGAAACCTTACGATATCAAAGCAAGCAGTAGGCTACCTTTAACCATAAAGTATTGCATAATTAACAGCAGTTGGTATTTCGAATGCAAGGTAGACATCTTGCAGATTTGTTAACTAGATGTGGGTATATTATTACACTTATTTGAGTAGGCGGGGTTTACACATAGTTCTTTTAATTCTTTGCAATATCATGGGGTTGTTAAAGTCCCTAGAGGTATTTTGCAAACTTGTTGTTATTATTTCCGAGGCGTTAATTTGAGACTTTCAAAGTCATGTCTTTGATCGGCATTTGTAAATGTGATTTCTGGACAATAACCAAATGGTGCACGCTGTGTTTCATTTCAAATACAGGCCTAAAACTTGTAAAACTGATGCTGACGACAGTATTTAGCAAATCATGCTAATCCTAAGGTTGTCTGCAGAGTGTTCACAGGACTGATAGTTTGAGTACTTCGAAAACGTCTTCTCATTAAATATAGACCTTATGCATTGACGTCACGCAACGTCATTTTGAAGGCAAAACAATGAAGTACGTGGCACGCACGCAGTAGACTTCGTATACGTGCGACGCGTAGCAGACTTACTCGCGTATTCGATTGGTTGACAAATCAGCTGTCTGCATTCGTTGGTGTAAGTTGCAATGATACGCGCTTGCTTCCAAACGAGGGAACACATTCTGCTCTGTGACGTCATATGCATAGGGCCTATACATAGAGCTTTCTTTAATTGATCGTTTCCCTAGTAATTGGTTCTTGAAGGTCACTCCTTCCAGTATACTTGCGAGTCGCAGGTGCTAATACATGACTGACTGAATATCAATTTTAAAAATGAAAATATGCAAAGTTACGCAACCAATTGTTGCTTCTTGAACCACAAAAATCATATCATTCGTCAAATTTTAAAATGAGGCACACACTTTGATCTCATTGTTTCAAAACGAGCCTTTCGTGACAGTAGAAACTTACCTGTAGTTCAAACCTTAAAATGTCCTCATTAATCTCGGATAACTTTGTTGTCGGACTCCAGAAGAGACGCCTTACAAATTCAGAATGAAAACATTTACAGGTCAACGTCTTTCGTTTTGTCTTGTCTACTCTGAACCTAGAGCTTGTAAACACGAAAACAGAATATCATTTGCTTACATACATTGTTCACCTAGTACCCACAAACCCACAATACACGAGGAATTTGAACCAAAAGTAATATTACTACTTAACACTTGTACCAATTTTCTTTGGAAATTGTTAGTTACCGGTACTTTCTCACATGAGCACATGGGGAAAGGGGTGCGAAGGAGCCCTGAAAAAGAATGCATGTGTGCAGTATTGTACGTAGACTACGTGTGTACAATTCGGCTCAGTTCACAGTAGGCCTACACCGATAGACATACGAGGAGTGGTGTCAATACCGAAAAAAGCAGAGAACCCAGACATGCTGGGTTCTCTGTGCTTATTTTCGTAAATATCTGAAATGGTTAAACTTTGAAGAGGTGTATCTTAAGGAAGATGACAGATATTCATATAATTCCAACAGATTTTTCATCAGGGTATCTTAACCTATAATAATTGAGTAAAGCAACTGTTTTGCTTATACGTCAATATACCTTTAATTTTGTTTCTAGCTACTTTCAAGTTTGGTGTTGACATTTTTAAATTAGTCAATATGGCTTCTTCCAAAATATTCCCAACAGGCATGAAAACATTGCAACTGTCCTTAGAATGAAGGTTAAACAATCAAAGCATAACATAGGACAAATCTCATGAGTCCCGTTTTCCATGTCACAAGTTTGCATATGCAGCTCATGTTTGTCCATGGGGTAATTGGAAAGAGCGCAATTGTCCAGTAAAGTGGTCAATATTTGATGCATTTTGATTTGGGAAGTGCGAGTATTTTTAATATCTTTAATGTTTTTTTTATTTTATAAATCAAATAGGTAGGTATAACTTTAACATATCCACAGACCTTTAACCGGCTTGCCGACTGACCGTTTTCGGGAAGTACTCTTTAACTTATTCTTAGTCCGTTTTTGTCTCCGAGACGAGGGGACTTGAGCTTCCCGACGGGAGGGCGTAACTAGTTACAACTTGTGGCAAAGGTTACACTCCGGTTAATACAGGAACAGGCATTTATTACATTTTCTAAATTTACAAAACATGTATGTTGGACTTGCATGGTGCTGTAGGGAATATGATGTACACCAAACTATGTCTATGTAACTGCTCTATGAATTTAAAACTTTCGAAGAGTAGGGTGTTGGAATTCATTCTGAGGATGTAAAGCTCCCTGAGTAACCCATCAGGATTCTAGCAAGCAACGCTGGCGAGAAATGTCAAGAGCAATTACGTATTGGGTGTGTCTGTCAAGCAAAGGCATACCTTAGGGAGGGGAATGCCCCCTCCAAAGAGCAAACAAACAAGCACACACATACACAAAAGATCAATAAGATATAGGCGACCTGTGCGTTTTCAGGATGTTCAAGGCCAGGGGGACCCCCTGTATCATAGGCGGAAATCCCGGGGCTATAGGGGGAAAACCCCACACCTTTCGGAAATGTTCCCATTGACAGTAAATTTTTCCTCCTCAAAGGCTCATTATCCCCCTCCCCCCCCCCCCACACACACACCCTCACTTTTCACAAATGTCCGCTGAAGCCCTGTACACTTTCCTGTACGAATAAAACGACATTTAAAGTAATTTAGGTAAATGTTGATGAAGGGGATTGTCGAGAAAATGGGTTTGTCTGAAACTTTGCCCTTGGTTACGCTGCATGTAAAATGTAACCGTATAATATCGAAGTGTTAATCTTACAAGTTAAGTATCCTCGAGATATTACTCTAACAGCTACTACAGTATGCAGTGCTCATCACTATGTCCCTGTTGGGCAACGCAAATATCGTCATTCCTCCGACGAGGTGCTTTAATTATCTTCACGAAGCTGTCTACAGTGCCTAAATAACTTTTTCATCTGTGGAACGTTGGAGCAATAAGCAGGAACAGAAGCAGCCCGCCCTTAAAACCATTCGGGAGGGGTGCCATGCCACAGTTCGAAGAATGGTGTTATAACAATCGAACGCTTCCATAAAAAATGCAATTCTCCATACGTTAAGTTGAAGCATTCTCTAGAACACACCCTCCTCCTTCTGCACGGTATCCCCTGAACAGGATGACAAAGGAAGTGGGAGTTATTCTTGGTGCACATTATTGCGAAGCAGGGGTGCCTCAATTGTCCCCAGCTAATTTTCATATGGAGGAGATTGCCGGAGGGGGTGGTTGTATACGCTTTTTCAGATCAGTCTGGAAAAACAATGGAAAATAATCTGAAAATTAAAGAGGAAACTAGGCCAGAGAAATTATGAGATTATTCCAATAGAGACATGAACATTTTTAATGTGAAAAAATAGTATTATATGCATACCAAATGCCTTCACCATGCTAAAATGATTTTCTTCTGTGCAGTTCTCGGGTGACGAAAACTGTCATCATTACACTGACAAAGCTAGGGTGGAAGAGGGGAGCCACGGAGCATTACAGTTGGGAAATTTTGTTACTTTTTGGATTTTTTGCCGAAGGCGAAAGGAGTCTTTGCAATCACGCAAGTGTATGTATGTATCTGTGTGTATATGTGTGTTTGTGACGCTTGGCTTGTAAACACGATAGCTCAAGATAGCAATGACGGATAATTTTCATCCTTATAAAATGGAACTCTTATATTAAGAGGAAGATTCCTACTGTTTTCGGTAGAGTTAAAAGGTCATGTGATGTCACCAGAGGTCAAAACCCAAAACCTTGTAAACACGATACCTCTAGGTAGAAAGCATGGATGCTTTTCGTTCTTGGCATGTGTCACGGGTCTTTAAAGGCTTCCGTATCATGGGGAGAGTTACGAACTGCATGTTACTTTTGTTATTGTAATTACATAGCTTAAAGGTGAAACTTTGTTATTGTTGGCAAGGAAAAGAGTGTAGAAAAATACGCGCCGGAGGACAGCACGTCGAACAGTTTCTCAAAGGTTAGATTATAGGTAACAGATCAGGGAGTTGCTATTTGAGCAACTCCCTGAACAGATAATGAGAACGCAGGTTTCAGAAAATGAGGACAGACAATCATACGTGATGGAAATTAAAAGATTTTAGGGTAGGAAGAGACTATTAATAAGCGATGTTTGGTTTGGTTTGTGTGTAAGAAAGCAGGTGACTGGATTCTATTATAATTGTGTAGTGCGTTAATTGTCCACCCTCTTAAGAATGGTAGGAACAATGCAGAAGAAATGATTGTTGCAAATTGAACTTGTATGGTGTCGTGTCTTCCATGTGTATATTGGGACCCGCGTGACAACGTGTAGATGCATAATAGTCAAAACATGAACCCTACTGATTTTGGTAAAGGTCAAAGGTTATCTGAGGTCACCGGAGGTGAAAATACGAAATCTTAAGAATTGCTTGTAAACACGATATCTCAAGATAGTAATGATGGACAATTTTCATACTTGGTATATGACTTTTTCATATTGAGTGGAACAACCCTTTTGTTTTCAGCGGCGATCAGAGGTCATTTGAGAGGTGACTTAAGGTCATCAGAGGTCAAAACCCGAAAACCTTGGAAAAACACTATATGTCAAGACAGCGATGATAGTTCATTTTCATACTTAGTTTTCAGAGGTGAAACTAAGAAATCCTCATAAACTTAATACACAGTGAGAGGTACCTCCAAATTTTGTTCTGCGTTTCGTGACCAAGGAAGAGTTAGGGCTGAATTTGCCTACCGGCATTGCAAAGATAATATTATAGAGAACAACATTTACATTTTCCTCTATCCCCTCAAGCCCTCTTTGACAACACTTACCAAAGCTTCAGCCTCCGCTGAGAATTGCTTTCCTGCATTTTGTCATGACCAGATACGAACTACCCATAGAAACATTAATTTACAATTTCGGTAATTCTCAAACCGTGTGCGAGGTTCCCTATTTGTTTATCTATATACGTCATAGGCGTAAGAACATTTTCAAAATTGGAGACTGAGGTTGAAGAATATATATGACACTATCTACATGAAGAAAAAATGCCTCCCATATTGCAGGAAGTGGCACTTCTCGGGCCTTGTATGTTGCCTCTGAACATTGGGTATTTCTAGACATTCATGCTTCCAGAAAAAAAATATAAAAAAATCTTAGAGTCACTTTGAATTATTGTAGGGGATTTTAGAAATGGATGTTACTCTGCCAGCCCATATAAACTTGGTATTACTCATTTAAATACAGACAGATGTTTGATGAAGAAATGTTGGTCTATGCCCTCTCCCATTTCAAGGATTTTTTATTCTGGTGATGCCTATAACATGCAAAACGGTAGCATTTACAGAGAAATTAGACCAAACCATTGTTGTAATGTTTCAGAACTTTAGTACACTGAATTTGACTGTAAGATGCTTTTTCCATCAGTAGTAATTTTGTCTATAACAAAAATGTGCTGTTCAGAAAACAAATGTAAAGAACAGTGATTTCATTTTATTATTTCATTCAAAATCAGGGTCTACGTCAGAGTCTTAAAAGAAGGGTCTAAGCTCAAATCAAGCTTTGATATTTTAGAGGGGTACTTATTCTAAGCAATCTGGTGAAATTTCCATTGATATCCGATGTGTGGTTCTCAAGATATCGGCAGATAAAGTTGTCACATTTTCAACACAAAGTGAACTTGAAGCAAGCACATATGATGTCATACCCTCACATTAATGAGCAGTGTTAGGTTTTTCTCTAACTTTATCACCAAGTTTCTCCTCAACAATCGAATGTTATCGCAATGTGATTGCATGAGAGGCATGGGAAAATTACAAACTTCACAGTCTTTATGGGGAGGTCCTATCCCTATTAATTTCAATACAACAGACCGAAAAAACAAAGGAAACAAAGCATTCCTTATCAATGTGAGGAAGTGATATCAGGGAGCTACCTACTGATATAACTTCCACTTGCCTAAAGCTCACTTTGGGTCACAAATGTTGTAACTTCTTTTGCTGATAACTCGAGTAATACAAGACTAGTCCGATTTGAATGAAAGTTTCACCAAAATGCATAGATTTAGTTCCTCTTTTACATATGAAAAGTAAATTTTTGCTTCAACCTTTCCTTTAAGTTTGGCAAGTACAGAGGTAACGGTTGGCAGACGGGGCTGGCATCCTTGAAGAGGGGTCTAACGGGGTATTCCCCTATCCTTCCGGAAAGTTTAGTTCATGTTAGGTGGCTTAGATTCAAAATGGTATTATCTTTGGCAAAGCTTTTGAACTAATTACATCCTTAGTAACGCTCATTATTTAGTGATATTTGGTTGTGGCATGGCAACCTTCCACGGTACCTGGTACCACGGTACCTGAGACCGACATATTGCTTCCTGGAAGCTTAGTGGAGCAATTTAAACGTTGGGACACAAAACATAATGCTTTTAACTAAAGTCCAAATGTCACTACAAGAAAGCACACCGGTTTCTTCACAAAAATTGAGTTTTACTAATTTTAAAGCGGAATCCAACAGCTTCCATTTTGGGATGAGCAAAAGGAGAGATATAACATTAGGAATAGTGGACTAATACGCATGTTTCATAATTTTCATTTTCTGTAAATGAATTAATGAACAGTTAAATACCTTTGAACAAGTGATATATATATATATATATATATATATATATATATATATATATATATATATATGTCCCCACATGGTCTGAACGTTAGACTTGAACTGTTATAAGGCAGCAATTCCTGCATTTTTTTGACTTGTGGTAACCTCTTAACACTGTCTGTTTTCCTAGCCGAGGTTTACCGTGCCCAATTTTATTGTGTATTTTTTAAATTGTACGTTTGGCCGTGTCAACGATCAGTTGCATTTTTGCCACCTGATGAAGGGTTTAAACCCGAAACGTCGTGGAATTTTTCACAAACTTTTAGCACTATTTACTACTTCATTTTTACCTATATATATATATATATGCTTCATATCATCTATATCAGGCTACAAAATTTGCTCATAAATTATCGATTGCCACATTATCCCCTCTTAAAGCAAGGCTGAGGTTGAAATCGTACCCGCAGTTTTCGGAAAATAGTTTCCGACAGAAAAAAAAACCTTGCATTATAATTATCTTTGCAATCTAAGGTCATCAGTCTAGGAGTGCAAAACCTGGCAATTGCTCGTGAATTGCTCAGAAATTTTCATTATACGATTGTTTTTAAATGTAAAACCATTACCGTTGAACTATGTGTATAGGCCTATACTTTAAAGAAGGTTTTAAAGAAAATCACTAGAGCAGAAGGTAAAGGGTGAGAAGCGCCCGGAAATTTTGGTAGTTTGAGAAAGATTTTCTGTGGAAAACAGTTAAAACACATCTACCATTCGTTTGGAAGACAACTTACCCCAACCCGTACATGAAGATATCGCTTGAAAGCCTTTTGGCAGGAGTTCATTTTAAAAGTTTTCGAAAATCGATTGGACTCCCCCCCCCCCCCGTGCCGGAGCCACTGAGTGATATACTTCTCATCATTTAGAGCAGCGCTTCTCAAACTTTTTTAACTCGAGGACCACTTTGACTCTCAGAATTTTTCTGAGGCCCACCTTACAAAAAGTTTATTCTTTTTTCTTTATTTTTTATTTTTTATGGACTGATCTCGCGTCCCACCTGGGAGAGCTTCACGGCCCTCCAGTGGGCCGCGGCCCACCGGTTGAGAAGCGCTGATTTAGAGAATTTTTGGCTCTGGTATTGCACCGAGGCTGGTACCCGGGCGAATTGCCCTCTCGGTACATTACAGGGTTAGAGAAAACAAATCAATGGTGAACAGAAATTGAACGACCCAGGGGTCCGTCTTGGAACTTTGGTGTGTGTCCAGGGGCGATTTATAACATCTTCATATGCATTTGATCAGTATGGACTGATTTGACCACATATCACAGTACTCGTTTATTAAAATTTTCAGTGGTCCTAAAAGTCAGAATACCGGGGGCCAGTCGCCTATATATATATATATATATATATATATATATATATATATATATATATATATATATTATGTCATCTTTGGAATGTTATGTTTTATTGTTTGTTATATAACAAGGAGCATACGTGGATTTTTCTCATATAAGATATATATATATATATATATATATGTGTGTGTTGCCGCGATTATTGGATAAATCCGACTCTTTTTGCCTATCAGTATAATAAATGACGTAATGAAACCACATAATATGTTGAGATTGATAAGAAAATTTTTTTAAAACCATTTCAGTTACGTACTTGAACGCCCCTTTGTTAAGGGGAGGGCCCAGGGACAGCCCTAAGAAAGGGTTTTGCATCTGAAAGTATTTAAATTACTATTGCCTTAATTCCATCCTAACATAACCCCCCCCCCCCCTTAGGCTATCTCGCCCAGCTCAGCTTCAGTACTTTTTTTCTGGTGACAGGCATGTATAAGTAGGTACAACAATGATAAACCAGAGTGTGCAGTGATCTTTTGGAATACCTTTTCTTTAATATATTCTTTAAGAATGTAAGTTCTAAAACAAAATGAACAGTGTGTATATGCACTATGCAACTCAGAAGGATTGAGAAATTCCATCTCTGGCAATCTGAAAGGCATCTGGAAATTTTTATTGTTGTTTTTTCTTTTTGATAAGCTACGCGCCAACTGATATTGGCGATACTATAATGCCCATCCATTGCATCGAACTTACTGGAGTTGTCGTCATTCCTGCAAGAATATCTTGAGTGAAAATATCGTTCCAAATCCGCATGAAACCCCTATAATATTACTATTTCATATCCATAGAGTAGGACATGTTCCTGTAACCCGCTATATGTTCCCATCGGCCGACAAGCCTCTTGCACCTAATCGACAGACCGTTCTCTACATTATGCTATAAAACTTGTCAAATCGAGATTCTTGTCGTCTTTTTAGTGGGCATTTAAGGCAGTTTTAAGATAATAAATTTTTCCATTGTAATGTCCCACAACTCGGAAATATCCTACAGATTCTGGAGGTTTTACCCTCTGGTCTCCACCTGCCTACCACGGAGTGGCTACTGGACGCAAACGAGTCATCAGGCAGCCCTAAGGTGGACCCCTGGGCCTCGCAGGAGGGATTTTGCTCCCCGCATTGGGTCATTGGAACCTGAAATCCCCCTCCTCGCATAATATAACCCAGGCTTTCACTTGACATACACCGTCCTCCGCCACTTTCGAAAGCGAACTACCGCCCTAAATTTTCCTACAATCGCGCTTGTTCGAAACCTGTAATCCCCTCCCCTTCAAAAATCCTGGGCCCGTCCCTGAGGCTACAAAAGTTTCAACACTATAAAGGGCAAATTTCCTCATCCCAGACAGCTCCAATTCTCCCAACTAAGTTACTTCTAACCCCTCCCAAAACTGCCTTAAGCTCCTCCTCGTGTAGACGCAAACCTTGTAATTGCTTAAAGGCAATAAGCAGTCGCCCCAAAATTTTCTTTGAAAAATCAGCACTCTTGCAAATCTCTTCTTATTGCATTACAAGCGGCACCTCTGAAGACGTTTTGAACATAACTATTACAAACAAAAGGTAAAGCAAGGAGAAATTCTCCTTGAATATCACAGTGCACTAAAAAAATATTGTCACATGATCAAAATAGGCCATTCATGATGAACATGAGTGACAGGGCATACTCACCCTGACTGGGGTGACTGCCTACTACCTCTTAAGGCATACAAGGTCTTATTGTGTAATGGCAACACTCTCTGCATTGTATGAAATGTGAGCTACTGTGCATCTTTTGAGTTTTCCAACTCTGATGTCAATCAAAGAGCAGTCACCAACTGAGAATTTCTATAGTTCCTAACCATACATGTACTTGGGGTGGTGAATGCCTGTCTGTAATAAAGTTAATTTCTATTTTCCACTCAGTCTTCGGTATTTCAGAATTCCTGACTTGTAAAAAACTGAAAACGTACTACAATTGTCAATAAATTTTGCATTGTTTATTTTATTTTTTTTTTAAATGATATGTACTTTGTGTTTAAAGTACACATCTAGCTAATTGTTGCTGTGTTAGAATTAGTGATGATGCCAGAATTTGAAAGAGGCTATTGCATAGACTCTTTTCCAAATAGGAATTACAAAGGATTGTGGGATAGATTTTTGGCGAGCATCATCTTTTGCCGCAGCAAAATGCCATTGACAAAAACATCGCGTACCAGAACTTATCCCACAAGTCATTGCAACTGCTATTTGGAAAAGGGTCTATTACCCCACGCATATTAAGGAGGAATATTACCATATCTCTAAATCAGGGAAATGCTGCTCTGACATCTCTCCTAACGTTGGGTTACATATTTGGAATATTGATATTTACATGATTGATACCATCTAGCTTTACCGGTTAGGGCTAGACAGATCTATAGCTATGACAAAATTTTTGTTTTACCTCCTGCACTAGTAGATTGAACTGGAAACAAAAAAAAGACAAAACGGTTTCTTTGAAACTTAAAATTTACTTACTCAAAGTCTGATGTAAATCTTCCATGCACAAAAGTACATTTACCTAATAAAGAACTGTTGGTTTGTCTACAAAAGGAAACTAATGAATTATAAAGAAATGAAAAGTTTACTAGCGTAAGGTTCGTCATATCTTTTATTTTTTGCCATGCTTTTACAATATTTACATAAATTTGAATCATAATAAGTGAAAGGAGAAGGCAGTCTAATCAAGTAAACATTAACGTTTTGTATTAAGAAGCCTTTTATAAAGGTGCGTAGTCATAGGTGGGCTGGGCAGAGCCCAATCTCCTTATGACAGAAGGGCCAATAAATGACCTCCCAAATCATCTTCTTTTTGGAAAAGTATACCGAAATCTTTACGTTGTAACATATGGATAACTTTTGAATCGTAAGATGAAGTAAAACGTCATGTCTTTAAAAGTTTTCGACGCGCTCCGCGCACCCATGGCAAATAATTTTCTCATTATGCCTAGCCCCCTCCTCCCAACAGTGGCGTAGCCAGGTTTTTTGTCAGGGGGGCAAGAGCACCAAGATTTCCCCCAATTAGTGATCTGCTTCCTAGTAATCAGTGTTCTCCGCAGGTCCAAATTTTGTCCGGGTGCTTTCCTCTGACCTGGCTGATGTGACTGATCGCCGTCCTGGGGAGGGGTTTAAGGGGAGGGGGTGTCCCCCTCCCCTTTGGAAAATTTTTGCTCATATAAGGTGGGCTAGATGCAAAATGGTGCCACATTTGGTGCTAGATGTAAACTGAATACATCACCAAGAATTCCTATTTTTTTAGGAAGCTTTTTTATCTTGCTTGTCTTCAGGTCTTGGTGAATTTTTCTTGAGTCCTACTGGTAGATTAGAATCACAATGGGTGAAGTACAGTAATTAAGTGAACCCTGGTACACCTTTCCCTTCATCTGTTCACCATATTCACCACAATCAGTCCAAATTTTACGAGGACCTGCCCTTGTAGCAGAGTATAGCATTTGACCACTGACCCATTCTAACAAACTGCTTATACCACAATGCTGCTGCTTTAATTATCAAGAAACATTGAAAGTATACAGTAAAAGGACAGAGTCCCTTGTCAGCGGTCCAGAGATCCCATGCTGTATAAAACAGTAAAACATTACTAGTACAACTATAAGCATGGTGTCATCATTTCATCTCTGAAAACCTTCATGAGGACTGGTTGTGCCAGTGTGACATGTACTTTTAAATAAGTAAAGTGTACTGGTTGAGAAATTTAAAATTTTACCAGATCATGAGCAAATTTCACCATATATTCACTTTCAAAAGTTCCCCCAAGATTTTTCCAGAGGGGGCAACTCGCCCCCCTGTCCCCCCTGGTTACGCCACTGCCTCCCAACCAAATCCTTGCTACGCCTGTGCTTTATATATGTTAACCTCTGTGGGTGAAATATACAAAGAAAAAGTTGTTTGAACTAAAAAATTTACATCAGAAGATAAAAATGACGAAAAAATTTTCCTTCTGAAATAAAGCTCCCCTTTACAACTTGACAACGGACTAGATGGACAACAAGTGAATTGATACCTAGAGGTTCTATAGTTGTTTATTTTGCTCGTTGCTAATCAATAATTATCTATTACCACATTAACTTGTTATAAAGAATTAATCTTTCTTTGCTTATTATTTGCTTATTTGTTACAACAAATTGCTAGTCCATCAGATTTGTGCACCATTATGGGTCAAATTTAGGTATTTTTGTAACCAAATTACCACCTGAGACATTTGGTTCTTAAGACAAAATGATTGTTTCATATTGCTAAGATGGAAAAATTAACCTATGCAGAGGTCCTCTGTCGCTCCCGCCGAGAAACGCTGCCACCCTGAGTTTTTCACAGCGATCAGCCTAAGGTGGCTTCATGGACCATGTGGGCTATGGTAGTAACCAAGAAAAAGCTTCCCCACTGTCCCCATAAAACTACTGTTGAGATAAATCGTGATACGCATACCTATCAAAATTAAAACTGATATTTTTTTCTTAAAAACAATCACAAAGTTCCTCTAAATGTGATTACTCTTGAAGGTACACAGCCTTTAAGACACCGCACAACTTGGCTGTGATTTAAACTTTAACCTATTCGACAGGTTCCTGATATTTCTTTTCGGTTTGGTCTCTGCTTTTTCTTGATAATCAGGTGGAACGAAAAGAAAAGAACGATCGACAGGCTTAAAGATTTGGTCTGTGTTTTCGGATAGACTCTCCCTCCGTTGGCTAAGTGGAAAGGCTCTCTCAGCGGACAGGCGTTTTACGACATCACGTGGTCTCAGGAACCAGACTAAATCTTCATTTTCAACATGAGAATCAAGTTTGTCGTGGTATGATTCTTTAGGAAACTATGGAAGAAGTAAAAGATTTTAAGTTTACTCTCATAAACAATGGTAGAGATAAATGTCATAATTCACCTGTGGGTGCATGAATGTGTATTCTTCAGTTTCATTTTTTTTTCCTTTGGAAAGCCTTTCTTGGCGAATGTAGTGCATGCTTTTTGTTCTGCTTTTGAAAAATCCTCCGAATTTACATTTAACCTCTAATCTCAAAAGAGATTCACATCCGGACAGTCAAGAAGGGAACAAGTCGAGATCTCAAAAGCGTGAACAGCTTCTCAAAGGTGGGAGGCATGACTTTTATTATTTTTTGTTTTTTAATTATTCTCTTAAGCAAAGAAAAAGTTCGGTAAAGAAACACACTCACGCTAATTTGTTTATTCATCTTCAAATAAATGGTTGTGGCTGCTTGAACAGTAGTTCTCTGTAGAAATGAAAGGCGAAAAGAAGATTGAAAATATGTTACACCGAATGGAGAAAATTAAATAGGAGCAGTGAATATAAACTTTGAAATCTTAAGATCAAATGTAATGAATCAGACCTACAGCCCAGGCCCATACCTAGGGTAGCTAAGGTGGCAGGGGTTACATCAACGCAGGAGGATGGTCTTTTGGGGAGGATAATATAAGAAGGGTGTTCACTTCCCTTCGAAAACTGTTTGCTTATTTGTATTAAAGGCATTAGATGTCAAATGGTTCAATATTTCACATCTTTATACCTACATTTGTATCCCAATTACAGTTTATAATAACAACGAGCGATGATCATTTTAGGGTGCTACGTACGTGCCCCTCATGCCCCGTGGTTACGGGTCTGCAGCAGTCAGAGAGGCATTCAGGTAACCTGCCTCCGATCCTACTTGTTTGAAAAGATTTTCAAAATTCTAAAGAGTATTCCAGTCCGGGTGTAGGGCTGCATCTCCCAGATCCCCCTCCCTTGTACACTATCCTACCAAGATGCTCAACTACCCTCTATTCAACTCTTAAGGCAATCTCTCTAATTACTTTAAAGGGAAATATTATATTTGTGATACAGAATGAATTTTAAGCCTACTGTATAGATATGGAATGACAGACAATTCAAAATTGGGTGGTTGGTTTACTTTACTCTCAAAGAATAAGATTCTCTCAGAAAGAGCTCATAAATAATTTTTACACTCACAAAAGTTTCAGAATTTTGAATCATGCAACTTTCATAACCCTTGTAATCAGTTATTATATTTTGGGGTATAGAAATGCTACTGACAGAATCTATTGGTGAGAATGGATTGTTTGGTAGTGATAAAAGCTATTTTCTGTTTGAGTTATGTTGAAACAATTTTAAAAACAATATTTCTCTTCAAGTCGAAAAGTCATAACGTGATTACGTAAGAGTGAAAATTACTTTACGTAAAGTATGGAATGGTTTACTTTCATAATGACCAGGCCCGTAGCTCGCCCTCCCGGCGGACCTGCTTTAACTCCTGCACCTATATTTGCTGCTTTCGTAGAAGAGTGTGTATACGTGAAAAAGAGGCGTAGGCCTACATATTCGACAGCTGCTACGAAGGTAAGCCAGTAGCAAGACTAGGTACTGAAGTAGCAAGATAGCTTCCGTTGGGAAACATTTTTAGGGGGAGAAATATACTAAAATACTTAAAGGCAGATTAATGTAACTTTTGATTTTCTAGTGCGCGAAAATTTTCTACGGGGAGATTCCCATTCCCCCCCCCCCCCGCCCACGGCTACGGGTGTGAAATTCACCTTAGAGTATTAGCATAATTTGGTTAGTTTAGATTATGGTGTTTAAATCAAGGTAAATAGAAGAACAGAACCACTCAGAATGGATCACCAAGAAACTTTGTTTGGATCAAGAGAGAGCAGCTATAATAATCCTGCATTTTTTTCAAGCCAGATAAGTGCTGATATATGGCGTCGATCGAATCCATTACAGGGAGTAGGGACAAAAACTACCGGCAGCAAGTACAAATCCCCTGAGACGTTTACCTTTACAAAGCTATAAATCACCGATCTAGAACATTCTGTACGTATTGCCAGGCCCCTGCACAGGGAAGGGCTTAGGTGCAGGCCGGGATAAGGTGCCGCGGATCAATCGATCGAATTGAATATGCATGTCCCGTACAGGTGCTGTGGCCAAGTATATATCAAAGCGGTGCCAATTGAACCCATGAAGTATTATAATAAGCATAGGTAGCAGTTTGATTCACTGCTTATCTAAATAAAAATGAGCTTACATTAAACATCTCTCTACGGTTTTCTTATCATAAGTGACCTTCTGACTTAACAACAAAAGCAACTTCAATTTTGAGAACACATATCAAATTAGAAGCCACCTACGTTATGTTGTGTAATTGTAATAACCTTATGAATCCATAAAGCTACATTTGTCTCCTAAGCCGAAAGCGATTGCCGTCAATGCGTTAATTATTATTGCACCTAATTGTCAAATACTGTTCATCGTCTACGTGCGAGAGGACCCTTGAAAGGTACGTCTTTGTTTTTTGCTAGTGACACCCAAGCCCGTAGCCGAGGGGGCTAAGCCCCCTGGAAAAATTTTCACCCCCTAGAAGACCAAAAATTATCATTGCATTTGTCTTACTGCATTTTAGTATATCTCGCCCCCTCCCTCCCCCCCCCCAAATCTCGCCCTGGAAAAATTTCGATCCCACCTTTACTACCTTGTCTTGCTATGGACCTGGACACATCACTTTTTAAACTTTGTCATAGACATCGCTGCGTATTTAAATATCAATCAATTTTACCACAATCTTCAAAGATGTACTAAGTTAACGTATTTTTATTGCATTTCATGTATTCCTTTGCATCGAAATGGTAAATATTTCATACAGGGGGACAGCTTACACGCGAACAAATGTACAACAATATCGGTGGTGAATATCCTTTTTTTCATGAGATCGAATGACTAAACTCCAAATCAGATGCTCATAATTGGAAAGCAAAGTTTACCATGGAGGACAAGTGGAAACATTTTCCCATAATTCCCCCGCCATATTGACTTTAGACCAACCTAAAGATGGGAGACCGTTTGCAATCCGGTCCCTTTTCCACAGCTGTTCAGTGTTGTCATCTGTTATACTTACAATCATTTCCCTCTCTCGGTCCTGGTTGTCCCCTGTGGCTCCAGAGGGGCTGCTATACGGACTCCTTGGGGCGTAAAAGTACCCATCTTTGAAGTTTGTTTTGTGTAAGCTGTCTCCTTCTGAGTCCGATGAATTACTTTCGTCCGTCTTTCCAATGTAGTGCCAAGTGCCTGTTAGTACATTCGGCTGGTACTTTCAAGTGCAGAAGTAATGAGGTATTATACATGAATATTAATGACACCTAACTTTAAATATTTATTAAAATGTTTTACCGGGGTTAGAGCTTGAAACTTATTGGTTTAATCCACACATAGGAGTAAGAAGAAGGGGATAGGGCTAAGGCTGCCAGACAAAAATGAGGGGGTGGATGATACCCCCCCCCCTTCCGCTATTCAAGGACGAAAACTCTTTATGTGTTTCCTGAGTAAGGAAATGTCCAAAAATTTCAGTAATTTTCCTTAAAATTTGCACAATATGCGGCACCAAATTGCATCTAAGGGCACTCAAATATTCAAGAACTTCCCAAAGGGGAAGGGAAACTCCCTCTCCCAGGGCGGTGGTCCTAAACCAAGGTTTGCACCCCCTCTTCGCTGACAACAGCTTCCTACGCCTATGAATCCCCATCTTCATCACGCTATTCCGTACATGATGAACAGTGATACTGATAAATCAGTTTCACCAATCTCACATAAAGGTAAACGATTCAACGTTTTATCTCCCAAAATAGCGGAATCATTGAAACTGATGAAACTAAAGCGTCAGGCCCCGAATTCTGGAGGGCCCCAAATACAATTTGTTGTTGTAAATACCTTAAGACCTCTGGGGATTGGCTCCTGGACCCCCACATGAACGTTGGCCCCTGTTCCTTATCAGAGGCTCTAATTAGGCCGCCGTGAACCCCTCGTCACACACGAAAAACTATATTGTGAGTAAGTTGTTCAAGGTTTAAGCAATCATTTTGAAGATAAACTTACTTGGGGTAACAGTTTCCAACCATTCTTTGCTACTTGATCAACAGCGAGAATAATAAAAGCAACCAATTCGTTGGAAAAGAAGAAGGGAAGATTGAGCCTCAGGAATCCTGGTCTAGGAATCAATCAGAAAGAACGAACAGATACCACTTAGAGAATATTACGTTTGTGGAGCAGAAAATTTCCACACCTTTGAAACAATACTTCATAGAATTACAGTACTGTTATAAATGGTTCAGGACTAATAATTTACTGTGTAAACAACCAAAGTCAATCGGCATCAAGACATCACATATTACAGGTCATATCATGCCAAACTATGCCATGTCATATCTAGCCTACGTAGCGCCTCTGTGGCTGCCGCCTCTTTTGTAGGCTGTTTGTTTTTTCGCAGCGATGAGCTGAACGAAAAAACTTCGTCCGCTCCGCGGGGTATGTCATATCATGATGTTTTGTCTTACATGTTTGTGTACGTTTTACACATCTGCCTCTTTTTAATTTTTAAGTAATAGTCTGTCGAAATATAAAGCTTAAATAAACATTAGCACCGCCGCTTTTTCTGCTCAGTTTCTCAGTATCATGGGTCTAAGATATTTCAACTGATAACCTTGTTGAAAAAGTCATGGATTCGAAAACGGTTAGACGGTTTGAACGGGCAATGTTAAGTACAGAAAATAAGGACAGTTTGTCATATTACAATTGACCGTATTTTCTAGGCTTTGTTAAACTTTCCAAAGTCGTATGAAGTAGTCGTTCACAATAACAGACTTCAATAATTGCGTCACGCATACAAAAGAGGATGGGAACTGGGAGTAAAACAACACAGTAGAAGCGCTAGCGCTTAGTGAGCAGGTGCTCCGCCTGTTGCTTATACTCCCAGTTCCATCATGCATTGCAATCATTAAAGCCTGCTATATGTCACGTGCATATCTCGAGCAAAACTCGTCCATTCATCTCTATAGATTGTGTAACAAAGTTCACATTTTAAACACCATCAATAACACAAGTAGTACATGAATTCAATAGAAACTTACTTCATAATCCCCAGTGACTTCTTCCCTGAAATATTCTTGTATTTCGCCAATCCGGTATTTGTAATATCTCTGCATGAAATCAAATGAGACTTAATATTAAACCAGTGGCGTAGCCATGGGGTATGAGGGCACTACCCCCTACAGGCGCGAATCCAGACATTTCGAAAAGGGAGGCTGAAAGCCCCCTTGAACATTCTCCTAGATTAACGTTATGCTAATTTTCGCGTATTTGTTATTGTTGATGTGGCGAAAAGGGGGGCTGAGGCCGGGAAAGCCCCCCCCCCTCTTGGATCCGCGCCTGCCCTAATATTTTTCGTAACACATTCTTGCCCCCAATAGTTTCAAGCCATGTGTTTAAAAGGAAAAAACGGGAAGTTTTCTTTGAAAGACGAATCACGACATTTACACTGTATACAAACTTTGATAAATATGACCAGCTTGGCAATAAATCAATTCGGCCAGTTGGCAGGTACGATCTTTACTGGAAACAATAACAAGAAATGATGGCGCCCTGGTCTAATTTGTCAAACCATAGCTTAACCACAGTACCGTGGTCATGTACAATGTACATTGTACATGCTGCTGCACGCTGTACCAGGCTTCAGTAGAGTAAGTGCATATAAAGCTTATTTTGGTTGCCGCCCTTGAGAAAAGTCTTGCCCCCTAGCTAACAAAGAAATTCTGGCTACGCCACTGCATTAAACTTAGGACAAGTTTGCTTCAATTTTACTTGTTTTCGCAAAATACGACGTGCCTGTATATGGCCTAACATATGTAGGAAATTATTTCGTCCTCGCGTAGTTCAAACGTTCGTTCGGTACGTGTGGCACGATTTAATAGGTGTTACCTCTGACAACTTCCTCAGTTCCTGATGAAATGTAAGGCTGGCTTCGTACCTACAGGTATCCCACATCTGGCTAACCACTCCCATTTCCCCTAGAAACGTAGAGTAATCTGCTCCCGTATAATGTAATTAAACAAGTCGGACAACTCTCAGCAGGGAGTTGTCAGGGCTGACAACTCCCTGCTCTCAGTGCATCGCTGCTATAATCAGTAAAGTCGTGGAGCTAATACTTGCATTGGACCAGGTAGTAGCTCCATGGTAAAGTTGTATGCTGAGCATTGATATGAACAATGTTTTTGATACGTACTCTTCATCCAGAAGATAGTAGATGAATTTTTCGGCTAACTCTTCACTAATTCCCAGAAGATCCTATAAATAAAAAAAATGAAAAATAATCACGAAGAAGTAATTTCCATTTAAACACCAAATGTTTCTTTTGTCTCACAAATTAATCTTGCCAACTCTTTAAATACCGCACTAATTCATCAATAGTTGTTAATGACAACTATATAATGAAACACCCTTCATAACTGACCTTTGATCAAACACAGCAAGAGCAAAGTTTAAATAGCAAAATGCGTCAATACATCCAATAACTGGAGTGAAAAGTAGAAAGTGCTCACTCCAAACTTTTAGCTGCTTATTATCACGAGGTCCTTTATGGCTACACTTATTTTTCTCTGTGGTTCTCTTGTGGGCCCTAATATTTGTTGTTTGTTAGTAGAAAAAGGACAAGTGCAATCGTCCAAATTTGACTTAAGAGGATGGTTCAGTCCAATATTTAGGATTGCCCCCATCAGTGGCGTAGCTAGGGGGCATGAGGGGGCAAGTTCCCCCGCCACGACAAAGCCGTGCCACCCCAGGTGCCCCTCGTGGAAAATTTTGGAATGCACAGTTCTGTATATAAGCCCTACAGAGAGGGAAGAATTCAGAAATTGTGCCCCGTAGGAAAGTTTTGTGACCCCCAGTGCCCCCTGCTCAAAAAATCTTGGCCACGCCACTGGCCCCCATCCCTAACAACAACTAAACATATGAAGTTGTGCATCGGATACCCCAATGAATGGTCTCTAACGTGTGATTCTGAATTCTATAGCGCATCAAGCGGGTCTCTTCTAGATACACCGAATGACTGGCTTTATATTAGGCTTCTGTCGATAATTTTGGACGAGTGCTTAACTACAAATGCCCTGCACAACACTAAAGTCAGTGGCAAGTGTATAAACCAAAAAGTGTATAAACCAAAAATTGAAGTCTGTGGCCCGCGGAACTGAAGCAAATTCGAAGGTACCACCCAACCAGCCGACTTTGCTTTCTTCTGTACTTACTTGTGCATATGGACCCGCGCATGCGCATCCTCCACGTGCCTGGATCCCATAGAGGTCATTTAAGACCGTTGCTACAAAGTTGTGATGTAGAAGTTTACCGCTCTTTGGATGACAAATAACGAAGGAGAAGATTGGTAGTCGATTGGTTTCAGTTCCTCCTAGGAAAACAATGTTTGGATTTCGTTTCCATCTGTCTACAGCCATTCTTTATTTAAAAGAAAAAAGTTTTTGAGAGGTCATCATTCACATAAGACGAAACTCGAGAAATAGACCTATAACAAGTATAATAGTCAACAAAATGTAAGCTTTAAAAATTATCCCAAACCGCATTAGAGTTAAAAAGGATCGTACCAGTTTTCCCAAGCCTCAACCCAGTGTGTGAAACATTTGCCTGCTTCGATATCATGTTGTTCATAAATGATACAAATAATTAAATGTAACCCGACCTTACCCTGATTCCATTTATACCACCGAAATATAAAGAAATTATTTCAAGTATCTTTAAACCACCAAGAATGTTGGATGTTTTACCTGTCAATAGTTTTTTGTCTGTGCTTTTACTTTGTTGAAACAAATGCGTTTTACAAATTTGAAATTTTGTTAATTCCATCGCTCTTCTTACCTCACTAGCTCATATTCCCTTGCCATGATCGTGTCTGTTCCAATAGCCTAGAAACAGGGAAACAAACAATTGCAAACTTTTATTTACCCTGAAATAGGTCGTTGACTATAAGGTTTACGGAAATAATAGGCATTTAACATGTAGAAGGGAAAATCATTCAAAAGATAAAACGCAAAATATAATTCCACATGCATTCTAATAATTGCCTACATAAAGGCACCAAGGAACCGGCAAGCATCGATTGCATCATGGGTAAAATTGTATGAAAATGAGGTCTGATGAGAGAAAGTTTGCTTGTAGTAAAAAAGAAAAGAAAACTGAGCAAGCTGAAGGAGTAAAGGTACACTTATCGGGGTGCAAAGTACCTGTTTTAATCTAAAAGCCAGACCAGCCCGGATTGACTCAACGATTGCTGGTGTTCCTCCTTCCTCCCTTTCTTCAATGTCTCTTAGGTAGAAATGAGTGCTTCTGGTGACCTGTGAGTGACATAATATGTGAGCATTACAAAAATTATTCATAGCTTAAGGTTAACATTATGAAAAACGCATAAGATGAAATCTCTTTCACGGCTCTGCTAAGATGGATCTATTTTTTAGAGTATGCAGAACACCAGTGAAAAGGACGTGGAAGCGTTTACGGTGGGAGGGGGGTTCACAAACATTTATCAGGGGGAACAATACCCCTGTTTTTCTCGGCTGGGTAGTTCTTTGGCAGCGGTGGCGCCAGGAATTGCCCGACAGGGGGGCCAGCAGCCCGAAGCCCCCACAAAGGCCAAAAGGACTAAAACGCCGAAAAATTGTTGCCTTATTTACAAAAAATTGAAAATTTGGGAGTTTTATTGAAGAAAATTTGAAAAATTTGGATTTTTATGAAAGAAAATTGAAAAATTTGAGTTTTTTGTAAGAAACATTGGAAAATTTGGGTTCTTCATTGAAGAATCTGGCCTTCCTAGGAGCAAAATCAAGCAGATCGTCGGGGCGACTGAAGGTCGTTGGGACTTCATATTTTATCGTACGGATTAAGGCTCCCCGACGAAACTGGAAAATTTCCCCGACGGGGGGCTATGCCCCCCCCCCCCCGCTGGCGCCACTCCTGCTCTTTGGAGTGATTTTAAAGGCCTTTTGTAGTGAATCCTATTTAAATAAGCGTATTCTAAGTCTCAAAACTCAAGAATGGCTTCTTTACTCATGCGACAAGTTTTGCTATTCTCGTTGATTTTTTGCTGAATAACTTCTGGGTTTACAATATGTAATACTTACATATTACAATATGTAATACTTTTCGGTGTCACCATGAAAGACACATGCTAGGTATGGACTAACGGGAAATTTGCTAGATTGCTGCAGGTTTCTACAGAAGGTTGGGCGACTGGGCATTCCCTTTTAGGTATTAATTTTGGCAAAGTAATTTCTCTTAAAACCTCAAGCACAGCGAAACAAAAAGCTTAAAAGGAGGTGTGCGCCATTGTTCGTTATAAATATTGATTAACGTCATTTACATGGTTCAGCTTATCTAAAATTTTCAACTGTTCGTTTATCGTATTTAACATTTTGAAACATGCAAATCGTGCAAAGAAAGTTCTATTAGCATTCTGAACATGAGTACGGAAGTAGCCATCAACTTCCATCTGGCAGTGCCAAGGTTAAACAAAAAGACATATTGATATGCAGACAGGGATATGTCTATTTCGTCTGCAAGGTTGTTAAGCACCACAAATTCGATATTTCACCTGTCTTTTCTCGACATTATTAATGACAGCTCCACCAATCGTGTGGCACGGAACAGCGTTTTGAAATATAGGTTAGTTAGTTAGATGAGGTTTAACGGCCCACTTTCCAACCAACTGGTTCAAGTCGAGCCGGCCACGGCCTTTCTTTCCAGACTTGTTTCCCCTTACTCCATTGCTTATGCGGAGCATCACGCACAACGGCAGAAGGTTCAATTTTTAAAGTCTTTGGTATGACTCGACCTGGGAATCGAACCCGGGACTCCCGCGTGAGAGGCGGATGCTCTACCACTAGACCAAACACGCGGTTTATATAAATATAGGGAAAATAAAAAAGATATCTACTCACATACAGCACAGTGCCACCACCGCACTGACTTGGTACAGCATTGGTAAAAAGTTTCTTTTTCGCAACCAGTACGCCTGCAATAGACCAATGTACCAATAACAATCTCTGATATCATAGGAGACGTTTCTGATACAGAAAGTATTGAAACTAACTTTCAGTTGACTTTATGCGTTCCTGCCTTCAGGCATCATTGCCTCTTCACTGACGCAATCAAAGTATAGCAGTAATTTCATGTACCCTAGACACCAACTGAAGGGCCCCTCCAACGTTTTTTTAATGTATGACCTGTGTTTCAATATCATAGTTGAAGAAGCATTTGGAGTGACCGCACTGTTTTACATATTCCATAACTGTGGGGTAAATATGAAGTTATTCGAGGAAGATGGCCACATAAATCACTTTTTACCTTCCGGGAAAATGACGAGAAACGGATGATCCTTGCCTTGCTACCGTGTTCATACAGCGAAAAGTTCGTAAGTTAATGTGTTAGTAATTTTAAGCTGCAATCCCAGAACTATTGTTGAGTATATAAAGACCATAAGACACACGCTGAGGCACATCCCGGTCTACAAATTAGCAGTTACTTGTTTCAACACTGACAGTCAGTACTCCTGGCTTAAAATATAGCAGAATTGTACACCTCAAACACAATGGCTAATTATGCTTACATTTCTTGCAGAAACACGAACTTCTTTTCAAATAACGTAGGCCTATGCCAGTTTTGTGAATATTAATTAATAAACTGCATAGGGTTATCAGGCCCTCAACCAAAGTGAGGGGAGTCGACCCCAACATTCACATAGAAAATTCCACCCAGGCAAACATTAAGACATAAATTCATAAATGTTGCACCTTTTTTAATTTGAACACCTTTGGTTATTCAAACGTATCTTAAAACAACCCTTTCTTTGACAACACTTACACCCTCAGGACGGTGCTCCCATTCATAAAATTGTTTAAATGTTGCAAATTTCACCCGAAGTTAGGTGCGAATGAAAATCGAGCATCCCCATCAGTCAATCTGGTTACGGGTTACCCCTTGGAGCGGACTGTTTGGTCAGCCCCTCTTTAAGGCTTCCCAACCAACCGAGCACGGAATATGCCGAACAGGATCTGCTTATCGTGAATAATTTGACGAAACGGTTGGTAGCTTCTAACGCATATCTATATGACTGCGATGCAAGATTACTTTTATTGAATGTTGGTCTCAAGTAAAAACAAAAGTAAAAAAAGGCATCCAGTGTTACTGAATATAAAGCGATGTTTCATGTGTTTACTCATGGACCCATAAATATTAGAGAAAAAAATTTGCTTTCTTCATGAATTTTAAACAGACAAACCTGGAGTGCCGACACCTCCAATAAATTTATGAGGAGAGAAGTAAACCGCATCTTTAGAGTAGTCAGATCCGTCACTGAAATGAATGAAAATATCCCGTATTTTGTCACCTGTAATTAACCAATGCATCAGAAGCTGCAAAATCATTTTAAATGAATAGCAAAGATATGTTTTATAAACAGATAAAGAAACCGTCGCAAAGCTGGTTGTCCCGAAACAATTTATTTCGAGGGAGTGTAGAAGGACAATTTTGAACAATAAAATGGGGTAAAAGCCCCCTGCTCCATAACCCACTTAATGGCCATGCCGCACTTACTCGCCTACAGCAAAATTTCGTCTGAAAAACTTAAATCTTGACAAAATGGTCTTCGCAAAGTCAAATTTCACCAGTACATACCACTTGGCAGCATATAGCACAGGTGTAGGGGGGGGGACTTTAAAAATGTGGTGGGCGAAAGTATGTTTCCGCCCCCTCAATCTAAGGACGAAACTCCCTTATTTGTTTCCTCTGTTAAAAATGTCAAAACTTGGCAGTAATTTTCCTTGCAATTTGCCCAATATATTGCACCAAATTGCATCTAAGGACCCTCAAATATTCAAAAATTTTCCAAAAGGAAGGGGAATACCCACTCCCCTTAGACCCCTCCCCAGGACAGCGGTCCCCCAAAAAGACTTTCATCCCCTCTCCCCCAGTATCAAACAGCTTCCTACGCCTATGGCATATAGCAACTTACATGAATAGAGTTTACGTAAATCGATAGAAAATTTCAAATATCTCATCTTGGTATTCACAAAGAGTTATTTTAAATTTACCACTTTGGATATGAAGACTTTTTTTTTCAAAGTTAAGGAAGTTTTTGAAAGATTCACAAGATAGAAGGATTTTGAGAGAGTAACAGAAAATTTTGTCTCACTCACAGTGACGGTGGATTCATATCAATTCGCATATACGGACCTGTAGAGTAGATAAAGTCGTTCATTTTGAGCTGCATCAATTGTTTGTCATTTACAAGATCGATCGAGTGCCGGTAATTGATAACAATATAATAGTAATTGTTAGACTCACTAGGTTTATTTTTTAACGTTTTACATTCCGTGTGCTACTTTAAAACATGGAAGACTGCAGAAAATTATCATTTATCATACAAAGTTACGTAAAAAAACAACGCAAACCTACAAATTGTAGAGGTATCATAAACTTGAGTATTGCTTAGTTAGAAGGAGTGCTACTGAGTCCCGTCCATTAGGAAAGTACAATCGACTAACAAAGCTCCTTATTACATTTTTGTAACTTCTTGGTCACTCATTCTTCTTGGGGGGCAAATCTAAAATTCAACAGCTTTAAGTGAGGATATCATGTAAAGAATACCATATACAGTTGAACGCGGAAACGGAATATTTCCTCTGTCTGACTATGAACACAATTTAACTCGAATTATACTAACTAACATTACAGTCACTTAAACAGTCTAAATCCTAAGTTCTCGAGTGGCTGCCAGCCCACCATTTGCGGCCTACGATGTGAACGTAAATCGCTCGCGGGATACTTGCACAGCCATACATTTAAATACAAGATTAAACTGTTGACCAAGTTCTGGCTACAACATATTGTAAAGAAAAAAGTCGAGAAGTGGCCCGTGGTCCAAACGACCTGAGAAACCCTGGTCCAAACACTGATTATTTCATAAGCTATCAATGCTCATGTAAATGGCGCAGAACAGTGAGCACTTCTCAGTTTAAAGGCAGTGGATTACACAGGCCAAGATCTTGTGCAAAAAATTTATCCTGTCTAACATGTAATGTGTATTACATACAAGGGACACTTGGAACCGTACTTTCCGTGGCTCGGCAAGAGGATGTAAATGTCCTTGAGAGAAGTAGAAAGAGATCAACCTATATGCAATGTTAAAGATGTTATAAATGTTAAATAATTTCGCCCAACTCACCCGCGGTAGCATAGTCCCAAAAAGCCAAGGCCCCATACTTGTGTAGGAGTGCCGATACTTTGTCGGCGTCTGTTATTATACCTGTTACATTTGCTGCCGCTGTGAAACAACCGATTCGATATTTCTTTTTGCTGGCATATAACTGAAGGAACAACCGTAACAATGAAAGGTCAAAGATCAAGATCAAAGCCGATAGCAAGGCTAACATACCATAAGATTTAGTAAAGGATATAAAACTACTACTGAAAATGTAACTGTAATTTTCTACTGGGTAATTACTTTGGAATGTATACCCTTGCATGATTTTAAATAGATAAACAAACGTAGCTGTATGATTTTTTGTTGTTTCTCATCGAACAAGTTTACATATTTACTCATGCGACGATTCTGTAGACTATACTATATTTTAACAAATTTAACAAAAATTTGCTCTGATAATGTTATTAATTGCACTTTTCTCAACAAAACAAGTAGAATACAAAGTGAATCTTTTTACCTTTAGTTCTTCCTCAAGGTGCTGAAAATCGATGACGTCATTGTAAGTATGACGTATTCTGATGATCTAATGTAATAAAATAAAACGACGGCTAACTACATTAGAGATATTAGCAGACAAATACTACAGTTCGATGTCTCTGGTGTCAAAAATAATTAAAAATACTCTAAAGGGCAACAAATCTCACCCCAGACAGGAAAAAATCTCCTTACTAAGTTTACTTCTAGCACTTACTCCAACTTAAAAGTAAAACACCTGTCTAGAGCACATTCCAACAAATCTACAATGGCCTCTTCCATATGCACACACAACTGTTTGTGAGGTCTACTATTCACAGGGTACTGGACAATAGTGCGTGATCTAAAGAAGTCATCATTGACCAATCAGGATGATGCCTTTGTTTAAATTTATGTGACCAAAGTGTAGTCGCCAGTTACTAATAGAGATATCGAGATATTCCTAAATATCTTTATGGTGAAGCAAACAACCCCTTTCAATGGGGGGATGATTGACAGACATAACAATGAGCTCTGTTTGATTTATCAGCAAAGATAAATTAAACATATCTAAGGACAACTGGTCGCAATTTTGGCAGACAATTATCACGAACCAGTGATTATGGTTCGAGTTAGCGCTCATTTAAATATTAAAAGCATGCAGCGCAACGCACTGTATTTTAGGTAGAAGTACTATTTAAACATTTTATTGTAATATGGTATCCTCGCATAAAGGTGTGAAAGTTTCGGTAAAGTAAGTGCCCCTTGAATCACTACGGTGATGAATTTCTTTGAAAATTTGTGAATACTTATTAGGTCGATCTCAAAATTATTTTCTCTACTATTTATAAACATAATTTTCTTGAAGACTGCCTTAAGGCAGTTTGAAGTAGATTACGTCATTTAAAAAATATATTTTATGCCAGGTTTTTCTATAATAATTAAGCAACATAATATGTTATATTGTATTTAAAGGGGACAAGTTTGACAACGTCATTAGATGCAAAGTCTAACTTTCATAAGTTTGTGAGTAAAATAGGTATTTGGTACAACAATACTTCTTCAAACGCCAAACGTAGCTTCCAAACAATAACTTATTGTTTAATCAATACTTACCGTTGCACCGGTTTCTTTCCATGGTAAAATATTTGAATGATGTTCAAATGGTCCGACGAAGACAACCTTGAATGGTAGGAAATGCAAACAAACTGTATAACGTTAAGGGAAAATATATTTTGCTTATGTTCAATTTTCCTCTTTTAACAATAGTCAAATTGTCAATAACATACACTTGTGCAACGAAAAAGGCAGAGCAATATCTCTAGGTTCAACAGAGACACTTATGTTTCGCTTTGCACAATCATTTTTTTTTTCTTTTTTTTGAGAACGCTATAGCCTACTACCGTACTTTTACTGAAGAGAAGCGTATGTTTTTCCCGAGAACAGTGTATAAGTGTCAAGACAGGGCATATTGCGAGGGTTCCTACAGCAGGCATCTATAGCAAATATGTTCCTGTGAATTTTGTTTTGCTAGATAGTGCACCTTCCCCTGCGAAATTCTTTAAGGAAGTCTGATTCCTGCAGAATAGCCGGTTTAATAGTCTTGTTTTGAATATTGTCCATTTCATGACACGTCAGAAGTGCTTAAAGATGAATAAATATCCACATATTTCATAAAATGATTTGAAATGGGTGATCATACAAGAAATTATAATCAGATGAGGTTTCCCTCTTTTTTTTTCATTGACGTCTCACTCACAAACAAACGTAGGGATGGCGTTTAGATTTGCCTCGACAAAGACAACGGTGGAAGTACAGTGACGGCGTAGCAAACCTTGTCAGTGCGCCCCACCCCTGAAAATTTTGGTTTTTAATTGCAGAAAGCTCTGAATTTTTATTGAAGAAAAAATATAATTTTTTGGCTTTTTTTTCAGAAAATTGGGGTTCTAATTAAAGAATCTGCCCTCCTTAAGGTATAACAACTGTGTGTGCGACTGGTTGCCGTCGGGGCTGGGAGGTGATCGGGTTCTAAATAGCCTACATTATCTTTTCAAACGTCTGCTAAATCTTACAATATCCTCTTACTTCGCTCACAGGTATCTTTCATTATGTTTCCATATAAACATTGAATATTGAAGTTAAACCAAGGAGTTATTCTACTTGAATTTAACAAATAAGTAACAAAAATATTGTCACATGATTGATAGGTTAGGTTAGGTTAGGTTAGAAGAGGTTTAACGTGCCAGTTTCCAACCAATTGGTTCAAGTCGAGACGACCACGGCCTTTTGTCCAGTTGTGGCTCACTGGCTTGTTTTCCCTACTCCATTGTTTATGCTGAGCACCAAGCACAAGGGCAGTAGGATTGATAGGTTGATTGATAGGAGCCATTCCTGACTGGGATGACGGGACACACTAATTCAGATTGGGGATCCGGGGAATGAATTTTCCCTTTAAGCTATGGGTCGATAACCATACGTACTGCAATTAAACAATAGGCTGGTGGGGTGTTCAAACAGCTTTTTTTCAGCGCAGCTAGTCAATCAAGGCAGCATTATGGCTACTGCATCATGGCAATTATGCTACCTAGAGCCTATGACAGCACAGAAACGTACATGAATTTGCATCGAATCATTATCAAATAACTCTATCGGGAACACAAACTTGGCAAAAAACCCCTTCTTAAACTTTGTTTCAATTTGATTCTTACGGCATACTTTAGCCACTGCATGGGCAATCATATTAAAAAATTCCTTTCCCAGTAGTTTATCTTTAGGGTTATGGGTATGCTTACTGTTTGCTTGGCCTTCACGCCCTCTAATTCCATCGCTTTGACGAGTTTATGAACTGCTCCTGTGGTACCGCTTCCGGTGAAGATTAAAACGTCTTCGCTCGATGCGTTAACGCTTCTTTTGATTATACCCCTACAAAGTTTTAAAGAAACGAAAAACTGGATTAAATGTTAGCCGTGTGATGAGAAGTAATATTCAAGAGTTTTACTAATAATAATGAACGAAGTGTCGTATAGCATTGTTTTAGACGGCTAAGAGTCCATTTTGTGTATAGTTATGGGCTGGGGGTGGGGGAAGGTTGCGATCACAGGATAACTCAAGAATGGAAAAAGTACTTCTTTTGTATTTTGAATCCCCCGTACCGTCGCCACTGGCCTAGACTAACTGGGAATGGAGAAAGTGCAATGGTATCTGCATGCACACGGTACCCAAAGAGTGAACCAACTGTCGTTGCAACATTTCTTCCATCTGTTGAAAGTCATAAGTCGTGAGTGATAACTCAACTGGACATTGACAGAAAGGTGCTTTTAATGGTAGGTACGACGTTATGCGTATAAACACATCGATATTAGCACCTAATACTAATAGTGAACTAAGGCTGACTAACTATATTTTCTTTATTCCCAGGACTAGTTGATTACGGTAGCTATGGACAATCATGGTTAGGATCCCCAGTGATAAGTTGAGCATGCACCAAAAAATTCTAGAAATCGAATCAGGTTGTCCTTTTACTCAACTCTATCTGCAAAAAGTGATCCAGCCTCCTTTAGTACTACACCCTCCATTTATTACCTACACCCCCGTACACACCCCACCCTCTCACACACCACCACAAATTTCATTTAGTATTCAAATAAACAAAAACACGAACTTGAGTAGTCACGTTTTTTAATACAAAAATATGGACAATGGTCATTACAGACTAGTGCTTAATGGGAGCAGTTGGAGGTAAAGTTGCTCTTAGGAAATAAAATATAGCAATTATTCATAAAGTTTTCATTTCATTCCAAACCTTGCTTCTTCTCTAAACTGCGTAGTCTGCCGTGCCATTACTCCCGTCGTTGTGTGAGTGTTGGCGTATAGCGGGTAAACGTGTTGACTGAGATAATCTTCGATAAATTTAACAGGTCTTTAAAATATAAAAAGAATGTAAAGCAACTCTTGATTACTCGATACTTTTTATTCCCTTGAGAAAGCTGGAAATGTTATATGTTAGATTCTAGGATCAGGGTCATTACTACCGGAAGGTTTGAATACATACAAATTTCAGGGCCACTACGCCGAGAGCTGTGGGACCAAGGTGCTATATGTTTCAAAACAACATTTCTCCCAGTATGGTACTTTCTCCTTTTAGCGGATGTTCTGGCCTATCCTTTACCTAACTTACGTCTGAGCCGGGGTCCTCTGCCAAGTACATTCTCGCCTAAAGTTTTTTCTTAGACAGGTGTTATAGGCTTTTATAGGCGTAATTAATGGTCAAAGGACTAACCCTTTGTGGCGTAATGGGTTTGAAAAACTAGCCCTTTATGGCGTACTTTTCTCGACCCTGTGCTCCTCAAAATAGTCCATTATGGTGTTTTTGTACTTAATAAATGCACCCGTAATTAAAGGAGATGCCAATAACGAAATTTCAGTAAACTACTAAAAAAAATAATCACAACCCAATGCAAAAACCCCAAGTTAATATCTTTGGCACCCCTTTTGTGAAATACGATTTAACAATTTCACCTCTGGTTCAAAATTAACCCCTTATTCGTAAAGCGTATTACTGACAAATATATCTGATTTGCTCAAAAACTTCCTTTTCGCCGTTTTTCTGGAACAGCATGGGTTACAAAAATTTTCAGTGATCCTAATGGCGTCTAAGGTCATGCATTTATTAAAAGCATAAAGCCAACTGTTCCTCGGTCTGAGAAAATATTGCCGGATACGGCCCCGGGGATGGTGTTCAAAAAAGAAAGAAAACCGATGGTTGCTTCCTGACCCCCTCATTTTCTAGTTATATGATAAATGTACTTTACAACATGGACCATACATTTCCTTTTTCTTTATTGGGCTTTACTGGGGTCCTTTTTCTTTATTGGACCCTCGGCGGAGAAGGCTGTCCCCCGTCGGGTAAATTTTCCAATTTCGACGGGAGCTTTAATGCGTACGATGAAATATGTAATCTCGACGGCAGTCAGTTGCTCCGATGGTCTGCTTAATTTTGCTCTTAGAAAGGCAGATTCTTCGACATTAACCGAAAGTTTCCAATTTTCCTTAATAAAAACCAAACTTTTCAAATTTTCTTTGCTAAAATCCAAATTTTTCAAATTTCTTTAATAGAAACCCCAAATTTTCAATTTTTTGTAAATAGAACCCGAACATTTTCGGCGCGCTTCACCCTTCGAACTTTTCAAGCTCGACATCTTTTCTTTAGCCAGTCGCCTTTGTAGGGGTTTCGGGATGCTGCCCCCCCCCCCCGTGGAGGGGGTGCCACCCCTGATTAGGCTGCTAGTAATGACAGCTGAATTTGTATATACACTCTCGACTGATGCAAAGTATTAGTTTAGAAATACTTTATAACAGATATGCTGGTGATCAGAAGGAAATTAGATACTAAAACAATTTCAGTATTTTATGTCACATCATTGTTCGTATTATACACAACAAATTTCATTATTTTCTCATATGTCTTCAGTAAAAAAGAAATGAACGCTAAATGTTCTTTAACTGCGGTATATACATTCCACTGTTTAACCAGCAACAAAAAGTAAAGAAAAGAAAATTACCTTCCAGATGCTGTGTAATCACAATAAACGGCTGAAAAGAGAAAAATAATGACGACTGTATGTTTACAGGTTTATAACATGACGTGTCCAAGACTTAAACAACATAGGCCTACCTCATGACAAACTTATTTTGATACCAGGGGTATGCCAGAATTTGCCCAACGGGAGCTACTGCCCCCTCCCCACGTAGGGCCAGTAACTCAGAGCCTTTAAAAGGCGACGGGTTGCCTGAAGGTTTGCGAACGCAAAATTTTCGGCGCTCTTTTCATCAAAGAATATCTAAATTTTTATGGTTGTATTGAAGAATTTGCCGTCCTGGAGGGGAAATCAAGTGAACCGTCAGGGCGACTGGTCGCCGCCTTCGGGGATAACGTACTCTATCCTTGAGGCTACCCGCGAAAACTGGAAAATTTCCCCGACGGGGGAGGGGACGGTGGTAGCCTTCCCCGACGGGGACCCATGGCCCTCCTGCCTCCACCTGGCGCCACCCTTGTTTACCATTGTTTAAACTTTTTGACCAATGGGATACAAGTAGAGAGCGTTTTGGTAGAATGACAACAGTGACTTAAAACCAACACCAAACCCGATACAAGAACTCATTAATCATTATTAAGAGAACGTCGAAATGTTCTTCCGTCAAATCTATTCTAACATACTCATCACCTTATGTTTATCATACAAAAGTGAGTTACAAAAGTGGCACTTCAATTTTTTGCCTTAAGCTTTTTAATTTTAATACTAAGTCAACGTGTTGATAAAATCGAAAGTAATTCAGATTGTCTATGTACTATTTTATAAACCGAAGTTGTCTGTTAAGTTAACAACATTGCTGAAGCCCAATGATCGTAACGTGGGTGGCATTTTTACCCAAAGTGAACCAACTTCTTTCCAGCTTCATAAATCTTACGCTATATTTCGAGACAAAATTTATTAAAGATTTGGCGAATATAATGACAAAGTGAGCCGTCTCCTTTGGTATTGCCTTCCACCCAATATTTGCTGGGGGTTTTCAGTGAAGGAATATATGGTATTTAGCTTGCATCAACATAGTACAGGCAAAAATATCTGGTAGAATTATTAACCATTTTTGGTCACCATGAAACTTTTAGCTATAGCTTTAAAGGCAGTAGGCAGTCACCCCAAACAGAGTGAGTGTATCCTGTCACTCTAGTTCATGAATGGCCTATTTTGATCATGTGACAATATTTTTGTTTGTGAATTGTTGAATTCAAGGAGAATTTTGCCTTGCTTTACCTATTGCTTGTAAGTCTTCAAGTGCTTTTAATGCAATAAGAGGAGATTTGCAAGAGTTTGCTGATTTTTCAAAGAAAATTTTGGGGCGACTGCCTGTTGCCTTTAAGTCCGAAAATATTACGTAGTATAAAAGCGACAAATTTTGCAAGAGTGCATCATTTCAAATTGGAGAATTTGGGTGAAAAATATTTTGTCAGCCACAAAACAGATGATTTCTTTCTGTTAGAATCTTTCTTACAAAGTAACTTGCCCAGCTACGTAATTTTGAATCATTTACCACTCCGAAGTACATAAATCGTGCTTTGAATAAAATCAAATATTTTTGTATTACAAACGCTATAATTCCCTTCAAGTGCTTGTCTCCTTTTGTCGTACCTCTACCTGGCAGTATAAATAAAGGATTTTTCAAAAAAAAAAAACACTCGAGTTTTGCCTAGAAAACACCCAAAGTTTGACTCACCTCGTTTCCGACCAAAGGGACCGGTAAACCCCGTCCAGTGACCAATGATATTATCTTCCACGTATTTCAACAATTTCTGTTTCTTCAAGGATATCATTCCATTACTGTTACTTTCATTAATATGTGAGGGATCTTCATAATCCTCTTTGTCACCATTGAAAATCCGTTGGGCTTCTTCTGAATTTAAGGAAACAGAGTCATAACCATCAGGGATCATCCCCGGCAGATGATCCGCCGAAAATTCCGGCATTTTCGGATTTTTTCAACCAGTCATTCCTCTTAGGCCTTACAATATGATAAATTATTAACTTTTTCAATTAGGTACCTGTTACATTCTTCACCTTTTGTTTTATCTTTGTGCGTTAATGTTTCATGTACCAGTTACAACAGAAACATTCTCGGAAAGAACTTTAAGCATCCACTACAGACTGGATGCATTAAGGAAGTTTCCTTACAGTTGCCGCTAGCTAAATCAAGCGCACACCAAAAGTGAAGGTCAAGCAAAGCGCCGAAAAAATGTAAATCCAAACAATTTACAAATGATTTCAAAAATATATGTCAAATTAGTCTAAGCGTTATAGACTGTAGCTAGAAAGCTCCTTCTAATTGCTAACGGTAACAAAAGTACGTAATACGATTACTAGGTGACCACCGATTTAGACCAGCGAGTCCAAGTGACGGCAACGACTCCCTCTTTATAACGCGTCATTAATTTACATTTATACTGCACAATGAGCAGGCTGACGTCATTTCCATTTGAACTAGATTCAGTTTTATAAAATAAAGATTCTTCAAGCTTTATTGAAAAATAAGTTTCTTCACATTCACGAGCGTCCAAGAGAATATTAATAGAAAGTCGCAAAATAATTGACTCCGGGAACTTAAAAAAAATTCACTAAATGAAGTAATCACCCAAGCGCACACCGTACATCTTTCTAAGTTGTAGACATCAACATTACCCACCTAGTGACCTCTGATAAATTATCTTTTCATGAAATGATTAAGTCGATAGTTAAATAATCATTAGTTGTTTAATTAATAGCTCCTAACTAAATACACCATCTCTCTTGTAACTCTTGTTTGATGTGACCCCACTGGCGACGTTAACCCTCTGACCTCTTATACTTCGGCTCCTCTTGAAGTTTGATCAAGACACAGCAAGCAAACATATGGACATAATCTTCCCGTCGACTTTTAAGGTCTGTACTGATTTCATAGCTATTAAAGTTATTTATATTTCCTAGACCTTGGTCCTTGTTTAGGGACCACTCGACTTCAAACTTGTAAAACCGTAATCCGAGCCGTTCTCGAGTGAAAAGCAAACCGATGGCACCCGCGTAAACACTTGAGAACATTTGCCAACAAAGCCCGTCGCGTGTTCGCTAGGATTTATATACACGAATACTGGACAACCACACGTCGTCAATGACACGCCCAAACATCTGGGAGAAATAAGAAAGTAAACTTTGTACATCCTAGAGACATCGTCATTACAAGTCTGATGTTGCTGTATTCCAATACATACATATGTAGCATTACTTTTCCAAAATGCCCTTTGGTTGGATGCCAAAGGGCGAATACCAAAATGAACCCTGGGAGAACAAAGTCGCCCTCTAGCCAAGTCGCCCTTTACAAACTCGCCCCCTGACAAAGTCGCCCCCTCAGTTCAACAAAGTCGCCCCGACCCGTTGGAAACACGCAAATGGCTACAAATATTCTTTAAATGAAAAGTGATAAACGAACTCTCTAAATGTAAAAAAGTGAAAATCTACCAAAAGATTGACTAAAGTGACCACTCTCTGTTTCGGATTGACATGCTGCCAGTGTTCATCCATGATTAACATAGCATGATGGGGTTCTCGGGGACTCCAAGTGTGACTCCTGACCACGAATGCCCTAAAATGTCTGCAATGAAATTTCAAAGGTCGATCATGATTAACAACTTTGAAAGGAGTGTATGAGGACCAGCTCCTTCAAACTGTGAGTTTCCATATAAGGTGTGGCTTATGTAGACCGAAAAAAATCTACAAGGGTCAAACGGCGACGAAAGGACCAAATTTAATCTGTATAGCAAGTAACTGGTGGTTAATCAGTTGTATTCACTACTTGAGACGAGCATTTCTGTATACAGGCGTATGGGACTACCGACCTGTCACCACTTACAGCAAGTCTGTAAGTTATCCAAACAAAGTAAATTTTCATGTTACACAGAGTTTACATACATCCTAGAATTGTAAAGCAGTTTAAAGTGAATAGAAATTCTTTCTTAGCCTTAAATCAATCCAGCAAAATCTGTCGGGCAGCGATGTCATGCAGAGGCGGCAATCCTGGGGCTGGAGAATGTACCCCGCTCACCAAAATGAGTGGGTAAGATATGATACAGATTTCTCAACGCCCCTCCCCTTCCTCCTTCGTCAGAATTCTTGCAGAAGGTTTTAACAATAAAAAAGAAAAAAAGAACCAACTCAAGAGAAATTAGAAAGGAATCTCAATAATGCAGTGAAAACTTTTACAATGTAATATGAGGTAAAAGCTTAACGAAAATACTTTTAAATGTTATTTTTCAGCGCGCTTCGCGCGCACCCTACCCTGCGTGAAAAAATTATCTCATTAATTCTTCAAGCAGGACAGTTGGAGTGAACTTATTGCTCTCAAAGCGCTTGCAAATCCATCCTCTTTGCTTGCCACCTACAAGCCCCAGGTGTCACCAAACGATTGAACTTAAGTCTACATTAAGTCTATTACAAAAACAAACTGATCAGGTGTGATTTTCGTGGTCTAGTGCTTAGTGTGCATCCAATACCATTTTGAGGATAGTTATATACATGTTTCAGTCTAATGCCCACAATTATGGAAATAGACCAGAGCTTCAGAGGGCTTAGGTTGTCCCCTCGTCCTTCACCATGGAGGGTTGCCCATGGGCCCCATCAGGGCAGCAAAGACGCACCCTGGACCTCACACCCTCCGAAGGGGCGCTTTGCAGATTCAAAAGGTCCTCAGCACTGATGGGTCATTTGAGCCTAAAAATTCCCTTGTGGCAAACTCCTGACTACAGGGCTGACAGTGTACCCCACACACGGATGGCCACCCTTATAGGAGCAAAGACTTCTTCGTTTACGTTGTACAGTTTCACATAAGTTTGGGGGTTAGTACTGAAGCAATTCAGAACGTGGAGACAGTCGGTGCTTTTGGTCGGGTTGGCACAGTGCTTGCCCAAGGAGGGAGCTCGGTCCTTAGACTTACACCATGTGTAGTATGTTCTTTTCATCAGTTATAGGACGGAGTCACGTATGACAGACCTGTAATGTAGATGTCTGAACTCTGAAAGCTGGGCGCTTGGACAAGTTCAGTTAGGTATGATCGGTTTTCATCCTTCTGACTCGATTTTAGGGATATTAGAAAGAGTTGGGACCTAGTTTCCGGTTTTCTAACCCACTCCGTAAGTTGCACTAACGACAAAGCGTCACTAGTCGCTACTGAAAGCGATTCAAAAGGTCCTCAGCACTGATGGGTCATTTGAGCCCGAAAATTCCCTCGTGGCAAACTCCTGACTACAGGGCTGACAGTGTACCCCACACACGGATGGCCACCCTTACAGGAGCACAGACTTCTTCGTTTACGTTGTACAGTTTCACATAAGTTTGGGGGTTAGTACTGAAGCAATTCAGAACGTGGAGACAGTCGGTGCTTTTGGTCGGGTTGGCACAGTGCTTGCCCAAGGAGGGAGCTCGGTCCTTAGACTTACACCATGTGTAGTATGTTCTTTTCATCAGTTATAGGACGGAGTCACGTATGACAGACCTGTAATGTAGATGTCTGAACTCTGAAAGCTGGGCGCTTGGACAAGTTCAGTTAGGTATGATCGGTTTTCACCCTTCTGACTCGATTTTAGGGATATTAGAAAGAGTTGGGACCTAGTTTCCGGTTTTCTAACCCACTCCGTAAGTTGCACTAACGACAAAGCGTCACTAGTCGCTACTGAAAGCCAGAGACCACATTGTCGGAAGAGCGACCCTATCTTCAAGTTCCTTTCAATCGCAGTTGCTTCGAGAGGGTATTGATATGGAAAGATGTTCTTCATTTGACGTAAAAATGGGTTCGATGTTTCATGAAATTTGGATTTGACACCGACGGTCCCGATAAAGACAATGGCCCGCACTAAAATGGGTCATTGTCTTTTCTGAGACCGAATTTGCTTTAAATGAGCCTAAATGAAGTCTAAAATTTAAACACTTTGTCACAGAGGTCGCAAAATGAATCCCAGTGGTCCAATTCAATCTTCACAGGACATTCTTGTAGTAAGATATAAAAAGTTGAAAGCTTGTTCATTCAGTTTACACCAACAGATTATGCATAAGTTGTTCACCTTTCTACTACTCATGGTACCATCTTTGTTTTACTTACATCCTCCACTCCAAGACTGTAGCCGAGCCCCATCTAGCCCAATTTCCGAGACAACTCCGATTACATTGGCCATGTTTCGGGCCACTTTCGATTTCAGCACCTTCTGATTCCGATCGAGCCCGTTCCGATTACGGTGTCCCTAGCTAATTTCAGGTCACCCCCGAGTCAGCTGTTGACAGTGTATCATACAAGTCCTTTTGCATGATAGGCTATGCTGTTTCATGCGTGAGCTTATGAGGTTAGGCTATTTTTAGAAGCCATTTTCATACTTTTCATAGTTTGGATTTGTACAACGAAATGAGATTTCTGTTTCATGGCAGGAGAAAGGGCCAGTGCCCCACGTCAGTTGACCGTGTGCGACTTTTTACGTATTAAACTGTGCACCAACAACAACACTTAATCTTTGTAACTTCACATTGAGTGATATCGGTTCCGAGTCAAAGTCCAACTTGAGCTTGCACCGGGACCTTCCATTCCAAGCCAATTTCGATCCCAAAATAACTCCCTGCCACGCAGTATTTTTGTTGAGAAATATCATGAAAGATACATCTACTAGGGGAAATGGGAGATGATCTATCAGTCATATATATGATGTTTCAACATGAGGTTGAAGCAACTGCTTCTGCCATTTAATTGTTGGTGTATGACTCGAGCGGCATGCTAGTTTTTATTCGTAGGATGAAAATGGAAAAATCGGTTTTTCGAAAATTTTTCAATTTGTTTCAAAATCATGGTTGCGGATATTTGACCTGTTCTTTCATAATCCGGCGTCAGAATTTCAAAAAAATTAGTCGAAAAGATGTTATTTTGGAATTAGGGGTGTGTCCAGTTTCCAAGTAGCTGATTCGTCCATTGGCATGATACTTCCATTTTCATCCTACGAAAAAAAAAAAAACACTCGCGAGCGGCATACTCGTCTCTTGACTAGCACGCCCTCCATACATCGGCTTTCTGAGTTGGAAAGAGATGTGATAGGATCGGGCTACTGAGGGAAGGCGTGTTGGTCAAAAGACTGACAGAACCATACATAGATTCTGCTATAACATCTTGCGTGCATTTCAAATTCAGCATATGTTTACTGCAACATGGTTCACACTGAGCTCCAACTCTGACCCCTTTTCCCTCCCAAAATGGCTAGATTTGTCTCGCAAGTTTTTTCAGCAGGAAAATCTTCTTGAATGGGTGCTGGGCTACGTCAACCTGGGCTAGCTTAGGCACGACAGGCGTAAAAAATTGCAACCGGAGTTGTAACTGGGAGGGGGCTCTATTGGCTTTTACACCCAACAATAATTATTTAGAAGAGTAGCAGGTTTATTTTCCGTCCGATTTTCTCCGTATGTTAGGCCAGCCTGCTGGTTAAAGGGAAAATACGTTGCATCAACAGGCACCGAAAGAGAAAAAGCTTCTATAATTGCTAGTCTCATCAATAAACACTGACACTGCTTTCCTCCCCCCAAAGCTATCACGTGTTTCAAGTGTTATGTGAGTTCCACCATTTGAAAAATTTGACAGTTTGGTTGAATAAACTATTCCTGGGCCATAAAACAGTGCATTGCTTTCTGTGAAAACCATATTTCTTGAAGATAATGTTACCCAGCTACCTTATTCTAAATTGCCTGTTGCTCTGTATCTATGAATCTCCGTTTCAAAGGTAAGAAAATCTTTTGCAACACAAACATATATTACTCTTAGATGATAGTCCCACAGAGACCATAGATGGAAATCCCAGAGGGGAAATATATCTCCCCACTTTTTGGAAAAAGTTTCATTGACTTTCACTTTTTCACACAGTAACTTGCCTCAAGGGTCCATTATAACCCCCCCCCCCCCCATTTTTCACACAGATCTCTGCTACTGACAAGGACACAGTCTACCACACAAGGACAATACATTTACAATATTAAAATGGACTGCATTATAAACTGACGTAAAACAAAACCATAAAACACCAAAAACAAGAGCCCAATGGGCACTGTGGTTCCTTGCTGAATGTAATGAAACTGAGCCAACTACTGAATGAACCAGTATTTCTGTAGATGCACAAAATCTGCTCTGTAGACAATGCACATCTTGTGTTAACACATTCAAGCATAAATAAATTGCTCTGAAGAAATACAGGCACTTCAAGGGATATCAACACAGACAGTATATAGTTACAATTTGTTTTATTCAATTAAGCAATCGCAATTCATGCACACTCAATGGTATCTGATCCAAATGATCAGTAAACTTAGTTCTCTTTATAAAACTAACAACCCATAGTAGCATTTAATTAATCAATTCCAATTTCCAATTTCTGCAAGCTCACATGTCCTAATCTAAGGACAAATGTCTCTCTAGTGAACTTTCACAAGTCCTCTGCTTTGTGGGCAGAGAATCTTCTGCAATATTAAAAAGCGGTATTTGATGCAGGTTTTCATCATGGCAGAATTATGGATTAAAATCATAATACTATAATTTCAACTAAAATTGAGATACTTGGCATCTCTGAAAGATGTCCCACATCTTTCAGTCATTGGGTGAATGTGACCTTAATATGCTGGAATGATACAGTTTTGTGCTTATATTTGACTTTAGGAATTCTTGGGAATTTACTTTTTGGCATCTGGTGATTTCACCTCTGACATCCGACAAAACTCATATGGGTTTTCTGCTGGATTTAATGCAACACCTCAAAGCATAAATCTATTCAAGCTTCCTACACTGAGATATAGAGTTGAAAAGGTTTGCAGAGTTTGACCTCCAGTGACCCTAGATGACCTTTGGTCTCCACCAAAAAAATATTTTCCCCACCATAAGGCATCCACACACTAAGTATGAAATTAATCCAAGCTTCCTAACTTGAGATATTGTGCTAGCAACAAGGTTATCAGTTTTTGACCCTTGGTGACCCCAGATGACCTTTGACCTCCACCAAAAACTGTATGGCACAGCTTCTCACTATGGTGGATCTATATACCAAGTATGAAATCTATCCAAGATTCTTTCCTTGAGATATTGTGTTAACAAGGTTTTCAGTATTTGACTCTCAGTGACCCCAAATGACCTTTGACCTCCACCAAAAATGACAGGATTTATCTTCTCACCATAAGTCATCCACATACCAAGTATGAAATCTATCCAAGCTTCCTACCTTGAGATACTGTGCTAACAACAAGTTTTCAGTGTTTGACCCCCGGTGACCCCAGATGACCTTTGACCTCCAACAAAAGCTACAGCATTCTTCTTCTCACCATAATGCATCCACATACCAAGTATGAAATTTATCCAAGCTTTCTACCTTGAGATATCGTGCAAACAAGGTTTTCGGTCTTTGACCCCTGGTGACCCCACATGACCTTTGACCTCCACCAAAAACAATAGGGCACACCTTCTCACTATGACAGATCCATATACCAAGTTTCAGTTTAGTCCAACTTTCCCTTGTTGAGATACAGCGTACCGAAGCAAGTGTCACACACACACACACACACCCACACATACACACACACACACACGCCAAGCTGACTACATAGGTTCCTTTTGCTAAGGCAAGGAACCAAAAATGAAGAAACTGAGTTGCAGTTTTCTTTTCTTTCTTTTTTTTCTTTTGATTTTCTTTTTTTTTCACACAACTTGTATTTTGGTGTACACTACATCAGAAGCCTGAACACTACTGTAGCTTAAACTTTCTTGCTCTTGGATTGGTAAACCAGGTGTGTGGGGTATTACTCTGAACAGTTTAACTCTCTCTACACATGAAAGTAATGAACATCATCAGCTCATTTTGTCTGAAAAAATGCACATAATATGAAAAGAATCTCGCTGAACATCATAAACTACTTCAAGGCAAACCTTGTAATTTCACAGGTTGATTCCTTCCCAACATTCTTAATCATTCACTGCCAACATATTCCTCCTCCAGCACAAAACAAAACTTGCAATCCTAATATGTGTCTGTTATTCTGGTTAATTTAAGAACTTTTTTGCAAAATCAAAACAAAGGGGTTGCATGGCAAACTCCCACATTCCCATAACATGTGACATACATCTACTAAAAAACAAAACCTACTCATGCATCTGCATATACAAATGTTAATTATCTGTAAAGATTTTTAACTAAAGGGGAAATGCAGTCATCCAAATTTGAATTAGGATACCCTGAAATCCTAATTCATGAATGGCCTTTTTTAATCATGTGACAGTATTTTTGTCCCTAAATTGTTAAATTGAAGCAGAATAATTGCTTAGTTTGCTTTAAATATTCAATGTTTATGTTCAAACACATTATAAAAGACACTTGCAAGGGACTTGAGAGGAATTTTGTAAGGTTTAGCTGATATTTCAAAATAGATTTTGGGTGACTGCTTATTCCCTTCAAATGCAGGACATATATATTCCCTCACAGTGTAAATACATAAGGGAAGTGTTTGATACAGAGTTTAGATCAAGTTTAAGTTTGATCTATCATACAATAGTAGGCTAGTTACATCGAATTTAAGATTGCGCACAACTCTTCATGAAAAATGGCCCTGGATGTGTCAATAATCTTGACTGACATTATAATCACAACCATCAAACTCCTGGAAACTTCAAAAGTTACCATATACTGTAAAGTGAACACAATATGATTGTATAAGCTCCTCTCTCCTTAGCATGAAATAATTGTAGCGACAATCTTAGAAAACACTGATGATTTTATGCCTGTATCATCCGAAGGATCACTTTCTTCTATTGTCATGATGGCTACCAAGAAACACATACAGGTGACAAATATTCAAGTCAAAGACACCATCTGCCTTCTCTTCTCTAAATTTCGTCTCAACTCCCTTTATTTAAGATGAACAAAAAGTCCTTTGCAGAGGCTCAAGTTTCAAGATTGTGATATGTTTGAAGTAAAGAGCTGACCATCTACTTATGTAATAAAGTGAAATTCTTCGAGGGTTCACAACATAGAATGAGTTGACTGATATAAGCCTCACAGTCATGAAGCTTTAGTACAGTACCAGCCCTGTCTGTCAGTAACCTTAACCTTTTATCCTTTCCATTTCTCCAGCCTCACTACAATTCCTTGGTGATGGTAATGTCAAATGGCAAAATGGTAAAATGATCAAAACCAGGTCTGTCTGGTTAAACATTACACTCCTTCCTAGGGATGGGCCATGATGGCATTCACAATGTCCACAGCCTCCCCTACTATTCCCAGCTAAAAACAGATCTTTACACACAAAAATGTAAAATGGCACTCAAATTTTTCATGTGTCACATTATCAGGAATTTCTGAGGTAAAGTACCAGCTCTTGGGAAATTGCAGTGACCAATCACCCCTTCTATCATCAACCCCTCTACCCCTCACCCATTTCTGCTAGAAATTGTAAGTCCACTTTTGTTCCTTACTAGTTGAGCTTCCCTTAATTCCAGATCTATAGATGGAGACAGTCAATTATCATAGCAACTGTCACCCCCTCTCTCACAGCAGTCTCCTTTCTCATCCTTTAACTACAAACCTACAACAAGTGTATCCACTCTAGCTTCCGATACACTCTAGCTTCCTCCTCCTTTTCTTATCATTTTTTCCATTTTCTCTGTTTTAGACCATAATACTGAAAAAGTTTTATCCTGTTTTCCCTTCTCCACATTCACCAACTGCTTATTTGTAAGCTTTCCATATTCTTCTTAAAGTCTGGAACCTCAGCTGCAAGGGAAATCATGGCACCACAAAATTTATCTTCACTGACGTATCACTGTCCTAGAGTGAGAGGTAGACTTCAATAAATGTTCTATACATCCATATTCTGATCATCATCTTCAGAATCCAGCTGCTCTTGAAGTCGTCTTTTGTAACTATCAAAATAAACAACAAAATATGTACAGTAACCGCAAAAAATTACACTGTAAACTTTTCTCCCTGAAATTCAAAGTCAAATCAAAAACAAAGAATTAGTAAGATAGTTTTAGAGAGTATATAAATAATAAGTTGTTCCCTGAAAAAGCTTAACAAAAAAGGGGGGGCGAGGACAGCTTGGACGGATAAAAACCAGAAAAAGTTGGATTTTGTATCCAGCATTCAACCATTTGAACACTTATATCCTTAAACAGGGCCAATTAACTCCTCTTACTCTAAGGCACAGGTAGTGAGAGTCTGACCCTCAGACAATTTATGCAGCATGAGGGATGGCTCTGAAAACTGTGAATGCCACTGAAGGAAACTTATATAACCAGATATGTGACATACCTCCTCAAAGCCACCCCTCCCCTCCTCCCCCCTCACCTACTCTCCCCCCCCCCCCCTTGTCTGCAACATTAATTTCAAAGAAGTGAGGAAAACTTACATTTCACTTTCAGGGTCAAACTCCTCATTCAAGCAATGGTCCAACTTTCTTTCCAGTTTTTTGACTTCCTCAAAATTCACTGGGGGGACCTGTGCCACAAGTTGTTTTATTTCTGAAATACAAAAAAAGGGTACAATAATCAGAGTCATCAGGATTAAACAGGTTGGTACAACATGCAATCATATCACTCACAGTTATTGCAGTGACTATGGCCTAGTCTACAGAAAGTTTTCCACAATTAATTACAAGTGATTTTGAATGGATACAGATCAAATATCTCAAGCCAATATTTGTTTCAACAGTGTAATACTGTCTGGTTTAATTTTAAATTAAAAGTGAAAATTATTCCTTTAAGGGCACATTTCAATATTGATATGCAGTTTGATTCACAGTAAGGGAGTGGATCTACTTGTTAAGCCTATTAGGGTTTTCTTTAGACTCCTTTCTTTCTCTTGTGCATTCATCATTATATCCAATATTAAAAAAATCATAATTGTTTAACTTGTTCCACATAAGAGCAAAGAGAAAAAACAAAAATCAATCCAAGGAAATGAAACTACAAGTAGACTGTTACATCCATGCCATGCCATCAACTGGTCAAATAACTTGTCATAACAATTTCAAATATAGCATCAATGGCATGATATTGAATTCTTATCACCAATATGAAAAAACAAAAAATATGTATGGATCAGTGGAAACCACTACTGTGGTATTTTCAAAATTATCTTCAATATTCACATTCTTGATACCACTAAAGAAAAAGAATCACTCACACTTGCCACTCAATTATTAATTTGCGTACGCATAAGTTTTCAACTCTCACTCTATTACAGAGGTACAGAAAACATGTCACAACAAATATTTACATACTTTTTATTGTTGATATGATATCCTTCAGGTTGTCAGATTTCTCCCCTCCAAGCAAGGCTTCTGTCACATATCTACAAGAAAAAGATTAAAAAGTTTTTTCTCTTGCGACTTTACATCAACTTGTTTTCTATGTTGAGAGCAGAGCTGGAATCACATACATAGTGTACAGTCATACTATCACACACATATACATACTCATACATGCCATAATGATTGCATAGGAGTTTCTTGTCATCAATTACAACTGTATCTACCGCACCTACAGTGGGGACTAAACATTCAAGATGTCAATACTACTTTTTAAGATTCAGTCCGAGAAGTCCTGATGTAAAGAAATGTGACTCATCCTTACTTGTCAATGTTCATCTTTTGTTTTGATGCACTGGTGAGAATTGCAGCAAGGCTGATCTGTCAAAAGCAAAAAAACAAATCTTTTAATGTTACACAATAACTACCCTCAGGACAATATCCAAGAGGAGGGTTTGAGGGCTCACACCTTCAGTGTGAAATACATAATACCCAAAAATTACTCTGCATAAGTTTTTCCCTTGTTCATTCGTGAGGGTGTTGCACCAAGGGCCTTGAGGTATGCCCCTGGGCCTCCATGCCATAGGGAATGCTTTGCATTCCAGCAGTGCCTCTGGCTCATCATTGAGTTTGCATGGTCTGAAACCTTCCTGGACAAATTTCTAGTTAATAACAGCTAGGCACCTGCAAATGTAAAAACCTCTCTCTGAATTAGCATACCCCATATGCTAACTGATGTACAGGGTATAATCCTGTGATATCATGTTATCATGATCCTTTTATATTGTGTCATAAAACCTTTGTTACTAAATCATAGATTCATGCAAGATAAAAATTTTGGTTTTCCTTCAGTACTCAATATTTTTTTCTGGAATGTAAAGAAAGATATTTATGGGAAGGGAAATGGAGAAATCTGAAAGAAACAGCTAATGTTTCAACATACTGCTGGGTGACTGCTAAAGCCACTGAAGACAAAACTTCATTTGATGCAAGCATACAGCAATGGACTGCTCTCTGTCTTCAGATGGAATAATTTGCAAACAGATGTTTTCAAATTACAGATTTGACAAGAGAAGAAACTGGGGAATTCATTACTCATAGAAAATTTAAAGGAAAAGTAAAACTTAACCTTAAAGCTACAAGAGAACCATGCTGGATATTAAAATTTTCCTACTGTAAAATACCAGTTATATTTAAATCTCAGTTGGTGAGAGGTACTGTGGGATATGTCAGGAATATATGAAAACCTGGATGAGCACATTTGAGCTTTTAAGCATGCATTTAATGGAAGTTGATACAAAGATCTCTAAACTTAGACCATTTGTTGTAGGAAATGCTTTTCAAGACACAAACAAAGCACAAGAACAATTTGTTCTTCTCTTCCGTATTGAAAACAAAAGCACGATTCATTTTTAGCAGAAGCATGTACACGCAGTCCAATTTTCAGATTCAAATTCTCACAAATATAACAATTTACCAAATATATGAAAGCTAATGGGGCTAGAGATTTACCTGTGATGGTGTGAATAGAAGTATAGCATCTGATGCCATGGCTCGGTGTAAAAACTCTTCAGCCCCTCTTCGTAACTGCTCGGGATCTTTGAGTAATGGGTACCTTGTCTGAGGGCAGAATGACAAATATGCTGTCAGATACTGTACATAACTATAAAGAAAGAAAAGATTAACCAGTAAACTGCGTAAGACAGATATATCCGTCTGTAATATACGCAAATTAATTACGCAGTGGGATAAAAGTTACAATATTTTACTTCTGTAGTTAACTGGTTAATGAATAAAAGTAGCTAAAACATCATCAGATCCTTAACTAGGACCAACCATCCAAGACTGCATTAAAGATGAATGGGTTGTGGTATACATTCATGAACATCTTTTTCCAACAAATGAAATCAGGGTGTAATCACTTGAAACATTAGAAATTTGAGTTGTGTCTCTTAAATATGATGAGCACAACCATGGATAGGATTTTAGTAATTCTGCCATATGCAACACATTTTGTAAAATGGATGAACACTACAAAGAAGTTGATAATATCTAACCTCATAACTTATTCTTTCCAGATGCTATTAAGTATTACTTTCCTCGATTTCCAGAATGAAAATAATTCAGAAATGGTGCGCTTTGCTTGATAAGTTAGTAGTGCCCAACCAGGGTATTGTGACAAGTCCATCCTGGACTGATTCCCACGACAGGTACAGTACATCCTACATCTGCTATCTGTATAATCATTGCTACTGTACCTATCTGAACTGGTAAATCTCATCATACTCACACTAGCAATTGTACAAGAAGCCCTTTAATAGTTTAAGAATGGTCAGTCATTCCTGTCAAATACAATAGCATGCACATACTCCCACTACATCTTGTAATTTCTTCTTCTTCACAATGTCAGGTCACATGGTCAGGTCATGTGAAACTGTTTGATATTTTGGCAAAAACTTTCTACTACATAGTTTTCAAGTGTTTAAATACTGCAATACAAACTGAAGAAGATAAATACGGCCCAGTCATTGTCATTGGCTTTTTTTATTTAAAAGACAACACTGAATTTCATGGTTTGCAGTCATTCATGAAGCATTACTATGACATGAAGGGAAATATTCACATAAATTAAAATGTGTCACACAGGGAGTCAGCTTTACAAAAGTTTGTTTATAAGCAGTCACCCCACACTTTCTTTGACAGATGAACTAAATGTTACATATCTTTAGTACCCTAATATCAGCATTGCCGAAGCTTACACAGAGGTTGTATTAAAGATTATGAGCCAGAAAATGTCAGCTCACAGGGGACCTCTAATCCACCAGCAGTCTTGCTACAGTATGTCTCCATTTTTCCGTAATTGTAACAGGGATCCCCCCACCCTGTACTTCCAAACATACCAGGAGATTTTTCTCTGCAAGTGCCCCACAACAGGAATTCACAATTTCACTACATGCAATGTGACAAAAAACAAAGGAGGGGACATTTAATAGAGTAAATACGGTAGGCACACAAGTATGAGCCAGTGAGGCCCCTCTAGAGTCAGGGGAAGCCAATTTCTCAAGCTTACTACTGGAAATAATTGGGCCATTAAGTTCCACATAAAGTTTTAAGACAGGTTCTTCTCATAGAAAATGGGCAAATGCTTTCAGGTTGATAATCGATTTTGTTGGCAAGAAGGAAACAGAGTAAATTTTTCGTAACATAGTAGTCAAGCACTTCAATAAGGATAAAAAATTTCCCTAAGGTTCATCAGAATTCACACTACATTTTCTTCTAAAATTAAATAAGACCAGTCTTCCATCATCACTGCATAAAGTTACACAATTTAAGCCCTTCAAAGCCTTCAAATTGACCATTCAAATGACCAATCAAAGCTTTCCAGGCTGCATACAACCCCTAAGATAATAAGAAGTAAGTAGCCCTTACCTTTAAATCAATGAGGAAGCCTTCTAACGGTCTGAAAGGATTGTGTATAGTCAGCTGGAAGTTAAGCTGTTGTATAACCATTAATTCACAATTCAAGATATTTTCACAGGCAGCTTCATTACCCCTTGGCAAGTTATCACAAAACTGGGATATTGAAACGTTGAATTCTTCTACTTTACAAGCTAAGTACACACAAGTTAACCTGTTTCAAAGAAATAAAGATCAAATGTAAGAAAACAAATTCTATAGTGGTTTAAAAATAGAATATACAAGTTACATTCAGGGCTTGACAAAAGGTAGACCTTGTGTAAGTTTAGTATGCCAGTTACCCACAGCTCTTGATCATTGCTACAATTACTACAGTACAGGCTTCTCGATGGCTGAGGAGCCTGCCTACCGAAGAGAAAATTTACTTATGAATTCAGAAAAAGATCAAAAGTGTTAACTGTGTTAAATGTAAACTCCAAAACATTTTTCTTTTTGTGCGTGTAATTTTGGCAGTCTTGAAAATTATCCAGCAGTCACAAATTCAACAGGAGTTGTGACTCTAAAGTATATTCAGATAACCTGGCCAAGCCTTCTTGACAAAAACCTGAAAAAGGGAACAACAAGATCATGTCTAAGAGAAGGGCAATGACAGCAACTTTTATTGATGCCTTAGTGCCTTTTTAAGGGCTATTTGCCTGCCTGCCTGCCTGCCTATCTATCTTTGGATTTTATTGAAGAAAGCTAGAAAATTTTGGGTTTTTATTGGAAAAATCTGCCCTACAGCCCTACATAAGAGCAAAATCAAGTAAATCATCCAGCAACAGAGCACTGTCAGGGATTACATATTTAATGGTACGTATTAAGGCTACCCGACAAAACTGGAAAATTTATGACAGGAAAGGGGTAACCTTCCCTAATGCCCCTTTCTCTCCACCTTGTACCACCCCTGTACAGACCCATCAATGCTCAACCTACACTTAGTATGCATACTGTAGATAAAGCCTTCAAACTAGAGTAATTATTACACAACAATGGCTTTAATCTAGGTAGACATAATTCACACTTTTAGATTCACAGATGGTAAACTGTGATACCTCTCCTCTATGTTACCCTTGAATTAACAAACACAATTCTTTAAAAATCAAAAATTTTACAACATTTTGAAATATTGAAACCGGCTGTAAAAGACTGTCACTCTGGTAAGGTCCTTAATACTCACATAATGTGCTTTGGATGGTAATCCATAACTGTGTTGTTGATATAAAATCTTTTGAAGTATGCATTTGCTGTGCCCTGGCAAAGAGAGAACAATGACTTATGGGTACAGTACTATGAAAAAAAATCTATGTAAAGACCTGCACTGCACTGTCAACATATAATAGTTAAAGTGCAATGCCACAAAATGCCTTTACGGGCTTAAATGCAGCGATCCCAAGATAGCATTATTTTGAAATACCAACTGGGTCCTTCAAACGGACAACTGGGCCCAATACATTGGTTCTTATTTCCAAAACAAATACCCCACCCAACCTCCTCCTTCCTTACAGATCAAAATTATTTAAATTACACAGAAATGCCTTGGTTCTCAAGCAGCAGGCCTCAGACCATTTGTGGCCCATGCCATTAAAATGGCCAGCAAAAGATTTGAGGAACAGCAAATTTTTATGATGTAATTATTGCACAGTTATGGCACAGATTATGCATCATATAATAACTTCGTTTGAAGTATGAACTCAAAGTTGCCCTCATCCTAAAACACAACTTGAAAAGTTGAAAACCCAAGAATTAGACACAAGCAAGAAATATCTATCCAACTTCATAAAGAAAATCACAAACATGCACATTTATGAGGGGAGGGAGGGGGGATATATTAAATGTGTTAGGTCTCATTATTTCACATGTGATGACTTCTTTTGTCTTTTAATGTTAAACTGTCACCAAGCAAAAACAGCAAATTTGTGATTAAAATGTCACAGACTGTTCATACATAGATCTTTACATAGGCATAGGAAAAGAGGGGCAGCAGGGGTGACTGCCCTACACTGATTAGTGGGGGCAGAAACCTTGTTTTGCCCCAAAGTGTTAGACCCCTCCCCAGGACACTGATCTGATCAATAACATTCACTTCTGCCCCTCCCCCCTTTCAAAAAGCTTCCTACGCTTCTGTTATCAAAATGCCTTATTATAATACTGTACATCTTCCTTCCTTGGTGGAAAAAGGATTTGGAACCTTGGAGTTCCTTGCCAAGATAGTTCAGTGGTGGAAAGACATTTTGCACCTGGAGGGCAATTTGGCTTTTTGTACAAGACATTTAATTGTGAGGAATGAAACTTGCTTCACAGAAAGAAAAAAGAAATCAAAGTTGTCTTCCCTTATTCCACATTTATACAGAATGGCATATGATCTCAGATTTATAAGCCCAAATCAACATTTCAGGGTCAGGAGGTCACTTGACTCAAAGAAGACTCTGGACTAGACTGATCGTGGACATTAGCGAGATTTTCCTTCTCTTTGCCACTAGCACTCCAGAGCAGTAGCGTGTTCAAAGGGGGGGCCGGGGGGGGCACAGGCCCCCCCACTTCCGAAGTCAGTCGGGGGAAAATCCCTTAGTCGTGGGTGATTTGAAGGTGGGGTTAGGTGGAAGAGAAAAGGATTGAAGAGATACACTGAGCACTCAACAGGGAATGGCGCCAGGTTGGGAGGCAGGTGGGCCCCATCGGGCAGTCTTAATCGATCACGCGACGGCGCCTGAGACTGAGGACAATTTCTCTAGATAAGAACCCAAAAAGTTTCGGCGCGCTACGCGCGCTTGTACAGTCACTCCAGGATCTTTCAGCAGTTCCATTACACCATTGCTAGATAGCACATGATGGTCCTGCCAAACCTTACCACGAAAACATGTAGGTTAGAGCACACTGTTTATGTGAAGGTTCGAAAGTTCCATCCCATGTCGCTCAAGCCTAGTTCCTTATTCATTCTTGTGTATGTGCATGCGGTAACGAGTCAGTTTTTGCCGCCAGGCGACCTCACGGACCAGTTTGGCTATTTCATAGGTTTGTACTCAAGTGTGTTTCACGATAAAATGTATGTTATCCTCGATATGGTCTAGAACCCCTACAGATTTTTTCTTTGTTTTTCCTTTATGTTTCTTAATGATCACATAATCTTTTTTGTGTAAAGCCTACCAAAAATTTTCGCCCCCTTTGCAATTCCCAAAGTTTTCAGATTCCAAAGAACACTTACATATAAAGTGCGCAACTCGACTCATGAGAGAATTAAGTGATTATTATGTCAAAATATAAAAAAAAAATTTAAAAAAGGGGGGCCCCCCCTGAAGGAATGGCATGGGATAGTAACGCCATATCCCCCTTGTAACCACCTCTTTGACAGAGGGGGGGGCCGCCCCCCCCCCCTGTCGCATATCTAGCTTGGGTTCGCCAAGCAGGCCTCAGCCCTCTGTTCCGGGAAATTCTGTCGTCCATTTTAATGAAATCGGTTTACTTATTGTTGGATTTCAAAGTGTCGTTTCTGCAATGAAACCACAAGATTTTCGGTAAACGCTTTTAGCACTCCACTCCTTCCTCAGTTCTGTTACGTAATAGCTAAATATAGTTCAATAACCATTTCCCACCTTTTCAAGTAAAATGAAGAAGTTGGAATACATTAAATTTAGGTTAACATCAATTGGGTGGTTTCACCTCATGTCACACTCATTTAGGTCAATGTTCTCGTTGGGTCTGTTAGTTACGGTACGGCTGTAGGACACACGAGGAGAAAAATACATATGTAAGTTATGTCCGATGGGACCAACTGCCAGGGACAATTGACCTTTAACTGGCTTTTAATAAGTACCGACTCCTTCTTAGTGTCAAGATAACCCAAAAAATTTTCTCGTCGGCTTCTTGCGCCTTGCAATTTCAACACTTTACATTCTGGACGGAAAAACATTTAATCAGCCGCCGAAACTATCTGTTCCGTTCGTAGTATATATAATTTTATGAATACATATGCTTCCTCCAAACAATGGCATGGTTTAGTACAACAGATTTATCTTCAGATCCCTCCTCCACCATCCCCTTGACGGCATTGGGGCTGTCATAAGTTTCGGGTCACTGCCTTCCGCCCGTCTAGCCACCCGGCCGTCGGGCAATAATCCTGGCGCCATCCCTGGCATCTCAAAACTTAGAAGTAGCCTTTAACAGAATGAAATTAGGAAGAGATTTTGTTTTCATTATAATGGGTCCGTTTACCAAAGGATAGGGCTCTTCCAATCGCCTCTTCAGTGAATAATCAGACAGGATGCTATCAATATCCCATATCTGGCCCATGGTTGCCGGGTAGGCCTACTATTCATTAAGTTTATCCCTCGCGCTTCGCGCTATGTCACTTTAACCCATCTGTAATGGTAAAACTACAGTATATAGTTTAAGATGAAAATACTGTGCTGTTAACTTTTTCCCCCCCCCCCACCCCCCCCCCCCCCCACCCCCCCCCCCCCCCACCCCCCCCCCCCCCCACCCCCCCCCCCCCCCACCCCCCCCCCCCCCCACCCCCCCCCCCCCCCACCCCCCCCCCCCCCCACCCCCCCCCCCACAATTTTACAAGTGCCAGATGATGATAATGAAAAGAACTCTTTTCCCCAGATGTAGATCTAAACAACGTTGAATGGGTCACATGCACATTTCCATCAATCATCTTGTGATAAATAATGAATTTTAGAGGCCTTAAACATGACCCATTCAACACATTCCAGTTCCACTTTTTAAACACTCGTACTACCAACGCCTTGGTAACAGAACCAAGCAAAACTATAAAAGAAAAAGTTGCTCAATGAAAAAAGGTAGTGAACAAGAGATTTCTGTAGATTGCGACCGCAAATGCAAGAGGCTAGTGGGGCACCAAACACCACAGAAGAAAGGGGGAGGGGGGGGAAGAGCCTCTATATAAAAATTTTCAGAGGATAAATTAGAGCGACAGATAATCAGAGGTGCCAAAACCCATTTTTCAGCATGAGAACTTACACCACCTACTAGAAACTATGTAAAGTATTTTACGTTCATTCTTCGTCCCTGACCCACAAATGTTTCGTTTCAATACACATTCTAGACTGCCACAACTCAAACAAATGAATGGTTTATTCCCTGGACCAATTATCATTGCAATACAGTATCTCAACTGTTTGCTGCTGTCTTGGCCTACACTCCTCCTCTGCCCTCTTGGTCTCTAATTCAGCTTCCTTCTTTTCATTCATCATCCTTGCCTTTTAATCTCTGCCTTGGCGGCAGCAAATTTAGCATCTTTTTCTGAACTCGATCCCTAGCAATCTGTTCCCTTAATTTTTCCCCCTGTTTTGCCATTTTATCTCTCATTTTATCCCCGCGCCTCCGACGAAAAAATTTTCTCTTCTTAGTTTTCTTAAATTGTGTCGTAAGTCAGAAGTTGTTATAGTCTTCCCTGCTCAGTACTTCTTGTCTGTTGGGCCTTTCCTGCACTGGCTTGTCCATACTTTCCTCCTCTCTATTTCTTTCATGTCTTTCAGTCTTATTGAGTAGCAAAATGAAGTTTTTGTACACGAAGTGACAAAATTTACGTGGTCTTGTACTCTACTATGGTTAAGGCTTTTACTTTCCGAATGTAGAAGAGTCGGTTCTCCAAAAAAACAATATTCTTTTCACCAAACAAAGATGTTATTTTTGGTTGTTAATCAGGGCGAAAATAAACACCGAATTGATCTTTTTAATTTTACATATGAATAACCATATTTATCAAAATAAATGCAAGGAGGTATGTACAACTTTCAGTTCAAGAATTTCTGTACAAGTTTAAGTTTGAAATCAATGTGGAAAAGTTTAATGCAAAAAGAAAAAAAAACCAATCAGATCAAAAAAGCAGATCAGTTATTATGATTAAATGATGCTTTTTATGATTATGTTGATATGTATTGGTAACTTATGAATTCACTTAATTTATGTATTCCATTCACTTTTTCACCTACTATGTTTTTGCTTTTTTTTTGAAAAAAGTTTTTTGCTCCTAGAAATACTGTGCAGTATATGTCAATGTTTATATACAATACTTGAATAAAAAGGAAGAAAAATGTGTCTTGTACTCTTGATTTTATTCTTTTGAGCTACACACATTAATAAAAGAATGATGTGCTCATGGCCCAAATGTAAATCTGGTACCAGAATTAATAGCCACAGAATTCTGATCCATTTTAAGTTTAACCACAGTAGAGTCTGAAATTACAAGAATATCTTGTTCAAAGGTTGGAAAATGAATCTAGCACATCCAACTCCCATCTTCACAGCTTATTCAGTTTTTTGGAATTATCTTGAATTTTATCCACTTCATTTACAATAGGGAATTGCACAGCGATTTGTATGTAATGTTCTCTTCATACAACTAACAGTACCTGCTTTGTTTCTTTTTTGAAATATAAATATTTCTATGATCTCATATATGTTACTGTTTTCTTGCATAGCATGCTACAAGAAGACAGCATGTATAGTCAAGTCACTGTGTAAAAGACACTGACCACATTTCAGAAAATGGTGGAGTGGCTTTAGGAATGGCAAAGAATAACAAAGACAGTAATTCAAGTAAGTAAAAGAGTGACATGACAAACTATTTTGCATTCTACTTTTAACAGATCTTATGCACATGATGTCACGAACAGAAAGTGTGCCCCCCCCCCCCCCCATGGAGGCAAGCGTATATCATTGCATCTTATACCAACAAATGCAGACAGCTGATCAGTGCACTGGTGGGACACACTCGTAATCTTCTACGTGTGCATGCAAAGTCTACTTTGTGTGTTCCATGTGCTTCACTGTTTTGCCGCCAAAATGACTCTGTGTGACATGAATGCATAAGGTCTATTGAGCAAACTTCAACACTTATACCTTAGCACTGAATTTCCTGTTAAGATGGGGAATTTGACAAACGGAAATCATTTTTCAATTTTTGTAGCACTTTAATAATTATCATTTCATTCCTGGAAGTGTCATGAATAGAACTTTTGCAAACAACAAAGAAAAAAGTCATATCTGCACCAATGGGGATACTGACTGGTACTACAGGACTATGAAGGGCCACAGGGAATGAAGACCTGCAACCCAGGTCAGAATGGCAAGATCAAGGATATTGTACAGCAGTAATAGCTGCCACATCATATTTTTCATGCTGGAAAACAGAGATCTATACTACTGTACCAGGCTTCGACAAATCCCCCGCCCGACAGTCCGGGACAAGTAAAAACTTACTCGGGCAAGTGCATTCTTCAATATCATAGCCCGCTGGGCAAGTACCCTTGCGAAGTCTCCTCCACAAAGGAGTTTAAAGGCATATTAAAAGTGGACAAGTAGATATTCATGCGGACAAGTAGACTAAGAGAACAGCTAGCCCGATGGACAACTAATGAAAAAAGAATTTGTCGAAGCCTGCTATACAGATTGTGATATTGAGAGGAAGAGTGATATTTCACATTTTAATTGCTTTTCCTATTAATTCTGTCACAGCAATAAATACTGATTTACATTTTGGACTTAAAATTGCCTTTACATTGATTTTTCTAATATCATGATGGTCTAACATACAGGTGATCAGAGGTATTGTTAATTATCTTTTGTGTCCTACCAATGTTGCCTATGTCTTCAAATGTTAAGATGAATTATCCTTAAAACATGGGTAATTTTATAATTTTCAAACAAAAGCTGCCTTTCCACCATCCCCCACTCCCCACCCAACCTACCAGGCAGGATGGAATCCACATGCCTGTGTAACTGACTCTCACTACTCTATGGAAATTACTAGTTTAACTTGTCAGGCCCCTTAAGCTCCACCCACTCATAAGTACTCCAAAAAGCATATGAAAAAAGACAACTTTAGAGTTGACTCATGAGGCACCTGAACACCACCGTATGCTTACAATCCCCTGGAAATTCTGTTCATTTTTCTGTTTTTTCTTCCACGTATTGATAATTTTGGATCACACATTTTACTGCATAATTCATAATGTTGCTGTTCACGTACATTAATTATACAGCAACAATTTGTTAATTATCAAAATGATTGGGTGACAATGCCACAATGAAAGCTTCTTTAGCTTCTTATATATGTGTATATTGCAGAGTCTACATTTAAATTTTACTATGTGCCATTACCTGTAGACAAAATGTGTCAGTTAATTAAATAAATCACCATAACATGGAGTAAAGACATTAAATAATTGTTCAAACTTGATCTTGTTCTTGGAGTAGTACTGTGAGCCCTCATTTACATATATCTACCACTAGAACTGCAAAAATTTCTCTTTGCACAAAAACCAAATTTTACCTCTTTTTTCTGAGCTTCTTTCTTTGCATGGACTTCTTCCATTTTCTTTCTTAATCGAGCAGCTCTTTCTTGAACACTTTCAGTAGGAGCTGTTGCAGTGGCTGGGGCAGGGGTGGGTGCAGGGGCTGATTCTGTCCAGGGAAAATAGCAGTAAAAATAACTGCCTTGTATGCTCTTAACCTTAGTAGATGATTAACTATTACAAAACTAGCACATATCAAACAAGGAAACAGTAACCACAGCAGGTGTGGTTCTACTTCCTAGCCCACCCCCATCAACTCCCCCTCCCCCAAAGACATTTTTATTCCTACAACTGTGCCTAAACCACAGTACATATTAAACTATTCTCTAGGGTTGATGATATGCATTAATAGTACCTTATTTTCCAACAGAAAAACACAGTGCAGTGCACAGTACTATTAATGACCTGCATGCACCTAGTTTCTGAAGCCATCAGCACAGGGACCAAAACATTCAGAGCTTTAGATCATAAAAAATTTCAAATTAGATTTTTTTTTCATTTTAATAAAGAGGGCTGCGATTAAACAACACAGTGTTTCCACAGTATTTCAAACAATTGTAACACTTTTTAAGAAATGGATGATGATAATAGAAAGACTTCAATATATATGGCTATATACTCCACAAATAAAACTGAAGTGCTATTCCAAACCTAATTATGAAATAACAGAGTTCAAGCAATTTCAAGCCCTGGAAAAACCTGCTTAAAAATTAAAGTACATTCATTGTTTTCAAGACTGGGTTTTGGTCACTTTTAAAGTTAGAAAAAGATTACAAGCTACATCCAGAATAGGGCTGTGATCGTTTAGCGATTAATCGCTAAACGATCGCATGAGGGAAAAACGTTTAGTAAATATCTACTTGCGATTAATCGCAGCTGGTTTCTCTTGCAATCCTCTTCTTGTCATATGTTATCCAAACATTAATTCCCTTTTGATGTCCATAATCCATAGTTATTTTAATAGACATGTAGCACGCACTACAGCATGTTGGTATGAAAGGTTAAAGGTGTTTTTCGTTTGGGTGGAGACAACATCGATATATAAACCAATATAAATGTGGTTGTTACTGATACTGTTTGGGGCAATTTCCACATACATGGTAATTGCGATTAATCGCAAAACGATCGCAAATTTTTGCGATTAAACGGTTAGTGATTTCACTGCACGATCACAGCCCAAATCCAGAACCTACAACACTGTACCTGTCTGTGCCGTAGGAGCTTGAGAAGATGTTTCGCCAACTTTAGTATTTTCACTGTTTCCTGTAGAGGAACCTTCGGCTGCCTGTAACGATTTAAGCAAAAGACTGTAACATGACAAAAATGTACTTTACGTTTCTGATTAAATAGAATCCACTGAAAATGAAATGGGGATGCCCACTAGACTGAAGGTTCACTAGATCAAAGGTCTCCCAGACCTGAGGTCCCCTTGGACAAAAATCTAGTTCGAGTTTGAAGTAGGTTAGGATTCCTGTTAGATACTGAATACGTTTAGGATTAGGCTAAGGATTATCCTCAAGTAGGATTAGGGTTTGTGTTATATAGGGTTACTGTTTACCATTTGGATAAGTTTTAATAGAGTTAGGATCTTTGGTCCAGTAAACTTTCGATCTAGCAAATCTAGATCTAATAAACCCTGCAAGAATTAACATCAAAGATGCACAAAACAGTATTTGTATTTCCCAAATGGGATGCAAATATATTAGACATTTAAACAGAGCTCTACATCATTTTGCTAATCAAATGCTGGGACCTCAATTTGTGCCCTTGTCATCTGAGACACTACTGACAAGACAAGTACAGTACAAATCCCACCCTTACACCACTAAACATACAGAAGCAGGTCTAAGCTTCAATTTGCTGGGAATTTTATTCCTGATAATTAACTGTTTGTGCTGAATTCCCCCCGACCCCAACAAGTGCCAAGCAATGAATAAATGCAATATTAAACTAGAAATTTGAATTTGCATGGCAAATCCGACGTAGCCTCTCCGAGAAAGAGGTGTGGGAGTTGTTTTTCAATCGGGAGAAAGGAGATGGAACATAAGGCATATTAATTAACAGCGCGTCAGAGACATTTTAATTTTTATAAGCAAGCTCATGACAGTTGAGTTCATGAACTTATGGAGTTATTTTACGTAAAATGTCCTGAAAGTGCAGGTAGCTAAGCATGATAAAACAGTGGGTACCGAGGACTTAAAGATTATTATTAAAGATATTATTATTCAAGTGAATTGAATTTACTTTTATCAGTAGCTTCGCGGGCCAGACGAATTAGTGGTCTCGCGGGCCGGAGGCTAAACGAACCAACATGCCTGAGGTTCCTCACCCTTGTTGTATTGCCGATCCACCGTACATACCCTATTGATCTAAGTGCTAGTGCCCCAGTAGGCTACTTACATATACCGCTGTGTTGTTTTAACGATGGACGTGAATTCATTCATTTTACATTGACGGCGGCAGGAAGGTCCCCATTTTTGCCTCCAAATCTCAAAGTCGTAACTTCTGGCAATTTAATAAACTAGAACGTCGGCATGCCGATTTATTATCTCAAAATTAAGCATATAGCCTAGTAAGTTTCAAGTTTCCCGACGAAAATCGCCCGCGTCTAAATACCTCGTTGCTAAATCAAACAGGCTTTCCGCTGCCAACTTCCCGGCCGGCCGGCCTGCTCCTGCTGGAATTAGCGCTACTCAACTCGCCTTCTGCAACTCCAGCTGTCCAGTGACACTAATAGCTGGTAATACCTTTCTCAAAGTGCTGAAAAAAAATTTTCGTCTATATTCGGACGTGACAGAGAATCACTTTGTAACGATTGGTCATCATTTAAAATTCCCACTTGAGATTGGGTCAATTTAAAAATATTCAGACTATCCCGCATGCGCGGAGCTGCAAATCGAATATTTTTTTTCAATGTATCAGACAGTCTCTTCGATGCATCATTTTGGTATCGTAAATTGTTTTTATAGATTCCCACCGTTTGTACGTTTCAAGAATTCATTTGAGCATTTAAAATCCTTCAGTTTAAGTCGAGGGGAGACAATGAGAATACGAAAAACTTTGAGATTTGAAAATGAAGGATTATGGTCAACCAAAATTCAAAACGAACAACTCGTCTCGAAAGTAGATCCGTACATACTTTGGTCTATGCAGGTCATGAACAAGCGTGCTTTTGTCTGATGTGTCTAGTTAATTATATATGTCAATGGTGCGTTACACAGTACATGCTATAAAGGTAGACCTATAAAAATACAAGTAAGCCACTACATCCTAGGAAGCCATTTTCTAAGCCTCGTTGTCCGGCCCATAAGGGAGCCCAATCATGAATCTTTCGTCCAAACAAGCCACGTTCGACGTCTAATTGTGATTAATTTTGTAAAATATATGAGCAGTGCGAAAGTTTGCAAAGATTCTCATATTTCTTTGCTCTATTGCTGTAAATTCCTTAAATTTCTTCGAGTTATATTCTGTTCGCACCTGAACATTTGGAAGCTGAGTGATCCTGGTAAAACATCGTCAATGGCGACTTAACGGAATACAGGATTCTTCCGCCTTTAATTCATACGCTCAATGGAGTTCGCGTAGTGAAATGGATTACTTTCTTTTGCGCAATGTAAAAACATGGTCTATTTGGGAGTAGTTTGCCTTCCTAAATGATTAAGATATAGGGATCTGAAATACGATTCCATACACATAGCCTTAGAGGCTACGTAACTAAGGTAAATATTGAAATGACCTTCTCTTCAAATTAATTCCTTTACCTTTGCTGCAGCTTCAATTCTATCAAGGAATGGAGCAACATCGACATGACCTGCTGTAGCTTCCACGAGTACCCCCGTCTGCCCAGATATGAATGACACCGACGGAACGACCAGTACAGGGTCTGATATATTGCACGGTAAGGAGAAATTCGGACTTCCTTTTGTAGATCTACTGAACAGTATAATGTGGCTACAATCTTACAAGCACATGTGAGTATGAGTGCAATTTTATTTTTGTTATTTGTGTGAATTACAAAAGTAAGATTCATGTCAGGCTGGTTCAACTTTTGTCCAAAAAAAAAAAAACAACGATTGAATGATATGAAAATATGAATTCATAATTTGTGTGGAAGCTGATGTTGGTCACAGCAACAGGCAACACTGTCACAAGGTTTATGATTGAGAACCATTTTTTGTGCATGTGGAGGAACACATGGATGCTAGATTACAAGCACTGTAGACTGTACACTACCAAAATCCAGATGACAAGCTTGTTTTATAAGTGATAATTTCAAATTTAAACACACCAGTATGAGTAAAAAGCCTAAGAGCAGGGTTCTACATAGCTATGCTGGGTAGCAGCAGTACTCAGAAGCTACAAAAACTGCCATTGCTCAACCGGTACTCAGAGGGAACTTTCAAACTTGCCAACCAGCACAGAATTAAACGAAAAAACCCTGATATGGATATGAAAAATGGTATTGGTATGGAAAATAACTAAGTCATGGTTTCTACAAAACTTTACAGTTTCCAGAATGGCCAACAAGGTTAAGAAGGGAATCCAAAGGAGGCCTTTACCCTGGATCCTGGTCTCCAGCTCTTTAACATCTACTTTCTTCACTATGTTGATACTGAATTAGTGGGCACTACACTTGGTCTAGCTAGAACCCTGCTTATTAGAATGGGTACTTACAGCTGCAGTGAAATATGAGCACAATTATTTGTCCTCCATGAATGTCTACCACAAGTTATGATCAGCAAGTCCATTTTAGCAATTCCACAACACATCTTTTGGAACAGTTAACATAAAGTAGATCAATGTAAACAACTGTTGAATGGTTATTCCTTTTTTATCACATCAAACAAAAAAGGATACAGTATTGAGAAAACATCTTGCATTCAGAGCTGTTTTTGGAGGAATAAAAGAAAACATACCAAAAGGCAAAACATTTAAGGTTAAGATTTTATGTAGAAACCAGCAGCCTTGTCTTCCAATAAATTCTAATATGTACATATTTTTTTATATTCTGACAATGTATGATTGCTTTGAGCCAGTCCAATCCATGTTTTGCAATGCACTGCTAAGACTACATGAATACCCTGGTTTATATACTGTAACAAGCTACTACTGTACATGTACATATAAGAAATGTAAAATGAGCTTATAAACTTGTGAGAGTGCACAAATATAGGAAACTTTACGTACACACAAGGAATATCCTCACTTAATGGTGAAAACACCTCACTTTGTATTTGATAAGTTGGGGAACACAAACAAACACTTTGAACAAACATTACAAGTCCCCTGGTCCTATATTTTTTAAAGCAAACCAGGTGCTACATCTTGGGGACCACGAGGTAAACATTACCTGATATACATCAAGGCTTGGTGGTAAACAAAGAGACGCAAAGAGGATGACACATTTTCTCAGTTCTTATGAACATTGTATATTATGTAGGGAAACGATAGGTATAAGTCATCAATGTGAAATATAACATTTAGTTCTTTCCAAAATACTTTTGACCAAATGAAACGGATTTCTCTAACCACAATACAGCAGTAAATCAGACTTGTAGTGAGTATGCACTCATACTCATGGGTTTACACAATTGCCTGTACTCGTACTAATGAGAATAAAGTTGTACTCGTACTTGTACTCACGGATTTGGAAAGCTCTGCATAAGGGCTAATGCAAAATTTTTTACTCGTACTCATGAAAAAGGACATGTACTCGTACTTGTACTCACAATCTACTCGTACTTGTACTCACAACACAGACACTGCCCTTGTACTCATACTAACAACATTGTACTCACTCTACAAGTCTGAAGTAAATACCCTGTAGAGTAACGACCTTATTTTCTTCTATAGTAATGCAAGTGTCATGGAAATTACCTGTCTTTCTGGAAACGCATGACAACTAAGCCCTGTTTCTTGCAAATCTCAGCAACTTCACTAGATGCCCATGTTTTGTCCATTTTCTTGGACTCCTCACTATCATCTGATAAAACAAAAAGAAAAAACAGTAGAAAGCGACAGCAGTTTCATTGGGAATGGCGAGGAGGCTTTAAAGGTCAACTTCAGACTAAGGGGCTTATTGAGGTGGTTCACAAAATGCATGAATTTTTTTCACACCTGTTGAGTTTTACTCACATCTTGAGTAAATGGTCAAACTAAGAGATTCTGCACATCTGACACACAACTGAAATGGCAATGATGGGGTAATTAATAATTGAAATCGTTTATAAATTTGTGACAATTTTCACCATAACGGTATGTATTACACACATGAAACCCCTGTCCACAAAAAGTACAATTTCTCACATTTTCGGTACAGTAACTGGAGGAAGAGATACATGAGTGATGAGACTAAAAATTTCAATCTTGTCATAAAATAACCAATATCAACTCAATGAGCCCCTTTAAACTTCAGGAGTCAAGCCATATCACAGCATAGTGGCATGCTTAGGTTTCATTTGTTGATAAGGCAATACTGAACAGTACAGTACCAACAAAAATTAGCATGACTGTACACTTATGAATTTAAAGCCCCAGGTTATTCAATATATCATACAAATTAAACTTAGCTGTACAGTATACTGTAACTTTAGTGCAGTATCATATGAGCCTAAGTTAAGTGTTTTCAGCATTTCTTCCAAATGTTTAATATTACTGTATTGACCATCCCTGAAAATGACCAAAAATCAAATTGAAATCAAATTCAAATGAATCAAAAATCAAAGATTAAATGTCTCAGTCCCTCACTCCTTCCTCATCACAAGGGGCCATGTCTCCAAGGCCCAGTCAAGTACAGTAGATTGTGAACTAGGTCCCCTTCATTTTTTTGATTAGTGCTCACAGGATAAAAAGACAGACCTATAGTACAGAAAGGTACAGTAGATAATACCTGACCAGTGTTCTCCACTAGCTGTTTTGTCTGGGGGCTCCGCCCGTACAAAATCTGCCACACTACTTTAGCGCCCGGACAAAACTTTGCCGCCCGCACAGAAAACTGACCCGCCCCGTCAAGAAGTTGTCTGTACATTCAATCACAAACACCACAACTTAGTCATTTGACTGCCTTTTATATTTCACTTCAAATGCTCATGACAAGCAATGTATAATAAAACATCGAAGATGCAAACCCAGCTCACTAGCACCTGAGCTCTTATATCATTCAAAATGCACTTTAGGCTACTGCATTTCTTTCATATGTTTCCACAGTAGGAATCCGTTACCATCAAACTCATACACTAAACGAAACCATTCAATTGAACTGTCCCCTAGGTTTCCCGATTTTCACCCGAAATTTCCATTAAAGTGAACTACTTCATTGTTGAATACATCCAAGAGGAAACTGGAGCTTCAGATCTGCAAGTAAAGTCAAAGATAATTAGAAAATGCAATTTGCCAACAAAAATGACCTCAAAATGCCTAGATTTGAACACATAGGGAAGGCTAAGAATAAGGCCGTAGATTGCACCATTTGCGATCTAAGCCCTCCTAAATTGTCCAAATTTTCCCAAAGAGGAGGTGTCCCCCTCCCCTTAGACCACTCCCCCAGGACGGCGATCACAAGAGCCCCCGGACAGAAAACAGACCAGTGGAGAACCCTGCTGACTTGGAAAACCCAAAACCCGTTTTAAATGCACCAATTCAAACACAACCTTAGCATCACTAAAAACAGTTTTGCTGAACAACTTGAACAAATAATCAGGGGATGCCCATTAGACGGATCATTCACTAGACTGAAGGTTTACTACAACTTATCAAAGATCCTCATGACTGAAAATCTAAAGTTAATTGTCACAGTTAGGGTTAGGATTCTGGTTAGATACAGATTTACATAAGGGTTATGATAAGGATACAGATTATCCTCAGGTAGTGTTAGGGTATGGGTTTGGATCATGGTTACAGTATGCTTAAGATTTAGTTTAGAGTTACAGTAGAGTAGGATCCTTCATCTAGTGAACCTTCAGTCTAATAAATCCTGCTCCAAACAAGTAAACAGTACCCAACAGTTTTTAAATACTGGTTGACCAACCAGGTCCCTTCCATATTCCCATACTATCAGGCAGATCAACTCTCTGCCCATGCTTGTTCACTTTTTTTTTCTTTTTTATGAATTTTCAAACACGTAACTATCATATCAAAGAAGACTGCTGTTTGTGACTGTAAGATTCCTGACAGATCCTAGGATATTTTGTCCCAGGACTGCAATGTTTTTAGTTTGAAGGTCAGTACACAACTTCTGAGCTACTGTATGTAAAGACAACTTATCGAAAAATTAAAGAGTGACATTTTGGGTTACGGTGTCAGATACTTAATATTGTAAAGATGGTCTAATTTGTAAAGAGGAAGGAATCGAGGAATCATTATCTGAAACAAATGAAAATTGGATGGTGTGATCATAATCAAGCGGTGTGAGAAGTTGATCATATTGCTAACCTAATTACATTATATTTTGTACTTAAAATTAGGCCTAAGTCAGAACTACAAATATAAAGTTTTCTGCAATGATGTGTTTCCACTTTATACACATTCAGTCTCTCGCAAATATAACTATCCGCCAAATATGATAAAATGTGTGTAAAATTTTTATCTCCCAGTAAGATAAGTGATCATCACACTGTAGGGCAGTAGACAATGGAATTTTGTACAGTACTGTGCAGTGTGCTGTGAATCAAGTCTGTGTTTGTTGGCCTGTAATAGGCCTATAGCTGATACCTTGGCAGAACAAAGCTGACACCACTGTGTAGCCTACCTCAGGGATTGGCTTTACACTAAAATGCACCCTGGGTGTGCATCTAGGGTACAGTAGGATGGGCCAGAATTTTCGACCACTTAAGGGTTTTTTAAAAAGAGCACTGAAGCAACTGAACCAACTTATCTTTGATCAATACTACTGTACAATGCTTGTCCTACCATTCAGTGTATGCCCTTTGATTAGTTTTCTCTAACTGGACTACTGTATGTGATGATGATAAAAGTGGACAAAAACTGGCAATTTTTTACCTATCTTTGCGTATTTTCAACCGCCCCAATGAAAAAAATGTTAATTTAAAGGCAATAGGCAGTCGCCCCAAAATTTTCTTTGAAAAATCAGCAAACTCTTACAAATCTCCTCTTATTGCATTACAAGCACCTCTGAAGACGTTTAGAATGTAACTGTTACAAACAATAGGTAAAGCAAGGCGAAATTCTCCTTGAATTCCACAATTCACTAACAAAAATATTGTCACATGATCAAAATAGGCCATTCATGAACTAGAGTGACAGGATACACTCACTCTGTTTGGGGTGACTGCCTACTGCCTTTAAGGTTAAAATGAATTTTGTATGGGTTATAAGTGGTCATCATGCAGATGTTGTGATAGAAGTTACATGAAGGTAACTGTTTTACATTTGGTATTACTAAATGAATCAGACTGTAGAAGTTTCCATGATTTTATGCCAGTCAAAAACTAGGTAGTCGAAAATAGCCTGTCACATTGAAAAGTAGTGTGTGGTTTTCAACCTCCCCACTAAATGAGGACAGTAACAATTTTAAGGCAGGTTCGGTCTTTTCATTACAACATCTCAATAACCCTTATCTATATACAGTAGGATCAAATTTGACCACCTTATAATTAAGTTTATGATGAAGTAAGTCATGTGGCTTATCTCCCATTTTAAGAAACCATGATTTTGAAACAAATGTATATGCATTCGGTTTTCAGGTTTGGATTTATTTTATTAAATTGTTACCTTGGGTTAAAAGTTTGGTGATTTTGAATTGCCACTAGTTTATAGCCAGGGTGCATTCCATGTAAAGCCCACGTCAAAGTTACGCCAAGGTGTCAGCGTTCCTACACCGACAAAATCAAAGGTGTGCCGAAATTAGGCCGAGGTGTCATTGTTCGTACGCCAGCAAAACCATGTACCAAAGGTGTGATTTATATAATTATAAACACAACCTACATAACATACATTGCCTGCTGTGCGATGAGCATTCATCATACTTGAAGCAAAAAGTTACACACATTCTTTCCTATTTAAAATAATCATATTTTGTGTGGGACTCATCGTAAATTTAGTGGAAACACAATGCAGCAGAAAATTTTATAACTGCCGTTTTGACTTAGACTAGTTGTAGAACAAAATATATTGTCAATAGGTAAGTTGTACGCTAACTCGAGTTAATCCTCTTGCCGCAACGGTAAGTTGTACGCCAACTTGAGTGAATTTTCATGCTGCTACACCAAGCGTTTTCCTTCATCTACGCCGAACATCTTCAGCGTATAGTGCACAAAATGCACCCTGGGTTCATAGTACTTGGTGGCAAATACATTTTACTGGTGTTTCTTCATGAAATTCAAATTTGGCAGAAATGTTCATGGTGGATGGAAATACCCTGGTGGTCAAAAACCCCCATTCTTCCCCTGCTGCTACCCTATACACAGGGGTTACAGTAAAGTTTGCGGGTGTAACATTAATGCTAGGACTACAGTAACTTAAAACTTAAATCTAACATTAGGCCCATCACCTTTCTTATCATGTTGTAACATTAGATCTAGGCCTAGGCCTAGACTATCTGTTAGGAGACATCCACATGACATGATTTTTGGGTGTTTCTTTGGCTTGACATGATTTTATGATATTAAGGGATCATGGCCACTATCCGTCCGGCAGACTAGTACAGTCCGATATTAGCAATATTGAAGTATTCATACTTTTTGCTAAAAAAAAATAACAGGTATTAAGAGAGTCGTTCTCAAAATGTTTTTGGTTGTTTATTATCCACCTTTATTTTTAAATTATCTAAGAAGAATTATTTTGAGAACGACTCATCATTTACCATAAAAATGTGAAAGTAAAGATTGCAACCCCCTATTTTTCAATGGAATGGAACAACCGGACGGATAGTGGCCATGATCCTTTAGTGTGCACTTCAGTGTGGTCCACAGCGTATGCCTAAGTTTATACTACCTAATAATATTGTACACAACTGGGCACGTTAAACTTTTAGTAGGCCCTAACGTTAGGCCTAAGTATTACTGTAGTATGTAACGTTAGGCCTAACAAGGTGTCATATTCTGATTTGTGATACAAACCCCGAATGTACACGACAAAGAGTGAGTTTCGCTTCTTTGCTTCAGTTATGCCCACACTAACATCTCCGTTGAACCAATCCATCTCTCTGAAAGTGTAATGGTTATTGAAAAATCGTTTATTTCAATTTTCACGCAGTGTATCCGTGGTTGTTGTGCTGCCTACATGCAATGAACAAGCATATTATTCCAACACGTACACTTACTTTCATTTTGCACTAGTTTCGCGAAAAGAAGCATTATACTTGTACCAAGTCGGTTTTCTTCCTATGTTGCGCAATAGCCTACTAACTGGCAGCTAACCACTGATCTAAATTTAGATCAGTGGCAGCTAACGCGGCCCAGGACGAATGAGGGCAAATCGATGTTTACAAATAATCAAGGTCAGGTTCACGTTCTCATGTTAAGGTTACATAAATAAAGGGTTATTTGGCCTGTTCTTTCATAATCCGCTGTCAAAATTTCAAAAAAGGGTCGAAAAACTGTCATTTTGGAATTAGATGTGTGGCCTAATTCCAAGAAGCTGATTCGTCCATTGGCATGACTTGCCCTCATTCGTGCTTGGAAAAAAATTCGCATTCGCCGTCATTAAATTAGCTTCTAGCATCAGGAGCTCTGCATATATATGTCAATTCCGTCCGCCCAGCCATGACACTTATTTTCACCCATTTCACCCATGACATCCATTTTCCTGACCCACTGACTTGGGGACAATCGATCTGGGTTGGCGACTGGATCCAACATTGGTTCTCCAAATCGGGCCTGACTGCCATGTGCGTGGTTTTACTGTTCTCGCCAACCGGCCTTTGTTCCGAAATTATCAGTGTTGTACGCTTAGTCGAGTCCCCACTTCTTCCCAGTCCGAGTCCAATCCGATCGAGGCTGAGTCTGAATCACTGGTATTTAAGTCCGAGTCACACGGTCCGAGTCATTTTCCGAATCCGAGTCTCCTCTATGAAAAGTACACACTAAGAACTGAATTCATAGGCAGAGTACAGAAACTTGTTTGAAGTGCTTGGTCGAAGTGAAAACGTGGTATGGTATAGCCTACGTATGGTCGGTGGCCTTTTGAATGGCTCTCAGTATCTACGGGGAATATACCACCCTAAGTTGGTTAGTAGTGTCACAAGTAAATGTTTTCCCCAAAATGCAGTGGCGTGGCCAAAGGGGGACGTGCCTCCGGCCCCCCCGAAAGTATCGTGCCCCCTTGTGCCCCAAAATGAGACTGAACTCTTAAAAATGTATAGACTTGCTATTAAATTTTTTAGCATGTTAATAAATTTTGACTTGACACTTGGCAGGTCTCAATAGCGAATGTTTGGAATCCAATTTTGTGATATTTTTACTCCCAGAAAACACGGTCATTCAAAAATATCCTTTTTTCTTTAAAGAAAATTTTAATTGGGAGATCCATCTTTTTTAGACCCAGTGGCTCATTGAAAAATTCGAATTTGCACGAAAAAGTTATAAAAGTAACCGGTGAAAGCTCATATCGCTTGTTTGTGAGTGCCATCAGATCATATCAACAAAATTCTTGGTCATGTTTCTTCTATAGTTTTAGTATGGTTAGATATTACTATAAGCAAAATTCCGTTGGTTGGGTTCTAGTATTTTCATATGTAAAACGGATGAAAATAATTCATTAATTTCCGACAAATTGCCTTTTCTCCAGTTTGATGTAAAACTACTGGCACCCGAAGTTTTTTGTAACTTTAAAACTTAGTAGCACAGTTTTAATTTAGATTTCGTAAAATAGTGGGGCAGAATTCCATCTAGTTGCGTTTGGAAATCTATTTACGTATGAAAAAGTCATCAGATCAAATAAAAAATCTCCGTCATTATTTCAACATATCTTGCATGGTACTAAGGTACTATTGCAAGCAAAATTATATTGAATGCTAAGGTACTATTGTAAGCAAAATTATATTGAATGAGTTTTAGCACGTCAAGTTGAACACTGTGGTGGATTAGCTTGACTTGTGCGTTACTTCTGTACATCCAATGCACTTCAGCGGCGACCCCAAACATTTCCCATATGACCTCTTTCCTCTTGCATTAGTCTTAACATGATAAAAGATTTAAGACATAACCAGTCATTTTAGTTACGTTTACTATATACATTTAGAGTAAAGAACACTTATTCCAGCTACAAATATTCATAATGATTAATATAGTATTCTAGGTTTTGTTTTAATAAAGCTTCGCTCTCTTGAATTCGTTCAGATCGACATTAAAGCACACAAAAATATAAATGTACAAATCGACTGAAAGGTGTGGAATTCTGTCCGCCAGAGCTGAAGAACCTACAGCTAAGCTCGAGAGTATACTACTCTCTCGCAATAGTGTGTTAAAACGACAAAAATCATAAATAACGAAGGCATTGAATAGGATTTATTGTTTAAATATTTTGTGCTAAATTACTTAGACATTAATATCTCGAAACAACTAGCGTAATTACTTACTGTCGTGCTATAAATATATTGGCATCTTGTAATTTGACATTTAAATGTTTTATGCCAAAGTATTCAGATATTAATATCTCAATTTGTTACTGAAACGACATTTAGATATATTGATATTTGGAACTTAAATATTTACTCCAAATATTGAGATAAGATTTCTGATGTCAATATGCCAATATTTCCTTGTGGCGATGTTAAGATATTGATATCCTGTTATTCAATATCTCAATATTTTATGCTAAAATATTGGGGACACAAGTTCTCGGATGTAGATATCTCCATATCTTACTGAAAACTGAAAATAAAGTCCTGATAGTAACATAAGATTTCAGTACTTACATGACACCTTAGAACTCCATATGAGAAGGCCTTTAAAATGCATATGAAAATAGTCGCGGCTAGAAATTCGGTCACCATATGAGAGATGACTTTTACGTGCTTCGACCTTTCGATGTTTCGACTTTTTCGTAAAATAATAAGCTGTTCAGACGTTATACCTCATTCTTCTACATTTTTTTTCGCTGTTGCTGGTTTGTGTATTACACCGAGCCGTAACACTGTCCTCGTTATTGGGGAAACTGCTACATTTCATTCATTCAATTCAACTTCATTTCAACCAGTATGGAAATACAAAGAATTTACAGTAATGACAAGACACACAGAAGCAACAACAATAAATGGCTGGGGGATAACACGAGGAAGCTACTGGAAGCTTGTGGGATGTGCATCCCCTTTACATAGGGAAAGAAAACAACACCAATGGGAAAATAACTAGACATATTTAACTCGATTGAGGACAAAGACATAAAAAGGGGGAAACGCATGGCTAGATAACAATATAAATGCAGGTTAAATGTAATTAGATATAGCAAACAGGGTTTCAAACTCCTTTAAAGCTTAACAGGGAGGGAGAATTTCTTACCAAGTCTGGGAGAACATTCCATGTGAACGGTCCTAAATATCTTACGTTACGTTGGCTAACTGCGAGTCTACAGAATGGGATGGTATAATAAAAACGGTCTCTGGTGTCATAACAATGACCACAAAGAGCAAAAAAAAAAAAAAAAAAATCGGCGGAGAATGAATTTGGTAATTGCCACAATATTGGAACATGAATACAGCTACTTGATGCTTAGTTATATAAAAAACGGTGAGGGAGTTGTATTTCTTAAAAATCGGTTTCAAATGGTCTAGATGTGACTTGCCATCGATTGCACGAAAAATTCGTTTTTGGACAAGGAAAAATTTGTTCACGTGTGTAGAAGCAGCATTACCCCAAACAATATCACAGTAGGAAATAAAAGGCAAAATAAGGGAATTGTAAATAAGAAGAATCTTCTTCGGAAGCAAATATTTTAACCTTAAGATGATACCGAGGCCTTTAGCAAGCTTCCTGCAAATAATATTAATATGAGGAACCCACTTTCAAAATATTAAAACTTTGACATTTTCTCTTTGTGATGGCCTACCTTGGACTAACTGCCAATTAATTAGATGATACAATGGGCTTTTGAGCTTGTTAGATGGATGATGTAAGGGGTGCAGTGATGATTACAGTCAAGTTGCCCTACAGAAAGTAGCTCTGCTAAGATGGGTGCAGGCGAAGCACACCGAAAAGTGGCGTTTTAAAGACGTTTCAGTGGTATTCTTCATTTTTTCTTCATTTTTTCTTCATTTTTGGACCATGACCCCACAGAAACGTGTCCTGCAATCCTCCCTTAACCGTATCTATTTACTTGGCTCGGGCCGCTCATTCGTTAAGGGGAAAGCCTTCACAACAGAATACCGAAAGTGCATCAAAGGGAGGGTCCTTTCAAATTTCAAATTTATTTTCATATGATTTTTCACAAATCTGTTTAAAATTATATGAAGCAGTTTTAAAGACAACAAGTGATGAGCACTACAAAAACAGAGTAGACTGTAATTTCAACTAGTAGCTTTGCAGAAGAACAAAAAACAAAACAAAAGGCAAATCAAAAGAGGGAAATTCAAAAGAGAGACAAAAACAAAACTGGGGATAGAGAAGAAAGAAAGAAGAAGGAACAGAAAAGAATGGATGGATGGAACAGTCAACTAACAAGATTATAGGTCAACTTGTTTATAGGTAATTGTTAAGGATTTCATCCTCGAGCTTACTTTGGAAAGACGTGGCAGATATAATGGTCTGAGAGAGAAGGATTGCCAAGTTTGTTATGTAAAACGAGATGAAAGTAATTTATTCATTCCCGAAAAGAAATCAGTGTAATAGAAGTTTAATTTTTTTAAGATTTGTTTATGTGAAAGTAATGAACGTATGTAAGCATGGTGAGGTAGCATGTACTCAGTAGGGGCATTTTTAAATGAACACATAACTTTTTCATCGCAATTCACAGATATTAAAATCACTAGATGGAACTATAAACTGGTGTTATCTTTATTCCGATTATTATGTAAATACAACATATGCCTATAGCAGCTCAATTGTTCTGTTGCATTATTTTATGACCAAGCCATCCCTTTCATACCAGTAAAAGTCTACCGTTATAGAAACAATAACTTCATCTGATACAGGGGCGGATCTAGGGTCTTTTCTGAGGGGGGGGGGGGTCCAACATAAAAAGGGCACATTCATTTTTTTTAAATTTTGGTTCCCATAAACGTAAGTGATTATACAATTTACGGCATATTGACAAAGAAAGGATAAACCAAGAGACATGCAAAAACTGGAATCAAAACCTGGAATCTAAACGGTGAAAATGCAAAGCGCGCGAAGCGCGCGAATTTTTTTGGTTAACAACACTTATAAGAATTTGTACTAATTTAAAGCTTATATATAAAACAATTGTCCAGACCGTTAGGCCCTATCGGGCATAACTTTATTGTACTTCCCTCCTCGAGTCACTAGCCGTACCGTACGACAGACACAAGTGAACGTTAACCAGGTTTAACGAAATGCGATTCAATTTCCGACATTTACATAAAACCATGTATACATAAATCCATGTATACATAAATCCATGTATTTCTACTTATTAACTTGAAAAGGTGGAAAGGGTTTGTACTATATTTAGCTATAAGTATAACGGAACTGAGGAAGAGTGGACAAAGCGTACCGAAAATTTTGGGTTTTATCCCAGAAATTACCCTTATGGAAGCCAAAATAAGTAAATCGACCATGTGTGACTCCAGAATTTCCCCAACAGGAGGCTGGGCCATGTCAGCAACCCCAATTAGTTCCGACATTCCCTATTTCGAGGGGATGATGAGAAGGGCAAATGGAGGAGCCTCATCATCCTATGCCATTGCAGGCATATTTTGCATCATATCACTTAATACTTCAAGATCCGAGTTGCGCACTGATAGTGTTCTTTGAATCTGGATCGTGAAATTGAAAAGCGCGCGAAGCGGGGGAATATGTTTGATTGGCTAACACCTAAAACATATGACGAAACGAAAAAAGAACTGTGGGCTTGTAGACCGTATCGGGTGTAACATACATTTGTATCGAAACCACCTGGACTACAAGATGAAATAGCCAAACTTTGCTCCGTAAGTCGCTCACCAACTGACTCTACCGCATGACAAACACACAAGAGAACACCAACTAGGCTTTGCGATATGGGATGAAAGTTACGAACTTTACATAAACTGGGTACTCTGCCTATATGTTACTTGGTAAGGTGGACAGGACTTGTGCTGTCCTGTTTTGCGGAATGGAACTATTGAATAAAAAAGAGTGACTCTACAGCGCGCGTAGCGCGCCGAAAATTTTGGGTTCTTATTGGAGAAATTGTCCTCTTGAGGGCAAAAAATAGGTAAGCCGTCGGGGCGACTAGTTTTCGTCGGGGACTGCATACTTTCGACTAGGACCCCCCGACAAACCTGTAAAACTTCCCCGATCGTTGGCCAGCCTTCCCCGACGGGGCATGAACCTTTCCCCCACCTGGCGCCACCGCTATCTCGACTGGAGGAGGGGGTTAAAATACTGCATGTTGTGTTCCCTATATAGTTGCGGCGCGACTGTCAAAAATACTCTGTCAGAACAGATGACTGAAGTCGAATGTTTGCTTTTTATTTGCGACAGCAGACCGGTCATCGGTCCAAAGACGTCAAAAAAATTGAACCGACTAACATTGCGTTATTTGACCTGGTGGTGATTTTATATAGTATTTTTAAAATGAAACAAACGCCGATTCGTCCATTGGGACTTCTGGTCAACTCTTGGCTGTGGACTTTAAACTAAGATTGGCTTTTTATTCCCATCATTAGGGCAACACTAATAAATGAAGAGAGTAATTCCAGATCATGAATATCATATCGTGTTCATGAGAGGAGGGATACTAGCGGGTAGAGGGAAGGTTTCCTAGATGTAGCGTTTAGGGAGTGTGAACAGATCATTATTTTGTTAGACCAAAAGACTAGCAGTGACCTTTTGGAATCAATATTAAAACTCAGTAGTAATACTTGCATAAAGCGCTAGCTAGTGAGTATGACGTAATATCTGCGCGTTTTACTGTATTACTTTGAAAGCCCAAGCACGACCCACGTGGTTCCAAGCGAAAACTGATTAGAATGCCTGACTGTCACGCAGGCAGTGAGAGTTAGAGTTAGATGAGGTTTTACGCGTCAGTTTCTAACCAACTGGTTTAAGTCGGGCCGGCCGCGTCCTTTTTGCAGTTGTGGCTCACTGGCATGTTTTTCCCTACTCCATTGCAATCAGTAAGACATACTGTAGTCACATTTTCTGTAAAACGATTGCGCTGTTCGTGTTTCAGGGCGGGCAATAGGTACCATAGTCAAATATATTGCTGAAAGTTTCTGCGATACATGGCTAGACTTTTACGGATGGATTGATCGATACTGGATGGGGGTAACCAAAATCTCCTCGGAACTGGACAACTGTCACTACCTGTCAAACTGTCGTGGTTTTTTTATTTTTTTATTTTTTTATTTTTTTAGGCTAGTGTGAAGGGAAAAACAATTTTGAAAAAGGGCAAATTGGGAAATTTGAGGGGGGGGGGTCCGGACGTCGGCGACCCCCCCCCCCTGGATCCGCCACTGTGATATAAATGATCAATATTTTAGTCACTTATTGGAATAGTTTTATCTCAAATGCAACTAACTTTTAGTATCCCAAATTTGTATTAAGAATATAGTATACAGGCCACGTCTAGGAAATTGCTGTAGAATGATGTCTTAAAATCTAACTGGGAAAGTAAAACCCATGAGCTTCTGAGGCTTGTCTCCTTGGTCCCCATCGGGGCTTCGCCTCTGAAACTAACCAGGGGGAGGGGCTTTGTGTGTCTAGACCCCCTGCACTCTGCCACTACTCGCGTTTCGCGCTCTGTGACACCCTCAGTCCTCAGCCTGGTATTTGCTTGTGCCCCCTTTGAAATGGTTTTCTCAAATACCACGACATGAATTGTCTACAGCTTACATGTATGAAGCCTACATTCCAACTTTTCCTCTCTGTCCTCTCCCCCCCCCCCCCCAGTGCACACACGCGCGCGCGGTCGTACGGTGGCTCTTTTGTCTTTTGTCTTTCCTTCTTGTTTCTTTTTTCACTCTCTCCTCCTCTTTCCTTTTTTCTCTCTTTCCTCTTCCTTTTTTTCTCCCCACTATTTATCCTCCTTTCCTCATTTGCTCTCCCCCTTCCATTAATTTTGCCGACTAGTGCAGAATTTTGCCGACTGTGTCCGTGAATGGGAGGGGGAGAGGATCGAGTGTCACACCCTCCACATCCCTTCTAGCGACGGCCCTGGGGATTGTAAGTACCCCATTTTGTAACTCAGGGTTCTCCACTGGTCTGTTTTCTGTCCGGGGGCTCTTGTGATCGCCGTCCTGGGGGAGGGTCTAAGGAGAGGGGGACATCCCGTCCCCTTTGGGAAAATTTTGACAATTTAGGAGGGCTTAGATCGCAAATGGTGCAATCTACGGCCTTGTTCTTAGCCTTCCCTATGAGTTCAAATCTGGGCATTTTGAGGTCATTTTTTTTGCAAATTGCATTTTTTAAATATCTTTGACATGCAGATCTGAAGCTCCAGTTTCCACTTGGAAGTATTCAAGAATGAAGTAGTTCACTTTAATGGAAATTTCGGGTGAAAATCGGGAAACCTAGGGGACAGTTCAATTGAATGGTTTCGTTTAGTGTATGAGTTTGATGGTAACGGATTCCTACTGTGGAAACATATGAAAGAAATGCAGTAGCCTAAGTGCACATTGAATGATATAGAGCTCAGGTGCAAGTGAGCTGGGTTTGCATCTCCGATGTTTTATTATACATTGCTTGTCATGAGTATTTGAAATCAAATATAAAAGGCAGTTAAATGACTAAGTTGTGGTGTTTGTGACTGAGTGTACAGACAACTTCTTGACCGGGCGGGACAATTTTCTGTGCGGGCGGCAAAGTTTTGTCCGGGCGCTAAAGTAGTGTGGAAGATTTTGTACGGGCGGAGCCCCCGGACAAAACAGCTAGTGGAGAACACTGTAACTGTCATCTCATGTAATGGTCACGTAGAGGTTGATTGTTGTAAATGATTCTTCGTTTCGAGGATTACGGAAAAGTCAGGGTATAAGAGGTTTTCTATTTCGAAGAAAATTCGAAAGGGAACAAATAACGTCATTCAAGTATTAGGTCTTCATTGGCCAACTTTTGTAGCAACCATGCATATTCTGGGCTATTTCGTGGAAAATTTCAGGCCCCGTCGAGGAGCTAGCCCACCGTCCAGCAAATCCTAGCATCACCCATGGCTTCGTGTGTGATACACAGCACTCACTCAGCCCGAGTGCGGGTTTCTGTTAGAGATGGAGAGGATGATGTTTGTGTAACTTTGTACTTGGTAGATAATAATCAATGTCTCTACACTATTGATTTCAGTGCTTTTCGGCCGATTCTCTTAGATTTTCCAACTTGTATCAAAAGTGAAAAACTGTTACCCAACCAACTCATTTTTTTTTCTACAAATCTACAAAGAAACATACCATGTATTTTTATCACCTTTCTCGACATACTGGCTGCTGTTGCAACTGTAAGCCAAAGAATAAAAATAGGCCTATCAAGCGAGACTGAAGTTCACGGTCCTTTCAAACAAAAGAAGTACCGTAAGACGCTGCCAGTGAATAAACTACCTTTCACAGGCAGGCAAACGTAAAGTCGTTGACCAATTGGAATCTAAAGCCGCGGTCGCACTACAACGAATTCGGATTCGGATTCCGATCCGATTATTGTGAGTTTTTATTAAAATCTTCTCCATTTCGGGTCGGAAAGAACCCAAATTTGCCAGCCTGTGTAATTATATGATTTTTATACCAGGACTACGAAAATTAAATTTATACGAATTATTTCGTGACGTCACATCGACAGACAGCTATTATCGGACTACGCGTGTCCGATAAAAGCTGTTTGTCGGTGTGACGTCACGAAAAAAATCAGTTATCATCACGGACTTCAATACATGGACAGAGGATTGCGCTATACGGTCGCCACCGTTCGAACAAATGTAGGCTAACCAAGATGGCCGCCGGGCTACTACCATTTGCCCAATTGGACGATGAATCTGCAAAATTTCAGACAAAATATCAGTATGAATGGAAGACCAATATCACAGTCCTCCATTCTATTTGATGAATTTCACCTGAGCTTGCATTCTTTCGAAAATATTACAAGTTTTTCACACAATTTGTCGATACTGAGCCACTTGAGCAAGTCCAAACTTTTACACACAAGACTATAGCAGGCAGCCATATTGGTAAGCCTACTCGTGTACGTACACGCATGGGCGGCTCTAAGAAATTTTGTTTGGGGGGGGGGCAAACTCAAGTCCGTATTCAGGGAGGTTCGGAAACCCCCCCCCCCCAGCAATAATTAATGGTCAGCTCCGGATAGTAATATAGCCTCGACAGGAGTATGCATAGACTTAGGGGCCCAAGTTGATGGGGGGGGGGGGGAGGGCTGTAACGATCTGCCCGAAAGATAGAAACAAAAATTTCCGCGCGCTCAGCGCGCGTCCAAAACGTTACTGTACATATCATATAGGCATGCATCTGTTATCACACCGCATGCCAATTACAAACAATAATTTGCCACGTCACTAGCTATTCCATATTGGTTATAATTCTGGGGGAAGTCGTTACAAAAATGCTGCTAATAATCAGTGGTGTAGCCACTGTAGTTTTAGCAGCATTGATTTGTTAACGAACTTCCCCCGAGAATTAATACACCACATATGGTAATAGCGTTAAGGTGACGTGGGCAATGTATTGTTTTCATTGGCAGGGCATGCGGTTTTGATAACAGATGCATGCCTATATGATACTGATACAGTTAAACGTTTTGGCGCGCGTCTGAGCGCGCGGCCAATTTTTGTTTCTATCTGTTCGGGCAGATCGTACAGCCCTCCCCCCCCCCCCCATCAACTTGGGCCCCTAAGTCTATGCATACTCTCTAGTCGAGGACTATATTACTATCCGGAGCTGACCATTAAATTATTGCTCGGGCGGGGGGGGTTTCCGACACCTCCCTTAATACGGACTTGACAGTTTGCCCCCCCCCCAACACAAAATTTCTTAGAGCCGCCCATAGCGTGTACGGTACACGAGTAGGCTTACCAATATGTGGCTGCCTGCTATAGTCCTTGTGTGTAAAAGTTTGGGACTTGCTAAAGTGGCTCAGTATCGACATAATTGTGTGAACTTGTGCTGAAAAACTTGTAATATTTTCGGAAAGAATTCAAGAATCGCAGGTGGAAATTCATCAAATTAGAGATGGTAGGGACTGTGATATTGGGGTCCTCCATTCATACTGATATTTTTGTCCTGAAATTTTGCAGATTTCAATCACGTCCAATTGGGCAAATGGGTAGTAGCCCGGCGGCCATCTTGGTTTTAAGCCTACCATTGTGTTCGAAACGGTGTGGCGACCGTATTAATAGCGCAATCCTCTGTCCATGTATTGCACGTCCGTGATGGATCATCTGATTTTTATTCGTGCTCGTCCCAGCCGACAAAAACAGCTTTTTAATCGGACACTGCGTAGTTCACGATATAGCTGTCTGTCACGAGTGTGACGTCACGAACATAATTCGTATAAATTTAATTTTCGTAGTCCTGTTACTGAAAATCATATAATTAACATCAGGCTGGCAATAATTTTGGGTCTTTCCGAACCCGGAAATGGTAGATAGGCATTTTAATAAAAACTCACAAATAATCGGATCGGAATCACGAATCCGAATTCGTTTTTAGTGCTACCGGCGGCTTTAGATTCCTAATTGGTCAACGACTTTACGTGGCCTGCCTGTGAAAGGATTTTATTCAGCTGGCAGCGTCCTTACGCGGTACTTCTTTTGGTTTGAAAAGGGACCGTGAACTTCAGTCATCGGCTTGTGTCTAGGCCTCGTGTTTATCTCTTTGGCTTACATCTATGACAAACACGCAGCCAGTATGTCACGAGACAGGTGATGAAAAGACGATGGTCATGTTTCTTTGTAGACTGTGTAGAACAAAAAAAATTAGTTCGGCATGGGTAAAAGTGTTTTCAACTTTTGATACAAGTTGGATATAAAATCTAGATGAATCGTCCGACAAAAGCACTGAAAATCTAATAGCTCGTTAGAGACCATTGATTATTAATCTACCAAGTACAAAGTTACCACAAAACATCATCCCTTACCATCTCTAATCAGAAACCCGCAGTCTCGGGCTGAGTGATTGCTTGTGTATCACACACGAAGCCATGGGTTGAGTGCTAGGACTTTGCTGGACGGTGGGCTTATGCTCCTCGACGGGCCCTGAAATTTTCCACGAAACATAGCCCAGAATATGCATGGTTGCTATCAAGAAGTTGGCCCAATGAAGACCTAATTTACTTGAAATGACGTTTATTTGTTCCCTTTCGAATTTTCTTCGAAATAGAAAACCTCTTTGTGATACCCTGACTTTCTCCGTAATCCTCGAAAACGAAGGAATCAGTTACAACAATCAACCTATACATATTTTAAATCCCTCTCCTCGAGCTAGATAGTGACCATTACATGATGATGACACCCCCAGTTACAGTGTTCGTCCACTAGCTTGTTATTTGTGCCGGGGGCTCCACGCCGTACAAAAGCGTCCACATCTAGCTTTAGCGCCCGGACAATAACTTTGCCACGCGCTGCCCGCACAGAAAAAATTGTCCCGCACCGGTCAAGAAGTTTGTCTGTTACACTCATCAACCAAAAACACCACAACTTAGGTCATTTAACTGCCTTTTATATTTGATTTCAAATTACTCCATGCACAAGCAATGTATTAATAAAACATCGGAGATGCAAAACCCAGCATCACTTGACACCTGAGCTTCTATATCATTCACATGTTGCACTTATGGTCTACTGCATTTTATCTTGTCATAGGGTAATTCCACAGTAGGAATCCGTTACCATCAAACTCATACACTAAACGGAAACCATTAACAATTGAACTTGTCCCCTAGGTTTTCCCGATTATTCAACCCGAAATTTCCATTAAAGTTGAACTACTTCATTCTTGAATACTTTCCAGGTGGAAACTGGAGCTTCAGATCTGCATGTCAAAGATATTTAACAAAATGCAATTTGACACAAAAAAAAATGACCTCAAAATGCCCAGATTTGAACTCATAGGGAAGGCTAAAGAACAATGGCCGTAGATTGGCAACATTTGCGATCCAATAAGCCCTCCCAGTAAAACTTGATCAAAATTTTCCCAAAGGGGCACGGGATTGTCCCCACCTCTCCTTAAGACCCTCCCCCACACCTCCGCTCCAGGACGGCGATCACAAGAGGCCACACCGGACCAGAAAAGCAGACCAGTGCGAGAACCCTAGTAATGTTGACCAAAATGGTATTACCGGGTACTTACACAACTCCCCAGGGCCGTCGCTAGAAGGGATGTAGGAGGGTTGTGACACTCCGATTCCTCTCCCCCTCCCATTTCACGGACCACAGTCGAGCAAAATTCTGCACTAGTCGGCAAAATTAATGGAAGGGGTGGAATACGTGCAAATGAGGACCAAGGAGGATTAAATCATTGGGCGAGAAAAAAATGGAAGAGGAAAGAGAGAAAAAAGGCACAAAAGATGGAGGAGAGAGTGAAAAAAGAAACAAGAAGGAGGAAGGACCAAAAGACAAAAAGAGCCACCGTACGGACCTGCGCGCGACGTGTGTGCAATGGGGGGGGAGGGGGTGGGGTGGGGGGAGAGGACACGAGCAGGAAAAGTTGGAATGTAGGACTAATCGATACATGTAAAGCTGTAGACAATTCATGTCGTGGTGTATTTGGAGGAAAACGCATTTCAAAGGGGGCAACTCAGCAAATAACCTACAAGGCTGAGGACTGCGAAGGGTGTCCACAGAGGCGCGAAGCCGCGAGTAGTGGCATAGTGCAGGGGTGTATAGACACACAAAAGCCCCTCCCCCTGGTTAGTTTCAGAGGCGAAGCCCCGATTGGGACCAAGGGAGACAAGCCTCAGAAAGCTCATGGGTTTTTACTTTTTTCACAGTATAATTTTAAGACATCAATTCTACTAGCAGATTTCCTAGACTTGGCCTTATACTATATTCCTTTTAATACAAATTTGGATAACATAACAGTAGTTTGCATTTGAGATAAACTATTCCAATAGTGACTAAAATTATTGGATCATTTATATCACAGTGGCGATCCAGGGGGGGGGGGTCCCGCCGACAATCCCCGGACCCCCCCCCTCCAAATTTCCCAATTTGCCTTTTTTCACAAATATGTTTTTCCCTCACACTAGCCTACAACAAAATAACAAAAATAAAAAAATACAAAAACACGACAGTTTGACAGGTAGTTACAGTTGTCCAGTTCCCGAGGAGATTTTGTTTACTCGCCCATCCATATCGATTCAATCGCTACCGTAAAAAGTCTAGCCATGTAATCGCAGAAACTTTCAGCAATATATTTGAACTATGGTACCTATTGCCGCCTGAAACACACGGCAATCGTTTTACAGACAAATGTGACTACAACATATTTCTTACTGATATGCAATGGAGTAGGGGAAAAACATGCCAGTGAGCCACAACTGCAAAAAGGACTGCGCCGGCCCGACTTAACCAGTTTGTTTAGAAACTGACGCGTAAAATCCTCATCTAACTCTACTCTCACTGCCTGCGTTACAGTCATGCATTTCTTAATCAGTTTTCGCTTGGAACCACGTGGGTCGTGCTTGGGCTTTCAAAGTAATACAGTTAAAAACGCGCAGCATATTACTCATAATCACTTAGCTAGCGCTTTATTGCAAGTATTACACTGAGTTTTTAATATTAATGTCCAAAAGGTTCACTGCTAGTCTTTTGGTCTAACAAATAATGATCTTCACACTCCACTAAACGCTACTCTAGGACACATTCCCTCTACCCCTAGTATACCTCCTCTCATGAACACGATATGATATTCCTGATCGTAATTTACCTCGCTTCACTTTATTAGTGTTAGCACTAATGATGGGAATAAAAAGCCAATCTTAGTTTTAAAGTCCCAGCCAAAGAGTTGACCGAGAAAGTCCCATGGACGAATCGGCGTTTGTTTCATTTTTACAAATTACTATATAAAATCACCACCAGGTCAAATAACGCAATGTTAAGTCGGTTCAATTTTTTTTGACGTCTTTGGACCGATGACGGGTCTGCTGTCGCAAGGTTTTTTTTTTTAAAAAAATTTTTTTTTTTTTTTTATAGTTATAAAAGCAAACATTCGACTTCAGTCCATCTGTTCTGACAGAGTACTTTGACGATTCGCGCCGCAACTATATAGGGAACACAACATGCAGTATTTTAAAACCCCCTCTTCCAGTCGAGATAGCGGTGGCGCCAGGGGGGGAAAGTTCATGCCCAGTCGGGGAAGGCTGGCCAACGATCGGGAGTTTTACAGTTTGTCGGGGGGTCCTATCGAAGTATGCAGTCCCCGACGAAAACTAGTCGCCCTACGCTACCTATTTTTTGCCCTCAAGAGGACAATTTTCTCCAATAAACCCAAAATTTTTCGGCGCGCTACGGCCGCTGTAAGTCACTCTTTTTATTCAATAGTTCCACCCGCAAAACAGACAGCACAGTCCTGTCCACCTTTCCAAGTAACATATAGGCAGAGTACGCCAGTTTATGTAAAGTTCGTAACTTTCATCCCATATCGCAAAAGCCTAGTTGGTGTTCTCTTGTGTGTTTGTCATGCGGTAGAGTCAGTTTGGATGAGCGACTTACGAGAGAAAAAAAAAAAAAAAAAAAAAAAAAAAAAAAAAAAAAAAAAAAAAAAAAAAAAAAAAAACAAAAAAAAAAAAAAAAAAAACAAGAAAAAAAAACCAAGTTTGGCTATTTCATTCTTGTAGTCCAGGTCGTTTCGATACAAATGTATGTACACCGATACGGTCTACAAGCCCACATTTCTTTTTTCGTTTCGTCATATGTTTTTACTTGTTAAGCCAATCAAACATAATTCCCCCGCTTCGTCGCGCTTTTCAATTTCAGCGATCCAGATTCAAGAAAACTATCAGTGCGCAACTCGGATCTTGAAGTATTAAGTGATATGATGCAAAATATGCTGCAATGGCATAGGATGATGAGGCTCCTCCATTTGCCCCTTCCTCATCATCCCTCGAAATAGGAATGTCGGAACTAATTGGGTTTGCGACATGGCCCAGCCTCCTGTTGGGGGAAATTCCTGAGTCCACATGTCGATTTACTTATTTTGGCTTCCATAAGGTAATTGTCTGGGATAAAACCCAAAATTTTTCGGTACGCTTTGTCCACTCTTCCTCAGTTCCGTTATATACTTATAGCTAAATATAGTACAAACCCTTTCCACCTTTCAAGTTACTAAGGTAGAAATACTGGATTTATGTATACATGGTTTATGTGATACATGGTTTTATGTAAATGTCCCGGAAATTGAATCGCATTTTCGTTAAACTGGTTAAACGTTCACTTTTGTCTGTCGTACGGTACGGCTATTGACTCAGGAGGGAAGTACACATAAAGTTATGCCCGATAGGGCCTAACGGTCTGGACAATTGTTTTATATTAAGCTTTAAGAATTAGTACAAATGTCTTATAAGTGTTTGTTAACCAAAAAATTCGGCGCCGCTTCGCCGCGCTTTGCATTTTCCACCGTTTAGATTCCAGGTTTGATCCAGTGTTTGCATGTCTCTTGGTTTATCCTTTCTTTGTCAATATGCCGTAAATTTGTATAATCACTTACGTTTATGGGAACCAAAATTTAAAAAACTGAATGTTCCCTTTTATTTTGGACCACCCCCCCCTCAGAAAGACCTAGATCCGCCCTGTATCGATGAAGTTATTGTTTTCTTAAAGTTAGACTTTTACTGGTTGAAAAGGGATGGCTTGGTCATAAAATAATGCAACAGAACAATTTGAGCTGCTATAGGCATATGTTGTATTTACTAATATCGGAATAAGGATAACACAGTTTTATAGTTCCATCTAGTGATTTTAATATCTGTGAATTGCGATGAAAAAAGTTATGTGTTTCATTTAAAATGCCCCTACTGAGTACAGCTACCTACCATGCTTACAACGGTTCATTACTTTTCACATAACAAATCCTTAAAAAAATTAAACTTCTATTACACTGATTTCTTTGTCGGGAATGAATAAATTACTTCATCTCGTGTTACATAACAAACTTGGCTAATCCTTCTCTCTCAGACCATATATCTGCCACGTCTTTCAAAGTAAGCTCGAGGATGAATCCTTAACAATGACCTATAAAACAAGTTACCTATAATCTTGTTTAGTTGACTTTTCCCATCCATCCATTCTTTTTCTGTTCCTTCTTCTTTCTTTCTTCTCTATCCCCCAGTTTTGTTTTTGTCTCTCGTTTGAATTTTCCCTCTTTTGATTTTGCCTTTTGTTTTGTTTTTTTGTTCTTCTGCAAGCTACTAGTTGAATTACAGTCACTCTGTTTGGTAGTGCTCATCCCTTGTTGGTCCCTTTTAAACTGCTTCCTATAATTTTTAAACAGATTTGTGAAAAATCATATGAAAATAAATTTGAAATTTGAAAGGACCTACTTTCCCCCCTCCCTTTGTATGCACTTTCGTATTCCTGTTTATGAAGGCTTTCCCCTAACGATTGAGCGGCCCGAGCTAGTAAAATAGATACTTTAGGGAGGATTGCAGGACACGTTTCTGTGGGGTCATGGTCGCAAAATGAGAAAAAATGAAGAAAATTGAAGAATACCACTGAAAACGTCTTTAAAACGCCACTTTTCGGTGTGCTTTACGCCTGCACCCATCTTTAGCAGCGCTACGTTCTGTAGGGCAACTTGACTGTAATCATCACTGCACCCCTTACATCATCCATCTAACAAGCTCAAAAGCGCCATTGGTATCTCACTAATTAATTGGCAGTTAGTCCAGGTAGGCCATCACAAGAGAAAATGTCAAAAGTTTTAATATTTGAAAGTGGGTTCCTCCATATTAATATTATTTGCAGGAAGCTTGCTAAAAGGCCTCGGTATCATCTTAAGGTAAAATAGTTTGCTTCCGAAGAAGATATCTTCTTATTTACAATTCCGCTTATTTTTGCCTTTTATTTCCTACTGTGAAGTGTTTGGGGTAATGCTGCTTCTAACACGTGAACAAATTTTTCCCTTGTCCAAAAACGAACATTTTTCGTGCAATAGGGGTGGGGGGGGGGTGCAAGTCACATCTAGACCATTTGAAACCGATTTTTAAGAATACAACTCCCTCACGCGTTTTTTATATAACTAAGCATCAAGTAGCTGTATTCATGTTCATATTGTGGCAATTACCAAATTCATTGCTCCCCGATTTTTTTTTTTTTTTTTTGCTCTTTGTTGTCATTGTTATGACACAGAGACCTTTTTATTCTGCCATCCCATTCTGTAGACTCGCAGTTAGCAACGTAACGTAAGATATTTAGGACCGTTCGACATGGAATGTCTCCCATACTTGGTAAGAAATTCTCCCTCCCTGTTTAGCTTTAAGGAGTTTGAAACCCTGTTTGCTATATCCTAATTACATTTAACCTGCATTTATATTGTTATCCTAGCCATGCGTTTCCCCCTTTTTAGGTCTTGTCCTCAATCGAGTTAATATGTACTAGTTATTTTCCCATTGGTGTTTTTTCTTTCCTATGTAAGGGATGCACATCCCACAAGCTTCAGTAGCTTCCTCGTGTTATCCCCAGCCATTTTTGTTGTTGGGCTGCTGTTGTCTTGTCATTACTGTAAATTCTTTGTATTTTCCATACTGGTTGAAATTGAAGTTAACTTGAATGAATGAAATGTACAGTTCCCCATACGAGGGACGTGTTACGGCTCGTGGTAATACACAAACCACAACAGCGAAAAAAAATTTAGAAGACATGAGGTATAACGTCTGACAGCTTATTATTTTACGAAAAAGTCGAAACAATGAAAGGTCGAAGCACCGTAAAAGTCATCTCTCATATGTTGACCGAATGTCTAGCCGCGACTATTTTCATATGCATTTAAAGGCCTTCTCATATGAGTTCTAAGGTGTCATGAAGTACTGAAATCTGTATGTTAACTATCAGGACTTTATGTCAGTTTCAGTAAGATATGGAGATATCTACATCCGAGAACTTGTGTCCCAATATTTTAGCATAAACTATTGAATATTGAATAACAGGATATCAATATCCTTAACATCGCCCACAAGGAATTTGGCATATTGACATCAGAATCTTCTCTCAATATTGGAGTAATATTTAAGTTTCCAAATATCAATATATCTAAAATTTCGTTTTCAGTAACGAAATTGTAGATATTAATATCTGAATACTTTTGGCAGAAACATTTAAATGTCAAATATCGAAGATGCCATATATTTAGTAGCACGACAGTACGTACTTACTCTAGTTGTTTTCGAGTATTTAATGTGCTAAGTATTTAGGCACAAAATATTGAAACAATAATCCTATTCAATGCCTTCGTTATTTATGATTTTTTGTCGTTTTTAACACCTATTGACAGAAGGAGTAAGTATACTCTCGAGCTTAGCTGTAGGTTGCTTCAGCCTCTGGCGGACAGAATTCCACACTTTCAGTCGATTTGTACATTATATTTTTGTGTGCTTAATGTCGATCTGACGAATTCAAGAGCGAAGCTTTATTAAAACCAAACCTAGACATACTATATTAATCATTATGAATTATTTGTAGCTGGATAAGTGTTCGTTACTCTAAATGTATTTAGTAAACTTACTAAATGACTGGTTATTTCTTAAATCTTTTATCATGTTAAGACTAATGCAAGGGAAAGAGGTCATATGGGAAATGTTTTGGGGTCGCCGCTGAAGTGCATTGGATGTACAGAAGTAACGCACAACTCAAGCTAATCCACCACAGTGTTCAACTTGACGTGCTAAAAACTCATTCAAATATAAGTTTGCGTAACATAGTACCTTAGCATTCAATAATTTTGCTTGCAATAGTACCTAGTACCATGCAAGATATGTTGAAATAATGACGGAGATTTTTATTTGATCTGATGACTTTTTTCTACGTAAATAGATTTCCAAACGCAACTAGATGGAATTCTGGCCCCACTATTTTACGAAATCTAAATTAAAACTGTGGCTAACTAAGTTTTAAAGTTACAAAAAACTTCGGGTGCCAGTAGTTTTACATCAAACTGGAGAAAAGGCAATTTTGGTCGAAATTAATGAATTATTTTCATCCGTTTTTACCTATGAATACTAGAACCCAACCAACGAATTGTGCTGTAAGTAATATCTAACCATACTAAAACTATAGAAGAAACATGACCAAGAATTTTTGTTAATGATCTGATGGCCTCACAACAAGCGATATGAGCTTTCACCGTTACTTTTATAAACTTTTTCGTGCAAATCGAATTTTCAATGAGGCCACTGGTCTAAAAAAGATGATCTCCCAATTAATTTCTTTAAAGAAAAAGGATATTTTTTGAATGACCAGTGTTTTCTGGAGTAAAATACACAAAATTGGATTCCAAACATTCGCTATGAGACTGCCAAGTGTCAATTCGAGAATTTATTAACATGCTAAAAAATTTACATAGCAAGGTCCTATACCTTTTTAAGAGTTCAGTCTCATTTTGGGGCCAAGGGGGCCACGATACTTTCGGGGGGCCGGAGGCACGTCCCCTTTGGCCACGCCACTGCATTTTGGGGAAAACATTTACTTGTGACACTACTAACGCAACTTAGGGTGGTATATTCCCCTAGATACTGAGAGCCATTTCAAAGGCCACGACCATCGTAGCTTACCATACCACTTTCACTTCGACCAAGCCTTCAAACAAGTTCTGTACTCTGCCTATGAATTCAGTTCTTAGTGTGTACTTTTTCATAGAGGAGACTCGGATTCGGAAAATGACCGGACCGTGTGACTCGGACTTAAATACCAGTGATTCAGACTTCCAGCTCGATCGGATTGTACTCGGACTGGGGAAGAAGTGGGGACTCGACTAAGCGTACAACACTGATCATTTCGGAAACAAAGGCCGTTTGCGAGAACAGTAAACCCCCCACAACCCCACCACCCCCCCACGCACATGGCTCAGGCCCGATTTGGAGAACCAATGTTGATCCAGTCGCCAACCCAGATCGATTTGTCCCCAAGTCAGTGTCAGAAAATGAGATGTCATGGGTGAAATGGGGTGAAAATAAGTGTCATGGCTGGGCGGACGGAATTGCATATATATGCAGAGCTCCTGATCTAGAAGCTACTTTTATGACGGCGAATGCGAATTTTTTTCAACACGAATGAGGGCAAGTCATGGCCATGGACGAATCAGCCTTCTTGGAATTAGGCCACACATCTATTCCAAAATGACAGTTTTTCGCCTTTTTTGAAATTTTTGACAGCGGATTATGAAAGACAGGCCCAAAATAACCCTTTATTTGATGTAACCTTACATGAGACGTGAACCTTGACCTTGCTTATTTGTAAACTCGATTTGCCCTCATCGTCTGGCCGCGTTAGCTGCCACTGATCTAAATTTAGATCAGTGGTTAGCTGCCAGTTAATTAGGCTATTGCGCAACATAGGAAGAAAACCCGACTTGGTACAAGTATAATCTTCTTTTCGGGGGGGGGGGCGAAACTAGTGCAAAATGAAAGTAGGGTACGTGTTGGAATAATTGCTTGTTCATTGCAGTAGGCAGCACAACAACCACGATCACTGCTTGAAATTGAAATATACTATTTTTCATAACCATTACACTTTCAGAGAGATGGATTTGGTTCAACGGAGATGTTATGTGGGCATAACTGAATGCAAAGAAGGCGAAACTCACTCGTTGTACCGTGTACATTCGGTTTGTATCACACTGCGAATAGACACCTTGTTAGGCCTAACGTTACATACTACATTAATACTTAGCCTAACTTTAGGGCCTGATAAAAGTTTACCGTGCCCAGTTGTGTTACAATATTATTAGGTAGTATAAACCTTAGGCATACCTGTGGACCACCTGAAGTGCACACTAAAGGATCATGGCCACTATCCGTCCGTTGTTCCATTCCCTTGAAAATAGGGGTTGCAATCTTTACTTTCACATTTTTATGGTAAATGATGAGTAGTTCTAAAAATAATTCTTCTTATATAATTAAAAATAAAGGTGGATAATAAACAACCAAAAAAACATTTTGGAGAACGACTCTCTTTAATACCTGTTATTTTTTTTGTAGCAAAAAGTATGAATACTTCAATACTGCTACTATCGACTGTACTAGTCTGCCGACGGATAGTGGCCTGATCCCTTAATATCATAAAATCATGTCAACCAAAGAAACACCCAAAAATCATGTCATGTGGATGTCTCCTAACAGATAGTCTATGCCTAGGCCTAGATCTAATGTTACAACATGATAAGAAAGGTATGGCCTAATGTTAGATTAGTTTTAGTTTACTGTAGTCCTCTAGCATTAATGTTACACCCGCAAACTTTACTGTAACCCCTGTGTATAGTAGCAGCAGGGGAATAATGGGGGTTTTGACCACCAGGGTATTTCCATCCACCATGAACATTTTCCTGCCAAATTTGAATTTCATGAAGACACACAGTAAAATGTATTTTGCCACCAAGTACTATGAACGCCGGGTGCATTTTGTTGGCACTATTCGCTGAGATGTTCGGCGTAGATGAAGGAAAACTCTTGGTGTAGCAGCATGAAAATTCACTCAGTTGGCGTACAACTTACCGTTGGCGGCAAGAGGATTAACTCGGTTAGGTCAACTTACCTATTGACAATATATTTTTGTTCTACCACTAGTCTAAGTCAAACGGCGTTATAAAATTTTCTGCTGCATTGTGTGTCCACAAATTTACGATGAGTCCTCCACACAAAATATGATTTATTTTAAATAGGAAAGAATTGTGTAACTTTTTTGCTTCAGTATGATGAATGGCTCATCGCACAGCAGGCAATGTATGTTTATGTAGGTTGTGTTTCTAAGTCATATAAATCACACCTTTGGTCTGGGTTTTTGCCTGGCGTACGAAAATGACAACTCGGCCCTAATTTCGGCACACCTTTGATTTTGTCGGTGTATGAACGCTTGACACCTTGGCGTAACTTTGACGTGGTCTTTACATGGAATGCACCCTGGCTATAAACTACTGGGCAATTCAAAATCACCAAACTTTTAACCAAGGTAAACAATTTAATAAATAAATCCAACCTGAAAACCGAATTTGCATTATACAGTTTGTTTCAAATCATTGGTTGTCCTTAAAATGGGAGTAGAAGGCCGACATGACTTACTTCATCATAACTTGAATTATAGGTTGGTTAAAAAATTTTTTTGATCCCTATCTTGTATATAGATAAGTGTTATTGAGATGTTGTAATGAAAAGACCGAACCTGCCTTAAAATTGTTACGGTCCTCATTTAGTGGGAGTTGAAAACCACACACTACTTTCAATGTGACAAGGCTATTTTTCGACTACCTAGTTTTTTGACTGGCATAAATCATGAAACTCTACAGTCTGATTCATTTAGTAATACCAACATTAAAAACAGTTACCTTCATGTAACTTCTTCACAACATCTGCATGAGGCGCACTAGAACCCATACAAAATTCATTTTAACCTTAAAGGCAGTAGGCAAGCCCCCCAAACAGAGTGAGTGTATCCTGTCACTCTGTTCATGATGGCCTATTTTGTCATGTCACAATATTTTTGTTGTGAATTGTGGCATTCAAGGAGAATTTCGCCTTGCTTTACTATTGTTTGTAACAGTCACATATCTAAACTCTTCGAGGTGGCTTTAATGCAATAAGAGGAGATTTGTAAGAGTTTGCTGATTTTTTTCAAAGAAATTTTGGGGCGACCTGCCCTATTTCCTTTAAATTAACATTTTTTTCATTGGGCGGTTGAAATACGCAAGAATAGGTGCAAAAATTGCCAGTTTTTGTCACTTTTATCATCATCACATACAGTAGTCCTAGTTAGAGAAAACTAATCAAAGGGCATACACTGAATGTAGACAAGCATTGTACAGTAGTATTGATCAAAGAATAAGTTGGTTCAGTTTGCTTCAGTGGCTCTTTTAAAACCCTTAAGTGTCGAAAATTCTGGCCCCCATCCTACCTGTACCCTAGATGCACACCCAGGGTGCATTTTAGTGTAAAGCCAATCCCTGAGGTAGGCTACACAGTGGTGTCAGCTTTGTCTGCCAGGTATCAGCTATAGGCCTATTGACAGGCAACAAACACAGACTTGATTCACAGCACACTGCACAGTACTGTAGCAAAATTCCATTGTCTACTGCCTACAGTGTGATGATCACTTTATCTTACTGGGAGATAAAAATTTTACACACATTTTATCAATATTTGGCGGATAGTTATATTTGCGAGAGACTGAATGTGGTATAAATTGGAAACACATCATTGCAGAAAACTTTTATATTTGTAGTTCTGAACTTAGGCCTAATTTTAAGTACAAATATAATGTCATTAGGGTTAGCAATATGATCAACTTCTCACACCGCTTGATTATGATCACACCATCCAATTTTTCATTTTTCAGATATGATCCTCGTTCCTTCCTCTTTACAAATTAGAACCATCTTTACAATATTAGAGTATCTGAACACCGATAACCCAAAATGTCACTCTTAATTTTTCGATAGTTGTCTTTACCTACCGTATCTCATGAAGTTGTGTACTGACCTTCAAAACTAAATAACATGGCAGTCCTGGACAATATCCTATGAATCTGTCAGGATCTTACAGTCACAACAGCATTCTTCTTTGATATGATAGTTACGTGTTTGAAAATCTCAAAAGAAAAAAAAAAGCGAACAAGTCATGGGCAGAGAGTTGATTCCTGATAGTATTGAATATGGTGAAGGGACCTGGTTGGTCAACCATATTTAAAAAACTGTTGGGTACTGTTTACTGTTTGAGCAGGAATTTATTAGACTGAAGGTTCACTAGATGAAGGATCCTACTCTACTTTGTAACTCTAAAACTAATCTTAAGCATACTGTACCATGATCAAAACCCATACCCTAACACTACCTGAGGATAATCTGTAATCCTTATCATAACCATATGTAAATCTGTATCTAACCAGATCCTAACCCTAACTGTGACAATTACTTTAGATTTCAGTCATGAGAGGATCCTTTTGATAAGTTGTAGTAAACCTTCAGTTCTAGTGAAATATCCTTCTAATGGCATCCCCTGATTATTTGTTCAAGTTGTTCAGCAAAACTGTTTTTAGTGATGCTAAGGTTGTGTTTTGAATTGGTGCATTAAACGGTTTGGTTTTCCAAGTCAGCATGTTCTCCACTGGTCTTTTTTCTGTCCTGGGCTCCTTTGTGATCGCCGTCCTGGGGGAGTGGTCTAAAGGGGAGGGGTAACACCTCCTCTTGGGTAAAATTGGACAATTTAGGAGGGCTTTCCAAAATCCCCCCCCCCACCCCCCCCCCCCCCCACCCCCCCCCCCCCCCACCCCCCCCCCCCCCCACCCCCCCCCCCCCCCACCCCCCCCCCCCCCCACCCCCCCCCCCCCCCACCCCCCCCCCCCCCCACCCCGCCCCTCCCCCACCCCCCCCCCCCCCCACCCCCCCCCCCCCCCACCCCCCCCCCCCCGCACCCCCCCCCCGCCCCCTCCCACCCCCCCCCGCGCGCCCCCCCCCCCCCCACCCCCCCCCCCCCCCACCACCCCCACCCCCCACCCCCACCCCCCCCCCACCCCCCCCACCACCCCCCGCCCCCCCCACCCCCCCCGACCCCGCCCCCCCCCGGCACCCCCCCGCGCCCCCCCCCCCCCCCGCCCCCCCCCCCACCCTCAACACACCCCCCCCCCCCCGCGCCGTCCCCCCCCCCCCCCCCCACCCCCCAGCCCCCCCCCCCACCCCACCAACCACCCCCCCCCCCACCCCCCCCCCCCCCCAACAAATATCTTCAGTCTAACATTAGAAAAAAAAAAAAAATTAAAATTATGTTACACAGTTTGAAAACTTGATCCCATTGGTCCAACTCCCACCGTAATAGACCTATGCATTAATGTTACGCCACGTCATGTTAGAGGCAAAACAATGAAGCACGCTGCACGCATGACGTCGTTTACGCACAAGCTCATAAAAGACTATGCAAATATCAACCGGTACACAAATCAGCTGTCTGGATTTGTTGGTATAAATTGCAATGATAAGTGCTTGCCTCCATGGGGGGGGGGGGGGGGGCTCATTTTCTGTTCTCTGACATCATATGCATAAGGTCTATAGGACATTCCTGAGCTAAGATTTAAAAATGTTGAAGTTTATTCACTCAATTTAAAGTGGTAGCCTTGTGCAATTATTTGTGGTGTCACTACTGCACAACTCACATTACCATCTTTGTTTTCCTACAGCCACAGAGAGACTTGAAAACACAAGCCCTCGCCTTACAACATGCTATGCAAGAAACCAGTGAATTTTTCAGGCTCATCTAAACATTTTGATTTCAAAAGGAAACAAAGTTCTGCATTCAATATGATTTTTACAAGATAGTGTTCAACCGATAATACCAACATTAGTAATTACCAATTACTGATCATTCAATTACACAATCAGGCTGATGCTGATTACCGATCACCGATTATTAACACATATAGGAAGGTCATGTTTTCTTGCCATCTGTCGTGCATCTCTAGCTTTGTACACACCAAAATAGCATAACCTTCACACTGGACTTGAACAATTAGGTACACTCAGCAGGGGTGGAAAAATTGCTTATTTCCCAAAAAGGAAGTGAACTTTTCCACAATACTTTCCGCATTTTCATGTACAAAAAGGGAAATTTCCCTCCAGTTGCCAAAATTTCCCTCCAAATGCCAAAATTTCCTGGGAAGGAGCCTCCCAGCTTCCCAACTTTTTCCACCCATGTCTAAGGTACAGTTTTGTACGTTCCAAAAATGGAACATTAATTTTTTTTTAAGGATTTCCCCTCGCAATACTGAGCTAAAAATCAACCATAAATACATGATGCTTGCTTATGATGTCACAGGCCTAATGTTAGCCAAAGCGTCTGTCGGCCTACATACAGCTCTGCCTATGCCTAGTTTCATCCACCGACCATGTCAGAAGATCCGTGTAAAGGGTCTGAACTGGACTGTAGTAGTGCTATATACAGCAGTAAGTAGCCTATTCACCCATTTCAAGGCAAAAATACCTACCTTTGCACTTCAGGGTCACTAAACATTCCACTCAATTTACTTGATCTACTAATCTCATGGTTTCTTAACGATATGAATATTTTTTGTAAAGCGTCTGGCCCAAAACTTACGTCTTATGTAAAAGATTCTCCAAATGAAATGTAAAACCAATTCCCCATAAGCTCCTGTAATCAAAAAACTGTGTTGCCATTCCAGTGTGAATTTAAAAGGGCCCCCTTCCCTTCATTCATCAGTTAAAAGCACGGAGTAGTTCACGACTAATGTGCTAACTGCGGGCAAGACACTAGCACTGCACTATGTACACATTGTACTTGGTGGCTTTAGTAGGTGAACTTCAACAGTAGGTGAACTTCAACTTTGCCAGAAACTTTCTGAGATGAAGAGGACAATACCATTAGCAGGGATCTAAAATACAATACAAACATTTTCCTATTGTTCTTTGTATTTTGGGGTGTAATTTGCAAAATGCACTGAATTTGAGTGTCTGTTCAAGTGTTCATAAAAAATTAAGCTAAACAGTTGCATCTGTTACTTTTTCATAATTTTCGGAAGGTTAAGTTTCCCATACTTTGTATTACATTATTCCCTGTAACAGGCCTGCGGATTTCACGCGAACGATGGTTCGCCGTCGCCTGTTGGTTACGTGACCGCCAAACCACGTAACCGAAAAATCGGTTATGATGTCCCATTTGACACTCAAATTCAACTCTTCTGTGACCTAAAATCTGAACATTCATTAAGAGGCATTTTAAATTCAATTAGGAGATATTATCTGATAAAATACAGACTAGAAATTGCGACATTTTTCTCACATTGCTCTTGCCTCATATCACAAACCATAAAGTAGATCGCATGAGGCTCAAACCTTGCAGCACGTGCTATCGCAAATTGCAATTGCCGAGTCCACACTAGCTGACTGGTATCACGCACTATGGCGACGACCTGTCCAGCCATGATTCCCGGTTGTACACAATGCGGATACACTGCAAAAGCTGTGATTACGGCCCCACTCCATTGACTTCGCACGTAGCCCAATATCATGAAAGTTGTTTAAAAAATCATGCCACAGTTAACACACATTATGTCAGTGGGGACTCACTGAGTGCGCGAAGATTTCTTCGTAATGTTTCTGCAATGACAATGTCAAGGAAACTTCTTGCTTATGCAGCTAACTGATACTGGAGATGATAAAATGGATGTGTCACACTGATAGCGGCTTTATCTATACTCAGTTCGATCATAAAATAAATGAGAAATCAGCGTGTCTTTCCACAGTAATTTACTATGATTCTACGTGTACAGTAAAGCTCCGCTTTTCGGAACTAGCCATCAGATTTAACAAGAATAATATTCATCACAATTATGGTAGAATCCACCAAGTTTTCAGGGCTCTTTACTGTACAAGTCAAAATTCAACGTAAATTTCTGCAGAAATGCACTAATTTCCTGGGGACTTTAAAAGTCACGGCAAGATGTCAGGAGGGCTAAAATAGCCAACATGTAGGCAAAGAAAACAATGTGTTATCTCTTTGTCAAATTAGGAAGAAACATCATACGTATTTGTTTTTAAATTCTTGCTAGGATCCATGAATCAGTATAGGCTCAATTTCTCCTTATACTCAAATACGTCAGGCTAGCGTAAGTCCTAGTTGCACTAAATCTGAAAAGTTACTTTCGTAGTGAGCTTCATCCCTAAAAATAACAAGAGTAGACCTTACAAAAACATTGCGGTTTTTTTTTGTTGGGAGTCTCCTACACATGTGTCTAATACTTTTTGAAATTTATGCCGAATTTATACGCTTGATACCTCTCCAGATCGTTATAGCTTCTCTTCAGCACATACACTCATTTAGTGTGTATAAAGCATTGGTCATTCAGAAGGGCATAGGCTCGAATTTTGGGAATAAAATCCAGGTGTTTCAGAAGTCTAAAGATTTATTTGTCATATGATCGGTCACAAAAAAAAAATAGTAACCAAACATTTTGGGGATTTTGTCTGCAATTTTGCCAGCCTTTACGGAGTTATTTGGGGAATGTGTTCACACTCTTTCTTATGGACCCTGTGTACCGTACTTGAGGCAAAAAGTTGAAACCCCGTACATCCGAATTTTACCGATATCTGAAATACATTCGGTCCCAATGTGTTCGGATAAATGGGGTTTTACTGTACTCCAAACCATATGCTGTTACCTCACGACAAGGCGTCAGCACACACATTTACAGCATCATGTCATTTTGAAATATTGTTTTGCGTATAAGTGGAACACATGTTGTGCACTGTGGCATTGACAGTGCAAGTGATCTCTCATACACCTACATACTATACGAAACTCAGTGTGGTAAACTGTCACAGAGTCGTGTTTTCTTTATATTTTTAATATTCAAAAAATGGTTTTTGAGAATCAACAAAATGGGTATACGGTAGGTTATGTGGTTCAAAAAACCATGTAACCTAAAAAATGGTTACCATGAAATCTGAAATCCTCAGGCCTGCTGTAAGGAAAATTACTTGTGCCCATGTGCCTATTATGGATAGTTAAAAACTTAACCAGAGGAATGTGCGAAGTGGCATCATTTATGCAGGATACTGAGCCTAAGTATACATATTTTCCAGTTGCTTTGTGCACCAAATGTGTACAGATGATATGGTTAGCACTGAAACTTGAAACGACACAGAGCTCTCAAAGTCATTGTCTGCCAGCAGTACAATTTGTTTGCAGATGCACAGCCTGTCTGTGGCATGCATACCTGTACAGTACCTTTCAGGTAATACTGTGTGCCCTTTGAGGCACCTGAACTGTGCTGCACTAGAAGTTATGAAAACAATTACAAATGATCACCATCACTTGGAAAGCTTTAAATTTTGCAAGTTTGTGAGTATCAATGCTGATATGTTGGAAGGAAACTTAAAGAAATGTGTGTTTTGGGGAATTATAAGGCTTTTTGAAGAAAGTTTGAAGTGTATTTTAGCCCCATTTCCAGTTTTCAAATAATCAGTGGTGGCAATCGGTTGAATGACAGAATTTTCTTGATGCCGATTACTGTGCGATAATCTGCCCAATGCTGATTATCTAATACGTACAATGATCTGTTGAACACTAGTACAAGAAGGACATCACAAATTTCTGACCAACTGACCATTTGAAAGGAAGCATGAATAAATTCAAAATGTTTCATCTCAGTAACTGAATATGGAAACGTTTGAAGGTGCAACACTGGATTGATCAGATTTGTTCCATAACCTTTTTGATAAAAATTTAAATAAATTAAGCCTTAAGCTAACTTTAATGACTATTCATTACTTTAATTTTTTTCAGGTTTTCCCTAACTAAATTGGTTAACTTGGATGGCGGTCCAAATCGCTGGAAGAGATGCAAAGATGCTTTGACCTTTGATGACTTCAAATGACATATGACCGCTAACTCCCCACCATGACTGCTCCCATTCACCATACAAATTTTTTCTCACCAACTTTGAACAAAATGGGAACAAACTAAAACATATTTAGCATTTTTTCTATGATCACTCCAACGACTGTTGAAAGAAATAAACTACAGCTGCTTTCTTTCTTTCTTAAAGGGAAACTTCAGTCACCCCAATTTGAGTTCGTATACACAGTATCCTAATTCATGAATGGCTCTTTTTAATCATGTGACAATATCTTTGTAACTAAATTGTTTGAATCACAAAGAATAACTCCTTGCTTTACCTTCAGGGTGCAATGTTGTTTTTTAAGTCATAAGAGATATTTGCAAGGGAAATTTGATATTTATTACAATTAGCTCATGTTGCACATTAGATTCTTGTGACACTGCATATCCCCTTTAGAATTTACTGTCTATTTTATAACAACTAATGAGGAAATTATGCCCTTTTATGCTTTGTTTCACACATACCATGTCATACAAAACTACAAAAGTATTCCCTAAAACCTGATGGAGCACTGTCATCATGCCTAACATCACAAGGCTTGAAAATAGACTGGCCCTCTGGCACAAGAGCGCCAGAGACCACACCAACTGCACTAGAAAAACAAAAAGATGGGTGTTTGTCTGCGCTAAAAATAATGCCAGATGCATGAGACAATAGAATTTTTGAACTCCTGTGCCCACCAACTTCTCCACATTCAAGGTGCCATTGAGGTCAATCTAAACCTGCCGTGGGCTATACATGAAACCCAGCCCCTCTGGCCCATTCCAAGTTTTCCCAGATGGAGTGACCACACCATGCATAGTACTGCCTGGTGTTACACCAAAAAATGCTCGTCTTACTTCCTGTCTCTGTTATTTTGAATTTCTTTTTCTAAATGCACAAGTGACATTCGGGAGACAATAAGCGAATGTTACATGAAGGGGACAGTGGGTTTCTTTGAAAAATTGAAAACAGCTCCAGAAAAGCTTCAAAATGAAGGTCACCAGAAGCTGTTTTTAGCTTTAGGAGGGAAAAGCATATTTCTGAGCCCTGCATCATGTACCCCTATAGACTAACGGGTTGGAATTGTCATGGAAATATGGCACCTAATTCTGTCAAAATCTTAATCTATTTACAAGAAGTAAATTATGGTCATGTAAGAACCAGTACACATATTACAGTACTGGTAATACAAATACCAAAGGCATGTAAGTGCATTACTATTACCAGAACCTGAACAAAATAAACATTATTTCTTTTGACTTATTATCTCATCGCTCCGTGAGGAGGATGAGATATTGCAGTCACTTGACCTGTTGGGCTACATTCGGCAATGCCAGCAGAAATAACAACGGTTGCCATGGTAACAGTTAATTTTCACAAGTTACTAGTCTAAAGTCCTAACCCATGGTGGGGTACCCCAGGGTAACCAAAAGTCCATAACAGAGGGAGGGGTCAAAACGTGTCCGTGTGTGTGTGTGTGTGTGGGTGAGTGTGTGTGTGAGTGAGTGAACTTGTCTTCCTATCAGACCGAGGACCTGAACAATGGATTTGAGGTCCTCTGAAGGAAATTCAATAGATTTGTCAAGTCCTCGAAAGTTTGAACAATAGAGAGTCTATTGTCAAGGTTAGGGTTTAGGAAGTAAACACAAAGGAAATAACAAAGAGGTCCTCGGATTGTATGTAAAATCGACAGTGAGTGTGTGTGTGTGTGTGTCCAATTTTGTTTTCTTAATATCTCCAAAACGGTAAAGCCGATTTTCTTCAAATTTGGTGGGAAGGTGCCCTAGGTGGAACCCCAAGTCTGCATCGACTCCCGGAAGTAAAGGTCAAAGGTCAAATTATGTGAAAATCACTCTTTTTATAATAACTCCAAGAAAAAACATCCCATGAACCTGAAACTTCACACATATAATAATAGTGTCTGGCACTACAAAAATATATGGTTGCCATGGCAACCAAGGTCAAAAGTCACGTGATACTAACATTTTAAGCGAAAAAATGTGAAAAAAGTGTTCCATGAACTCCTCCTTGTGGGCTAGACCGATTCTTTTGAAATTTGGTGGGTAGGTACCCCAGAGTGTAAACTTGTGTCTCCGTGACTTTCGGCAGAAAAGGTCAAAAGTCAGAGGTCGAATTCAATTTTTGGGAAAATTCACGGTTTTTTAGTATTTTTAGTATAATTCCAGAAGGAAACGTTCCACGTACATGAAACTTTGCACATATGATGAAAGTGTCTAATGCTACCAAAATATATGGTTGCCATGGCAACCAAGATCAAAGATAAATTTTTGTGAGAAATCACACTTTTTTAGTATTTTAAGTATAATTCCAGAAGGAAACATTCCACATGCATGAAACTTTGCACATATGATGAAATAGACTAATGCTAACAAAATATATGGTTGCCATGGCAACCAAGGTCAAAGATCAATTTTTGTGAGAAATCACATTTTTTAGTATTTTTAGTATAATTCCAGAAGGAAACATTCCACATACATGAAACTTTGCACATATGATGAACATGTCTAATGCTACCAAAATATATGGTTGCCATGGCAACCAAGGTCAAAGATCAATTTTTGTGAGAAATCACATTTTTTTAGTATTTTTAGTATAATTCCAGAAGGAAACATTCCACATACACAAAACTTCACACATATGATGAACGTGTCTAATACTACCAGAATATATATGGTTGCCATGGCAACCAAGGTCAAACTTCAATTTTGTGAGAAATCACATTTTTTTAGTATTTTAAGTATAATTCCCGAAGGAAACTTTCCACATACATGAAATTTCGCACATATGATGAATGTGCTAAATACTACCCAAAATATGTGATTACCATGCTAACCAAGGTCAAAGGTCACGTGACAAGTAGTCAAAGGTCAATTTTGGTAAAAATCACTTTTTTTAGTACATTTAATATCATTCCAGAAGGAAACATTACACATACATGAAACTTAATTCACACATATGATGAACGTGTCTAATGCTACCAAATATATGGTTGCCACGGCAACCAATCTCGAAGATCAATTTTTGTGAGAAGTCACATTTTTTTAGCGTTTCGGTACACAAAGACTTAACATCGATGATAGCAACGTAAACAACAGTACACAGTGTAGACGCGCTTGTTTCTAGTACTGACCAAAGATATTATAAGCACAGATTCCAAACTACTATACCTACACTGTTACGCTCAGTGACTCCTCGTGTAGACGCAAGTTGAAGTGTGAATTTGACATGCGCACCGTTCTTTTCGGCGATCTGCGTAGCCGGGAAATAACAACGCGTACGTTACAGAAATTTCATTGTTAAAAGAGGTTAGCGTGCGTGTCTTTTTACAACGCGTTCTATACGTGCGGAATACATTTTTTCTCTGTGTATTATCCGAAATCCTTGACACACACTTCTGCGCTCTTGGGAAGCAATGCGCTAGTTGATTTCCCGTTGTGAGGGCGTAAGAAATTAAACGCGCATATAAAAGTGCGTTACTGAAAGATATAGGAACTGACTAATGAATGTAGGCGAATAAGTGCATGAACTTTAAACCAGTCATTGTGCGCTCATGTTTAAGTGTACTTATTTGTAATGCTGTCAGGAAGAATTAAACTTCTTTAAGTAGAATTTAGTATTGAGGAATGAATACTTCTTACATTACAATGTTCCGAAATAGTATTAATACTTTTGTAAGACATTAATTTCTCTGTAGCCTGTGTTTTTTAAAACTGCTGAACAGTGATCACTACTTCTGCCCCATATTTTGGGCTCCATGGGGAGTCAACACGCCATTCTTAATTTGGAATCTATGCTTGTAATGTTTTTGGTACTGACTGTCCATTCCAATGATGTGCATGCTAACACAAGCAAGCATGCACATCGTATTATGTGCAAATATTTTCTGTATAGCGCACTGAAAGCGTTCTTTTTGCACAACAACAAAAGGGCGCATGAAGGGAAGCTAGTATGCTTAGATAGTACCAAAGATACTATAAGCATAGATTCCACACTCCTATACCTACACTTTTATGGAAATTGACTCCTCATGGTGAGGCAAATATCGGGGCGGAAGTGTGGAATTGACAAGTGCGCCGTTCTGTTCGACGATCTGCGTACGAAAAAAACAACGCGTTACGGACAACGTCATTGTTATAAAAAGGTTGACCCACGTGTGCTTTGACAGTGCGTTTCATACGCGCAATATACCTTTCTCTGTGCATTTATCTAAATGCACAGAGAAACTCACTACCCCGCACTTAAAAAAGAACACGCTAATTTCGTTTCCGTTAAATGCTCGTAAGAAATCGACGCACATTTTTAACAGCGTTTTTGACGAGACCATGGTAACTGACCTATTTATAGATTGCGGACTTCAAAACAGTCATTGTGCGTTCATGACAGAGTGTTTGCTTGACATGGCACGAGGAAGAAGCATAACTTGTCAGTGAATGGAATATATTGAGTGATTATTTCTCAGATTTAAGAATGTTCCGAATTAACATGTTGTTACACTTGCGCAAGACTTTAATCTCTCTAACTGTTTTCAAAATGACTGAACAGTGATCAGCACTTCGGCCCTGATATTTTGGCCTCCATGAAGAGTCAGCGCGCCATTTTAAGTTTGGAATGTATGCTTATAATATCTCTGGATAGTACATCATTACTTCAAGATAATAATCTGTAGGAAATTTTTTGATTTTGCCCCCACCCCCCCCCCCCCGACAAAAACATCTAGCTACGCCACTGCAGTGCACCACCCGCGATCGGCGCATTGTGTTATCTTTTCAAAGATATAGACCTTATGCATATGATGTCACAAAGGAGAAAGTGCTCCTTCGTTTGGAGGAAAATGGAGGAAAAGCGCGTATCATTGCAAGTTACACCAATAAATGCAGACACAGCTGATCTGCAACCAATCGTACACGCGCGTAAGTCTACTACGCTGTGAGTGCACGTTTCAGACGTGTGCTTCATTATTTTCACCCAAGATGACGTCAGTGTGATGTCAATGCATAAGGTATATTATAAGTATAGATGCCAAAGTCCTATACCTACACTGTAACGGAGATTGAATCCTCATGGAGACGCAAATATGGGAGTAGAAGCGTGGATTTGACATACCCGCTTTTTATTCGGTGATGTGCGTATAGTAGGGAGCTTAAGATTGCACGACGCGGACGTCGGCTACGACGTAATGACGTCATGTTGTAACTTTACGTTGTCGGTGTAATTCTACATCGGGAGTCGCTCGTTTTGGCATTGTGGCTAGAACGGCAACAAGAGGCAGTTTATGACGTCATATATTTTTTGTTGCCATGCCAATCGTTGCGTTAGAAACTTAAAATACGCGTTGCACACATATCATAAATTCATCGTCGTCCATTATATCAGTTAAATAACCATAGCAATTGCTTCACGGACTCGATGAAGGTTTGCCACTCTTCAATTTAGGCCTACATAAGGAGTAAGTTTGACTTATACTTCCCGCTAAATACTGTTACCATTAACAGATCGGCTTGCGCATCTGATACTCAAACGAAGTTCGAATATCGCCACGCGACTTTCATGCCGCGTCGTAGAAATCTAAAGGGCAATGGTTCCAGGGCGCGGACGTCAGCTCGACGACGTGGACTGTGGGTTAAAATGCCGCATCGCCCTGCCCACGTCGTGGAATCTAAAGCTCCCTAATAATAGGTACGCACAGGAAATTTCATTCCTAAAATAGCGTGGCATGCGTGAGCGTTGAGTACACGCAGGATAACGTTCTCTGTGTTTTATCCCGAATACTTGACACTTTTGCGCGCTCCGGAAACAAACGCGCTAGTTGATTTCCCGTTGTGAGTGTGTAAGATATTAAAGGTTCATTTAAGAGTGTGTTCCTGATGATTCAATAAAACTGACCAATAAATAAGCCCATGAACCAGGGAGCTTCCAGCTCCCTGCATGAACTGAGCTTCGAACGTGCCATTGTGCGTACATTTTCAAGTGCACCTAATGCAATGCAAAATGCCGCCGCAAGGAAAAAATAAAGTTCTTCTTTTAAGTGAAATCTATTGAGGAGTAATACTCCTTAAATTTACAATGTTTCAAAATAACAAGTGTTCATACTTTTGTACGACATCTGTCCGTTTGCTTTCAAAACGACTGAACAGCTGAACAGAGCATTATCAGCACTTCCGGCCCGATATTGTGGCTCCATGGGGAGTCAACACGCCATTTTAAGTTTGGAATCTATGTTTATAACATCTTTGTATCTTTCCATTTAGCGCACACCCTATTTAGAATTAGCACTATCATGAAGTCTGTAGGCCAATGGAGTTTTAGATTCGTATTCTTGGGGTTGGATTTACTTGTAAACCCAAAGGTAATAATAAGTAAGGGTACTTATCGTTTTTTGTCACACATTAGTACATTTGCGTCAGATACTCTGATGTGTAGCCATTTCATTAAGTTGCTAAGGCAATCCATGTACTAGACGCAGTGCAATGATGTGGATGAGAACTAATGCGTGATTGTGCGAATTAAAGCATTAGAGGCCGAAGAGGCGTTAAGGACACGCTACAGGTGTAGGGCACGTTACCATGCCCACATTGGTCAGTGTTACATTATTTCCGAAGGTTACCTACATAACGTGATCTCCAATTCGAGTTCAGTTTTGCACGGTATAGATAGTTCTCACATGACGTCATAGGAGCTTTTCACTGTATTATTTCAGCCATGTCTGAGGGCAACCCCGGCATGTGTGTACAGGCTTGCCCTCAGACATGGCAGTTGCTAACCTCTAGCTGTGACGTCACTCAGGACTATCTATAATCCACACATAGAGCAGGATATATATTGCTCTGTGATTCCTCCGAAGATATTACAAGCATAGATTCCAAACTTAAAATGGCACGTTGACTCCCCACGGAACCCAATATATCGGGGAGGAAGTGCTGATCACTGCTCAGTCGTTTTGAAAACAAACAGGCAAATGAACGTCTTACAAAAGTATTAATACTTGTTATTTCGGAATGTTGTTGACTGAAGAAGTACTACGCCTCAATAGATAGTTCTTACGTGACGTCGTAGAAGCTTTTCACGTGTATTATTTCAGCCATGTCTGAGGGCAACCCCGGCATGTGTGCACAGGCTTGCCCTCAGACATTGCGGTTGCTAACCCCTAGCTGTGACGTCACTGAGAACTATCTGTAAATTCCACTTGAACAAGAATAACTTATTTCTTCAACGCGGCATTTCACGTATTTACACTTGAACATGAACGCACAAAGACTGGTTTTGCAAGTTCATGGACATTCATTGGTCAGTTTCTATGGTATCTCCAAGTGACGCAATTTTATATGCGCGTTCAACTACTTACGCGCTCACAACGGGAAAGCAACTAGCGCGTTTGTTTCAAGAGTGCGCAGAACTGTGCGTCAAGTATTCCGGATAATACACAGAGAAATGTATTCTGGGCGTATAGAACGCGTTGTAAAAGTGCACGCACCCTAACCTCTTTTAACGATGAAAGTTTCTGTGACGTGTTCTTATTTTTGTACGCAAATCGCGGAATAGAACGGCGCGCATGTCAAATAAACACTTCCGCCCCGATATTAGCGTCTCCATGGGGAGTCACTAGCGACTTTTCGATTTCAGGACGGTAGACAAAGAGGACGGAACGCGCAGCAAAAAACTGGACTGCGCATGAGCAGAAGCGAGCATCACTCCGTCCTGTTGATTTTCAGGACGGTCGTCGACCGATTTAACGTTCGTTCTAGAAACAGGACGGTGCAGGGGTTGTCATGGTAATTTCCCTCGTCCATAACCTATGTGTTTCTGTGACGTTAAATTTGAAGTTAGCTGTATGCAAACGTGCATCATTTGTTCATGTGGCATGCAAGCTGCTGACAAAAATGAACATGACAAACAACAACAGTGCATATCTGTTAAGCCATTTTAACGGATGATTCCGTGTTAATCTAAGGAAAGCTATCTTGAGGTAGAAACTTTCACAATTTTGTAAAATACCCAGTAACGATGGCGTCTCTAATCCCTGTGTAGTTTCGTCATTGTTACAACTTAGCGATGAGTGTGGATGCTGACAAAGCACTGCAACTTAGTTAATAGATGGGCGCGTCATTGTTTTGTTGTCATTCTACAACACCGTCGTCTTTAAAATCGAAACGCCTTAAACGTCAGGACAGAACGCCGGGCGCGCGTGCGTTAACTCTCCGTCCTCTTGCTCTACCGTCCTGAAATCGAAAAGTCGCTACTGAGCCTAACAGTGTAGGTATAGCAGTTTGGAATCTATGCTGATATCTTTGGATTCCACGTTGATGTGCGTCCTCTAGTTATACGGCCTAGCACTGCCTGTGCTGCGATGAGATAAGCAACTCCGTGGATTGCCCTCTTGTTACATATTTCTCTTTTCTTTTGTTCCAAACAAAAAGGAGAAGTATGCACCTTTTTCTCAATCAGGATTACGGTCTGACTGCTCCTCTGCTAGATAATTGGCATTGTGCCCATTATCACACAATCGGCATCAGTAAAATTCTGTCGCTCAATTGATTACTACCACCATTTGAAAACTGGAAATGGGACTAATGAACACTTCAAACTTTCAGCAAAACTTTTATAATTTCCAAAAAACACATTTCTTTAAGTTTTCCCCCAAAATATCAGCATTGATCTCACAAAACTTACAAAATTATAACTTCTCCAAATGACAGCGGTAATTAATAATAGTTTCCCTCATTCTGGTGAAGCCAGACAGTATTACCTACAAGGTATGCATGCCACACAACTGAATAATAAGTTGTGCCAAATGGAGGCAATGACTTCGAGCTGCATTTTTTCAAGTTTCAGTGCTAAACACATCATCTGTTCACATTTGGTGTACATAGCAACTTGAAATTTAGAAACTTGAGGCTCATAATCCCGCAGAAATTTTGCCACTTCCCACATTCCTTTCATCAAGTTTTTAATAACCTATGACAGGCACATGGGCACACATAATGCCTTACAGTTACAGGGGATTCCAAAACACAAGTACAAGATACTTAATTCAACCCCTCCAAAAATAACATGAAAAAAAAAGAAGTAAAAAAATGCAACAATTGAAAGTTAAAATATTTATAAGAACAGGCACTTAAATTCACACAATTACACCCCAAAATATAAAAGAATGGTAGGAAACTATTTCTTTGTGTTGTACTTTAAATCCCTGCTAATGGTATTGTCCACTTAGTCTCTGAAAGTTTCTCGAAAGTTCACTTATGAAAGAGTACAGTACAGTGTGTAATATACACTGAGTGCAATTTCCCAGTCATAAACGACTCTGTGCTGCTAACTGATGAACGAAGGGAAGCCGGATGTTAAATTCATGCAGGAATGGCAACACACATTTTCCATTTCTTTCAGTTACTTCCCTTTAAAAAATATTTTAAATTAGATGTTACTTTTGGCGAGATTCTTAACAAAAAATATATTGATATCATTAAGGACCCATGAGACACATACAGTAAATCAAGTAAATTGACTGGAAGTTTAACATCATTGAAGTGCCAACACAGTTACGTATTTCTGCATGGGACTAAGCGGATAGGCTACTATATAGAACTACTACAATCCAGTACAATTCATTTACATGCAATCTTCTGACATGATCAGTGGATGTATACTAGGCAGAGCTTTAATGCAGGCTGACAGACTTCTTTTCTAGGCATGAGACATCGTAGACAAGCAAGCCTACTGTATTTACGGTTGATTTTTATTTCACTTTTCCGAGCAGATATCCAACAAAAAAAAGAGATTCCATTCATAGATCGTACAGAACTGTTCCCAAAACTGTTCAACACCAAAGTAAGGTTCACGTTTTTACGATCTGTACACAGCTACAAAGCTACAGATCAGGGGATAATTTAGTATTTCAATTTTGCATAGCAGTTTCGAGGAATTTTTTAAGTTTTTTAAGAGTACATCAGTAAAAACCATATGGTTATATACAGAAAAAGTGCTACACATTTTTGCATTTGTATAGCAATTTGATCAACTTGTATAGCAAGTTGCGATGCAATACCGGATAAATTATTCCCTGCAGAAAAGCAATAGATGGCAAGAAAGCATGACCTTCCTATACTTGTTAATAAACAATGGTCAGAAATTAACATCAGCCTGACTGTGTGATTAAATAATTGGTAATCGTCAATTACAGATTATGGCATAATCAGTGAAACACTATTCAGGGTGTGTCGTGATTGAATATTGCACACCCATCAACGGAAATTAAGTTGCCTTACTTCAATTTCCTAATCAACAAGAATGGCACAAAGTTTTCACTTGCAAGAGTTGTAAAATCTTAGTGCAGGTTAGCTATGCAATGAATGATAGTTTTTTGTGCTGTCTTTTTCTGACTCTACATGTGTTACAGGATTCCTGTTTTTGGATGTTCAATGCCTTCTTAAACATTACGATTCAATTTACTTTTCAATTTCTTGTCACCCCTCCCTACTTCTGAGAAGCTGTTGATGCTCTTCACCACACATATTAACACCTACTGCTCACCTAACATTCAGCTATAAAAAGCTGATTGCATTGCCTCAGCTAACACCTACATCAGGGTTCTCCACTGGTCTGTTTTCTGTCCCTGGGATCTTGTGTTCACTGTCCCTCTCCTTTGGGAAAATTTTGACAATATAGGAGGGCTTAGATTGCAAATGGTGTAATCTGCGGCGTTGTTCTGAGCCTTTCCTGTGTGTTCAAATCTGGGCATTTTGTGGTCATTTTTTTTCTTTTTTTTCAAATTGCATTTTCTAAATATTTTTGACTTTACTTGCAGATCTGAAGCTCCAGTTTCCACTTGGATGTATTCAAGAATGAAGTAGTTCACTTTAATGGAAATTTCGGGTGAAAATTGGGAAACCTAGGGGACAGTTCAACTGAATGGTTTCGTTAAGTGGATTCCTACTGTGGAAACATATGAAAGAAATGCAGTAGCCTAAGTGCATACTGAATGATATAAGAGCTCAGGTGTAAGTGAGCTGGGTTTGCATCTCCAATGTTTTATGATACATTGCTTGTCATGAGTATTTGAAATCAAATATAAAAGGCAGTCAAATGACTATAAAGTTGTGGTGTTTGTGACTGAGTGTACAGACAACTTCTTGACCAAGCGGGCTAATTTTCTGTGCGGGCGGCGAAGTTTTGTCCAGGCGATAAAGTAGTGTGGCAGGTTTTGTACGCTTTGCCCCCCACCCACCCCCCACCCCCGGGCAAAACAGCTAGTGGAGAACACTGTACATGGTTGTGTAAACCTATGTTTTAAAATCATGACCACGCAACGAGTCATTTCAAATAATAACATCAGTACTGAGATGACAATATACCTTTTCTTTTCTCATCCAGTCCATGTTTTGCTAGGATGTGTTTTTCTAATTCCTCCCTGTATCTGGCCATTTCTTCCTGATACTTTCTCAAAGCTTCAGCATATTCTTCATTCAGCTTCATCTGTGTAGTATCTAAACCATCTTCATCACAACTCATTTGTAGATCTATGGGACTTGCTGGCTGCTGGAATGAACAACACAGAAATACCACATTGAGGATATTTCAATAATCAAAAATCCAAAATACTCTAATATGCAGACTGCGGTCATACACGCATGAAATAATAGCTAAATTTATCTTATCACCAGGTCTCTTTTAATGTGTTGGTGGCCTTCCAGTGGCTGCTGGGCTCAAAATGAAAATGTTGATTTCAAATGTATGATTTTCAGAACTAATGATTTCAAATCAAGTCAACACTATAGCCTATATTTTCCACAGTGCCAGTGAAATGTTTTCTTATTGATAGTGATAGCAGCAGGCCTGGATAGCAGTGTGATTGGTTTGACTCAAGTTCAGCCTAGTGTTGGGCAATATTGACTTTTTTACCATCACAATAACAGAACAAAATTTATCGTGATAATTCGATGAAGACAAATACCCTTGGAGTGCGCTTCCATGCTCATGCATGTTAGAATATTCAATGATAAACTTCCATCGATTTTTCATCAGTTCAAATGTAAAAAAGAATGTCTTCAATTCAAACAACATTTTGGAGAGAGCAGTGAGTAGAAATAAGGCATTACAAGACAAATTTTTTCATTCTCTTTTCGAGAGTTTATCGTCATTTCTGAATTCTTGTTATCGTATCACGATAAAAAGAAATTACCGCGAAAACGATAATTTTCGATATATTGCCCAACACTAATTCCCCCAATTATTGACTTCATCCAGAGTTCTAAATCTTAACTCCATGGCTGTTTTTTCTGTTGTACAAAGCATAGTTTATATATAAATCTCTGCAACTTCTAAGCAAACAGTCTGATTTAAACATAGATCGCTGTTTCTGTAAGCCTACTTTGTCTACCTGTACTGTATGTGTTTTGAAAAACTAATTTCCTTCTTTCTTGAGCAGGAATGAAATGAGCAAAGGTCTGCTTACTAAATGCCAGTAAAAACAGCAGAAGACTAATAATAACAACTTCTTTAAAGTCCCACAGGTGAGTGAAAACTGCTAAGCCAAATGGCAATTCTGTAGACTGTTACTATAATCAGTTGTAGCAAATGTTACTTAACATTGAGAATGCATGTTTATATACTTAGTTTCTGGTCAAAAAATACACAACTTCTACAAAGGCAGCACGTACTGTAACTTTTGAGGTAGAAAATCTCACAGCCTTTATTAGATTTCATTAAACACGAATCATTTTGGCAGACACATGGGGGGCGCCACATACATTAAAGATCAATCTTGCCTGAGACAGTAAAAATGTTCCCTACTTAAGTTTAATTTTCGCCACTCCTCCAGTTCAAACAAAAAACACATGTACACCTCCCAGACAATGCTACAGTAGCTTGCACTGCATTAATATTGCTCAAGGATACATGCACACAACACAGTGTGTGTGGGTGTGGGCAACTGGGAACACAACTGACAGAACAAGTCATCACTGACCAGGGCTGCAAAAAATGTTATTTCCTGGGAAGGGTGTCATATTTTCCACAATTCCTCCCATAATTTCATCATGTACATAAAAGGTGTAAATTTCCCTTGAATGACCAAAATTACCCTTCAAATACCCAAATTTCCCAGGAAGGAGCCTCCCAGCTTCCCAACTTTTTCCACCCAGGTCACTGACCAACCAGAATGGGGCTACGGTTGTAATTAATATCAAAGTGCAATCACCAATTGTATTAAGGCATAAAATCATAATTCCAAATATTTTTGTTATATTCCCTTTAAAGCAATAATATACAGCACATCTTTGAGGTACAGAGGAGTTAGTACTTCCATGTTTCTATGTACCGAAAGACTCTTCAAGACTTCCTTCAGACCCATGGGAATGAACAGTTGATAAATGACTATAAGAGAATGAAGGCTGTGGCCTTTCTGTAACCTTGATATAAAATGGCTACGCTGACATGTTGGCACAGGTGGCATTTGTTTCAGGAAAGTTTTGTATATCAAAGGCTTTCTTGATCAGGCAAACCACTCAAGGCCGTCAGTGTCTTCAATCTGTCATCTTGTGTATCAGATCAGGTCAACAAGGTCAAAGTATCTTGATTCAGTAGGGTACAATGGTGAACAAGGATTGAACACTATAGGCAGTGTTTTAGTGTGAGTACAGGACCATGAGTACGGGTACGGGTACCAGGTCATGAGTACGGGTACGGGTACAGGTACCAGGTCATGAGTATGGGTATGGGTAGGGTACCAAGTCATGAGTACGGGTACGGGTCCGGGTCCGAGGAAAGAGTAATCATGAGTAGGGGTACAGTGTCATGAGTACGGGTACGGGTACGGGTACTACAGCACTGACTATAGGTACTGTGAAGTCTCTCCCCACCCACCCCCACTCTTGAGATACTTCAATTCAGGACCTTTCTCACCACCAATATGACTTGCTTTAATTTTCACGAAGATAAAGAACTACCAGCAGAGACGGTACAGCACTTACTCCAAAAATCTGAAAACTTTGTAAGGTGTCAAACTGCTGGATAGACAATCACAGCAAACTAGTATACAAAGTCTGTCCAGTACTTAATAATTCTCCATGCTGTGCCATCTGCATAAGGTACTTGGTACAACAAATGCATTTGCTACTATCAGTGGTTTATGTTGGATTAACTCTCGGATCACGCAACAGAGCAGACTTCTTTCGTAAATTTGACCAAAAATTTGGGAATCAAAAAAGTGTTTTCTGTTGTCAAAAAAATCTGAATTTTTGATGGGCATTCCAAAAAAATCTGATTTCTGACTAAAATCTGAAAGTGGCATCTGTTTGAGAAGAACAAAAATGCTCTTGTTTTAAAGCACTTTATATGTCCTAAGGGCACATTTAGAAACATGATACAAAATGCAGTTTATAGTTGGCCTATATTAAAGGTTTCAATTTGAGCCAATTGGAGCATTAATTTAAGAGTGTAGAAAAAAATCCACACCTCTAAATCCCAAGCAGGTGATCACTTCAAAGGTCACAGTCCAGAATTACCCGGCACTACTGTAAGTTTGGCCTGGTGACAACCCTGCATAGACCCTTGCCTCTGTAGCAGGCTTTGTGGCATATTCCTTGTTCAGTCATATCCATAATGCCTGCCCAAGTGAGCACCGAAGAAATTCTTTTGGATATTCATAGAAATATGTGACCCTAAGACTGGTTGATTGTCAGTGAATATTCAAAACATTGCAAAATTTGGCCCTGTTTAAATCATGCAGTGGCCTACGTCACCCACTGTTGGTACTGTATGTCATTGTAGTACCCACTCCCTGGTACTACTACTCACTACACAGGGTGGTTATTAGGGCTGTGCATTTCCGGTTAACTCACTATCCGTTTAACCATTTTTATTAACCGAACGGTTAATGGTTAACCGAAAATAAAAACAAGTCAAGGCATATAAACAAAATAAACATTTCGGAAGAGCGCCATCACTTAAATACCAAAGTTTCTACACTTAAAATGGCGCCGGTAGTGATGATCGTCGAAGTAGCGCGCAAGTTGAAACGTTTGCATTAGTAGCGATGTTTTGGCAAGCAGTCATGCATTTATTCAAACTTTTCACAAACATGCATACTTTTTGTTATGCCACTGATTACCATTTTCGAGATTTTTGCGGTCTAACATAGCACCGTAAGATGAGAAGCCTATAGATATCACTGGCATTATCGCAGTTCAAGACACACTTCTCCGGCTACAGCGATACAGTATCACACACGCCCAGAGCAGTGTCGAGTACAAACGTACCACATACAGTGTACTATAGTGTGCCTTGTGACCTTGCTGCAATTCATACGTAATATACGTGTGTCTGCTAAGAATTCCAGCACCGTTATGTCGTAAAGGTGTGAAAATTTTTACCCATATGTATTACCGCATGCTCCGTAAAAATTGTAACGTTGAATTTTAACTTGTCTTACATCGCATGCCTTTTTACCAAATACCTACTGAAAATACCAGTTTCTTCGTAAATATGAACGGCGAAACTTTTCGATAACGGTAGCTACCCTCATACTTTATGTTATAACGGGACTCGGGCATGGTTGTCTCGTACACAATACTGTAGAGTACAATGTACGTACAGTATGTCATGAACGATCGTTCATACAACGTGCGAAGCACATGGCTGGCTGGCCGGCCGGCCCGGTTCATTCAGCAAGCTCAATCAGCTCTGCTAATTACAAATACTGTACTGTACTGTACAATGCACGTAAGTGCAGTGCGCCGGTTCGTTCAGCAAGTCCAACGAACTGTGCTAATTATGTTCGAAAAAAATATGATTATTCATGAAGTTCACCATTGGAATGCTCCACATTTTATAATTTGGGGTTAATAAATGAAATGGCCGAAAGAATTTCACTCATCTTTGCGAATTTGGGGGGTTGAAAATTTTCCAGGAATTATAGTAACGTTCAAAAAATTATAAAAAATGTTTAATCGGTTTTTGTTAAAATTATTAAGTTAGCTTAAATGGGGAGGCTAACGTAGTTACAAATATTTTAGTTGCGCCTACAAGGCTTGCAAGCCAAGGTTGCATAATTACGCCCAGGACTACATAGCTTGGTCACTATTTTGTGCAGACTGCATATGTTTTGAGACTGATGAACTGTAAACACGTAACCTTGGAAGTTAAGCCCGGGAAAATTCCCGAAGTGCATTTATCTTGAACGATATTAAGCATATATTTCTCTGCCGTCTAGAGGTAACTTTTTTAGTCTTATCTATCAAGTTTACGGTGCTCCACACTTTTAAAAGGTATGGGGGATTGTTGTAAGGTGTACTGCATAGTTTAATCCCTGCACCCTTGATAATTTTAATCCTTTTCAAAAGTTTCGTGAAAGAGTTTATTGTCACTTTATTTCGGCAAACCACTCCCAGATCATGGGGCGAACGGATCGATATACCAGTCAAGCAACGCAATGCAGACTGTGCAACTGACATTATAAAGGTCTTTTTTTTAAACCTTTTGTAATTTTTTCATCCAAAGTTTTACCCATTGTTACGTGGTTTGGGGCAAGCAACTTCTGCGGTTTACTGCATAAAACGAGTTGTAGGTATAATGGTGAAACTGCGGCGACAGATTTATTAGGATGCAAAAACGGTTTTAAACGAAGCAACATTTAGCGGTCGTTTAACCGAGCGATCGATCGGTCGGTTAACCGGTTAACCGTTTAACCGTCACAGCCCTAGTGGTTATGCACACAGTAATGATTGGACTTCTCAGGTTTCAGCTCTAGGCTTACAGTTTTAGAACCACCAGAGTACACACACTCAATAAAAACAATAGCATGAATAATAACAGAGTACATGAATAAGTCATATTATGGTAAATTGTGCACAGAGTCCTCTTCGCTTGGGCGAACAGTGTTTGGAAAGCCTTAAAGACAGATTTGCATAACCCCAAGAATGACTATTACAAAGGGTTAAGCAAAAGTCTCAATTGGTGACTACAATATGATTGACATCAAAGATACAAAATACAAAAGATGCAGAGCACTTATATTACACAGCACGCACAGAGAATGTTTTGATTACACATTTTTATGCTCACCAGGATGTGGCCTTGAGCAGTGAACTATGTTTTGTGTCTGCACAAGGAGAAGCAGTAATGCAATTATGGGCAGGGCTTACCACCAAGTTAAAGTCATACTTGGCGTGATGCAAATCCCTCTTTAAAGAGAGAGGTTGAGCAATCTGAGATTGCTCTGTGGGGCATGGACTTATGAGATGGGGCAAGGAACAGAAAAATGTGTGAAGAGGACCAGACACTTTACACAGATTTATATGTGTAAAGTGTGACAATTTACCCCAGTTACAGCCTTTTCATATGTGTTTGATGGTAAGGTTGCTCATCAGTGTGAGTTTGAACTTGTCCGTATAGAAACCAGGAATTAGTTTACACTTTAACTTCTCCTTCATTTATCCTCAATGCATTCTGCAGGGGAAACAAAATCACTGAAGCTGCCTTCTCCAACATTTGCTAACAAATTAATACAAACTGAGCTTTCACATCCATTATAGCTTGTAACAGCATCACACACATGGGCTGTACATTTGGTTTTCAACTGGCTTCAAAAAAGCTGTTTCATTCACAATTGGTGACTATACCTTGATTGACATAAATTAAAATGATACATTGAAATGACAGTTTCTCTCTGATTTGTGGCACAATTCGCTTTTGGTTATGAACTGACAGTCAAAACTTCGTGAAAAACACCAAATGTTTTGGTACTGTATGTATGCTAAATTGGTGAACATCATTTGCTGTGCTATTTTGAGAGTAAGCACTCCCGTATACAGTGATGGCGCTCTGCTGTCATGTTGATTTTGTTGATGTACACTGATTTGACTTCAGTTTCAGTTAACAGTTAACTTTTTGGTTAATAAACACGGTTTAACTGATAGTGAATTAACCTAAGATGCACAGCCCCTAATGCTGACAAAATTTTTGCTCTTACAAACTATGGTGAGGAGCCTCACATTGCCACTACAAAGGAAGTGAACCATGCTTAAAAGTTGAGCCTCAAACAGAGACAAGAGCTGGACAGTTTATGGAAACTTGAGCAAGAGTTGAACAAGAGACCCTGGCAGACCAAGTTGTATATTAGTCAGTGTCAGTGTCAGTAATGCTACTACACAGGGCTTAATGCATATGTCAATTGCAAACTTTAATCTACTGAGACACAAACCTCCATTCTTTTTGTGTGTGAGTCCTGTTCGTGATCTTTTGTCATTCCCATCTCTTTCTCATCTCTAGTTTCCGTCTGCCTCCCTGGAGTTGAATCTTCTATATTCTTATGAAGGTGTCTCTTCCTCCTACTTGACCATCCACTTTGTCGTCGTCTTTCGTTTCGCATGACATCTCCATTCTGCAGATGATCCCCATTTTGAAGAGTGATTTGTGCTTCTCCAACTTTCTTCAGTTGCAAAGGTATCACAGGACTGTTGGACACTTTAATTCCTGAAATCTATAAAAGAAAACCAGGAAGAGTTTTTGACTGTCATTCTAAAATGTTTGGCTTCCTAATGTCTGATTTAAAATGTGTTTAATGAGTTTTGAACTGCACACAAATTGCTTCTCACTGTTTTCCCCCAAAAGCATATCTAATGGAATAACTTGCAATTTTGTGAATTGACCTTTTGAAATGGGCCTATATACATTAGCCAATAAAAAGTCATACCATATAAAGATGTAAGCAATAATTGTAATTTATTAACACAATTTTGAAAGTTGACCACCATCAATTTGCTAGGAGTCATGGCACCACATAGTGGTAAAACTGGCCTTGGCACAGGCTAGCAGGTGGAAATCTACAGATTTTGTATGGGTTCTGTCCAGTGTGCACCATTCATATGCATTGTTAGTTGTAAGACAAAACAAAAAAAAAAAATTACTTGATTCTCATCACCGGCCAGGCCAATTTTGGATGCCAGGTGGTTTTTTTTTTTTTACTTTTTATTAAAAAATAAAATCCTCCCAGGCCAGCGTCATTGTTTCCACGAGCATTTTGTTTTTAAATAAAAAAAATTTGATCTCTGACATCATTTCTGATGGTTTTTGCATATATTGCCCAAAATCACTCCCACCAAATCCCATAATCAAACAACGTTCTTCCTGTACTTGCCATCATGCTGTATCAATAATTCAATATGCTCTGCCGCGCACTCACCGTTGTTGATTTACTGACAATGTGCTAAAAGTCTGTACTGATATCCAATCATACACACTGTCACATACTGTGCGGTCTGCTAGTGCCAGCATACTGTGCCAAGCAAGTATACGAACTATAAGTTTTTGAGTTGCCACTTTGTGGAGAAATTTCACTCGAATAACGTGTGGCACGGAATTAAAACCTATTGGCAAAAGTTTGCACCACTGAAGACTGAACTTGAAGTGACAACACAAAACGTATTTAGGGATCGGTGAGTTGAAGTTTTGCATCGATTTGAGGGGAATGTATTCACCCTAATTTTGAGTTAGGACTGTCACATAAACCACAAATTGGCTCTGATGAGTTACCATGATGCATGGGTTATGAAATCTGGAATCTTATGGCTTGTTGTGGGGATTGTGGCCAATACTTTCGCTCGATCATATGCCTTTCCACCACCTGGTAACTCTCATAAAACAAAGGAATGAGACTCAAATTTAGAATAGCTCCTCAAAGTGTCAACATACATTTTCGTATTGTTCATTTGAACATATACATAGGGGTGAAACATTGTGAAATGCAAGTGTGAATATAGATCTGTACCAAGTTTTATCTTTTATCTATACCTACAGTATCTTGCATCTCTTTGTACTGGTCTTTCATATTGTATATCAGATGAGTGTTAATCCTTGATGCTCTATGAAAGGCCAACTTGACAAGAATGCTCCAGATACATAATATATAGTATAAAATAGGGCCCAGAAAGAACACACTGAAAATTGGTTGGTAATAAAAAATAAAAAAGGACTGGGCGAGGGATTCTTTCAGAAGTCAGTGATGAGAATCATTTTTTTTTTATGGGACCTCAGGGGTTTAGCCAGGATGGTGAGCTCAGGGAGTCCAAACAGGAAGTACTAGTGATATTCTTACATTAAAATGTACTATACATCTGAGGCAATCTAGGATTTCAGGGACTCCTTGACTTCTCTCTGGCTTTTAAAAGCCTTGGGCCTCATACAGTTTGACACATCACACCTTGAGTGCAGGAACCAGCAGTGTGTTACAGTAGGCTAGGCATAAACACCATATAGCAGTGTGTTAACTAGGCCTAAGCTGAAGTCACCAAGCCTAGGGTGTTTACAATTTTGGTTCATCAATTTTCCAAAATACTGGGAAAAAAAATTGAAATAGAGGGCACCCTTTTACAAATAAGGTGTGCTCTTCTATCTTACTTTACATATTGATCATTGAACTGAGAGTACTAGCTGTTTGTCAGTTCTGTGATTTGAATAGGTGTGATAATTCATCCCAAGGTACAGTATTATATCATGCCCCATCTTAAGAAAGTAGCAGGTGTGACATTGGGCAGTACTAGTGATGTCACACTTTGTCATCAAATTTATCGCGAGTTAAGCACATATACATGACAACAGTGTGAGTCAGCATGTTGTCACTGGGAACAAAAATTCTGAGCTTGTTTCCAGTGACATGCACTCTGCAGTCTGTACTCTAGTGGTCTAATGAATTTTGATATTGTCAAGGCTCAAAAATGTGATTTTAAGTTATTTCACCCTTTCAATTAAAGTTAACAGGCAGTCGCCCCAAAATTTTCTTTGAAAACTCAGCAAACTCTTGCAAATCTCCTCTTATTGCATTACAAGCACCTCTGAAGATGTTTTGAACATAATAATTACAAACAATAGGTAAAGCAAGGTGAAATTCTCCTTGAATTCCACAATTCAGTAATAAAAATATTGTCACATGATCAAAATAGGCCATTCATGAACTAGAGTGACAGAATACACTCACTCTGTTTGGGGTGACTGCCTACTGCCTTAAATGTTCTAGACCATTCCTAACCCAACAAAATCCGACCAGTTCACAGATCTAATAATATCACTCACAGTTCTACCAGTTCTCCTCCCCTGCCACCCCATCTCCCCTTCCCCTCCCTAATACCCCTATCAGCCACTAAAGTGAAAAACCAATACTTACTGTAGATTCCAACCTAAGTTTAGGTGGTAGGTCCTATATACTGTTACATAAGTGCCAGCTGATTTAAAAAATTTAGAGCAAAGGCCATTCCCTGATAAGCTTCATAAAGCTATTCAAAGGTGGACAATGGCAAATTTGCAAAACAACTTAGGCCAAATTGTTGTTCTGCAAGAAATGTTTCATTATGCGTACTACAACTTTCATTTTCTTTATCTAAACTGGGCCTAGGTCCATGGACTCCAATATATTTGGAGACAGGTATTCAAGACTCTAAAGGACTATATTAATCTGACACAGACACATATAAGTTACAGAATATATACCACACTAGCTATAGTGTCCACAACTAGCCAACCATTTAGTATATAAACACTTTAATAGTAGGCCTGCACTGCACACTTTTCAATAACTGAGTTGCAAAATTAATTGTCAATGTCGAACAAAATTGTAGAGGTCAACTGAAGGGAAGCCAATCAAAATGCACCATACCAAAACAGCCAGTTATGTTACAATACAACATTTCATTTATACATCCAGTGAAAGACCACAAATGACAAACCCAAAATATCACTTTTGCATTTTGTTTAAATTCTGGATTTATAGCAGAGCAAACTTCATCCATTTTACCTCTTTAATGTACATGTTAACCTATCCATGATACTGGCCCACAGAAGCACCCTCAGATTCCCCTTTCACCCCTGCAGTACTTCATCCCATTGGGACCCATTTTAGGTGACAGGCAGCAACCAGTGTGTCATCAATTCTTTGTAGACCTCTTAGGTACCTTTTGCACAGAAACACTAGCTTGGATCACAGTACTGTTGACTGAAAGGATTGATTTGTTTTGTTTACTTTGGTCACTAAGTCCTGTGTCTCTATGGTCCAATGATTCAGCTATGTGTTCTTTACCAGTTTACATGGAAACCTGCACCCATTCAATGTGTGCAGAGGCCTAATTCCTAGAAGGAGTAAAAGAATGGCATATCCTAGAATTGTTAAGTAACTTATATGAACTCATGTTAATCACTTCCGGTGCTCTTGTTATCCCTTTGTATCCTATCTTAATAAATACTAAGATTTCTTATATATAATTAAGTCAGTTCCACCTCTGACATGAAGCAGTTAACACCAAGACTGTAAATACACTTTTCTACAAGCTCATCTCTGTCTGTGTCTGTCTCTGTTTCTTTTTGGATCATCGTGACAGAAATGAAAAATTTCCTGGGAGGTGCAATCACAAGAAAAATGTTACTGGACTCCCAGTAAATACTGTAGTTGCAAATCTGAAGCAGAGTCAGATATGCCATCCAAATATCATCTACATACTTAATGGAGCAACATGCATGCCTACATTCAACAAAACCCAGCCAACTGATGATCTGTCTACTGTACTTAACATTAAATTACGACAGTGTGTGATTGTTGCCAGGACAGCACTGTGTTAACTTAACATGTTAAGACATTGACCCACTGCAGACATGGAGCTGTGGGTACTGTTAGGCAACAATATTACACACTGGGTCACTATCATTAGGCAAAGTTTACAATTAAAGTGCAAATGTTTTTCTCTTTCTGTCAAATGCAAAGCTTCCTTTTTCTAACAATAAAAATCACATTTATCATTTCCTTGTGAAGTCTTGTCTGATACTGTAGCACTAAGGAAAAAAAATCTTTTTTTGAACTGTGAATTTGCCAACTACACTTTCTTTTTAACACTTTTACCCATGTAGGCTATAACCTTCACTAAAAACAAACTTGTGCAAACAGAAACTGTTTAAATTCTTTGAAATCAAAAGTCCTCTGAATGCCACTGGTGAATCATTTACCAACCCACTCAGTATCCAAATCCAACCTACAAGTTTGTCACTACTCCATACAGGCCTCACCTCCGGAGCAGATTAATACAACTGTATAAATCAAGCCAGGAGTATCTAATTTGTTCCAAGGTCATAATGCAGTGACCTCTTGTTATGGCATCAGTTACCCATAGAGAGACCCTGCAGCCTGAAGTGGAAGGCTACACCCACACTTCTGATAAGTGGTGCTCCTTTTGACTTATTATACAGGAGGTCTTATGCACCAGATGGCTAGCATTTCAATGTGAAGATAAAATTTCTGCTCCATAAGGAAATGATGATTTTGAACTTTGCTGACATGTCTATGAAAATCTCTTAAGAAATCAGCAACATGCCCATTCATCTCTTCCCCAAAGGTGTACAATTCTTAAAAAGGTAGAATACATGTAAGAACTTTACTTATTTATGGATTATTTACTAAACACTGTTGACAAAGGTATATAACCATTTCTTCTCCGGACAATTAGTCTACCCTCGCATACCAAAAAAGTCCATATGGCCACCCAGCAGAAGCTTCACCAGAATGGGTGAATTTGGAAACTTGGGACAGTAAAACATAAACACTCATAAAAAACAACAAAAGCAACTTAAAGCAAAAATTTAACAAATATTTACTCATGAGGTGTCCAACTCATGAAAAAACTCTTAAAAAAATCATGCAACTTGTAGCACATCCTGATAAACCTCCTCTTTGAACAAACTAATATGGAACGCCTAGAGTAGGTCACTTGCAAAAGTTTTGCACTTATCTGGAGGGAGGAGTAGCTTTAACTCCCTGATGTCATCACACCAGTTAGTTAGATGAGATTTAACGACACACCACAGGACTGTGTTATATAGTGTCAAGCTAGATAAAAAGGTGAACTTTAAATATGGTTTCAAGTTCAAGTTTGGTTTCACATACAGAGCTTCAAATACGGTGCAAGTCCTCCTTTCAGTCGCCTCTTACAACAGGCGGGAAAATACTGGTGGGCATATTCTACAAAACCCCCAGCCCACAGGGTGCATTCATCACTATCAGATATTGGACAGTCTTCCTGCCAAATCAGGTCTATGTCTGTAATAAACTTCCTTGAAAAATCTTCATCAAAACTGAAGTGGGAGATGATTCCCAAAAGGTCGATCTGACCTACATCTTGAGCTGTCAAACCCAAAGGAGAAAGTTTTTTGGCAGCATCCATCCCTTGGGCATGCTCATGCAGAACTGAACTGTTACTAAAACATTCAAAAGGTCATACAGCATACTGGGCATGTCTGTTGTGTTCACACTAAGGCACCCTTGAATCATAAAACCAGAATGCGAGGCATTCACACTCGCGAATGTAAAACTGAAGGGAAAAAAAAGAAGGGGAAAAAAAAATATTCGACAGATTCACGTAGCAATGGGGAGCGAACCGCGTACCACCAGCGTGTGAGTCTTATGCCCTATCCTCCAATGCGCCAACTAGGAACAATTGAATCACCAGATGTTTTAAATAGTAGTATAACGCTTCACAATTGCCCCTTTCGAAAGCACATTGCGAGAATAAATGCTAACAAATGTGATGAAATTTATGCATCTAGTGGAGGATTTGTCTTTTATGTTGATTGTCTTTAACGATGGGAAGTGCTCACGACTCCGAAAGGAGGAAGGTTAACTGGGATCGTTCCACAGTTCAGCAATCACCCTTTCTGGCGATGAAATGCACCAGAAGGCCTCTAATACTTGTGGATAAATTGAAGTTTATAAAAATGACAATATTGTACAAGAAGTGCATGACATAACAAGACAAGAGAAATGTCCACCATATTGGACCTAACGACTAGTTGCGAAAGTCAAACACGACGAGTATACTTCGCTATTCGCTCGCAATAATAACTATCATTACTCCAAGTCACAATTAACTGTATCAAATGTCGGGTCAACGTGGTAACCGGTCAAAAGCAAGCACCTAGTTGCAAGGGAAATTCAGTGTCAGAAGAAACTCCTTCCCCCACCCCCCCCCCCCCCCACCAATACGGCTATTGTGATGTATGCCTTTTCAGGAAGTTGCTAAGGCAACTTTACCTCGGCGCGATGGTGTGCATGCTAACGCGTTTTAGCCGGCAAATGAGCGTCCAAGAGGCTGAAGAGACGCTAAGGCCGACTACGGCGCGTTAGCACGTACATCATTGCCTAAGCGTTTTCACTTCCATGTACGCGTTTCTACGGCGGTGACGACTTGAGTAAGCTAACCTACATCACGTGACCCTCCATGATGGCTTCAAAAAATTATTGTGGAATGATCCTTCCTAGCATATAGTTCAGTGGTTTTCCTCCAAATGACGTCAGTGTGATGCCAATCACTGAGCTGTATAACTGGAGGACGCAGGTCAATGTGGAATACGCGACGAAACTAAAGCCGACCTGGAGGGTCACGTGATGTAGGTTAGCTTACTCAAGTCGATTCCATTGCCCTAGAAACGCACAGCTACAAGTGAAAATAATGTAACGCAGAATCATTGATGTACACGCTAAAGCAATCCTTTGTTACTCATTACGTCTTTAGTGCTTTTGTTGTAATTACTTAGTAGGACATCTGTACACTATGATTCATGATTGTGTGATCAAAAGATTGGTTTTTTTTTACAAACTTTTCTTGTTTTTAGGAGTGTTCCTGACGCGATAGCACCGTCACTGAACAGTACACAGAGTAGGCGCTCTTGTTACTGACTGTTCATACCTGTGCACAGATAATCTGTACAACGCTTCGAACGCGTCCTCTTGACAAAAAGGGCGCACGAAGGGAAAGTAACACGCGCGCGCACATGCACGCGTGCATTTTGGCCAATGATGTGCCTCAAAGCTTCCTAAACGGTAAGCGTTTGGTGCTCTGTATGTTAAACGGCTGTTGTGATGTAGCCTATGCCTTTTCAGGAAGTTGCTAAGGCAACTTAACCTCGGCGCAATGGCGTGCATGCTAACGCGTGGTAGCCGGCAAATTAGCGTCCAAGAAGCCGAAGAGACGCTAACGCCGACTACGGCGCGTTAGCATGTACATCATTGCCTAAGCGTTTTCAGTTCTAGGTACGCGTTTCTACTGCGGTGGCGACTTGAGTAAGCTAACCTACATCACATGACCCTCCACGATGGCTTCAAAACATCATTGTGGAATGATCCTTCCTAGCATATGGGTGTATCCATAAATTAGGGGTCCAAAGTGTGACAAAGGGGTCAAAATTTAAAAACCATTTAATACTGGTGTAAAGTATATTTTCAAGAAGGTATATGTATCTATTTCTAAAATTTATATCAGTCCTGGCTTTTGTTTAAGACATCCAGGTTATTGATCAACTCTATCTCAAAGCTCCTTTCAAAAATGGCGGAGGTGACTGGGACACCAAAATTGGCAATATATTCCTAGAAAGTTCATAACTGTGTAATATATCCAAGTCTTTTCCTCACTTTTGGTAAGGCATAAGTGGCAAGGATTTATGACAGAAACAAGTTACACCGAAATTGGTTGTATGCTCAATTTAGAATAAAAGCTCACACCATGGTAAGGGAAATCATGTAATATTTACACTGAAACATATTTATTATCTGTACAGTTTCCAAAAGATAGAGCAAGTAGCTGCTTGAAAATAAATGAACACATAAAACATAAACATTTTTCAGAGTTGTCCCCAATTCATCCAAATATCTTACATTTTTGAGTAACTGGGTTACAGACGTTATGTGTCGGGTGTGACGGGACACCAAAATCCCAGTAATACTGACACAAACAATGCATAAAAGGTTTCACGTAGCATTTACAGAGTACTGTATTCAAGTGGGCAACACTAACAGTTCATACAAACCTATTTTTTCTTGGAACATCGGATATTTTTACTGTCAGTTGCAAATTTTCTTATGTTACATATAGGGGTGACAGGGTCCTATTGAATTAACATGTGGTGTCCCAGTCACACCCGACCATGTCAACATTACTGTATGTTGTGACTTCTTAAATCATTACAAAATTGCACAAAGTTAAAAACTATACTGACTTGAACTAAAGTAAGAAAAAGATAGGAAGGATTTATCAAATAACAAAACAGCTTCATATTTACAGTAATAATGATTGTCGGGTGTGACAGGGACACCAAAGTGTGACCGGGACACCAAAAAAATAAAATAGATATTCACACTCTCCATACATTTTTCAAGTTTGTCACTTTCTAATTACTTTCCACATCTTTATGATGTTCATATTATCCATCTTAAATAATTTATTTTAATTTTTTTCAGTTTAAAACAGTTTAAATAGCTCTTTGTTGTTCTTCAATGGCGGAGGTTACAGTGGGACACCATGGGACACCATTTTCCCCTTTCAACCAGATAGTGGACAATACATTACAAAATAGGGAAAAAAGGGTAGTATCGATAACCATGTGCACACATGTTACAACTCAGGCATGTATGAATGGGATTGTCATAGTTGAGGTGATATGAGAGGGTGGTAATTTTGATGATTTTGTGCGCGATGTGACATGATCAGCGGGACACCAAACACAAAATGTGATTTCCAGTGGGTGCCATTATTACAGTTGTCCTTGTACTGCTCAGGTTTAGCATTTTCCTTTATCAGTAGAGGTTACCAGTAATTGGGCATAGTGATTCAAGTTTCCAAGAGTAACACAGGGAGATGAGGCCTTGTATTAATGTTAATACCAGTATGATGTGACAGGTGGGACAAAGCGTCACATCCGCCATGCCAACTTTGAAATAGGCGCATTTCGTTAAACATTGTCCCTTAATCTGGAAACTCACATTGTTTGTTTGTCTGGTTCTAATATCTCATCTGACATAACTTTCGGCTATCCAAAGGATAGAATAAATTTTTTATATTGTAATAACTGAAGTAAATTACCCATGTCACAACTTTTACAGATAATCTGGTGGGACACCAAATACATGCTGGATAATAAAATTGTAAATGATAGATCAACAGACCGTAATTGGACATTGAGATACCACAGTTAGTGATAACACATAGAATATTGAACACTTTCAGTAACAGGAATCATCTCTAGCCTCAGTTTTAACCATTCTCTGTATGCCACAAGTGGCGGATGTGACGGGGACACCATGGACCCCTAATTTATGGATACACCCATATAGAGTTTATGCATTGACGTAATGCGACGTCATTTTGGCGCCAAAACAGTGAAGCACAGTGCACGCACGACGTAGAGTTCGCACGCGACAGTAGAATACTACGCGCGTATCCGACCGATACACGAATCAGCTGTCTGCATTTGCAGGGGTAAGTTGCAATGATACACGCTTACCTCCATTGAAAGCAAGCGTGACGTCATATGCATAAGCTCTATAGTTCAGTGATGCCAATAGACCTTATGCACTGACATCACACTGACGTCATTTTGGGTGAAAACACTGAACTATATGCTAGGAAGGATCATTCCGCAATAAGGTTGTGAAGCCACCATGGAGGGTCACGTGATGTAGGTTAGCTTACTCAAGTCGCCACCGCCGTAGAAACGCGTACCTAGAAGTGACAACACTTAAGCCGCGGTCACACTACAACGAATTTTCCGATCCGATTTTTGTGAGTTTTTATTAAAATCTTCTCCATTTCGGGTCGGAAAGAACCCAAAATTTGTCAACCTGTGTAATTATATGATATTTATTGCAGGAATACGAAAATTAAATTTATATGAATTATTTCGTGACGTCACATCGACAGACAGCTTTTATCGGACTACGCGTGTCTGATAAAAGCTTTCCGTCGATGTGACGTCACGAAAAAAAATCAGTTAACATTTCATTTTCATAGACCTCTGATGCAAATCATATATTTACACTGGCTGGCAAAATTTGGGCTCTTTCTGACCCGAAATGGAGAAGATTTTAATAAAAACTCACAAAAATCGGATCGGAATTCGATCCGAATTCGTTGTAGTGTGACCGCGGCTTTAGCCAATGATGTACATGCTGACGCGCCGTAGTCGGCCTTAGCGTCTCTTCAGCCTCTTGGACGCTCATTTGCCGGCTAACACGCGTTAGCATGCACACCATTGCGCCGAGGTAAAGTTCCTTAGCAACTTCCTGAAAAGGCATATACATCACAATAGCCGTATAACATACAGAGCACCAAACGCTTACCGTGTAAGAAGCTTTGAGGCACATCATTGGTCAAAATGCACGCGTGCATGTGCGCGCGTGTTACTTTCCCTTCGTGCGCCATTTTTGTCAAGAGGACGCGTTCGACGCGTTGTACAGATTATCTGTGCACAGGTATGGACAGTCAGTAACAAGCGCGCCTACTCTGTGTACTGTTCAATGACGGTGCTACGCAGTCATCGCGTCTCGACGCACCATACGAAATGCGGTCACACGCGCTGTCCTTCAAACAGGCAGGACCACTCCTAAACACAAGGAAAGTGTAAAAAAAAAAACAATCTTTTGATCACACAATCATGAATCATAGTGTACAGATGTCCTACTAAGTAATTACAACAAAAGCACTAGCGATGTAATGAGTAACAAAGGATTGCTTTAGCGTGTACATCAATGATTCTGCGTTACATTATTTTCACTTGTAGCTGCGCGTTTCTTGGGCAATGGAATCGACTTGAGTAAGCTAACCTACATCACGTGACCCTCCAGGTCGGTTTCAGTTTCGTCGCGTATTCTGCATTGACTTGCGTCCTCCAGTTATATAGCTCAGTGGGTGAAAACAATGCAGCACAGGTGCACGAACGGCGTGGATTTCGCCGCACGTACGTGTAGTAGAATTACGCGCCTATGCGATAGGTTGACAAATCAGCTGTCTGCATTTATTGGTGTAACTTGCAATGATACGCGCTTTTCCTCCATTTTTCCTCCAAGCGAGGGAGCACTTTCTCCTTTGTGACATCTTATGCATAAGGTCTATGCATAAGGCGACGAAACAGACCCCCTATTCAGTACCGAAGTCAGTGATCTACATGTGCGTCTAAAAAGGGGAACCACTCTGCTCACAGCAAGTACTCCTCGTAAAACCCCTAGCCACTTACAAGCTCAATGGACAGATGGAGAAAAGCTATGAGAGCGGCGTATTTTTAGAATTTCTACAAAATGCCAGCACATGCAGCCTACAATTGCTTCAACCGTCAACGTAAAGCTCGTCGTTAAACGCTACATGCGGTAGTCTCGAGCGATATGAGTTTTAAAAGTTATTTCATTTAAAAAGATGAAGCCTAACCGAACAGTAAAAGATGACGTCACGGTTGACAAAACCCATGCCATGATATAGTATGTGAGCGTGTAAAGCAGGGGTGGGGAACCTCCCTCGGGCTGTATGCGGCCCGCGAGACCAATTCATCCGGCTGCGAGGCAATTCATAAATGTAAATTCAGAATCACTTGAAAAGTAAATTGACAAATATTTTTTAGCCCACGGTGCCACATTTATCCTGCTGACGCCTGTACATTGCCACTACGGGTATTTCACGTAACTCTGCCCCGAAACACTACCAGTCGGCCTATATTACTAAAACCCCTGAAAAATGTAACATGCCAACCGTTTCGTTTAGACATGATAGAGGCGCAGAACCCGTGTAGCCTACTTCTAAAGGTGACAGAAGCTTTGTGTTGCAGATAGGCTACAGAACTTTGTGCAGAATTATATTATTACATGTGTAAGTGTACCTAATGCAGTCCGAAACTCAGAGGGCATTGAATCTGTTCCTGTAGATTTGGAAAGGTGGTAAGGGTTTAGAACTAGCCCAGTGAATAAAACGTTAGTAAGTGGCAATTTTACAATGAAAATTACTAGGAAAACATAAAGTTGGTTAAAGGTACGCAATTTTTTCTGCGCGCTTGGCGCGCACCTTTCATATGTGCTCCGTCATTACTAGTTCATACATTAGTCAAAAGACAAATGGTAATATTTTGACTCTTCTGGTGTGTGTATCCTTTCACATTCTATCTCATTTAAAGATTGTGGATGAATATTCTATAGCCTACTAGAAATTAGTACAAATTCCAGGGCTTCCAGAGGCTTCGACCCTGTTCTTGCCTAGGCTTTTGCCCCTAGACCCCACCAGGTCCTCTTCGAGGACGGTTGCCTGCGCCTTATGGTGAAAGTTTTTTGCGACCCGCGAGTGAAAAATGATCTTCAAAACAGAGAAAAAAGGTTCCCCACCCCTGGTGTAAAGTATACGGAGCGTGCTAAACGCTGGCACCTTTGTGCGCAGGTATAGACCACTGATCTAAATGTAGGACTGGATATAACACGCGCTATTGTTTAACATTGCAGCTGTTGGGGAACCACTTGGTGTCCACAAGATGCCGCGAACTACTCCTTAAAGTGGGTATGACACGGCCAAAATACGTTTCTCAGTAAATATTCTTTGGGTACAGCTTGAAATGAAGCGAATGTTTTCCCGACTAAACTACGTCCATAAACACAGTAATACGACCTTGTGAATTCCCAGTTACAGGCCAGACTCAGCCCATCTGAAATCCGAAAGCGAAAAAAACGTATGTGAGCGCGTCTCAAGATCGTGACGTCATTGGAGGCACGGTTAGTAACACTGTACCAGGCAGCTCACCCATCGTTCTACACATCGAATCATGTGCATGCTAACGCGAACATCATTGCAAACACCTGTGATACGATACTACAGCAGCGCGCGTGACCAGTGACCACGTTGTTAACTATGCGTCGTTGCGCGGTGGCTGCTTACCATTCACAACAGACCTTATGCATGTGATGTCACAAAGGAGAAAGTGCTCCCTCGTTTGGAGGAAAATGGAGGAAAAGCGCGTATCATTGCAAGTTACACCAGTAAATGCAGACAGCTGATTTGTCAACCAATTATATACGCGCGTAAGTCTGCTACACGTGGGGCGGAATCCACGCCGTCCCGTGCACGTGTGCTTCATTGTTTTCACTCAAAATGACGTCAGTGTGATGTCAATGCATAAGGTCTATAGCAACGTTACTGAACAGCTTACTGAGTAACGGTGCGCTTGTTATGGACTGCCATACATATTCATAGCCTAATCTGTACAGGGCGCCCGGGCCGCGTCCTTTTTGCACAAAGACAAGCTGTTTATTATATGCAGGGAAGCTAAAACACGGGCGCATATGCTCGCGAACATATAGAGCTTATGCACGTGACGTCAGCGCGTTTCAATTTGGCTTACTGGCTGGAACTGCCATACGTAGTAGGTGTGTTAAAGATACGCGCTCACGATAGCACCTTAGTAACAATTGTTGCACAATGTACGCCTGGATGGAAAAATAGAGAAACGTGACGTAGGTGCATAAGCTCTATTGGCCAGTGATATGCTTCGAAGCCCCCAACATGGTCCGCGCTTTGCGCTCTGTGTGTTGGGCGGGTATTGTGATGTAATCATTTTCATGAAGTTGCTAAGATATGATAACTTTACCAAGCGTTACATTAGTTCCACTTCTAGATGCGCGTCCTTAATAGCGCAGTGTTTGTGCCTCCAATACGGTATTTCGGAATCACCTACAGCGCAGGCGTAGTGACCTTTGAAATAAGGTCAAGTGACCGGTTTTCATTGTTTCAGCAGTGTTTTATATTTCTACCTTCATGGAAATCTCCTTTTCATAAAAAGAACCTTAGTGCATTCCAGAAGCTTTAAAAATGGTTTCAAAGGTTAAAAGAAATTTCAGAAATAAAAAGTCTTTCTGAAAACGTGCAAAAATTGAAATATTTTCTAAAATGAATCGAACTTAGTGTCTATTTCAGGACATTTTCTTTAAATACATGGAATTGTAAGCAGACATATGTGGAATGTCTTCTGCATAGCTACCGAAGCGTACGTACTCTTTCTCGCACTAACCTCTAGTGCACGGCATGTACGTACGTATATCTGTTATAAGCGTACTATACTAGTATACGGCAGTTATTAACTATGCAGCCCACATGCACACATATCATGCAGACTGACTAGCCGGTGTGGGTCGGGTGACGCTAGTGAACTTTATCAAGTATAGCCTACAAGGTTAGTGAAGGGAAATCGTAGATTATTTTCTTTACCATTTTTTTCGAGTGATCATTATCACACGCATTTGTTCTATTCTAAACTGGTAGGCCTAACGGTAGCGTTTCGAGTTCGGGCATTTTCAGTGTGGCAAACACTAACGTTAACGTTGGACTAACTTAACGTTCGTTAGAGCGAAGCTAGTTTAACTTAGTCCCCGTTTTCTCGACTCGCCATTATCAAATTAAATGTGTAGATACATCATCATCTTTCATAAATCTCAATAGCCTAGATTTTGTGAGCCTAACTCATGACAACCTTCCCTGAACTGCGTCGATAACGTGATCAATCTGAGTACTGCTGTGAGGCTTATGAGTCGAGTAGCAGCTAGATACCTGTCTCTGCACAATAACGCTTTGTACGTGCACAATCATACAATTATGTGTACAGTATATATACACTATGCGTATCTCGTACATACATGTACGTACATGTAATTTTTGAATGTTTACATCCCGCCATCAGCCGAGTGTCTGCGTAGCGGCTCTCATTGGCTGTGTATATGCTCTAGCTACACAGTGACGGTGGCAAAAAGTTCGTCCGTTCCCTGCAGGTTCCCCTCATTTGACCTTTGACCTTCGCTACTTGCGTTCATTCCGAAATACCGTATTGCGTCATAAAAGTCATGTGACCTGTTGCGGCATTTTTCAAAATTGGATTTTGAACGTTTTTCTTCAAATTTCATTTATGTTGAATGGTACCGATTTTAAATGTGTGTGAGATTATATTTATAGAATACTGTATTCAATCTTGCAATAAACAAAAGTTATTTTGGCCGTGTCACGCCCTCTTTAACAAATCATCGCGCAACTAGCGCGTAATGGTTAACGGTGCGGGATGTTCACGGACATGGCAAAATGAATCAAAAATATTGGAAATTATTCGTAATGACCGAATGAGAACACTGAAGGTCATTGTGCGAAAAACTTTTTTTCAGTTTTTTCTACATTTTGTGTAAGCAAATTTTCAGTAATAACTGCACAATTTTGACACGAAAAGTGAATCAAAGAGATTTTCTCCATGCAGCAACGGTTTTAGTGCATTTACGGTAGGCCTATGTAAGTTTAGAACACCGTGCGAGAATATTGAAGAAGTTGACTGAATGATTGATATTGGAAACTGATGTTCTGCAAATTTATGATTGTAAAGTTGTTGCAATGATTGTTTCCACTAGGGACATATCATACCTATTGAGTTAGTAACTCTTGCTTTAACTTCTAGATTCCAATGATGGATTTCGGAGTTCCAGTTTGCTCATTACAGGTAAAGGTAACATGATTATTAAAGTGTCACAGTCTGTAGAAATTTTTTAAAAACAAAGGTGTTTATTTTAACTCTAACTTACTAGATTAAGAAATATTTAAGGTCTTTATTGATAGCGGAGACTTTTATGGTCTCTTGTTATGTTGCTCCTATGCCTTTCTCATTTTGACCCTTCTCATATACATTTGAATATTGTAAAAGCTTGAACATATTCTTATTTATTTATTTATTTATTTATTCATTCATTCATTCATTCATTCATTCATTCATTCATTCATTCATTCATTCATTCATTCATTCATTCATTCATTCATTCATTCATTCATTCATTCATTCATTCATTCATTCATTCATTCATTCATTCATTCATTCATTCATTCATTCATTCATTCATTCATTCATTCATTCATTCATTCATTCATTCATTCATTCATTCATTCATTCATTCATTCATTCATTCATTCATTCATTCATTCATTCATTCATTCATTCATTTATTTATTTATTTATTTATTTATTTATTTATTTATTTATTTATTTATTTATTTATTTATTTATTTATTTATTTATTTATTTATTTATTTATTTATTATTTTCTTCGTTAATTACTCGCTAAATTTTGCTCTTTCTGGCAGACTGTGTTTTACATTGTCTTTGATATTTCAGACCTCGCCTCGACTGTCATTATACATGTTAACTGAAGTAACTCGCGAAATGAAACGAATCAACCAGTGGCGTGGATCCATCTCCAAAGGTGGGGGGGGGGCACTTTTCACCATTTGCGAATCGCCGTCCTGGGGGAGGGGTCTTAAGGGGAAGGGTGTTCCCCTCCCCTTTGAAAAAAATGAAATTAGAAGGTGTCTTTATGGCAAATGGTGCCACATTTGGGCTCAATTAAGCTATTAAAATGTAGTGTCAATTCGTAATCTATGTTATAATACAATTCATCACAGTTTTACTTTTCATCATTTTGAAAAAGTGGGGGGGGACTTTTTGGCGATGTCCCCCCTTCCAAAAGAGTGAGGGGGACGCGTCCCCCCATCCTCCCATGATCCACGCCCATGGAATCAACAGGGAGCTACGTATCTCTGCATTCCATCACCCATGATTTTTGTCAAAATCATGCCATCACATGGCCCTCAGACAATCAGAGCATTGAGAACTCTGCCTTGACTAACGTAGTGCAGTAGGATTATGCCTATAAACTGCCAGTTAGCACTCCTTTACAATAACATCGTAAGGCCATATATGTTTTACCAGCAAACGCTCAACGTCGTCACTGGTTGGCAAAGGAACGCGCAGCCTGTTTCAAAATAATCAGACATTATACGCCTTGCTATCGTAACAATGTGCAACTTAGTCCTTATTCGTCTATTCCTGGGCACAACGTTGCCAGCGTTAAACACGCGCAGTAAACCTTGCACTCACAAATACTTATCATGGCATGGGTTTTGTCAACCGTGACGTCATCATATATTGTCCGGTTAGGCTACATCTTCTCTTTTACATGTTTGTATAAAATAATTTTTAAAACTTACACCGCTCACGAGTACCGTATGAAGTGTTTAACGACGAGTTTTGCATTGACGGTTGGTTCAATTGTAGGCTGCATATACTAACATTTCGCAGAAATTCTAAAAATAAGTCGCTCTCATAGCGTCTCTCCATTGAGCTTGTACGTGGCTAGACGTTTTACGAGTAGTTGCCGTGAACGGCGTGGCTTCCCTTTTTAAACTCACTTGTTATATCCAGTCCTACTTTTAGATCAGTCGTATAGACGATAAGGATTTACTTGCACACTGCTACGACAGTATAGCGTGTAATACCTGAATATTTTGAATCAGGCTGCACATTATTTTACCAACGAGTGATGACGTCGATTATTTGCTGGTAAAACATTCATGGCCTCATAATATTATTGTAAAGAAGAGTTCACTCGCAGTTTAGGCATATAAATCCTACTGTAATACGTTCGTCAGGGGCGTGTTCTCAATACATTATTTTGCTCTGAGGGTCATGTGATGGCATGATTTTGACGTAAATGCATGGGTTCTGGAAAGCCGAGATATATCATCCCCCACCCCCCTTGATTCGTTTCATTTCGCAAGTTAGTTCACTTAACATGTAATGACAGTCAAAGTATGGATAACTGAAATAGCAAAGGCTATATAAAGCAGGTCTACCAGAAAGAGAAAAATTTAGGGAGTAAAGAACGACGGAAAATGAGATATAGGAGAATACCTTCAAATATGTACAATGTTCAAGTATATTGTATGAGAGGGGTGAAAATGAGAAAGGCATTAAGAGCAACATTAGAGACCCTATAAGATCTCCGCTATCTATAAAGCCGTTAAATATTTCTTAATCTAGTAATTCAAAGTAGGGTCAAAGGACATGAAAAATGAGCACCTGTATTTTTAAAGATGACACTTTGATAATGTTGCTACATTTACGTGTAATCAGCATATGCTTACACTCACAGAAATACGCTTCATAATTTAAGTAAAATAAGAACTCCAGAACTTTTAAGTAAAACATTACACAGAATAGCTGTAAAAATTACTCTAATCTTGTGCAATGGACTACAATTACTAATAAACAATGTAAAAAGTATCCTTTTCTTAGAAAATTACACAAAATAAAGGCAATTTTTACATTAATTTTGTATAAAATTTTACTTAAAACTTCTGGAGTTCGTATTTTACTTAACTGTTCTGACAGTGTAGGGGAATGCAGTCACCCAATCGGAATTAGCATACCCCGTCATCCTAATTCATGAATGGCTTTTTTGATCATGTGACAATATTTTTGGTAATAAAATCACGGAGAATAACGCCTTGCTTTACCCTAAGTAGGTATATTCAAAAAGACGTTCAGAGGTACACTTGTACGGCAAGTAAGAGATCTCCAAGAAGTTTGCTGATTTTTCAAAGCAATTTTGGGGGGACTGCCTACCAGTGGCGTAGCCAGAATTTCTTTGTTAGGGAGCAAGGCTTTTCTCAAGGGGGGGGGGGGCAACCAAAATAAGCTTTTTATGCACTTACTGTACTGAAGCCTGGTGCAGCGTGCAGCAGCATGTACATTAGACTATGGCAGGGTATATGCTGATAATGCATGCATGAGGATAAGGTATGCTTTGACAAATTAGACCAGGGCACCATTATCTCTTGTTATTGTGTTCAGTTGGGATCGTACCTACCAACTGGCCGAATTGATTAATTGCTAAGCTGGTCATATTTATCAAAGTTTTTAAATAATGTAAAAGTCGTATTTTCGTCTGTCAAAGAAAACTCTTCCTTTTTTTTTTTTTAAACATCGCTTGAAATTATTTGGGGCGCAAGAATGTGTGTCAAAATAATTTTTTTTTTTTTGGGGGGGGGGGGGGGGGGAGTGTCCACATGGCTTCTCCACTGCTGCCTACTATCTTTAAACTCCGAAATCCAACATTGTAAAATATCGGGGCAGAAGTGCTGATCACTGTCAGTCGTTTTGAAAACATACAGGGAATAAATGTATTAAAAAAGTATTAATAGGCCTACTTGTCATTTCAAAACATTGTAAATGTAAGAAGTATCACTACTCAATACTAAATTCTATTTTCATGAAGTTTATTTCTTCCTGACGGCATTACACATAAGTACACTTGAACGCACAATGACTGGTTTAAATTTCATAGACTTATAAATTGGTCAGTTTCTATGGTATCTTTAAGTAACGCACTTTCATGTGCGCTTAATTTCTTACGCGATCACAACTGGAAATCAACTAGCGCGTTTGTTTCCTGATCGCGCAGAAGTGTGCATGAAGTATTCTTGATAATACATGTACAGAAATGTATACTGCGCGTGCAGTGCCACCCTGAGGAAGGGTCTAAGGGGAGAACGTGACATTTATGAAAGGTCGCTTAGATGCTAGTCGGTGCTGTCTTTTTGAAAGCTTTGTAATGAGTACATTTAGTGTCTTTTACCTTTCTTGGGGGAGGGGGTAGAGGCTGTTAATGGCGCAGGGTGACACACCAATCTTCACAAGTTTACGTGTATGTAAAATGGCTAAGATGCAAAATGGTGTCATCTTTGGGAAAGCTTTGAACTGGTCACATGTTTAGAAATTCTCATTTTTAGTGCTTTTTTATTTTCTTTTTGACTTATTGTAAGATAGGGTGCTGTCTACTAATCACCTTCCTTTTGAGAAATTTTTGCCTTTGTACGGTTGCTTGGATACAAAATGGTGATAACATTGGCAAAGGTTTGAAGTGATTTGATGTTATAGAAACTCATTGTTTAGTTTATTCTGCTGTAGCATGGTACGGGGCAATGACCATGCATGCCACAGCCAAAGACTGGTATCTGGTGCGGACTTTACTCTTTGTGCGCACTTGGAGAGCCACCATCAGTTGGTGCATATGGCGTACGTCCATTTTTGTCAAAAGTTCCTCCCAAATTGGCGGAAATGTCACTTCCTAGACCTCCAGAGTTGCATCTGAACATTTTTGAGACTTCATGCTTAAGAAACTAAAACTTTAAGAGGAAAAGTTACTTTGAAAAACGCATTCAGTAAAATCACTTTGTAGGAGTAAACAGCACTAAAAGGTATTTTGACAAGCATATTGATTTTAGCATATAATTAAAGGTAATCATCTGATCATAGGCTGTTTTATATAAACATGCTTTAGCACCGGGTGAGAAACAATACTTAAGATCTTAAACTTAAAGGCGTTGTGTCCATCATGCATGAGTAAGGTGGGTTATTCGTTAGTGCTAGTAATCCGCATAAGCGCACATCTGCGACGGGGGCCCGGGATCTCCCCGGGTACATTTGGGAAAAGGAAAATCTTATATGAGATTTCCCAGGTCCTGAGGGCCTTGAAACATAACCAGTACAATCAGTTTTAAGCGTTTGCAAAATTTCCTTTTAAAGTAGGTCATTTTCATTTTGGGTCTTGAAATCTCTGGGGAAACTGCTCCCTTGCGCCCCCCCCCCCCCGCAGTCTACGGTCCCTGGTAGTCCCACTTAACAGACTATGTAAACTGTAAACATTATTTTGATATCTCATGATTCACACATTGAAACTTACTGAGAAAAAATACATCTGACAAACTTTATTCGCAAAAGTCACGTTGTAAGAGAAACAGATCTCTGCTTTATTCATCGTTAAATACCAAAGAAACGAATGGTGTAACATGAAGGGACCCTTAATTCAGCACATATCATATGTAAATAGATGTAGTGTTGTATAACCAGGGTTGTTCCCGTTACACTTTGAAAGTAACTCGTTATAGTTACAGTTAATTCCATAAAATTGTAACTCGTTACAGTTACTAGTTACAATGTTGAAAAAGTAACTAGTTACAGTTACTTTTGACTGAAAAGTAACTAGCTACATTTCAAAAGTAACTAGTTACTTCAAGGCGAATATACGATACCTCGGTACCTGGAATGGAAGAAGGGGTCATAATTAGATAGTAAGAAGGGGCACATGAGAGGACCGAACCTCATTTGTGCCGGTTATCCTTAGGTGTTCCCCAAAGAAAGTCAATGGTGCCAGCTGATCTTCACTGGGGATTCAGGCAGAGACTCCTTACGCTCATCATGAAGCAGCGAATCATGATACTGTGTCGGAGCTTACGCAAATTATTTGTTAGACGAATATGGTTGTAACCAAAAGTTTTCCAGTTACGACAGTACTTCTTTGACAGTGGAAATCTTTGTACTCCCATCACAATTTAGAGAGATTAACGGCTATTAAAGGGGAGAGTATTGTTTTAGCAGTAATTAAAGTCCTTCACCCCTCAAGGGCATAAATACGGTAAAACAATGCTCTATAATTGTTAACGGTAAAATTTTAAAACCTCACCGCTAAGGTTGGGCTAAGTGATATTTCCGCATAAATTTCAGGTTTCACATTGTGTTGATACAAAACAATACATAGAAATGGTGAGACTATGTAGTTTACACATGCAGACCATGTGCCAATAATTCACTTTCCCTTTACAATACGTAGGTGAAGCTTTAAGTCGGACCCTTCCCTCCTTTTTCAATTAGCTTTGTTAGGATACTTTTAACGCCATTTGGCCATTTCAATATTCTGCTTATATATATATATATATATATATATATATATATATATATATATATATATATATATATATATATATATATACTATATATATATATATATATATGTTAATCTTACTATTATTCCAGTGTAAGGAGTTACGGGCATTGAAAAGAACATAATATAGCCTAAAATTCATACGTTTGATTCATCAAATAGGGATACCATATATGCTAATTTAGATACATAAATGGATGCACGGTGTTTACCGACGATTGGGACCGTATAATTTACTAGGCTCCGACGCACGAGTCCGGATTCGACTAGCTTAATGGCGGTCTCAAGAGTGTTTTTCTAGATTAGGAATTTGCCCGGAATAGAAGGTTCCGGAATCGAAATTTTTCCGGAATGTGATGTAACTAGACTTGTACTCGGAGTTCATTCCAGCCGAGTTCTCAATATGAAAGTTAGATTAAAAGTGTTTAAAGTTCCATTGTAATTTGTGCACAATGTACAGATGTAAAGTATTGTCACACACGATCAACTAAATTACTAAGGAGGCCAGGCTATGGAAGTGATTACAAACGATGACATTAATAATGGTAGACATGTTCAATAGAATTAAAACATCTGTAAGTTTGATATGTTATACATTGGCAAAATGACTCGAAACTGCTGCCATTAGAATCAGAACTGGCCGGAACTTGAGGGGTACGTACCATGCTAGAAAAGATGTTGGTGAGGGCGACGTCCATAATTGAGATCAATGATAAATATATCGAAAATAATTTTACCAAAGAGTCATCAATTTGAAAATTTTCTGTTACTAGTTTGAGTAAAATGCAATTTGTGGTCATTTTGACTATTTGTAACGGGAAAGTAACGGGACCCAAATGTAACGCCGTTACAGTTACTTTTACACAGAATTGTAACTAGTTACTTGCTCCGTTACTGAAATGCAAATGTAACTCGTTACAGGGTTCCGTTACACAAAATGTAACTCGTTACAGTAACGCCGTTACTTCCCAACCCTGTGTATAACCAGAATGTTTTAGCAGGGTGAGAGCACCACAGGGTATAGGCGAATGAAGAGGGGTCTATAGGGTCCGTAAACCCCTGAGCAAAACGCTATTTTTTCAGAATAAAGTTCATGTTATTTTTTTTTTTTGCCAACGAGAAGAAATTTCACGAAATACACCTTCTGCCGAAATGTCTCCCCCGTACGCTTAAGCCTCAGGGGCACATTTTGCACTACGTCAAGGATGACGGTGGGAAGAGGAGGGCGAATGTCGAATGGGGTGGCTGGAGTGAGCGACACGGGGTTGGGCATGGGACGAAAGCTATACGAAATATAAATGTTAATATAACTTAGAGGCAATTGGAAACAATAAGAATACTTGAATCAAATTAAGTGTTAATTCAATCTCTGGAAATCTGGCTTGGAGAATTGCATAGTGAGCGAAACGCGAAAAATCTTTTAGTGACAAATGGTTGAATTTCTTTTCATCGCCTCTGGGGAACATATTACATAAACTGTCGGGGCAACTGACCCCTATGAGCATAACATACATAGTACTCTGTCCATCGTGTGTCCGACAAAACAACCAGGCCTCCGTTGTAGTTTCGGTACCGTTGGACAAATACAAGGAAACACGTCTGAACTAAGGGCGAAATTCCTGAACTTTGCAGAGGAAACCTATACACTGGCTCCGTAAGTTAAGGTTACTTGGTCTGTTGGTAGAGAGTTATATTCATCTCTTTGAATCCCAAATATGAAAGACAATCAATGGTTTTCTATAACTCGCCGATAATTTTGGTCGTTATAGCGAACATATTCTGTAGAATTTTGGGAAAAAATGGGTACCAGCACTGACCTGCCTCCTGCAATGTTCTTGCTTGTGCGAGCATGGAGCTAATACCCTTCGGATTAACTCCATGGAACGAGATAATTTAAATTTAAGAAAGGGCAAATCTAGAAATTGGAGGGCCTCTGGATCCTCTGAATTGTGTCCAAATTTAGTGCTTTTGAAAAGAGAATGTAAGGTAAAATGATTTTATATGCGTTGAGACATCAACATGAAATATACTCGTGCTATGCTAGAGCCATATTCGTTGTTGTCTTTGAGAATCAAAGAAATTACAACTTAATTGCCGCATGCCCTGTCACAGCCTGCCCTAACGTTAGGGTTGATTGTTATATTCGACTTACAAATTTGTTCAGGTTTTTTGTTTTTGATGTTCTGAAATGCCGTCATGATATTACTCACACTTGTAAAGGATTTATCTATGTTTAGGTTAGTATGAATCGTGAAAACATTGAAATTTAAAACCAAATCCTAAAAATTGTTTCAAAAAGACGCGATCTTCTTTGAGTATGCAAAGAAACATTTTGTATGGAAAACACTCAGTAACTTTGTAACAGGTTAGTTACCAGTGACCATATATCCCTTCACCGAACACCAGGACGTCTTGGGTCTACTCCCGACAACTTTTGAATTTAAGCTCTGTTAGATGCCATTTTCTGGCAACTGTCTTATTTGGCGTTGTGGTTAGCAGCACATAAGGTTTTCGATTAACTCCCATGCGGGGCCCGACTCTTGGTTTGGGGGGGGGGGGGGACACTCTCCGAGTGACGATGTGCTGCCTCCGTTTCGGTCAGTCGCCGATTATGCAGATCGATTGCGAAAGATTAAAAGGTAGGTCGAATATCTCTACTAGCCTATTAAGTGCTTGTTTTCTGTTTTTTTTTTCATCGTTCATTTTAAGTATTGTTTAAGCAAGTCAGAATACATATGATCACGCAACCATCTAATACATGGACTCTATGTCTATTTATTAAATTGAATTTGTTATCAGTACTGGCCAATGTAGCTGAGTGCTTGCCTAAATACATTCATCGTCAAAAAGGTAACATATTTTTACACTTTGGATATCGTATAAATAACATAACAAAACAAGATATGGTTTTTGCAAATATTTTTTATTCTATAAATTTGGAAACAATTCTAGAAATAGCAAACAGAGTAGAGTAGCTGCATCTACCTAAAGGTAGTTTTAAAGTGCAAACAAATGCAACTCTATGTATGAAACTGACAGGTTAATACATACAGACTCAGTAGGTAAAAGTTACGGACCGTATGTATTGACGTCACCTGACGTCATTTGAGTAGACTTACACATGTCAACTGCATTTGTGTTGGTGTAAGTTAGAGACCCTATAGTGGGAGAGATTGGCCAACTTATTTCATGGGCGCCATTTTGGAGCCAAATGTTAACTGTGGCCAGATATCATATACACTGTGTGCGTACAGTTTTCCGTACAAAATGTAAAACAAAGTGAGTTACAGAGTTCTGTTCACTTGTGGCAATCATTCGTATCGGTTGACTCTGGCTGGCACTATCTGCCGGATCCTTTAGTTTGTCACCCAGTGCAAGACAAGCCGTCCATGGAGTGGTCTAGAGGGAGGGGATAACACCCTCCATTTTGAGTAACTTTTGCTAATAGCCTAGAAAGTGACGAAAATGCAGAATGCTGTATGCTATTTTGACAGTTTTAAAAGTGATTTTATTTAAAAAATCTCATTTTAGTGCGTCTTATTTTTGTGCTTGTAAGGGGGGGGGGGGTGGGTCTATTCTGGGCTGGGTCTACCCGTTCTTAAGAAAACTACTAGTACGTTAATGCAGGATGGCATACATGCGGGTCCCTTTTTTCGGAAAGTTCAAGCAAGTTGAACTAATCATTTAAGATTTTTCATTATTTAGTGAAAGATTCAGGAGAGATCTGGGGGAAGGGGTAAATATAGGGGAGCACTTCCTAGTGAGACTTTTTTATTTTATGGAAAGGCCTAGGTATGGGCGTCAAGTTTTACTCGAGTGTGGGGGGACATGGCCACTCCTGTCAAAAATTTACTGTGTAAAAAGGGTGTTTTTCCAAAATTTGTGTGTGGGGGGAAGTGTCCCCTGTCCCCCCAGGATTGACGCCCATGGGCCTAGGCCTAGGTTTTATAAAATTGTGACTGACCAGGGTAAATTCCATGTAAAAACCTACATCAAAGTCAAAGTTACACAAATTTTTCAGTTTTCTCATGTTACTAATAGATCCAGGAGCAATGTTTGATATGTTATTGTGCCCCCTCCCCTCAAATTTTTGAAAATTGGGTGTCCTTACATGCAATCTTGTGTCACTTAGGCTACATTTGAAGTAAAATTTTTGTTAAAAAATTGACGTATTTTTAGGAACTAAAACAAAAACATCGGCATCAGTGACCGTGAGGGGGAACCATGGCCCAATGGAGTGCCCCCTCCCCTTTGAAAATTTTTTAAAAAGTAGGTGTCCTTTCATGCAATCTGGTGCTACATATGCTACCATTTGCAGTAAAATTTGGGTTAAAAACTTTAATATCTTTAGGAAGTAAAAAAAAATGGCATTGGGTGGGGGTATGGCTCAATGGCCCCCTAAATACGCCACTACTACACCTATGACAGGGGAGGCTGCAGCTCTGGTATTCCAACGTGAACGTCTCTATGGGGATGTTCCGACAGCTCTCCAATAGGGTTAGGATTAGGATAAGCCGGTTAGGCCAAAGGGTTAGGAGTTGTATTTGGGTTTATGTGCTGGAATATCAAGCAGTCGGAATATAAAGATGGAGCCGCCATATACGGTATAGGCTAGGCCTTGTACAGAACGTCGTAATCTAACTCTAAGGCTAAGCCTACTCTAACGTTAGGCCTACATGTATTACTATTTGTATACTGTAAAGTTACGTGGCATAAGCGATCGCTATTTGATGGATTTCAATTGAACCTTCTAACTTTTACAGCCCACCGAAGCCTTCTTTTTGTACAGGACGGGAATCTATACAACTTGTAAGCCTTTCTGGTCTGTTCGTGCATCCACATGCAGCACAACCTGGCCGCAGTTTTGGAAACAAAACATGTCTATCTTACATAGGATGCGTACGTCCGGTCGTACGTACGTACAGTACAGCCTGCACAACTTCTCGAATGTAGGCCTACATAGGCTACACATGATTTTGCAAGCTCGTACTTTGGCTCCAAAATGGTGCCCATACATTTCGTCCAATCAGAATGCGTATCTGAGAACAATGGTTGGCCAATCTCTCCCACTATAGGGTCTCTAGTGTAAGTTGTAATCAGGGGCGGATTTAGGGGGGGGGGGCATGGGGCCCGGGCCCCCCCTTCCAAAAATTTTGAAAGTTTTTTCAACTTCATAAAACAAAGGACAAGGCCCTATTTCAATGAAATAGGCCTATGAGATGTGTCAGAGTGAAACTCAAACTTGTTCATTATTTTCTACCTCAGAAAAAGTGTTAGTTAATAACTCTGCTACTGACTTTCAGCTGATAACATTTTGGCTTATATTGGCCTCAGTAACTTTCTCTGGGCATTGCAAGGAGTTACTCATGAGCGCTGTATTAATGGATTGCTAACTTCCAGTCTATTGCCGACCAGGCCCACAGCATTGGGAGCACTGCTTCTACTTTCAAGGGAATTTCAGAATTCTTTAATATTTAGACGAATATTTTCGACAACACCAGGCTTTTAATTATAACTTGCTGCAATATTACCCTGTAGTCTCTTATTTAAGCCTTTTAATTTATTTTAATGAAATGCACTGTGAATTTAGGGTAAAATTTAAAATTCATTAATTATGAAACATTTTCCCGCGACATATGATCAGTTCAAAAAATATTGCTAAAAAACATCACCATTTTGCATCTAAGCAATCTTAAATTAACAAAAATTTCTCAAAGGGGAGGGGACCACCCCTCCGCCCTTAGACCCTCCCCAGAAAACCATCTTTCACCCAACCAAAAATTAAAATTCACTGAATTATGAACACTTTCCCGCTCATATCAAGATCAAGTTCAAAAATGCACCACAGACATCACCATTTTGCATCTGAGCAAGGGACCTTAAATTAACAAAAATTTCTCAAAGGGGAGGGTGACACCACTCCACCTAGACCCCCTCCCCACAAAAAGCATCTTTCACCCAACCAAAAAATTAAAATTCGAATGAATTATGAACACTTTCCAGCCATATAAGATCAGTTTAAAAAAATGCACGCACAGACATCACCATTTTGGGCATCTGAGGCCGACCTTAAATTAATCAAAAATTTCCTCAAAGGGGAGGGGGCACCCCTCCTCTTAGAACTCCCTCCCCACAAAAGCTCTTTCACCACCCTAACCAAAAATTAAAATTCACTGGAATTAATGAACACCTTTCCAGGCCATATAACCGACAACTCAGTTAAAATAAATGCACCACAGACATCACCATTTTGCATCTGAGCAGCCTTAAATTAACAAAAATTTCTCAAAGGGGAGGGGTACACCTCCTCCCCTTAGACCCCTCCCCAGGACGGCGATTACTCATCACATGCTTTGCCCCCTATCAAAATACCCTTGCACTGCTCCTGGGAACCCCCTCTCCTTAGACCCCTCCCCAGATTGGGCCTTTATACAAACCACTATGACCTGGGCCCCCCCTTTTGCCAAATCCTGGATCCGCCACTGGTAATGATACGCCTTCCCTCTTCCCGTTCTGTGACGTCATACGCATAAGGCCTATTGTAATAGTGTTTCCCTTTCCTAAATAGTCCCAACGACATACGCCAAGGGGCTAACTCCAGACAAGCTAAATAGAACACCAAACAAACCGTGACCAACCGCTCAGCCTGCAGACCTTCACATCGTGCGTTTGCCATGCGTTGATTTGATACATTATGCACAAAGAAACAAATAACACTGTTAGTTTTGGGTATGGTAAGGGCCAATTCGGAACACTTTCAGAAGTGACTCAGACAGCTGCTTTGCATGTTTCCTGAATTCTTTCGGACTGATTTTGTTTAAATTGAAAACAAGAGAGAAATCCATGAAGTTACAAATTTCATCCAACCCATATTCTCCACATTCCTTGGGGTTAACGAAATTTCCCAACATGAGAAGTAGATCATTACAAAATACCCCCCCCCCACCCCCCCCCCCCCCCACCCCCCCCCCCCCCCACCCCCCCCCCCCCCCACCCCCCCCCCCCCCCACCCCCCCCCCCCCCCACCCCCCCCCCCCCCCACCCCCCCCCCCCCCCACCCCCCCCCCCCCCCACCCCCCCCCCCCCCCACCCCCCCCCCCCCCCACCCCCCCCCCCCCCCACCCCCCCCCCCCCCCACCCCCCCCCCCCCCCACCCCCCCCCCCCCCCACCCCCCCCCCCCCCCACCCCCCCCCCCCCCCACCCCCCCCCCCCCCCACCCCCCCCCCCCCCCACCCCCCCCCCCCCCCACCCCCCCCCCCCCCCACCCCCCCCCCCCCCCACCCCCCCCCCCCCCCACCCCCCCCCCCCCCCACCCCCCCCCCCCCCCACCCCCCCCCCCCCCCACCCCCCCCCCCCCCCACCCCCCCCCCCCCCCACCCCCCCCCCCCCCCACCCCCCCCCCCCCCCACCCCCCCCCCCCCCCACCCCCCCCCCAGTGATACTGGTAGAAATCTTTTTATTATTTCACTGTGGTACACCTTGTCCTTACATAGTATTCGACTCTCAACGAACATTTCCAATATTTTCTTCAACTAGCATAAATTAGTTTTAGGGGCTTTAGTAAATAGTGCCATGGAATTTTGTGGCACAGAACCGACGGCAAACTACAGGGACACCATAGCCATTTTTGACGTCGGCGTTAGCAATTTTTAAGTAATGAGTAAAGCAATGAGTACAGACCACAAACATGGAGATTAGGTGGGGCCACCTCCCCTGTGAAAAAATGGAAATCGGAAGGTGTCTAGATGGCAAATGGTGCAATATTTGGGCACAATTTTGCTTTTAAAATGTAGTGTCAATTTGTAATCTACCAGGCGCGGATCCAGGGGGGGCCTGGGGGGCCCGCCCCCCCTCGCCACGAAAAAAAATCGAAAGGAGAAAAAAAGAAGAAAAAGAAAAAAAAAGAAAAGGAGAAAGAAAAATTAAGAGCAAAAAAATGAATAAAAGTGTCTAAGAACGTATTCAAAGTATATATTTCTGTAGGGGTTGGGTGGAGCCTTTCGCTGGATTATCTCGATCTTTCAAAGTGGTTGGCGACGAAAGGAGCGCTACAATGTTCGAAAACAGGTGCATAGCTGAGTAATGATCCTTGACTTAAGATCTAAATAAGTAAACATCGTGACATATGTAGTATGGGCTCGGCTAGCTGCACTGAAATTTAGCAACAATTTTGTGTCAAAGAGTGATTTTTTTTTGTAATCTAGAGAGGCAAATTTTTCGCCATACAGATCTTGCAGAATGAATACAGAAGACAAGCTGTCAGGTGACGTGCTATTGTGCACAGTGGCACCAGCTGTTGCAGGCAAAGTAGCGGCGTGCATACCCTATTCGATTTCCAAACTGTCTGAAAAGTTTTAAAATGATCTCAAAAGGCTTTTAAGCTACAGACAGTGGCGTCGGCACAGTGGGCAATGGGTGACGTGTGTCCCCCTCCCCCATCGATTCTTGAAAATTTTTAAAATGGTCCCAAAAGTCGTTTAAGCTACAGATTTCTGTGGAGGGTGTAGGGTGAGATGTATTTTTGATGACTGGTTTATTTGTTCTAACCATTTTCTTTCACAAACTGTTCTCAAACTATCATAAGTCTTGGAAATTCTTGACAAATTCCAAATTTTCCCACGCTCCGCTAGCGTCAAGCCTTGTGTCGGAGTTGTCTTTATTATCAATAGCTTTCGGTAACTACTCACTGGGGAACAAAGGAGCAAAAGTGCTTTTTAAGAATTCTCAGTCAGAAGATTCGTTTCTGAATAGCATAGGTTGGTGGAAAGTGACAGTGTCCGATGCAGAATCTGAAATGCAGGTTTTGTCATGGACTAATGTTTTATTCAAAATTTCGGCGCGCTTCGCGCGCATACGACAGGGTTTACACCCGATTTTATATACCATTGACAAGGCTATGACGCAAGAAATGATTCAAATGCAACATTTTTGTAAAAAGTACATCTCCTTCTCTGTAGGCTCTCATCATTATGGGATCTTTGACTAATCTAGTCTAGCACATGATTTGAAAGATTGAAAGTACGTAATTGCCGTTGCTTATTTTCCAAACATCTTACCGCGACGTTCAATAATGAGGAAAATCTTTTCTGAAACGAATTTTGCCTGTCCACCATCCCTCTTGCTATACCTAAAAAGAAGGTGATATATCATATCTCCTCCCATATGGATGTCGGGTAGTGAGAATCCCGTTGCTCCCTCTTTTGTATACTGTAACTAATTTAGAGCTCCCGGGAGGCTCTATACTGTTCTCTGTCAACCTTGGATATCCTTTTAAAATGTAATGGAAAAATTTTATTATAGTCCAAGGAATGTTACTGTGGACTCCACGCAGGTATAATTGCGTGTACAATTTTCCCATGGGCGTGGATCATGGAGGACGGGGGGATCCGCCCCCTCACTTTTTGGAAGGGGGAACATCGTCAAAAAGTCCCCCTCACTTTTTCAAAAATGATGGAACAGACTGCAATTATGCCTAGGAAAACGAAATTTTTAGAAGAAAAATAACCTAAAAATCGTACACTTTTGTTGCACAAAATCGCATCTGAGGGCATTCAGTTCTAGAAAAATTTCCCTCAGATCCCTCCCCCATGCCGAAGATCACAAAACTTATTGCCTTCCCGTGACGCAAATTCTGGCTACCACCAACTGCTTCTTCCACGCCACCAGGACGGCGATTCACAAATGTGAAAGTTCCCCCCCCCCCCACACACACACACTTTTGGAGATGGATCCACGCCCATGATTTTTCCTGGGACTTAAGGAGGCTTGAAGACAATATGTTAACCGTCTCTTACTCCCCTTTTTCACCCGAACAAAAGTTAGAATTCACTAAATTGTGGACATTTTCTAAACATACAATCACTTTAGAATGACCCAGAGATACCACCATTTTGCATATAGGCCCCCTAAAATTGACAAAAATTTCTCAAAGGGGAGGGTAAACTCCTTCCTGGGATTGCACTCTCATGTACTAATAAGAAAAGGCTCTCCCACTCTTGTATATAGCGTATACAAAATCCCACTGCCCAGAAAGGCAGTTATCTGCGGTTCCCCCAATCACCAACTCCCGCCGGCACCATCGGTCATAGATTTCTAAAGGGTATACCCTTCAGAAGTCCATAAAGAAGGTGATATATCATCTCTCCTCCCATATGGATGTAAGGTTGTGAGAGTCCTGTTGGTCCCCCTTTTCAGTGTACAATTAATGCAGAGCTCCCGGGAGGTTCTATACCGAAAATTTTCTGCGCGCTTCGCGCGCAATTGTTTACGCTCACGGAGAGAAAGAGGTACGTTTTTATTGAGTGATGGATTTATTTTTATCACTTTTTACCAAAAATCATTTGAAATCTTTCACGATTTTACAGTCTTCTCAATATTTCTTGATTTTTTGCTTGATCTGCGCACTGTTAGCCTTGAATTGCTCCTTTCACTATCAATATGGTCCCAAACGTATTCGCATTACTCATCGGTGGGGTTCTACAATAAGCCAAATATTCGTGTGTATAAACGTGATTTCAGAGTCAGCATTGTAAGGATGTAAAACAACTGATATTCATTTTTTCACCCTCCTCTTCTTACGAGAACTGAAAACTTAGTATCGAACCCACCTTCTAATTGATAGACACACATAAAGGGAATTGACACCGTTAGTCATAGCAATGGTTTTAAATGTAAATTCAAATTTTCGGCGGGCTTCGCGCGCAATTGTTTCATCTGACGTCCTATACCCGAATACCGTATAACGAAAATAAAACACTAATGGCAAAAATCATTTCAAGTTACCTACACGGGCTCATAATGTTGGCGTGTAAGTTTTAAGATAACTTAGATACTCCGTAACTTCTGCAGGTACATATAGTAACTTATACTGAGCCATACACATCAAATTCCATGTAACATGAAAAGGTATGAAATCTCACTGACATAAGAACTGGAGCCGATTTCTGTGCTCTTAAAATGCAATATTGCGAGAGCTTCCGGGGGCTTCGCCCCCTGTACCCCCACCGGGGCTCCGCCCCTGGACCCCGCCAGGGGCCCTAACGCGGGCCCCTGGACCCCACGCGTAGGGACTCGCGCTTCGCGCTCGTGGTGCACCTTCGGTGCACATGAGGTTTTCCATCTTGGGCCCCCCGGCCTCAAAATTTCTGGATCCGCGCCTTATCTACTGTTATATTATCTTCTTCACAGTTTTAGTTTTCATCATTTTGAAAAAGTGAGGGGGACTTTTTGGAGATGTCCCCCTTTCATAAAAGTGAGGGGGACGCGTCCCCCCGTCCCCCCCCCCCCCATGATCCACGCCCATGATTAACGGCTTCCGTGTAGGTGCACTATTTCGGGTCATATGACATTCTTGAAAAACCACTTTCTGCAGATTATTCTTCACTTTAATCATCACCATGCGGAGCAGCACCCGATTACCCAAGGAGAGGGTATCCTTAGCCCGTCTTCTAACCACTAACCTTGACTTCAAAGACATTTTGCAAACTTCTGAGGATCCGGTTTACCCACAAACATCCCGGGAAAAAGTAATGCGTGCCGCGCTTGTCTTACCTTCACTGCAATCGCAGGCTTTTAACTTTTAAACACCGAACAGATACAGAACCCATCTTCAGATCCTGGCGTTCAAAGCATATTTTGAACGCTTGTGTTAAGATTCTGAACACTTTTTCTCCCTTTCTGAACGCCAGACGCCTATCCACTTATCGTATTTGAACGCCTGACGCGTCTAGTGTTCATATGCTGAACACATAGTTTTCCAATTCTGAACGACAGGTTCAGCACCTGAAGTACAGTGGCATGACGGGAGGAATAGCCGAACACATAAGAATTAACCGGACTCTTTGCATTGAATAATGCATTATGAACCAAAATATACCAATCCTGCATGAGACTTAATTTTTTACCGAGAGATTATGCTAAAACCTCAGAGCTTCCGGGGGCCAAGCCCCCGGACCCCCACCAGGGGCCCTAGAGCCGGCCCAGTGTTTTAGCCAGCCCCTATTTGTGGGACACTGTCGCATAAACGGCGACAAATGTCGCACAAAAAAATCTGACACGCAATTTCTACCCACCGGGTGTAAATTTTGAGGTTCCTCATTAGGGCAGAAATCCACTCAAATATTGCACCATTTGCCATCTAGGCACCTTTCAAATTCCAAAAATTTCCAAAGCGGGAGGGGGACACCCCCTCCCCTTAGACTCCTCCCCCAGGCCACAGATCAGTAAATGTCGCATTAAGAAAACGTCCTAGCTAAAGCACTGGCGGGGCTCTTGATCCCAACCTCCTAAAACTATAACGGCCTGACGAGAGGAATAGCCTAATACATTAAAATTAGTGGGATCTAGTTTTTATTTGATGATGCATTACGAACCAAAATATATCCATCCTGAGACTTAATTTTTCACCCAGAGATATACTTAAACCTCAGAACTTCCGGGGGCTGAGCCCCCTTGACCCAGCCAGGGGTTCTTAGGCGGGGCCCATGGACCCCACCGGCTAAAGCTCGTTTTCGCGCTACGCATTACCAGATCCGTCGGCAAAACATAATCTCCCCCCCCCCCCCCCCCAAAGATAACACCTTCGCTACGCCCCTGGAGAGAGACGTTCTGTTGCGTTCATCCTGGTTACTAGAACTGTAACAGATTCTACTACTGAAATTAGTCTAATCTCTTTCTTTTTTCAGTGTTTTTCTTTGTTTCAGAATGTCATCACTGTCCTGTTGTCAGAGTACCTTGGCTACTCAAAAGCCCTCACCGCTAATTCCGGTTAGGGTCAAATATACTGTCGCGTTCTACAATCGAATGCAACGAAATAATAATTCGAAACAGCGTTCTTGCTTCTCAGCATTTATTCAGGATATAAAAAATGAGTGAAAGTAACGGAATTCAAGATTGGGTAAAAATCATACAAAGTCAAGTTTCTACTGGTTGACGAAGCCAGGCAGCATTGAGATGTTCAAGTTCAGGCTTTTGGGTGTGTCTGGTTGATACCTCTGGCCAAGTGCTTGGGTGGAAAAATCTCTCGTCTTTTATAGACTCGGAGATCTAAGCCACCTCACTACAAAACAATAAGTTTAAATAAGCTTAAAACGAATTAAGGACCATTTCAACAAATACATAAGCCTAGGCTAAACATAAAGATAGCAGGGTAGTCACGTGACCTAAGCAGAAAAAATGGTTGTCAATTTTGACAGCTGGCTTCATCAGCCTTCCGTGAACTAAAAGCTTAGATAAAGGAGACAAATAGCATCCACTCTAGAACAAAGATTAAGTAAGTCAAAAAGACAGGTCTAGGTTACTCTACAAATTACGAATGTCCCAGACAAGAGAATACATGGCCATAATATAATAAAGACAGTGATGGATGCGTACCTGCTCGCTGCAGATCACCAACACCAAAACAACGGTTAACTAAGACAAAGAAAAAGGACAGCTCTGAACTTGGAGTGGCCCGACAGGTGAAGAAAAACATCCACAAGTGAGAGTGGCGTATAAAAGAATACATTGCCAATTTTAACAGTGACGAATGCCAATTCATACATCACCTCGCGCTGTAACAGGTTTAAGTAATACAATTTTGACAGATTAAGGGAGCGCGACCACATGCTATTTAGAGTGACAAATCTGACCCCTTGCATTATTACTGATGATTGTTTACCTTAAGCTTCTAACCTGCATTCGACTAGCCTGCTGTATGCAGGCTATTGTTGAGTTTCATCAGCTACAAGTACATTATACTTAATATTTACTTACCCTAAATGTTCATGTACAGTATACAGACGAAGTTTAATACAATACAATAGAATATATACAGGGGTGTATTATGATTTCTGAGAGAGCGCCATCTTCTGGAAGGCTGCTACAGAGTCTGCTCCGCAGGCTAGCATTCAACAAGACACAAAATGGCCTCTGTCCTGCTTATTTCTACGGTACATAGCATCAATTTGACAAAATAAGTGAGGGCGTTTCGAAAGGTTTCAAGCTTGTTGTGAGACACAACAACATCCCTCACCTTGACTTCACGCCCTCGTAAATCATTTCTTAGATGCACACTCTACCTACTAGAAAATGAAAACTTAAGCAAGGTTCTAGTATTAACACTTTTTACGACAACAATATCAAAACGTTCCTTTGATGAGCTGACAAGTCGTCAATTAAATTACCCACCTCGAAATTAACAGTCCCACGAAAAACATGTAATTTGGTAAGGTCCATTTGTCCATGCACGAATAAAACAAGGTAAATACGGAAATGCATGCGAATACAGGTCTTGACAAAAGTTCGCACAGTTCTAATTCAACGTCCATGCAAATTAAATAAAGATAAGCCACGTCAATGTTCTTATCTTGGAAAACTGAGTCACACAAATGCTCGATTCCTCAGAAACAAAACACATTTTTTTTTCACAAGAAAGAGGGTATACCAAAATGTTATGTCCACATAAAATGAAGAATGTAATCGAAGTCATATTCCAGATAATTAGTTTGAAGCTTGACTAAAAATTCATTTCATTGACTGGTTTCCAATTTGGCACGAGGCTTGTTAAAATGTTATGTTCCTAGCTACGAGTTCTCACGGCCTCTAGATGCGAACGATTCCTTTATCCCCTCCTCCAAGTTTTTCCAGATCTTTCGGCACTCCTCTCGCACGAAAATATACTTGAGGCATGGGCGTCAATCCTGGGGGGGGGGACAGGGGGACACGTCCCCCCCCCCACATTTTGGAAAAACGCCCATTGACTTAAGATTTTTACACAGTAAATTTTTGACAGAAGTGGCCATGTCCCCCCCACATTCGAGTGAAGATTGACGCCCATGACTTGAGGTGTGGAAATTACGAACATGTCGTTCATGCACAACCTCGAATAAAAGTTTTCTCTCTTGGCATTCGTTCTGTACCCTACCACTGTTAGTGGCGCTCTCTAGTTTCTTGGAGACTTCGTCAAATCCCCCAGCCATAAATACCCTTAGGTCTCTCAAATAACCAAATAAAGCAAATTTTCTTCGGTATTACAGTTTAAAGCGTCAGCGTCCCTCGAGATCTTATCTATAGCGTTGTTAACATTCGTGATAGTTCTCGTGAAAGTAGAGAGTTTTTTTCGCCTGGTCATCAAGAACTTCTGCAAGAAATTTATTTTGCTCCGCCATGGATTTCGAAGCAAGGGTCTCCTTTACAGAGCTGGTCCTTCGCCTTTTGGGTGAGGGTCCTTGGGATTCACCGGTCTCGGGGGCTTTCAACTGCGGGACAGACATCATCGGTGCTGTAGCTGGTGCCTGCGGTTGTTCAGCAATCTGGCTGGCAATCTCCAGGATTTGGGCAAAATCTTCGTCGACGTTTAGGCTTGTTGTACCCGATCGTTGATTTTCGTTTAGTAGAGACGTTGAGGGCCCCTCTAGAATTGGACCAGTTGCGAGAGCTGAATTTTGCCCGCCTTTTGCTTTTGCGGGCAACTTTGAAGTATCGCAGTTCAGTGTAGTCACAGGTATATTTGGCACGCAATTATGGCGCTTGGCGTATTCAGCCCGCATTTCTGACCATCTCTTTACACGCCGGCCTTGTTCAACTATCGTTTTGACTCGATCACGGTGTCCTGGTTGGTCTAAATGTTCTCCCAAGGCCATGATTCTTTCGCAACCTCTTTCGCAATATTCACAAATAAAGTCTTTTGCGACCCAAGGCACATGGACTGATTGAAAATGTCTCTCTAGTGACCGCTGGTTTGATAAAATTGCTGGACACTGTTGACACTGAAGGTTCTGCGCCATCTCGAACTAAGGATGAATACTGCTGGGTAAATAGTTGTAGTCGTTAGAAGTCTGCGCAAGTAGCAATGACTAGTTAACAATTTTCTCCTTCCCAAGTCTTTTCTAGCTTATGGGTACCATAAGAGTCATCGCCCCAGTTTCTTGCTCTCTTCGACAGAACACAAATCAGTCATCTTGGGCTATTAAGAGCAGTAATCTATCACCCTACTCCCAACTTGCCTGGGCACAGGCATCCTTGACAAAATATTTAAACTTACAGACCTCACAAGAATAAGGGTCACACTGTCCAGCCGCTTGTTCCGGCCTGGTATTATGTGCGGTCAGCTTCTTGAGACAAGATTTTCATTTCGGTGAGTTATTCACAAACGGGGTCAGTTTTTACAAGCGAATGCGAAGTATAGCAGTCGCTTTATGGACTTGTCACAGTGTTTTCATTCTGTGTCTTGTTGGTTTTGTTAATCTATAAGTGTTTGTAGATTAATAGATGTTCGTAATAAATAGAGTAAATTTATTTAGGGTGTCTCTAGCTTTACTACACTTTGAGGCATTTTCCGTGACAGATATTTTAATTGTACGGTTCCTGGAACGATTGTATCACGTTCTTAAACGGCCTTTCTATGGTTTTTGTCAACAGCTGTTATTTTAGAAAGGACGCACACCCTTATCTGCTCATATTTTGAAACGTTTGAGCGATCTGTTGAAGTAAAAGTTTATGTGTTATTGTGGGCAACAAATTGTACGAGTGAACTCTCCTTACAATAGATCAAACATACTTGGAAAAAGAACGACAAACTACAGAGTTACGTTTTATTTTCTTTGGAACTGAAGACTTCCGGTAGGTTATGACACAGTGAACGGATAAGATAACGAAGTGTCCCGGATGAAAAAATTGCGCAATACTAACTGCGTAGTTATCTTCTGGCACAGGAGTTGCTTCTGAAACTTGAATTTCCCTTGCAAATAGGTGCTTGCTTTGCCGGTTCCCACGTGACCCGACATTTGATACAGTTAATTGTGGACTTGGAGTAATGATAGTCTATTATTGCGAGCGAATAGCGAAGTATATAGTGTCGTGTTTTTGACTTGCAACAGTCGTTAGGTCCAATATGGTGACATTTCTCTTGTCTTGTTATGTCCTGCACTTCTTGTACAATATTGTCATTTTTATAAACTTCAATTTATCCACAGTACTTAGGCCTTCTGTGTCGTTCATCGCCAGCAAAGGGTGATTGCTGAACTGTTGAACGATCCCCAGTTAACCTTCCTCCTTTCGAGTGAGCACTTCCCATCGTTAAAGACAATAACATAAAAGACAGTCCTCCACTAGATGCATAACTTCATCACATTTGTTAGCATTTATTCTCGCAAGGTGCTCTAAAGAGTTTATATATTATTTAAATATCTGGTGATTCAATTGTTCCTGTTGGCGCATTGGATAGGGCATAAGACTCACACGCTGGTGGTACGCGGTTCGCTCCCCATTGCTACGTGAATCTGTCGAATACTTTTTTCCCCTTCAGTTTTACATTCGCGAGTGTGAATGCCTCGCATTCTGGTTCTTACTTTAGACTGCAACCTGCGCACCTCATCTGGTAGTTCATCACTCACAAATGGTTTCAGTCTATCGTGGTGGAGTATCCTAGGTCTTGCTTTTGAGTTTTTCTGAAGTTCAAATATCAAATCGCTTAACTTCCGCAGAACCACACATGGGCCCACCCACTTGTTAGCATTCTATTTAGGCGAAAGTCCTTTCGATTTAGTTTCATCGAGGTAATACACTAGGTCTCCTGCTTCATAATTTTTATGGGCTATTTTGACTTCATAGTCTCTTTTCTGTCTGTTTCCCGTTTTCTCTAACTTCTCTCTAGCGATGTCGTATGCAATGGAAAAGTTTTCTTTCAAGTTATAGGCATATTCACCGTAATTATCAGAATCCGTCCCAGTAGAGCCTTCGGTCTTCCCCAGCAGTAAACTTAGTGGGGTGTGCGTTTCTCTCCCTAGCATGAGAGCATTCGGAGGGTACCCGGTAATTCCGTCGTGGTCACATGACCTATATGCTGCTGTTAGCAACGGCATTAGCGGCTCGCCATAGGGGCACGGGGGGGGGCATTTGCCCCCCCCCCCCCCAAAAAAAAAGTTTGCAAAGCATGGTCTTCAATTTTCAAAAATAAAAATGATAAATAAAAAAACATGTAATTCGAGATGGGTTAGGCCCTCCCTTTTCCTTGAGTGGGCTTAAAATGAAAGAAGTGAATAACTTTCCAATGCAATGCGAAGGTTAAACATTAATAAACTGCTTTCAAAACGACATTTTTTTCGGCGCGCTTCGCGCACGTTTTCTCAGTTGCTTGTTTGCTACTATATATACTTCAAACATCACAAATGGACCTGCCGTTAGTGGGAGCTAAGGTAATTAATCAAAACAAATGATCACGCTGTGATATTTGTAATCTGATTAGCTTAGGCATCATAATGTCATTTACACAGTGTAATGGTAATGCTGGAGTGAAATGCCCATAGTTCTGCAGACACTTCAGAGCTTTCGGGGTCATTAGATATACAACCCATTAGTCGTGTTGATTATCATTCACGACTAAAAGCAGTTTTGCCCGGGTGTCACTTGACCAGATTAGCATAGGTATCTGTCTACAAAAAGTTGTAACGAGCATGTTGTCTAAAAGTATTGTTTCCCATAGAAAGAGAGGTTTCCCTTCCTTTGTCCAAACTGACAGCGGTCTTATGACTGTCAAATGGCCTGTTATAAGCAAAAGGTTCTCCACCTCTGTGCTAAAGTATACCGTCGTTTCAATTGATTTAAAATAAACACACCAAACAGTCAATCTAAGCTCAGTGTGATGAGACTTTTGACTAGTGGTCTAGCTATTTGTATATAAGATGAGACGTCGTTCTGAGTTAGGGGAATTCCCCCCCCCCCCCTTTAAAATAATTGTTTCGGAATGGTACGAGATCCAAAATACTAGTGCTATCAGTTCATCGTTTTCAAGTTACTTCATGCTCGAAATTTTCGTTAGTTTAATAGAACAATCCAGAAAACCAGCATTTTATGGCTTCTTGGCAAAGCTGAAACATATTGTGACACAATGAAAGAAACAATAAAATATTTAAAGGTGGGGCTCATTTTATACAAATGGATCAAGCCGCCTTGTCCATTTCACCAGGCTCTTACTCCACCCCTATGGTAGTACGGTAGCGATCGGTTGATATGGTTGTATTTATTTTTAAAGTAGTCAGCTCATGACTTACTGCCTGAAATGGTTTTTGAAGAGCTTTTGAAAACTACATGGGGCATCGCTGTAATACATAATAATAACCATACTCCCATAGGCGTAGGAGGCGGGGCGGGGGGCTGCAGCTTCCCCAACAAAATATTTTTGTGAAAATTCGGGCAATATTCTGAGAATTTTTCGGGAACCCACTGAAAAAACAATGCAATAATGTAGCTTAACGGAAATCGATACTTTAAAAAACTTCCTTGGTAATTAAAATATAGTTCTGATTTGGATTGCACCATCACCTAGGCCTATATATTCGGTATTTATTCACCAGTGTGTTTTTTAATGGTTAAACTAATATATTATGATTATCAGTGGTGTATTTGAGGAGCCATTAAGCCGCGGTCACACTACAGCGAATTCGGATCAGATTCCGATCCGATTTTTGTGAGTTTTTATTAAAATCTTCTCCATTTTGGGTCAGAAAGAACCCAAAATTTGCCAACCTGTGTAATTATATGATTTTTATCGAGGGACTACGAAAATTAAATTTATACGAATTATTTCGTGACGTCACATCGACAGACAGCGTTTATCGGACTACGCGTGTCCGATAAAAGCTGTCCATCGATGTGACGTCACGAAAAAAATTAGTTAACGTTTCATTTTCATAGTCCTCTGATGCAAATCATATATTTACACTGGTTGGCCAATTTTGGGTTCTTTCTGACCCGAATTGGAGAAGATTTTAATAAAAACTCACAAAAATCGGATCGGAATCCGATCCGAATTCGTTGTAGTGTGCCCCCGTCACTGACGCCGATTTTTAGTACCTAAAATAAAACAAAATTTTACTTCAAAGGTAGCATATGTGGCACCAGATTGCATGTAAGGACACCTAACTTTTCAAAAATTTTCAAAGGGTAGGGGGGTAATGCCTATTTTTTCTTTTAGTACTAAAATGCGTACGGTAAAGTTTTTAACACAAATTTTACTTCAAAGGTGGCATATGTGGCACCAGATTGCATGTATGGACACCTAATTTTTCAAAAAATTTGCAAAGGGGAGGGGGACACCCCTCCCCTTAGACCCCTCCTCCAGGCCGGCGATCACACAACATAGTGCCTGCCCCACCCCCAATGAGAGAAATCTTGGCTACACCACTGATTATTATCATCATTATTGTAACGACTTCTCCCAGAATTATAACCAATATGGAAGGTAGTAACACGGCAAATGATTGTATGTAGTGGGCTTGCGTATATGATATGTACATTAACATTCTGAACGCGGCGCAAATTTTTGTTTCTATTTTTCGGGCAGATCGTTACAGTCCCCCTCCCTCCCCATCAACTTGGGCCCCTACGCCTATGCATACTCCTATTGAGGCTATTGTACTATCCGGAGCTGACCATTAATATTGCTGGGAGTCTTCCGAACCTCCCTGAATACGGACTTGAGTTTGCCCCCCCCCCCCCAAACAAAATTTCTTAGAGCGCCCATGAGCAACGTCAAATGAATGTCCCATTTTTCCTGCTTCCTATCAACGTACGAGGCAATCATATTGACTAATGTTTGATTAAATCTCTCAATCATCCCATTTGAAGAAGGGTGATAGGGAGAGGACCTTGTCTTTTGGATTTCCAGATCACAAATTTCCTTAATAATCTTTGACTCGAAAGTTTTGCCTTGGTCACTGTGCAGAGCGAGTGGCAGTCCAAATCTAGAAAAAAATTCATACACTATTTTGTCCGCCACAACCGCAGCGGTCTGGTCCGGAATTGCGTATGCTTCTATCCACCTTGTAAACACATCGCCAATTACCAAAATGTACTTATCCCCACGTGCACTCACTGGGAAGGGTCCGAGAATGTCAACCGCTACTCTATCCATTGGCGAACCTACAGTAAAACTTTGAGGGGGGCACGTGGTTTTCTGTTCGGGCGTTTCCTTGCTTCACACGTTTTACACTTCCGAATCCAATTTTTGACGTCCTTTCATTTTGTACCAGTGATAGTCTCTTTGGACCTTTATGAGGGTTTTATTTATTCCCAAATGGGCAGAGGAGGTTGAGTTATGTGCTGCTCTAACTGACTAAGTATCTTACTCTGCACTACCCTAGGTACCAGTATTTGCACATGACTTGCATTCTTCTTGGGCTCCTCCCATCGCTTGCACAAAATACCCCCTTTAAGAAACAATTGATCCCACAGTAACCATAGATTCCTCACACTAGGACTTAAACTGTCAGCCCGAATGTTCTCCCTTTTTGGCCTGTCTCTCGAGTCTGCAAGCCACTGCCTGACTAATTTGAGATCAGGGTCGCTGGCTTGTGCCTCCGCTAGTTCGTCCCGAGTAAACACACTAAAACGTGAATCAAAGTTTGTCCCTTCATCAACATGACTGGTTTGAGCAGCATTCCTACTATTGCTATTACCGGGTAAAGTTTCATCCTTTGCCTCAGTCGCACGCCCATGTTTAGACTTACTACGAGTCACCACACCTCTGATTAAATAGCGTACGACGGCTGATCCCTCACCTAGGGGATTCCACCACCCCTCCCTGTACAAGGGATTTAAACACTCCCCTATACGTTTGACTGATCTAAATGCGAATGCGACAGAGTAGCAGATCCACGTAATCACACCGTTGTAATGATCACACGTGTCAGGGTCACAGTAAGGGAGCCTTGATAAACTATCGGCATTTGAGTGTCTTTTACCAGCTCTGTGTTCAATATCAAAGTTAAATTGGGACATAATTTCAATCCATCTGGCGGTTTGGTCAGTGGGTTCTTTAAAAGACATCAACCAACAGCGTAAGGCACTGTGATCAGTCCTTAAAGGATGTGTGACATGAAAATAACATAGTTGGGTATATGATGTAAAAAGCATTAAAAATCCAGAAAATAGCCACAATATCCATTAAAATCCGTCAAACATTGACCATTTTACAGGGAAATATCTATTTCAAACTTGTATCATGAATAAACATGAGCTAAATATGCAAATATGTGAAATCTAAAGAGGGACATACCATATATGGCACGTGTTAGCCTTTGTTTTTTCAACCTTAATTTCAAGGACACTGGTGGCATTGTTATTCCCTGAGGGGTTTATTACAAAAGTAAAAATTTTATCCTTGAAAAATATTGATATCACTCAACAAACTGTAATCTATATGATCAGTAATTAAGATATAATTTATATAGGTTAACAAAAGAAATCTTAACACTGTGCAACACTTCACATCATTATTTTTGCATAAGCAATTAGTTTCTTCAAAAAACCATCAAACTTTAAAGACGTATATTTTGAGAACGGTAAAAGATATTGAAATAATTCCAACCGATCTTTGATTGGAGGACATAATTCTTTAACTGACAAGGGAAACAGCTCTTTTTGGTGGCATGTCACACAACCTTTAAGACAAATTTTCGGCCTAGCAAATAATGTCTGAAGTAATTTACGAAAACTACAACAGCTAATAATTCTCTTTTCATTGTACAGTACCGTCGTTGTGTTTTACTCAAAGACTTACTTGCGTGTGCAATGGGTCTTTCCTCTTTGCATTGCCTGTGTTCGTTCCATTGCATTTGTGACAATGTGGCACCTATGCCCTTGTCGGAGGCATCCGTATCCAATATGAAATTGTCGTCATTGTTAGCCGGGATATGACATTACGGGTGTCTCCCACTAAACATGATTTTAGAGTGTCAAGGCTTTCTGGCATTCCGAGTCCCACAGAAACGCCCGTCCGGCCTCTAACAGACGATGAAGGGGGCTCGAAATGCTAGCGAAGTTCCTAATAAACCTACGATAATACGAGCAAAAGCCATTGAACGAACGCACGTCAGTCACATTTTGCGGGACTGCCCAATTTTGCACAGCCTCGACTTTCTTTGGATCAGTCTTTATACCGTCCGCAGAAACAACGTGACCTAAAAATGACACTTCTGGTTTGAAAAATTCACATTTGCTTGGTTTCAATTTTAAACCAGCTTCCATTAGACGTCCTAGGACCTCGTCTAGATTTTCAATGTGCCTGTCAAAGTTAAACGATAATGTCGTCAAGGTACACATGTAACACTTTCCATTGTAAACCACGCAAAACCAGTTCCACGCAACGCTGAAAGGAACTTGGGGCGTTGCAGAGCCCGAAGGGAAGGGTCTGTTACTCGTACAACCCCGACCTAGTGATTATAGCTGTCTTGGGCCTATCTGACTCCTTAACTTCGATTTGCCAGTATATAGCCCGATTGTAAATCTATAGTAGAAAACAGTTTGGCTCCCGCCATACCATCAAGGCAGTCATCTATGCGTGGCAGTGGATATGCGTCCTTACGCGTAACATCGTTCAGTTTTCTATAGTCCACGCACGGTCTAGTACTACCATCTTTCTTCCTAACAAAAACTAATGGTGATGCCCAAGGCGACTTCGATTCACGGATCACCCCCGCATCTAACTGTTCCTGAATTACCTTTTCTTCCTCGTGTTCAAAGGCTTTGGGAGGGCGCCTAGGGGCCTGACGTATAGGTCTGGCATCCCCAGTGTCTATTTCATGTTGTATAACGGAAGTCCTACCCAAATCAGTGGGGGATTTGGCAAACACGGAATTGTATTTCTCCATCAGACTATGACACTTTTCACATTGTTCCTCACTTAGAAATTCACAACTGGAACGGTAAAGTTCTTTAACCCCTTCCGACTAGTATTTACTGTCAGTTTCACATTTTACAGAATAAATATGAGGTACCCCATCATCTACACTATCTCTTGGCGACAATTGCGCAACGTCCACCGCCTCATGCAGTAAACCAAGGCAGCTCCCCCCTCTAGCGGTTATCGCTTCATTCGAAATATTCATGACTCTCAAGGGTATACCGATATCGTCCCTACGATGGTCAACTAGAGCACGGGCAACCATGATACCTTCCGGTTTCTCCATTGACACCAGCGGTTCTACCAAACTATACCTGGAACCTACTGTACCATTGTCAATGCTGCCCTTAAGTATCATTTTACTATTTGCTGGTATTTCGACTGAGTCGTTCAGCGTGACCCTTGCTACAGGCGACTCCAAGCCCCTGATCTCCGTTGGTACTCTAATTCCCCCAACAGACAAGCCCTGTCGCGCATCCAAAACGCACTCATACTCATACAAGAAGTCATACCCTAGCAAAACAGATTCCCGTATCGGCGCCACAAAGGCTTCCCAGTCATAAATTACTTCACTAAAAGATAATGTCAGTGTGGTAACACCCTCAACATTCATAAGTCCTTGATTGACAGCAGTCTCTAAATACACAGGGGCAGAAGCTGGCAGAGATTTCACAGTAAGCGTACCGCCCATACTTTTTACAAAATCTGACGAAACAATAGTACCCATAGCCCCTGAGTCCACTAAAATTTCTGTCTCTGCGCCATTCACTTTGGCTAACAAAATCATAGAGAGTCCTTGAGAAGTATCATTCCTATAGATTGGTATACTCACTTTAGTCTTATCTGGGACCAGCCCTAGGCCGTTGGAGCTGGTCCGCTGGAGTTTACCGAATCACTTTCTTTTTCGGCAGAAGTTTCTGCTAGGACGACTAGCTGTCTCTTTCCCGCTTTGGTTCGGGGCAGTCGCCGGCTATAGTGACCCTGCTGGTCACAGTTATAGCACCGAAACTTTTTACGGTCCCACTTTTTTTTCACGTCGTTACGGCCCCCATTCCCCTTTTCAATGAGTGTACGCAAATCTGTGATCCCTTTATCGAACGAACTTTTCAGCTCATTACCAAAAGCATTGAATCGCGCTTCAGTTACAAATTTCGACTCACTGCTTTCCTGGACTGAGCGAATGTTCAATTTCTGCTTATGCCCAACGTCCTCTCTTAATCCCTGATAGATTTCTGCCGCAACAAGGGCATCTTCAAGAGTCTGGAGGATCTTTCATTCCGACGGTCATTGTCATTTGCTGATCACCAAGCCCAGGAATAAAATGCCGTAATGCTATAACGTCCCTGATACGAGAATCAGCGGTGGGGTATCCTTTCAATACTAACTTTCGCAGTTCTGCTGCGTACTCCCCCAACACTTCTTTGTTTCCCAATTTCCTATTTTCAAGTTGGGCCAAATAGGCACTAGGTGAAAGTCTGTCCCCAAAGCGTCCACCCAAGGATTTCATAAGGGATGAGAAAGATCCTATTGAGTCCGGGTCTATAACTGCTCGTAAACGAATTCCGCAGCCTCGCCTTTCAAAGCGTGCAGAAGGCGAAACCTCTTTTGTTCTTCATCCCAACCACAAATTTGGGCCAAGTTCGTAAAACCTTTACTGAAAGTTTTCCAAGACACGTTTTTGCCATTAAACTCACCCTGCTTGGGCAGCGACACGACCATGTTTCCAAAACGATTGTCACGATCACAACGTTTATCATAAAAATTGTCATTTCCGTCCGACGGAGAAATGTGAGGGGAAAGTACCGGTGGTGGGTGTGATTTCTCCCACTCGTTTATGATTTGTAGGGTTTCTGGGCGCTCCTCGCCCCGTTTTGATCCATTAAGTTCTCGTTTCAAACGCTGGTTTTCCATGGTTGCTTTTTGCAACGAAACTTGCAACGATTCAATAAGATTTCTGAGTTCTTTAAGTTCACCGACGTTACCGTCTTGTATTCCTTCATTCTTCTGACTATTACATTGGCAGATTCAATAGCAACCTCTGATTCGTCAGGTTGGCTTCCTCTTCCTCGTTTGCCAGCAGACTCCATGTAGTTAAACACTAAGATTCCACACTTCGTGTTCAAGTTCGTATCCCACTCTCTGACACCAGTTGTCGCGTTCTACAATCGAATGCGGCGAAATAATAATTTGAAACAGCGTTGTTGCTTCTCAGCATTTATTCAGGATATACAAAATGAGTGAAGGTAACGGAATACAAGACTGGGTAAAAATCATACAAAGTCAAGTTTCTATTGGTTGACGAAGCCAGGCAGCATTGAGATGTTAAAGGTCGGACTTTTGGGTGTGTCTGGTAGATACCTCTGGCCAAGTGCTTGGGTGGAAAAATCTCTCGTCTTTTATAGACTCGGAGATCTAAGCCACCTCACTACAAAACAATAAGTTTGCATAAGCTTAAAACGAATTAAGGACCATTTCAACAAATACATAAGCCTAGGCTAAACATAAAGATAGCAGGGTAGTCACGTGACCTAAGCAGATATAGAAAATGGTTTGCCAATTTTGACAGCTGGCTTCATCAGCCTTCCGTGAACTAAAAGCTTAGATAAAGGAGACAAATAGCATCCACTCTAGAACAAAGATTAAGTAAGTCAAAAAAGACAGGTCTAGGTTACTCTACAAATTACGAATGTCCCAGACAAGAGAATACATGGCCAATAAAGACAGTGGTGGATACGTACCTGCTCGCTGCAGATCACCAACACCAAAACAAGGGCATATCAATTCCTTAGCGCTCCTAACCGTGCGCACGTGAAAACATCTTCCTCTCCACACAACCTTGCATAGGGCATTCACTGTAAATCCCTCACTTCCTTTCGACCAAACTCCTAAACCACGCAACCGATTGTCTTGTATAAACCTGATTCTGAAAGCTTTAACTGTTATCTTTACTGTGATATTTATCATTTTCTCCTTCGAGATTTCTTTCAACCGTCATTTTTAACACAAAGAGAACGTCTATAGACTTTTTATTTTGCATAGGCCCCGTACGTTTTACACGGTAAGATGCAAATTGAAAGTCTCAGCAAAACTCCTTTGCTGAATCCTTGATTTCTTCCCTTTAATAGCTTTTGTCCAACTTGTATAAAACGGATAATCCAAGAAGACACTTTTATCTCCATGGTAATGCCAAAATCGATACTATTTAGTTCATTTTAGCCCCGTCAAAAGGCGAAAGAAGTTCATGGCCGTAGAAAGACTGGAGCACTTTGAGGTATCTGAAATTCACCCATACAGGTAACGTGTGTTCATCACTACGTTAAAGAGCGGCAAAGAAATTGACCGACAAAGTTTCTTGGCTCGACGGGGATAACGAAAGCTGAAAAAATACTGATAAAGAGTGAAATACAAGGGATATAATGTCAGTAATGTTTTTCTGGCCAAATATGTTTCTTTCTAGCTAAAAAAGTCAAGAAAGTGGTGTCACTTTCGTCGAAGGCAAGTGCTATAGCAACAGTCTTAACGAAAGGGCACAGCGCATTCTCGAATAGGGGGTGTCAGTTTTACAGCAGGCAAGCAAGCCGAGCAAATGTACGGTGGAGTCTGTAATATAGGTTATACTTTCAGATTGCTTTCGAATGATTTAAACATTCGGGTTTTGGATTTAAACTCATTGAGAATTTAACAACTTATACTTTGAAAACTGGACTTAATTTCTTTTTGAAAGGTGCTGAACTGTGTAAGTAATTAGTCTTGCTGCAGCGGAGCTGTGCACTGTCAATTTTTTAGCTGAACTTAAGACTTCATAAGTTTAGTTCAGCTGAACATACAGATGCAATTTAAAAATTTGTTTTCGTAAACGTTCATGCTCTTTGAATAAAATTGCGTACAACATGTACATAAAGTTTATTTCAATGGATAGTACTTGCTGTAATTTTTGCAACCCTCTGTTCCATAGAAATCTCGCCTATAAAGCGAATGGACTAGCCCGCACACAGGTTTTCGGGGAATCTCCGTGAGCCTGTGTAAGGTGCGGTGAGGTGTAAATGAGTCATCATTGACCGTGTATTTTAGCGGCTGAAACAGGTTGAAAATCGTTGGGAAGGAATTGATATGTTAACCAAGACAAAGAAAAAGGACAGCTCTGAACTTGAAGTGACCCGACAGGTGAAGAAAAACATCCACCAGTGCGAGTGGCGTATAAAAGAATACATTGCCAATTTTAACAGTGACGAATGCCTAGCTACCCTTCATACATCACCTCGCGCTGTAACAGGTTTAAGTAAGACAATTTTGACAGATCGAGGTGAGCGCGACCACATGCTATTTAGAGTGACAAATCTGACCCCTTGCATTATTGCTGATGATTGTTTACCTTAAGCTTCTAACCTGCATTCGACAGGACACAAAATGACCTCTGTCCTGCTTATTTCTACGGTACATAGCATCAATTTGACAAAATAAGTGAGGGCGTTTCGAAGGGTTTCAAGCTAGAGACCCTATAGTGGGAGCCACTATAGGGTCTCTATTTCAAGCTTGTTGTGGGACACAATACATTTTCATTTCAGAAGAAACATGCACTACGTACGGTCAGCTTGGAGTGTGAATTCGGGGCACAAATCCCTGTTTAAGTTTGGGGAGAAAATACGGAAAATCGGAAATGACCAGACTGCCCCGTATTAGCGCAAAGCGCTATCCCTCTTTGGCATGGGGTCCAGGGACAGCTCCCGGCCGGCGCTGGTACCGTAGTCAAGCAAAAGCTCTGGAGCAGTGGTTCCCAACCTTTTTCAGCTCAACACCCTCTTTCACTGAATAGGGATGGGCGAACGCCCTCTTCTATAGTACAGTATTACTACGAATGAAACTACAAAATAACACTTGTTGAAGTAAAGGGTAGACCTACACATACACCGTTTTTACATGCGGGTCCGACCCAGGGTAGCAAAACATCGGCGCGCTAAGACTAATTTTAAGATAGCGAATCTTCAATCCACCATTTTTGAAGGTTTGATCTTGGTCAGGAGCGGAGAAAATGTTTTTTTTTTCTTTTTAGAATTTAGCAGATGCCAGGGGCACCCACCAATTGTAGACCGTTAACCCAACGACATTCAGTGGGAGCCCAGGGGCAACATCCCAGTGGGAGACTGGCGAGGACCCTAACCGGAAACTGTCAGTAAAACTGAATGACACACTGTCAGTAAAATTTTGATCTTCTGATTGTAATGACCTATCTTAAACGCACACTAAAGAGGTTACAAAAATCCCCCATAGACCAGTTTGTATTTCAATAATAAGTAACAGAAGTTCTCTTTAATGCTGCAAGGGGCTTTTCCTGTGGGTTGAAGGAAGATAGATGGTAGGGGTCGATGGGAGTTTTAGAAACTTATGTCACTCAAGCTGTCCTACAGGTGGAAATAATGAGAAAGCCGAAACTGCCGCCCACAGAAACCTACAAAGTTGAAAACATTTAACTCCAGGGGCTCTCAGGTTTTTCAGACGCGAGCCACATTTCCTTGAGTTTCTGCTTTATCACTTTTAAGTAGCCACCAGGGTCGAATCCAGGCTTTGGGGAACATGGAGCTACTACGTACGGATCCATGGGATGAAGTAGCAAATTTTGAGGGCAAATCCCACACATACGAACCCCGAAAGTGTCTACAAAATATCTAGGGATTCTTAATTTGGGTGGTTATTTCTTAGTGGGGGCGCCTTACGGGATTGCAACCTAGATCACAAACGACCTCTGACGTACCAATTAGGTTGGGGATGAGGTGAAAAAATTGACAAACGTGCCTAGATAGCTCGCTACAACACAACTTTGCAACCGTGGCTCCTCTTCTCCCCGGCTTGTATAGCCAGTATGGAAAGAGAGGAAATTTGGCATCCTAACCTCCCTATATTGTAGGAATTTGCATCATTAAAACACAAGAGTCCTTAAAACTTTACTTCTAGACTAATATACGTGGGTCATCAGAACGGGAGAAAATGTGGCATGCCAAGTGTTTTGGATTGGAGGAAATCTTACTTAATACAAAGGACTAAACTTGTAACTTGACTTTTGCGTCCACCGTGTGAGAATCACCAGTTGGCCTGTATGGACCCGGAGCAAATGTGACATCAAAATGCTCTCGATTGCCAGAAGGAAATTTCACGAAAAATATTCTGGCTCCTCAAATCTTCCGTGGGCTGCATAAATGGACGTTATACTCGCCGCAAAAGGCCCTCGGCCGGGCCACCACTTACCAGGTTTCTCTCTGTAGTTTATTGCAAAAGTTATCTACTATGCTAAAGCTTATCACGAATGTCACTTATGCTAGTGTGTTATGTTAATGGGCTGTAAGCAGAAAACTACTTCCAAGTTAAAGTGGGGGGACAATTTTTAGCTATGGCTCCTTCGGTCATCGCTTTCACTGTCACTGATGGGAATATGAGGGTCCTTTTTAAGACAAAATGAAGTTAAATACAGGTAGTTGCCATTTCCCGGCATCTGGGAAGGGAATATTGACTTACTCGACTTGTTGACTTCATTAATCTCCTTTTCATGATTTGAGCGCTCAGCTAGAGAAAAAGCTTTTGGAATCTTGTAAAGCCCCGATTAAAACTGAGTATCTCATTTTTCCAAAACGCCCCCCTGCCGCCCCTTAGCGCTCATCGCCCTTTTAGCTCTCGTTGCCCCCTTGATTTGCGAAAACGCCCCTCAGGGGCGATAACGCCCCCGTTGGGAACCACTGCTCTGTCATTAGTATCTGCAAAATTGAGAAAAATTACATCAAAGCATTGTACTATCTACAAATAGCACTAAACAAGCCCCAAAATTTCCCCCCTAATTTCGGCTAATTGATAATAATAATAATTACGTATATATTTTAGGGGATGGTCAAATGACTGGTTTGTGGGGACCACGGCTCCTTCTCTCCTACCCTCCTCCCCTCCGTTCCCCTGACTGATGTGAGTTGTACGTGAAAGACATCATCGATTAAGTATTCAAAAATTTACTATTTCAAATAAAATGTAAAACTTTCAACAACTTATATCTCAGCATGTAGTTTCGTTCTAGCTCCATGTTCTCAGCGTGGGCCTATTACCTCTGATCATGATCTCAGCAACTAATAAATAACCCATATTCATTTTCTAACCTCTTCCTGTGCACTGCTTTTGTCGCTTGGTGGGGATGGTTTTCTTCTTTTTCTTCTTCGAGATGATTCTAATTTCTAGGAGAGCGCCATCTATTAAGAGATTTTCGACAACTTCGCTGGCCAAGTTGAAGTTAGCAAATGTGGATCCTGGAGAAATCTGGTTTTGCAGTCTCTTCGTAGCTCAGTGTTTCCATTCTTCCCGAAATTACCCGAACTTCGAAAAATCTGAGTGCTCTTCAGGAAATTTTCGAGAAAATAATTATTTCGAAATATTTTTTAAAAACTAGAAATGGAGTATTATATGGCTTATGGAAATAACGAGCCCGATTTCAGAAAATTTTATCTTCCATTTCAGGAAAATGAGTTAAGAATGTGGAAACCCTGTCATAGTATCTTGTGCATGTACTTTACGCAACCAAGGCAACAACAGACGCTTTATCTGATGGAGTTGAAAACTGGAAAGCAGTTTACTCAGAGCCAGTCCAGGCATAATGTTTCTGTAAGCTTCGTTCTGTGTGATATGATAATTATTTCCTGTAAACTTAACGCAACTTAAGCCTAGTCTTGGTCTATATGGGCCCCTTTGTTTACCTGAACCTCAACCAGTAAGCGTACCCATATCAAGCACTAGTCTCGAGTAGCTCAGTAGGGCTGTGCGTTAACGTTACACGGCCTAATGTTAGGCACAGTACATTGAACGTTAGGCCTAATGTAGTATAGTAACGTTTAAATTTTAATAGGTAGGCTATAACATAACAGGTTAAAGGGCAAAGGAGGGCTAAGGCCCCATAAGATGCACTGAAGTCCATACAACCTTAACTGAAAACAAACAACCAACCAACACCAAACGAACCCAGCCCAATTAGCTTCTACCACAGTTATGGAACTGGGAAGAACTTGTCAATCTTAAAGCAGTGCACAGATGTGGAGTTAACTAGGCCTAGGGCCTAAGTTAGGCCTACCCACTCCAGGGTTCTGCCCAGGATGATTTGAGTGCCGGCAGGACTATCTAAGCGGAGCGCCACCATCGGTTGGCGCGGAGCGTACCAGAAAAATTTTGGAATTTACAGACCCCCAGATGGCCGGAAACGGCACTTCCCGAGTGTTTTAAGCTGTCTGTACACGGCCTTGAAAAAGGGATCTCATGTTGTTAAAATTTCTCAAATTATCAAAAAAAAAAAAAAAAAAATCCGTGAAAAATTGTAATATATATCAGATGCAGAAAATACAAGATGTCACCTTTTATTGTTATTACTTCAAAGTTTACTCTAGCTTTTTTTATTTGAAGCAATTTCATGCCGTACATAGCGCTGAGGCCAAGTTTGGGCAATATCTCCAAAAGTACTTTTATCATAATAATTTTCTTGTGAGTTTATACAATTATAAGAATTCAAAAGCATGATGTACTGTATGCTTGCGAAAAAATATGAAATTATTTGCCTTGTATTGTTTCCTTTCTTCTTTTTGCTGTCCAGATTTATATTTTCTTCTTTTATGGCATTCGGTTTTAACACTGAACTAATGTATACTGTGGTTGCCTTTGGATCAACTAATTGGAATCATGCATGGCATAGTACTGATATGAGGGTCCTTTTTGTGGGGGAAGGGGTGGGGTTGGGCGGGGTTGGGGCCACGACTCTTTTCATACTCCTCTCATGGCTTTGGACACATCTTTAATTAAGAGTGGGGTAGGTTGCAGCAACTCTATTGCATTTGAATGGACTTGGAGACATGAGTTTGTTCCACGTAACAGTTATATATATGGTAATGAAATTAAAATTTCATGAAAGTCATTTTCACAAGAAAAAAAGCTATCCTGTCTGTATATCACCCCTTCTATGTTAAACAACCTTTTCTGGAACACATTACATATTTTTAAGCACTTTGGAATGAAATTTTATAAAAGTTCTTGGCAATGTACATGCAGTAGCTCCACTTGTAAAGGGACTCCTACAAATTACACATGTGTAGGGCTAGGTTCTCAGTATACACGTACTACACGGCCAATGTGCTAAGACACTATGAAGAAAGACACCCGGTAGAGAAAACCTGTTTGACTAGAGCTTGCGATTATCATGCGAATTGTTGTTTTGGGGTCTTTTGCACATGTCAGGAAAATGTTTTTGGCATTTTTAATGATTTGGGTAATTTTTTATTCTTCTGACGATCAAATATGCTACCTGTGCTTTACACAGTACAAAGTGTATGGACAGGACTGTAGCTTGCTTTAGGGGTCGAACCAGTGTTCAGGACTGAAATCCTTTCCTTTTTGGATTAAAATAGAATTTGTTTCCATAATTAACCATGTGCCAAAACTGTCTCTAAAATAATATCAATTTAAGTTATTTTTGAAGTCAATTCAAATTGATACGGTCAACACTTTTATCGAGGTCTGATGGTTTCACTTACTGTCCATGCTTCAGTTTGGAGCCTTGGACTGTAGCCAATCACAATCATTCTTTTACGATTGCATCTATGTATTGGCAAAACAAAACGTAATTCGTTGATTACGGCCTGTAATTATACACTTTCTTACCGATATTTCTTGTCACTTTTTCAAGAGTCTCCCTCAAATTAATTCTTGTTACGAGAGTTTTTCCCACCACTTAGATTTCGGAGGATATTTTTGGCCAATTTAGAACTTGGGTGCAAATTCAAGTTGTTTAAAGGCAATTGCAAAAGCATGGGAAATGTCTCAGGAGTTCTGTATGGTTTCATTGTCAACATGAAAACGTTCTCCATGTGTAAGGGAAAGATCTAGTCCGTGCCTTCCAAGTAATTTTTAAGGGAGAAAAAGTAAGAGGCGGTAATTTCAAAAAAAGCAGCAAGGCAGCCGTACCGTAAATTAAGTAGGCTACCAGGGGAAACACTGATATTAATTCGTATGGTGTAAATTGTGCTTTGTGCATTTATGATTTACGCAATTACAATACCTGAAAAGTAGCCCAGTGAGGTAGCTGTGCATGACAGTTTGTTACACTCGTATGTGCTAGCTGAGGTATGGCCGTGGTACAGTATAAGCACCACTGATTTACGTAAAGTATTGAACATATGTACGTACGGATATTTAGTATGTGTATGCTTTGCGTACTGCTGTAAGAAACTATTACTCGTGATAGCCTACACTCTTATGTATGCCAAGCACTTGCTTTGATGGTCTGTTTCACCGTTCCTTTTGTTAGCGAATGTGGCTATGATTCTGAGTGTAAACTAAGAAGAAACACAATAGGAAGGGGAATGGCAGCATCATTTTACTCCTTATAGTTCTCATTCGCTAAGTGGAGGGCCTACCAAGGGTTTGCAATATTCATGGCAGTAGCGTGACGGGCTTTTAAATCATTAAGTTTCAATCCCGAACATTGGAATAAGGATTCCCAGACGCCCGGCGCATAGGATTTTGTAAGCCCTGCTTAGGTTCGTGGTCGTACGTACTTCAATAAAAAAAACATACTTTTGGCATGCTGGTTGCCTGTACATCGCTTCTTTTAATAATTGAAATACAGTGCGACGATCAAGCATCGAGTCATTGCTCTGGAATGCAAAATAAATTATAGTATTTTTCACGAGGTGTGTTTTGGATATTATGGACGATTATGAACTGGATTTCATTCAGTCTTAAATTATGACCAACAAACAGTTTCTTTTCAGTCGATCCTTCGACCACGTGGCTATTTTATTTGGTTTCTTATACCTAAGGAATAAGTGCCGGTCGGAAAAGTTAGTGTGGCAGATTGTGGCGGTCGGCAATGCTGCGTCCTGGTCGGGCCCGACCGGCGCCGACCGGCAGCGGCAGATCACTGCCACTCAGGCAGACTATTCCCCTCGTTAACAGCTCTATGAAAGAAGCTGAACTTCCTAATGTCAAGCCTTGCAAAACACTTAACTATAAACTTCTTACAATGGCCTCAGACCCGAGAATTATATACTTTGAACCTTTAAATAATTGCAAGATGACAAAGGATTCCTTTCAGACTTGTACTGCACCTGAAGCATGTCCCTTTTAATCCTTCTCAACTCCAGGTTGTTAAGCCCAAGCTTAAGTCTAACATGGTAAGGTAGGTGCTTCACCTCGGGTATAAGGCGAGTGGCTCTCCTCTGAACCTGCTCTAAAAGAAACTTGTCCTTTCCATAGAAGGGACTCCAAGCCTGAGCTGCATAGATCAAGAGGAATCATTAGTATATAGTAAGTAATCATGAGTCGATCACTGCATTCTAAATGCCAGTACAGTGTGAAGGCGCGATGTGTAAGCATGACCTACCTTGCATTTTCTCCAATCAACATAAAAAACAATTATTTGCCTTATTATTTTTGATGTCCATAGCAAAAATGTTACTCACGGCCAAATTTTCAAGTTTCGGCATAAGTATGAATTACAAAAAATGGTGACCAAAATGTCTTTGATGAAGCTCTGAATAGAAAGTTTGATAGAAAAGACATTAGGCCTATTCTCTATGATTACTTGTATAACTGATTCTTAAATGTGGTAATTTATAGCATTTTATTTGCTTGTTTTTTGTAGCGATTGACTTAAGATTCCTTCATAAGCATTGTTGCATGTGCTGCCACCTAGATTTCAAAATTCATTTTCTACAGATTATGCAAACCGAAAAAACCAAAATATAGCACAATGGGGAAGACATACTGTACAACAACATGTTACAGCAAAGGTTTATTGATTTTTGTAAACGTGTTTAATATTTTCATGGTCACAATGTTCCTTAAAGGCAGTATGCAGTCACCCCAATCAGAGTGAGTGTACCCTGTCACTCTAGTTCAAGATTGGCCTATTTTGATCATGTGACAATATTTCTGTTGGTAAATTGTGAAATTCAAGGAGAATTTCTCCTTGCTTTACCTATTGTTCGTAATAGTTATGTTCAAAATATCTTCAGAGGTGCTTGTAATGCAGTAATAGGAGATTTGCAAGAGTTTGCCAATTTTTCAAAGAAAATTTTGGGGCGACTGCCTATTGCCTTTAAGTGATCGACTCATGATATGCCCAATATACAAGGCCTCATAACATTTCATTACTATAACGTCAGGCCACTGGCACCAGCGTAGGCCGTGTGATGAAACTCAACAGCCTGTTTCAAAAGTTGCAAAAGTTACTTCTTGTGCATAAAACACAGTGTACAGGTAACTGTATGATAGATTTGTGTAAGCCTCAAATTCTCAGTATGAAAGGATAGTCCTGGGTCATTATGTTTAGGCATACGCTAGGCTTATTAAGGCCAATTTTTGGCTTAATTGACGAACTTTCTGCAAAATCTAAATATGAAAAAAAAGAAATTAATAACTAAAGATGTAGCGGCCTATCATTCTAACTGTAAAGGAGTCATGTATTGTTAAAACATTGGCTCACCAAGGGTAAAAATGTTAGTTTCCTTTCCAGTTACTTGGGGAGGAAAGCAACGTTTTTAGGGGAGGAAACTCACGTTTCGTAGGGGAGGAAACCAACAGGTTTGGAAACCAACGGTAACCCTCGAGGGCTAACCACAGACATTTCATAATTTTATATAGGCAGAGCATCCTGCCCAATGTGTAGAGTGTGACCAGGCTCGTACACTTTTAAGGGGGGATCACAACGGATGCTGCACTGTGCCATGCTTGCAAAAAAAAGTCAGACACAATGGAAACAAAATGGGCAATCCATCCATGGTGCAGCGCTGGTGTGGCCACCTTTAACTGTAACATTAGTTCCTTTTGTTTAACTTTTTTCCAAGTGCGGCACAGTGCAGCATCAGGTGTGATCTCCCATAAAGCTTACCAATATGGCTGTCTCCAGTCCTGCAGTATGTCTTCTGTGTAAAGTTTGGACTTGCACAAGTGGTTCAGTATCAACAGATCAGTGTATGTGTGTAACTTGGAAAAGTTTTAAAAAAAAAAGCAAGTTTTGGTCAAAATCAATGAATGGAATGAAGCACTGTGATATTTTCGTACCATTCGTGTTTGTATTTTATCTTTTAGGTTGCAGATTCACCAGGGTGCATTCTGTGTGAAGCTGACACCAAAGTTACACTGATGTGTCAGCTTACACACACCAACAAAACACAGTTGTGATTTGGAGTGGACCATACAATTATAACATAACATTGCCTGCTGTACTATCATTCATCATACTGAAAGCAAAAAATTACACAATTCTCTCCTATTTGGCAGACAATAATCATATACTGTATACAGTATGTGTGTGTGACACAGTGTGAATTAAATGGGAACACACTGCAGCAGAAAATTACATGTACTGTATGGAGCTGCAATTTGACTTAGGGCTTGTCTGTCTCAACTTACAATATACAGTATAATAGTCAATAAGTAAGTTGCATGCCAACTTGAGTGACTCCTCACGCCACTACACCAAGCAACTCCCTTTGTCTACAGTGTACCCTTAAGCTCAATAGTATAGTTCACAAAATGCACACTAAATGACAGTGACAGCACGTTGCAGCCATATTGGTGAGCCTAAATTTGTTCGAACGGTGGTGACACTATATGAGATGTCTGTTGGGTTAACCCATTTCGTAAAGTATGTTATATCCTCCAGTAACAAGTGGGGCCTATCCTCATGTTATTCTGCAGTCTGTTGACGTAATACTTTTTAGCTTCCTGTATACTGTAACGCTAGGCCTATGCCATTGCAAAATTGAGCTAGGCTACCTCATCTTCAAAAATTTGACTGGTCTGTCTTTCTCAGATGGATCTGTATTCTAAGAATACTCAAAATTCTAGTGTCTTAATGTACAGTAGGATAGAGTGACCAGTATTGCACCCCCACCCAGTATTCCAACCTGTTATTATTTATACATTAGTCCTATCCCATTATAGAATTGTCAATATATTCTCATGTTACCTTCAAAGCCTACCCTATACTCACTACTGGTATGTGCAACACAGCCCATTTCCACAAAATTCATGATATATTTCTACTCTACTGCATGTTATTACAGTACATGAGGCAGGTGTAATTTGATGAAAACTACTTTTCTCAAACAGTCAGTTTAACTTTTAGAACTTCAGGATTATGAAAATTCTTGATTTTTTTCCAACTGAAGTTATTATAGCCTCAATATTTGTAGGAGATGAGAGATTGGGTTCGTAAGACCATCAATAAACTAAATGTCAGGTGAAGGTCCTGGGCTGGTTGCATCTTCTTTATGTAGGGAGGGAGGTTGCCTACTGTGGTATGTAGTATTTAACCTGGCCCTCAATCAGTGCCTAGTATACTGTGCTCCGCTAGCAAAGTGCCAGTGGAGCATAGTGTGTAGGGCCTGATTGAGGGCTATAGTCAACCATTATTCACAGGGGTTGAATTCTGGTCTGCAGAGTTTGATGTTAGTTTCAGTATTCAACCTTTCATAATTAATTCCTTTCTTCACAAGTTAAATGTTACAGTATTTGTTGAAAGAAGGACCAAATACTCAGGTTAAATATTAGTGGCTCTGTTTTGGTATAGTTATTCCTGCAGCCTAAAAAATCCAGGATTCTCAACCATGAATGAAAGCTGAAATGTAGATCAGGATTTTAGCATGAATAGAGTCAGGAAATTTGTTAAGTCAGGATATAAGCATGAATTGAGACAGGAATTCCCACAAGATTAAGGTAAATGCTGCCACTTTGAAACTGATGTGCTGCTTCCAGGGCCCTCGCCTCCTGAACCCTCACTAGGGCATTGCTCAGGTCCTCTCTGGGGCACGATACATGGGTCCCTGGAACCTATTGCCCTGGTATCATCACTGCTGACTGTCAAGTTATGAAGTGGCGGTACATGTAGAGATGGGAAGCTTTAGGGAGGGTGAAATTGTTGCTGTGGGAAGGAAGAAAACATGCTTGTGCCATATACTGTCTATCTATGCCATAAATGATTTTCTTCTCCTCTTTACCTGCAGTATCAAGATTCTACAGGCAAGTTTAAAACATCCCATTCAGGAAATATGTCAGCACTGGCTGCTGTTGCATTCCAAGATCATCTTACAAGAAATCTTAACCTGTCACTATCAAACCCATTTCCTAGCAAGAAGGTTACAAGAAGAGGTCCTCAGAGACAAGTGAAATCGGTAAAAGCTGTTGTTGATACAGGCAGAGAAAGTACCAAAACGAAGAAGAAGGTACAGAAGAAGGAGGCAGAGTATGTCTTGGATCCAGAGCCTAAACCCTTATCTCTAGGTGAACCATTTTTTGAGTGGATTTTTTCTGTAAACTTATGTTCTTCACGAACTTATATGAGTTACCACAATATTACAGCTTGAAAATCAGTTTCCTCACAACTGCAATGAACAAAATTGACATACTGTATAAATGTATTGGACAGCTGCAGGTGAGGTTCATCTTCTCTAAATTGACTAGTGCTCAGAGGGTAATGAGGTAGGGGTGTGCTAATTGCTCCCAATCCTGCTTCCGGGACTGCCATTAAACGGCCTCATCTGATGGACATGAGAGTATCCCCAGTCTTAAGCTACTTTTTCAAGGCTGGGAGAGGTGGAGGATTCTTTCCCTGCTCCACTGCTCTTTAGATGAACCTTGCAAAGCAGACAACTTCCTGAATCGGTGGACTTCCTTAGTTGGACAACTTCCTGAGATGGACTAACTAGATACCTAATTTAATTGCAGTTACACCAATCTGAATTAATTATTAATGAGAACAACACAGTTAACTAGTAATTTCTAAATTACCCCTCCTCCCTCCTCAGTCCTCCCTCCTCAGTCCTCCCACCCTCCTCCGCCTCCTCCTCCTCCTCCTCCTCTTACTTTCCTCCTCCCTCCTCCTCTTACTTTCCGCTCTGAGGGCAAGGGCCACATTGGAGAAAAAGTTTTACACCAGTTTTGCTCCAGGAGAAAATAAGGCTAACTTGGGAGCCCATAAACCCAGGATTTTCTCCTAAGAGTACAGGTGTGGACAGGGCCTCAGAAACTCTAGGCACTTCTCCAAAGGGTGAATCGTCAAAAGGCCTCAGTAAGTAATTTTTTAGGTACAGAGACAACAGGGCAAATTTGGAATAAAAACACTCATCATGGGCATCATGAGAATGAAGGTTGACCTTCATATGGCATTTGAAAACACTTCAAATGTCACACTTTAGCTCGATCCAAACTAGCAGCAGGTCGCTTTGAAGCAGTCGGATTTGTGGGTGAGGAGGGTAGATGATGGTAGAAGAGGAGGACTTTGAAACAATAATTCCAAGCTTTCCTATGGAAACAGATATTAAGACTGCTAGTTATGATGGATTTGTGCACAGCATACCAAAAACTTTTCTTTACAAGACATTTTAGTTGTGTTTTACCTCATTTGAACATTGCAGAACTTTGCCTTTATGTGCTGTAAAAAAATCGTGATAATTTCTTTTTTCTCCCGTCCTTCTCTTTCATTGTATTAAGTCGTGTAATTTGTTAGTCCTTATGAACACTGGGTTCTGATGCCCCAAATGCTACTCCTTAGCTATGCAGTTAGCAAAGTGAAGTCCTTCAACACGAAAGCACTGGGGGGTATGTCTATGGATGGGCTGGGGGTGAGAACCTTTTCCTGGAAAATTTGCAAAAAAATGCAAAGCTAATACAGTATACAATTCCCCTGATCCCAAGGGCTTTGCAAATCGTTACCATGACATTCAGACCTGTAGCATTTTTATAACCAACATGCAAGAAATAATTTTAGTAGAAAAGGGGACCCTGACTAGTTGAGTTTGCTACTTGCCTCTCAATCCATGCCTGAAGTAGTTTCTATGCAAGACATAGTTTGAGAGAGAAATCAGCATGAGGGTTTATTCTTTCCCTGAACTCTCGTACAACATTTACAGTTTTCTAGTTGAAACTTTTTTTAATGTGAAGTCAATTCAGGGCCACAAAGGGTGTGAGGGCCATGTTTGAGAATCTAGGATGTACTGTATATGAAGGAATGTTGCCAGGTAACATATTTGGACTTACATTTTTATATCAGATGTATAAATCCTTGCCAAGTAATTAATTGAGAGTACTCTCTCTCACAGAAAGTAGAATAAGTTAACAAAACACATTAAGCAGTATATGAAAATTGTAAAAATACACAGAGCAATAAAAATTATATAATTGCACAGCTTAGTATAAACTGCTTTTGACTGTTTTTATATCAATGGGATTCTGTTTTTCTAATGTTTTTTTTTTTCTGCAGCACAGAAACTTGGTTTAGTGGAGGCTCCACAACAACCATTATCAGACAAAGAATGGAGTAATGTGAAAGAAAAATCTAATAGAAGAGAAGATTCTGCATTACCTTGTGTCATCTGCAAAGAAGACTTTGGCCTGCAACCACAGGTGAGAGTAAAATTTTATGAAAGACCAATAACTTATATAATGGAATGGAAGGGGGAAAGATGGAACATTTGCGGGAGTTTTTTGAAGGACAGAATGAACTTATGTAGATTACGATCATGGACAAGAATTTTTATGTCAGATGCTGTAGTTGATAACTTGTTGGTGTTAGTGGCATCATGTAGGAGGTTTACACTTAAAAGACACTTAATATCACTTGCACCCCACCCATCATATATCTTCCTCCAAAACAGTGCTATCACTATGTAAGGATGAAGCCAGTAGAGTTTGAACTATGAAGCAATGAGACTGAACAGCCAGGGGGTTGTCGATAATACCTTGCCTGGTCAGTAAGGTCACCGTAAGGTGGATTTTTCATCCAAGAGTAGTCTACATACATCATCCTATATGGAAGAGTCCTTTTAAATTGAAAAGATTCCAAATTGGTGTCAAAATATTGAATTAAAAGCCACTTGATGTGAAGTTGTAATCCTTAAGCTATTGCAGGCTTCTGTCACATTTGTGGTCACTTAATAGCCTTGTAAAATAAAGACCACAAGTCCAGAATTGTTCTTAGTTGTTTCTAGTTTCAATGATAAAGAGAATCCTCTGCTAGTTAGTTACTTAGGTAACGGGGTATGCATGTCCAGTATCATGTATGTTCGTTACAGGTGTGTGCATGTGTGTGTGTGTGTTAGTTTGTGACATTTAGCTTGTTAACACAATATCTCAAGGCGAGAAATTGACAGTTTTCATACTTGGTACAAAGATACCCCTATATTAAGAAAGAGAATGCCATTTCTTTTTGATGGAGGTCATAGGTCATCTGAGGTTACCCAGTTCAAATTTGAAATCCTTTTCAACACAGTATCTCAAGATAGAAAGCATAGATACTTTCCATGCATGGCATCTAGATATATCTTAAATTGAATAGAAAAGCTCTCTTGTTTTAGATGGAAGTCAAAGGCCAACTGATGTCACTGGAAGTCAAACCCTGGAAACCTCGTGGGCATGATATCATCAGAAAGGAAACTGAAGTTTCTCATTTTTGGTGGATAGATGCTCCATATGGCAAGGAAGACTAATGAATGCTCTTGGTTTAATTGGAGCTCAAAAGTCATCCAAGGTTATCAATCGTGAAAGGCTTATAAACATCGTTATCACAGTAGTCCAAGATAGGAAGCGTGGCTGTTTTCCATACATAGTGTTTAGATACATATGGAGTAAAAGAACCCTATTGTTTGGATAAAGGTCAAAGTTCATCTGTGGTCACCAGAAGTTGAAGCTTGAAAATCTTGTCAATAAGACAACATCTCAAGATACAGTAGGGAGCATAGATAATGCAATTCTCATACATGGTGTGTGGTCAAGTGGTTAGAGCATGCGACTCGCAGCCGGAAGGTCTAGGGTTCAAATCCTGGCTGGGTCATACCAAAGACTTTAAAAATGGAACCTACTGCCTTTGTGCTTGGTGCTCAGCATAAAAACAATGGAATAGGGAAAACAAGCCAGTGAGCCACAACTGGAAAAATGGCCGTGGTTGTCTCGACTTGAACCAATTGGTTGGAAACTGGGACGTTAAACCTCATCTAACCTAACCTAACCATACATGGTGTGTGGATGCATCATATTAGTCAATAAAGTGTTCCAGGCCATGTTCATTTTAAGAGCCAGTTTATATGATAAAAAGTCTAGTGAAATGACATGGGAACCTCAATACTATTTTGCATCCTGGATTAGCTTATAGCACCTGAAATAGTTTTCAAAAAGTGAAGTGATTCCACTCTTGAACTGTATTTCTATGACAAGCATGCTATGTCAAAATATTACAAAACTTCACAAGCATGATTTCCTATAAACTGTCTTTTCTTCATTTGTTCTTCTTTGAATTCACTTAAGAGCATAATTATGTATAGTAGGCTATGCAATAGCATAAAGTACAGAAGTATACAGTATATATTGACTTTTTATCTGTTTCAGGTTCTTCTTTCCTGCTCTCATGTTTTTCATCGAGTGAGTATAAAAGCAAGAAACTTTGATTTTTTTTTGTTTTTTTTTGTTTTGTTTTTTTTTTTTATATGCATGTGTTTCTGCTACAGTACATAGCTCAAATAGCAGTCTTCAATTGGCAGTGAAATCATCGCAAGCTCTTGCAAATTTTCAATATAGTGGAAGCAAGTGGACCAAAAAAAGTTGCCCAGTTCTGTTTATAATGGAAGCTTCAAACCTTATTTGTCCTGTAGTTTTATGTTCAGCCTTTAATGGTGAATGCTCTGTGATCTTGCTGTAATATTTTCAATAACAGCTTACAGGGCATACTGTGTGAACAGTCACTCCAACTTTATTTGGAAATATCAGGTAAATTTATCAGATGTTCTCTTGTATCCCTAAAAAAGCATCTTTCAAGATGTAACAGTTCAATCCAGTTCAAATTTATTTTACAGTTTATGACTTCACAAAAATATACCAATACACCAAGGTAAAGAAAGGCATGACAAAAATGGTATCTTTCTTGATTAAAAGGTAGTGGGTAATATGCTGATTCAACTTTGGGTATAAAATAAGTGCATATGCCCTTTAAAATAGTGTCTTACTTTAAAATTCTATGAATTTTTCCACAATTAGTCATCTCCTTACATACATGGGATGTGTAGGGAGATGAAATATTGTACTTCATCAATCAGAAATGTCAACATTTGTGTGAGTATGTGTATGTGTGTGCATGTGTGAGCAAAGAAAGTGTTTCGCAAACTCCTCCTAACTTTAAGTCTGATAAATTCAAACTTGTGTGGGTGGTCCTTAACAAGAGCATGTTATTGATGCCAAAGGTCAAAGAACTACAGCTTAGTTTTGTGCCACTTTTTGCTGAATGTAGGAAAAACCTACTTTACTACAGTCTATTAAGAATGATGCAAACAATAAAATCATGCTTTGTGGTCGCTTAGGGTTGAGGTCTTAGTCAAATTGGGGTCAAAGGACGAAGTTTTCTTTATCTTTTAAAAAAGTTTCTCATGTTAACTCCTCATAAAAGGCACATGTGATGAAGTTGAAATCTTCTGTATAGGTTAGCCTACCTGACCATAGAACCTTGTACATTGATGCAATGCCATAGGTTAAACAGTCAGGGGTCAAAAAATTTGGTTGTTACAGCCATCATTATCTGCATGTCAGTATGTTGCAAAATTTATGTAAACCACAAAACAGGTAAACAAGGGAAAGGAGGTGTCGTTTGCAACTGAATGGAGTGCCTTTAAGTTGCTGCACATAAATAAAGTGTATAGGAGTGCTTGGTGAATATGGTTACACTTCTATTTTCCAACACTTCTTTGTTCTGAAATTTCTATATTCCAACAACCCTACATTGGATGTAAGGATGACAGTATAGGGTTACGTGTTTGGGATCACAGAGATGTTGGAACATAGAGATCATAGAGATACAACAGTAGTACCCCAACCCCAACCCTAACCTAACCCTTATCCTAACACTGACCTCAGTGTAGACTTGTTGGAACTATACAGACATTGGAACAGAAAGCAGTCCCCGTTGAATATTGTGCTGGTTGCATAGCAGAATAGTTATACCCTATTGTTTTAAAGGCAGTCACTCGTCACCCCAAACTACAGTTTCACCCTATGTATATCAAAAGTCTCAATAGGTACAGCTCTTTGATTGACATCAAATTCAAAAAATGCAGAGTACCTCATATTACACAGTATGCACTGAGAGTGTTCTGATTATACATTAAGGACTTGTATGCTCACTAGTGTATGCCCTGAAGCAATAAACTAGGATTGTGTCTGGATAAAGATGAGTTTTAGTTAGATGTGGGAGGGGCTAGAGGTAAGTAGGTTGGGAGAATTGGAACTGTCTGGGGTGATGAAAATCTGCCTTTAAATTGGCACATGCCGGTTTCAGTTGGTAACTTTTTTCCTTGTTGTCTGTTCTGCCCAGAACTGTCTAGGAGCATTTGAATGCTTCACTGGGAAAAAAACTTGCCCAATGTGTAGAAAGGAGGAGTACCAGACAAGGGTCATCTATGAAGGAGCCAGGGTGTGTAGGATACAGAGTGCTGTTAGGTGAGGACCTACAGTATTACTATAGCATTCTGTTTTGACTGTGCCATAAAAGCAGTTTTCTTTAAAACCCACCATTCTATTGTGTGTCATGTTACCTTAATACCCTATCACCTAGAGTCCTTATAAAGGCAAGGAACTCTGAAATGCATTTCTTTGTAAGATATTTGTGCCAATCAATTTGTCTTTGCTTCATCTGAGCTGCACACACACATCCAGAACTAGCGGAAAGTATTAGCTGTGCATTTTCAGATAGGCCAGTTCATTATGGGGATTAGTCCATGTGCAGCTTTACCAAAACATAGTGAAACTACTGGTCCCTGGCCGTCATGATAATGTGTCATTTTGGAATTACACTAATTAATGATGTGTCATTTTGGAATTCCACTAATTAGTGATAATAGAACACAATTTAACCTGCTGGAGTCCCCTATTCTGGCCACTGTCTTGTCCTAGAGAAATTAATGTATGTTCATACTTTTCAAATTGTTGCTCCAGGTATGTAGCCAGAGAAGGTACTGGAGGGGGACCAGAAAGCTTTCAGGGGGATGAAATATTTTTCAAGGGGGTAAGATGTGTAAACATGTATGAAGGCAGTGGTAACTTGAAATTTTCTAGGGTGGGTGAAATTTTTTCTAGGGGATTTTGCCCTTTTGCTCCCCTAGCCCCCTGACTACAGGCTTGTGTTTCACAAGGCCAGTTTATACTTTCAAGTTTCCACACACTGGAAAGCTATAAGAACAATGGTCTTCCCTCGCTCCTCCAAACTAATATCATGGACGTAGCTCAGAGTTGAACAATATTCAACTTCCATAGTTTTTTAGGGCTATATGAAGTATGAACTGGACTGAATGTCAGTTTATACTTCTATAAAGCTATAAGAAAAATATATGGTTATCCCTTGCTCCCCCGGGCCAATCACAGACATAGCTCAGAGTTGAACAGTGTTCATCTTTTATAGCTTTATGACACTATTCTTCAGTATGAATCAGCCTTTAAGGCCGACTCATACTTAGTATAGTTCTACAAAGCTATGAAAGGTGAAATATATTCAACTCTGAGCTATGTCCATGATTGTTCTGGAGGAGGGAGGGATGACCATGTCTGGATCTTAAAGCTTTAAAGCATGTAAAAATTTGGAAGTATAACGTGCTTTAAGGAAGATGTTCAGGCTACTAGGCAACCTTTCTACAACTGACACTAGTAAATGACAACAGGTGGCTTCCAATTCATTATTTTTTAATCAAATTTGGAACATCTAGAGTTTAGAAGGTCATTTCAGATGTGAAAATTGTAGATTGCTAATAGATGAAAATATCTCAACACTACAACTTGGCTGGGCCCCAAAACTTGCCCCTCACTATTGCTTAGCTTTAAATTTATCGCTTCAAATGTCACTGCCTTTTATACACTTGGCTATAGAATGCTTGTTCTTCATGGGAAATACAGGTAGCAGAAAGAGTGCTCTTCATTTTGTCTCTTTTAATCCTTTTGGTAGAATCCAAGCAGCTTGGAGGGGCTACGTGGTTCGAAGCTGGTATAAGAAACTACGAGAAACAGTTCCTCCAAAAGAACCCATTCTTCGCAAAAAGTACTATGAGGAAAAGGTACTTCGTTGTTGTAAATGTTCTAACTTTGATTAATTTTATTAGAAGTAATAGGAAAGTTAAAGACTAGGTGACTTCTTTTTTGAAATAAATAAAAAAACCTTGATGATAGTCATGTGCTGAGTGGACCTGCAGTACAAATGCTTTCAAAAGCAAGAAGTGTGTGAAAGGCAATCCAGTAATCACTCGTTGAAATAAGTGAGCCAAGCGCAAATAAATGGACTGGATTTTCTTCAATTTCAAGTCCTCTCACTCTTCATCAGTATTTGTGTCCATTCTCGTCTCATTAAAGTTTTGTCGATAAAGTAATGGAAGTTGTGCATAAAATAAGTCACTTGTCATCAACAGTTGATTTTGCCCTTTGGGGGGAAGTGGGTCTTCCACTTTCCGTTAGGCTCTTTAGTCACAATGGTAATTGTTTGCATGGGTTGTTATTCATAACATTCATTTCTCTGAGAAGGGGTCATCTATTAGAAGGCCTGCTACTCATTATAGCAGCAATGGTTCAAAATCATATTAGAAAAGGTCCAATAGTCATAATAAGAAAAGAGGCTTGATGCTCTTAAAGGGAAGAAAGTTTGTTAATCATGATGAATAAAAAAGTTTGTTATACATATCTATACATATTGGCAAAAGGGATGCAATTTCTCATAAAAAAAAGGTTTCCGTTGTATTAAAATGTAAATGCAGGTTAGTGTAAGCAGTGAAATTGTCCACCAACTACAGGTAGCTTCCCAAAACCTGCCATTTGGGCAAAATGGCAGGTAGGTACTCCTAGTTGTTTAAGTTTAACGTTTGAGGGTCAGGAATCCAATTGGCTCATCGAGGACTCCATACCAGAGTCAAATTGATTGTGAGTGATAAGTTGTTTGTTCTACTGTTCTGTCTACTGGTCTATGACTTGAGTACTGATGCCACTATTGTATCTTCTTGTCACAGGATGGCTTGCAGTACAAGGTGTGAGTTTAGAAACTCTTTTAGCTCACTGAGCTCAGTGTTTACTTGTAAAAGCCTATGTCAACCTGTGCCTATAACCATGTGGGCCTACGCATGAAAAACAAAAGATGTCTTAGATTTTCATAGGTGAAAACATGTTCAATGGAAACCTGTGTTTTTGGAACAGTCTAGGCACAGGTTAAGCACAGGTTGACAAACTTGTTATCTTCAATTTGATGCCACAAGTTTTGTCTCAGAATCCTTTGTTAACATTGGTGTAAATTTCCATCACAATTTTTTTAGCTCACACATGTACACAGTACATGTGTGAGGTTATAAAATGGGGCTGATCGCGTCAACTTTTCAACAAAAAGTCTTCTTTTTGATGTGAGGAGATTTTGGGCTGAAATTTTGGGATGTGATTGTTTGTCAGCAGAGCATTAACACCTACCTATTTGCATTCCATTTTAGGAAGGTTAAGTTGGGTTTTAAAGCCGTTTTTGTAGAGCTGAGTTCACTGTCACATGCAGTGCCTGCTGAACAGTTAGCTGTTTATCCATTGTACTGATAGCAGTGTGCTTGGTTTTGTGTTCAGTTGTTATCTTGCAAATGGATATGCAGGCTGTTTGAAATTCAGTCCATCAACACATGAGTTTGTTCATCAAGTGGCCTCTACAGTCTGAAGCAACTCTGTGGTCAGTGTGGCTTAACACATGAAAGGAAATAGGCTTAACTATTAATTGTGGGGATATCTCCCATTCTGTTCTGTTCAATTGAGTTGGTCAAGTCAAATAATTGCAATTTAACTGTTTTGAGTTCAAGTGCAGTAGGAGCTTTTTGAGAGTCTGTTTTATTTTGATCAGTGCAAACCCATGCAGTGTTCACTTGTGGAATCGTATGGCACGCCAAAAGGCTCACCACATATGATGTACTAAAAATACACGTACATGTACTAAAATTACACGTTCATGTACCAAAAATACATGACGATGTACTAACTTCATACAATCATGATGTAAATTTACACCATCATATACTAAATATATATGTTCATCATGTTAAATGTTACGATGTATATGTAAAACCACACGTTGTACATATAAAAACACACGTTGTACATGTCAAAACTTACGATCATCATGTTATTATTGTCCTCCCCGCATGCCATACTGAGTGAGCCTTTTGGCGTTCACGAAGTCCACCGAAAGGTTCACCGACATACGTTCATCATCTAAACTCATGCGATGTACTACAAATACACGTTCATGTACTAACTTCTTACGATCATGTACTGAATGCATACGTCCATGTACTGAATGCATACGTTCATGTACTGAAAAGTCAAAACTCACGATCAGCATGTAAAATACACAATATCACAACTATGTGATAGGTGTGCATGTGGGAACATTTCTGTGAAAAGTAATTTTAATTTATGCAAATTTCCTGAAAATATAGAATAACAACAACGGGGATAGCACCTCTTGCAATAGTCCGATAATGCAGTCTCAATAAGCTCCGCGGACGGCCGGACACATCCAGTACTGACACTAATTAAATACAGTGCACGTACACATTAAAACACCAGAGACGTAGGCCTATCTCGTGCCCCAATAGCATATGATGCATGACATTATTTTCATGAGAAACTTTCCGCCATTACATTTAGGTAGCAAATTTTAGCTCTCCTAGTCCTCATCTTACTGTAACTTTATCTCTCTTGCCTCCTGTGCAAACACACTGAGCTCAGTGGTTTATCTCTTCTGCAAATACACCAAGCTCACTGAACTATGAGAGTTTATTTACTAACACAAAGGAGGTTCTACCTTGCTGAGTCAACTGTATTATTAGTTACACAATAGGCAAACAGAACAGCAGCTCATCAGCCTGACAGAGGTGTGAGAGGATGTGAACTGTTTGCTGAGCTAGTCAACTGGAAACACCCGCCCAGGCAGGCAGTCTGCGGGTATTTGGGAGCTACCTAAATCTAATGGAGAGAAGATCAGCATGTTGATTCCCTGACTGTGATGTGAAAGTCAAATTCAAAATAGGAGAGTATTCCGCCATCTTAAATTTATTTAACGAATACGCACTGTCTACTAGGCCTAGGCTAGGCTTGTTACTGTTGCTTAATACTGATGATGCTATGTATACACACGCATTATTAACGGTCTATACTAGCGTGGCCTACCCAATAAGTGCAGAAAACTAAAAGTACTTACCTCGGTGATGATTCCCACTAACACATTGGATTCAATCAACTGGATGGCTGATCATAAACACGTGAGTTACACATGTACATCGTAGAAATTGACAATGCACTTAGTACATGAACATATGCATTCAGTACATGAACGTATGCATTCAGTACATTATCGTAAGCAGTTAGTACATGAACGTGTATTTTTAGTTTTTAGTACATCGCATGAGTTTAGGTGATGAACGTATGTCGGTGAGCCTTTCGGCAGACTTCGTGAACGCCGAAAGGCTCACTCAGTATGGCATGCGGGGAGGACAATAATAACATGATGATCGTAAGTTTTTAGATGTACAATGTGTGTTTTATATGTACAACGTGTGGTTTTACATATACATTGTAACATTTAACATGATGAACATATATTTTAAGTATATGATGGTGTAAATTTACATCATGATCGTATGAAGTTCGTACATCGTCATGTATTTTTGGTACATGAACGTGTAAGTTTAGTACATGTACGTGTATTTTTAGTACATCATCATATGTGGTGAGCCTTTTGGCGTGCCATAGAATCGAAGGTGCGATTAAATGTACTTTGCAATACTTGAACAGTTTATAGGTACATCATACAAACTTTTTTTCAGTCTTACTGCTAATAAAAGTGTATACAGCCTTTGCAGGCTTGCTTGATATGAGAAAATATGCAGTGATATTTGTAGCTATCTGTCATAAAACTATGTCAGTTGCAAGTTTACATTCCTTAACACATTTGTGATTTTACAGGTGGGTTTTGATTTCTATTATTATGCTCCTCTCTTCCCTCCCATTTGCCTTTGTAAGATAGGGAGGTTTTTGGAAGCAGATGAATAGATGATAAAATTTGGTTTTGTGAGTTTCTATTTTTAACAGACAAGAGAAATTGTGTGAGCTACACAACAGCATTGCTGTTCTAGTTTTACATGTGACGCCGTCTAGAAACATGTGACAAACCTGTGGAAAAGTGTGGGTACTAGCCAACCTGTGTCAGTTTATGGCATACGCACCCCAAAACCTGAGGATTTGGAACAAATTTAGACAGGTTTTTATGTAAGGGAAAATTTTCAATGTGTGCCGAGGTTCAAGAGAACTGAATTAGAAACTAATGAAACAACTTACGGCTAACGAGAAGTTTAACTGCCATGTGCATGTGCCCTTTGATGTCTTTGTGTTGTGTGTATGTTTGTATGGAAAGCCTTTTACATTCAGGATTAATGAATCTTAGTCAAGGTCTTGTAAAATAAGACTAGATTGCTACTTAATAAGAAAGTAAATATTAATTTAAAGTGGATTACAATCAAAATACTTACTGTTCACTGGAAAATCTCAGATGCAGGTATGGTTAGTTACATGAACGTGTATTTGTAGTACATCGCATGAGTTTAGATGATGAAGGTAGGTCGGTGAGCCTTTCGGCAGACTTCGTGAACGCCAAAAGGCTCACTCAGTATGGCATGCGGGGAGGACAATAATAACATGATGATCGTAAATTTTTAGATGTACAATGTGTGTTTTTATATGTACAACGTGTGGTTTTACATATACATTGTAACATTTAACATGATGAACATATATTTTTAGTATATGAGGGTGTAAATTTACATCATGATCGTATGAAGTTAGTACATCGTCATGTATTTTTGGTACATGAACGTGTAATTTTAGTACATGTACGTGTATTTTTAGAACATCATCATATGTGGTGAGCCTTTTGGCGTGCCATAGAATCGAAGGTGCGATTAAATGTACTTTGCAATACTTGAACAGTTTATAGGTACATCATACAAACTTTTTTTCAGTCTTGCTGCTAATAAAAGTGTATACAGCCTTTGCAGGCTTGCTTGATATGAGAAAATATGCAGTGATATTTGTAGCTATCTGTCATAAAACTATGTCAGTTGCAAGTTTACATTCCTTAGCACATTTGTGATTTTACAGGATTAATAAATCTTAGTCAAGGTCTTGTAAAATAAGACTAGACTGCTACTTAATAAGAAAGTAAATATTAATTTAAAGTGGATTACAATCAAAATACTTACTGTTCACTGGAAAATCTCAGATGCAGGTATGGTTACTTTGTGGAAAGTCAGTGAGATAGAAAGTCTGGATGTTATTACAAAATACCGTCTGGAACTCTTTATGATCTCCTTTCCCTATATGGAATGTATTCGGAGATGAGGTCCTTTACCTAACAATCGAAATGTGAAGCTTTGTCTGAATGTGTGTGTGTGTGTGTCTGAGTGTCTGAGTATGTTGGGCAAAAGTGTCTAGACCTCCTACTATAAACCGTTTACTCAGTCCGACCAAATTTAAATTTCGTGGGCAGGTACCTGTAATGACCATAAACAGTTATGTATGGGTAATTGATGATGTCATAGATCAAATGTCAGTGGTCACAGGTCAACTAACCTAAAATTGTTTGATGCCATTATTTGCTTATCAGTATCTGAGAAAAAAGTCTTAAAGACATTCAATTTGTAGGGAATGTCAAGGCAAATTTAAAATAAGGCTTTTCGGTTCTAAGGGATGAAGTTAAAGGTCATGTAGGTCAAACACTATTAGGTTAAATTGGCTCATGTTTTGCAAAAAAGTGTCTCGCAAACTTCTGAAGTCCTTTCAAGTCCAAAGTTGGTGAATTGGTACAATGCCATGTAACTCATGCATACATAAGTGATGACATCATAGGTCAAAATTCAGAGGTCAAAAGTCAAATAAGTAATATAGGTTTTTACCATTATTTACTTCAGTATTTTAGAAGACGTCATGAATCCACATGATGCGTAGAGAATGGAGAGTCAAATTTTTAAAAAGTGCTTTTTGGTTTGAATGGCATTGCAAGAGTGGTGGTGCGTTTTTGAATCTGAACCTTCCTTGATGAGTTAGCATTAAATGGAAAATAAGAGGTATTGCACTTTGTTGTGTTGATAAACTCTCTTAGTGAAAAATAAGGTGAAAACATAATCTGCAATGTTTGTTTAATATTATTTTTACAAGTTATACTTGTTTATCAATTGATCACTGATAATCCTTAGGATAACTTATGGGAATTGTTTTGACTTGCTTTTGAGTGCACCCTAATTCCTCCAGTCAGGGATCTTCTACACAGCCATCAACTTGTATTAAATAGTTCTGCAAACTAGTTGTGTTGATTTGCCACCCACATTTGTCTTCTGCACAGCTTTCTAACATAACTGAGAGGCTGATCAGATCTTGTGATCCAGGTGTTGATGATTTCTTACGTGAGGTTGACCAGTCTATGAAAGCCAGCCGAAACATCTTTATGAGCTTAGAGTCATCCAAATTAAGAACAATTTCTGAAGAAGAATGGGAATCAATACATCAGAAAGTAAGTACCTGTGGTTAAATGTTGTTGTCCCTCTGTTTTCCTTTTAGTTTTGATGAAAGAGAAACCTGTATTCTTGATTGTCTGTGTATGTATGTGTGTACAGGTGATAGCATGTGCATAAGTGTTCAGGACTGGTAAGGATGGCTGCAATAAGCAGGGAGTGTTAAACAGCATTTCCCTTTTATAAGTACCACACTGGTATCTACTGTACCACTCGTTTTCTTCTGCAACAACTCCAAATTGATTGAGTTGAAATATTTGTCCTGGAATTTTGAAGAATCATCAGGGAATTATCGGGGAAAACTCAGGGAAATTGGTTTCTGAGATCCAATATGTGGATCAGAAACAAGCTGTTGTTTTCAGTAGGGGTCAGAGGTCATCTTAGGTCAACAAGAGTCAAACTCTGGAATATGTTAAAGAGATATCTCAAAATATGATGTACAGCACCATATACTTTATGTACATATCATGAAATTGAGTTGACCTCAAGAATCTTGCAGCTAGTTTTTGTGGAGGTTAGAGGTCATATGAAGTCACCAAGGTCAAACTCTAAAAACCTTGTGTAACAATTTTGCATGCTGGGAATCATGGAAAGGGTTATGTATTTGCACTTTATGAGATGGCAGGGGAGCCTTGTACAATAATAGGAGAGTGAAGATTTGATTTAGAAGATTGCCTGGACCATTATTGTAAAACTGAAAGTGGGATGCAGTGATGCTCCCTGGTCTGAGAATCTAGGGGGATATTCTCCCTCTGGCCTCCAAAATATTCTTTTTTGGAGGGAGGGGTTTGGTTCTACCTTAGGGGGAGGGGAATTCAGATGAGTGGGAATCTGTAATAAAAAGTAATTAAAGCTTACAGATAGTGAAAAGCAGTACTGGAAATTCCTATTCCTTTTGAGAGGAATGTAGGAGAAGCAGAATGGGGCTATGTAATGTGAATGCTGGTGGTGGATGTCTGATTCAGAAACTTCTTAAGAAAACCTGAATGTCCTGAAACTATTTCAAAAGCTGTTTTAAAATTAGGGAGCATAGTCAAATTCTAAAAGAATGATTGTAGTTTCATGTTCCCCTTCAAAGGAGTGTCTAGGAGATAATTCAAGTTTTTGGCTTAGAAAACAGTGAAGTAATAGTAACCATGAGAACCCATGATTTATTAATTCATATGTATTATACACTTTCTATACGAGTTTACACGCTGCCTGGTCCAGCTAACTTGATCCAGCCATTGTCTTAGTGATTTTCATGGTTGGTTGGGCACTGGTAATTCTATCATAAAGTGTACTTGTAGCACATTTATACTAACATTGGTACACATTTCAGGGCAAGGAATCAAAAAGCTTTGAAGTCTAGTTACTGCAGTGGCACAAACTTATTAGTGATAATAATTCAGGCCTTGGATGGGCAGTTTTTTATGACACTAAGTGACCACGAATGTGGAGAAAGCCTATGTGTATAAATTACACATCAAGTCAAGTGGCTCACCAACTTGACAATTTATATCAGATTTGGTTTCTTTTGAAAGGCCATTTCAAAGGGCTTATGTAGGGCTGTGAACGTTTAGCAAAATTACTAAACATTTAATCACAAAATTTTGCAATCGTTTTAGCGATTAATCGCAAGTACAGTACCTATGATCAACACAGAGACTTTAAACGTGCTATTGAACATGATGAATATGTAAAATGTGTTAGTGACGTCAGGGGGACATAGTTTCCATAGTTTCCATGAACCTCAAACACAGATCCTCATAGAAGCTTAACTTTGATGCCATATTTCACTTTTTCAAAAAGAGTTAAAGTAAACATCTAATTTGCTGTAATGACTGCAGATTTTCTTTTATTCCTATGGAAAAACGGGTTTTGTGATTAATCGCTTGTAGCTTTGTACTAAACGTTTATTACACATGCAATCATTTAGCGATTAATCGCTTGTAAATGGTCAGAGCCCTAGCTTTATCCACTCTGCCACAGCACTTTTAGACATTATTGATTCCACACAATAGATGTAAAGGGATTTAGTAAATGAGCTAGACAGTCAGTCTTGTGGTCAGAAGGGAGATATTCAACCAAGTAATTTACTGTGGCAGTCAGCGGCCAGTGTAGGTATAAGAGGGGTATTCATGTCACCTAGCTTGGCTCACTATTAGGCCATATTTCATAGTGTTTCTTTTTTGCCATCATGAAACAGATAACACATAATCCTCTAGAGGTCATAAATCAAAAATCTTGCTGTTTTGGTCCATTAGTCTTTTAGTTCCTTGCGCAAGCCTTACATTTATGGTTATGCAATATGTACATATCTTTTTTCAAGTAGAAGAATGGCAATGAACGTGGAAGAAATGTTGGGAGCTGGGCTTTTTGGGAAGCCGTTCATTACGTACAGTAGTTTTAATCACTATTTTTCAATTTTACTTGACAGGCTAAAACAAGAGGCACATCTGAATGTCCGATATGTATCATGCCCTTTCGTACAGCAAGCAGCTCTGATTCTCCCAGACAGGATCACAGCAATAGAAAATATTACTGTCTTTTGTCCTGTACACATCTCTTTCATAAAGCATGCTTGGAAGCATTCGAAGAATTTTCCCTTTTGGAGGAAAAAGTTTGTCCAGTTTGCAGGTCGAGTTATCACAAGCGTTACTTATGATGATTGTTTTGCGGTTAAGAGCCTGGTGCTTCTGGTCTCACCTATGCTCTCTGTGGTCTACTTTTAATTGACTTGCAGTTAAAGATCTCCCTTGAAGCCAGTACCCTCGAAAGATGAAAAAAGCAGTTCATTCTCCACACTGAAAACCAAATAAATACTAACAATCTATCCAAACAGCTCTGAGATGCATAAGCTCTTAATAACATGATGAAAGGATCTCACAGGTGAATTTTCTGCAACTTTTTAAAGTTAATTGTGAGCCAGTTGGAAGAAAAATTGGTTGCCATGTCTGAATGAAGTTTGTAGCAGACTGCTGTGGCATTAATTTCCCAATGTGGTCTTTTGTGGTGGAAGTGGACGGAAACTAAAGTGAGATGAAAAAATAGTTGATAACAGTAATGGTGAAAACTTGATGCAGTACTGATATCCAGTGGAAGGAACTTGCTGTACTATTATAGTTGCAAATGGAGGGATAAAGCAGAAACAAAACGTTTGTTTGTTTTTTTTTCCCTTAATTTCTCTCTCCTGAAAGTATCAAGAGCAGTAGCAGAACAAGCTGTTGAGGGAGATCCATCCAATTTTTGACAGTAGCTGCAAAGAAGGATCTTCCATTCCAAATTTGGTTAGATACAAGCTCTTGCAGGTGACCATGATTTCATATGTAAGAATGTAACAGGTGTAAGTGGTTCTACTAGCAGAAGCATGTAGGCAGGTTCAAATAGGTCAAAATCTAACAAATGAAATTATGAAAACAGAAATTTCAAGAAGAATTTGCTGATCTACAGAAAGTTCATATCTTTAATTAAATAGGACTTGTGAGATTATATGAGAAGATGTGGGGCACCAGCAGTATTCTGAATTGTTAAGACAGTAGATTTGAGATTTTGTGATGCCATGAATAACAAAGTTATTTATATCCAACTAGAGGAACGTATTTGTAGTTATTTCTTTGTTGATGTGGCTGTGTGTGCGGCCAGTGTACCTTAAAGAAATGTATGCACCCCTGTACATTGCAGGAACATAGCAAGAGACAAAATAGGTATGCATCACATAATTCACATTATAATTTTGCGATCCAAGAAAGACCTTCTAAAGAAATTAGTACATAGCTACATTGGAAAGTAAAAAAATGTTTCCTGCACATTGCTGAGAAAACCAGAAACCCAAAAGGCTTAGTGATTCCTTGCCATATGGATATATTGTAACAAACATGAATCACCCACATGACAAGCATAAGATCCCTCACAGTTATCCTACTTGAGATATCAAGTTAATACAGTCAAACACTTTTGAAATCTTGCGACCCAAAATGACCTACATGCTAAATATTAACAATCCACAGGCCTCATAGTTATCCTCCTTGAAATATGTTTACTAGCTTTTGACCTTTTGTGACCTTAAATAACCTTTGACCTGCAGAAAAAATAGTAGGGATCATCTCAATATGAACAATCCACAAGTCAAGTGTGAGATCCCTCACAGTTATCCTTCTTGAGATATCGTGTTTACAAGGTTTTGACCTTTTGGCCTCTGGTGACCCGAAATGACCTTTGACCTGCACCAAAAATAATAGAGATGATCTACTCCATATGGGTAATACACAAGCTAAGTATGAGATCCCTAACAGTTACCCTTCTTGAGATATCTTGTTAACAATGTTTTGACCTTTTGACATCTGGTGACCCCACATGACCTTTGACCTCCACCAAAAATAATAGGGATCATCTACTCAATATGGGCGATCCACATGCTAAGTATGAGATCCCTCACATTTACCCTTCTGGGGATATTGTGTTTACAATGTTTTGACCTCTTGTGACCCCACATGACCTTTGCCCTCCACCAAAAATAATAGGGATCACCTACTCAATATGGGAAATCTAACTGCTAAGTATGAGATCCCTCACAGTTGCCCTTCTTGAGATATAGTGTTTACAACATTTTCACTTTTTGACCTCTGGTGACCCCAAATGACCTTTGACCGCCACCAGAAACAATGGGGATCATCTACTCAATATGGACAATCCACATGCTAATTATGAGATTCCTCACAGTTATCCTTCTGGAAATATCGTGTTTACAGGGTTTTGACATTTTGACCTCTGATGACCCCAATTGACCTTTGACCTCCACCAAAAACAATAGGGATCATCTACTTAATATGGGCAACCTACATACCAAGTATGAGATCCCTCAGAGTTACCCAGCTTGAGATATCGTGTTTACAAGGTTTTGACCTTTTGACCTCCTGTGACCCCAAATGACCTTTGACCTCCATCAAAAAGAATAGGTATCATCTACTTAATATGGGCAACCTACATACCAAGTATCAGATCCCTTGGAGTTACCCACCTTGAGATATCGTGTTTACAAGGTTTTGACCTTTTGACCTCCTGTGACCCCAAATGACCTTTGGCCTCCACCAAAAACAATAGGGATCATCTACTTAATATGGGCAATCCACATGCTACGTATGAGATCCCTCACAGTTACCCTTCTTGAGATATATAGTGTTTACAATGTTTTGACCACTTGTGACCCCAAATGACCTTTGACCTCCACCAAAAACAATAGGGATCATCTACTCAATATGGGCAATGGACATGGTAAGTATGAGATTCCTCACAGTTATCCTTTTGGAGATACAGTGTTTACAAGCAATTTCCAGGGTATTTACTATTTGACCTCTTGTGACCGCAAATGACCTTTGACCTCCACTAAAAAGAATAGGGATCATCTACTTAATATGTACCTACCAAGTATGAGATCCCTCGGAGTTACCCATCTTGAGATATCGTGTTTACAAGGTTTTGACCTTTTGACCTCCTGTGACCCCAAATGACCTTTGACCTCCATCAAAACAATAGGGATCATCTACTCAATATGACCAACCCACACACCAAGTATGAGCTCAGTCACAGTTACCCTTCTTGAGATATCGTGTTTACAAGCAAAGCGTCACACACACATACACACGCACACGACATCACCATCGCATAGATTCCTTCTGCCTGTGGCAAGGAATCAAAAAGGAGCGTTGCTTAAAACATGTCCAACGTTTCTTCAGAAAGTTAAATAACATTTTTTTACCTTTTTAAAGTAGTATCTTCTATTTCAGTAGGAAATTAACCTCAACCACAAGTACGACAGTACTCTCAACCAACAGACCAACTCCATACTCATAAGAAACCTTATATTTTAATACAGCGCGTTACGGGATGGAGATGGGCGTAAAGTGAACAAACGTAAAAATGATCACAAAGTAATTAGAAGTTAAAGAAACAGCTTTAATAGCTATTTGGCTATTTCATTCCCGAAAGATCTACGGACAGTTTTGTTGAAATGTATGTTTTGCTCGATTTTCATAACTTTCTCAAAGAAGCGGTGTAGATAAGTTTATTATTATGTGACATCGAGCATTGCACTGTAGTATAAAACTTTGTGTCTCGTGGTTAATAGCTTCAACTGCAAGATGGCGATACAAGACGTTTATTCTACCTTAATGATTGCACTTCTTTCTGTTCGCTTTGTATTTTATTTCCATTCGCACTATGGGGTAGGTCGGAGACACGTCACTTCCGCATGACAACAATGTCAGTGTTGGAGTGAAAACAATGTAGGGCACGTAGTGCAGTGTAGGGAATGTTTACACTCCAGCAGAGTAGCACGTACAGTGTCCCCACATGGTCATACTGTATAGTCAGTTGCTTTATTCACTCCAAAGTCACTAGGGTAACGGAATGACCAGGATGACCGACCGACTCCATAAAAAAGACGCCAGTAAAAGGTATTACAACAGGGGTATCTCTGGATAACTATGTTGAAAACAAAACCATGTGCCACCCTCCGCACATTAGATATTTTTCTACAATGTAGTAAGGAATAAAACATGGTTAACAAGATAACTTACTTTCAGCATACCTTCATGATTTTAATTTTTCTCTTCACTTTACATATTACTTAAATTTGCATTATAAAAAAGAAGAAACCAGTAAAAGGTAATAAATATTCAGTAAGAACACATCTGGATAATTATCTTGAAAACAAAAATGTTTTACTAACCCGAACACATGAGACATATTTCTATACCATATCAAGAAGCTGCTCAGACATTTGTCTTAGATCTGAGACGACCTAATTCTTTCTCTTTCTTCTGATGTAGAAAGAGAATATTTACAAAAGATCGAAGAGCGTTTGCCCAGACAATATTCACAATAATGAAGGTAGGATATAAGAGTGTAGTTGTATACGAAGACAGCAATACGCTTGAAATCCGAAGTACTCGATTTTGTGCAGAATATCTATAATCTTATAATCTTAGATACTGTAGTTTTCTCTTTCTGTATATAAGGTTTGCAGAAAACATGTTTATTCATTACTATATATTACACCAAGGAGCTTAATAGTGGCATTTACTGAATAATTAGTGTGATCATCGAAAATGTGGTAGGCAAAAGTATGCTTTCACCCCCACCCCTACCCCCACTGAAGGACGAAAAACCCTTATTTGTTCCCTCTGTAATAAAACTTGCAGTAATTTTCTTTAAAATTGGTCCAACATGTTGCACAAAATTGCATCTAATGACTCTCAAATATTCAAAAAATTTTCAAAGGTGAGGGAACACCCTCCCCTTAGACCTCTCCCCAAAACGGCAGGCCGGAACAACGATCAGCCCCCGTCGAGAAAAGCAGTGGCGGAGCTAGGGAATTTGGTCAGAGGGGGCGAGAATGGCCTGTAGGGGCGCTTCGAACATATGACTGAATAAGGAATATGTTTGCTAACTCAGAACCAAGCAGAAACAAAATGAAAATCCTTTCACAATTTCCCAGAGTGGCATAAGCTTCCAAAAATCATGGATAAAATTGGCTTTTGGCATAAAATAGCATGAAGCCAAAAGCCAAAATGACTTAAAGATTCCTTCAAACTTCAACATAATGTTAGTACTATGGTTTCAAGTTGACAGTCTCCTCAGAAGTAACTACGTGTAAGTAGAGGTATAGAAAGTTAACCCGGCGTGGGCATTGATGTCTTGTTAACATGGTCATAACCATTCTCTTTTACTTTTGGGGCATAACATGCAAAATGTAAAATCCAAACATGTTTCATACTTGCAAACCATGTTTACAAGGTTTTCACAGATTGATATCTGGTGATTTCAAATGACCTTTGACCTCCACCAAAGACAATAGAGATTATGCTCTCAACTCAGGGCACACATGTGCAGTGTAAGAAATAAGCTCGTAGCCTACATGTTTTCCTCTTTCGTGTATCCTTTTTACAAAGTTTCACAGGTTGATATCTGGTGTCCTTAAATGACCTTTGACTTTCACCAAATACATAAATATCATGTGCACAATATTATGTCCTACATGCCTAGTATAATAACCGATACATGTCTTTCTTCTTGACACATGTTTACAAGGATTTCAGTTCACAGTTTGACCTTGGATGACTTCAAATGAACTTTGACCTCCACCAATGAAACTCATAGAGATCATGTGCTCAATGTGGATCACCCACATGCCATGAACTTAATGATATTCATAACATGTTTTCCCTAAAATCGACATTTTTGGCTCAGGGATTCCCCCCCCCCCCTTAGAAACCGGCCGGTCTCGTAAGCCTATGTTTGTGTTGTCTTTTATTTGGGGGTCCAAGGCAAAAAAATAAAGGACTAAGTGCTGTCATGACTTGGCAAGTTTCAGCCCAAACATAAGAGAAGGCAGAAAAATTTCCCCGTTTTACATTCGGTTTGCAATGTTGTGTTCCACCGTAATCGAATTTCTTTTATTAGTCATGGGGAGAATACTTGCCGACCAGGAATGTCAGTAGAAGAAATGAGTAGACGGGGCGTAGCTGGTGAAGGCCTACACTTTTTCTAAAACCTTGAAGTGGTACTGCTTTGCTTATTACTTCCGTATGACAAGGAATTGACGAATATAGGTAAATGAGAGTAGACGGGTACGTGAACCGGGGGGAGGGTGGTCCACATGTCTGTTCGAATGATTGACGTTGTCATTTCTTCTGTTACAAATCGTAGGCCAGATCAGTAAGGATTTGGAAAGGAGGAGAGCCGGGTAGAGCAGGTTGTATGCACTTGTGCCTTTTGCAGGCCCGTGGCCAGACAAGGTACCAGGGTACTGGAAGGGAGCCAAAATTTTTCCAGGGGGCGAAAATTTATTCGGGGGGGGGTGGGGCAAATGTGTACAAATGTATTAAGTCAATGATAAGATTCAAACTCTCTGGGGGGCAGTGTTTCTGCTAAGCCGCTATGACGCGATTTTGACGCAATGACTTTTCGATTTGACGCACTGATTTTCATGGTAAAAAGTAAAAAAGAGGGTTTCATTTGTTCCTAAAGTTGATACAGTGTGAATGCATGGCATTGAAATTTCTAGTGAGTCAAATTTTCTCATACTGGGTATACTGACCCAATGGATAATTTCTTAGAGGAAACACTGCTGGGGGGCGAAAAAAAGTTTCAGGGGGCTTCGCCCGGCCCCCTGCCCCCCACCTTGACTACGGGCCTAGCCTTTTGGTAAAACAATATAGGCCTAAAGAGTTTTCTCTTATTTGCCCTTTCTTATTTGAAGTGTGTAAACAATATAGGCCTAAAGAGTCTTCTCTTATTTGCCTTTTCTTATTTGAAGTGTGTATTTCTAAATCAAGACATAATGAAAAAAAGTTTGTATGCAACTTACAAGACTTCGTCATTTCCTACAATCTGGAAGATATTTTAGCAAATATATTCTGGGCACGCCATGTTCCAACGGATGATCATGATAACGCACAGAGTGTGTCATGACAACCCCCCCCCCCCCCGTCTTCACCCCACACACTCTTTTCAAAGCAAATGTTTACCACAGAATCAGGCGTAAGTTTATTACCAGCATGGCCCGGGATTACAAAAAATGCTCGAATTGTGATACCTGTAATGATCTGTACAGTCCACTTAAAACTGTAATGAGCAGACAGTTATGTTTCAGTTTGATATACAATATTTAGTTCATACCTAAGAGCTTCTAGAGCTTTGTTCCAGGCGTTGCCCTGGCCCCTACCATGGACGCTAGAAGGGCTCCTAGACATCACGGTCGAGTGGAATGCTTCGCGTTTCGGTGACATCGTTTAGTTATTCTAAATGAGACCCCTAAGGACAGAAGTACCAGTCTGTCTATGGCCCGTGAAATTTTTCTGGTGACAAATGTGGTCCGGAGAAAGATAGGAAATCAGTGGTGGCGTCAGGTGGGGGCAGGGGAGCCATGCCCCCCCCCCCCGTTAGGGAAGGCTGGTCCTTCCGTCGTGGAAATTTTCCGATTTCGTCGGGGAGTTGTTATGTATACGGTAAAATATGTAGTTTCCGACAACGGCCAGTCGCCCCGACGATTTACTTAATTTTGGTCTAAATTAGGGCAAATTCTTCAATAAAACCCCCAAACTTTCCAATTTTCTTCTCTGAAAAACCAATTTTTTTTCAAATTTCCTATGGTAAAAGCCCAATTTTTTCAAATTTTCTCGAAATAGAGCCCAAAAGTTTAGGCGCTCTTCGCAGCACAAATTTTTCCTTTAAACATCGTTTCGGCACTCTATCGGCCTCGTTGAGGCTTTGGGTTGTTGGCCCCTCCTGTCGGGCAAATCCTGGCGCCACCCCTGAAGGGAATTAAAGGCTTCCATATAAGCGCACTATTTCGGGTCATATGACATTCTTGAAAAACCACTTTCTGCACATTATTACTCACTTTTATCATCACCATGGGGAGCAGCACCCTATTGCCCATGGAATAGGCATCCTTAGCCCGTTTTCTAAACCCTAACCTTGACTTCAAACATATTTTGCTAACTCCCGAGTATCCGGTGTACCCACAATCATCTTTGGGAAAAAATAATGCATCCTGGGAAAAAATAATGCGTGCCGCGGGTGTCTTCCCTTCACTGCAGTCTCAGGCTTTTAACTTTTGAACACCAAAATGAAACATACAGAACCCGTCCTGGCGTTCAAAGCATATTTTGAACGCTTGCGTTAAGATTCTGAACACCTTTTCTCCCCCCCCCCCCCCTTTTGAACGTCGGACGCCTATTTGAACATTTAACGTATTTGAACGCCTGACGCGTGTAGTGTTCAAATGCTGAGAGCATAGTGTTCCAGTTCTGAACGACAGGTCCAGCTCCTCAAGTACAGTGGCACGACGGGACGAATAGCCTAACACATTAAAATTATCCGGAATCTTTGCATTGGATAATGTATTATGAACCAAAACATACCTATCCTGCATGAGACTTAATTTTTACCCAGAAATTAGGCTAAAAACTCAGAACTTCCGGGGGCTTCGCCCCCTGGACCCCACCAATTGCCTTAAGGCGGGCCCAGTGTTTTAGCCAGCCCCTATTTGTGCGACAATGTTGCATAAACGGCGACAAATGTCGCACAATAAAAATCTGACAAGCAAATTCTACCCGGGTGTAAATTTTGAGGTTCCTCATTAGGGCAGAAATCCACTCAAATATTGCACCATTTGTAATCTAGGCACCTTTCAAATTCCAAAATTTGAAAGGGGACATCCCCTCCCCTTAGACCCCTCCCCCAGGCCACAGATCAGTAAATGTGGCATTGAGAAACCTCTAACTGAAACACTGGCGGACCTCTGGATCCCAACCGCTTAAAACTATAGCGGCTTGACGAGAGGAATAGCCTAATACGTCAAAATTATGGGGAATCTTTGCATTTGATGCACTGTGAACAAAAATATGTCCATCCTGAGACTTAATTTTTCACCCAGAGATATGCTTACACCTCAGAGTTTCCGGGGGATTCGCCCCCTGCCCTCTTCCCGAGGGGCTTTCCCCTAGACCCCACCATGTGCCCTAAGGCGGGCCCCTGAACCCCACCCGCTAAAGCTCGTTTCCGCGCTACGCATTGCCAGATCTGTCGGCAAAACATAGTCTCTACATCCCCCTCCAAAGGAAAAGTTTTCCTTCTTTTGCAATAAAACTAACAGAATTTGCATTTGGTAGCTATGAGGTATCAGTAATGGAACAAAGCTTGAAGGGCATATCCTCTTATCTCGGGCAATTATAATCAGTCGACCATCCCTAGTGTAACATTCTGGGGCCCTGTTCCTGTGGTACGTTATACTAGGCGTTCCTTGTATCCACAGGCCGAAACCACGGGTGATAGTGGGATATATAGGGAGATGGCCTATATAAGTGCCATCCAGATTTTTAAAATGTAACAACATTGTCTAATTTCTTTTGCTTATAAAATGGATAACTTTTGCAATTGTGTAACTTCGCGCATACCCATGAAACATAGAAAAAAATCGGCATCAGTGAGGGAGGCCATGGCCCAATGGCCCCCCTAAATACCCCACTGCCAGCTTACTATCTAAGCGGAGCGCCACTATGGGTTGGCGCGGAACGTTCCAAGAAAATGTGAGATTTTACTACATCCCAGATCGCCTGAAATGGCACTTGCCAGGCTTGATAGCAGCCATCAAGATGTGCAATTTTGATGAAATCTGTAAAGTTGATTTTATTTTATTCTCAAACACATTAAGTTTGTCACAATCTATCTGAACTTATTCAAAATTTTTCAGAGTGGGTGAATTTTTTTGGCCCAGATCGCCAGTGGGGTCGCTTGGGGGAGCGCGACTTTTTGGAGGACTCGCGCCTGCCTCCAAGCCCCCTCCCCCCTTAGCTACGCCACTGCTTCTCTCTGTTAAAATAACAAATTTACATACATAATATGAAAATTATCCATTATTGGTTTCGATGAAAGAGAAGCCTATGCGGGCATGATGGCGTATGTGTGTCTGGGTGTGTATGTGTGTGTGTGGGTGTGTGTGTGTTTGTGATGCTTAGCTTGTGTGCACGATATCTCAAGAAGAGAAACTCCGACAGTTTTCAAACCTGGTACATAGATGCCCCATATTAAGAGAAAGAACCCATCGTTTTTGGTGGGGTCAAAGGTCATCTGGGGTCACCGGGGGTCAAAACCTGAAAACCTTGTGTGCATGATATCTCAAGGTAGGAAGCTTGGATGAATTTCATACATAGTATGTAGATGCGTTATGGTAAGAGAATGAACCCTATTGTTTTTGGTGGGGGTCAAAGGTCATCTGGGGTCACTGGGGGTCAAAATCTGAAAACCCTGTGTGCATGATATCTCAAGGTAGGAAGCTTGGATGAATTTCATACTTAGTATGTAGATGTGTTATGGTAAGAGAAAGAACCCTATTGTTTTTAGTGGAGGTCAAAAGTCATCTGGGGTCCCTGGGGTCAAACCCTGAAAATCTAGTTAACATGATATCTCAAGAAAGGAAGCTTGGATAAATTTCATACTCAGTATGTAGATGTGTTATGGTAAGAAAAAGAACCCTACTGTTTTTGATGGAGATCAAAGGTCATCTGGGGTCACCGGGGGTCAAATGCTGAAAACCTTGTTAACACGATATCTCAAGATAGGAAGCTTGGATAAATTTCATACTTCGAATGTAGATGCGTTATGGTACGAGAAAGAATCCTATTGTTTTTGGTGGAGGTCAAAGGTCATCTGGGGTCACTGGGGGTCAAACCCTGAAAACCTTGTTAACATGATATCTCAAGATAGGATGCTTGAATAGATATCATACGTAGTATGTAGATGCGTTATGGTAAGGGAAAGAACCCTATTGTTTTTGGTGGAGGTCAAAGGTCATCTGGGGTCACCGGGGGTCAAATGCTGAAAACCTTGTTAACACGATATCTCAAGATTGGAAGCTTGGATAAATTTCATACTTAAAATGTAGATTCGTTATGGTACGAGAAAGAACCCTATTGTTTTTGGTGGAGGTCAAAGATCATTTGGGGTCACCGGGATCAAACCTTGAAAACATTTGTTAAAATGATATTTCAAGCTAGAAAGCTTGGATTGATTTCAAAGGTCATCTGGAGGTCAAAGGTCATCTGGAGTCACAGGGGTCAAACACTGAAAACCATGATAACACGATATCACCAGGTAGGAAGCTTGGATAGATTTCATACGTGGTATGTGGATGCGTTTTGGTAAGAAGATGAACCCTATCATATTTTGGTGGTGGTCAATGGTCATCTGAGGTCACTGAGGGTCAAATACTGAAAACCTTGTTAACACGATATCGCCAGGTAAGAAGCTTGGATAGATTTCATACTCAGTATGTGGATGCGTTGTAGTGAAAAAATGAATGCTTTCGTTTTTGGTGGAGGTAAAAGGTCATCTGGGGTCACAGGGGTCAAAAACAAAATTTTAAGAATTCCCAAGATCGTATTATGGGTTTACCAGAAGTCAAAATGCAAATTTTCCCAAGAATTTCCAAGATCAAATATGAACCTAAAATTATTTTTCCAGAATGTTAAGATAGCACTTGACCAGTGACTGAAAGATATGGGACATCATGGCATTATTTGGAATAGAACATATATCATCGAAACCTCAATGCATTTTTGCATTCTGGTTCCTGTCTTAAAATATCGTGTTTACACGGTGTTCGATTTTTGACCTCTAGTGACCTTAAAGGACCTCTAAGCTCCACCAAAAAGGAAAGAGTGCTTTCTCTTAATATGATAAATTAATACAAAAATAAAAAAGTGTCCATCATCCTTTTCCCGCAATATAGTGTTTAAAGCTTCTCGGTTTTTGACTTCTGGGGACCTTAAATGACGTTTGCTCTCCATCAAAAACAATACGGTTCTTTTCCCTTACTATGATAAATGTATATACCAAGTATGAAAAGTGTACATCATTCCCAAATCGAGATACCATGTTTACAAGCAATTAGAACTCAGTATCTCATGTATTTTGTCGTTATGCATTTTCCCTGAACATTTTTATGGGAAGCTTTGCCCCCCCCCCCCCCCGAATCGGTAGATACGTTTACATGGCAGCTCCCTGCTCTCACTAAGAAAAAAAAAACATCCGGAAGAATGCTTGTTGGTATTCTCACTACCCTCTCGCTCACTCCCCGTTGCACGCTGATTGTTGGAATTTTCATAATGTTGCTAGTGTATCTCCATTTTGAAATTACCACAAAACTTTTAGGAAGTCTCTGCTGGTCTGTACTAGTCTTGTTGGGAATGCTATGCCACAGCCAAAATATAACTAAATAAGGAGAACTTTTCAGGATGTAAATAGTTCAAAGATTTACCAGATATACTGTAGCACCATTCTCAGAACGTAATAAGTTGAAAGATTTGCCAAATAAGGTACTATTTTACATCAAACCCCCTTACATGAACAAAAATTTTCCAACGGGGGAGAGTTGTCACCCCTTCACTGAGCCAACACATCTTTCTCTTAACACGCGACTAAAAAACAAGAATTTATTTAATTATGAGAAGCTTTCAACATACGATTAGTTCGAAACATTGCCAAAGATAGCACCATTATGCATTTGAGCCGCCCTTACAAAAACAAAACTTTCTGAAGGAGAGGAGTTGTCACCGTATCACTTAAACAGCAACCCTTCTCTTACACCCGAACCAAAATAGGAAGTATTCACTAAATTATGAGAAGTTTATAACATATGATTAGTTCGAAAAGTGCCAAGAACAGTACGATTTTTGCATTTAAATCACCTTACATGAACAAAAATTCCCATAGGGGAGAGGTAAACCCCTTCCTTAAAACCCTAAAGAGGGCAGTACTTACACGGAGTGACAGAGGAAGGATCCTCCAGGTGCAAACTATCTCAGGTGCGTATATGTCCATTTCACACAGACTTCATCGGTTAATCTGAGGTGGAATTACACCTTTTCCTGTGGTGAGGCCCCCCTTTTTCACCAAATCGTGTTGGCCCCACTGCCTTGCTTTACTCTAGTGCCCGCAATTTTGTAAATACCCAAGAGCTTCCGGAGGCTTCTTCCCCTGAACACCCACTGGGGCGTTGCCCCTGGAACTCACCAGGAGCCTTCGGGGGGCCCTGAAGCCCGCGCAGTCGGGGGGGGGGGGGCTCAGTCGCGCTTTCGTGGCGCCTTCGGCGCCGTTGTCGCTTTCCAATCACCTCCCCAGGTTTGAGAATAAATATCCACCAATGTATAGGGCAGAATTTTCAATATATCAAAATGTGTACTACAATTATATTGCAACACTTAAACAACCTCATTCGAACAATTCCCGAGGGTGTATGTTTCGCATTTTAGTTTGTATAGGCTAAAGGCCTGCTGCATGGATGATCACTCATTGCAATTTACAATGTGGATGTAAGGTATATATTCCTCCATACTGCTTGCGTTTGATATCATATTGGCATAGTCACATTTACAAACATTTACATATGGAGAAAGATAAGACTAGAATTGAATGTCCTGCACAATATCACGCACTCTCCTAGTTTTATCCTGAGACGCCAGGAGCCCTCAGACCGTCCACAGACTGGGAATCGATTGAAGGTCCCTTGATGTCCACGGTATGTTTCAGTATCAACCATGTAGATTCAACGTTGCCTGCGCGTCAAAAGGAACCAGCTCAGTTTATGAATAATAAGTTACTGAGTTACTCCACGAGAGATAAAACTGAGTTGCCATATCACAGCTGAAAGTGCGGCTATAACACTGAACACGGCTTCCAGGACAAAAACCGCTGTATAAGATGCAAAGATATCGAACATCAGTCCTAGACAGAGAAACAAGAGAAATATTTTTACGTTTAAGTTGACCTGAATTCTGAAGCTACAAAAATGTTTGTTTCACACATTGAAACATGTATTTTCTTTGGCGTAAGAAGCAGTCAAAAATTGTGGTGGGGCGGAAGTATGCCTTGGTCCCCCCCCCCCCCCTCAGGCAAGGACCAAAACTCCTTATTCGTTTCCTCTGTGGAAAATGTCAAAAAATTGCAGTACTTTTCCTTAAAATTTGCCCCATATGTTGCACCAAATAGTAGTTAAGGAACCTAGTTCAAAACTTTTTCAAAAGGGATGAGGACACCCCTCCCCTCAGACCCTTCCCAGGAGAACTGTTCAAAACAACATTCAGCCCCCCTCCCCCAGTCGAGAACAGTTTCCTACGCCTATATGTGTTTTGGTCCAAATTCCATTCTCTCAGGACATGCCTGTACTGAGCAATAAAATGATGAAGTAAATTCTCTCTATTACAAATGGTAGATTTCGCAGTAATCATTAGTGATGTCACTCCTGTACGACTTTAATTGCAACCTTTGTTATTCTCTATTTTTCCCGAGACTACTTCTCCTAATTCAATCAAATTGTGATCAATATTCCATTGCTATAAAGTGACCCGACTATACAAGACCTCTCCTCACAAAATGTTTTGCAAGAAAAGAGTCTTACTTGCAAAGTAATGTAAACATTTTACTTTCAAAAGGAAACAAAAACATTTTATATGAGATGTACAACAAGGACATCAAAAGTATTGCATAGTTGAGTATTTCAAATGAGGTAAACAAAGTCAACATTTTTTTTTTCTCAAAATCTTAATAAGCAATGCAGACAGGAATTGGACCAGTGAGATTCGTTATTCATTGACTGCAATGTATATTCTTGTAGTTTTAGAATTGAGGTACCTTTAAAGTCCCTCCGTGTGTTTGAACACTGGTACAAACGAATCCTTTATGCCATACCACTTGGGAGGTGTTAGCACCTCCCTGGCCTTACTTTATTTGGCAGATACAGGCTGGCATTGCTCATGGCTGTAATGTCCAAATTTATAACCTTCTTTACCATTAATGAGGGCGAAGAACACCAGAAATTGTGAAAATTCGACAGAATTCGTAAAGTTTATTGTAGCTCCATAATTTAGAGCGGCCTTTAATTCGTTTTGTAATGTAGTTGTTAAAAAAAACTAAAACAATGATATGGAATGAAGGGACATGAGACCCAGGTCATTTTCTCAACTGGATTACTTAGCAGTTTCGTAAATAGACCCTTTTCCAAATAGCAACTACAAAGGATTATGGGATAGACTTTAAGTACGCATTTTTTTGTCCACAGTAAAATGCCATTGACGAAAACGACACACACCAAAACTCGATCCCGAAATCCTTTGTAATTGCTATTTGGAAGAGGGTCTATGGCGAGTTATCAACTCATTGCATGAGATATGATATTACTAAATATTAAAACACAAATTTGGCATTTATATTTACATTTCATGCCTTTCTTTTCCAGCATCATAGCAGTCTGGCACATTAAATATGCTTGGCAATTCAATTTTCTCCTGGCGCTTGGCCAATAAGGAACGAGCCTGAAGTCGAGCCATTTACATCTTCAAAGGGGCTATGGCATCCCCCAATCATATTTAGGAGTAGCCTTATAGTTCTTAATACAACTGGTGACTCCACATTGATTGACATTCATTCAGGGGTTTAGGAAACGGGGGCACTGGGGACACGTGCCCCACCCCCCACACACTTTTCGGAAAATGGTAACATGTGCCTCTTGAAAATGAAAAATGCCCTCGCTGCTCCTTTTCGAATATAAATTTACCAATACAAATTCAGGAATTTACAGATTACCCTCTCAACTTATAAAAATACAGGCCAACTTTAACTTACCCCTTGGTTTTTTTTTTTTTCAACTAAAAGCACATACCCCAAGGGGCTAGGCATATGAGAAGGAGGCAAAGGGGCCCTATAGCGGCTGGACCCGTTTGCTCAACTCATCGATATTCTTCATCAGCCTTTTATGACTTACATAGCAATTTACATCAGAGATGACTTACATTTTTTTGAATTCTCTACCTGACGACTGAAATTCGAGAGGACTCCTTACTCTGTACCTTTGACGTTGTAAGTCTCTACAGCAATATTCCACATACTTTGGGCAGAGAAGCAATTACTTATTGCAGGGTAGCAACTCCCTGCTTATTGGATTGAAAAATATCCCGCAGAAATCCTTCCTCATCGAATTCCAAACGACTTTATTATTGACAGTATGTGTTATTTCTAAATAATAACTACTTCCAATTTGGTGACCTGAATTTAAAACAGATCAAAACGGTACAGCCATGGGAACCTTCGCCACCTTAACTTTAGCTTTCCTCGAAAACCAACTGTATAATGAAACTGAACTGAACTTCGACTCCACCGTTCAAAGCAGCGTTTGTAAAATCTTGGAAAAATTACCTCGACGACTGTTTTATAATTGGGAACAATACCTGGGGCAACATTAATATTCTTTTAAAATCCCACAATGTTTACATAAGGATACAAAATTTACTATGCATTTTAGTGAAACGGAACTACCGTCTCTTTATATCTTAGTTATTAAGTCAAAGGACAAGCTTTTGACAGATATTTACTACAAAGCGACAGACACTAAGCAATGCCTCCATTTCAAAAGCAGTCATCCCCTAGGACCTGCAAGTTAAACATCCCTTAACAACCTTGCCAGACGTATTTGCACTATTATTAAAAAAGACCATGAATTATTAGCTCATTACACGAGGTATCCCTGTGCCTTAATTGAACATGGGATCAGAAAAGCCGAAATTATCCCTATTAATATTTTACGTAATTTTGAAAAACATAGGGACAAGACAGATGCACTCGCTTATGTGTCCACCTTTAATCCTAGACATCAGGAAATTTTCAATTTAATATAGGCCTACAATAATATGCCTATTTTGAACTGCAGCGTCAAAATGAATACTGTCATGAAAGACGTGAAACTTATCAAAAGCAAACGACAACCACGAAAATTGAAAAGAAAAATGATGTTAACACAAGCAAAGTTTGAAGACAGCGAAGTAACTTCGCAAATCAGCAAAATGCAACCGTCTACGTTACAAAATATGTCCTATTCTAATGCAGGGTGAGAAAATTAATTTTTCTGCCACAGACGAAGACTTCATTGATAAAATTAATTTGACATGTGAGTCCAAAAATGTTGTATGTTTTTTTAACTGCAGTAATTGTAATAATGAGTACACAGTTAGCACAAAAATGTTGTAAACTGTGCTACTTTACTTAGAAGCCCAGGGGCGTAGCCAGGTTTTTGGTGTGGGGGAAGGGCAAAGTCAACTCATCGTCCCCATTTTTGACCGCAGTCCTGGGAAGGGGTATAAGGGGAGCCTGGGGTGTCCCCCTCCCCTTCTGAAATTTTTTTGCTGTCTCGAAGGGCTTAGATGCAAAATGGCCCGTGCTTCTTTTTATACTAGATCCCAGCTTTTAGAGTGGCTCAGGGGTGGTGCCAGGGTTTGCCCGAAGGGGGCCAGATTCCCCGACGGGGAGGCCAGCGACCAGAAACCCCGATGCCGTCGAGGGGTTGGTGAGAGGGGATTTGAAGAAAACCTGTGTGCTATACCATGCCATTGGATATATTGCATAAAATTTGTATATACTAGAGGAACATAGATTTACCGTTTTTATCCGTAATGTGAAATTGCAAAGCGCGCGAAAATTTTGGGGTAAGCCTAGGCTACACTAAAAAGAATCTGTATTTGTCTAAAACTTACATAGGGCAATTGTTCGGGCAGGTGGCCAGCCCTATCAGACATAACTTACATTTTACTTCACTCCTCGGGTCACTAGCCGTACCTCACGGCAGACATAAGAGAACAGTCATTAACTAGTTTTACGGAAATGAGATGACATTGTACTATATTTAGCTATAGGTAACGGAACCGAGGAAGAGTGGGCAAAGCGTACCAAAAATTGTGGGTTGATGATCCTTTTGAAAGCCAAAATAAGTAAACCAACCATGGGTGGAGACAGAATTTTCCCGAACGGGGGCCGGGCCATGCCAGGGACCCCAGGTTCCGACAACCCACTATGTCGAGGGGGTGCATGGTGAGAAAGGGATTTGAAGGAGCCTAACTACCCATGCCATTGCAGGGCATATTTTGCATAATATCGCTTAAAGGTGATCGGTCGTCTTGAAATATTGTTTGTGACGTCAGCCTTTTCTTGACATGTTTCTGAGTCGTCACTGTTCAACAGATACACCGTACAAGCGTGGTATAGCTAATCGGTAAGCAAGACGAGACGGCATGTAGCTGCATACCTACTAGCTATACCGATGTCATCATAGCTACTTGTATGGTGTATCCGTTCAACAGTTACGACTACAGAACATGTCAAGAAAAGGCTGACGTCACAAACAATATTTCAAGACGACCGATCACCTTTAACACTTCAAGAGCCAAGTTGTGCACTGATATCGTTCTTTTGAATCTGAATCGTGAAACTGCAAAGCGCGCGAAGCGCGCGAAAATTTTTTATAGGCTTCCACAAAAAACATATGTGATCATTAAGAACAAAAAGAAAGAAAGAAAACTGTAGGGGGTGAAGATCGTATTGGGGATAACATACATTGTATCGAAACCACCTGACTCGCTCACCAACTGACCGTGCAGCATGGCACACATTAGAGAACAGCAACTTGGCATTGCGATATGGGATGAAATTTACGACCTCTAAATAAGCTGTGTACTCTGCCTACATGTTACTTGGTAAGGTGGACAGGACTTGTGCTCTCTAACTATGTGGAATGGAAATATTGAAGAAAATGGACTGACCCCACAGCGCGCGTAGCGCGCCGAAAATTTTGGGTTCTTATTAGGGAAGTTGTCCTGTTGAGAGCAAAAAACAGGTAAATCGGTGGGGCGACTGTCGCCTTCGGGGACTACATGGTTTATCGTATCGACTAAAACTCCCGGACAAAACTGTAAAAATTCCCCGACGGGGGGGGGGGGGCATGGCCCACCTGCTCCCTGTCCCCACCTGGTGCCACCCCTGGAAGGGCAGCCGGCCCTCCGAGTGAAAATGACATTGACAACGTATATGTTTTCGGGATTTAACTATTTTGTTTCAAAATCAGGATTAGGGTTCGAAAAAAGGGTTAGGGTTCAGTCCCCAAGGCATAATCAGTTGAAGAAAGGAGAATAATTCCGGAACACTGTTTCCAGACGAGATGACATTTATTAATATCCAAGGTTTTGATGGACTTTTCGGGGGCTTATTGCCGATGCGTCCTGCATAAAATAAATATGCCATCCGTTCTGCTACGGATTCCACTGTCATTACTCATCCCCGAGACCTAGATCCCTACCCCCTCCCACTCGGCCCCACCAACTTCCCATCCCTCCCTCTTGCCGTTTGTTTTTCTCGTTTTATTTATTTTTTTTTTTTTTTGTTTTTTGTTTTTTTTTTGCTTTCCTTCATTTTTTCAACATCGCCCATTGCGTCCCCAAAATTTCTGTGGGGGGGGGGCACTCTGCCCCCTGTCCCCCCTCTGGCTACGCCACTGTAGAAGCCACCTTAAAAAGTGAATATTACAGGATTTTGGATGTTAGTTACCAAATATATTCATACATGCCGTAAAAATAATTTTAGGATTTCACCCTTTTATCAATGCTCCAATGAGTACCAACTACTTATTACGGAAAATTATTATATTTGTAAATACAAGCCGTGCATTAAGAGATAATTCTATTCAATGTAAAAAGCTAACCATTGTATTTGTCTCTTGGAGTTCTGTGCGGCGTCACAAGCGTAAATAGCTTCTTTGCTAAGATTTAATCCGGTAAAGAGCTGGTGAATTTAATTCAAATACCAGACGCAAACTGTCCCGTCTGGTATTTGAATTAAATTGACCAGTTCTTCCAGCAGAGTTCCGATAGCTCAGTTGGTAGAGCGTACTGCACGTTGAGCAGTAGGTCGTTGGTTCAAACCCAGCTCGGACCTCAGTTTTTCATCATTTGGTGGTATCGTCTTTCTTACTAAGGCAAAGGTTGCCAATGTTAGACGCATATTCCACAGGCTTAAAAATTATGCGACTGTGTCCGCTTCCCACCATTCTTCAGTTTATATATATATATATATATATATATATATATATATATATATATATATATATATATATGTGTATATATATATATATATATATATTATATATATATATATATATATATATATATATATATATATATATAGGTCGATAAAGGTAGAAAGAAGTGCTTAAGTTTGCGGAATTTTCCACGACGTTTCGAGTATAGACTCTTCATCAAGTGGCAAAGAAATGCAACTGAACAACAATGAAGTAGAAATGAGAGAAGAAACACATTGAAGAAAGGCACGCCAAACCGGTCGTACAGAACGAATACGGTGTAAAAATGCGAATGGAGGCTGACTAAAACTGGTAAAAAGTAATGAAAATCCACAAGGCAAACAACCCTGGCAGACCCATCGTTTCTTCCCACTACCCCACTGTTCTTATTTCTGAGCTTTTGGACTCTGTACTTTTCCCGTTGGTATCAGCGTTAACGTCTTTTGTTCAAGACACTCCTCATTTCTTGAGACTTATTCAAGACTTTGAGTTTCCCGAAAATTGCGGTGATCGTCTGCTATTCACCATGGATGTATCTAGTCTACACATTCATCTCCCATCATGCTCCTTGGTCAACTTTCCGCCATTACCTGGACCAACGACAAGACCCCCAGACTCCTACAACTACTTTCCGTCGCTTAACGGAACTTGTTCTCATTCAAAACTGTTTCCAGTTCAATGGGCGCTTTTTCCGTCAGGTTAAACGAGTAGCCATGGGAACCAAAATGTTTCCTTCTGTTGCTTGCCTAACCATGGGCCACTTTGAAGAACAACTTTTTTCGCAATTTCGCAGTATACTCACCCTTTCCTTTACAAAAGGTATGTTGACGATATTGTGGGAGTGGCAACAGGGACCCGTCAAGATTTAGAATCTTTCATCCAGTTATGTAAGATCCTTCTGTCCATTTTTGAAATTCACACATTGTATTTCTGAAACTTCAGTGGTTTTCCTCGACCTTCAGACAGTTATCAACATCCGACCGTAAAATCAAGTCGAACCTACATTTCAATCCCACCGATTCTCATAACTACCTTTTGTATCCATCCAACCATCCCAAATCCTGAACCAAATCCATCATATACTCACAACTTTTAAGGGCCAGAAGGATTTGCTCAGACGATTCTGATTTTTCAGCAGCTTCCAAAAATATACTATCATTCTTTGAGAAGCGTCAGTATCTCACCAAAATCCTTACTGATGCTCTCCATAGAATCCAAGGAATCAACAGAGGGGAGGCCTTGAGTAAGTCTAACACGTCTACCAATCTACGCATCCCTTTGGTACTCCCCATCATTCGTGCCATTTACAAAAATGTAGAGCCCCTTCGACAAGACCCTTCAACCCGTGAACTTTTCCCCCGAACCCCCTATTACGGCCTTTAGAGTTTAAAAGAACATTTCCAAGCACTTAGTTTGGGCTTCCCATCCACAAAAGCCCACTGACAACACCCCAGGTACATTTCTCTGTGGTCGTAGTAGGTGCAACACATGCCCAGTGGTTGGCAAGTACACACTCATTAATATTTTGGGTTCTAACAGCAACAGATTCAGTGTGAACCAACACTGTACCTGCACTTCCACAAATTTGGTTTACATTTTAGTTTGTGGACGTTGCAATTGCCTGTCGCCTGGCTGACCGAGTCACTGAACACCTCAGGTACATCAAACGAAACCTTCAAGGTTATCCGGTAGCCACACATTTAACCCCCCCCCCCCCATCACCGTGCTCAATTAAAGATTTGGCCGTTACCGCAGCCTTAATGTGCAGAGGTTCTGACCGTGATCATCAGACCGCCGAAAACCGGCTTATCATGAAGCTCGGGACCTTCTCCCCACACGGTCTTCACATTAGACTGGACCTTTTTAACTTGTTCCCCTTTTCATTACTTTTTACCGGCCAGTTTTACTCAGCCTCCATTCGCATTTTTACACCGTGTTCGTTCTGTACGACCGGTTTGCCAGTGCCTTTCTTCAATGTGTTTCTTCTCTATTTCTACTTCATTGTTGTTCAGTTGCATTTCTTTGCCACCTAGTGAAGAGTCTCATACTCGAAACGTCGTGGAATTTTCCGCAAACTTTTAGCACTTTTTACAACCTTTATCGACCTATATTTATATTTGCATGTTCATGTACATATGTATGTATACATGTATATATATATATATATACATACATACATACATACATACATACATACATACATACATACATACATACATACATACATACATACATACATACATACATACATACATACATACATACATGCACATACAAAAATGCCCCTCTGGCAGTGCCCCTGCACATAAGCGTTGCCAATGGAAGGGTTTGAACGCCTAAAAACCCCTCAGACCCCAAAACAGGGAAATAAATAGGTCTTAAATAGTTACTAATGGTCCCTCCTCCCCCATAACAAATCTTGGCTACACGATGCATGTGTACTTACCTGCTAAATATGATCCAGATTCCATGCCAACGGCGTACACCAAAAAGTGAATTGTGAAGGCAACGGGAATTTCTGCTTTCGATAAATTTAATGGAATAAACCCTGGGAGTGATCCGTCTATAAATCCCAGAGTAAAACCTGAAAGTCCTGAAAACACCAATAATGACATCATCGTTTTTGAATAAGCGACACCAACGAAGGCAATAGTCTGTAGCACAAGCGGAAGGAAAAAATGAAAAAATGGTTGTGTATTGTTGAGGGCGAATAATATTGAGCATCCAGTACGCCCCAAGATGCCACCTACGCCTCCTGCGGTGGACAACAATACTGCGGACGATTTATCGAACCCCCTTTGCTCCGCGACTGGCACCAGAAATAGAGCCCAAGAAAAATAACAAGCAAAATGTACGTACACAATCACAAGTAACAAGGGAATTGTCTTATGCTTGTTCACCAACTGTTTCATGTTTAGAAAAAGTTGCTTTAACTTTATGAAAATAGAGTTAGAATTAGCTTCTTCGTCTTCCTTGCTGCATTCCGTAACGGTTTCAGACAGTTTGGTCTGAGTTGGTTTCATTAAGACGGCAGAGATTATACAATTCCAGCAAAAGGCACTAAAGATTAAAAGAGCTCCATGTAGGCCGAATTGGTCCCAAAGATGCTCAAAGATGAGAGGGATAAGGCAGACTCCAAGAAACAGACATTGAGAAGTTATTGATGTGGCAAGACCAAACCCGTCTCCGAAAACTTGCAGCATGTGGAAGTAGGACGACAGAGTTAAACAGCCGGTTCCAAACCCTGATGAAATAGTACAAGAAACGCATGGTGTTAATAGAAGAAACTTAAAAACTGTACACTAAGCCGCCGTCACACTACAACGAATTCGGATCGGATTCCGATCCGATTTTTGTGAGTTTTTATTAAAATCTTCTCCATTTCGGGTCGGAAAGAACCCAAAATTTGCCAACGTGTGTAATTATATGATTTTTATCGCAGGACTACGAAAATTAAATTTATACGAATTATTTCGTGACTTCACATCGACAGACAGCTTTTATCGGACTACGCGTGTCCGATAAAAGCTGTTTGTTGGTGTGACGTCAAGAAAAAATCAGTTAACATTTTATTTTCATAGACCTTTGATGCAAATCATGCATTTACACTGGTTGGCAAAGTTTGGGCTCTTCCTGACCAGAGATGGAGAAGATTTTAATAAAAAGTCACAAAAATCGGATCGGAATCCGATCCGAATTCGTTGTAGTGTGACGGTGGATTAGACGACAAGTCTGTACCAAATTGAACTTAGAACTAGCAGTTTTTATAACAAAAAGTCCTATATTTATGATAATAATGGAAGTCTTCTTTTCGATTGGAGCAATTGTAGATTTCAAGTTGTCATGTTGTTAAGGCTTTCTTATGTAAATTTAGCGTATGAATAAAACATTCAAATTTGCATAGGGAACACACACAATTTAATACGGACTTATTTTCACAATTGAATAACTAGACGGAGTTTTTGGATCATATTGCAACCTGCTGCACAATCTAGTGATCTAGTGAAACAAAGTTTATGGTATTCTTAACCAAGATCTTGCGTGGTGGTGACGAAGGAAAGGCAAGCTAAGGTTTCTGGCCGAAATGAAGGGTTTGGCAAATCCAACTGCCAGTTTTGCCTGAACATGCAGGGGGATCTGATGACTAGATCAAAATGACTAACCCTCTAGTAACAACATTCTGTCTAACGAAGAAGTTAATCGACAAAGCTTAAATATGCAAGTGTAAAATGGTAAAGATGAAGGAAAATGAAGGATCATGGAAATTCCTGAACTTACCAGAGCAAGTGCAGAAAATTATGAAGAATACGACATGATTGTGAAAGAAGCTTTGCCCAAAGTAACCGAGTCCAAAGAGTAAACCTCCCAACAAAGCTACTGGACGAATGCCATAATACGTCACGAGCTGAGATATAACAGGCGCTGGAACACAAATATGGATTAAAATTGTTACTCTGAAGGTCTGTTTATAAGATGTATTCTAGACGTAGGCCTACGTCCCGGAAGAATATGTGCATCTGTATATAGCATACGTCTTGGAACGCGTGAGTCAATCGGCTTAAACCGTGCGTTCTATCAATGAATCCAGGACACGTAGTTTTTTCCCAGGACGGATGAGGGCAATTTCATTTTTACCTTAACCCTAACCTTAATCCTGAGCATCACTTTTCAGTTTTCATGATTTCAATGGAAATTTCCAAAAATCGCCCCATTCGTCTTGGGAAGAAAATTCCGCGTCCAAGACACTGCACGGTGAGAAGTGAAGTAATCTAAAATAAGCAAGTGACATTTTTCGCCAGTGAATTAACCTGAAGTTTTCAGTAAGGGGTACTGAAAGGGCACGAACTTTTCCTGAGGCACCATTTCTGCGAGGTTGTCACTCGAAAGTTGCGGTACACTGCGACTGGATGGCAGTGGGGTGTAGGCCTGGATAGTGGTGGGTAACTGGGGTTGGGCAGGAGTTTGAACAATAAGATACCGTAATTTTTTGTTATAGCATATTTGGCCCAATGTGTGCTGAGCTTAGAGCTGTTTTGATGTTTTTCACCGAACACCCGACTTATTTGGCACTTGAAGCTCGGGTATTTTTTTTAAGGAATATATATAGAAGAACCCACATACAGGTCCAGACTCTTGCAAAAGGGGAACACACTTTGTGACGACATGACCCAAGCTGCGGGAACTGTAGGCTAGAATCCAGAAATGCGAAGGACTAGCTGGGGAGAGGCCTAAATGAATCCTCTGTTAGATGCGATTTCCGGGCATCTGGCAGGCAAGAACAACACAAAAAACTTTTCTATTTCAATCGTGTATTAATATGTAATGTGTCCACGTTACAGTTTTGGAATAGGCTATAGAGGGGTTTCACCGACGTCACGTGATCGCACGTCTTTTGGTTTTGAAGGGCAAGATCACGCGTCTCTTTGATTTTGAAGGGCACTCGTCCATTGTGTCACAGTAGTATCTATGGTTATGCCGTGTGCGTGTAAAGTAATTGAATACGCTTACTGCGTGTGTGTTTTGCCCTTCAGTGCCTAGGAATCCCACTCGCGTGACGTCACATGAAGTCCCTCTATAGCTAGTAATGACCATGGATCCGTCCATATGGCCAAGACAAGGTGGACTTGGGGGTTCTCCTTGGAAAACTTTTGAAATTAGACACATAAATATGATTTTTTGGCATCTGACAATAAAGACAAAGTCACAAACTTTGTAGTGTCACGATAGTTTTTGTAATCAGAAGCGAAAGTTGTTACAAAATGGAAGGCTGAGCTTTAAAGAATCTTCTTAAATCGACACATAGAATCTTGCTATGTTTTGACTCATGCAACAAACGCAAGGAAAAATCCCATCATTTAAATGGGCTTTTACGTATGTCATTAGTTTTAGATTGGTAACTTAAGCATCTAAGTGAAGTTTAGTAATGATCTAAAATACAAATATTTTTTTTTTAATTTTTATTGATACTTTCGTGGGTGTACAAACTTATACAATTAAACTTATTTCGAGCTTCCAACGTAATTATACATCGAGACTAAACATAAGAATATATATATATATATATATATATATATATATATATATATATATATATATATATATATATATATATATATATATATATATAAAACAATCAAGTAGTTGTTTGCCGAGCCGGCTAAGAGTGCTCGATACACAATGTAATAAAATGCAGAGCAACGTGATACGTAAATGTTCAGCAGTACATGATGGATATAAAGTCACTACCCGCAGGTTTCGTGCGAACACAGTGGCACTCTTCAGGTGACTGACGTACGGTTGCTTGGGTCCGCAGCGAATACCTAAACACCTGTAGACACTCGACTCAAACCTATAGAAGGAGTTCAACCAACCTTAACGAACCCACCACAAGCTCGCCGGACCCAAGCAACCGTACGTCAGTCACCTGAAGAGTGCCACTGTGTTCGCACGAAACCTGCGGGTAGTGACTTTATATCCATCATGTACTGCTGAACATTTACGTATATATATATATATATATATATATATATATATATATATATATATATATATATATATATATATATATATATATATCAATAGAAGCTAACAAAAGATACGCTTCCATTTGTCCAAGTTTGGTCAAAAGGTGTTGACTGGTTATTGCAACACAAATATTTTTCGCAGGTGGACTGTGATTTAAGATAAAAGAGGAAATTATCAACCTTTTTGACTTTTTGGACATTTAATCAAATAAATGTAATATCTTGGGAACATAAGAATTTTTTAAGGCCTAAAGTCAAGCTATCGCTGACAGAATACCTAAATATAAAATGACTGGGAGTGAGAAATTAAGGTCTTATCCACATCGCTCATTAATTAACAAATCTGAGGAGCTCGTTATAAACACCCCACTACATTACATGTACTGAGAAGAGAGTAATTGTTTGTACATATTCATTTCAAAAATGTACAAATTTTGTTACCACTCATACCGAACATACCAGCAAAATCATTGGTTATAAGAATACGATTATTTACTTTATTGTGAAAAGATCTGTAAGCCTAGAACCGATTGTTACTTTAAATAGATTTGTATTAATATCTTACAAATACTGGTCTGATAAGCTACTTTCAATGTACAACTCCTCTCATCCCGATTTATGAAGCGGTTATCATTGGGTAAATAAAAAATTTTTTCGGAAATTACCACACCCCGCACGATTCCTAATTAAAACCGTAACTAGCTGATACGGGCAAAGGCTCATAAGTACCTCACAAATATTATCCCCCTCGAGCAGGGCCGCCGACAGCCGACCCGGGCCCAGGTACAAAATTTCAATGCGGGCCCCCTCTCACCAAAGTAAGTGTGGTCGTTCACCTGAATAACCACTAGAGCGAATTGACACTAGAGCGCCACCACAATTGGCACTTTTCATACAGGATTTTTTTCTAAAAGAGCTGCCGGGTATTTACCCTGTCCATCCCCCCCCCCACCGCCACCGTGAGTGCTTATACCAACCCAAACCGTGTGACGCAGAGGTGGAATACCCCCACTATACATTCAATTTGAAAATGATGATCATATTATACATCATACACATAGGATAGTCACTGTAAGTTGCTTCCAAATTGAATCCATATTTCCACCACATCTCAATCATCTGATCGTCTCAGCAACGTCACCTTGTATTTTGCAGCTCTTCATTTTCCCATGAAAATTTTACTCTTCAGGCCTTCTTCATGGGCGTCACCAAGGTGGAGGGGGGGTCGGAGTGTGAAAACGATCCCCCTTTGAGCTTGTTTTTACAGAAACGATTAAGGGATGTACCCAAAATCGAAATAGGTTTCTTCTGCCATTGAAAAGTATAAATTTCTTTTAATGTGTTGAATGGTTAATTTCGCTGCAATTACAGATCGAGTCCCCCAAATTACTATTTTCCATTACCTATTTTAATGGAATGAATGACATGTATAGTATTAAGGTCTTGAAGGAGAAAGGTTGAAAAAGAAAACAAAGTAAATTGGTAAAATCAAATTTTGCACAAGCTTACTGACTGTTCTGTTCTATAGAGCCTGATAACTTAAGCAATGAAGAGACGCTATTCATTGGAGATTTGACAGATTTTCTTCCATTTTTGCATTGTAGGGTTCAATTTGCATAAAACTCTTCTGTGATTTGTTATTTGAGGTTAGCTATTTTTGCCTCCTTAATCTAGAATATTCCATTATATTCCACGAGCTTCCGAGGGTATTTGTCCGGGGAAGTCTTGCCTCTGGATCCTACCAGTTGGTTTCCTTGACCGAGGCCATGGTTTCCATGATACGCCCCCAACTTTAACAGAAAAACGTTCTGGTGCCATAGTCATTTTAAGACTTCAAAACTTTCTCTTTGATCCCCATCCATGGGTTCACGTTTTGCTCTTATATGAAATCATATGTTTGGCATTATCAAACTAGCAATTTTAACGATACTTTCACCGCATTATAGGCATTTGAAATGTCTAACTCCTGAGAGCTCCCGAGGGCTTCGCCCCACCAAGGACCGCTTCCTTTAAGCGAGCCCCTGGACCCCACACCGTAGTACTCGCGCTAGGCGCGAGCATTGCCGCTAAAGCTGCAATAACTTCCTTCTTCACACAAAATACGACCCCTTTTAAAAATATCTGGTAACGCCCATGTTCTTCATGGGGAAAGTGTCAATACCATGACGGAAGTCGACTCTGCGAGCCAGGCCTGTTTCGATGCTCATGATAGCAAGACTGTTGACTCTTCCTTGTGCCATTGTACTACGCAAGTAGTTCTTGATTAGTTTGAGTTTGCTGAACGACCGTTCAGCAGAAGCCACAGTGACCGGCAGGTCCGTAGCCAGACAAGGTACTGGAGGGGGCGAAATTTTTTTCGGGGGGGGGGCAAATGTGTACAAATGTATTAAGTCAATGGTAAGATTCACACTCTCTGGGGGGGGGCAAAAAATTTCAGGGGGCTTCACCCCCTGGCCCCTCCTTGACTACGGGCCTGGACCAGTGACCGAAAGAGTACAAAGAGTCCGTCATAAGTTTTTCGTCGATAGCCATCCGGACGACAATGAGAACAATCTCTTCGAATTCACAAAATCTAAGGATGTTCTTGACTCGGTTGTTTCTAAGTTTATCTCTGAGGTCCATCATATTTTGACTTGGTACGGTGTTATGTTCTTCAGTTGTAGGTTTACGATTACACCATCATTGACTCTACGTTTCCCTGTAGCTAGGCGTGAAGATCGAGGAAATAATTCGATATGATATAATATATTTTATGACCAATTTTCCCGGGCCCCTCAAATTGCTCCCGGGTCCGGGACATTTGTCCCCCCTTTCGGCGGCCCTGCCCTCGAGACTCTAAAATGCTAGTCTTAATGGAGGTTAACTGAAAGAGATTACATAGACCCTTTCCAAATAGCAATTACAAAGGATTATGGGATTGGATTTTGGTGTGCGTCGTTTTTGGCCACAGTAGAATGCCATTGAGAAAAACGCCCCACTTCAAAAGTGTATCCCACAATCCTTTGTTACTGCAATATGGAAAAGGGTTTATTGTACATTGTAACAATCAATGAAGTCCTCATAAGTCATGAAAGAACCAATTGCATTTAGAAGATCATTAACGAAAATACCACCTTTTTCAATCCGATGGATTTACGGAACTATATCTTTCTTAAAAGAGAACACTGCTATCTCAGACTGGTTACGACAAACACTTCTCCCTTGTGTCAATTACGACTCTGCTTTCAAAGACTTTCCAAGAGTAGATAACTTCATACCAAAATTGTTAGAGCTATATGTGAGCAGGGAGATTGTTTCATTTATGAGAAAACACCCAACGCAACGCAACGCAACGCAACGCAACGCAACGCAACGCAAAATATTCAGATAGATTATGCCATTCCCTTTTCCCACATTGAACGTTTCAACCAGGTGAGTTTGAACGCGTACATCAATGATTTAATTTGTATGATTTTAAGACCTCCGTACTTGTAAGACTGACTGAAATGAGTCCTACTGATTCTCTCTGTTTTATTAAATGTGGCAGTCATATCATCAGCCATGTAAATTTGTTTGATATGGCCTACAGTACGTGCAGGGTTTGTGCAATGCTCACAACCTGCACATGAACCATTTACCGCAGTACCAACCGAATACATAATGTAAACTGTTGTGATTTATTATGACATCTCAATTTGGTATCACTATTCCCGAAGGAAACCTCCGCCCACCAGTTTCACTTTACCATTATATAAAAATACACAGTATGTATAGCATTCCATATGATATTACGTCTTGTAAAGTTCAATTGATAAGTTTTCAATTAGATTCACACGTCACACATATGGGTTGAGACAAATTCATCCTTTTGAATATATCGCCAAACAATATACGACCCATATGCAGACCCGACCGACTGTGGCAATCTGCGTCAATGTACCCAAATTTTTATTAACCCCTTAAAATTTTTTTACATCTGAGATTCTAAATTTAAGATGCTACTGACAGGGTCACACAGAGTTACCACAAACTTTGCCCCTTCAAAACTGAACACTTGTAAGTCGCAGTTCCGACCTTACGTACCTGCCTTCATGCCACATACAGCCTATGATTCTTATCATAGCTGTACACAGCGGGAAGTGCATGGGGCAGTTGCCCCCAGTCATTTTCAAAGCAAATTTTTATCACGTCGATCTCTGAAATTTTTTACAAATGCCGAGGGATAGCAACTTGTTAGGCACGGAGTGCCATTTCCGGGTATATAAGAGGTATTTTTTGGCACTTTTGGCTTTTCTGGGTGGTGTTGGTACACTAAACGCTAACGTAAGGTGGAGCTCTGCTAAGCCTGTTCTCCCCTTGCTTACAAAGCATCAGCGTAAGGTCATGGTTCGCAGTGGCAATATGTTCTGGGCTATCGACCGAAGAAAGTTTTGAGTTCCATGTAGTATACGAACTGTAATACCATAAAGTAACTGAAACGTGATTAAGCCGAAGTCGTAAGAAAACTTCAAAGCATACTTATATACTATAGTCTTCTATTTACTGCGTTGAAAGTGATGTTTGATATGGCCTACAGTACGTGAGTTTTTGCAATGCTCATAACCTGCACATGAACCACTTTTAAACTAATTACTTCATGGGTGTATAATAAATGATTTCATTGGTTTTTAATTAATTAATGAATTTACGTTTGGATGATAGAATTCTATTCTCGTTTCAACACTGTAAGCTACTCATAACCGTTATAATATTTCTTGCCCCAATCTTATTTCCGGTTTAACCCGCATTTGTAGTTGGTGTTTACTTCACAAATACTTTAAAGGCCCTCTAAGCCCACCCAAGACAGTAACGATTCTCCCACCTCAACCTAACTTCTAGCCCGCCTCCAATTTAAACACAAACAACTGTCTAGTAGTTCCAACACTTCCAATACAGAGCCACAGTAGCCTGTACTGAGTTTCGATTGCTCAGTCGAGGCATGACTGAAAAACAAACTTCGTGTGACAAGAAAGCTGCTTCTCTAACGCAGCTCGCTGGTGTGACTGTGAGCCTAATTAGGGACAACCAACCAGAGAGGTGCTATTATTGTTTGAATGAATGCCAATGAACTATGGGGATATGTCTAAATATATTTGGGGGATGCCATAGCTCCTTTGATAGGCGTCAAGCACAAGACTTGGGTATATTTTTCATCCTTCAAGACTATTAGAGCAGGAAGCTGGAAGACGCTCCCCTATTAGAGTTACTCAACCTAGGTCATACAGTTCCAAGCGTAATTCATTGATTACTGGTTGAGGGGAATAAACAGTCTTCCTGACGTTATTTATATACATGAGCTTAATCATTCAAACTTCCTAGTATTTCCCTAATGTTACTAGATACCTCCTTGGACGGATGATAATTCGAACAGTTTTTTTTTTTAAGTCCATTCGGCTGGATGTCGGAAGGGGAAAACCAAACGTTACCCCCAAAGTCGTTCTGCTCCCGAGAAGCTATATCCCTTGATGGGACATTATGACTTAATAGGATCATGCTCTCAGCCGTCAGACCGTCACATCATAGGTCTGCCATGCGTGAGCCCGTTGTGGACTACCCCGCGGAGCGGACAAAGTTTTTTCGTTCAGCTCATCGCCACGAAAAACGGGCGGCAGCCACAGAGGCGCTACGCAGGCTAGTTCTGGACTGACTCGTAATCGAACATGAAAAAGCATATCGTGCGTGCATATTCAATTAACTAACAATAATTTCTTTTTCGACGAAAACCTCTTATACTGAACGACGTCATACATAAAAAGTCCATAACCAATTGTGCGGGTTTTATATCAGGCAATTAATAGTTACATTGGCCTCAATTACTAGTCATACTTATACATCGTACCGAACAAATAAAAACTATTTCTTATTCACTGTTGTAGAGTTTAGTGTTATTATAGGCCCATAATCGACCGTTCTTTTCTGGTGAACAAAAAGGGGGTGAACCCACCAGAACCTCACCCCCCCCTTGAGTCCACGACGGAATTGTAAGTCAAAATCGGTCAGATTCAATATCAAACACGTATATACGACATCGGCAACTGTAAAATTCATGCAGAATAACCTTATTTTGCATGTTTATGAAATATTTGTATCTGAGACACCGTGAAAAATACTTGTAAGGGTAATGAGAGAAGATTTTTAAGAAATCGCTTCTGTTTCAGAACAAGATTTGGGAGTCTACTATTTCCCTTCCTGTCTTTGAAATTTGACCTTCGGCCTTACCAACTGGGACTTTTGGAAGAAAAGTTTTGGCCTCTGCTATAGAGTTTTGCAGCACGGGTACATCTTAAAGTAGACCCAGAAGATACAAATTCTACATGGAGACTGTTTTCACGCATCTCCCTCGCTTTTAGTCTTTAAAATTACAGGCAATACTACAGTTCTTTCTTCACAATTTTATATCCGGAGACCTCAAATGACCTTTGACCTCTCGAGCATCCACATGCTAACTATCAAATCCGTCAAGGTTAAAGTTCATGAGATATCGTCTTTACAAGGTTTTCACGGTATGACCTCTGGTGGCCTTGTATATGAGAGACCTCAAATGACCTTTGGCCTCTCGAGTATCCACATGTTAGCTAACAAATCCATCTCATCAAGGTTAAAGTTTATGAGATATCGTCTTTACAAGGTTTTCACCGTTTGACCTCTGTGACCTTGTATGACCTCTGATTGCCACGGCAAACAATAGGGATTTTGCACTCAATATATGACATCCATATGTTAAGTATGAGATACCTAAATGTTAGCCTTTTTGAGATACTGTGTTTAAATCGGTTTAAACTCTTCTTAAAGTTTCCCTCCAGTAGTTTTCAGCCTTGTTGCTAAGTCAATGTCACTAATTCTGCGCATCCCCGGGAACGGGAGCCTCAATCACACTACTCCGTATCACAATAGCAACGCAAAAACCTAGCCATATGGCTGTGAAAGCTGAATTGGGAGACATTTTTGATCGAAATGAATCCATTCAAGGTTGTTTTTTGCTGAAGTTGTTCAGAATGTTGGAATTTATAACCTTTCTTCCTTCGGCAAAACTTTTGTGCAAAACTGCAAGGCATGTGTCAGAAATCCACAACTTTCCTTGCGTAGATGAAGTTGTAATGGCTTAGTACTTTCGTAGTCTATTTAAGCCCCCTTCACACTGGAGCTACGTCAATGGAGTTGCCGCCACGTCAATGGAAAAACGACCAAACGCAGCGAGAACTCCTAGAGCGTACTGAGGACTTAGTGGGAACTTTCATTAACGTGGCGTGATCTTCGTGGTCTTTGGAGAGTATTTTTCTGCTACGTCAATTTTGAACATGTTCAAAATTTACGTAGCGCGGACGTATTCCAAACAGGACGCAGCGACAACTTACTAGCAACCCCACGTGCGTAACCTGGACGTAGTGAACAAGTAGTACAGACGGTTAGAACGTAGCAACAACTCAGCGACAACGTCGCGAAAGCCAACTGACCGCCCACTGGGCGGTCAGTTGGCTACTGAGTAGGCGTGGCCTAATGGCACTACGTTCTCCTCACGTCAGCCCTAGGTTCATTTTACGCTAAAGAAGACTTCGTTACGTCAATACTAGGTAAAGGCTGGGCTGTACAAGTTCATGGCAAGTTTCCACTACGGCAATGGAGTTTTTATGACACCAACCCTCCAAAAGAACAGAACCTTATTACGGCCGTACCACTCTTTTTCTAAAACTACGTTTGTGAACACACTTTGGGCATCAGTTCTCTTCAAAATATGAATCTAGAAAGGCATAATAATGCGATTCTTCGGCAATTTGCTGTGATTTCTAATCAACAGATTTTAGATGAACAACTGAAACTGATTATTCTTAGAAAAAGAAATAAAAGGAAAGGAAAGAAATCCAGATTTTGCTGGGTGCGTCCATGGTTGCATGCTGAAAGACTTCTTTATGGTCATTATGACCGACTTGCTTGCAGAACTGAGAATGGAGGATCAGCGGTTCTTTTTAGTGCCTTGCAGGCATGATGTTGAAAATGTCTGTCCGCTGTATTCGTGGGATGCTTTTGCACTGCTGTAGAGTAAATACTCTGGCGTTACAGAGAGTAGACGTACTGTTGTCGCAGTAACAACGAGTCTCGGTCAGCGCGAACGTAGGGGAGACGTACTTGAAACGTTCGAGGCGTGGCACGTGCCGCATTCCTTGCACAGATAGAACGCAGTGGGAACCCCGCCAACGCAGTAGGAAATTCGTGAGCGCAGCAAGAACGTATCAGCGACTTGACACCACCGTAGCCTGAACGGGGGCTTTTAGAAAATCTGCTTGGAATTTTTCAGAGACCAAGAAGTTCTCGGTACGTTTTACTAATTTTTCCCTAAAATCGGAGAGCGTAGCTCGATCTTCGTCCCAGTGTGAAGGGGGTATTACTTGCATAGCTGAATGAATTAGCCTCCGAAACAAAATTACCAAATTACGCCATCCCTTAAATCTCGGGTGCGCAAAATTAGGGAATGGATCTTGTCTTAAGAGCCTATCTTTAATCGATTATAACTGTCTCTATTTCTATCCCACGGAAGCATGTTTTATGTCAAATTGAAGAAACGAACTAAAAATTTTCCTGGTTAAAATCTTTGACATAAATAGTGAGTTGACTAAGATATGTGAGAAAAACAGCTAAAAGTGCGCAATATTCCATAATATGACCATGCTATTGTTTTGTAAGATATAGCGACTATGCTAGAAGTGATCATAATAATGAAACTCTTAATTTGAGTTTGGTTGTACTTTTCAAAAGGTCCTGAACATGCAAATTTTCAAGGTCAAAGGTCAAAAAGGTCAAATTTTAAGAAGTTTGCTAAATTTGACAAGCGTTAATATAAGGGCCAACAATCCTATGAGGCAAACTGAATAATTTACAATTTTAGTTTTTTAAACTGCCAATTATCGAAAAATAAAGAAATTATACACCCTTTTTCGTATGTTTCTATTGTTATAACAGGGAAATTTACATACAGCGTTAAACATGTTGAATGGTCTGTTTTACAAAACTTTTTATTCGGTGAATAAGAGAAAATGGTCCCGAAATTATCTATGGTGCAGTTCTGTAAAAGATGGAGGGGGATACTGGTAATGTGACTTTGTAAAAATTGTCATCCTCGATAGCAAGCCAAGGAAAGATTCTTGGCTCGGTCGGTACTGTTATCAGGTTTTGACATGAAAATATCAAGGGCGTGGATCCAGGCTCCAAAGGTGGGGGGACTTTTCACCATTTTCGAATTGCCGTCCTGGGTAAAGGGTCTAAGGGAGGGTGTCCCCTCCCCTTTGAAAAAATGGAAATTAGAAGGTGTCTATATGGCAAATGGTGCCATATTTGGGCGCAACTTAGCTTTTAAAATGTAGTGTTAATTTATAATCTATGTTATATTATTGAAAAAGTGGGGGGACTTATTGGAGATGTCCCCCTTCCAACAAAGTGAGGTGGACTCGTCCCCTCCCCCCCCCCCCCATGATCCACGTCCATGGAGAATATCACATATCCCCGGCAAGACCTGACTTTTTTTTACAAGTAATTTTAAATGAAATTATCCGTCATACTCAAAACAACACCTTGTTAAGATCACTTCATGAAGAGTGCATCTCCGTTGTAACGACCTTTTTGGCCTTTCGACGCGTAAGACTTATGGAAACTATAAAGCCCGTCCATGGGAAATATCACATATCCCCGGCAAGACCTGACTTTTTTTTTACAAGTAATTTTAAATGAAATTATCCGTCATACTCAAAACAACTCCTTGTTAAGATCACCTCATGAAGAGTGCATCTCTGTTGTAACGACCTTTTTGGCCTTTCGACGCGTAAGACTTATGAAAACTATAAAGACTTACTTATTTCATTAGATATCAAAAAAGACTTAAAAGTATAAGCAGAAGTTTCAGCAACTGGGAATATCTCATTGCAGTTTACAATGAATGATAACCTGAAAACCCTTAAGCGACAAACCTTAGTCAAGTTTGGGCTACACATGCGGTAAAAAGACCACATTGCTTTAGTTACTAAAAAAAATCTAAAAATATTGGATTTATCGGCCGCCTACGTTCTACTTTGCATAGGAAAGTTCTCATTACTCCCTAAAATACTCTCATCCTTCCTTTTCTATCCTACTGTAATACTGTATGGGATTCTACTTATCTGTGTAAGTTATAACCATTCAAAAAAGAGATACCCGGTATATTTTTTATACATATTATCTTTATCTTACGCCCCAACTCTTTAAAAAGTTGAACCTTTTGTCAATTTACGATATAAATCGTTATCAATGTGTTACAGTATTCTTATTAATTATTTTGATAGACAATCACCAGATTTTTGTGATTACTTTAAGAAGTGCTATGAGGAAAATTCTTATCGTACTCGCTCTGCTAACCGCTTGACAACACCGCTTTACAGACGTCAGTCTTCCCTGCCTTCTTTGTGTTTGTTATCATGTTGCTCCCAGTGTTTGGAATTCCCTTCCCTCTTTAGTAATTCAATATTTTTCTCTACACGCGTTCAAAAGAACTTTAATACGCTCCTTTACAAACAACAGCCTATGGCACTCTCTCTATGTGAATGTACTACGTTCTTCCTTTTCTATATTGCAGTGTTTGGCTTTATTAATTTATGAGTTTGTTATTTTGTTCTATTAAGTTGTACACTTTTACCTGTTGTAGAGGTATTTACGTTTATAAGCTTTGCGAAGCTTCCTGTGGATACTCCCCAGTCTGTCACCTGTATTTATGTATATACATATTGAACCTAGTCTGTATTCAAACGACCGAAATAAAGTTGCTGAAACTGAAACGTAAAATGCTACCTTCATAAAAATTGATATTTAATGTTGCTATACATTGAATGAAGTTACTATTTATTTTCACCACACTAGATTCAATGAAAAGTGCTCGATGATTAAATTCACCTGTGAGTGAAACAAATTCTATTGGAAAACTTAGAATTCACTTAATAATGGTCATTTTCTAGCTATATATGATCAGTTCCAAAAATACCCCAAAGACAGAACCATTTTTGCATCTAAGCAACCTTAACAAACATTTCTCAAAAGACAACATATGACCCTAGCTACGGCCCTGGCCAGAGCGCACTCTTCCTTCGGAGGTCACGGGGATCGTCCGACCCCTCGAACCCCATGGACTGTGAACGGACCTGTTAATTACAAGGCCCATCCAGTACAAGCAAGAAAGCCTTGAACAAACTTGCAGAATTTCGCGTAGCTGTTATACCCTATAAAAGCAGTGGGCCCAGATTGCAGAGCAACTTTTTAAAATACCCTACACAAACCTCAAACAGAAAATGCAGATCGTACAAAAATATATGTCAAATTATAGGATTTTACACGAACTCACAGGTAAGATATCCAACGCTTTGCTGAAGACAGAGAATGAGTCCAAGCACTGAATGAGATATTGCGAGTTTTTCTGTTACGAAAGTTGTCATGAGACCATAAGCTTTCATTGATCCTCCTAGCAAAAATTCAAAAATACACCGCGAAACAACAGCGGAAAAGTACTGATAGTTCTCGTTGTATCCCATTGTAGCTAAATGCCGTCGACTCATCGAAAGCCGACCAACAAACTGCTCATTTACAGTCTGTGCCAACTGGTAACAGTAGGACATAAGTAACACAGTTTTATACAGTTGTCGCCCACATCTCGCGTAAAACATAACGGCCCTTTACGAGTCCCAGCCATCACAGCCGTGACTGTCGTAGTGAGAGTGCGAAATTAAATTGAGTGCAATAAATCTAAGCTTAGTTTAGACAGATAGGTAGATTTAGGGGATTTGTTTTGTAGGTTCTTTTGTAGGTTCGTTTTTAGACCAGGGAGTTTCTACTACGTGCAGACTGCTTATGACACCAGCTGAAACTAAAAATATATTAAGCGGCGAAGCGAATCGCCCTCAGAAGTTCATTTTTTTTTCTTTTGAAAGAAAAGCACGGTGACGAAAGAAGAATGCAATAAACAATAAAAATATCGGACTTGCAAAAACTTAGCTTTATTGTTCTTGGGAATCACCATCAGAACTTGTTTGTTCTGGGTGACCTTAATTAATACTAATGGGGAGTGTGGAATGCTGAAACGACAAACGGCGTTTTGCAGTTATAAGTCACAGTACAGAGGTTCTTCACCGACGTCTCAAGTACAGCACACTTGTCCATACTGGACGTCACATTTAAGTTTCCGCGCGCAATATGTAGTCTGTATACAAAAAGTATTGGTCAAAGCTAAAAAAGTTTAGTTAATCCTGCTTCAGGTTGAGGCAAGTGCCACCTGGAATGGTCATTAAAGCCACCATGATTTGTCAATTCTCTAACATGTCTATGAAAAGAAAAAGGTATATGGATATCTTCGGGTGGGTTGGGGAAATATAGTGGGGTAGCCTATCTGCCAAGAGTCAGGGTGCTGAAAAATAAAAAAAAAATGGGGTAGGGGAAAGTAAAACGGCTATCATTTTTCATCCAGAAACTCGAGAGTAACAAACGACCCCTCAAATTATTGGCCAAGAAATTGTCTTTTGGTTGATATCTATTGACTTTATGAATCACGTGACTGTTGAGCGCATTAGAGGTCAAAAGGTACGAAATTTGACATTTGACCTAAATCTTGACTATGTCATTTTGAAATATAATTGTGTACAGTAAACTGCTTCATTTGTCCAATTTTGACATTTTAGTTTTGACAATTTTAATACGTGTCTCTAGACAATTTTAGGCTACGAATGTTCCAAGGTTTTTACTTATGAATCACCATTGTCAAACGAAAAATCGACTAGTGCAAAGTTTGTTAGAAAATCTTTCTTTTACTGCCCGCAAATGACAATCTATCCATGGTTAATAATTACACGATGTACATCATCTAGAGTTCATTTTCATATCTTTATAAACATTCCCTCTTATTGCAAGTTAATTGATTTCATATTTGCATGTGCATATCGATACCCCGGGCTCTTCTTAATACCTATAAAGGTGTAAAACAGTACAATGAAATATCCGTACTTATAGCTTCATACTGGGCATGAGATTGAGGTAAGTGCCACTTGGAAAGGTCATTTACGATAATGTGTTTTGCAGAGTCCCGCACATTTATATACCAGAAAAAATCAGGTAAACACAATATTCGGCCGGCTAAGGAAAATATACAAAGGGTACTTGCTAATGGTAGCCATGCAGTGTTGAAAAATCACAGATTTAGGGGGTAGAGAAAAGTTAAAGGGCTATAATTATACATCCAGTAGTCCTAGAGTAATAAACAACCCCTTTAATTATCCATCTAGGAATCCTCTTTCAGGTGATAATAATATTTTACTAATCACGGGATTAATGAGGTCAAAAGAGGCACAAGGTCAAGAAATTTGACCTTTGACCTAACTTTTGAACTATGTTTTATAAATTGACTTTGACTGTGTCCAGAAAAAGGTTTAATCTGTCCTCTTTTGACCCAAAACAGCTCAATTATATATCTTTTCTTAGTTTAAAGTCACTAATGTTCCAAGATTATCAAGAACGTAGTGTCAATTGACATTCAACAAATAAAAAAGTTGGAAACAAAAAGCTTTTAGAGCCCTGGAATTTGCAAACTCAAATCACAGGTCATCGTCAATGTACACAGAAGTAGTGATTAGAGTGCCTTGGCGACCACCTACCCGGGCGGCTCCCGCCCCGATTTTCGGGACGTCGGTCCTCGGAGGCACCAGGGCGACTTGAGCAAAGTGAGGGCGCTATATGGGAATCTCCGCTAATTGCGCAATGGTAGGGTGAAACAGGTTTTAACCCGTTTGATTGGCGCAACTATTTTATTCTATGAAAGGTTTTGATCAGTTTTATTATCGCTGACATTAGTTTATGTAGACACGATGGGTAAAATAGGGAAAATTACACGGGAACTTGGAAGGTATTTTGCAAAAGGCAAAGTAAACCCGGCCATCCGTCACCTTGCACTAGGGAGCTGTTAGGAAGGAGATCCAACGTTCAATAGACTCTTTGAAGCAATGTTCGTTCCGACAGTTATCTTGCCTTTGTTCTCAAAATTCTTGTCTAAATACCTAGATCAACTAGGATCAGTGATGCATTGTCAAACATGAGAACATAGAGTAGGATATAGGAACTAGAGTGCGCACTCCTAATACCGCTTACGTAATTCCGCTGTGATTGCATGAGGACCACTGATCTACATGTAGATCAGCGATGGGGACCCTTCCGCCATTATTGGTGGAGGCAAGAAGCTATGCTATGTGCAAGCAAGTGTATACAAACTGTATGGCGGCCTAGTCCCCATGCGATCACAACTGTTTCGGGGAGTGAGCACTCTAGTTCCTATATCCTACTCTATGCATGAGAAGAAACATCTCTTACGTTGGACTCGTGAACTCTTCGTTGTCAGCCGTCGTGCAAAAATGTGAAGTTTTATTCTTTCGTCGTTATTCGTCACACTAAATATCATTTCATTTAAATCAGCTAAGAATTCCTTTACAACTTATTTTTCGAAAATATTTCCGAATGATGGGAAAATTTGCTAAAAACTAAGAGAAATGTATAGGCTTGAACAATGCTTCCAGCAGGTGACGTATAAAACTCATGTGGGCACAATTGAAGTACACTATTTAAACGCTCGTTGCCAGTCGTTTTACTGAAAATCATGATTAAATCTTGTTCATTGGCGGAAACAAAACTTACTTCAAAGTATGTATAGGACAACGGCCTTTTTCTCGGGATTACTTAGAAAAGAAAGGGGAAATCATCATTAACAGGGTTTAGTCAACAGACTTAACAATAGGAACAAAGAGACCTAACAATCAAATAGCGGTACCTGAGAAGGGTTAAATCATTTTCAAGTAAATATTGTCTGACAGATTTGGCTGTTGTGTCTCCTTCCTAACAACTCCTGCTTACACCCAAACCCTTTACCGTGTGGGGAATGAAATTGACGAGAAGTACCAGATGACACTAAATGAAATGACAAATCATGTTCGTCAATATGACAAAGAAACTATCAAAGCTACATTGGACGCAATGTTTGAAGACCGATTATACCCTTACTCAAAATCCATATATGGCCCATATATGGGATTTCATATCTGGCCCATATCTGGGCCAGATATGGAATTCATATTGGCTTGTACAAGAATTGGGCAGATATAACTTGATATAATATAAAGGCCATATATGGCCATATATGGCCCAGGTAAAGTTTCACTTTTATATGGCCCAGATATGCCCCATATATGGCTACTCCATTTCTGGCCCATATATGGAAAATCCATATATGCCACATATGAAGAGATTTATATCTGGCCCATATCTGTGCCATATATGACCCATACAAAACTTTATATGGCTCACTCTTTATATGGCCCATATCTGGCCCATGTATGGAAATTTATATCTGGCCCATATCTGCACCAGATATGGAATTTATATCAGATCGGATAAAAACCATATATGGCCAGATAAAGTTCTATCTGGATCAAGCCTTTATATGGCACAGATCTGCTCTAGTTATGAATCATAGTTACGACTTATAGTCCACACTCCTCATGGAGACTTTGAACACCAGAAAACAATGTTTAAGTGCTCCATGAATTGGAATTTAATGTAAGTATTAGGTTGAATTGACTTAAGTACATAAATTCAACTTATTTCATAACAGTGAACAGAAAAATGCCTTGAAATTTCCTATTTTATGTAATCACAGTGATATGGGCTTCTTATTTTAAACTTAATTACGTATTTGACTCTAAATTTTGTTTACTGCGTGGTGCATATTTTACTTTCAACTTCCTAAATCATGAAAAATGTAGGTTTAGATACAAGCTCCGCCCAAATATGCAAATTATTTGCCTAAGTTCACTTAGTACACTGCGGTATTAACAGAAGTGTAGCCACTAAATAACTGCAATGTCTGGGAAGGTGATGCTGTATCCAAAACATGTCTTAGTTTGTAACAAGCATAATCCAAGAATCAAGTCAAATAAATAATAAAACAAACTAACAAAATGCTCATTTGCATATCTAGCATATCAAGTTATATCTGGCTTTATATGGCCATATCAAACTTTATATACATATCTGGATCACGGTTATATCAAGTTATATCTGGCTTTATATGGCCATATCAAACTTAATATGCATATCTGGGTTATGTTTTAATCAAGTTATATCTGGCTTTATATGGCCATATCAAACTTTATATACATACACTGTATCTGGATCACCATTTTATCAAGTTATATCTGGCTTTATATGGCCATATCAAACTTTATATACATATCTGGATCACGATTATATCAAGTTATATATGGCTTTATATGGCAATATCAAACTTTATATACATATCTGGATCATGATTATATCAAGTTATATCTGGCTTTATATGGCAATATCAAACTTTAGATACATATCTGGATCATGATTATATCAAGTTATATCTGGCTTTATATGGCCATATCAAACTTTATATACATATCTGGATCACAGTTTTATCAAGTTATATCTGGCTTTATATGGCCATATCAAACTTTATATACATATCAGGATCACGATTATATCAAGTTATATCTGGCTTTATATGGCCATATCAAACTTTATATACATATCTGGATCACAGTTTTATCAAGTTATATCTGGCTTTATATGGCCATATCAAACTTTATATAAATATCTGGATCACAGTTTTATCAAGTTATATCTGGCTTTATATGGCCATATCAAACTTTATATACATATCTGGGTCACGATTATATCAAGTTATATCTGGCTTTATATGGCCATATCAAACTTTATATGCATATCTGGGTTGTGTTTTAATCAAGTTATATATGGCTTTATATGGCCATATAAAGTCTTTAATCAACCAGATATTTCCAGATATAAAGCCAGATATGGATTTTGAGTAAGGGTACAGTTGGGGCAGAACTGTGATGGCTTACGTTTTTGTCAGAAAATGCGCCCAACGATGTTGCGCCCAAATTGAAAAACTCAGTGCACAGTATGTTGGAGAATACGTTGAAGACCGTTGTACACAGTGGATCGAACAACGAGGAGGTTGGGTAAGTATATCACAATAATAACATAAGTTTACATTTACGAAGAGTAAAAACTCGAACGTGCTTGACTTGTTTCTTTTGTTCTTGGGTTTAACAGGATGACTTTTGTCAAACATTTACGAAAAATACATGCACACACATGCAGTCCTTTAAGCCTCTTCGAGGACCTCCATTTTGTGAAAAAAACTAAGTCCGAAATGTTTGTTACACACGTCCTCGGAAGGTGGCTGTAAGTCCTCGCGAGCATGGTTACATGTCCTTGGAAAAATGGTAACACTTGTCATCGCCTTTCTTCCGGAAAAACACACTTCACAGTATTAAAGAGGACATGCTTGTGAAGTCCTCCTAGGTATAGAGGGGGTTATGTAGTATTGTTTAATGCAGTTTCTTCCGAGGCCCTCATTTGAGGCCCTCGGACGACAAAAAGTCCTCGCGATGCAGGTGTGTTATCAAGTTGTGGTCCTCGGAAGTATAGTAGAGTCAACGCACAACAGCAGGCGCGTAGCCAGGAATTTGTCAAGGAGGGGGAGAAGCCTGTAGGCTAACTATCTAAGCGTAGCGCCACCACAGGATACGAGAAAAGGTTTGCCGAAAATGCCTCCCAGATCGCTGGAAATGGCACTTTCCAGGTTTTGTAAGTTGCATCTAAACATATCTCTTTTGAGTTACTAGCAATGTCATAAAAAAGTCATTAAAAATACAAAAATATCCTCAAAAGGGGCAGCTGCCCCTTCGACCCCCCCCCCCCTTGACTACGCGCCTGCACAACAGCAGAGCAACTGCGGTCAAAATGATGGTGATAGCCGTCGTGACCATGACTCTTGCTTACAAATGGACGCAATTGCCGTAATATGAAAAAGCATAGGTGAGCGTGTATGGATATGAGAATGATCACTAAAAATATACATAACGTATCTCACATGAGATGCAGAAGATGAACATCGAGCCTATCCGACGAGAAAAACAGCATGCCAGAGAAAAAAAACAGCACGCTAGTTCCACAAAGGATACATACAGAAGAAATATACGCTAACACCCTAGTTAGAAACTAAATTTCAGAAAAACATTTGGAATTGACACGTCTCCAATTTACAGAGTAGAATATATCGCCTTCCTTAGCTACACCTCGTACAGTCGTAATTTGGTACTATCGGAAAGACTACCATGTATTAATCCGCAGTTTATCACCGAATTTTACAGAGTTGAATATATCGCCTTACTTAGCTACACCTCGCAATTTACCAGATAAACATACAAAAGCGTGTCAGACTCTTTACTTACACACTTTACAGTTTAGGGGGCGCAATTGCTTAAAGCGATCACATCAAGTTGTAGGGACCCACAAGGTTTAAACAACCTATTCCGAAGTGCAATTCTTGAGATAATATGTTTGAATTTTGTGAAAGCATGCTACAAAGCATGGTTTGTGAGCAATTATTAGACTGGGGTGCTCGAGCACTGGAATCAAGTTGCACTTCCCTCTTTTGTGGGCTCATCAAGGTATCACTTATTCCGCGTAAGCGCGTCTAAGGTGAGTGTTGTCAAGGAACAATAGGCTTAGGTATGAGCAGTAAAACAACCGATCTGAAGGAGGATGAGGGCCGTGCGATACCTAGTCTTGCTGGCAGTTTTCATGACAAAATACATACTTCGTGGAAACCTTTTTTTTCAAGAGTGGCTCCAGGATTTGCCCGACGGGGGGGGGGACCAGACTCCGCAACGGAAGGTAGCGATCCGAAGCCCGGACAGCCCCGATGCTGTCCAAGGGTTGGTGAGGGGGATTTGAAGAAAACCTATGTACTGTACCATGCCTTTGCGGGGTATATATTGCATAAAATTTGTATATACTAGCGGAATATAGTTCCGGCTTGATTTAATGTAGGCTATTTCCCGGAATCTAAACTGTGAAACTGCAAGCGCGCGAAGCGCGCGAAATTTTTTGGGGAAAGCCTACACTTAAGAGAATCTGTACCTATTTAAAGCCTATATAGGTCAATTGTCCGGACAGTTGGGCCCTATCGGGCATTACTTACATTGTACTTACCTCCTCCAGTCACTAGTCGTACCGCACCACAGACACAAGAGAACATTTAACTAGGTTTAGAGAAATGAGTTGAAATTCCCGACATTTACATAAATCCATGTATTCTACTCATTTAGTCCCTTCAAAAGGTGGAAAGGGCTTGAACTATATTTCGCTATAAATAACGGAACTGAGGAATAGTGGGCAAAGCGTATCGAAAATTTTGGGTATTATCGCATAAATGACCCTTTTGAAAACCAAAATAAGTAAAACGACAAGAATTTTCCCTTCAGGAAGCCCTGCCATGCCAGCGAATCCAAGTTTCGACAGCCTCTCTGTCGAGAGGGTGGTGAGAAGGGGGGATATAAAGGAGCCTAACTATCCCATGCCGTTGCAGGGCATATTTACATAATATCTTAATACTTCAAGAGCCGAGTTGCGCACTGACAGTGTTCTTTTGAATCTGAGTCTAGAAATTGCAAAGTGCGCGAAGCACGGGGAAATTTTCGGTAGGCTTACACAAAAAACATTATGTAATCATTTCGAACCAAAAGGAAAATAAAAAGAAAAACTGTAGGGGATGTATTTCGTATCGAGGATAGCATACATTGTATCGAAACCACCTGGACTACCCGATGAAATAGCCAAACTTTGTTCCGTGAGTCACTCACCAACTGACCGTACACACACAAGTAGCAGCAACTTTGAAATGTGGGATGAAATTTACGACCTCTACATTAACTGTGTACTCTTCTTACATGTTACTTGGTAAGGTGGACAGGACTTGGGCTATCTAGCCAAGCTATGTGGAATAGAACTATTGAAGAAACTGAGTGACTCTACAGCGCGCATAGCGCGCCGAAAATTTTAGGTTTTAATTAGAGAAATTGTCCTCTTGAGAGCGAAAAAAACAGGTAAACTGTCGGAGACTGCATATACTATCGTATCTACTAAGACTCCCCTACGAAACTATAAAAATTCCCCTACGAGGGGACCAGCTTTCCCCGACGGGGGGCCATGGTTCCCCCTGCCCCACCTGGCGCCACCACTGCTTTTTTTTAATTCTTTGAACTGACTGAGCTGGTCTCCTGCACATATACTGAGACCCTCTTAAACTGACATCATAGAGTGCATGGTTGAAACGGGTTTGTAAAAGGGGAGGGGAAACTTTGCCTTTGACTAGAAAAGAAACATTAAAACATTTCGCCCGGTAGTTCAGAGTCGGAAGACGTCGCCAAATGACGGAGTCATGCCCCACTTGGCTGAGGGGGCATCCCACGAGACCTTCGGTCTCCCACCAATATGGACCTCGCACCAATATGGGATCTTTCAATCTAATATATAGCATGATGTAGAAGGTTGGAAGTACGTATCTGCCGTTATACATTTTTCAAAAAAATTTACCAGAGCTTCGCCACTTCGCGCTGAGCAATTATCGGTATAGATGGTGATTGTTAATACACTTATGACGAAAACGGCACTCTGTAACGCTCTTATTAGTCCTTCACCCCTTTTACTACACCTGTCAGGGAGGTCTAATATCACCTCCCTGCACCTATACTCTCCCTCCCTCTCATTTTTCATTGCTGGCAGCTGTTCGTCCGGATTTTAGTTCAAAAGTAGTAAAAATATGATAGTTGTAAAGTGTTCTGCGTCGTACTCTATATTATCATTTGGATGTCAGGTAGTATACGCATTATTTAATTGCCTCCCCCCCCCCCAAATTAATATGATTAATGCAGAGCTTTCAGGAGGTCCTATTCAGGTATCTGCTAGCCTTAGATGCCCTTTCACAATGCACAATGAAGGAAAGGACATGTTTCGTAATAACTCAAGAATGTTTCTGTGGACTCCACGCACATATTTTTGTGTAAAAACTTTCCCGAAATAGAAGGCAGTAAAATATAAGGAAGGGAGGGGGCTTCAGGAGATTTGTTGACAACGTATCTGTCTCTTAATAGACAACATATTCTCCTCTTTTACCTTACCAAAAATTAACATTCACTGAATTATGGACATTTTGAGGCCATATATGATCAGTTCCAAAAACATCCCAAAGATAGCACCATTTTGCATCTAAAAGACCTTAAATTAATAAAAAAGAAATTCTTAAAGGGGAGGGGGAACCCCTTCCCCAGGACGACACCTTTATGTAGTGACAAACGAAAGATCAAAACTGCTGCATGCAAATGCAGGAACGCATGAAGAATAAAAGTGAAATTTAAGCAGACTTGGGGGAACTGAGGTATTATTACGACATCATCTATGGGCCCCCAATCACAAAAAATCTGGCGACGCCACTGACCTCAAGCCAACTTGCAGGTCTTGCAATGATCTCCGAATTCACAATCCAGTTGTCTGGTATGACCCTATATGTTGATCCCTGCCTTTTAAGCTTAACAGGACATTATTGCTCTTGTACAATTTCAATCCAGTGCAGCTTATCAACGAGTTTTGTGCTCAAAATAGTAGGCTATTTCCTAAATGCATGAATATACCAATAGCCTACCAAAGAACATTGCCACTGAAAATAACCCCTTAAAACAATCTTCCTCGCACTTCTGAGACATTAAAACCCAGGAGCTTCAGGGGGTTTCGCCCCCTGGACCCACACCGGGGCTTTGCCCCTGGACCCCACCAGGGGCCCTAAGGCGGGCCCCTGGACCCCACCCGTCATGGGCTCGCACTTCGCGCTCGCCGTGCACGCTTCACGTGCACATTTTCCACATTTGCGATAGTTCACCCCATCCCCCCCCCCCAAAGTTGAAAAGAAATCTACGCCCCTGCACTCTAAGCGTGCTTGACGCAGAAAGTTCATAGGTGTTTTTACAGTGCGAGCATTCGTGACTCCACTTTTTCTAATATCGGCTGTGGTCCCCTATAGGGGCAACCCTTCAGTTCTTCATAATGAGTATGTTGTTTATTCATTAGGATATAACACTTCTATTACGATTGGAATATAGATAAAAATAGACCTCTCCATAGGGCCCATAAAACCCATAAAATCTAGTGAAACACATATTGACATTTTGGGTCCATATAGGCAACAAAAGACCCCGTATTACCCATTAAATCCATGCTCGGAAGAATGTTTACAACCGGTCGCCCGCATCTTTTTCAATTCCTGTCATAAATTGTTCATAGAAAGTTCATATTGTCATAACTCTCTGCCAGTAGAGAGAGCTAGAGAAGATATCATTGGTCAGTATTGTTCTGACATGAAGTCACATTTGGCAATATAATCAATCTTCTGTAAGTGGTTGTACATGGCGTTGCAAGAAACCTGCTTCCTTTATTTATACCTGCTGCATTTATTTAGGCCTACTAAAACTTAGAGTGTACCCGCGATACACAATGCTGCATAGTGAAACATAATGTTGCGCAATCCTACGAAAGCTCATTAGGGTTATGGATAATTTTTTTCTTAATTTGATTAGTCAAATTGTGAATTTGACTCATCAAATTTTTAATTTGATTAATCAAATTGTTAACTTGATTAATCAAATAAAGTAATTTTAGTAAACAAATTATTTAGTTTCCTAAATCAAATTAGTAATTTGTTTAATCAAATTATTTATTTGTTTAATCAAATTGTTTATTTGTATAATCAAAATGTTGATTGGATTTATCAAAATTAAGTACTTTGAATAAACAAATTTATAATCTTTTTAATCAAATAAATAATTTGTTTAATCAAATTACTAATTTAATTTAAGAAATCATTCAATTTGATCAATCAAATTAAAAATTCGTTTAACCAAATTATTAATTTGTTTAATCAAATTGTTAATTTGATTGATCAAATTAAATAATATGATTAATTAAATTATTAATTTGATTAATATATCATTTGTTTAATCAAATTGCTAATTTGATTAAACAAATTATTTATTTTGATTAATTAAATTAATAATTTGATTAATTAAATTAGTTATTTGATTAATCAAATTAGTAATTTGATTTATCAAATTAATAAATTTTTAATCAAATTCTTAATTTGGTTAATCAAATTAATATTTGTTTAATCAAATTGTTAGTTTGGTTAATCAAAATATTATTTTGTTTAATCAAAATGTTAATTTGATTAAACAGGTTAATAATTTGATTAATCAAATTAGTAATTTAATTGAACAAATTACTTAATATGATTTATCAAGTTAACAATTTGATTAAAAAGATTAATAATTTAATTAATCAAATTAACAATCTAATTTAACAAATAATAATTTGACTACTCAAATCAACAATTTGATTAAACAAATTAATAATCTGATTTAACAAATTAATAGTTTGATTAATCATATTAAGAAAAAACTTTCCATGGCCCTAATGGGCTTTTGTAGTTCACTGTTTGAATTAGGCCAATTTTCGAAGTTCGACAACGCTTACCCAAGAAAATGTTTCCACAGTTAAAAATGGATTTCTTTTTTTTTTCTTCTTCTTTTCGTTTTGAGGAGTGCCATTTCTGACAACCTGCCGGCAGCGGCATTCTGCCAAAATTTCTTCGAAAGGCCACACGCCAAATAATGTCACTATAACTGACACTAAACGGACCCCCTCATACAGAAGGTTACGCCCCCCTTCCCTGAAGGTACATCCGGCCCTGGCTGCGCATATGAAATACGATTTTCAGTCAAAATGAATAGTAAACAGGTTAGTTGTGGCAAAGGTTGCCCTTTATTATAAATTTCTACTGCGTTGCCAGCTATTTAGGCCCCTATATCAGGGAGTTGTTATAACAACCCCCTCGGCCTATAGGCTTAAAAACGGCCACTGCCAAACAGGTGAACAAAGAAATCCAGATACTTAGAGCCTTAGTAACAAATTTCATGCGCTTTTGCTTTAACATTACGTAGTTCTTCGCTCTTGAAACAATTTATTATACCTATTGAAGTAGGAATTGTTGACAGTGTATTGATAGTTTTTTACTGAAGTGCGTATCATTACGAAACTCTCATGATTCGAAACCGCATGACGGCAAGTTAAAAACAGGGCTATTCAGCAAAATGTTGTCGATCACCAGAAACTCGTAAAGTACGGGACGTAAGAGGAAAAAATTAATGTAATATTTCAGATAATTCTACTCTGTTTCCACAATCGTCAATTTACTCCTTAGATGTGGAACGCCCCCCCCCCCCCAAAAAAAGAAAAATCTTAAAACTGAGCATCCTTTTTGGCTTAACTTTCACATCTGTTTCTAACTGAGTAAAACAAAAATCCTGCTCTGCCTATCAAAGTGAAATGTAGACTATAAAGGACTCGTGCCTTATAGTTGTGTCTAATCTTTTATTTCCCTTCCTAGTATCAGAAGAAATTTGATTAATTTAAATTAGTAATTTGACTGTTGAAGTAAGCTGTTATTCCTGATAAGAATATTGAAAATTTTTGGCCTGAGTATGACTGCAAGGCCCTTAAGAGCCCAGGAAATGGCATTCTGATTCTGGAACTTTTTTATTTTCTCAAGGGAGGACCCCAGACCTTTGCAGTTCATGCACCCTTAGTACTCTTCTGTGATACCTCCCCCCCCCCTCCATGATGGTGAAGTGAGCAACCTTTCTGAAAAACTTAAATCCTGAATCTCCTCCCGCATATCACCTAATTAACTTTTAAACTTAAAGCCTTCGATTACCCTTTTAACTATTGAAAACACAAACCAGTTACTAAAGAATTAAGGGCTTTGCAAAGAACGCTTAACACTGTTCTCATGTATGTTTACTATAGAACGTGATTTTACTGAATACATGTTGTGTAGAGGTTGCTTGGAAAAGTTACTTCCATACATGAGATCTTAAAGTAAAGAATGGATACAACCAAGGCCTGGAAAGTGCCACTTCCGGCAATCTGATATTTTTTTTTTTTTTTGCAAACATTTTCCTTGTTAGCACGCCTACACTATGCGTTAAACGATGATGGTACTCCGCTAAGATAATCTAAGATAATGCACGATGCAGGAATAGCTCCAACCCAGAAAATTTCCTCACAACTATCAACTATGCATGAAAAGGGTCCCTTACACATTAGGTCAAAGCCATCACCCGCAGATTAATCCGGCCCCGCCAGGGCATTAGCTTTTTGTAGTCCACATTACGTTGATCTTATCTAAAGTTTAAGGTTCATGTTGCATCGCCCAAACACATTTATGGGACCCCAGAGTATTTCTATTCACAACTGGCAACTGCACTGAGATTCAAAAGCACATGGAGCTACTTCCAGTTGTTGTAGCATTGTGGGTCCATGTTGCCTGAAAATAGCATGTTTTTTGCATAAGGGGGACAGCGCCAGTCCTCCCGTTTCGTACGCCTTTTCCCTAATTGACATCAATTCAAACAATACCTCCACTCAATGAGGTCAATGATGAGTTATGCAGAAAATTGAAATGTGATGTGGTATGCTTGTTGCACTGATGAGTAGCATAACATTACACTAGCAATGTAATCCCACAACAGAATATGGCCGTGAGCAACCTGAACACGCAACATGCGTTGTACCTTTGTCTGGTGGGGGCAGTAGACTTTTTTTGTCTGATTTGTTTAACTGAAGATGGGACTAGGAGTATATTTAATTACGAGGAATTGACTTGTAGGGTGAGACTAGATAATTTACCCTTTAAAAAGCCACTTTTGTTCGTTTGGATCGTTAAAAAATCACTTTTTAGAAGGAAAGGATCGGGGGCATGCTATGAAGTCTACGAACAAATGATACTGCTATTTTAATATCTTGTCAATTGTACGTGTATGTGCAAATGAGCAGGTGCGGATCCAGAAATTTTCTAGGGGGGAGGGCTCAATGCGTAATCTCAAATGTACCGAAGGTTCACCACAAGAACAAGCGTTAGTGTGCGAGGGGTCCAGGGTCATCAGATAGTGTATAGTTTGGTAAGTGATATTATTTTCTTCAAGAGAATAAATTTAACTCCCATTATAATTCCCGCAGAGGATACAAATGCCAAAGTGTGCTTGAAATGAAAGGTTGGAAAAATAGAGGATAACATTAGCCATATCTGGTGTGCCCATCTTTTGACGTCACAAATGTTCACGTTTTGCTCATGTTTATTCATTGTACAAATGTAAACAGAAATTTCCGTACGTTGTAAAGTGGTAAATATTTAATGGATTTTGATGGGGATTTATTTTCTGGATTTTTAATGCTTTTGACATTAAATATCCAACTATCTAATTTTCATGTCGCCAGCCTTTAATGGCTGAGCACAGGTTATTAAAATTGCACCCTTTGAGGTCCAGGGCAGGTGCGAATCTAGATTATTTCAAATCTTTACGCTATCATGAAGCGCAAGATGTACATTTAATTTTCAGAAAATGGTTTTCCCATAAAACAAATGTTTTATTTGGTTATATGGTTAGTCGGGTTTGGGGTGTGGAGTCAAGGGCCCTGATTGTTGCGCAGTGCGCCGAAACTTTCCATTTAAGACATCATTTTCATGGTAAAACTTGCATTCAAGCTGTGCTATGATACACGTACTTCAATTTCTTAACAACCAGTACGTCCACTGAAACTATCTAAATGTAGGAATGGATGTAAGGCTCTCTATTGTTTAACATTGCAGCGTTGGGGAACCACTTGGTGGTCACAAGATGGCGCCTTAACAAATCATCGCGCAACTACCGCGTAATGGTTTACGGTGCGGGATGTACACGGGCATGGAAAAATAAATCAAAATATTGAAAAGTATTCGCCAACCGAAGGAGAAAACTACGGAAGCCGAGAACATCGCGGTGGTGTGAAATCTGACATGCGAGTTTTCCCACCCCTTTCTTCGGTAAACATGGGAATGAGAAATCAAGACACGATTTCTCCTTACCATTATCCACCGATAATGTGGAGTGGAGGGAACCAAAGTTTGTGAGGGGATACTTCAAGAAAGGACCATTACACAGTGTCCATAAATGGATGCGCCCGCACATGACACGGATTGGCGCTATATAACTTTGGCTATATTATTACCAACGTGGGATGATCCCACCGTGGTAAGGAGAAAAATCGTCGACGAGCGAGCTAGCTATGTTACTTAATTGAAAAGGGGATCCGTGTCGTGTGCGGTCCATTTATGGACAGGGTGTTGGAAAATAGACACTGTGTAATGGTTTTGTCAACAGTGACGTCATCATATATTGTCCGGTTAGGCTACATCTTCTTTTTTAAATAAAATACTTTAAAAAACTCATACCCAGGGGCGGATCTAGCAGGCCCCTGCCCCGGCCCCGGCCCCGGCCCCGGCTCCCCTTTTTTAAAATACAAAAAAATGAAAGGGAAAAAAAGAGAAAACCAGAAAGCCAAAAGGCTTCGTGATTCCTTGCCGAAAGGGGGTGCTTTGTTACACTGAGGTTCATCCATCAAATTTATACTTCTCTACTTCATCATTTTTTATGATGTGGTCACAATTTCACCCCTGCTCACATCAGCTCATGCCACATGACCTTTGAACCAAAACTTGAATAACCAAAAAAATGAAAAAAAAAAAAACAAAAAAAAAGGTTTTCGGACTTCCACCTCTGGTGACCTTGAATGACCTTTGACCTCTGCCAAAAACAATAGGGTTCTCCCCCTTGACATGACAAATCTACATACCAACTATGAAAACCGTCTGTCATTCCTATCTCAAGATATCACGATTACAAGGTTTTTGGACTTCCACCTCTGGTGACCTTGAATGACCTTTGACCTCTGCCAAAAACAATAGGGTTCTCCCCTTGACATGATAAATCTACATACCAACTATGAAAAGTGTCGGCCATTCCTACCTTGAGATACCAAGATTACAAGGTTTTTGGACTTTGACCTCTGGTGACCTCGAATGACCTTTGACCTCTACCAAAAACAATAGGGTTCTTCCTCTTAACATGACAAATCTTCATACCAACTATGAAAAGTATCGGTCATTCCTATCTCGAGATATTGCGATTACAAGGTTTTAGGACTTCCACCTCTGGTGACCTCGAATGACCTTTGACCTCTGCCAAAAACAATAGGGTTCTTCCTCTCAACATGACATGTCCACATACCAACTATGAAAGGTATCGGTCATTCCTATCTTGAGATATCGCGATTACAAGGTCTTTGGACTTTAAACCTCTGTTGACCTCGAATGACCTTTGACCTCTGTCAAAAACAATAGGGTTCTTCCTCTCGACATGACAAATCTACATACCAACTATGAAAAGTATCGGTTATTCCTACCTCGAGATATTGCGATTACAAGGTTTTTAGACTTTGACCTCTGGTGACCTCGAATGACCTTTGACCTCTGTCAAAAACAATAGGGTTCTTCCTCTCGACATGACATGTCTACATACCAACTATGAAAAGTATCGGTCATTCCTATCTCGAGATATTGCGATTACAAGGTTTTCGGACTTTGACCTCTGGTGACCTCGAATGACCTTTGACCTCTGCCAAAAACAATAGGGTTCTTTCTCTCAACATGACAAAGCTACATACCAAATATGAAAAGTATCGGTCATTCCTATCTTGAGATATCGCGATTACAAGGTTTTCGGACTTTGACCTCTGGTGACCTTGAATGACCTTTGACCTCTGCCAAAAACAATAGGGTTCTTCCTCTCAACATGAAATGTCTACATACCAACTATGAAAAGTATCGGTCATTGCTATCTCGAGATAATGCGATTACAAGGTTTTTGGACGTCGACCTCTGGTGACCTCGAATGACCTTTGACCTCTACCAAAAACAATAGGGTTCTTCCTCTTGACATGACAAATCTACATACCAACTATGAAAAGTATCGGTCATTCCTATCTCGAGATATTGGGATTACAAGGTTTTAGGACTTCCACCTCTGGTGACCTCGAATGACCTTTGACCTCTGCCCAAAACAATAGGGTTCTTTCTCTCAACATGACATGTCCACATACCAACTATGAAAGGTATCGGTCATTCCTATCTTGAGATATCGCGATTACAAGGTTTTTGGACTTTGACCTCTGGTGACCTCGAATGACCTTTGACCTCTGTCAAAAATAATAGGGTTCTTCCTCTCGACATGACAAATCTACATACCAACTATGAAAAGTATCGGTTATTCCTACCTCGAGATATTGCGATTACAAGGTTTTTAGACTTTGACCTCTGGTGACCTCGAATGACCTTTGACCTCTGTCAAAAACAATAGGGTTCTTTCTCTTGACATGAAATGTCTACATACCAACTATGAAAAGTATCGGTCATTCCTATCTCGAGATATTGCGATTACAAGGTTTTTGGACGTCGACCTCTGGTGACCTCGAATGACCTTTGACCTCTGCCAAAAACAATAGGGTTCTTCCTCTCAACATGACAAACCTACATATCAAATATGAAAAGTATCGGTCATTCCTATCTCGAGATATTGCGATTACAAGGTTTTCGGACTTTGACCTCTGGTGACCTCGAATGACCTTTGACCTCTGCCAAAAACAACAGGGTTCTTTCTCTCAACATGACAAACCTACATATCAAATATGAAAAGTATCGGTCATTCCTATCTCGAGATATTGCGATTACAAGGTTTTCGGACTTTGACCTCTGGTGACCTCGAATGACCTTTGACCTCTGCCAAAAACAATAGGGTTCTTTCTCTCAACATGACAAACCTACATACCAAATATGAAAAGTATCGGTCATTCCTATCTTGAGATATCGCGATTACAATGAGTGTCACAAACACACATACACACACACACCCACACACACATACACACACACACATACACACACACACGACATCACCATCGCATAGATTCCTTGCCTGCCTACGGCAAGGAATCAAAAACGGAAAGGATAAGAGATAGAGAGAACGACAGAGAGTGGAGTGATAGAGAATGAAGCTGCAATTAACAGCCTCGAAGCATGGGAGTTATAGCGCACAGCAGATCAGTTTCAACGTCGATTGGGACAATTCACACGAATGCTATCTTACTACACATGATTGTGTTTGCCACGCCTTGTTTGTCAAAATCTAGCTTTGTTTGTTCGACAGAAATGGAGGGCCGTCGACCAATCAAACTGTTAAAATCCAACCGCGCTCCTTTTTTTCACTAACGAACTTATGGTTGTCTTTTCCCAGTTTTGAGGTTGGAATATGAGAGACCATGCTCCATTCGCAAGTTCGAGGCCGACATTAAACCTATTCTAACCCCAACCTTGATTTTGACACGTTTTCGTGGAATTTTGAAAGTACAAAATGCCCATATCGGAGAGGGAAAAATCAGGTGGCCCATGCGTCAAACGACTGCGAACCACTGCAGCAAAGGTTAGCCGGGGAACCGCGAACTAACTATTGAACTTGTCAAGTTTCGACCAGTAAGCTGTTCTTATGCTGAGAAGCCCGGCTAAGGTGAAATCTTCCGTAGTCCTTTCTGTCAGATTCAGCAGTAGTATAGATCGGTACTAATTGCCCCACCGGCACCAAGTCGAGCCTACAACAACACTGCTGTATGTCTACATGCCATACAACGTTATATCATCCTCACAATCCATTCATTTGCATGTAGGCACAGTTACGGTACCCCCACCTCCGCCTCCTCGCCCCTTCCGCCTAACTTGCGTAGCGTGATAATTCGTCACTGTACGCTTTAGCTAACCAAAAATAATTTGGCCATACATTTGGCTGATCGAGTGTCCAACACGTAGGCTACTAAAAATTGCCCCCCCCCCCGACCCCAATAGTGTGCTAATTTACACAATACTAATAATGCACTGTTTAACGCCTCTGAGGAACAAGTAAACAATTCCATGCATGTCTCCCAGTTAGAAAAACTATATCGTAATTGATATCAACTGTTCGGTATATGTTGCGCAAACGCGCCCTCCAGCCATTAATAAAACCCTTTTCAGCATATTGGGTCCACACGGCCCCGAAATCGGGTCGCTACCTTCAAAAATTGTATTTCAGCCATCTAACACCATACAACATTCGTTTAAGTGTTAGAATGTAGCTAAGAAGTAGGAGTTCACCAGGACACACAAAAGGGAGGGGGGTAGCGTGAGAATTTTTTTCTTTTTGAGATCAAAGGTCAGGGGTCAATTTCAAGGTCGCCGAAAAATGCTGAAATGAACTTCCGAATTCAAAAAATCTATCTCAAAAAGAAAAAGAAATCCAACAGATGCCTGTTTCATTTGGAATGAAGCCTAATGTGTTTGGAACATTTCCTGAGCTTTTCAGCCCTGTATCTCAAGGAGTTCCTACAAAAATTGAGCAAAACCAAAAAAATCCCTTCCATTTAAAAAATAAATAAAGGTCAAGGTGTGTCAAAAACATAGTTGAACTGGGTTAGATTCTGTAGTCATTGATAGATTAAAACATAGCTCCCATCCTCCTTGTTCGTTCAAGTATAAAATTACACCATTCTTAGAGTCCTGTAAATTCCATGTTTTGTGAAGGACTACACCTCCACCTTTTCTCATTTCCTCCCAACACCCGACTTTAAATATCATTGGAATGGAAGTCTGGTTATCTTTTTTAAGTAGGTCCGCAGCCAGGATTAAAACGTGGTCGGGGGTTCATGCCGGTCAAAGGTGAACATGGTATGGACACATTCAGAGAATGCAAGAGGAACAAATGTACGGCACTTCGAACACACAGCATGAAGTGAGGTACACATGGTAAGTCTGTGAGAGTAAGTACTGCGAGATCAGTAACGACCGTTCAGAATTTAGTGTATACCATCATAATTATAATGATTGCTCAAAATATGATAGCCTACACTTTGCAAACTCTGAGTGACTTACTGAATCTTAAGCCATGTGATGCCTCTATGAGACACCAGTTTGTCCGTTTACCAGGGCCTTCGCCGCTGGGCAATACAGGTACCCTGTATTTACCATCTTGACCAGACACTACAGCGCAACTTGATCCCTAAGTAACAGCACCCTGGTTTCCAGGATTCACGCCGTACCAACACAGCCCTTCATCAAGCCTTGATTATGGCTACCATCATTCTAGATACTTCCACAGAGCTGCTGGTATCATTCGACAGAACAATCCTTACAATAATACTTTTCTATGTCGTCTGTTCAATACTCAGTTTTCAGAACAAAAGAATTAAAATGGAAAATCATGCGAATTAGTACAAGGCCTTAGAAGTGTCTTTTCCGGCTATCTATGATGTGTTTTTACCCAAATTTCTGGTATGCTACGCACAGGCGGGGGAAGCGGGGGAAAATTAGTGTGTTGAGAGATGAGACATGAAATTATATGAAGCAGAAAATGCAAAAATAAGACATGGGAAGTGATATTTCCGGCGATCTGGGAGGTCTATTTTGTCAAAAATTTTCTTGTACGAAGCTCCGCGCCAACTGATGGTGGCGCTCCGCTTAGATAGTATAGTGCCATCAATCACAGGTCGAACAACTTCGCCCCCCTTTTTCAGAAATCCTGGATCCGTCCCTGATACCGCTCTCGATTACAACATGTAGTGTTTAACGACGAGTTTTGCATTGACGGTTGGTGCAATTGTAGGCTGCATATACTAACATTTTGTAGAAATTCTAAAAATACGCCGCTCTCTCAGCGTTTCTCTATTGAGCTTGTACGTGGCAAGGCGTAGTACAAGTAGTTGCTGTGAGCGGAGTGGTTCCCCTTTTTAGACGCACTTGACTGGTTTTTCTGCGAATGTTATGGTGGCGGCACTGTGACAGAATTTCAGATATTTTGTTGAGGAGGCGCGCGGAGTGTGGTTAATGATGGCCAGTTTTTTCGGCCTCGCAGAGGTTGCAGAGACCCGATGCACCAAGGGTTGAACAACGAGCACGGCAACTCACAAACCATTTACTATATTGACCTGACGAACGCACTAGCGTGAAACTCTGAGTAGAGGTACACTGAGTTTTTACTCCTGTATTTTGATATTTATATAATGCCATTCGCACGTGCGTGAAAAACAGTGTAGCAAAAAAGTATGTAATTCGTGTAGTACACTGATCTGTATGTATCATATAGCTCTATTTTTCTAACACTGAGCACTCTACTCGGACGGTGGCCTCTATTTCGATATATATATATATATATATATATATATATATATATATATATATATATATATATATATATATATATATATATATATATACTCTTTTTTTAACGCATCTGTGTCGTATGTTTCTACCAGGAACTTTATCTCCAGCCTGGTGCTATAAAAGCTTTGCGATTAAACTGATAAAACTGAATTGATATAACTCTGTAGTCAAGTTGTTATTCACGCTTCCTATCAAACTTCACCGAATATGAAGAAAACAATAGCATAAAGAAAACGATAACAATAAACTTCACTAAACACCTCTGCTATCATATTGAAAGAATTTACGGGTTTAATTTTGATGGATCTGATATTCTGTTTTATTCGTAGTAAAGGGCTGTAATCGTCCAGAAACTGCTAAGGCCAATGTGGCAGATTAATAAGTTGGAAGAGCCTCTGAAGCACGTTGGATATCACTGTCGGTCATGATTAAGGGATTAAGGGGAACTATGTACATACGAATCAGTATACTAGTCCCCTCCTCGAATCTTTGGATAAGATCCAAAGGGAGGAACCAAACTCACCACCCGGAGGAGTTCTGGTCCCGAGAGGAGCTCCCCTGAAGAGACACCAAGAATTAACATGACCAACCTCTCAGCTTCACACCTCTATATCATGGGTCTGTCATCAAGCCCGTAGCCAAGGGGGAGGGGCAGGGGAAGCCCCTAGAACAATTCTTCCTAGAAAATTTCAATTTACCATTGCCATTTGCCTTAATATATTTTTAAATGTCTCGCCCCCTGAAAAATATTTGCCCTCGAGGCCATGTCGCCCCTCCCCCCTTTCAGTATCTTGCCTGGCTACGGGCCTGTAGTCTGTCATGTGTGGATTAATTCTAGAAGGGATTAAAAGAATAGATACAACACAGGATCTTAGCCAAAAGGCCGAGAAGCGATCAATGTAGTAGCTAGAACAATGGAAGCTGACACAATTTACCATCTTTTTTACTTGCAGTATTTTATTTTCGATGCCAATGACCTTCTCCCGTCAAACCATACTATATGCACTAGAAATATTCGACCAACTACCGCCTGGCTAACTTCCTGCCTTCGATTTCCCAATTTACAACCATGAAATTCATTCGTACACCTTGCTTCTTCAAAACCATTGTAGCAGACTGCCTCTTTCCCATTCCAGGGCTTTCTTTCCCATTCATGGATTATATCCGATCATGGAGTTATGGGCGGGGATCCGTATTCGAATGTAGGGGCTTGGGATATGCCTGGTCCGATGGAATGATGAGCTAATCATGTCGAAAGTTCCATTTACGGGTGAGCGCGAAGCGCCCCGAAAAATGCACGTTTTAATGCTTTTCAGCACTCCTGAGTTTAATTGATACAAAAGATAAGCCTAGCGCTGTACATTTTAGGTAATCATCAGATTGAGTGTGGAACGGAACAAGTGAGGACAAGAGAAAGATCGGGGGATGCATCTCAAGTAGCGTCACCACTAATTATAGATGACAAGGAGAAAGAATTGAATAAGGCAATTTTTCTTCGTGTGCCCTATGTATATTCCAAGCAACACATTTCGCACAAAGAACTCCTTCATAAGAAAGGAAGAGAGTGACAGACTAAACCGCAAAATAGCACGTCTGATCTTTGGGTATACATACTTTATGACAACAGATTTAATGCCGCAAAATGTCAACAAAAAATAAACCATTTCAGCTCAAAGCCTACGAAAAGTTATGGCTGTTATGTGCTGTCTTTACTAAAGATATCCTAAGCTTTCGCTAGAGCGTAGAATTTCCCTGGATCTTTCTATGGATAACAAACAGTGTATTCTACCAATAACGCTTCAAGACAAAAACTTGAAGCTGCTGTGAGCAAAAATATTCGTTACCATGTTTAATCTCTGGACAATGCCATATGGACGATACCATATGGTCAAGGTTACTTTAACGGTTGCCTTTTAAGGAGTGTGGATTTCGGACAAATTGCCGGGTCGGGTTTGGGCAAGCAAAGCGACCGCGAGGTGGGCATGGGAAGAATGTAAAGAAACTATCACATAATTGCCTAGCTCGTAGATAACAGGCTAGGGCCCCTCCGGCCCCCTCTTCCCACTTTAGAAAACTTTCTTGCCTATAGAAAATAAATATTACTATTTTGGTATACTTCTCTCCCCTAAAAAATATCCCCGTCTCATGCAATCCCCCCCCCCTTCAGTATTTTGTCTGCAGCTACGGGACCCGCAAAGCATATTTAACACAATGCAAATATTTGATGTGCCGTGTTTAGTCCCAGTTTTATATATATATATATATATATATATATATATATATATATATATATATATTATATATATATATATATATATATATATATATATATATTATATATATATATATATATATATATATATATATATATATATAATATCTGAAAAGTTGAATGAAGAGAACGATTTGTAATCATTAAGGAAAAAGCATTTCAACCTTCCGGGAGGATGACCCTCTCTGTCGGAGCTAACTTGCATTGTATCGTATCCATCGTCGACCGACGAGATGATCAAATCTCTCGGGTGCGTACGATGGAACAAAGAGAAAAGATGAACTATGGACAGAGGATGGATTTCCCATTTTCCAACTTATACAGAAACTGTGTAGGCTACATATATTACGATATAACGATAGGGGTTCTTTATCGTTAGGGGTTCTCTATTTGCTGTATGAATTCCAACCATAACAGAAGACGGAATTATGCCTCAAGGGCAGGAAGTGCGCAGAAAATGTTTGCTGAAATTCGTGCAAATCTGCAGAATCTCGGAATACATTGAGCCCACAAAAATGTGTAAAACAACAGTACCCTCGTCCAAATTTATGTGGGGTATACTTCACTTATCCCACTCACCCATTTGGGTGGGATACACCCCACCCCATCCCCTATCACCACAGGATCGCCGCCCCTTCATGGAGTTTGTCTTGCGCTTAACTGCATGATTTTACTACGGTATGTGTATCTTTCAGGCATGACCTTTTTACCCAAAACAGTGGTTCTCAAACTTTTTGATGGTGAGGGCCAAATGGAGAGGCTGGAAAGAGGTTGAGGGCCGCAGGCTGGGGAGGATCTCAGGCTTCGAGAAAGGGTAAATAATTGGAAAGTGCGAAATCCACGAAAGTTGCACTTTTGCAGTGTCCGACAGGAGTAACCCGACCTCAGCTCCACCATGGTTGGGCTGAGGTCAGAAAAGTTTGCTTTTCAGGCCCTCTAGATTGCAGGAAATCGCACACTTCACCACAAATTTGCCTCTTCAAATAGCGGTGGCACCAGATGGGCCCCAAGCTCCCCGACGGAGCGGCCGAGTTCCGAGAGGATGGCAAACCCAAAATTTTGGCGCGAGAAGCGCGCCGAAAATTTTGGGTTTACTATTGAAGAAAATATGAAAATAGTAGTCGTTATTGGGCAATATGCCCTACTCAGGTCAAAATCGAGAAAAATGTTGCTGCGGCTGGTCGTCGTCGTGGGATTACATACTTTATCGTACCCATCAAGGCGAAATTGGACTTTCCCCGACAATAGGGGCTATAGTCCCCTGCACCTCCCCAATCTGGCACCACCCGTCTACAACTCTGCGTCTAGCATGCGTGGGTCACCAGTATGGTCATTTTGATGTTTTTATCAAGCTTCGGTTTGTCGTATAAGAGAAACATCTGGCATTCCAAAGTTAGTAGGTTGCCGACGAAACCGTGCTCTGAAACATGAAGTCACAAAAGTTCTGCACTTATCTTTCGTTAGTGGCCTGTGTGTGAGGAAGTTCTTCTAAAACAGTTATTCAGTTATTCTAAAACACGGTCAGCGAGGGCCGCATTCCCAAAAGTCGGAAAAAGCTTTGGTTGCATGATTATATTTTTATCTTACAGAGATATACAAAGAGGGAGATCATACATTACAAAACGTCGCAAAGACATTGTTAGTACCGAAATATACATTGCAGAAATTTTGATCTCAGTCACCAATCAATAAACGTTCAACACGATACGTTTCTCTATTGAACAGTCATCTCACGTCACAAGTAAATTTTCAGAATGTATCTTTGCTGCAAGCTTTGCCACTACAGACAGGCCTCAAACACTCCGCAATGCAACACTACGTGAATACATGCCACCATGTGCGTAACATGATTGTCAACAACAAGGCAGACGAAAATAGTCTTGGCTAGATATGGCTGAACAAAGATATACCGCGCAGTCTGTTACGTAGGCAATCTAGCCCCTTCTGGAGAGCAAACTTGGAACTTAGGAATCAAGAAGGGGCTCTATATTACACAATTTAATTTCCTGCTTTGCTACGTTTTGTTCAAATCAAATATGATATTTTGCAAAACCTAAAATCAATTCAGGGGCCGCACCGACAGGGCCAGGGGGCCGCGTTTGAGAACCACTGACCCAAAACAACACTTCTACTGCACCAACGGTTAGGAAGTTTAGAGACACTTAAAACTTCAATACGCTGCACATCACTAATTGGTCTATAATATCTTGAGGCAATTTTTTAATATTTCGATATGGGGTGGGGGGCAAGAACAAAGGTTGACATGTGACACTATCGGACTAAGCAGAGCGCCACCAAAAGTTGCCCTCAGCGTGCAGAGAAAAGTTTGCCATCATACCTCCCAGACTGGCGGATCTCTTCTCATGTCTTAGGTTGCTAAATATTATTTTGAGATAGTGTTTAGAAATTTATAGGCTACTTCTCAAAACCGTATATGTAAAATCACCTAACTTTTTGTTATACCCTTACAGAAACTTCTTATTAATTTACTTTTCATTGAAAGGTCAGACGCTAGCCCACTGTGTCCATTTGTGGATATGCAGGTTGGGAACGAGTAGTATAAACAGTACATCTCTTTTTAACTTTTTTAATCATAATCATATATTCGTGTGAAATTGTTCCATTTATTTTGGAAGTTGAACCCGACCCACAGTCAAACTATTCCTTTATTTTTAATTCGTTACAATGAATTTAACTGAAAGATGGGTTCTTTTATCTGTGATCATTGTCCCTGGCAAATTCAGTGTTGTACGGCTCGAGACTGGTCGGGGGTCACGATTTTCAGGACTCGGACTCGGAGAGAAAGTGCTCGGATCAGCTCTCGTACACTCTGGGCGGCTTACTCGGCTGAATTTGGCAAGAGCAGTTCAAGAGCGACCGATGATTTTATACTTTTTGTTCAACGCACGTTACAAAGCCTTGATTATCAGTTTTGGTACTGCCCACAAAAGTTGAAGTAGCCTAATGGAGAACGACATAATACTACCTACAGTGAGGCCACTCATCTGAGTGAGGGCGCTTTGTTTGTACGGCAAGGAAGCATCAGCGCGTATACAATTACATATAGTCTATGACGTATTTGACATTGGTAAAATCGTCAAAAATTTTCGAAATGGTTATATCTTATGCCTCGTTTGAGAATGAGTGTCAAAATTGCCATAGCCATAAGAAGTGGAAGTGTTCTGCAGATGCACAGTTAATTTTTGGAAGTGTCAGAAAGAAAATTTTGCACTAATTCAGTTATCTCACTTGTTCCGGCTCTTCAACAGAATTAAGCAGTTAGGCTTGGTAAAAGTAGACTAGTATTTTTGAATGGGACCTTGGTCATACACTTGTGCGATTTGTCGGTGCTCTTGCCCCTTTGCTACCGGAGGAGCTACAGATTTTCCAAGTCAGGTGTATGTTAGTACTCAGAGCACCATATCTTACATCTAGCACATGAGAATTACTCCTGATCTTTCGAAAAACGGATAAAATCAAATTAAACTTCGTAGTGGAATGCAAATGCCTTCTGTGCGTATTAAGACACACAAATCATTTAACTTCTGAAGTAGAATGCACACTGCCCGTCAATCAACCAGCCTTTTGCTGTACAGTGGAAGCACCTTTACAATTTTCGTGGCGTTGCTGGTTAACACGCAGCTTTGCACAGTGTGTCAGCGATCTCCCCCACTTAAATTCCGACGGTTTAAACACATGGCGTGTTAGCCTTCTTCCTTTCTTCTACTCCTATGGTACTCCGCCTTCTTCCTTTCTTCTACTCCTATGGTACTCCCTTGCATAGTCAGGTCTGATAGTATTTACGTCTGAGTACTACACACTTTCTACCAAAGATGGTATAGTAGGCTACCTAACTCTGTCAGTAGGACATACAGGCCTGCACCAGCATGTAGTAGCTGGTAATGAGCGTCCCTTACACCTCGAGGAAGCTGCTCGAGACTGGGGGGCTGCACGTTGCTTCGGATCGCCTTCTTGGGGGAGGGGTTTAAGGGGAGGGGATGTGAAAATTTTTGAATATTTGAGGGTCCTTGGATGCAATTTGATGCAAAATTTTGGACAAATTTTAAGGTAAATTACTACAAATTTTTGACATTTCTTACAGAGGAAACAAATGAGGAGGTTTTCGTCCTTGGATTGAGGGGGCGGGAGCATAGTTCCGAATACCACATGTTTGACTGGGCTTTAGCCCCCTCCCCACTCCCCGCTGCCTATGTCTGTGCCCTACACTAAACCTAACTTATGGCTAACTGAACGCAGGGAGTCGTCCCTAATCGAATGGACCTAACCTTTATTTTTACGGTAGTGTACCAATGATAGGAGATGTTATATACACAAAGAATATTTTCAAGTGTCATTCAAGTAATGAAGAAGGGTTCGCTACACCCTGCCAATAAAAGGTATACATTGAAGAAGAAGTACTATGTACCTTCGAAAAATAAACTCCACTTTTTGGCGTGTGTTGTAAGTACAGCAGGTTCATTTGTTTGTCCCATATTCTTCAAGGTCATGTGTGCATGTGTAATCGAGATTAGGACAGGCTTATCAGAGTTGCCTTGCTAGCTTTCACCGGTCAATAATACTGTCAAGGTGACCAAAGCCAGATGTAGGAGATACTGTGATACAATAAATATTACTGTACAATATTCAGCTTACCTTGTAGTTTTATTAAGTAGCCTATTAAATAAATCAGGCTCATGGCTATCACAAGCACCGTGGGAGATATCAAAATCATGTGCTGATGTCGGACGTATGTGTAATGTATTGTGCATGCACGTGATATTTTCGTAGGTCTCCCAAAACCTACGGAAGTCCCTGAGCTTTCGTAGGCCCTAGACATAATGCCCAGGTACGTAGCCAGGAATTTGCCACGGAGGGGGAAAAGCCTGTAGGCAAACTATCTAAGCGTAGCGCCACCATTGGTTGGCTCGAAGCCCACAAGAAAATTTTGGCCGAAAATGCCTCCGAGATCGCTCGAAATGGCACTTCCAAGGCCTTGTAAGTCAATTGCATCTAAATATTTTCTAATTTTGAGTTACTAGCAATACCATAAAACATCAATAAAAATACCAAAAATACGCTCAAGGAGGGGGAGGCTGCCCCCTTGCAATGCTCCTTGCAATTTTTCATTTATATGGGAAAATCAAAATATAGTTATTATTTCAATTCTTTAGCTTGTTTACATGTCGAGAAATTTTCAGCCTCAAATTGTTAAGGTGGGGAAGGGGGCTAAAAGTATATCATCACCCAGTCAATTTATTGGATGATGAGACAGTTCACTCAGCTCAGTGTTAAATCCCCTCGTCTCCTACAGTCCGCTCTCAGGCTCCTTAATTTGCTGAACCAATATTTGAGGTCAAATTGAAACCCAATTTGGGTTAATTAAAGCCTTATTTGACCACGGCCTTTTTTCCAGTTGTGGCTCACTGGCTTGTTTCCCTACTCCATTGCTTATGCTGAGCACCAAGCACAAAGGCAGTAGGTTCCATTTTGAAAGTCTTTGGTATGACCCGGCCAGGATTTGAACCCTAGACCTTCCGGCTGCAAGTCGGATGCTCTAACCACTTGGCCACTGCTGACGGTGTTTGTAGTGTGGGATACACACACATTTCGTACATGCAACGGGCCTGCGACAAGGAAAAAACTCTGGTATGGGTTGTTATGTACCGCAACCCGAAGGGATCTATAGTGCTAAGCTAAAACAAGAAAGCTCAAAGGCTTAGTGACTCCATGCCGAAAGGAAATGCTTTGTCGCACTGAGGATTATCCCTCAAAGCATGGGCGTCCTGAGGGGGGGGGGGCAAGGGGGGAACTTAAAAAATAAAGAAAAAACGAAGAATATAGAACATCAATATTTCTGAACAGTTCACTGAGTGTGACTTTCTACTCTCAAAACAGGAATTGAATAAAAATATCAACACTCAGGCCCCAGCAGCCACCCCCCCCCCCACAGCATACTTTTGGTATTTTTTAAAGTTTATATTTACGATATTGCTAGTGTTTCCCCTTTTCATATGCGGTAAATAGGCCTTGGATGTGCTATTTCCAGCGATCTGGGAGGTATTTTGGGCCAAAATTTTCTTGCACTCCGAGCCTACCCATGGTGGCGCGGAGCGCTGAGAGTCTGTCTATGGGCTCGCCCCCCCCCCCCTTGAAAAATTCCTGGCTACGCCTTTGTCAATACTGTGTGTGTGTAAACTCTTTTTATGGGAGTAAAATATTTCCCATGAAAAAGTTTTGCCCCCTAAATGATTTTGTCCCCCCCCCCGAATTTTTTCTGCCGACGCCCATGCCTCAAAGTTATCCTCTTTAACATATTATGTTTTACAATGTTTTCGCAATTTGACGTCAGTGGCCTTTGACCTCCTCCAAAACGATGGGGTCTTGTAAACAACATGGGTCGTTCACATGTTTCGTATTATATCCCTCGCAGTTACATACCAGGTTTTCACAGTTTGACGTCATTTGACCTGAAATGACCTGTGACCGCCACCACAAACAATGATCTTGTTAACCTCAATGTGGAGCATCTTCATGCTCTTTGAACATTATGTTCACAAGGTTTCCCCAATTGACCTTTCGTAACTTCAAATGACCATCTGACCTCTACCACAAACAATAGGGTTCTTCCCTTCTTCGATATGAAAAACGTATACACCAAGTACGATAAATAACAAAAGAAAAAACTTAATAACAAACACTGAAAAAATAAGTGCTTTAATGGGATTTCGAGACGTGGGGATGGGAAACCTAGCACCTTCCACTATATCATCGACATACACGTCAATTGTAAACTGTCTTTAATTATGATATGATCACCTCATCCTTCACAAAAGTTCATTCATAGTAATTAAAATTGGATTACTTACGAATTTACAAGAGTTATGGTTATGCTTTTGAAAAGATATATATATATATATATATATATATATATATATATATATATATATATATATATATATATATATATATATATATATATATATATGTATATATGTATATAATGTTCTCTATAATTTACAATTGGTATGGTATAAACATTCAGCCCTCCCTTTTCGTTGGCCACGAACGACTGGCACGGCATAATGGTTATTCTCAAGATATCGTGTTTACAGACAATTTACAAGGTTTTCTAAGTTCCACGTCTAGTAACCTCAGATGACCTTGAACCTCCACCGAAACCAATGGGGTGTTCCCTCGATATGAAAATCTATATACCATATCTGAAGAGTATCCATCACCTACCTTGAAATATCGTGTTTAAGGTTTTTCGGTTTTTGATCTCTGGTGACCTCAAATGATCTCTGACCTATATCAAAATCAAAAGGAACCTTGCTCCTAATATTACAAATCTATATACCCAATATAAAAGTATCCATCGCTGCTATCTTGAGATAACGTGTTTTCAAGCCGTTTACACGGTTTCGTAGTATCACCCCTTCCTTAAACTGTTAAAAAACAACGCGGTTCTTTCTCGTAATATGACAAAACTATGTATCAAGTATTGAAAGTGTCCATGTTTCCTATCTTGAAATATCATGTTCATAAGGGCTTCGCTTTTTGACCTCTGTTGACTTCAAATGACATCTGACTTTCCCTAAAAACAATAGGGTTTTTTCTCTTTATGTGAAAAGTCTGTACTATGCCAACTGTGAAAAGTATCCATAATTCCTATCGTGAGATTACGTGTTTACAAGCAATTTCTCTCGGTTTTGTAGTTTCACTTCCGGTGACCTCAAATAACCTTTGTCCTCCATCAGAAAAGATAGGCATCATTTATTGACATTACGTATCTACATTTTAAGTGTTAAAGTATACGTGCTTTCTACCTTGAGATGTCGTGTTTCCAAGATCTTAGATTTTTAACCTCTTGTGAATCAAATGAACTTCGACATCCACCAAAACCAATTGGGTTCTTTCTCTTGATATAATAAATTTTGTATCAAGTATTTAAAGTATCCATCATTGCTATCTTGAGATAATGTGCTTACAAGCTCAGCGTCACAAACACACACACAAACATACACGCACATACACAGATACATACACTCGCCAGCGTGATTGCATAGATTCCTTTCGTCTTCGGCAAGGAATCAAAAAGATAAATTGCAGCTCGTATATAAATTCATCTCAAATTAAACGATATTTTAAGGCTCACCAGCTAGGTAACCAACGCTCTGTTGAAGGCAGAGAATGAACCCAAAGACCGAGTGAGGTATTCCGACGTTTGCTGTCACGTACGTTGTTAGGAGACCATAAGTTTTCATTGATCCTCCAAGGAGAAATTCAAATAAACACCGAGAAAAAACAGCGGAAAAATATCGATAGTTATCGTTGTATCCCATTTTAGCTGGAGGTCCATCCGATCTTCTAAGTCCAACCAGCGATAAGTGAGAGATCAATCTGTTTGCAAAGTGCAGTGAAGGCCTCATGCGCTTTTGACAATAGGTCAACTTTGCAATGAATTAGTTGTTGACTATAATACGCTGCCATTTATCTCATCATCGCGTGGACTGTGTTAATGACCAATCTTTATGAATTTTGTAACGGGCTTTGTTGACGACTATCACAGCCCTAGCAATGAGATACAAAAAAATAGACTTTGAGGGAAGGTTACATATAGATAGCACAGATATGCAGGACAATTATGGAGGATGACTGATTTTTATCTGTCGGCTGGGCTCCTTAACCTAATTATAAATCTCAAAAAATATATATGGCAAAGGTCGATCTCCCTCAGAAAGTAAAAATTCGTCCTTTCTGAGAAGAACAAGAGGAAGACAAAACAAGGAAATATAAGGCCTGGCGTTAGGGAAGACATAGTTAAAGGTCATTGGATATGTTAATGTCACAATTGCCTATTTGATGTAAAAAGCATTAAAAACGTTAAAATTGGCCCCCATTCTCATCGAAATCCATCAAATATTGACCATTTTACAAGACAATTTCTGTTTTTTCACTTATGTCATAAATAAACGTGAGCCGCTAGATATGCAAATTTGTGACGTGGAAAGAGAGATCCATGAGGTATATGTTATGTTATATTTTGTTGGCTGCGTTCCAAGGACAGTTGTAATGGTGGCATGCCCTGAGGTGCTTACGGTATTTTGGAAGAAGATATTACTGCTTTTTTCCACATTAAAAACCAAACTAGAAACTAGCTGGTAAGTAATAAACAGATAATTTATAAAGGATTAGCAAAAGAAATACAGACACTGTGCAACCATAAGCGTACGAGGCGGGGGGGGGGGGGCAGGGGGGGCATATGCCCTCCCAATTCGGGCAAAAATAGTGGATCCATTCGGGCAAATGAGACAGCCGAGAAAACAAATTATGCCTTTTTGGAACCGACACAACGGTATCAAAATTCGGGCAACTTGGTCCAAAATTCTAAATTCGGGCAAAAATTTTCCCTGACCCCCCAGAAATATTGACCCCCGTACGCCTATGTGTGCAACACTCCACATCATAAGTTTTGCATAGCTTCTGAGAAATCTCAGAAATGGTAAAACTTTGAAGAGGTAAATCTTGAGAACGGTAGAAGATATTTGCATAATTCCAACGGATTTTTTATCAGTCTACCATTGATGACTATTTTGATAACATGCACGTCCACGGCCCTTTAATAATAGGAGGGAAGGTGTTCGCCGTGAAAGTTTACCTCTTTGTCACACAAACATGATATGAATTTTGTCGTGAAAAATAATATTTTCCCCATACAATCAATAATTTTTGACGAGGAGGGGAGAGGGCCACCGTCCCCAGACCCCGTCTCCCGTCTCATAATCCTATCAGATTGAGTAAAAAAGAACAAAGACTAACTACGAAGGTTTCCCATTGTATAAAACTACTAGCTTGATTGTTCGGTGTGACGTTGATCATAAGTCAAATTATGAGAGGTGCATGAACATGCATCGAACGCCAAAACGAACGATATTTCAGTAACTCTTGCAGTTGTAAGCCAGTCTGCAGCGTGAAATGGCAAGACCCCCAAAGGCATTTTCGTTTTAATGTCATTCTTTATGACTGTCTCCGTGCCACGTACAGAACAACTAAAGCTATGAATGTATTTCGGTATCTCTACACTCATGCGTTACTGTGAACGACTACCAATACGAACATATCAATCCTTCAACTCACTGTGCATTTTGAGTTATAAAATCTACTTAGGGAACGTATATTTTTCACTTTACAGCACTCTGAAAAACAGGTACTTACTCACAGAACTCTTTTCGAGAGCTTAACTTGCACACAGTTATGACGCAAATTTGCTAGAAAAACTTTCTATGAAATTAAATGAAATTAAAATGATTAAAACAAGGGATACTACTTAAAATACTCTCTTCCTCATGTGTACTGGCGGTTGTGGCTATCACCTCCTGGACCGCTTTGAGTCAGGGGCGTAGCTAGGATGAAACTTTTAGGGGGCCTAGGTATCAAATGGGGGGTCACGGCATTGATCGCCGTCCTTAATTCTTACACATTTTATTAGGACACAAACAATTTGGGGGGCCTAGCGAATATCTGGGGGATCAGTTCCCCCCCCCCCCGTAGCTACGCGCCTGCAAGTTTGAACCGATCAGTGAAATCGCTCCATTTGAGATTTTCCCGAAATTTCCCTACCAAAAAAGCTACCTTAGATACGTACCTTAATGGCCGTATCAGCGAGAGTGCCCTGAGCGGCAAAGACGACCTCAGGAAGACAAAGTTGTAATTGGACAACATGCTGGCGAAATTTTCCGATGGGAGGGGGTGGGGGCTATAAAAATTTTATTGAATCCCCGGTTGTTAGTTTGGTTGTAGGTCAGTGGCGCCGGCACGGGGGGCATGGAGGCGTCCCCCCCTAATCGATTTCAAAAAATTTTTTGGAAATTTTAAACTGATCCCAAAAGGCGTTTAAGCTTTACATTTCTGTAAGGGGTAGGATGAGGTGTGTTTTCGACCGAGTCATGGATCTATTGTAATGATTTTCTATCACAATTGGTTCTCAAACGACCAGAATTTTCGCAAACCTCCTTTGCAAACTATCAAACTTTTCGCGCGCTACGGGCGCTTCAAACCTTCCCTCAATATTGTTCTTATTGCTCTTATTATCAATATCTTCTGGTAGCAACCGTAGCTCCCGGAGAAGCAGAGCAGCAAAGGTTGAAGCTGTTTATGAATTCTCAGGTAAAAGACTGGCCTTTTTGATTGGCATATAGGTTTGTTGGGGAATTGGAAGTGTCTCGATGCAGGCTGAAGGCAGGATTTATCATGGAAATCCTATATTAATGAAAAATTTCGGGGCGCTTCGCACGCATTCGTTACGGTTTGCACTCCATCTTATGACCATTATTAAGGTAATAATGCATGGAACTATTCTGATCACAACACTTTTCCGAAAAACAGAGGTACATATCCAACCTCTGTAGGCGTCTCTCATCGTTTCAATCTAATTTGTAGCATGATGTGGAAAGTTGAAAGTACATATTTGCCGTTATACATTTTGCTAAAATTTTTACCGAGCGCTTCACGCGCAGCCATTTTTGGTATAAATGGTGATTGCTAATGCACTTACGAAGAAAAAGCATTCTGAAACGCACTTGTTAGTCCTCCACCCATTTGCTATAACTATCAGGGAGGTCTAATATTACCTGCCTGCACCAATAGTTTTTACTGTCCCTTGCTTTCTTCTGTTTTTATTTTTTATTGTTGTTGTATATATATTGGAATTTTACAGTGTCTTTTGTTGTTTGTTCTGTTTTATGCGAGCATTCAGTTACCTTTTGTGGGGTTTAATAAAGTTGATCTTATCTTATCTTAGGTCAGCTAACTCTCCCTCAGTCCCATTCCCCATTGCTGGAAGCTGTTCGTCTGGACTTTCATTCAAACCTAGTAAAAATACGATCTTTGTAAACTACCCGACGTCATACTCAGTAGTATAATTTGGATGTCGTGTAATAAGCATCATGTCAGTGCCCCCATTTTATGAAATTAATCCATAGCTTCCAGGAGGCCCTGTACCGGTGTCTGCCAGCTTTGGATACCCTTTTATAATGCACAATGAAGCAGAGGAAAATTTGCGTAAATAGTTCAAGAATGTTTCTGTGGACTCCACGCATGTATTTTTGCGTAAAAACTTTCCCCGAATGGACTGAAGGCAGTAAAGTAGCCATGCAAAAGGGGGCGTCAGGAGGTTTGTTGACAACCTATCCTCCCTTAGACAACATACTCTCCTCTTTCACCTAACAAAAAATAGAAGTATGGACATTTTCCAGCCATATATGATCTAAGTTCCAAAATATCCCAAAGATAGCACCGTTTTGCATCTAAGCAATCTGAAATTAACAAAAGTTTCTCAAAGGAAAGGGGGACACCCCTCCCATTGACCTCTCGCCCAGGACGGCACCGTTATTTAGTAACAAAAGTAGGATCTCCCATTGCTGTATACAATCGCAGGGACTTTTAAAAAGGGTACAATTTATGCAGACTTGGGGAGCTAATTGAGGTGACATTACGACGTCATCTGTGTGGCCCTCCAATCACCAAACCCTGGCGACGCCACTGGTAGGCCAGTGTGGTAGTCTGTTCAAATATCCCCGAGGTAGAGGCCGCCCCTTGCCGAGACCGTATTTTCCTAGGCTAAGGTCGACTCCAGCTAACGGTACACTGATAGGAATTAAACGTAATGACCAGGGACTATGATTGGGAATAACATGCGTGATTTTTACGTGTTGGTTGGAAAACAGTAAACAAAATGGCTAAATTTAATAGCCGGCCTCACGTCCTACCTCAAAATGCACAAGACACAGAGACGAATACATTTTACGGTAGACTATCAATAAGGCCTACTTTAGCAAGCTTATCAGTGTTTTTTTTTTATTTACACTGACAACCAGAGAAATCAGCTAATGATGGTAACAACAAAATATCAGTCATAGCTTTTAGGAGATACTAGGAATCTCAACTGCTAACGGCTACCTTTTTGAACTCATCCCAAAAGTCAGGAGCTGGTTATTTTTCAAAACAGAGTTATTCGCCTCATTTTTGTACAGATCTCGTGACCACAGTAAAAAATTGTATAAGTCTCTTAATTTTCTGAAATTTCTTAACATTGTATCATTTAAAAATCCAGAACAGAGTCACTCCAAAACAGAGCTGTTAAACTGAGTTTTCTGCCTCTAGACTGGATAGCGCTTCACCTTTCATGAACAGCTCTGATCACTGGCTTTCTTTCAAAAACGTGTTAAATATAAAATACTTCTTCACGTTAGTTACAAATGCCTCAATAACTTCGGACAAAGGCTATCTTACTAACACTTTGATACAGAAAACACTGCCTTCTAAAGGCCTGGTTACGAGGTCTGCCACAGATACAACTCTCATAAATTCCATCTACAGGAAGAAACTTATCGGTGACAAAGCTTTCTCTGTGGCTGGTCCCACACTTGTATCACACTTCCGCCAAATATCAGGAAAGTTCAGACAGTCACTGCTACTAAAAGCCCTTTACGTCTCTTTTATTCTAACTGTACTTTTGCGTTCTTTTTCTGCTTTTTCACTCAGCTTTTTGATCTTTTGGAGTAAGGGCTTTATAAATATTGCATGTAGGGCCTACGTATGTGTGTATCATTCACTTACCGTTTCATGCAAAGTTTTTCACCAAAAGCATTTCAAAAATTTTCACTCAGAATTCCCCAGTCGGCAAACACTTCACACGTCTGTCTCAGTTAATTCCTATATACAATATTTCTACCGGTAACTTGACTTCACGGTTGCTCTGCAGCTGCTATAAAACTATGGAGCAAATTACCAGACACATTAATTCATGAGCTTATTTTATTCTTTTAGTCTTAGCAGTAGTCTTTTTAAACACTTAATAGCATTGTTAATGATTGAGCCCCATTATATTATCTAAATGTCTAAACAAGTCATACGCCTATTCTTGCATACATAAATCATCATATCCGAGTGCCTCCTTCAGATGAATTTATTTTCACAGCAAAATGTCAGTGGGGAAGCTGTGAATCTAGGTGGAGTGGAGATCGGGCAGTGGGTGAGGGTGAGGGGTTGCTTGGATGGAGTTATTAGAGAAAATTGGGTCGTCTTGACTTTTCCCTTTAATCCATTTTACTGTTTCTCTGTGACTGAGATTTAATTGCTGATCTGATAGGAACGGCGAAGTCCCTCGACAACCCCTCATAGTTTTTTGGGTTTTCCTTACCTGTACTTCATTGTTGTTCATGTTATGTACTGTTATGCACTCATTTGTGCTTTCAGTGATGTAGAAAATTAAATAAAACCGAGAGAAATGAAAATTTTGAAAGGAAATGGGCAACTCCTTACCTCCTTACATTAACTTACCTCTAGTGTAGTCCAGAAGGAAAGCCCCCCGGAAAATCTCGCAATATTGCATGGTAAAAATGCAGAAAATCGGCTCCATTTATATTCTTTTCCGGAGATTTTAATGGCTCTTATCATAAAGGCACCCGATGAGGTCCAGGACCGCATCTGACCTTATTTCAAATTTGGACGCTAGCATAAAGCTCGAAATGTACATTTAGTTTTCAGAAAATGGGTTTTTGCCATATTACGTGTTTTATTTTCGTCTATAAGGTTAGTCGGGGTATGGGATGCGAATTGCGACATGTACTCGCCGAAATTTCCCGTCTGTCTAGCGAGCCAGACCAAATGATCCCAGGCCGGAGGTTCTCCACCCCTGGTATAAAGCATTCTCGCAACTGAGTTAAAATTCTTGCAAATACGAATTTTGGCCCTCCGAGTTCTTCTATGCACTGTTTCTACTGTATTAAATTGAACACTGCCTGGGTGTACCTTCAGAACTTTTAAGCCAAGTCATGTTTGATCAGACAACGGTACAGCTTCGAATTCAAAAATTCTCGCATTTTACATTCGGCATCCCCACACACACCGGGCACCTATGATCTTAAAGGAGTAAAAAGCGAATTTCGCGATCATCGGTGGTTAGGGCTTCAGTGATTTTACCAAGTAAACGTTACCTTATTCACCCTCTTTTAGGAAGTTAAATTGTTTGACACGTGCAAGTACAATAAAACAAATGTCATGGAGCAACTTAAAAGTTACGTTCCCGGCAATGGTTTTTAGAGGACATTTTTAGCAAAAGAAATTTCTTAGTACTCTACATGCCAACTGATGATCGCTACCCTATCAGACAGTGTGATATTTTATTATTTTTCTTTCTCACAAACAAGAATCTCCCATGAGAGGAGCTGCATACGAGAAATCATGACGACTCGAATAATATTAAGTCGCATGACCAGGGCCGGATTAAGCTAGTGCGGGGCCTATATTTACAAAAAGAACACATAAATACATTTAAAAACATACATTTTATCTTGCGTAGTAAGCCTAATTATATATATATATATATATATAAATATATATATATATATATATATATATATATATATATATATATATATATATATATATATATATATATATATATATATATATATATATATTTTTTCTCACTTGCTTCACTAGAGATAGACAAAATTGTTTACGTGTAAGTATCAAGTAACACCACTACCGTTTAAATATTATATTTCTAGATTTAGCACCAGCACATTTGTTGATGATACTAGAGTGTCTTTTCCAGGCAAAAGTTCACGCCCATTGCTCATGAGTGTGAGATTGGTCAATCTCTTTTGACCCATGGTGACCCTTAGTTCATTTTTAATCAGTGTCAGTTTTGAAAATAAGCGGGTTCCACCGCAGTTGGTCACCACCAGTGACAAATAGATGAGCAAGGCTATTTCTACATTTGAAAAACAAGACTCCAAAAATTGTTGATTATCAAACCGTAAAACTGTAACTCTACAAGGTATTGTGTGGTGCCAATATTACAAGTAAGATCAGTTTTCAACAGTTCAGTAAACTGCACTAGTTTTTAACCAATACTTTCTTCCAAATCTTCCGGATATGATTTAATAAGATGTGATGACCCCGTACGTTGCCATATCTTCAGGTGTAAAACGACTGTAGGCTGACGAAGAAATCCACCTACACCGTTCAACTTTTCTTAAGCTTTCTAGCGTTTTGACAGGGTAGAGAGCAAGTTATCAAAACTGACAAGAAATGTTTGGCTTTTAAGCACCTGAGATGGCGTTTGAGATTCAACAGGTGGGCCAACTTGGAGCGCTGGAACCACTAAAATCATCATACTCGAGATTCGTTTGTGTTGGCTTCGAGTCTATTTTTGATAATCTTTGCACTGTGATCCTACAGACTTACACAAGGAGACGCGCCGTTCCCGTCACAATCTAAAACTCACTGCTCAAACGACAAACACGGCTATTAATATGAATGCGTGTGGATCTCATCGCTTACTATAACCAACTAGAAAATTATGACAAAAACAGTTTTATAACAATCTTCAGCCGATAGACCTATAGAGAGAATATTAGAGCAGTTTTTTTTAAAGAGAAGAAATTGATAGCTATAGCGCGGGGCCCACAAAGGCACGGGGCCCGTAGCATATGCTACTTTTGCTACTATGTTAATCCGGCCCTGCGCATGACCAGTGATGGAATGACTCAGTAAACCTAACTTGAATCATGAAAATATCACGGAATACATCCTTGACGATTACGGAGAAATGTTCTTATAGTATACACTATTTCATAAACAATGTATGACATTTGTGTGATAGAAGGGATGCTTTCGTCCAAATAAAAAAAATGTTTTTTATTTAAACCATCTCATTTTTGCTTTTTTGGAAGATTGAAGACAACGCTTTGCAAACTTTGGGGGCACTTTCCCCTCCCAGTGCCCCTATGGAGAGCCGCTGCCGATGTATCCCGTTTTCATTCCTTACAAGTAAACAGGCGCGGATCCAGACATTTCGAAAAGGGGGGCTGAAAGCCCCCTTGAATATTCTCCTAGATTAACATTATGCTAATTTTCACGTATTTGTTATTGTTGATGTGGCGCGAAAAAGGGGAGGGGGCTGTGCCCGGGAAAGCCTCCCCTTGGATCCTCGCCTGGTAAATGTTATTAGTTTGATGTTTCAAACTACAAGACTGTATATAATACTCAGTTCATGTATTACATTTGTATATATCTATTTTCAAATTTGTCAAGTTGCGGGAGAATCAAATGAATGAAATGAAAAAGAAAAGAGAACTAGTGGAAGGCGGAAAACATTCCCCTACCTTCAAGTTATAAACTTTGCTAGTGCTTAATCACGCCTGTACGCAGGAAAGCATGAATATAACATGTTGCTTGTTGAATGAAGCGAAACGTTTGAGATGGCATTAAAGATGGCATAGGCGTGGGAAGCTTTTCGAAACTGGGGCGCTGAACCTCGTTTCGGATCGCCGTCCTGGGGGAGGGGGGAAAATTTTGGGGTATTTCTTACAGAAGAGACAAATAATGGGTTTTTGCCCTTTGGTCGTAGGGGGCGGAAGCATACTTCAGCCCCCACATTTTTGACTGGGGGCGGCTAAACCCCCCAAGCCCCTGCTTCCTACGCCAGTGGAAGATGGTATTTTTCTGGCGTATAGGTGGGGACTTTTTGACTTTTATCCTTATGTCATTAAAGTTAGTGGGCGTGGAGGGTTTAGGGAAGCTACACCCCTAGCAATTTTCAAAGTACTTTCTTTCGGGAAAATTTTACTGTAGGGAAAAACTTTCCACTTTCTTTCACTATTCATTTAAACCGGTTGCCCACTTAGCGACCAACCGCTTGCGAGCTCTTGCGATTCCTTGCGACCTCCTGACCTCGAGAAGGTCACCTATTTGGAGGACATGTTCTCGCAACAAGTCGCAAGAGCTCGCAAGATGTCGTAGCTCGCAAGCCATGACCGCAAGAGCTCGCAAGGTTTTAAACATGTTTAAAAATCTTTCGACCCCCGCAAAAGGTCTGAAGTGGTCGTAAGTCGATCGCATAGTATGACAGGGTGACCGCAAGAGGTCGCAAGGTTTTGCAACACAACAGCACACGAGTTCAACAATGTTCTACCGTGTACATGTACTACGTTACGAGAAGCTCATGCGCAAGCACAACAGCACAAGTAATCATACGGCCATGGCTCCCAAGAAGGCATGAGCGTCACCAGGTGGGGGACAGGGGGGATATGTCCCCTCACTTTTGAAAGCTCTCAATATAGCTGATTCAATGATATCAAACTCGAAAATGGTGGAAACAGCCATTTATATAATGGATTAACATTGTGGGAAAATGTCTCAGATTGTTCCACATATCAACTTAAATCCAAATTATTCGGGCGGGGGGGGGGGGGCTTAAGTGGGCCCTGAAGTCCTCCTTTTTAGAACTCCACGGTTCATGCTTGAATTAGTTTGGTCAAGGTCATCCCCCACATTTGAGAAGCCGTTGACGATTTTGCAAGTAGGCAAGGCTAGAACTGTATTTAGAACAGGAGGAAGCTGTAATGAATGGTTTAAGGACAACCCTATAATGTATAATATTTCATCATCATGTTTCGATATTGACGGATAAGGCAGAAAAATTGGGAACGTGTGGTACTAGTAGGATGTTAGCCTGCGTAGCGCCTCTGTGGCTGCCGCCCCCCCCCCCTTCCTTAGGCTGCCGCCCCTCCGTTTTTTCGCAGCGATGAGCTGAACGAAAAAACTTCGTCCGCTCCGCGAGGTCTGTAGGCCTATGTATGCATATTATAAAAATCCCGCCAAAACTTGCATCATTGCACCTATTGGTCACAAGAGGTCGCTAGTTGTGACAGCAAATACGGTAGGTCCACGGACTTCCTATATACACGGACAGAGGATAACGTGCCCAATACGGTCGCCTACCGTTCGAACAAATTTAGGCTTACCAAGATGGCCGCCGGGTTGCCACCATTTACCTAATTTGACGATGAATCTGCAACATTTCAGACAAAATATAACCATGAATGGAAGAACAATATCACAGTCCTTCATTCTATTTGTTGAATTTGACCTGAGTTTGCATTCTTTTGAAAATATTATAAGTTTCTCACACAATCTGTCGATACTGAGCCACTTGAGCAAGTCCAAACTTTTACACACAAGGCTATCGCAGGCCTCCACATTAGTAAGCCTACTCGTGTACGTACGGTGGCGACAATTTATGCATATAGGACGTTAGTGCAGTATGCTGTGTCCATATATATGAGAAGTCCGTGGGTAGATCGTAAACTGGTCGCAAGCGCAGTTGATCGCAAGAGTTCGTAAGAAAAGGCGTTCGCAGGAAGTCGCAAGGAATCGCAAGAGCTCGCAAGTCGTCGGTCGCTAATAAGTGGGCAATCGGCTTTAGTTTGTCGGAAGTTTTGTAAGATGTCGGGAAGTTTATAATCACAATGTTTTAGTTGAAATGAATTTGTGTTGGCTAAAAAATATTGCTTTGGATTTATGGGGTAACTATTCTCTGTGTTGGGAAAGCACTATATTTTGTTGGAACAGTAATAGCAAGTCAAGGGAATTCGGTGGCGTAGCTAGATATTTTTGTGGGGGGGGGGGGGGCAAAAGCAAAAAATTTCCAACAGATTATTATCTTGAAGTAATGATGTACTATCTAAGCGTAGCCCCACCATCATCTGGGGTGTAGCACGCGGAAAAAATTAGATTAAAATATTTCCGAGATTGCCTTAAATGACACTTCCAGGCCTTGTCAGTAACCATTTCGATGTGTATTTCTGCTTAAAAACATAAGAAGTGTTGTAAGTGTTTCAAATGAATTGTTTTTATTTATTTCCGAAATTCCGACAGAGAGTAGAAATTTCCGACAGAGGCTTTCGGAGGCTTTGTGGGGGCGACCGCCCCCTGCCCCTGCCCTCTAGCTACGCCATTGAGGGAATTTCTGTTTCACTATAGTGACCATTACTACACTTTTCGGGAAGCCATTTTCTTCAGGCTGTTGGGAAAACCAACGTACCGTATTGTGTATACTTTTGCCACGAAGTAGACAGAACGTCCCACGCTGTGAAAACCCTTTGGAATGTAAAAGGCTACTGTACAACTCAACCTAACTGCTCGTCAGGAATGAGTTGTAGGTCAGTTGCGTCGGACCGCAGTCAGATTGCAGGTTAACCACGAAGCATTACGTATAGCCTAGGATATCTATTCCCACGTACACTTTCTCTGAACTAGTATAGGAAGCCCCAAACCGACCCAAATACTACGGTAGGTCAAAAGACAGCGGACTAACTGCGTAGGTGGGTATTATAAGTTTATCAAGTTCATCGGTCACACATGGGCGCTACTATATTGACTTTCTACATGTCCTCTTATTTCGCAAACACTTCTTTATCGGCTTTAACATAAACTTCGGGTTGCAGTTGGGTCGATGGGACAGGCGCACACCAGGGCCGTAGCTAGGGTCATATGTTTGGGGGGGTGTGAAGGTCCCAAATTCCGACTGGAGAGATATATTTTCCAACTGAATGGTGGCGCTTAAATTGCACCATTTTTTTTATGCGCCCTGCGTTTACATACGGCAGTGAGGATCCTTCCTTCGTCACTACATAAAGGTGCCGTCGTGGGGGAGGGGTCTAAGGGGAGGGGTTGACCCCTCCCCTTAGAGAAATTTTTGTTAATTTAAGGTTGCTTAGATGCAAAATGGAGCTATCTTTGGGATATTTTTGGAGCTGATCATATATGTCCATAATCAAATGAATTCTAATATTTCCAACTGGTTTGATTCTTTTTCCAAATGAGTGGCGGCCCGTAAATTGCATTTTCGTTTTTATGGGCGTTACTTTTGTATGATACAGCAGTGGTGATCCTTCCTTTGTCACTTCATAAAGGTGTCGTCCCGGGGGTTAGGCCTAAGGGGAGGGGGTGTCCCCCTCCCCTTTGAGAAATTTTTGTTAAGGTAAGGTTGCTTAGATGCAAAATGGTGCTATCTTGGGATACTTTTGGAACTGATCATATATGGCTGGAAAATGTCCATAATTTAGTGAATACTAAGATTTGGTGAAAGTAGAAAGTATGTTGTCTGAGAGAAGAATACGTTGTCAAAAAACCTCCTGAAGCCCCCCCCCCCCAACTTTTGACTACTTTAATGCCTTCTGTTCTGGCATCTATTGCTGGCATCCTGTATAGGCCTCCTGGAAGCTCTGGATCAATAATATAAAATGGGGTAATGACTGGCATCTAAATAATAATATAGAGTATGATGCCAAGCACTTTATATCTATCGTAGTTTTACCAATTTTGAACGAAAATCGAGACGAACAATGGGGAATGGGCGGGAGGGAGAGTATAGGTGCAGAAAAATGATACTAGACCTCCCAGACAGGTATAGCAAAAAGGGTTTAGGACTAACAAGCGCGTTTTCAGAATGTACACATAGTTTATGCTATAAAAGTTCACTGGTACGTTGTGCTTATAATGTTCATAAGTGATACAACGTGGATTGTGAGGATTGCGCGCGAAGCGCGCCTAAATTTTGGGGGTATGCTTCAATGCCAAAATGAAAAACCTGCACGCAGGCTCAGACAGGAGTGGTGCTTTGATTTGCCGACATGGGGGGAAGCGCCCTGACTGGGGGCCAGCTACTCTAAGTCCTGACAGATGCAATGGGTTGCCGAACTCAAAATATAAGGCGCGCGAAGCGCGCCGAAAAATTTGGGGTTATATTGAATTTTCATTAAGGAAAGTTGAAAAAGTTTGGACTTTTATTGAAGAATCTGGATAAAACCAAGTAATTTGTTCGGGTGACTGCATGGTCGTCGTCGGGGATTACATTCTTTATCTTACCCATTAAGGATCTCCTACGAAACTGAAAGATCTTTTTCTTACAAAATATGTTTGCCACGATGGCGAGGCTGAAGAAAGAATCTTCTAAAAGTTAGGAAAAAGAGGAAAGAACTTCGGAATGATGCATGCATTTTCGTGTTTCTTTAGAATCACGCCTACACGGAAGAACAACATTTGTGGAAACGTTGAAATCCAATATGTTTGAAACGGGGGCGTTACCACTAGATAGAACTAGAGATGAAAGCGCGCGTAGCGCGCGAAAACTTTTTGAAGTTATAGAAAAAATCGTTACAGAACTTACTGGCTACGGGCCTGATAAATAGACGTTTGGAATATTTTCTGAGTATATCTATGTCTTCACCAATATTAGTCTATAAAAAAAATGGGGAGGGGGGGGGGGGGCTAAAGCGCTCTAGCTCCCATAGAACTGTGTCTGGTATAATTACCTTAATAATGTTCATGAGATTGATTGTAAATCGTGACGCATGCGCGCGAAGCGCGCCCAAATTTTCATTAAATAAGATTTTCATAGTAAAACCTGCATTCAGAATCTCCATCAAAATACGTTCAATTGCCCAACAAACCAACATACCACTCAAAAAGCCAGTCTTTTACCTGGTAATTTGTAAATAGCTTTCAACTTCTGCTGTTGTGCTTCTCCGAAAGTTACTATCAGAAGATATTGATAATAAGAAAAACACTGAGGTCAGGTTCGAAGCGCGCGGAGCGCGCGAAAATTTTGAGAGTTTGAGAAGAATTTGCGAAAAAGGACAGCTTTGATTTGATTTTACGTGAGGAAAATAACTTTTGGCATTATTCTCACTTGGTCTAGTTGGAAAATATATACAAAGTTGACATAGGCTCAGTCGGAAAAATGTGCTAGACTGAGATATCAGAAATTCCAACTGGCTTTTCAGATTTTCCGACTACCGTCGCTCTGACGAACTTTGGGGGGTGAGACACCCCCCACACACCCCCGGTCGCGACGGCCCTGCGCACACTGCCACAACCCAACTAAACTACTTTTTATCCGGATCCAAAAATGTCGAGAAACATACGTTTTGGATATTATTTCAGGATATGGATGGATTTAGGTTCAAATGTGTTAACATTATTTTTTAAGGATCATAATTCTTATTATTATAGTATATTGTAGTTATACTATTGGTGGCCATTTTGCTTTTCCGCCGTCTTGGTTGACCCGGATCTGGAAAAAGTCCAGAAAAATACTTTTTGAATACTTATAACAGAATATGTACAGAAGCTAGTTTTACCTGTGTCAAAAGTATCTTTAATGATTATTTTCTTATTACTACAACAAATTGACATAGGCTAAGTATAGCACTTGCGACATTTTGCTTTTTCTGCCATCTTGGTTGACCTGAATTCCGAAAGAAATATTTTGAAAGATAATTTTTGTTTATTTATAATTAAGTATGGCCAGATATTAAGGGTAACTGTGTCAAAAGTATTTTTAATGAATATTTTCATATTATTTTTTTTATAGATTATGATCATTATATTGGCGGCCAATTTGTTTTCGCCATCTTGATTAGGTTTTAGGTCCTGCATAAAGTATAAAAAATCATGCTTGGAATTTTATGTACAATCTCCTATAAAGATATTAAGGGCTTTTGATCAAAATAAATTTTTAAGTGATTTTTTGTGATTTTGCTGGATTATTTTTAATTATTTCATTTTTGTGGGGAGTTTTTACTGTGTTGGTTTACCTCTACAGTGTTTTTCTTCCATTGGCTAGCAAGTACTCCCTTGCCAAGGATTGTAAAATCCAGTTTTAAATATAAACTTTAATTTACATCATATGAATGGGGATTTTCCAATTTGGCAATGTTTTTACACAATTTTTGAAAATATTTCTTTTATTTTGGCGGTCATTTTGTTTTTCCGCCATCTTGATGAACCTGAATCTTGCCAAAACAATTCCAAAAATTAAGTTTGGAATTTTCTTCAAAAAATGAGCAAAAATTAAGCGCAGATGTCTTAAAAATATTTCTAAAGATTTTTTTCCATTTAATACAAAATATTCATAATTATTTGCTGCCATTTTGTTTTGGGCAGCTATATTGAGTGGTGTCCGGACAACTCGGCCCCTGGGACAACTCGGCCCGGACATCTCGGCCCCTGAGACAAGTCGGCCCTAAGATATCTCGGCCCCTGAGACAAGTCGGCCCTGAGACAACTCGGCCTCCGAGACATCTCGGCCCAGAGACATCTCGGCCCCAATTGAAATATTTGTATTTAGTATTATTAAGTCTTATAGATTTATACATAGAAATAAAAGTAAGGGAGAACGCTAACACAATGCATCCCTGCATGTTTAAGCGGTGAAGCCACGAAAAGTGAGGGCGCTTTCGCTGTACGGCAAAAGACCAGGTTGATAGGTGTGTCTCCATACGTAAAGTGTGCATTCTGCTGCAGACGTTATAGCTTATTTTATAGGTTTTTCGAAAGATTAGGAGTAATTTTCACAACAGGAATAAGTCATGTTGCCTTAAGTATTTTGTTTTATACTCCTAACTGGAAAACTTGTAGTTTCTTTGCCAATACTTGGGGCAAAAGTAATTACGTGATATTTGTATTACGCGCCGGTGCTTTGTTGCTGCACAGCCTAGCCAAATCAATGGCTTCAGTCCAGATCGGCAGACGTCATTATCCCTTACTTTAATTTCTATGGATTTATATGACATGTCCAGGTAGTAGCTCCATGATCAAAGTTCGGCATGGAGTAGGGTAGCCCCCCCCCCCCCCAAAAAAAAAAATTGTTTGTCCTCGACCGCCCGTACGTAATTTTTCGTCCCCTCGTATTATTTTTTACTTTCAAAATATTTTTTGCCTTTTGTGTTGTACACCGTAAAACCTATATATTTTCCGACGAAACTTTTTTGTTCCTAATACGGTATATACTGAAATACCTTACACTGAATGGCACATATATATGTTGAATATCCAATAGGAAGCAGAACTGTAACAAACACACCCCCCACACACACATACATACACACACACACTCGAGGGTAATCATAGACCTGCTTTTTCCTGAAGTTAGGTTCCATGTCACTGACTTCCCTATTTTCAACACTGGCTATGGAGACTTTACATGGGTAACAGGAAAGGGTAAGGAAACTAGAAAAGGGGAGGGAGCGTTAGAAGGCTTGGTCGGGAAGGACGGACCAGGACGGGGGAAGACAAAGGTAAGGGAGCCGGAAGATAAGGACGGAAAGGAGGAAGGAACAAGTAATAAAGCGAAGCTGTGAGTATGAAAGAAGAAGAAAAGGCAGGTTACACTGCCTTCTAATTTACGCCAAAAAGTACCGCTCAAGGGCCAAAGTTCCCATCCTTAGGCCTTTCTACGTAAGTTGAGAAGTACAAAAAGGCAAGGAACTTCACCGTCAACACCCGTACCTGACTCTAGTCTTGGCTGCATGCATAGCTTAGTTTGCCTGGTAGTAGACTACTGTCAACTATTTCAATTGGGGCCGAGATGTCTCAGGGGCCGAGATGTCTCGGGGCCGACCTGTCTCAGGGGCCGAGATGTCTCGGGGCCGACTTGTCTCAGGGGCCGAGTTGTCCCAGGGGCCGAGTTGTCCGTAAACCTTTTGAGTGAGTGAGACCCAAAATATTTACTGTTACCACTTGATTTCGTGTTCAGGGGACCATAAGGTTTCCAATACATGGATTGGAGAGTTGTGGGTGCCTCTGGCCCATGGCCTATGATCAGGGCCGGAGCTAGGGCCATATGTTTGGGGGGTGTGAAGGTCCCAAATTCCGACTGGATGGATATTTTTTCCAACTGAATGGTGGCGCGTAAATTGTACCATTTTTTAAGCGTCCTGCGTTTACATACAGCAGTGGGGATCCTTCCTTTGTCACTAAATAAAAGTACCGTCGTGGGGGAGGGGTCTACGGGTAGGGGTTGATCCCTCCCCTTTGAGAAATTTTTGTTAGTTTAAGGTTGCTTAGATGCAAAATGGAGCTATCTTTGGGATATTTTTGGAGCTGATCATATATGGCTAGAAAATGTCCATAATAAAATGAATTCTAATTTTTCCGACTGGTTTGATTCTTTCTCCAAATGAGTGGCGGCCCGTAAATTGCTTTTTCGTTTTATAGGCGTCACTTTTGTATGATACAACAGTGGGGATCCTTCCTTTGTCACTTCATAAAGGTACCGTCCTGGGGGAGGGGCCTAAGGGGAGGGGATGTCCTCCTCCCCTTTGAGAAATTTTTGTTAAGGTAAGGTTGCTTAGATGCAAAATGGTGCTATCTTGGAATACTTTTGGAACTGATCACATATGGCTGGAAAATGTCCATAATTTAGTGAATACTAAGATTTGGTTGGGTAAAAGTAGAAAGTATGTTGTCTAAGAGAAGAATACGTTGTCAGCAAACCTCCTGAAGCCCCCCCCCCTTTTTGACTACTTTAATGCCTTCTATTCTGGCATCTAATGCTAGCATATACCTGTATAGGCCTCCTGGAAAATCTGGATCAATTATATGAAATGGGGCAATGACATAATGCTTATTACCTGGCATCTGAATAATAATATAGAGTATGACGCCAAGCACTTTACATCTATCGTATTTTTTACTAATTTTGAACGAAAATCCAGACGAACAGCTTCCAGCAATTGGGAATGGGCGGGACGGGGAGAGTATAGGTGCAGAAAAATGATAAGACCTCCCAGACAGGTATAGCAAAAGGTGTTTAGGACTAACAAGCGCGTTTTTAGAATGTACACCTAGTTTATGCTATAAAAGTTCACTGGTACGTTGTGCTTATAATGTTCATAAGTGATACAACGTGGATTGTGAGGATTGCGGGCGAAGCGCGCCGAAATTTGGGGGTATGCTTCAATGCCAAAATGAAAAACCTGCACGCAGGCTCAGCCAGGGGTGGTGCTTTGATTTGCCGACATAGGGGGGAAGTTCCCTGACTGGGGGCCAGCTACTCTAAGTCCCGACAGATGCAATGGGTTGCCGAACTCAAAATATAAGGCGCCGCAAGCGCTCCAAAAATTTGGGGTTATATTGAATTTTCATTAAGGAAAGTTGAAAAAGTTTGGGCTTTTATTGAAGAATCTGGACAAAACCAAGAAATTTGTTCGGGTGACTGCATGGTCGTCGTCGGGGATTACATTCTTCATCTTACCCATTAAGGATCTCCTACGAAACTGAAAGATCTTTTCTTACAAAATATGTTTGCCACGATGGCGAGGCTGAAGAAAGAATCTTCCAAAAGTTAGGAAAAAGAGGAAAGAACTTCGCAACGATGCATTTTCGTGTTTCTCTAGAGTGACGCCTACATGGAAGCACAACATTTGTGGAAACGTTGAAATCCAATGGGGCGTTACCACTAGATAGAAATATAGATGAAAGCGCGCGTAGCGCGCGAAAATTTTTTGAAGTTATAGAAAGAATCGTTAAAGAACTTACTGGCTACGGGCCTGATAAATAGACGTTTGGAATATTTTCTGAGTATATCTATGTCTTCACCAATATTAGTCTATATAAAATTTTGCGCCATTTTGTGGGGCTAGGAAAAATTTGGGGAGGGGGCGGGCTAAAGCGCCCTAGCTCCCATAGAACTGTGTCTGGTATATAACTACCTTAATAATATTCATGAGATTGATTGTAAATCGTGACGCATGCGCGCGAAGCGCGCCCAAATTTTCACTAAATAAGATTTCCATAATAAAACTTGCATTCAGAATCTGCATCGAGATACTTTCAATTGCCCAACAAACCAACATGCCACTCAAAAAGCCAGTCTTTTACCTGGTAATTTGTAAACAGCTTTCAACTTCTGCTGTTGTGCTTCTCCGAAAGTTGCTATCGGAAGATATTGATAATAAGAACAACACTGAGGTTGAAGTTTGAAGCGAGCGGAGCGAAAATTTTGATAGTTTGAGAAGAATTTGCGAAAAAGGGACAGCTGTAACTTGATTTTACGTGAGGAAAATAACGTTTGGCATTATTCTCACTTGGTTTAGTTGGAAAATATATGCAAAGTTGACATAGGCTCAGTCGGAAAAATGTGCTAGACTGAGATATCAGAAATTCCAACTGGCATTTCAGATTTTCCGACTATCGTCGCTCTGACGAACTTAAGGGGGGGGGGTGAGACACCCCCCGGTCGCGACGGCCCTGCCTATGATTCATTGTTTGAAATTTGCGTGCACTAGGGTAATGACGCGTTTCAGTGTGGACCGACGTTCGGATGCAAAAAAAAAATCGCGGCGGTGTGTTCCCGTCTAGTTGAAACGTTTGTGCACATTAGTCCCCAGCCTGTTCACCTAATATGTGGGTCAACGTCTAAGATAATGCATCCCCCTACCCGACAAACCCGCTGCATCATGAAGAAATATTCTGGCGGCAAGTCTTGACCCCTGGCTATTATGAACCACAAGGACAAACTGCGATTTTTAGGTCCGTATAGTGAGTATTCAAAGCTATTTTCTGTCAAATAGAGGCAAATATTACTGAAAGTCTGTAAAAGTGTTTTCAGCGTGTTCAGCCATAACCCACTCACCTGTTTTTTGCAAATTGTAGCCCTCCGTCTCGTCGTCAACCACATTAATATATTTTTGAAAGGGAGATGATTTAAGTTAGAAGCTCTACCCAATTACCTCTGCAGAAAGATATATTTTGAATACCCTTCTAGAAAATTATGGATAATTTTTCTTCTCTTTTTTCTTTATTTGTGTCTTCTTTTCCCCTTTCATTTTTCCGCAGCAACAAGGGGAGGGGCCCCCAGCCGCCCCTTAATCAGCGCCTAGGTGTGGCGGTGAGATCTCTATCAATGTTTGCTCAATCTTTTTAGCAGTGCAAGTACAAGAATTTACTGCCTCAAAGAAAATATCTGTGTGCCTATTGGATGGGGTGGAAAGATGGGTGCATGCGAGTAAGAAGGGGACAGACCATAATCTAACCCCTGCCAACTTTTGAGAAGCTGTTGACGCTCTTGTCATAGTAACTCAGACAACCCTTCGAATCTGATCACATACTTACAATTCCAGGAGGAGAACATGGATACGCACTTGGTCAGATTGGGCAATGAGGTAATGCACTAACAGACATATTATTTCAAGCATTTATTGTTAAATTTATTTCGAGTAAATATACAATTTTACATGTCAAGACCCTGCTTGAGCAATGCATAAATATGTACATAATTTACAAATCTTAGAAAATACAGTTCAATTGGTTTCTTCACCAATTAGCTGTAAAAGTCGGGCAATTATTTAAACTCAAAAATGTTTGAAAGATTTTTTTTATTTCTTTAAAAAGAATAACGTTTGTCTCAGATCACATCTACAGTACAACACCCGAATGCATTTTATCTTTTTGAAGAACACTCGGAATAATTTACAGCAAGTCAGCATACACGGAGGGAAGACAAAGAGTTAACGCTTCTTTTGGAAGGTTTTTGCAGGTAGGAAATGAAATTGTATACCTGGTTCTCTGAGGTAGGTAAAACAAAATGACTTTCTTTGCATCAATCTCCTTACTTGCAACTTACTTGTCCACATCTTAAGTTACAAAGCAATGAATACAAAGTTCCCATGGAATACCTACCTCCACCATGCTGATGAAGAGAGACCATTATAACAACTTACCTACCATTATAATAACTCTTAACAAAACTGCAGACTGGATTTTTAAAGAAGTGGTATGGCTAACCATTCTTCCAGTATGCTCCTAGAGATTTCCAATTTCCAGGCTTAAAAACTGTGTTTGGTAGGATTACTGAAGTACTAACAAAATTTTCATGATTTTTGGTAAACACATTTAAAGACAGACCCAGCAAATGTTATGTTGACATATAACACATTTCTCATTTTCACATACACTTACTGGAAATAAAAGATGGAGTACTTCAACGTATTATGACAAAAGAAGTGAAAGAACATGAAAACATTGTTTTTGTCTTAATAGAAAACAACAAAACACACAAAAGGCATTTTATGCATCAAAAGTGGATGCCAAATGAAGAAAAACTAAGATCATAGGCACTGAAGTAAGGAATCATCCTGACTTGAAACTTTGGCGATTTTTGCATGAAATGATCCAGTGCTGTGGCCGAGTGGATAAAGGCAGTGTCATTTGAAGGGATGAAGCTAAGCAACTGGGAGGTTCAGGGTTCGAATCCCTGACCATGTCAAAGGTGGGTTTTACAACTATGAGCATTCTATGGTTTTCCCATCTGAACTTTCCTTTCAAAAGCCATCCACCTGAAATTGTAATTTATATATATATAAGCCATATGAGCTTCTTCCACATTTGTGGTTGCTTAGCATCGTAAAACAACTGCCCTGAATTCACATTTATTATGGCTAAAAGGAAATTCTGGAGTGCACAATGCTTTGGTACAAATGCATTTTCAATACAGGAATTGTTTCCTAAACTGAGTAATGCTTTAAGGACATTGCTGCCTATCAGTTTTATTCTGCTTCCTTTGAAAGTGATACTCTCGATGCTCTAGAAAACTTTCATGTCTTAAAGATAGGCAGGTGAGTTACTATATGTGCAATTTCAAAACTTAATTTACAAATGAATACTTTTCAGGAGGGTCACTAGAATTCTATGAGGAATAAAGGCAGGGTTCCTAAAAAGCGAGGGGGATGGAGGGGGTTCAAATCCTGCAATCTGGTGCATTTACTGTCTCAAAATGACAAACCCAAGCATTACAACCCATTTACAATATTCTACTAAAACATGAGGGAGTTGGACAAGGGGGTTCAGCTGAATCCATTACCCCTTCCCCCTAACCATCCAGGTTTCATTAAAAACTCTGGATTTACTATGTTTGCTTTTTCCTAGAATCAACTGCATATATAGAAATTAGGCCCAAAGTATGCCTATACTGGTGAGTCAATTTATGATCACTGCGACAATTTGTACATCTGAAGTGTTCTCCTTTCATGGAGACAAAGTAACCTTATGACATCATTTAAAAATGTAAAGAAAAAAAAAAGAAGAAAGAAACTTACAGTGTTTGACTTTAAACACACAACACTTACAACATAGTGTAGTAAGCTGCAACTAATAAATCAAGGTTAAAACATTCACAACAATCACACATAGAAGGAAGTGGAGCTATGGGCTCCCAGGGGCTGCTTCACTTATGACTGCTAGAAATAGTTCCATAAATACAAGTGCCATCTCATTCTTAGAGTCCCCACAACTAAATAAATTTTACTTTTAAATCTGTTCTGCAGCTTCACAGATTAGGTAACTAGTTTCTTAACTTTTTCAACCCACCTCTCCCCTAGTCAATTAATGGCAAAGCCAGAAAATTATTCATACAGGCATACTACCATTCCACTGTGTGAGTGAGCGTGGGGAGGGGGGGGGGGATTTAAATATGGAAGGGGCGTACTGTTTTATTCTTAAATATTTCCAGTGGATAGGGAGAGAGTGACTTGGGGTGTAAGACACTTGAGGAGGGATGGCAGTTACCCCCAAGCCCCCTCCCCCTCTAGCTATGCCACTCTTTCTACATTATTTCTCAACACCCATTCCCTTAACCAGAATTAAGAAAATGTTAGTACACCTTAGAATGGAAGACAATAGTACCTGAAAACTGAAAACAATTACAACTACTGACTGACCTTTACCACACCTTCCTTTATTGCTCCAACCACCCTCCGCCTTATAAATTTCTTACAATGACCCCACAGGGGCTATATGAAACACTGTGATAACAACTGGTTTTAATGATGTCAGCCATCCATTTCTTACATGTAGGTGGGTCACAGCTTGTTGAAGCACCACACACATACTTAAAATCAAGTATAAAATCAGAAAAACCTAAATTATTAGTGCTTAATGAGCAATATTTTAAAGATATGCTGTACCTGTGAAACTCAAGTCCACCAGTGGTAATGATGAAATCCACCTTACACAAATACATGCAAATTCTACCTAATTTGGGCCTCCACTTGATGAGAAATTTACATGATTTTTAGGCATAACACCATGAGACAATATCAAAAAGAGCCAGTCTCTCCTGTGGCTAGGTATCTTTCTACGAAAACTTCGTAACTGAGAAATCTAACACATCATGCTAAAATTTTTCACTATCAGATATAACCAAGGTCTTCTCTGTGAGATGTTTAATACAACAGTACTATTTTTAACAGAAGCATAAAGCAGTTTGGTGAACTATTATTTAACTCCTGCATCAAAATATTAGCAGCTGATAGCTTCAATTACCACATTTTCTACAAAGGTAAATATGAAACCAGCAAGTGTGATGTGATGCTTTCTCATTCATGAAAATTGTTTTAGCTTGGATTGATGAGCATTGCTAGTCTGCCAAAAATTTACATGCAAAACTTAAAAACTTCTAGACTGATGGTGAATTTACAGTATAATGCTTAATATTTCTTGAAAAAAACATTTTTTGAGAAATCTGACGGAAAAACAAAATCCTCTACTTTTGGTTGAAATGTAAAAACTTCAGCTGCTACAATCATGAAAATCAAACACACCAACAACAGTTCCAGCAGATAAAGTTCGGACTATTACACACATCAAACATTATATTTGGTCTAAGCTGTTCTTTTCTCTAAAGTCTGATTTAGTCTACTCTTTGGCTTGGCAAACCTTGTAAGATTTTCCTCATGTGATGAGTGGACTACTTAGTGAGAATTGTGCAGTGACCTTTATAAGTGTGGGAATTGGGGATGAAACAGGTGGCAAGAAAACCACTTAAAGGGGGCATGACATGACCAAAATAAGTTTGGCATAATGCAAGACTGAATACAATGATGTATAAATATCAATTCACACACAGTAACAACTGGTGCCATTTGGCACAAATAGAATTGAAGAATAATGTCAAAGAATCCAGTTTCGAAAAACACCGCAACAAGTCACCTGACTTTTTTGACGGAACCAGCAGCACAAACACTGCGCTATATAAGGAGGTGTATCTAGATGTGGAACTAATGTAACACAGAGGTAAAGGTACTTAAGAGACTACATAAAAAGGCTTACATCACAATACCCGCGTAGCATATACAGAGCACAAAGCACGGACAGCGCATACGCATGACCGTGTTTTAGCTTCCTTACATAAGCCTCAGTCTGAACAAAAAGAATGTGGTCGGTGTGATGTACAGAGCAGCTATGCACATGTATGGACAGTACATAACAGGCGCACCTATACTCTGTGTACTGTTGAGTGACGGTGTTAACGCAAATGCTAAGCAGTCACTTACTGACCGTGCCGCCAATGACGTCACGTCTTGAGACACGCTCACATACGTTTTTTCGCTTTCAGATTTCAGATGGGCTGAGCTTGGCCTGTATTTGGGAATTCACATGGTCATATTCCAGTATATCTGGGTGAAGTGTAGTCCGAAAAACATTCATTTTATTTCATTCTGTACCCAAAGATTATTTACTGAGCAACTTACTTTGGCCGTGTCATGCCCACTTTAAGTTAAGCTTTGACATTACCTGTAGTTACAATACTCCCACAATTGCAGAAATCATCTTCTGTCATAATTATTTCAACCAATACCTCCTTTAGAAAATGATACTGCAAAGAAAACTTCAGTGTCCATTCATCACAGACTCAAGAGCAAATTGAACAGAAAACTCCTTCAGACTGTAATGAGTACAGTAATTCCTCTTCACGTAGATCTCTCCATATTTCTAAAAAACTTCTTTCCGTACTCATATGTACTAATCATAATTGCACAAGCAGGGGCAGCTTTAGCAATTCTTGGCAAGAGACCTGTCAGAAAGAAAAGCAAAACAAGTCAAGATAATCCAACTCTTCACTTTCAGACTCAGCTTTACAAAAAAGGGCCAAAATATCCAGAGTCACAACAAAATCTGCCCCACAAGATCCGCCACAAGTCTTAAATCTGGCACGCAAGATCTGCCAACCAAGATCTGCCACCTAAGATCTAAGCATGACATCCCCAGACTGGTGATAAAATTTTTGTATGTAATTTGAACCTTGAAACCACTCTTGTTTCACTAAGATCTGCCTTAATTCTCAAACTGCTTTGAATTTTTTTCTATAAAACTCTGAATGTACCCTTCTGCCATTTGCATTATGGGTACATATTCACAAGCAGATGTACTATTTGTGAATACACCACAGCTGAAGTTGTGTAAAATCTGCTGAGACAGCTACTGCCAGTCATTAGCATGTAGCAATAGCTTTTAATGATATGAAATTGAAACATCTAATAATTCAAAATGTGTCAATGAGTTGGCAGTTGAATGATCTGAAGGTAGACAAGACTTCTTCTGAAAGGAGCTTGGCAACTTTTAGTCATTCCACTGTACACTAGATGAAACATCTTGAATTATGTGATTAACATCATGAAAGTGTCTCTACTAACTTATCCAAATGTCTGTTGGTTCTGTTGTGAAAAGGATCAGCAATTTAGCTAGATAATGGAACTGATTTTAACCATTTAATGGAAATCATTTGAAAAAGATGTGCAGAATCCCTTAAGGTATACAAAACAAAGGCGTCAAGGTATGACCTTCTATACCCTCTTTGCACTGAGATTGTTTCTATGACATCCAACATCAAAACTGAAACCATAACAACATAAGCTTCTCTTGTCAGTGAAAGTGATCTTCATTTTAGTGAATACAATCATGAATTTCTCGAGTAGGTTCAAAAGGAGGACAACAGACAAGTTGGGAAATGCTCACACAATGCATCATGGGATGAGTCATGAAAGGTAAAGTGAACCACTAAACTTCATGGCAGTTGTCGAATATGTACTTGTGTCGGAAGTATACATTTGTGGTGAGTACTACAAGTGCTCACCACATTCTCAGTGCAAAGAGGGTATAGAAGGTCATACCATGACACCTTCGTTTTGTATACCTACAATGTAGGTGTAGAAGTAATACACATCCGCCCATGCAGGCATGTGTATCAAATGCATGCACACACAGGTTGTCATGGTACAGCTGACCTTATGACCCCACCAAGTTACCGAACTCGCTTACTGAACATCACACAATTACTACCAATTTCCCACACCACTTCCATTGACCACCAGCCCCACTAACATTCACCACACACCAATGCCTCTCCAGCCACCCACCCCAACTCTTCCTCACCACCACCCTCTTGCCTGCCCACCCACTAACATCCCCCCCCCCAACCGTAATCAGCTAGTATAACTACACAAATGACAGTGAGTAATTTCCATACCTGCATAAAGTCCACTGATTCCTCTATTGGCATGGAGATGTAAAATAATCTCTCTAGTACTTTGTGGTTGCCCCTTAACACCTAAAGATAGGAACAAAAAATGAAGTCAAAATCAAAGTTGTAATTTGAGGTGTCTCCAGCAAAACAATTCTTCTGTAAGTATACTACCATTCCTATGATGAGTTCTAATATGCACCAAATGCTCAATAATAAATAAAGCCAGGGTTTGAAAAGTTTTTCCATATTTTGCAACTCTGAAGTAAAAGAAACTATTTTACAATTTCTCACACATAAGAACAGGAAAACACTTCAAAACGAAAATTAGAAATGAAGAGGAAGAACAAAAAAGGCTTACAGTCTTTCTCTTTGCTGGAAATGACCAACATTCCTTTGATATTGACTTACACTATGACTTACTGTACCAAAAGTGTTCCACCAAGGTTTGTCCTTACTGACCTTTACATAAACTGCCTTAGCCAGCCCTGTAAAATGCCATCAAATATGTCTTGAATGCACCCCAAAATTTTACAAATGCAATAAGATGACTGTAGCAACGTGCTAAATGCTCCTTAAAATGTGACTTGTAAGGAACATGTCTACAGTTCACACCACCAAACTGTACTGCAGTACACAGTGCATGCAAAAGTGCACTCAAACAGTCCATATTCATATGAAAGGTACATAGAGCACATTTTTTTATTACCTGTAGTTTCTCATATGAGAGTTCTGTAATTATATAGTTTAATGATAACCCCATTCCTCATGTGGTATGTGCCATATGACATCATACCTCTTTTCTTGGGTCCAAACAACACTGAACCAGTAAAAAATACTGGGGGCTAATTTTTTTTGTTTAGGGCCCAGAGGCTACCATTTGGTGGTGGGTACATCTCTGAACTAAGCAGATATGTACAATTTGCTGGTTGGTTAGAAATTACACTTTTTCAACCTTTGCTGCAACTCTTCACATTTTGGTGTGACATTATAGTACAGCTTCCAAAACCAACCATTCATGCAGTGTTGCCTCTTACCTATCATAAGTGCTTTATCTCCTAATTCTATTTGTCGCTGTGTTTTGACAACATCGAATGGTTGTGTCATGATGGATGCAATCTATAAATAAACAAAACAAGCATCTTCACATTATATTTGACTTCATAAACCAGACAAGTATTGTTATTTTTAAATTCACAATCATACCGCAACAATTACTACATCACTGGACATATATAAGACATCATAAGGGCAATGCAATTTCATACCAGCTCTAAGGGCACATTTATGTATCTCAAAGGGTACAAAGGCCGAACAGAATATTCTGGGTTATCTGGTATATGTTTGATTGTATTTTGTTAGGAAGAGTACAAAGGCCATTCAGGCTTAGAAGAGTCTGTCATTTTGTAGGGCACCACAGCCATTGCCAAAAATAGTAAGGCCATGGCCTCTTGTGTCCTTTGTTTATTTCCAACCCTGCAATGGGCAGGGTCCACAAAGTCAAAGGTTCACTAGACTGAAGATCATAAATCTATCACTAATCCTAATCCAAACTCAAACTGTAATCCTGCTCTAGGTTACTGCTTATCCTAATCCTTAACCTAACTATGTGCTTACCCAGAATCCTAACCCTAGCTTTAACATACATTTCTCATCAAGCAGGTCTTCAGTCAAGTAAACCGTTGATCTAGTGAACCTTTGGTCTAGTGGAATTCCCCATTTGTAATTATCCATTGGCTATTCTTTCTTTTGGCAAGGGCTGAAAAAATCAAGACGTAGATAAAATCTTTCATAAAAGTTACTATTCTGTTTAAACAAAAGGAAAGAAAGCTAAACCACCACATATTGAAAAGTGGTGACCATCTGTGGCCAAAACAGATAGTGCTGTTGTTTACCTTTCTGCTGGCCCCGAAACCTCCCAGACATACAGAAAAGGTAAAATCACTTTGTAAAGGCAGGAAAGGAATCTATGTTACTTTATGAGCTATGCAATATTTATTCCTTCACAGTGATTATGGAAATAAATGATATTTTGATAAGTTATACATGGCATGGGCAGAAATTCATGACGTGCTCTTGGCTAGGCCTAAATTAGTGGTAATCAGCTGGTGTACTTGCATGTGACAATTTACCAGATGTGAAATCACCCTAGGAAATTCTAATAGCGGCCCTAGCCTTTGTGCTGTATGCTGAGGAGAAGTCATATGACCCAAGGTTAACTCAAAACCACCTGAAAATTGCCAACATAAGTTTTGAGGGACCTGACAAGTGAATGAAAACGTATTCTAAGTTCTGGCTTCTTCAATAATTATACAGTATAAACTCAACAGCAAGAGGCCCTTGGCTCTCACACTTAAAACTACTGCCATTTATCACTCAATCAGCAGTCCCAAAACAGTAGCTATTATACATCCCATGATACCACTGGAAAAGGTTGTTGACTTTTCTTTCCTCAGGTCTGTCTGTTTTAATACATGAATATTCATAAGCAATCCTCAACAGGTGTGTCTAATGTCGTACACAGGTGTTCATCAGAATATGCACGATACAACCCAAACTAAGCAGATGGAACTACCCAAGAAGTGAGCCTAACAAAAGGTGAACTAAATGTTATGACTATAAATAGATTGGTGAAATCACTTTGTAAACACAGAACAGGAATCTATGTAAAATAATAGGCTATGCTATATTCATTCTTTTACAACAGTTAGGTATAAAAATAATATTTTGATGCATTATTTGTGTGACTTGGGCAGAAATCCATGACATAGGGTCTTGGATAAGCCTAAATTAGCAGTAATTAGGTGGTATGCTTGAATATCACAATTTTACAATATTTGAAAGTACCAGTGGGCATTCTTATAGCAGCCATAGCCTTTATGCTGAGGGGAAGTCATATGACCCATGACTAAATCATGGCCGAAACTGGCCCATAAAAATTTTGATTGACCTGACATTTCAATAAAGGCAATTACTTAAGTTATGGCTTCTTCAATTATTATACAGTATACAACACAACAGCAAGAGGCTCTTGGCTCAACACACTTAAAACCACTGCAATTTACCTTGGCAGGTAACTAGAAATCCCTCTCAAACAGTAGTTAGTATACATCTCATGATATCATTTGTAAAGTTTGTTGACCTTTGTTTCTTAAGTTTTTCTATGTTTTTATACATGGATATTCATAACCAATCTTCAACAGGTGTTTCTATTGACAAGTGCAGGTGTTCATTAGAATGTGCAGTATACAATGCAAACTAAGCAGATGGGAACCACCCAAGGAGTGAGCCTAACAAAAGATGACCTAAATGTAACTATAAATAGATTTAGGCCAAGTAGGGAAACAAAAGGAAACACTAAGAATAAAAGATGCATGGCCAGGTGTTTACTATGAATGAGGTCAACTTCAGGAAGTATCAAAGTTTGATAACCTTTTTGATCAAGGGAAGACATATCATCTGCATTATCAGGTATGCATGAAATATCAGCTATGCATGAAATCCACTGAAGATGAACAGTACTGAAATTACTATGGAAGGAACTTCATGCATATTTATTAGTATCAAAAGTATCCTAATCACATAGGTGACAGGTGTTCCCAGGTTTAAATAACAAAACAAATGATCTGAAGTCAAACAATATGAGAACAAGAAAAGAAGAAAAGGCTTTAGAAATCTCTAACAATCGAGTGGATAAAGTTTATTTACACAGGAAAGTGAGAAACACTTTAATATAGGAGAAATCTACAAGAAAATCAGGCAAAAAGAAGCACATCATTGGCAGGGCAACTTTGACCTCTGTGCAGTGCAAAACCACTAGAAAAGCCAGGCCTTTAAATTTTAATGAAAACCAGGTTATCTTATGACCATACATACATACAATGAACATACATATCTTAATGTAGAGTTCCCTTTGATCCTACAGTAAGGCTTCAAAGCGGTGGGTAGTGGAGCATGGGGGACTGCCCTAGGTACAGTCCTACAGCCCACTGGCTCTTACAGCCTATTGGTCCTTCAGTAAACAAAGAAAATGACAACCTATTAGTCTTGCAGTCCATAACTCCCATAATACACAGTAAAAATAACAACCCACTGGTCCTTTAGCCCATTGCCTCACTGTCCATCAGTCCTACATCGGTACAACATTTCAATGGTACTGCAGACCATTGGTGCTACAGTATATCCTTATATACAAGAAAATCCTTTTGACTATAGACCCAAAACAACTACAGGGTCAATTAACTTTAGGACCAAGGTGTTGTTGTACAAATGTGCTGTAAGACTACTGGGCTGTAACCACAGCATAAATCAACGTAAACAAAATATAAGCACCTCATGGAACACCCATTGGATGAAAAAAGCCCACCTGAATGGAACAGCTCTGTCATCTAGACAACACAAGCACTGAAAAGGAGCCCACATATATGTAAATCCACTCCCATACCACTATGACTGCGATGGGATTACAGTTGTAAAATGGTTTATATTCTACTTCTTTCAATAAGGAAGTGAACTTACTGTGCCAGAAGCAGCCCCACAAACAAATGCTGCAGAAAATGTAGGCACGTCATTCTCCAGGTATTCGCATAGTTTGGAATGGAAGTAGTTGTAGAAAAACCAGTGAATTGCTGGAAATGTCAAAAGAAATGGACAAGGTAAAATGATCATAAAAAGATATACATCACATGACATACTATGTTAAAGCAATGCATTCAAGAATATGGGCTGCAACCTAACTGTGGGTTACCAAGCTTTAGCTGCATGTTAATTGCCACATCTGACAAAGTGTCAAACAAAATTATGATAAAATATTTTGAATTACTTTTATTTTGTTAAGAATACTTTCAAAAAACATGAAATTTCAAAGGAATGTGTAGATGCAATTCACAATTTCATGCCTTTGGGAGATGCCATTTCCAGCAATCTGGGAGGTATTGTAGGTGAACAATTTATGTACTACATGCCAACCAATGGTGGCATTCTACTTTGATAGTGTTATGTTCATATTAGTCTATAATCTCCCAGATCCTGGCAATTGTGGGAAATCAAATCATGGGTTACCAGTAAAATAGTTTGGTAAGTACAGTCTTACACTATTTTTCACATAGACAGTTAACTCTGAATAAACCCTTTGTAATTTTCAGAGCTCGAAATAAGTTTAAAAACGGGCACAGCCAAAATGAGCAAATTGGCTATAGGTCTATGTTATTTTGTAGGACATTGCTGAGGGGCAACCACGGCCATCCCCAATAGCCATGGCTATCAGTGCCGTCGGTTATTTCAAGCCCTGAATTTTGTTTCGTTTCATTGTTAGTTTTTTCACACCTTGTGATTCAAATATAATACAGTGTTGTAATTTTGACAATTTGTTAAGCTTTCCTGCAATCCACTAATTAACAAAAGATTTGATTTAGTATTCAATTTCATCTAGTGGTATCTGACAAGAGGTCAGCTCTCAATTTGACTTTAGACTGAAGTCCCATTTGAAACTGCTGTTTAAAAGACAGGATTAATTTACAAACAAATGCTCCAAATAAGCAACATTTTTTGGTAAGGTTCCATTTCTCCTTCTATGGTTTATTACAGCATTAACCCACGATTTTTCTGAAAAATGCACACCTCCCATATTTTGACACTTTGAGAAGTTGCCAAAAATCATAATGAAAGGAACATGTTTTTGATAAATATTATACAAATAAAATCAAGCACTACATGGTATGAAATCAACAAAATTTTAGCCATTTTAAAGCCCTCATAATGACCCAATCAAACCTTTTTTCATATTTTTCCAGACTGCACATGTACCCTGACTTGACAACAAATGAGAAAAACTTACCAGAAAAAGGCACATCTCTGAGTAAAGTTGGCCCCAGTCCTCTCCACAGAGAGAATAACCCCTCCACTTCCACAGCACTCTTTACACATCCAACCAGCTCTGAATATGACAGCGGTTTTGATTGCATTTTGGTTCGAATTAGCTCCAGAGGATTAATAATTGACACAGCAAAAACTGTGAAGAGTTAAAAACAAAAACCAAACTTGGAAAAAATTGCATCCAAGCCATACATCCTTTCTGCAATATAATGCCAAGATTCAATGCACCTAATCCTTACATTTTGTTTTGTAAGGTATCACATATGTGTCTCGAGACATGCACATTATGCCTGATGTCATGTCTCCAGATTAAATTAGGGGTAGAGACATGAGGAAAGGCTAGGGTTAGAAGTCTCTAGACTAAATATTATCATGCATGATAAAAAGTAACGGATTGGGTGTTCAATGTTTGTTACATTTGAATATTCATCAAATCATATGTGAATACTGATCGAATGGCATCTGAATATTCATGACATACTGATCTTACCTCTAGATATACTACCAGCAAAGATTGGTGCATAAAGCCTTTTATCACTAGGAAGTATACTTTGGAAGTATATCCTGAGCTGATCATATGTTGTATAGTAAAGGACGGTAGCAGGAACTGCCATAACTCTGTAAAATATAATAAATCTTTCTCAAACTTTTTGTTTTCACTGTTCACTACTTACAACATTACTGTAGAAAGCTTCTTGCATGTTTTCTTCAAACAATAATTGCTTCTCTTCTGTGACTTTTCTAGAATGATATCTTGTTAGTGACTTTTACATTACATGTTCAGGCCCATTAGCAGAGCTGCCAACCTGCCAGAATGAAAAAGAGGAACACCACCCACATGCGTGCTAGTGCGAAACTCCAAGGGCTGGGGTCCAGGGCCTGCCTTAGGGTCCCTGGTGGGGTCCAGTGGGCGAATTGCTGGATTGTATGTTTGGAAGACTTTTTGAGTCCTCAGTAGCAAACATTTACAAACTGATTGGTTAATTCCATGCCAAAATTCCAATTCCAATGCCAACCAACTCGTCAGATTTCAAAACTTGCCTTAACATTGAGGACCTCAAGTGATTTTACACTTTAATAAGCAAGCATTTACATAATTACCACCATTTCCTTCAACAGTCCTGAAAAAAATCCACTATTTGAAGAAACAAATGACATCATTGTACATGTATAATCATCATTCCAGTTTTACTGAAAATCGGAACATGACATAGGAAAAGTGGAACACAGCAAATTTTGGTGTGAAAAAGCGGAACTGTTCCTCCTAAATCAGAACAGTTGGCAGCTCTGCATTAGCTGGCCTGTCAGTTCCTTCCAAATATATGCAGTTTTAACTCTGTGTCACGTTGACCAGATTGTGCCACAGTTTTCTCTTGCTTCACACTTCAGTATTCAGGGCTTGCACTTGGCAAACCTCAGACCTTACACACTTGGCTGAACTTACTGATTACATATTAAATTAAATAAATTGTGAACTCAATATACAGAGTGCAATGTACACACACTCTATTGATTTCTTATAATTTACTTTTCACACCTGCTGTCCAGTCAGTTGTGGTCCAAGAGTCCTAAATAATTCAGGCCTAGAAGGGCAGCTGTTTAACGATGCTAAGCAACCACAAATGTGGGAGAAGCCTATGGATTATAAATTACAACTTCACATCAGGTGGCTAACCAACTCAATAATTAATATCATGTTTTCTTTTGAAAAGCCACTTCAGATGAGAAAACCTTAGATTGATCTTGGATGAAAAACCCATCTTACTTTGACCCAGCCGGGGATCAAACCCTGAACCTCCTTGTTGCCAAGCTTCATTGCTTCAAATGCCATCACCTTTATATCCACTTGGCCACAGCACAGCACCATGGCAAAGTGGACAAATTATTTCCCTTACTAGCTACAAAATCAACAGGAAGCCTAATGGGCTTGAACACATAATGCTGTGAAAAACTCAAGTGGAAAATGTAAGTCATTCCAATAGGACCAATACTGGAATTGTCCAAAAGGTCAAAAAGTGAGGGCAAAGTCTGCATAATTCTCAAGAGACACTTTCTGATACATTTCCCACAATTTGGCCCTTAACTGAATTTAAAACCCAATTTTTTGTGAATGTTACAACTTTTCCATGGCATCCTGAATACCTGCAAAAACTTGTATGAGTTTCCCAGTTTTCCAGCAACAGGGTTAACCATGCATATAACAGGATTCATATTACAAAACTTTTGTAAGATACATATTTACACCGATTTCCCACTAGGGATGATAACTTCGTTTTTGAGAAGCCACTGTACTTACCAAGATGATACTACAATTATTCAATAGCTACACTGAATGTTAAGTTTTGATTGAAATAGCAGACTGATGGAATTTAAAAGCATTTCAACATGTGTACCAATACTGCTGCATATTTGCAAAACTACAGTATTCAGCCAAGTAACCTCAGATTGTGCAGCACTTTTTGTGAAAAGACCCCATTCACCTCTTCCTGCCAAACATTATCCATTTTTCCGTTACTTTGTTTTTTGCATTGTAATCGCCATGTATTATTTTGCAGTTGAATGGGAAGGCCTAGACTAGTGGAATACTGTATCATGTTTTCCTTACCCAAAAGCCCAAGGACCCTGAACTTTTTTCAAAAGTCCCAAGACAATTTCAAGGGTCTTTCCATTTTTTTCTGGAGTGAAGTCTCAAACATAATTCAGCACAGTTACATGTTTAGGAAGTTTTTCACCAATTAGCTCATTCTGGATATTTTTGACCATCCACCTTGCCTGTTGTAAGACAGTGTCAACACTGCACACTGTAAGATGAGAGCTTCAGCCTGTCTGTGCAATCCAGTCCTGACTTTCAGGACATAAATTTCTCCTCCTTTGGGACTAAAAAGTTTGTGTAAATACTCATACTGTAGATCAAAAAGGCTCACTCCTGTAAATGTTAATGGTTGCTGCTTCTTCCAAGCCATTTTAAATTGATATTTTGATCAAGATTTTGAATACCCATTTCAATAATCTGCACAGTTTACATTGCAAATACTTCCATCTATGGAAAGAACTAACCTCATAATGCAGAATACCTTTGTCACAGACTAAAAATATCAACCATAAAAGATCTATCATAGTAAATGATAATGTTCAAAATATTTGATACTTTCATAGGGCAACAGTACTTATTTGATGTATCACTGAACCCTTAGCCTTTAATCTGCAACCCTTTCAGTCTTTATCTGCATATTTCATAACCTATATGAAACCTTTTTGTTAATTTAGTATGCTGAGAGTCCACAGGGTTCACCATATTTGAAGGTTTACGACTAGCCTTTGGAGTATTTGACAATTTTAATCCACTTGCCCAAAGGACATCTGCACCAGCCAAAAAAGATATTGGCCACAATTTAACTAAACATCTATAGGTTTTTTGTAACAGCCAATGGGGCTTTTCATTGCACACAAACACTTGCTACATTGCAGTCTGAAGAATCCTTAAGCTAGTAGGCTATTTTTTCAAGTCCTGCAGAGAGATGCTATGGTGAAAGAGAGCTGCTCACCACACTCATACCGTAGGCCCTACTTGATAAGTGATGGGCAGGCACACACAACAAAATTCCATCATAGGACTCTACAGTAGGTTTAATGCACAATATGGTTACACCTTTACAAGCTTGCACTGGAGTGGGTCCAACATATAGAGCCGTATACCAGCTAAAATAAAAAATACTAAAATGCTGATTCCTTTTTCTTAATGACATTTTTAATATTTCTTTTTTTTATTTTCTTGTTGTACGTGCAAGAATTAACAGAATTTTTTAGTATTTTCTAGGATAAAAAAAAATCTTGTAAAAGCCAAGTTTAGGCAGCACTTGTTTCTATTTGGCTATATCTGTGCTCCAATTCCCCAGTAAATGTTCAGAAAAAAAAAACTACCAAAAAAAAAAGGGTGGGGGGGGGGGGGTCTGCAAGACTTGCTACAAATCAGTCCAAGAGAACTGCCTGATTTTTATGTTCGACATACATAAACTTGTGCAAGCGTTGTCACACACCAAATCAAATGTCATGAAGTTATAGGTACAAAGAAGTTGTTTGAATTTGAACTCACAGTGTGGGTGGGAGGCCACTCCATAGCCTTGCAATGCCTTCGTTGCGAGTAATTTTAGCAAATGCATCCTGTGACGGAACAAAAATTAAATGTTTTGCTTACTTTTCAGATGGAGCAGCTATCTGAAACACTGACAGCAATAAGAACAAAAACACTTTTGCTTTTCCACAGGTAGAAACTATGGAATCACTCACTTAAAGCCTTTACAGAGCCATGTTAGTGTTGTAAGACTAGTTTCATCAGGGAATCTGTTTAACAGTACACATTCATGTTTCAGTCATATTTACAGAACAGTACATGAAGCCAAGCAACTATCATAGCATGTACATTCCCTTATCACTGTAACTGCAGAGTATATTTCACTCTTCTGAGAGAAGTAGCCCCAAGTCCATTAAATTAAACAGAAATTTCCCATTCCACAAGGAGATGCAACATGATCACTGGTCAAAGTGCTCAGTGAAGCCAAGAAATGTGAATGGCCTCAGAAGTAAACTCTTTGCTCTCAGAGTAGGTTACAATATAAATTACAGGCTGTGAAGCTGTAACATTGCATAACACATGGGAAGGCACTTGCTCTTATCACTAATGGTAATCAAGAAGGAATCATATACACTTGACCAGCCAGAGTATAAAATTAGTGCCTTGAGTAATTACTGAAGCTTGTCAACTTGTAAAATAAGCACAATGAATGTCATAACTAGGAGTGCTATATTGTTTTATATGGTTGTAAGTAGGAGTGCTAACAAAGAGTTTTGCATGAGACTGAATACATCATTTCCCATAAGCACCAATTATCAACTGTGAAAATCTGTGAGTATAAATATGTGGGTACGAATGAATTGTTTTACCATAGTCAGAGTACATCATTTCCATAAACACCAATGGGAAACTGAAAATATGTGAGTACAAGTATGCGAGTACAAACAAATAGTTTAACTTGAGTATGAGAACATCATTTTGCATTTAGCACCAATGGATAACTTTCAAAATCTGTGAATACAAGTATGTGAGTACAAATCCCTTCTCATAAGCATGAATACATGAAGTGTGCCACACTGTGAGTATGGGTTAGTTAATACACTGTATTCCCTACACGCCAGGTAAAGGACTCACCAGTGTTCCATTAAAATATCCAGGTGCCTTGTACCATGGTTTTCCGTTACCATTCCCATTCAGACAAGTACACACATGATCCATCAACCCATTGCAGTAGATGAAACAATCTCCTGTAAAAAAATGAAAATGTTTTTAAACATAATCTTTATACTTACTTGTTCGCTATTTCTTATGATTAATCTTTACTTCACTGGTCCGCTATGTTCCTTTTGCACCTCCAATTACAGTATGTTTTACATAGATAGATGGCACTTTATAAATGCATAATTATCATTATGATTAACGTAATGTAATGCCATATTTTATTGACAGTTGTCACCTTACAACATAACACTGTCTAAATACAAGACACTCATCACAAATGATATTTTCTAAACACTTGACAGAATAATTAACCTGGAAGACATCTACAATAGTTTGTCATATAAATACTGGATCAAGAGGATATTCAACCTTGTAATTTATAGGAAGATAATAACACTGTTCGCTTTGTCTTTTGAGGATACTTCCAATCAAAGCAATCTATGACAGATTTATAGGCAACAGTACAGCTACTGTACACAGCTATACAGCATTTTGCACTAGCCCATGGGCCTTTCATGGTTAACTGTCACTAACCCATGTGTGGTATGAGCTGGCCCTGGGCTAGCAAAGTTATGTGTTTATTGAACCCTGCTACAGCTAATACAACTATCAGTTGTATAAGCAAATCAAATCTACTATTCGAGAGGCATTGAGATTTGGAGGTTATTTAATCTTTTCACCGATGTTAATGTACATGATAATGTTACAACGAAACTTTTTTCTACAAATCTGCCTGTCAGCAATACTTTTTGGATCATTTTGTACATGTAGTCTGCTATTCCTCCTTCTCTCTCGTAAATTGTTAATTGCTGATCAATTGACTATGCGGAAATGTTACAAAGTACTTTGAAACAGTTCTCATTACTAGGAAGATAAATTTAAATTTAGCAAGCTTGAACCACATTTCAATCCAATCCACATTTTAGCTCCTGGTCTGGTAAATTCTGGTAGAACCAGGTGCCATTTTCTATGACCAGGAGCTTGCTTTTAAAACCACTGAAGGTGCAAGTTATAGATGATGTTGGTATGATGGTAAACTACCGTCACGACTCCAGGATTTGCCCAGTATGATAAATTCCAACACATGGAAAGAGCTCATGAACTTACTGTATATTAGTATTTTATGCACAAATAGGAGATTATACACTCACTGACCTCAGTTTTGGAATTAATGAACCAATGTGACCAATTTTTGGAAGCAAACCAGTCACACAATCTCAGGGACCATGAGGCAATAATCGCCTGTCACTTGCTAAATGTGCAATTTAGTCACAAGGATGTCATTATGACCTTTGGTCACCTTCCAAAGAAGGACATAATATCAATTATCAACCATCCAAAATGCACCCTTGCAGAGACACAATCAATACTGCATTCTACTTGCACTGGTACTACTGTAGTACTGTACACACGACAGGCCTCAACAAAACCGCTCACTAACTTAGCACTAGCAAGTATTAACATTCTGGCAATAGTAACCTTCACTTTCACTAGCACACTAGTAAGTAAGTGGATTTTTGATGGAGTTGGTCAAGAAATCTTTGTTCATGGCTGATGCAAGGAACACTTACCACGGGCCATTGGTTTTACTTGAGCCTGTAAACGGATCTTCACCACATCCAGAGGAGTCACTGAAAGAAACAAGGGCTTTTTCTTTACTAACTTGCAATCAAAGTGCTTCAGCAAATATAAAAAATTATGCAATGAAATTCATTCATATGTCTCCTAAGTGGGCAAAGTGAAGGTAACTACCCATGAAGAACAGGTCTTCAAAAGTTTAGCAAAAAACCCCAAATTTTCTCAAGGCCGTTGTGATGTACTGTATGTGTTAGAGAAATTTTTTAAACCTTTCAAGCCGACTGCAGTGGCCAAGTGGTTAGAGCATCCAACTTGCAGCCGGAAGGTCTAGAGTTCAAATCCTGGCCGGGTCATTCCAAAGACTTTAAAAATGGAACCTACTGCCTTTGTGCTTGGTGCTCGGCATAAGCAATGGAGTAGGGAAAACAAGCCAGTGAGCCACAACTGGAAAAAAGGCTGTGGTCGTCTTGACTTCAACCAATTGGTTGGAAACCTGGGACGTTAAACCTCATCTAACTAACTAACAAATTTAAACCTTTCAAACCATGATTTATGTAAAGTACCATACAGAAAAAGAAATTCACTACTTTGAAGTCCATGAAAAAACTGTTTACCAAAACTTTCCAAATTTCAGCAATACAACATGTATACACATAACTACTGCAACATGAATTATTTTAGGACAAAGAGCTTTGTAAGAGTTTGCATGTGAAGATAAAAACTTTTCACTAGGGCAGGGTTTGCAATTGCAGCAGGATTGCAGGAATCACGCATGAATGTTGTCAAAATATGTAGGGTGGGAGTTCAAGCACAGATTTCAGGATGGACCCATTCTGCGAAATTTCTGTACTTTCTGCTGCATAGTATGCAAAGTAATTAGATCTCTCAACCTGCACATACTGAATTAATGAAGTAATGCATTGACTAACTACCTTCTTGAACTTGATATACAGAAAGCCTGTCAAATGTGTTGTGTGTGTAACTGGTTCACATATTGCTGATAATGTAAGTACAGTGTTACCTGTTATGAGTGAGGGCTCAATACCACACATTTACTACGTTGTCACTCCACAAGACCATGCAGACAGCTCTCATTCAAACATGACAATAGGAAAGGTTTGACATATATCCATAAATGAACACCTTAGGATTGCCTATGAGATAGTGTGATAATGTGTGAATAAAAAAGGATCGCATGAGAAAAGTACTTAAGAAAAGCTTCCAAATATATTACAAGGGGCTTAGTTAGAGTGATTACCACATGCCTCATAATTATTTTACAAATTCTACAGTATGCCAACTAGATAATTTTGGATGCCTTTTAATTTCACGTTGTACCCTCAGGCTGTATCACTCCCAGTGTGGTGTGTACTACCAGTAGAATTGAAATTTGTAAGGACTTACTGTAATATAAGAGTGATCGTACAGTAGGTTCAAATTTTGGGACAATGTTGGCAGTTTAGAAGCATGCAAAATCACTCATTATCATCAATACTCAAAAGCAGTGAGACTACTTGATAAAACTTAATGAATTTGTTTGACTTTTCATAGCTGCATCAATTTTATTTGGTAATGTTTAGGCAATCATCTTGCATAGGGGACCCCATCAAAGTAGACCTTTTGAAACTGAAGCTACAGTAGTATAGCCTCTGCTGCAGATCTGTACAGCTATTGGAGCAATAGTTTAATATAGTAGACAAGGCCTTTATAAACAACAGTGCCATTCACAATGAAGTTTTATGGTTAAGGTTACAACTGAAATTTGAGGATTACAGTGGCCACAACTTGGCCTATTGTTAGGCACTATGAAAGGACCAGATTGGAAAGTATGGCACTTTTCGCCGAGATCTCGGGTGTACACAAAAAAATTGAAGTGTGCAGTGTGCAACAAGGTGTCAAATGCACACCTGAAGTGTGAACACGAAAAGTCAAGTGTGAAATAAATACTTGGGAGAAATTTAAACAAAATCCTTGAAGGCCTCCTTAACATCCAGAGTGGAAAGTATGAGATCGATACCGGATCATAAGTTCCAAATACGCCTCACTCAAGGGGTCTTGGCTGAGTAATGGCCCACACTGCATACATCATTCAATCAAGTCATCAGCACGTCATGATCATGACTTGTGATCATCCAATAGGCCAAGTCAATATAACATATACCTAGGGTTATATGAGGCAATCGCCGTCGGCTTAAAAAATCAGGTGTGCAATGTGAATTTTCAAGTGTGCAATAAAAATCTAGAAAAAAATCTGGGGTGTGCAATGGCCATACTTTCCATACTGGGGAAAGGGTAATGTTGTCCGTAAGTTTGTCCCCTAGAAAGAACTGTACTACCAGAACGATACCTCACAATGATTCTAATTTTTCAATGTTTCACACAGATGGAACCCCCCCAAAATGTAAGGTCAAGGGGGATTTGTCCCTAATATTTTGCAGCTGGCACAAACCCTGCACTAGCCTACACTAGGAATACACCAGATCCAAATTCTAAGATCCAGCTCAAACCATATTTTGCCTTTAAGAAACTTAACTCCGGCCTGATAAAGTCCAGGTGGACTGGATTTTTTCATTTATGAAGGGACTACACAGAGAAACAGAACGAAACTGGTGCTGTGGACCAGTGGGTAAAGGTGGTAGCATTTGAAGCGATTATTCATATAGCAACCAGGAGGTTTAAAGTTTGATTATTGGCCATGTCAGAGTAAGGTGGGTTTTTCATCCAAGAGCAATCTACAGTTTTCCCATCTGAACTGGCCTATCAAAAGAAACCAAATCTAATCTAAATGGTTGAATTGGTTAGCCACCTGACAAGAAGTTGTAATTTATAAGCCGTAGGCTTCTCCCACATTTGTGGTTACTTAGCATAGTAAAACAACTTCCCTTCAAGACCTGAATTGTAAATCAGTAATTTTTCATGGAGCAGGATCCCCAAAATTATTGTCAATTGAAGTAAAAAACAGTACTGCTCGTCTTAAGTAAATGAACTCACTGAATATCGAAGTGAGAATAGCACCAGTCCCTGATGCAATAACTTGCTGCCATATCTTGATTTTCGGTTGAGATGATGTTTTCAAGTCAGGGGTGCCGTCACTTCCTTGCATTTTTGTATCTTTCATTACGTCTCTGTTGACCAACTGGCTTCTATGTTCATCTTCTTATATTTGACTCTTTAGGGAAAAACAAAACACACAACAAAAATAAAAAGCAAAAAACAAATTAAAAAGACAAAAAATCACCTGTAAAGCTTAAGTTGAGATTAGGGTGTGAAAAAGGACTCTGTAATTTGTGATAGATTGCCTCCATGTGAATCACCTTGTATAAAGTATATTATGAAGGCTTTTATACAGTAGGAGGCAAGCAGAGATGCCAAGTTGGAGCTCCTGAAATTTCTTGAGCATACCAGCCAAGCCTCATACAATTTGTGGGATTTGTACATGTTTGGAATCAGGACTGTTAAACTGCATCTCAAGCAGTCCCTTACCCCCCCCCCCACCCCCCTCCATCCCATCCCCTACCTTCAAGCCCTGTCAAAGCTAGAAAATGTTGTGGAGTTTTGTTATCCTGTTGGAAAAGGACATGATAGTTCTCACTGATTTTATTGTGGCCAAGCTTTACATTTTGCAGATTTTTCCTCATGGTACCCCACACATGCCTGGTTTGCTTCAGAGATAATAGTTTTAGTTTATATATACATATATGAAGTTTCGTAACAGCCTTGTTATTCGTCAGTTTCTGTATTTATATATATTATACACATATATATATTTCTATAATTTGGGATTTAGGCAAAAAACCATAGCGACTGTTGGGAGAACACGACCCTTAGGCGAAAAAACCATTTCGCCTTAACGTTTTACACACTGTTTTATATTGGAATGCGTATATCAGGGATGCTAGCAAAATCTGAGTGCCTGGTAATTGTCTCATCTGGGGAGAGTAAATTTCGGGCTAGTTTTAGGTTTCGGTAGGCAGATTTGTGGTGGGCGGGTGGACGTGTGTTTGCCTGGAGCGCCGGGCGGGAATATCGAGTGCTGGGTGTCACCGCCCAGCACCGCCTACCGTAGCTACATCCCTGGAGTATATATATATATAATGCTAGATCGACCTGTTAGGCGAAATCAGTATACTGCCAATACAACCGTAAGTCCTTAGTGTTAACGGATACATGCATGTAAGTTGGCGTGCAGTTAAGTAATTGCATAAAAATTATGTGGTAAATCGGACTTGCGTACAGAGTTACGCATTCCTATATAAAACAGTGTGTAAAACGTTAAGGCAAAACAGTTTCTTCGCCTAAGGGTCGAGTTCTCCCAACAGTCACGTTTTTTCATACGGTTTTTCGCCTAAATCCCAAATTATAGAAATATATATACACATACAGTAAATGAACACTTTCCTTGATTTGTGCAAAAAAAAATGATACCAAACACACTTCTTCTTCTTCTTCTTCTTTCGGATCACGGTGACACATCCAAAGGACATTACTACACCGCACATGCGTCAGGGGTGCCCTAATTTGCCCTAATAAAAGTGGTAATATATTGAACAGGATCTCTATGACTATCTAAACCATCAATCAAAGCAGCAGGAAGGTTATTCCAATCTTTCAGAGTACTAGGAAGAAAACTAAATTTATAACAATTAGACCGAGAGTAGAGTTGACAAAAATGGAGGTTGTGCATCCCACGAGTTTTCCGAGTTGGATGACTGAGTTTGTCCATGGGAATATTAGCACTTATGGTACTTATGGCACTTATGGCACTTATGGTACTTCACTTATGGTATGTATTGTACAGTACCTTGAAATACTGGGGTAATTAGCAAAAGTTTTGAATGTACATGCGTCGTCCTGCCAAACACCTCACAATTTCAAATATTTCTTTATTTCAAAACAATGCGTCTGGCCTTGACTAATAGGCATCTGCTTAATGTCAAACCTAAAATCCAAGAATTATTGCAGAATACCCAGAGCACAGATGCTCTGTTTGGGAAAATGTCTATCTAAAGAGCCAACTGATGTACATGTAAAACACACAATACATGAACTACTCATCCATGTATATGATTTATACTCTAAAGGTCGTGTGACATGCCACCAAAAAGAGCTGTTTCACTTGTCAGTTAAAGAAGTAAGTCCTCAAAGATTTCCAGGGCGGATTTTTTTATCAACACTGTTTTTTTACAAAATAATGAAACTTTGGCAGACCCAGGCCTGAATAATGAAAATTTTTCATACCGCAGCTTTTGGACATGCAGACGGTGGACGCAAATCTACAACTTTCATTCCCTTGTCTTAACGTTTGACTAGGCCTAGGTCTTGCCACTGGGCCAAGTAGCCTACTAGCAACTTGCTTGTGACCCAGCAGATACATGTTTTTATGTCAGGCTAGGTTAATAGGCCTAGGCTAGGCTAAATTGTAACTTAGGCATGCATGAGAAACAGACGAGTCTACTTAATCTACGTTAGGCTAGGCTAGTCCTTGAACAGGACTCTATGCTACGTACACTTTGTTTTACTCCGTACGGAGTAGGTTCACCGTTAACGTAGTACACGGTCCTGTTCAAGGACTAGGCTAGGCCCTTAGCCTTGGAGTAAACACTTAGGCCTTTGGCCTAACGTTAGGTTAGGGTTGTGTTCATGGCAGTCTTACGTTTCTTGTTGGAGTTTACTTTTGGTTTCATAAATTATCATCAACCCTTCACAGAGACAGTTCACATTCTACTGAGCAAATGGTTGTCTGAAACTAGAAGACGGAATCTCCAGATAATCAAACTCACACGTCGAACGTCAAACGACGATACGATACATGCTGCTGGAAGTTGAAAGTTCATTGCAACATTCGACCGTACCGTACCTGTACCTGCACAGACTACGTATGCATGCGCATAATATTCGTACAGGAGTATTACGTAATACATAAACAACATGCGGACGACAACGTGATATCACGTCGAGTAAGTAAAGTTATGGCGCGCCGTCTGTACAATTACAAGAGAAGACATGTTATGTTATGTTATGTTATGTGATGTTATGTTATGTTATGCCCTTCAGTCCAAACCCCTTTACTTATGCAAAGCTAACCAAAACCAACGTCAAAACGGCAGTGTTTGCACTAATCGTTAGTTACACGATCTCAAGGTTGTCCGGGTTCAAAGGCATCGCTAAGTCGATCCCTTATAATATATATACTTTATGTATATGTATATACATATATATATATATATATATATATATATATATATATATATATATATATATATATATATATATATATATATATATATATATATTATATATAAGTAAACGTAACAGACATCACAACAGGACACAAAATATATACCAGAGAAGAAGTCCAGTGCAGAACTAAAACGTTTATTCTCATATTTTCGGACGGCAAAGCGTCCTTCTTCAGGCCACGTACTAATATACAATAAAACCAAGAACACTCCACAAGCATTTAAAAACGGAGAAAATAAACACAGAGAAGAACGAACGCTCTAGTACACAACTAGTTAAAAGCTAATCCTAAAAGACACAAAACGAGACAAAGAAACCCAAGACAACTCAAAAGAACACCTAAGAACTTAAGACCTGGATAAAAAAAAAGCCTAGAATACTAAAACGCAGGAGACAAGGATAGAGTCTACGAAGGCGTCTGGGAACCCAGCAACGGATAAAAACCTAAGGGAGGCCAAAAGAAGAAAGGGGGAAAAGGGGGAGAGAAACAGAACTAAAAACATAAAAATAAAAAAAAATAAAAGGGTAACTAGAAGTTAAAATAGAAAGTAAAAGAAAAAGGAAAAATTAAAAAGGAAACAATTAAAAGAAAAATAAAATAAAATGAAAAACAAATCGAAAAGGAAGTAAAACCTAACGACGAAAAAGGTTGAAAAATTAAAGGCAAGAAAGAATAAAATAACAGCAAATAAAAACACGACTTAACGAACTTTCCTAAAATGTTTATTTTGGCAGTAAAAACCATCATCTGTATTAATTAGTCTCCAAGGGGTGTCCAGTTTCCAAATCCATTCCCTTTCTTCAGCATTTAGCAGTTTTTCCAATTTCCCCAAGTTACGATCAACTTTGAAAGTACAATCAACAATCTGAACCTTAAAGGACTCGCAATTATGAAAAATAAGATGATCATAAAGAATTTTGAGTCTAATTTGTTTGATGTACCAGCCCTATAAAGTCTTAAATCACTGTGCCCATTAATCCTTATACGAAAATTATTAGACCTACCCACGTATTGCAACTGACAGACAGGAAATGAAATAACATAGATAAGCCAGAGTGATTCACAAGTAGTAGAAGAGTTCTTACATTTAAAATTCTTACCTGACAAAATCAGAGCACACAAGCAAACCACAAATTTGACACCTGTTTTTGGCACAACAACGGCAAGGATCAACGGCCATGTTCAAATTAATTCTGCTTGGGTCCAAAAGTTTAGCCCGACATAGGGACCTTTTAAGATTGAGAGGCTGGCTGAAACTTATATAACTGGGGCAGCAGGGACAGCTAACTTCAATCTATCCGACTGATGCAGGAGAGGTAAAAACTTGGTGAGAATCCTCTTAATGTCAGGTAAAGCGGGGTGGTACTGAACGGTGAAAAACAAAGACTTTCCTTTAGAAATTTTAGGGGTCATAGAGGTAGTGAAATGTTTATATGCTCGGCCCACTTATTGTTGAACCCTACTCCCTATTATAGCAACGCCTTGCAAGGTAGTCACTCAATTGGCGACACCTTTTACGCGCTGTCTAAAGACTAGAGCAAATTCTTAAAATGCGTAAGGCCTGACTGTAAGGAATACTGCGTTAAGTATGGTTTGGGTGGCAACTTATAGCTAGTAAACACTGATGAGTATCAGTAGGCTTAGTATAAAGGTCAGTAACGATTCCACCATCCTGGGAGGTCGATACCTGTACGTCAAGACAATGAACTAAACTTAGAGAATAATCGCACGTAAATTTAATACAGTTTTCTAGGTTTTTTGAGTTTTCTTGGTTTGCTTTGTCTGGTTTTGAGTCTTTTAGCATAAGCTTTTAACTTATTGTGTACTAGAGCTTTCGTTCTTCTCTGTGTTTATTTTCTCCGTTTTTAAATGCTTGTGCAGTGTTCTTGGTTTTATTGTATACAACTACGCAGTGTTGTAATTTAAGAGTCACGACTCAAGTCACTTCTTCTCAAAATGATAGTGACTCGAGAGAATTCAGGAGTAATTTCTGCACTGAAATGGTACAGTGACTCGAGTCAATGACTCGACTCGAGTCACTTAAAAGTTTGACAATTGGTCACTCGAGTCACGAATCTACTCACTCGATTACAACTCTGCTAGTACGTGGCCTGAAGAAGGACGCTTCACCGTCCGAAAATTTATTTTAGTACTTGCACTGGACCTCCTCTATGATATATATATATATATATATATATATATATATATATATATATATATATATATATATATATATATATATATATATATATATATATATATATAGGCCTCTGTTTACCCACGTGACAAACTTCTGTCTTATAAACCAAAGGTTGAAAATTCTCGAATCCCCCTTGTCTTTGATTATTCTCCCAAAACTGAACGGGTACATAAAACCATACGTTCAGATAACAGTATTCTTAAGTCTGATTCTTCTATATCTGAGTTAATCAATGACCCCCTTTAACTGCCAGACGTCAACCCCCCAGTCACAAAACATTACTCACATCTTCCCGACTGCTTGGTACCCGTAACATAGGCAACGCAAAATGTAGCAAACCGAGGTGTCAGGTCTGTCATTTTATTATTACAGACAAAGAATTTACCCCTCCCGCCACAAAGTGCATTGTTCGTCCTCCTCCCCTTGACTGCGATACACCCAATGTGGTTTACTTACTCTTTTGTAATATTTGCGACAAAGGCAACTATGTCGGGCAGACAAGCAATAAATTCAGATTTAGATTCAATAACCATAAGAAGACTATTCAGGATAAATCTGTTAATTTCCCCGTTTTTAAACATTTCTGTGGTGAACCGAATCATTCCATTTCAAATCTAAAGTGTATTTTGCTCGGTTCAAATCAGGGTTGGGAAGTAACGAGTTACAAGTAACGCCGTTACTGTAACGAGTTACATTTTGTGTAACGGAACCCTGTAACGAGTTACATTTGCATTTCAGTAACGGAGCAAGTAACTAGTTACAATTCTGTGTAAAAGTAACTGTAACGGCGTTACATTTGGGTCCCGTTACTTTCCCGTTACAAATAGTCAAAATGACCACAAATTGCATTTTCTTTGAGCTAATAACAGAATAACAGAAAATTTTCAAATTGATGACACTTTGGTAGTAAAATGTAAAATTATTTTCGATATAGGCTATTTATCATTCATCGCTATTATCGACGTCGCCCTCACCGACATCAAATTTTATTCACGATTAGAATCAGAAGTTGATATTAGATGCACACGCTGCAGGCTTACAGGCCGGGCCACTTGATTGTCTATTGAACCAGGGAGTTGTCAAATGGCAACTCCCTGATTGAAATAAGTTTAAAATTGATCTGTATGTCAAAATACTTATTAGACAGATCAATGCTTATTATCCATGAGACCTATTTGTGCGATTATTTGAAAAATACTGAACGGTCCTCTAAGGCTCAGCTGACTTTATGTATTCTAAGTAAAGTCAACTGGGCCTTGGTTTACTCATATTGTCCTTTAGAGGACACAGTGGAGACAGTGTACCGTGAGAAACGGGTTGGCCCATGGGCATTCAAATACCAGCTTACTTTGAAAGTTTAATCATTGCCTCTTGAGACGTTAGGGCTGGACCCGTGTTCACCCTATCCGAGTCGGAGCTAACTGCGATTCTAGATTCCCGAATCTTTCCGAGCATGGTACTACTCAGGATCCTCAAATTTCTGCCAGTTTTGATTCCAATGGCACCAATTCCGAGACCAGTCTTTTTGCCAATGTATATCATATCACACATACAGATGTTTTAATTCTATCGTACATGTCCACCATTAATTAACAAAGTCATCGTTTGTACTCACTTCCATAGCCTGGCCTCCTGAGTAATTTAGTTGATTGTATGTGACAATACCTTAGATCTGTACATTGTGCACAAATGGAACTTTAAACACTTTTAATGTAACTTTCATATTTGAGAACTCGGCTGGAATGAACTCCGAGTCCGAGTCCAGTTACATCACATTCCGTAAAAATTTCGATTCCGGAACCTTCTATCCCGGGCAAATTCCTAATCTAGAAAAACGCTCTTGAGACCGGCATTAAGCTAACCGAATCCGGACTCTTGCGTTGGAGACCAGTAAATCTATACGGTGCCAAGCGTTGGTAAACACCGTGCATCCATTTATGCATCTAATTTAACATGTATGGTATCTTTATTTGATGAATCAAACGTATGAATTTAGGCTATATCATATTCTTTTCAATGTCCGTAACTCCTTACACTGGAATAATAGTACGGTTAATATACAAAAACAGCAGAATATTGAAATGGTCAATGGCGTTAAAAGTATCCTAACAAAGCTAATTGGAAAGAGAAGTGTCCGACTTAAAGCTTTACCTATTGTAAAGGGAAAGTGAATTATGTGCACATGATCTGCATGTATAAACTGCATAGTATCACCATTTCTATGCACTGTTTTATATCGACACAATGTGAAACTTGAAATTTATGGGGAAATATCACTTAGCCCAACCTTAGCGGTGAGGTTTCAAAATTTTACTGCTAACAAATGTATTCATCCTCTTATTATACCATATTTATGCTCTTGAGGGGTGAAGACTTTACTGCTGAAACAACGCTCTTCCCCTTTCCGGCATAGCCGCTAACCTCTCTAAATTAGCCGACTGTGTGATGGGAGTATAAAGATTTCAACCCTCAGAGAAGTACTTTGGTAACTGGAAAAGTTTTGGTTATAACCATATTCCTCTAACAAATAGTTTGCGTAAGCTCCGACACAGTATCATGATTCGCTGCTTCATGTTGAGCATTAGGAGCCTCTGCGACAATGCCCATTGAAGATCAGCTATAGCTTCATTGACTTTCTTTGGGGAACACCTAAGGATAACCGGCACAAATGAGGTGTCGGTCGTCTCATGTGCCCCCGTCTTACTAACTCATTATGCCCCCCCCCCCCTCCATTTCAGGTACCGAGGTACCGTATATTCACCTTGAAGTAACGAGTTACTTTTGAAATGTAGCTAGTTACTTTTTAGTCAAAAGTAACTGTAACTAGTTACTTTTTCAACATTGTAACTAGTAACTGTAACGAGTTACAATTTTACGGAATTAACTGTAACTATAACGAGTTACTTTCAAAGCGTAACGGGAACAACCCTGGTTCAAATTACCAATCTGTCAACGAACGCCTCAAATCTGAGAGCAAGTGGGTCGTTAAACTGTCAACTCATATTAGGGGCCTGAACAAGGACCTTGGCATCTTAAGTGACTTCCCCTTTGTAATTAATAACCCTTCCCAAGCTGCCAAGGTTAACTAAACCTGCTTGTCTATCATTTGTTTTGGTTTGTACTTGTTTTACCGTTAAGTTTGAAAAATGCTGTAATTTTTCACTTTCCATTTTGCGCTGAGGAAGGACACAGGAGTGTCCGAAATATACGCTGTTTTTATCGTATCTGTGCTCGTATTATGTCATCTTGGGAATGTGTTTTATTATTTGCTATTTTACATGGAGCATATGTGGAGTATTCTCATAATATATATATATATATATATATATATATATATATATATATATATATATATATATATATATATATATATATATATATATATATATATATATATATGGTGAAACTTGGAACCCTGTCCCCACATGGTCTGAAGGTTAGACTTAAACTTTTATAACTCAATAATTCCTACATTGTTGTTACCCGTGTCAACCACTTAACACTGTCCGTTTTCCTAGCCGATTTCCCGTGCCCAATTCTATTGTGTGTTTTCCAATTTGTACGTTCGGCCGTGTCAACAATCAGTTGATGAAGGGTTTAAACCCTAAACATCGTGCAGTTTTTCACAAACTTTAAGCGCACTATTTACTAATTATTCTTTGACCTACTTACTTCATAACTGCTACGCATTACTCTGACCTTATATATATATATATATATATATATATATATATATATATATATATATATATATATATATATATATATATATATATATATATATATATATATATATATATATATATATATATATATATATATATATAGATATGCATCAGTGGAGAACTAGTGCTGTTCCAGAAATAGGTGCCTGCTCAGGAGGTGAATTGTGAGTGCCTCATATGGTGTTTGAACGAAGGCCAAACCAACTTGGCTTCATAGCTCAGTGGTTAGAGCGTCTGCACTAGCAAGCGGGAGGTCCCGAGTTCGAACCCCGGTAGAGTCAACTTCTTTTCACCTCAGCCAGATTTTCCAGTGTCACAGTTTTTCTATATATATATATATATATATATATATATATATATATATATATATATATATATATATATATATATATATATATATATTGGTCCCGTCGTCGGGCTTATCTCTTCACCAGCTTTTGCTGAGTCTGTATGCAGGTTTTACAGTGGTAACAATTTTCCTGCAAAATTTCGGCGCGCTTCCCGCGCAATTCTCACAAGCGAAGTTATATCGTCTATGAATATTATTAGCATAAAAATTCCAGTGAATTATTCTAGCCAAAGCTAGGTGAAGGTCAAACTTAGATGCTGGGTATCAAGGGGTTTTCATATAGTAATCTAGTAACTTGAGTAACATTCGTAACGCGATGACTATATGGTTTGAAGCTAAATTTAATCGTACCCAAATTTATTCCAAAATTTATTTTTTCTGTTCATGCAAAATTTCCTTTCAAAGTAGAAATACGATAATGACCATCTGAATTGTGAACTGTGAAGAGATTGGTATGCTCTCAGTGTCATTCAAAGTCCTGCTCAAAGCTCCATGTTAGTGTTCCCATTTTGCTATTTCCTCGGACATTTGGGGAATTTCCCTCTGGGTCCTAACAAAATCATACTGGACCACACCAAGACTGCCTAATGGCAGCTCCTGGTCCTCTCGCCGTTCGCAAAGTACACAACTGTTCACCTGCGCTTGCGAAGCTGAAGAAGCATCATCGTGATCATAGTCTTGTTCCCTTCACTTGTGGAGACTTTCCACGTCTTTCTATTGCAAAAGGAGGCGAAAATGTCCATCACAAGAGTGAAATTTTTGCCCTCTTCACGCGTATGTGCACACGTAAAACCGATACCTTTAAGCTGTCTGCGGTAAGCTTGAGATATCATCCCCTGTAGTTCCCGCAAACTGTAATCATATGGTGGCTCTACTGTCTACAAACATAATTATCTTCTTCGGTGCCTCCCTATGAGGTGCCGGTGCCCCCTTATGTAAGAATTCCTGGCTACGGGCCTGCTGTTACAACTCATAATGTAGTAAACATTGGCCAATAATGTATCACTAACCGATAATGTATCACTAACCAATAATGCAGTAACTTTTTAACCGATAATGTATCAACTCAATACCGACAATGTAGTAAAATAGTTTTAACCGATAATGTATTACTCTCTAAATGTAAAAGAGTGAATTTCACTCTTCGACGATTGCCTACAGTGACCACTTTCTGTTTAGAGTGGAATTTTACTCTGCCCGGAGTGGTAATTCACTCATTTGGAGTGAATTACCACTCCGGGCAGAGTGAAATTTTCACTCGAAGAAAGAGTGGTCACTGTAGGCAATCGTCGAAGAGTGAAATTCACTCTTTTACATTTAGAGAGTACCATTTGAACGATAATGTAGTAAAAGTTAATACATTATCGGTCAATTTTTACTACATTATCGGTTAGTGATACAGTTATCGGTCAAGTTTACTACATTATCGGTTAATGATACATTATCAGTCAATTACTACATTATCAGTCAACACCCTCTTTCAGTAAGGAACCACTAAGACTTCGAGTTTCTGGCTTTCTGGTTATTTTGTGCTTTCAGTGACAAAATTTCTGACCCCCACAAAAAGGCGAATAAGAGAATGTTCCTTTGGTAAAATCACTGCAGCCTAGAATTTTACTCATATATATATATATATATATATATATATATATATATATATATATATATATATATATATATATATATATATATATATATATATAGATATATATATATATACTGGTTGTACAAACCTGTGCCGATTGTCAAACCGGTGACGTTCTGCGTGGTTTAGTTCGAACGGACTTGTCTCACATGTCGTTACAAGTTTGCAGATCGGCACGGTGGCCATTTTTCTGTTTTCCTCTACTTTTGTCACCATAGCTACGCTAACCATAGGAGGCGGGGGGCTAGGGGCTGCAGCCCCCAACCAAATATTTTTGTGAAAATTCGCGCAATATGCTGAGAATTTTTCGGGCACCTAAGAAAAATAATGCAATGATGTAGCTGAAGGTAATCAATAGTTTATTAAAACTTCCTTGGTAAGTAAAATAAAGTTTTGATTTTGAATTGCACCAGCACCTAAATATTCGGTATTAATTCACCAGTGTGTTTTTTAATGGTTTAACTTATGATTATCAGTGGTGTATTTGAGGGGCCATTGGGCCGTGACCCCCCTCACTTATACCGATTTTCACTTAAGTACCTAAAATACTTTAATTTCTTAACACAAATTTTACTTAAAAGCGGCTAGCATATGTGACACCAGATTGCATGTAAGGACACCGAATTTTTCAAAAATTTCAAAGGCAGGTGGTAATACCGCTTTTTTGGACCTAAAATACTTATTTTTTAACACAAATATACCCCCTCCCCTAGGCCGGCGATCACACAACATAATGCCTACCCCTACACCATGAGAGAAATCCTGACGACATTACTGATTATTATCATTATTATTGTAACAAATTCCCCCAAAATTATAAATATGGACGGTTGTTACACGGCAAATTACTGTATGTAATTGGTATATGGTGCGATAACCGATGCATGCCGTATATGATATGTACATTAACATGTTGAACGCGCGCGGCGTGGAGCGCAAGGAAATTTTGGTATATTATTTGGGCAAGTCGTTACAACCCCCCCCCCCCCCCCATTAACTTGGGCTCCGCCCATGATGCTAGCACGGCTCCATTCTCCTCCTCCCTCCCTCCCCTCCCTCCTTGTACTCTCTTCTCTTTAGGGGTGGTGGTGTCAGGATTTGTCAAAGCTTATGGGCCAACTTGGCCCCCAGATAATGGGGGGGGGGGGCAAATTAAGCCCGAACTTAAATGTAAGGGGTTTCAGGAAAAGGGTTGCTGCGCGACTTGAAGACAAAACTGTTGTTTTATTGTAGGAAATTTGGAACATTAGGATCTGTTTCATTGAGGAAAATTAGAAGTTTTGGGCTTTAATTGAGGAATTTGAAAGTTATGGGCTTTCATTGACAAAAGTTTGAAAATAAGTTGATGAAGAATTTTGCCCTCCATGGAGTGAGAAGTAAAAGTACGGTCGTTGAGGGCAACTCCATCTTAGCCTAGGGTACCTAGGCCTAGTTCTCACGTACACTTTGCTCCCTGAACTAGGCCTAGGCTATTGCAACACAAAGTTTTTCCCGCGTGGTTACTGTGAGAGTAACATCGTCTTCGTTCGTTTCTGCAATGATTGTTGCTACATACGCGTATGTGCGTACATGAACGTAACCATAGCTATGAACTTTTGTCACAATTGAACAGCAAGTGCGTGCTATTTAGAATACAATAGTGTGAACGTCCTAGTAACGAGATTTAGCAGCTTAATAGAATGTTTAAAAAACAAAACAGGATCGTTTGTCTAAATCAAAATTTTTGGTCTCTTTTTGGAGACTGAGTGCTAGTATCCTCTATAGAATGATGGGTCTTAAACATATAAATGACCCATAGAGGTCAATTACCTAGGAGTATATGTGAATTTGAGAAAGACTGAGACCATTCAAAATCTTTGAAGGTGCGGTAGCCCAAATTTTGACAATGGGTATATTGCTGACCTAGTATGGGAATCCACATACTAGGTCAGCAGACTGCGGACTAACTCCATCTATGCTGCCATCGTCCCTATAACTGAGACTCCGGCGTCTGACTTCGGGCCACGAAGGGAGGCAGCCTTACCTGGGGGTGCTGCACGGGGATGTTCCCCCACTAAGAGTATTTATTGACTAGAGACCAAGGTCAAAATGGCGGAATGTCCCAGCCATGGAGGCAAAGTTAGGTCCAATATTAAAATTTGCAGTGTCTCGACCAACCAGTCGTTTCTTCCTTGCGTGTACTTTCTCTAACACTTTGTTATTTAATAGGGCTTGCCTGCATATGTTGTGCACAGAATTAACCTCAACGTACGCCGTATCGCGTCTCATGATCATACAGAAATACCCTTTTGAGCTCACAAGAATTTAGTGCGTGCACAAACGTTATCAGCTTATGTGCAGCGCGTCAACGCAGCGCGTCGACGCGCTGTACATAGCCCGCTGTGTGTACTGCGTCGACGCGACGCGCTTTACATAGCCAGTTTTGTGTAGCGCCTCGGCCCGCTTAACATAGCCAGATAACATTTGTGCGTGCACATGTGCGCGTCCAAAACAAAAATACGCCTGTCTATGAAAGCCGAAGTACGCGCTCACGAGTGCGCTCTGTTTTGCCAGTGGTTAATTTATAGCCTAGCCTACACATACAAGTTATAGCAATAGTTGCGTTCGCGTTCAAGTATGCTCTGCGCGTATTTTGATCTTACGAGCAGTTTTCTTCTCAGTCAGTGTGGAATTCTGTACGTTTTACATATTAAGCCTAGGATTTTTAGTTGGAGGAGACGAGCAAAGGTGAGTACCTATTTTTTATTCCAGTGTATATTATAATTATTATCTATGCTAGACGACTAGGGCTTTCATTCGTTATGGTCGCCTAGGGTTTCGTAGTGAATCCTGTTGCCGGTATCTTAGCGTTACGTAAGCGCTGTATGCGTTAGTAATGCTTCAAACGTACACAGAAGTTGACGTTAAGAATTGCACGTCCAGTCTTAGTCCGCAGTCTGCTGACCTAGTATTTGGGAAGCTTTGGGGCTTCCCATACTAGTTCAGGGAACAAAGTGTAAGTCAGAACTAGGCCTAGGTACCCTAGGCTAGTCTAGTACCCCAGATAGCACACTTTGTTGGACCAACATTGGCAAATGGTCGGCAAATGTTGGCAAGCATTGGCAATAAGTTGTGTTGGCACATAAATGTTGGACCAACGCAAGACCAACAACTGTTGTGCACTCTAACATTTTTCCAACGTTGGGCCAACATTAGCCTAGGGTACCTAGGCCTAGTTCTCACGTACACTTTGTTCCCTGAACTAGGCCTAGGCTATTGCAACACAAATTTTTGACCGCATATTACTGTGAGAGTAATATCGTCTGCGTGCGTTGCTGCAGTGATTGTTGCTATATACGCGTATGCGCGTGTATGAACGTAACTATAGCTATAGACTATGTCACAATTGAACAGCAGTGGGTGCTATTTAGCACACAATAGTGTGAACGTCCTAGTTACACGATTTAGCAGTTTCATAGAATGTTAAAAAAAACAAAACAGGATCGTTTGTGTACATCAAAATTTTTGGTCTTTTTTTGGACACTTAGTGCAAAAAATCTTAGAATGAAGAGTCTTAAATATATAAGGCCCCGTAGAGGTCAATTATGTAGGAGTATACGTGAATTTGAGAAAGATCGAGACCATTCAAAATTTTTGAAGTTGCGGTAGCCCAATTTTGACAATGGGTATATTGCTGACCTAGTATGGGAAGCCCCAAAGCTTCCCAAATACTAGGTCAGCAGACTGCGGACTAGGCCAACATTTACCAAACAATTGTTGGGTTTCATTCATTGAACCAATGTTAGGCCAACATTATCCATCCAACAGTAGGGCTTTCTTCGGTCAAACAACATTGGGCCAACATATACCAACCAACTGTTGGGTCACATATATTGAACCAACGTTGGGCGAACATAATTCAGCCCAACTGTTAGGCCTTATTCGTTTAACCAACGTTGGACCAACGTGTACCAACCAAATGTTGGGCCTTACTCGTTAAACCAATGTGGGGCCAACATGTACCAACCAACTGTTGGGCCACATTCCTTTAACCAACGATGGGCGAACATTGCCCAGCCAACTGTTAGGCCTTATTTGTTTAACCAACATTGGACCAACATGTACCAACCAAATGTTGGGCCTTACTCGTTAAACCAATGTGGGGCCAGCATGTACCGCAACCAACTGTTGGGCCACATTCCTTTAACCAACGATGGGCGAACATTGCCCAGCCAACTGTTAGGCCTTATTTGTTTAACCAACATTGGACCAACATGTACCAACCAAATGTTGGGCCTTACTCGTTAAACCAATGTGGGGCCAGCATGTACCGCAACCAACTGTTGGGCCACATTCCTTTAACCAACGATGGGCGAACATTGCCCAGCCAACTGTTAGGCCTTATTCGTTTAACCAACATTGGACCAACATGTACCAACTAATGTTGGGCCTTACTTGTTAAACCAACATGGGGCCAACATGTATCAACCAAAGGATGGGCTTCATTCATTTAACCAACGTTGGGCACACATTGCCCCGCCGACTGATAGGCCTTATTTTAGACATTATGTAAGAAACCAACGTTGAGCCAGTTTAAAGTTACCAACTGTTGGGAATCATATATTGAACCAACGTTGGACCAACACTTAAATTTTTTTTGAAGTTTCTAAAGGCCGTTACTATCATACAGTAATAAAACAGTATCAGAGAATTTATTTATAGGCCTGTCAAAGCAGTAAATAGAGGTTCAAAATTCATCAGCGGCACTTTATCTGTGATATTATCATGTTAAATATAAAAGATCAATAGTGTATGTGACAATTTGAAAGAGTTTAGTTATAAGTCATCCCTCGACTGATGTGCTGAATCTGGAGAACACTTAAAAGTCGGTCTACAACCTATGGTTGGCCCAACCCGAACACTGGATTTTGGTGATAGATTGCTAAAGGCCCACATTAGTTTCGGTTGGCCAATGGTAAGCGGCCCAACATTGGCCTAACAATGTACCACCGAAAAAATACTGCTAGTCCGCAGTCTGCTGACCTACTGAGTATTTGGGAAGCTTTGGGAACAAAGTGTACGTCAGAACTAGGCCTAGGTACCCTAGGCTAGTCCAGTCTATGCGTAAGCGAGGCGGTTCAGTAGGCAATTCTTACCTTCGCTTTGCGGCTCTGAAAGTTGAAAATAAATCTAAGATATAGGCGACATGCCACTAATTTGTAGCGCCATACTCTTACATAATCAAACCAAAGGTAAATAGTGTTCCTACAGCAACAAAAGTACTGCTGTTCCTTTACCGTACTCTTTGGGATTTGCGAGGGAGAATATATCTTTTCTTAAGTTACGAAAAGCACCAAAATATTGTCGCCATGTTTCGCCCACTAGATGCGTTCGCCCACTAGATGCGTTCGCCCACTAGATGCGCACATCTCAACGACTGACCGTCGGAGACTAAATCATTTTGGACCATAGAAATAAAAGTAAGGGAGAATGACGTCTGCCGATCTGGACTGAAGCCATTGATATGGCTAGGCTGTACTTAGTCTAGGGTAACTAGGCCCAGTTCTCACGTAGGCCTACTATAGATACACTTTGTTCCCTGAACTAGTCTGGGAATCCCCAAAGCTTCCCAAATACTAGGTCAGCAGACATGCGGACTAGGCTGTACGGCAACAGAGCTGTGACCTGCGCGTAATACAAATATCCGTCATTACTTTTGCCCCAAGTATTGGCAAAGAAACTACAAGTTTTCAAGTTAGGAGTATAAAACAAAATACTTAAAGCACCATGACTTATTTCTGTTGTGAAAATTACTTCTAATCTTTCGAAAACCGGATAAAATAAGCTATAACTTCTGCAGCAGAATGCACACTGTACGTACGGAGACACACCAATCAACCGGTCTTTTGCCATACAACGAAAGCGCCCTTGCAATTTTCGGGGCTTCAGGCCTGGGACACATTGTGTCAGCGTTCTCCCTTACTTTTATTTTTTATGTTTTGGACCTAACTCTTGCTTTCAAATTGGCCAACATTTTGCCAATATACAGGGTATATGTATTAGACCTTGGTCTCTAGTCATTAAATACTCTTATCTCCCCCACTACTCGGGCGCCACCCCTAGCTGCCCCCCCCCTTCAGTCCTCCTTTTGCCTTTTCCCCTCCTCTCCAAGGATGGTGTACCTAATGCTCCCACCGGCAGTTCACTGAACTTGAAGCCATTCTCGGCTCGAAATTGCTATCCGCTGAGTGCGTAGGCCTACTGTTTTTACCATATTGCCCGCATTTTGCATTCAAAGAGTTCACTTGGAAGTCACGCAGGCGCCGTTCATAGCTAAGCTGATGCAATGTTTCCTAGTTTCTACCCACTAAAATAACTTGTTCTTGTTTGGTTATGCAGATTTGTTAGACGCGCGCTACGCAGCTTTCCTTGCTAAGACAAGATAGTAAGGAGATCTTCAAACATCAAGTGTAAAAACAGAAATGATAATCAATGAAGACAAAATAATGGTCAAGCTGTCACAAAACAGAGGCTACATGAACAAAAGATACAAAGTAACAATTTATGAATGTTACTTTAAACAAAGATTATCGGTTATACCATAAAAAAGGTCATTTTCAAAAATAAGCAAATATGATACTTCGTATCTTCTGTATTTACTTTAAGCCAGCCTGCGAGAATGGTACGCTAGTGACGCACAAAGCGGAGCTAGTAGTGCTTTGGGTATTTCCAAGTTACTGTCGACTCTGGAATTCAGCACATTCACAACCGCAGAGACGAAACCAACAGTAGTTGACATAAAAGCAGCGTTTATGTCGTTCGGCTTTTAATTTTCCTTCCAAATATGAAGCTTTTTACAGATGAAGGAAACCAACACACTCTTAAAACCCTCATTGCCTCCAAACTTTCAGGAATCTCCGTGGAATTGAGTCATGTGGACAGCACAGGTAGGTCTTTTCCTACAGGGGGGTTTTCTGCGAAAAGAAAAAAAGCTACTGTACGTATAGGCCTAGGCCTACTTACTGCCACACTAACTACTGTCAGCAGCCTGGCGAACGTAAGAGTATTTACTTCCCTGAGACATTACTCAAAGATGGCTATAAGTGTGCCTCATATTCAGAATATCCCGGGTACATCCTTATGATTGCTTCTGATTCCAACCTGGCTCACAGTATCTTGACTTATCTAAATGTATGCTTGACATATGCAATGAATTTGGCCTTGACCAAATGGTTAGTGAGCCTACTAGAGTTAATAACATCCTAGATATTTTCTTGACAACAAATCCTACTCTAGTTGATAGGTCTACCCTGATACCCGGCATTTCTGACCATGACGGCATTCCCATGATTATGATAAGTACTAGGCCCAAAATATCTAAGCAAAGGCCTAGGAAGGTTTATAGTTTCCACAAAGCTGACATTCATGGCATCAAATCTGAGCTTTCTAAGTTCAGTGCAAACTTGACTAAACAAGAGTGCTCTGTACAGACTATGTACTCTGCACTTGAGGGAAAAATCAAAGAGGTCATGGATACGTATGTTCCATCTCGTATTGTCAGAAAGAGGAACCAAACCCCCTGGATTGATAAGAATATAAAACGTCTATTGAATAGGAAGCAAAGGGCCTATAACACTTGGCGTAAAACGCGTACTCCATCCTCCTTTGAAAACTTCAAATCCCAACGCAAATTAACTCACAAAACAACAAGAACTGCTTACAGAAATTATGTTAATACAGTGTGCACCGATTCACCTAAACGTTTCTGGTCTTTCATTAAAAATCTTAGATGTGATAGTGTTGGTATCCCTTCCTTAAAATCTGATGGGATACTTGTTTCGGAGAACACTCAGAAGGCTAACATCTTAAATGAGCAATTCAAAAAGGTCTTTACACGGGAGAATGACATCTTGCCTCCAGTTGACTCAAACACCATACCTACCATGCCTGATATTGAGGTTTCTTTAGAGGGTGTTGTCAAACTGCTTAAAGAGCTGAACCCAAACAAAGCCTCAGGTCCTGATGGTATACCTGCTCATATCTTGAAACTGGCTGCCGAGGAGGTTGCCCCTGCCCTCTGTTCCATTTTTCAGAAATCACTGGACACTGGTGTTTTACCATCCTCTTGGCTATGTGCCAATATTAGTCCAGTCTTTAAAAAAGGTGACCGTTCCCTCGCTTCGAACTATAGACCGGTCTCTCTTACTTCAATTTGCTGCAAAGTCCTTGAGCACATTATACACTCTCAAATTATGGGTCACTTTGATAACTACTCAGTTATCACAAACAGGCAGCATGGCTTTAGACAACACCATTCTTGTGAATCACAACTGATCTTAACAACCAATGATCTGGTGCAATCTTTAGACCATAGATCCCAGACTGATATGATAATTATGGATTTTTCTAAGGCTTTTGATACGGTCCCTCATAACCGTTTGCTCTGTAAGTTACAGAATTATGGCATTAAAGGCCATACTCTTACTTGGATTTCTAACTTCCTTAAGTTACGCAAACAGAGGGTTGTGGTGGGTGGTGATTTCTCTGATTGGGTGGATGTCATCTCTGGTGTCCCCCAAGGTACTGTTTTAGGTCCTCTCTTATTTTTAGTCTATATTAATGACCTGCCTGATAATATCTCTTCTGAAGTCAGACTTTTTGCTGACGATTGTGTTATTTATAGACAGATAAAGAATAATCTTGACCAGGTTCAACTCCAAAAGGATTTAAACACCCTTTCTGAGTGGCAAAATAAGTGGCAAATGCACTTTAACACCAAAAAGTGCTTTTCTATGAGGATCACTCACTCAAGGAATCCCAAGCTTTTTAATTATACTCTAGACAAAGATATCCTTGAGCCCACTGCCTCTCATACTTACCTAGGTGTTGACATTTCAAACAATCTTACCTGGAATAGACATATTAACCATATCACTTCGTCTGCAAATAGGTCTCTGGCGTTTATCAGAAGGAATCTATACTCCTGTCCCAGGAGTGTTAAAGCTAATGCCTACCTTACTCTTGTCAGGCCTTTATTGGAGTATTCATCTTCCGTTTGGGATCCCTACACCGTTTCCCTATCCAATAAGGTTGAGCAAATTCAACGTAGGGCTGCTAGGTTTGTCTGTAATGACTATTCCCCCCATAGTAGCGTGACTGAAATGTTAAAAGATCTAGGGTGGGATAGCCTTAAAGTCAGGCGTACTGTCAACAGGCTAGCAATTTTTCACAAAGCCAGATTGGGTCTCCTAGCCTTGCCAATGAACAACCTTCAACCGGTCCGGCGGCCTTCTAGGCATCATCATTCAAACAGCTTTTTACATATACCAACCAATAAGGACTGCTACAAATACAGTTTCTTTCCTCGGACCGTCAGGGACTGGAACCTTCTCCCCCAGAACATAACAGATCTCGAGGACCCCAAGCAGTTCAAGAGCGCAGCCTTGAGGATTCTCAGACGGGACGACTAACTTCATGCGCACACCCAACCCTGCACGTTTGACTCCACCAGGAGTGTTGTGCAGTATTTATCCAGATCCAGATTCTGATAATGCTAGCTTGTAATGTGTTTAAAGGCAATAGGCAGTCGCCCCAAAATTTTCTTTGAAAAATCAGCTAACTCTTGCAAATCTCCTCTTACTGCATTACAAGCACCTCTGAAGACGTTTTGAACATAACTATCACAAACAATTGGTAAAGCAAGGCGAAATTCTCCTTGAATTCCACAATTCACTAACAAAAATATTGTCACATGATCAAAATAGGCCATTCATGAACTAGAGTGACAGGATACACTCACTCTGTTTGGGGTGACTGCCTACTGCCTTTAAGGTTACACTTACAGTATAGATCGTGATCTCTATAAATTATTCCGTACAACTATAGAATACAGGACCACTCTTGTGCGGATGTGATGCGGATGTGATGTGGATGTGATGCGGATGTGATGTGATGTGACTGTTTACCTTACACCCCGAATTTTGACTCTGCATCCAAGCATCCCATCCACTCTAAGAATATACTAATATTGGTGAAAACAGTCACACCACATCCAAATTCCAAGCATCCACGCATCCACTCCAAAATATGGCTTAAGGGGTCTTAGCAAGGAATAGATGACAATAAGTCATTCTCAAATTAAAGTCTCCTACTATATGCATATTCCATTTTATTATTAAACCTTTCCTATTTATCTAACAGCCCCGACTTTCACTCCGCATCCGAGCATCGGCTCATCCACCCAGGGAATACTTGGAATGGACTTACATTTTCTTGAAAAAAGTTTCATTTTGACCCTGCATCCAAGCATACATGCATGCACCCAAAAATACTTGCAGCAGACTTAGGAAAAACATTAAAGAAAGGTCCGCTTGTACAAAGATAATCTTGGTAAAAAATTTTGACTTCGCATCCGCGCATGCACCCAGGGTGGGTTTGGAAGGGACTTAGAAAATTTTCGACAAGTTTCATTTTGAACCCGCATCCGGGCATTCGCGCATCCATCCAAGGTGAGTTTGGAAGGAACTTAATTTTACTCCTGAGTGGCCCTGTATTCTATAGTTACTCCAATTATTCAGTGTAATGGTAACTTGGTTATTTCCACAGAAATTGTTGTTCCTTTTCTGAGGCGGAGTGTGTTACCTGTTCTACAAACTGATGATGGAAATCACCTATTTTCAGCTAATGCCATTGTGAGGTACAGTACCTACATACTATAGAATCTATCCCTGTTGGCTGTAATTGTAACACCAGCATGTTATCTGTCCAGTGGTGCCCCCAAGATTTCAAGTGAGGAGGGCGAGGGGGGGGGGTGTATTAAGCAGAAATTTGGAGACGACAGAAATTTATGAGTGCACATTACTCCTTAAAACCGTGCATCTTTATACACAGACAGGGGAAAGTGGAGGGGAGTGGGGGGAAAAACAAGTTCCCCCTTTTCCCCCTCCCTGACAGTGGCACCCTTGCTTCTCAAATCATACAGTGAAATGTGATTCAATTTGCCCATTTTGTGGTGGTCAAATTTAGCACCGTCCTACACAATAGTACAGCAAAGTACTGTATAGTACCGTACACATGTATTTTCCTTCCCGTCCTATTTCTTTTGCATTCAAAAGATTTAGAATGAAACTTTAGATAAAAATGTTCTTTTTATCTTGTCAACTTTTGTACTATGAAATGTAAATTTATAGCATAATCTCTGCATGCACCGCTGACATTGAATTTGATTTAATGTTATTTTTTCAGTGCTGCAGATCTGCAGTCCTTCATCAAATTTGATTTCTTTGAGCACCCCATCCCTCAAATGATGCATGCATAAATTATGTTCTTTTTGTAAAATCATGTTATCTGTGTTTCAGGTACCTTTTGAGTCAATCAGGAAAGGATTCAGATGACATTAGAGTAACATCATGGCTAGAATGGGAGTCTACAGAATTACAGGTAGGCCTACTTTTAAATGTTGAGGAGAGGGAAAATGCACTTGCCCCAACTTAAAGTGGACCTAAAGTCTAAAATTACAAGAATACATATTTTAGAGGTTGGAAAAAGAATTCCATTCATCCAACTCCCATCTTCATAGCTTATTCCGTTGCGGACAAATAAAATGTTGAAATTTATTCACGTAATTTGAAAAAGTCGATTGCACAATACTGTAATTTATGATGCCCTTCTTGTACAACTCACATTACCTGCTTTTGTTTCCTTGTGAAATTAATATGTCTATATGACCTTGAAGCACTTACCGTTCCCTTGCATAGCATGTTGTAGGGAAAAGGCTTTTATAGCCAAGTCACCCTATAACAGTAAGACAGTGATCACATTTTGAAACAAGGTGCAGTGACTTTCGAAAAAACAAAAACAAAGACTGTCATTTGAGTAGTACAAGAATGACATCACAAGTTATTGCACAATCTACCATTTCAGATTGAGTTGAGTAAGCTTCAACATTTTATATCTCAGCTCAGGAATGTCCTGTGAAGATGGGAGTTGGACCATCTGGATACATTTTCCAAGCTTTGTAACATATATTTTTGAAATTTTAGACTGAAGATGCACTTTAAATAAAGGGCCTGTTAAATTAAAAGTTCTACCCCCAGAAGATATGAGTTTAAATGAATTTGTAAACTTATGCATCTGCAAGCTTTTATGTTTGTAGTTTTTGCATTGAATCATCTGGGGTATTGACTCTGGAAGGACTTCTGTTGGCCATAAGCCTGCTGCACACAAGACAAATTAGCTCAACAAAATGATTTATGTGTTACTTTGCTCTGCTAGCTTCTCATATTTGTGGACAAGTTTTCTGCCTCTTATGGCAATTGTCTCATATAGGCTATCCAATGGGTTTGATGTTTTGTGATATTGTATGTACAGTATAGCACTTTTCTCAACCTGTGTGCCAGACCCGAGCATTGGCTCACATATGTTTACCATTGTTTGTACCACAGGCTTAAGCACAAGTGAAAGTAACTGAGCCAAGTAATAGGAAAGGCATTTTGCTGAGTTAGTATCTCTCTGTGTGTTGCAGGCTTATCATTATGCATTGGTGAAAAAGGTGTGAACCAAGTGCCAAGGTCTGGTGTACATTGTGAGAAAAGTGCCATGTGTGTCAAAAGACATCAAATATGTTGAGTATTGTGACACAGCCAGCAGAAGCGATAGTGGTTATATTAAACTTACTTAAACATGTGTAAGAAAACATCTGAACAAAGTGGCATGAGAGGCATTTCGCTAAAGTAATTTCTCTTATGTGTACTATGCAGCAGGCTTAATTGACTTCTCAAAATTAATATTGCATGACCTTAACTGGTGCATTGGATTCTTTTTGGTTTCGATGATAAGAGAAACCTATGCATTGGTGATGGAGTGTGTGTATGTATATGTGTGTTTGTGTGTGTGTATGTGTGTGTGTGTATGTGGCGTGTTTGTGACACTTTGCTTGTTAACACGATATCTCAAGAAGGGAAACTCTGACAGTTCTCAAACTTGGTACATAGATGCCCCATATTGAGAGGAAGAATCCTCTTGTTTTTGGTGGGGGTCAAAGGTCACCTGGGGTCACCGGAGGTCAAACCCTGAAAACTTTGTTAACACGATATCTCAAGAAGGGAAACTCTGACTGTTCTCAAACTTGGTACATAGATGCCCGACATTGAGAGAAAGAACCCTATTGTTTTTGATGGGGGTCAAAGTCACCTGGGGTCACCGGGGGTCAAACTCTGAAAACTTTGTTAACACGATATCTCAAGAAGGGAAGCTCTGACTGTTCTCAAACTTGGTACATAGATGCCCCATATTGAGAGGAAGAACCCTTTTGTTTTTGGTGGGGGTCAAAGGTCACCTGGGATCACCGGGGGTCAAACTTTGAAAACCTTGTTAACACAACATCTCGAGGTAGGAAGCCTGGATGAATTTCATACTTTGTATGTAGATGCGTTATGGTAAGAGGAAGAACCCTTTTATTTTTGGTGGAGGTGAAAGGTCATCTGGGGTCACCGGGGGTCAAACCCTGAAAATCTTGTTAACACTGTAACTTGAGTTACAAAGCTTGGATGAATTTTATACTTTGTATGTAAATGCGTTATGGTAAGAGGAAGAACCCTATCTTTTTTGGTGGAGGTCAAAGGTCATTTGGGGGTCACCAGGGGTCAGACCCTAAAAACCTTGTTAACCTGATATCTTCAGGTAGGAAGCTTGGATAAATTTCATACTTTGTACGTAGATGCCTTATAGGTAGAGAAAGAACCCTATTATTTTTGGTGGGGTTCAAAGGCCATCTGGGGTCACCGGGGGTGAAACCTGAAAACCTGGTTAACACGATATCTCAAGGTAGGAAGCTTGAATAAGTTTCATACTTTGTATGTAGATGCTTTATAGTAAGAGGAAGAATACTATCACTTTTGGTGGAGGTCAAAGTACATTTGGGGTCACTGGGGGTTAAACTCTGAAAATCTTGTTAACACGATACCTCCAGGTAGGAAGCTTGGATAGATTTCATACGTAGTATGTAGATGCGTTATAGTGAGAAGATGAATCCTATTATTTTTGGTGGAGGTCAAAGGTCATCTGGGATCACCAGAGGTCAATGTCTGAAAACCTTGTCAAGAGGATATCTCCAGGTAGGAAGCTTGAATAGATTTCATACTTGGTAAATTGATGTTATAGTGAGAAGATGTACCCCATTGTTTTTGGTGGAGTTGAAAGGTCATCTAGGGTCACCAGGGGTCAAACACTGGAAACCTTGTTAACACAATTTCTCAAGGGAGAAAACTTGGATAGATTTTATGCTTAGTATGTGGATGTGTTATGGTGAAAAGATGGACCCCATTGTTTTTGGGGGAGGTCAAAGGTCATCTGGGGTCACCAGAGGTAAAAAAAGCAAAATTTCCCAAGAATTCCTAAGAATATTACATGGGTTCACCAGAGGTCAAAGAGCAAAATTTCCCGAGAATTCCCAAGATCGTCATCTGGGGTCACCAGAGTTCAAAACGCAAATTCCCCAAGAATTCCCAAGACTAAATAGGAATACAAAACTGTATTTTTCCAACATGTTAAGATAGCATTTGACCATTGACTGAAAGAGATGGGACATCATGGCTTTATTTGGAATAGAACATATATCATCGAAACCTCAATGAATTTTTGCATTCTGGTTATGTTATGTATTTCAACAGGCACAGAGATACTGTAACACATAGACAAAGTTCTTTTTCTTTTTTCTTTTGATTTTTGGTTTCAGCTAACCGTATTAATCTACTTTTCACATTTGTGAATAGGAAGGACCATGTAAGAAAAAGATCAGAGCAGTTTGTGAACATCCAAACCTATACTTGTAAAGTATTAAGGTGGCATTGTAGCCTACTGAAGACTAGCATTGGTAAAATAACCAGCAACTCATTTTCACCAAGATCATAGAATTATACCAAGAACAAATACTTATTTACAAACCAATTGATTTGTTACCTTCACAGTCAGTACTGTCATCACATTTGCCCGTACTTTATGGAGGTGGGAAAGCAGATGTACAGAATTTACAGCCTTGCTTGAAGAAAGTTGAGGATACTCTCAGTGGAACACAGTTTCTAGTTCAGGTGAGTTATCTGCCTTGGCAATACCATAGTAGATAAATTGATATTACAGAATATGACCAGAGACCTCTGTATTTTGCCAAAAATGGGAGATTGAATATCTCCTACAGTGTGTAATATTAGCCCCACTCAGGCGTCAATCCGTAGTCAAATGTGGGGGGACGGGGGACATATATGACTTAGCACAAACCAATCCCTTTGGTTTTGAAGAAGGGGGTGTCTTTCTTTAGGCACTTGCCTCCTCCCCCCCCCCCCCCCTTATGATGGCTGATGCCCTATTCTAATAAGAATTACCATTTCAAAGTTAACTTGACCATCATAGATGATCTGCCAGGTGAAATACACAGAGTCCACGGGATTTTAATTTTTCCGACTGACTGGATGTTTTTACGAACTGCAGTGGCGGCGCGTAAATTGCACCTTTTTTTATGCACCCTGCGTTTGAATATAGCAGTGGGGATCCTTCCTTTGTCACTTTATAAAGGTGTCATCCTGGGGGAGGGGTCTAAGGGGAGGGGGTATCCCCCTTTGAGAAATTTTTGTTAATTTAAGGTTGCTTATATGCAAAACTTTAAAAAATACCAAAAATATGCTCAGGGGGGCTGCTGGGGCCCTTAGTGTTGATATTTTTATTCAATTCCTGTTTTGAGAGTAGAAATTCACACTGATTGAACTGTTAAGAAATGTTGATGTTATATTCTCTTCGTTTTTTCTTTATATTTTTTCGTTTTTCAAGTTTTGGATTTTCTAGTTGGCAAGTGCCTCCCTTGCCCCCCTCTGGATGCCCATGGGTGAAGCGCTCGGTAAAAATTTTTGAAAAATGTTTAACGGCAACAACGTACTTTCAACCTTCCACATCATGCTACAAATTAGACTGAATGCAGCGGCGTACCCAGGATTTCTCTCTTGCATTAAAAAATTTAAATACTTTTAGGAAATAAAAAATAGGCATCAGTGAGGGGGGCATGGCCCAGTGGGGTGTCCCCCTCCCCTTTGAAAAATTTTGAAACATTTGGTGTCCTTATGTGCAATCTGGTGCCAAATATGCTACCTTTTGAAGTAAATTTGTGTTAAAAAATTTACATATTTTTAGGAACTAAAAAAATAGGCATCAGTGAAGGGGCATGGCCCAGTGGGGTGCCCCCTCCCCTTTGAAAAATTTTGAACAATTTGGTGTCCTTACATGGAACCTGGTGCCAAATATGCTACCTTTTATAGTAAATTTGTGGTAAAAAATTTACGTTAGGAACTTAAAAAAATCGGAATCAGTGAGGGGGGGGCATGGCCGAATGGCCCTCCCCTCTGGGTACGCCACTGATTGAATGATCCCATATTGATGCGAGGCACCTTCAGATGTTTGGAGATGTATGTCTGTTTTCGGAGAGTTTTGTGATCAGAATAGTTCCATGTATAATTACCTTTTTAATGGTCATGAGAAGGAGTGCAAACTGTGACGCATGCGCGTGAAGCACGCCAAAATTTTATCATTAAATAAGTTAGGTAGTTAGATGAGATTTAACGACACACCAACACGTATGTGTTGTATAGTGTCAGTCAACTCGATAAAAAGTTCAAAGTTTAAATTTGTTTTCAAGTATGGTTCAAGTTCAAGTTTGGTTTCCCTTTAGTCGCCTCTTACGACAGGCGGGAAATACCGTGGGCATATTCTACAACCCCCAGCCCACAGGGGGAGATTTCCCTGACAAAATCTGCATCGAGACACTTAACAATTGCCCAACAAACCTACATGCCACTCAAAAAGCCAGTCAAATAGAGCCACGACACTACTCTTTTATGCAAATGTGGGGGGTATTTGATATTGTGTCCCCCACCCATCAAAATGTGGGGGGCTTGTCCCCCTGTCCCCCCCCCCCCCAGGATTAATGCCCATGGCCCCACTGAAAGCTCTACTGCACAGATTGGTTCTTAAATAACTGTCAATTACCTTCTAATAGTAAAAGGAGACTCTAGTTCAATAGTACCAAATACTGTATACTTTAGCATGCAGAATGTATCAGAAATAGAACATTTGCTCAGTAGTAGAGAAGATAAGTTTGCAATCATATGGTGGCTAGGTCAGTTAATGATTTACATGCAGGGATTAAGCCTACAACTGGCAGTACTTTTGGTAGACAATATTCTATGATGTGAGGAATTCTTACTCCTCAAGTGCATTGACAACTGACCATCTATTGGCCAGACTGGCCATCATGATTCAGTAGAATTATGTACGGTGATACAAATATTTCATTTAACCTTCCTAAACAAACTAACACAAAATTTGGGGGATAAAATTCTCTAGTCAATGATAAATATATATGAGGTTTAGTTTAACATGGGGTTAAGTTACAAACAATTCTAAGCATTGACTGTGCCTTGTAATACAGTGCCTTGTAATACAGTGCTTACAAACAAAAAGGGGTCAAATGCTGTTTATAGTGAAATGGCTCCATGCTTGTATATACTTGTATGCATTCCTTAGGTCTCTGGATAAAATTCCTTCAAAACCGTCTGGAAGTTTTTGGGGGACTTAATTATTTATTCAGTGGAGCTGTTTACAGTGGTGCTGAGGGGGTTTCAAACTAGTAAGTCAAAGGGGTTTCTAGCTATAAGATTGAGGTCTTGTCTTCCTATCGTAGGACCAAAGCTGAGTTTGGTTTTGGACTCAAATTACATTGGTATTTTGTTAACTCAACAATGTAACATTTTCTTCATGCGCTAGTCCTCAGCTTTATTAGATTTGTTGAAACATGAGAGTATGATGGGTTTGTGACCATGTGACTTTAAAATGTTTCTTTCCAGGATAAGCTAACAGCAGCTGACATCTGTGTATTTGGTGCCCTCTATCCTCTATATGCCATCAACCCATCTTGCTTTGAGAAACATTCAAAGCTTAGTTCCTGGTTTACCAAACTGTCATCTGATCCAGCATTTGATACTTCAGTTACCTCAATTACGAAAGGAAAGGGTAGCTCTTCTTTGAAAGCTTCCATTTTGGCACAACCTGTGGTGAACCCTCTTCCATCAAGGAAGAGTTCTTCAAAACAACCAGAGGAACCATCAGCAGAGGTAAGCTATGTATCCTTGGACCAGCCATTTCTCCTGGTGTTACAGGAAGTAAATGTAGGGAAGGGTTGATGGTAATTCTGTAGTGAAGGTGGTTTCCCAAATAGCTTCAATAATTTTTGTAGCGTTAGCATCATAGTGCTTAAAGCCAGTGGCATAGCTAGATATTTTTTTTTTTTGGGGGGGGGGAAGGGGGAGGCAAAAGCAAAAACTTTCCGACAGATTATTATCTTGAAGTAATGATGTACTATCTAAGTGTAGTGCCACCATCATCTGGCGTGTAGCGCGCCAAAAAATTAGATTAAAATATCTTCAAGATTGCCTTAAATGACACTTCCAGGCCTTGTCAGTAACCATTTCGATGTGTAATTCTGCTTAAAAACATAAGAAGTGTTGTAAGTGTTTCAAATGAATTGTTTTTATTTATTTCCGACAGAGACCAGAAATTTCTGACAGAGGCCTTTGGAGGCTTTGTGGGGGGGTGACCGCCCCCATTCCCCCCCCCCTCTAGCTACGCCACTGCTTAAAGCGGTGTCAAAATTGCTGATTTAGAATGTTTCAGTAATACCTGTTTAACATCTACTAGTTGTGTGCAGTACTGTATTACAGTGGGAAGAGTCAATGGACAATACTATTTATCATTACTTTTTACTTGTGTTCACTCTTTCACACAGTATGTTTGACATTGGGAATTGGCCAAATCAGGAAAAAAGTTTTTGTAGATTTGTGATTTGACTGTATCTCACAACAATCAATTAATACTGTCATGTCATTTAAAGGACCAAGTGCCTCATCCCACAAAGTCAAAATTCTCCTAACTATTAAAGTTTTTTTTCTAGCCTCCCCTTCACCTGCAAAGAGTATCTGTCAACTGTACCGCCCAGACAAAGCTAGCATTTACTAAGCTTAACTACTCAAGGTCATTATCTGGAAAGGACACTACTGTGTGTGACTGTAATGTGTCTGTATTAATCCAACCTGTCAGTTGCTGTATCCAGTGGGCTATGCAACATCACAAGTCATCACATATCACACAGAATAGATGATATTTGCAACTATTGTTTGAATTCATGCCAGTCAAATACAGTCACTATTTGTGGATCTAGATACCTGGGTTCATAAGTATGTTTGAGTTGATGCGAGAACGTATTTTGTACAAGTTAAAACTATTTCCGACAAAAATTCTGAAACTTTACAAATAGTGCAATTAATTAATCAAGTATGAGTCCTAGCCCAGTAGAAAGTCTCCTGGGGAGGTAATTCACTAATATTTGTGTAAGTTCTTGCTTGAGTCAAAATACCTACATGCTGCATAAAAACTTTCTTCAGTGGTATTCGTGAATATGACTTATTCAGTCCTTAGAAAAAATGCTGCATAACTGCAATACATACTGTACATGAGTCAATCGTGTATGGGGTTCCATCTTGTTTTGTCACATCTTTAGCCAATCACATTGGCTGTTATTAATAAAACCATGCACATGGTCTTCTGTGGTTACATCATACATGAGAAGTCCTATGTCATGCAAAACTATTTTGTATAGCATGCCTCTATGTGTTTCTATGGCTTTTTGTACTTGTAACAACTCTGAAGCTTGCATAAAGCTGCACAGAATATTTCCCTTTGTGAGTATTGACTAATGAAGATGCTGTACAGTGTGTATGTCAGACTTATGCAAGTTTAAGTATGTTGATATGCTTTGTGAATCTGGACCCTGGTTCTTAGGATAAGCACTGCCTGTTACAGTAGATATATACTATCCACCATATTGATTACTGAAAAATTTCAGTTGTTAATTTGCCTTCTGTGTATGTGCTCTTCTCCTTAGGAAAAGATTTTTCTATCATAGTTTACTTTGTTATGTTTTTTGTGGATTTCCCAAGTCCTCTTTCAACCCTGGTTATCCATATTGTTTTCTAGGAATCTTTACATCTCCCATTTTTAGTAATTTTTTTGGAACATAATTTGCAGACCCTTTGGGGGCGGATGTAATGTTGTACATGCATATTTTGGTGTCAGAGGATTGTTTGTTGTAATAGTGAAGTATTTTGCTTTAATATATGTTCCTGGCATCTGTCTTGGTACAATTTTTAGATACTTTTGGATGTTTGGTATTTCTTTTGTTATTAAAGGAAGAAGTTGCAGAAGAATTTTCTTTTGAGGAGGTCAGAGCAGCCCAGGAAACATTCCAGTCGGGAAAGAAAAATGCTCCAAAACCTCAAGAGAGACATCATCCCATGTAAGTAAAGATGTCATGCAGTGTTACAAATGAAAGTTGAACTTTCTAAATTATTGTTCCTGCACAAACCTGTAGTGCTCTGTGATATTATCTGTGCAGAGTGCAAAGTCAGAGAGCTTTCATCTCATGTTGAGGACATGAAGCCTTGAGGGGGGGAGGGGGGGGGGGAAGAGGTGCATGTGGAAAATATATTTTCATCACAATAGTATACAGTTTTGGAGCTATTTGAGCATAAAGTAACAAAGCTTTTTTATGTCTAGGGTAACAGAGTACATCTTTTCCCCAAAAATTCTAGGAGAAATGTCCCCATGCACTTCCGGAATCAGCTTCTGCTATACAGATTGTTTCTACGAAACTTTTGTACTTGTTTGTAATTGCTTTGGAATGTGTGCAACATTGGTATTTTATTATACACATTTTGCTATGATGTCACACTCAATTCATCTTGAATTTTGTTGGAATTTCATTGTCGTATTATATTTAAACACCATACAGGATAGCCAAAATTTAGACAAGAAAATCTTTTTGACTCATTGTACCCAAATTACATTGCATTTTGTATTCCATGCTCTCACCAAAGGAAGAGTTTGCCGAAGCCCACTGATCTTCAGGCAGGGATAATTCCAGTTAGAAAAAAAAAACCCTGGGAGGAAATGAAGGGTGAGGAAATAGGTTGGAAAGGTAGTAGAAAAGTATGGTATTCTTTGAATGAATCCTAAGTTCTTGTATGCTTACAAAAAGTTCTAGAAGTCACCTTGGTAATAATGGTTATCTTGAGCTTTTGCTCACTAGGCCTCTGCAAAAAATTAAAGGGAGCCAATTCTTTCAAGTGGGATAATATTATACATTGTAATCTTGATTTTTTTCTCTTCCTTCCTTGAAAGACTTCCTAAGAAAGGCAGGAAGAATGTCTTAATAACCAGTGCCTTGCCATACGTGAACAACATTCCTCATCTTGGTAATATTGTGGGATGTGTCCTTAGTGCCGATGTGTTTTCAAGGTAAGACAATGAGTGACTTTTGTAAAAATCTTTCAAACTGTAAGAGGGCCCGAACTTGAACATATCACTTCCAAAGCCTTGGAAGTGCCTAAATTTAAATGGGTCACTTACAAAGCCCTGAAAGTGCTTGAATTTTAATGGGATGCTTTCAAGCCCTGGTCTCTTTCAAAGTCTTGAAAGCGCATGGACTTTGTTATTACATTCAGTGATGATGGAAAAACTGTTATTTAACCTTATTTTCCTCTTTGGATGTGCCTGCATCCTCCTCATATTTGTATCATCCATGTATTCATCGTCAGAGACTTCCCTTTAGGATTAATAGCAGGACAAATCAGAAGATGGATATACCAGGATGAATTGTGTGTTAGCTTCAGATTGGTTCTAGTCCTTGAGAATACTCTGTTGAACTGTACAACAGTGTTTTATCTAATCTCCCTCTTCTTCAAAGTTTCAGACAAACAACTGACCTTCCAAAAGAAACCAAATTTGATCTAAGTTGTTGAAATGGTTAGCCACCCAATGTGAAGTTGTAATTCACAAGCCATAGGCTTCTTCCACACCTGTGGTTGCTTAGCATCATTAAACAACTACCCTTCAAGGCCTGAATTATAAGAGAAGTGAAAGCAGAACAATGTTTGACCAAAAAGTTTTCGTTAATAGCAAATTTGTAAATGATAAACATGGTTCACAATTTGATACGACAAGCATGTTCAGTTCCATTCATGAAAAAAGTAAGATGTTTTTTTTTTTTTCACGTTTTGTTCCCTCTTTACCAGGTTTTGCAGGCTTCGTAATTACAACGTTTTATACATCTGTGGAACTGATGAATATGGAACAGCTACAGAGACCAAAGCCTTGGAGGAAGGCCTCACACCACAAGAGATTTGTGACAAGTACTTTAAGCTCCATGACCAAGTATATAGGTGGTTTAACATTGGTTTTGACTTCTTTGGTAGGACCACAACAAAAAAGCAGACAGAGTAAGTGCATGTTAAAAAAAAGATTGCATATTAAATTACAGGATAAGTGAGACTTGTTACATGTGGCAATAATAATTCAGGTCTTGAAGTAGTAACTTTTTGCCACTATTTCACTTGTGTCAGAAAAGCTGCAGTATAAAATGCTGCATGGCTACACCTATTACAATATAGTATTAAGATGAAAGTAATCCTGCTATTGTAACAAAACATGGCTGCAGCAGCTGCAGCTAAGCCTAGGAGACTGCAGCTTGGCTGAGGTATCTGCAACATAATGGGTGAAGTAACTGCAGTTTGGCTGTTTTGACATGGTTCCACATAGTGGCCATAAAGGTGAGAGAAGCCCACAAGGACCATGGGCTTCCAATTTTACATTTTTAGATCTAGTTTGGAATTTTTTCAATTTTGGTCATTTTAGATGGGAAAAATGTAGATTGCTCTGAATGAAAACCTTTACTGTGGTATAGCTGGGGATTGAACCCCCTATTTCCCAGTTGCTAAGCTTTATTGCTTCAAATGCTACTGCCTATCTCCACTCAGCTATAGAAATAGTGTATTAACTACACCAGTATGGATATTTTGTTGTAACGGAATTCTTTGTCCAGTCTAGGATGCTTTCATTCATCCGTCCGTCCATCCATCTGTTTGTCTGTTCATTTTTAGTTCACATTTGTTATATCATCTGATGTAGATGTAGATGACTTTATAATTCTTTTTTCTTTTTTTGTTTTTTGTTATTGAAAGAATTGCTCAGGACATTTTCTGGAGGTTACACAAAGCAGACCACCTGCTGCCAGAAACAGTAGAACAGCTGAAATGTGAAACGTGTAACAGATACTTAGCAGATAGGTTTGTGGAAGGGACATGTCCGCTTTGTAACTATGACGATGCCAGAGGGGACCAGTGTGACAAGTGTGGCAAACTGATCAATGCAACAGAATTAAAAGTAGGTTCTCATCTTCAGACTTTCTTCCAGTTTGTTTTTGTATTGATACCAAGAAAGCTATTTTGTCGTAAGTTTTCATTTAATATTAAACATGTGGTAGTTCTTGATTGTCTGGAAGGGCCATGTGATGAGTTTTAAAATGTCACCGCGGGCCTGTAGGCTAGCATGCTGAAGAGAAGAATATCACTCAATTCCCCCCACCCCTGCCCACCTTCCATAAAGACATAATGTACCCAAGGCTAGAAATGGTAATGTTCATGTTTCACTGACATCATTGCTTGCCTTAATCACTTCTTGAAAATGGCATATGACCTTATTAGTTTTATATAAGTGCCAAAGTTATATTTATTGGTTCATTACCAGTTTACGTTGCCTTGGGCTTGGTCTCCTTGCTAGCCAGGTTTGATCTGTTGGTTGCCATTTTAGAACCCCAGATGGAAACCATTAGTAACATTTCAAGAGTTAATCCTGTGTCATGACATTTGAAATATTCACGTGTTTGTTACATTGACGTTACAGTTTAAAGGGTGTGTAGCATACAAGGTGTGAGTTGCGTAATACTGCTTGTGATAAAGTGTGTTGAAAAGACCAAACATGTATGGTACATTATTAAACACCAAATCTAGTATCACAATGTCTACAATTTTGATATTTTATTATCATACAGTTGGTAGAAAAGTCCAAATGTTCTTAAAACCGAAATTTTGAAATTCAAATGTTTGTTTATGAGGGTTATTTTGCATAAGTAAATTAAATCCTTGTCATAGCAAAGAAATGCATTGCCCAATTTCTGTTGTTAACGGTTGTCTTGGAAACCATAGGAAATTGTTCCTGTCTGCTGTCTTGTACTGTAATGGACCAAAGTGGTATCCACTGTTTGAGAGACAAGTTTTACAAGCTAAAACTTAGCAAGCTTTATCAGTATCTAATGGGAGTTATTATATAGTTATCATGCCAAGTTAATATATTCCACATACCATTATAAACAGGGGAGCTGCCATCAATATGAATTGGATGTATCATGTGACAAGCAAAGAGATAGCTGTTGCGATAGCTGAAGATGAATATCTTCATTTATATGGTGATGTGGTACCTTAGATACACAAATTGCTTATCAGTCAGCTCTGCGTTGATTGGCACCACATTTGTACAGTAATATGCCAAATCTCTGTAAATTTATGGTTTGTTTTTAATGAATATGTAAGAAATAATTCCCAGTGAATAGTAACAACTAATTTGCTCAATTTATTGGAAAAGTATTTAAAATGTTTAGGCTGTAAGCTGGAAAGTGTGTACTGTCATGGTGTGGTTCATGTATTTTTCTGTGTTGATTCTGATCAGTTTCATGTTCTTGTGTTCCTTATCGAGTTTTCTTCTAAAGTTTTTCTTCATGCCTTGGTACCTGGCAAATTGCACAGAAATACAGAAAAAAAACAGAGATTCAACCCACATGATTGTTTTGAAGTGCTCTTTTTACTTTATTTATCATTCCCTTGGCACCATCCTGCATTATCGCCCAACAGAATAATCCAAGTCTTCAACTACAATCAAATTTGTTAAACCAAAGTTATATCATGCACTGCTGTTTCTCTCATAAAATGTCTTTTTTTCCCAGAATCCTCGCTGCAAGGTTTGTAACAACACCCCTGTCGTCAAGAGCTCTGATCATCTTTTCCTAAATCTGCCGAAGCTAGAAGCTCAGCTTCAAAATTTCCTGGACGAGTCCACAGCTAAAGGGGACTGGACATCAAATGCCAAATTGATTACATCATCTTGGATACGTGACGGTCTCAAGCCAAGGTGCATCACCAGGGACTTGCAATGGGGAACCCCCGTACCACTAGAGCCATACACCAGCAAAGTATTCTATGTATGGTTTGATGCACCCATAGGGTACCCCTCTATTACTGCCAACTATACCAGTCAGTGGGAAAAATGGTGGAAGAATCCTGATGAGGTATGAACATTGGAGACAAGTTTGTTGTTTAAAATATCTGCACTGTGATAGAAATCGATTTGCCTTTTATATATTTCTATGTGGTAAATTTGGCATTACTGTTAAACATAACTTATCTATTAATAGCAGTTTAATTCTAAAGTTTATGACTTAAGCCTTCTGTGCAGTAACACTGATAGTGTTATAATTTCAGGGGCGTACATTAAATTGCTTATGAAAGTGCCGAGAGGAATGGGAGGAAGGGGTCAAAGGGTAAAGGCCAGTTGAAATTAACAAAAACAAGAAGGAGAACCAATGTGTAAATGTAATATAGGAGGGGCAAAAGGTGTCAGTCCCTTGTCTCCAATGTTAATGCACAATGCTGTATTTTTCACTTTCTAAGGGTGTTACACAGTTGCTTCTTACAAACTAATTTGCAGTTTTGTCTCTTAGTTTATTTTTCATGTATGCTCAGTGGCTTACTCTTTGTTTCTTGATCTTGTTGTAGGTGCAGTTGTACAACTTCATGGCCAAGGACAACGTACCATTTCACAGTGTAGTGTTTCCCTGCTCTTTACTAGGAGCTGACGACAACTGGACCTTAGTGAATCATCTAATTGCCACAGGTATCAGGCTTAAATTTACATATTAAAATATTGCGGGGTCTGTTTTCCCCTGAAAAGTCAAGGTATTTTGTAAACAAAGACAGAAGTTCTGGAAAGTTGTAAAATTTGTCAACATCCTGATCTGCTGTAAATACACATGTCTGATCAATATCTTAAATGTTTATACTGTGAGTTTGTACTAGGTGATCCTGTTATTGAGGCTTGATGAAAAATGACCAGTAAAAAATCACTTCTGACAAATCTTGCATTAAGCAGTCTTGGATCAAACGCAGTCCAATCCATGTTTTGGTTCTTGGTCTTATAGATTTGGGAAGAACCAGGTGCAATATTTGTATGATCAGGAGCCTTTTTGTATAAAAATCATTAAAAGCGCCAAAAACATGATGACTGTGCCCTGTTAAGATTCCACGAATACCTTGGTATGACAAGTTACAACATGTATATGCAAGCATGTGAAATGAGCTCGCAGACATGATCAAGGAAATTTTGTGTGCACAAATCAAGGAAAATGCTCATTCACAAATTAAAACACTAACCACAGATTTTGGTTTAATAAGTTTGGGGATATAGCCAGGCACTTTGTATTAAAATTAGAAATTGCTTATTTATATGGTTTTGAAGCAAATCAGGCTTTGTAGTTTATTGACCATGAGGTAAAACTCACCTGGTGCCTGCTTATTGTGAGGCTTTACTGGTTATGAAAAATCATTTTAATATTTCTTCTTTGTGTTTGCCCTTCTGCACTGGTTTGTTTAATTGTTTTGTAAACTAATACCACTCTTTTAGAGTACCTCAACTATGAAGACTCCAAGTTTTCCAAAAGTCGAGGGATCGGAGTGTTTGGCCACCATGCTGCTGAGACCGGCATCCCTTCAGATATCTGGAGGTTCTACTTACTCTATATTCGTCCAGAGTCTCAAGATAGTTCCTTCAACTGGTCGGACTTCATGTTGAAAAACAACAGTGAACTTCTCAACAACCTAGGAAACTTTATCAACAGGTAAGATGACAAAGCTTGACTCCACATCTAATTCCCCCATGGATCTTGTGCTACTTGGGATGAGTTAAATAAAGATGGGCTTAGTACCAGCCTACCAGAGCCAACGACTCATTTTTCCCACAGGGAGTTTCAAATTCAGGCAGTTGAAGAGTCAGTCAAACTCTCTGAGAGCTGCTTCCCCAAAAAAGAAGCATATCTGCCCAAATAATTATTGTAAACAATTTATTGTTGAAGATGTGAGCAAGATTTTCTTTGGAGGTCAGAGAATCTCTCTCGCAAAAGCACAAAAGATTAACGTTAAGAATAACTGAAGTGGAGAATAATATCCAAAGTTTGCCCATTTGTCCCTTTGAGAGATTAGCTGGCAGACAGGACTTAATGGTACTGTAACCTGTGTGGAATGCATTGTTTGTGTTTGCCTAGTTTTGAACAACTTTCATTTATTTCTTAGAAAGATCTGGGACCGGATTCACAAAGACTACTTACGCACAAAAATTTGTGTAAGTCAGACTTACGAAGCGTATCTTGCTTAGTCGGTATTCATGGAGAGAAAAGTTCGTAAATATTTTACATAACTTAACGCAAGCTTCAGAGTTGTTGTAATTACAAAATAGCCATAGTATCACATACAGAAGTGTTGTGCATAGTTGTGTAGAGCATGAAGCCATGGAAGACTTGTGTGCATCGTTTTAACAATAACAGTCAATGTGATTGGCTGAAAATGTAACAAAGTAAGATTCAACAGAACAACACGATTGGCTCTTGTGCATTAATTGTAGTTACGCGGCATATCTTTACAAACTGCGTAAGTTGCTTTCGTGAATACCACTTAAGAAAGTTTTTATGCAGTTCGTAAGTATTTTGACTTATGGAAGAACTTATGCAAATGTTAGTGAATCCCGCCCCTGAACATGCCCTGATTTGTATAATCAGTTCCTATTAAACAGAAACCAAATTGATGAAGAGGAATGCTTCACTAATCCAAATATCATTACTCTAATGTTAGCCAGTCACTCAGTCAGTCATTCTTCATTAAGCTATAAAGACATAAAAAATTTTTAGAGATTGAGCAAGCAAATATAACGTAAAACTCATTACAAAATTTAAAAACTACAAAAAGATCCAAAAGGCTGCTTTATACATGAAGGGCTGCTCTGTAAATGAAAAGAGTTCCTGTAGACATTCGAAGACATGGAATGATATTTGGATTACTTAAATTACAATTTATTTGATTGCACTGGTATGATCTTGTTGAACAGATTCAATCCTTTCAAGTCTTTCTTAGTCAGTTAATTGCATTTTAATGAAATAGTTTTGCATATGTCATACAGGTTTGTTGAACTTGTGAAAACAGAACATGACATATGTGTGCAGTGTGTGCACTACTGTGGTATTCTTCCAACATCAACCAAAATTTTTTGGGAAGTTTCTCACTTGAACACATACTGTGTGATTGAGATAATTATCACAAGGGAAAATAAGGTACACTACATGTAATACAATTTCAAAAATCATGGTTTCTGTCTCTGAACATAGGGAGTAAGATGACTGATTCTTTGCCAAAGGCAGGCAAGGAATCTGTGCTATGGTGATGTCGTGTATGTGTGTATGTGTATGTATGTGACCCCTAGCTTGTAAACACGATATCTCAAGATAGCACTGACCGACACATTTCAGATTTAGTGTATACATTCGTCATGTTGAGAGGAAGAAGCCTATTGTTTTTGGTGGAGGTCAAAGGTCATTTGAAGTCACCAGAGGTCAAAAACCAAAAGCTTTGTAAACACGATATCTCAAGTAAGCAATGACCGACACTTTTCATATTTAAGTAAACAGATTTGTCATGTCAAGAGGAAGAACCCTGTAGTTTTTGGTAGAGGTCAAAGGTCATCTGAGGTCACCAGAGGTTAAACTGCTAAAACTTCGTATTAAACGGCTTGTAAACACGATACCTCAAGGTAGCAATGACTGACACTTTTCATATTTGGTATATGGATTTGTCATGTTGTGAGGAAGGATCCTATTGTTTTTGGTGAAGGTTAAAGGTCATTTGAGGTCACCGGAGGTAAAAGGCCAAAATGCTTGTAATCACGATATCTCAAGATAGGAATGACTGACACTTTTCATATTTGGTATATAGATGTATCATGTTGAGAGGGAGAACCCTGGTGTTTTTGGTGGAGATCAAAGGTCATTTGAGGTCACCAGAGGTCAAAGACCAAAAACCTTGACATCGTGGTATGTCAAGATAGGAATGGCCGATATAGATTTGTCATGTTGAGAGGAAGAATGCTGTTGTGTTTGGTAAAGGTCAAAGGTCATGTGAGGTCACCAGTGGTTAAACTGCAAAAACCTTGTAAAATGGCTTGTAATCACTATATCTCAAGATAGCAATGACAGGCACTTTTCATATTTGGTATATAGATTTGTCATGTTGAGAGAAAGAGCCCTATTGTTTTTGGTGAAAGTCAAAGGTCATTTGGGGACCCTGGAGCTAAAAAACTGAAAAGCTTGTAAACACAATATCTCAAGATAGGAATGAAGGACACTTTTTCGCATTTGGTATATAGATTTGTCATGTAAGGAAGAATCCTATTGTTTTTGGTGGAGGTCAAAGGTCATCTGTGGTTACCATAGGTCAAAAAGTGAAATTTCCCAAGAATTCCCAAGATTGCCATCTGGGGTAATCAAAGGTCAAAAAGCAAAGTTTTCCAAGAAGTCCCAAGATCATCATCTGAGGTCACCAAGGGTCAAAAAGCAAAATTTCCCAAGAATTCCCAAGATTGTCATCTGGGGTCACCAGAGGTCAAAAAGCAAAATTTCCCAAGAATTTTCAAGATCCAAGATCCATTGGAGTTGAATCCCTTTCGAGACACTTCCGTTTTTCCTTTTTGTTATATTTGGTGGGGTTCAGAGGTCATGTGAGGTCAGTAGAGATCAAATTGTTAAAACATCGTAAAATGATGTAGTCAAGAAAGATAAATTTGAGGGATAAACCTCAGTGCAACAAAGCATCCCCATTCGGCAAGGAATCACTAAGCCTTTGGGCTTTCTAGTTTTAGAAAAGCAGAATACAACCAGGGAATGATAAAAATATTCTCTACAAGACAAAAAAAATCACCTTCCAAAAAAGTCTTCAAAATGTTTGGAAAATCAAAAGTTCCTCTTTAGTTTAATTTTCTAGTGCAAACACTGACTACGCCACATATTTACAATAGAACTTATGCATACTACGTCACAGAACACCGGCAGAGGTAAGCGTGGATCATTACAACTTACACCAACACAAATGCAGACAGCTGATTTGTGTACTGGTCGGAATACGTGCGCGAGTCTACTACTGTATGTGCACACAGTGTGCTTCATTTTTTGCCCTCCAAAATGACCTCTGGGTGACGTCAAAACGTAAGGTCTGTTAGATGTTTCTGTAGCTATGCAAAGAAAGCTTACATGTTGAAAGATTCATTTGGTACAATTGTACATGTGTACACAACTGGCCAATCATAGGGAGGCAGGCAGTACATATAGAGGTGTTTCACCGATGTCACATGATGGTGCATCTCTTTGGTTGTTAGCATTTTGTGGGGCAAGCATCCATTGTGTCACAGTAGTGTCTATGGTTATTCTGTGTGTGTGTGCTGTAAATATGCTTACTGTTTGAGTGCTGTGCCCGATAATCCCAATCACGTGACATCAAATGAAATACCTGTATACAACATATCTTGTATACACACTACTACACAAGCGTGTAGTAAAGTCATTGCATATAACTGCTCATCATGTTCTCTCCAATATCTTAGGGGATTGATGTTCCTAGAGAAGAACTTTGGTGGTGTCGTACAGGAGATGAACTTGAAACCAGAAGATGGACAGCTGCTAGCAGCAGTGAACCAGGAACTGAAACAATATGTCAGTTTGCTGGAAAAAGTCAAGTATGTAACCTCTGTATGAAATTATGGGTACTCTAGTGCAGTCAATGGTCTGTTTCTTATGTGAAATAATTGAAAATGAGTGAAGATATAATTGTTAAAAGATTGTCATGCAAATTGATTTTGACCATATTCAAAGCATATACAAGCCCATTTCTCACAACACTTTGTGAATTGCCCTGTTTTGAAAAATGACTTTGTAGAGTGGAACATTCTTAGCAAATTGGATAAGGTCTTGTTAGAAGGATGCATGTAGCATTATAGTGACCATTGCTGGAAAGGTCAAACAGGCATGAATGTAATCAAGAATTCAGCTTGCTATGAATTTTGTAGTGAGGAATGAAGGCTGGTTCACAATTCCAAATTTTCACGTGCTGTAAAGGTTAAGAACTACATACTGTAAAGTCACCCTTTGCTCTTCCTGGCCATTCACAGATATAGCTCAGAGAGGAACAGTGTTCAACTTTCATAGCTTTACGGCACTAAACTGAAGTATGAATCGCCTTTAGAGTGTCAGTAGTTTCCACATAGTAAAATATTTATTACTATGTAGAAATAGATCTTGTATTGTTCTCATATTCAGAAATAACATGTTGTTGTCTTTATTTAACCTATCCCATTACTGGCTAATGTGCATTCATTGAGCATGTCAGGTCAAATTGTCACCTTTAATCATATGATGTTTTGTTCACCAAATACTCAGTTCCATTCATGTCATAGTAACTTTACGTACAATTGTTTTTGTAGAATCCGAGATGCTCTGCGTCATATCCTGAACATCTCCCGTTTTGGGAACCAACACATCCAGGCCACCAAGCCATGGGTTCTAGTCAAGGGGTCTGAGAAGGAGAAGTAAGTTTATGTTTAATTGCATGCTGCCTTCCTTTTTCTGCTAGTGTTAAAGTATTGGTTAATTTAATGTGTTTTTCTTTGTTACTGCTGATACACTGTCAGGGATGTGTCCACACCAGGTGGCACAAGGTCAGTCTTGGCACCCAGGACTTGTACATTTACCAAACACAGATTTAAAATTGGTCAGATTTAGCTGGGGTGTTTCTTTGGTATATGTTTAGCACAAAACTATCTGTCTACCATTTTGGGGACTGAGGAGTCACAATTTCCTGCCAGAACTCAATACTATTTGGGCACATTTCTGCACTGTGTTTGAATACTGTCATGAAATTTCTCATCACATCCAAAAATTCATGTTGTTGATGTATCGTCATTTAGAAAATACTTCATGTATCTGCAAAGATTTTGAGCTGATGTCATAGACATCTGTCCATTAGGGTCCGGGATGACGGGCTATGGTTCGGGTTTGGGGTGAAATTTTTCATAATTAAGTGTCACTCTGTGAATGTAACTATAGATGTACCGCTCCCCATCTCCTTCCCTGTTTTATTTATTTTATTTTTATTTCAACCTTCAAGGGTAAAACTCATTTAGCAATTGATACAAAATGCTAATCTTACATGAGGCCCTCAATGTAGTTCAAAATTTAAGAAGTATAAAAAGTGAAAACATGTATATATGTACAAATAAAGAACAAAAGGTAAATGAAAATAATACACAGAAGTGAACCTATACAGTACTAGAAAGTTCAAAGTTCAGGCCCTTAAATTTTTTTTTTTTGCTCCATTTCTTTCTTTCTTTCTTTTTTCAATGCTTGTTCATAAGTTATGTACATGTAATTTACATACAGGGGTAATACATTACATTGTAGTGTGCATCCTTTACTTTGGGCTAGACATATTGTACATGATCAAGGCTCGTGATAATATACCTGCCCATGTGGAATTAAAAGCACATGCATACATCTATGAACATTTCTTTTGAATGCAGGATAACACAAAACATTCCATATGTACAGTACAATGGTTTTATAATATTATGATCTCTTTGTTTAGCAAAACTACTCAACAGTGGTGCAGAGCAATGGTTTTGAACCCTTCAAGTATCTAAAAGCTGGGAATACACTTTCATATGTCAGATTGGGACAATTATTGGGGATTCCACTAGTGGGACTGGGAGAAATTTTGAATATTTGTAGAAGGGATGCATGCAATCACAATGGCCTTTGTGTGTTTCTGATGCAAAGCTTGTAAACACAATATCTCAAGATAGTCCTTAATGTGGTATATAGTCATTTTTAGAGCTCTATTGTTTCGGGTGGAGGTCAGAGGTCATTTGAGGTCACAGAGGTAAAAGCTGCAAAGCTTTAAACGCAATATCTCAAGACAGGAATGTGGATATTTTAATACTTTTATATAGATTTGTCATATTGAGAGGAATAACCTATTTTTGGTAAAGGTCAAAGGTCATCTGAGGTTACCAGAGGTGAAACTACGAAAACCCAAGAAAACTGCTTGAAAGCACAATATTTCAATATGCAAAACATTGAAGGGTCTCATGTCTAGCATGTGATTGCCCGTATTGAGGACAAGAATCATGTTGTGTTTGATATTGTTTTTGTGGAGGTGAAAGATCATTTGAGGTTACCATATAAGTAAAATTTTGCAGAGCTCATTAACACAGAAGAAGGGTAAACCTTGATGGGTTTTATGCTTAGCTTTACATGCTCTACATTTAATGCAAAACCTCTTTGCATTTTGATGGAGTTCAAAGGTCTTTTTAGGTTATCAAAAGTCAAAATGTACAAATGTGTTAAACATGATACCACAAGAAGTGTTACTTGAAGGATCTTTCACTTAGCATGGAGATGGTTGACAATAAATTCAACACCTCTGTTGTTCTGGTGGAGGTCAAAAGTCTTTTGAGGTCACCAGAGGTCTAACAGAAAACCTGGTAAACAAGATGTCTTAATAAGGATAATTTTGTAAGATGTAATAATTTGCACGTAGATGCTCCATAGCAACAGTTGATAACTAAAAGAACCTTACAGTGTTTGGTGGAGATAAAAAGGCATTTGAACTCACAAATGTCAAACTAGGAAAACCTTGTTAACATCATATCCCAGGAAGGGAAGCTTTGGCGACTCTTGTACTTGACAGATAGGTGCCAAATCTTATATAAAGAATAGAAGAAACCTATTGATTCTATTGGAAGTCAAAGGTCATTTGGGCTCATGAGAGGTCTAGCTGTGAAATTATGTAAGCCTAATATATCTCAAGAACTGAAATAGTACATGTCAAGATCTTTTGTTCTCCCACCACCGATCACTGCCCAGCGCTCCCCCTCACTACTTAAAATTACCCCGCACCAAGCAGAATGAAAGGATTTGACATGTAGACTGGGCGTATTTTCTTTGCAAGGAATCAGAGAACAGACATTCTGGTTACTTGATGTGACCACTGCTTTGAACCTTATTGGCCAAAATATCACAATGCCTTTGTAACTTTTAAGATTAAACACTGCACCATACACATTTACCGTAACTCCTCCTTAATAATATACTAAATTACACACACTCCTTTGTCCTCCCGGACACAAGTCCACAATAGCCATCCAGTGCAGTGAATGACTGATGACAGTACTACATGACTTATGCACTGCCACATCGTTGGAGGCAGGGGACATACTCCCTTTTGGCTCTTCAGTGTTTGTTACCTTAGAATACAAAGGAATCAGTTTTGTTCAGAACAGAGTACTCACAGCTACCATAGCTATTCAGGTATTAGATACAACTCAGGCACACAACATACGTGTTTGCATAACAAAAAGAGAGGAACCCATTCCTGTGTCCACCAAATCCCTTGAGCTATCCCTGACTCTTTGTAAACTTTGTAAATTCCATGACTTTTCCGTTTGGAAAATCAATACTTTTCCCTAAATTCCCTGCTTGCTAGTAACCTTATACAGTGTGCAGACTATAATCTCATAAGAAAACATTAAAAGTTAATTAACTTGAGAATAAAAAAAACAACCTTGAACCAACAGCTTATTGCTCTTGGATGAAAAATTAGTTAAACTTTGACCCAAAATGACATTTGACTTCCTAATTTTAGATTCTTAATGCTTCAAATGGATGACTCCCTGACTTTTACCTGTTTGGAAAAATCAATACTTTTCCCTGAATTCCCTGCATGCTAGTAACCTTGTACATTGTGCAGACTATAGTCTCATAAGAAAACATTAAAAGTTAGTTAACTTGAGAATAAAAAAAACAACCTTGATCCAACAGCTTATTGCTCTTGGATGAAAAATCAGTTAAACTTTGACCCAAAATGACATTTGACTTCCTAATTTTAGAGCCTTGATGCTTCAAATGGATGTCCCTTAGCTCTTACACTCTTCTGTACAGTAACATCAGATTGTATTACATGCATACACATTATATCAGTTTGCTAAATTTGAAGACTTTTTCAAGCTTCTTGACTGAATATTGAGGATAATGTTCCAGAAAAAAGTCCATCAGTTCTGTCTTTTTCATGGTAACCCTTTCTGTGGTGTCATCCTTCAGGTTGTAAAATGTTGCATGGGTCTGACCATCTAAACACACAATGTTTACATGTAATTGCTCAGTTAAGAATGTAGAGAAGAGTAAACTGTCAAATGGCTTACTGAAGATACTGCCACGTTTGACATACTCTTGCCACTTTCCAATGAATGTGGACCATGCGACTTGTTTACTGAGCCTGTACTCTAACATTAGTTGCCAACGTTCCCCATTTGAGTCGCATATGACTGGTGTGTCAGGATCAGGGGCTAAAGGAATGCAAAGCAGCAAAATGTCATTCTTTGTCTTGAAAAATTTGATCTTAAATTTATGAAATGTGTATACAGGGGACTCCCTCTCAAAATCAAGGGGAACAGCTGTATAGAGGGGGTATCTCATGCCAGGGTCCACCAGATGGCGACTTCCAGGGTAAGAAATATCACAGACGATGGTGCTGATATGGGTGTCTTTGTCAATAGGCCTATCTATTATTGGATGGTTCATACCAGGTATGTGGTAGGTGATATGTCCAAGTTGCTCTAGTATGACCTTGGTGAAAGGATTTATCCAGATACAGGTCCCCCCTTGGCCTGACAGAATGTGGTATTTGAAATCTTCAGGCGTCAAGTCTGGGAACTTTCCTGCCAAAAGGTTTATGTTCGTGAAAGGTAGACTTTTCTTTATCCCTTTGATCACATCATTCAGGAAGTCCAATGATTTTCCTCCAGCATGCACTTGTGAACGGCATATCCCTAAACTGTTGTCTAGGAAAGTGAATGCTTCCTCCTTTGTCAACAGGTACGGTACTTCTTTGCCTTGTGTTGTCTAAATGGTAGAAAGATAATTAAAAGAATGTTACCATTTCTGGTTTCGATGATAAGAGAAACCTATGCATTCATGATGGCATATGTGTGTATGTATGTGTGTATGTGCATGCACTCACCCACGTGGCCTTAGCGGGTGTGAGAGCTCTGCTCTCGCAGCGTCTCTCCTAGCTCACACGCGGATAGAAACCGGCGTAGCTGCCTGAAAATTCGGCAACTGCGAAGAGAAGTGGCTGCACATGTCTGCCTTGGAGCGCAGCTTGCCCTCAAGCACGTACATCCACTCGACTCGTTTGTGGGCAGCTCCGCTGCTGGGAATTTCTCTTGGATTCCCTACCCTACCGGGTCCTTGCCTGGTAGCCCGTAAGGCATGGAGTGTGCGTACTGTATGTGTGTGTGTATGTGTGTTTGTGACACTTTGCTCGTTAACATGATATCTCAAGAAGGGAAACTCTGACAGTTCTCAAACTTGGTACATAGATGCCCCATATTGAGAGGAAGAACCCTATTGTTTTTGGTAGAGTTCAAAGGTCATCTAGGGTCACCGGGGGTCAAACACTGAAAACCTTATTAACATAATATCTCAAAGGAGGAAGCTTGGATAGATTTTATACGTAGTATGTGGATGCATTGTGGTGAAAAGATGAACCCTATCATTTTTGGTGGAGGTCATCTGGGGTCAATGGGGGTCAAACACTGAAAACCTTGTTAAAATGTATTTCCAGGTAGGAAGCTTGAATAGATTTCATACTTAGTGTGTGGATGTGTTATGGTGAAAAGATGGACCCTATTGTTTTTGGTGGAAGTCAAAGGTCATCTTGGGTCACGAGAGGTAAAAAAGCAAAATTTCCCTAGAATTCCCAATAGTTTGATGTGGGTTCACCAGAGGTCAAAGAGCAAAATTTCCCAAGAATTCCCAAGATCGTCATCTGGGGTCACCAGAGGTCAAAATGCAAATTTCCCAAGAATTAAATGGGAACACAAAACAGTATTTTTCCAACATGTTAAGATAGCATTTGACCATTGACTGAAAGATATGGGACATCATGGATTTATCTGGAATAGAACATATATCATCGAAACCTCAATGCATTTTTGCATTCTGGTTCTTAAAATAGTGCAGACAAGCTGCTAACAACAATGTTGATAATAAACACACTCAACATTCTTCAATGATAAATCTCCATACCTCTTTCAGTATTGGCCTCAGAAATTAAGCTGGGGTCTGGTTTAATGCTGATGCAATGCCGCTTGTTAATCGTAATCAGATGTCCCTAAGATCCCGTACAAACTACAGATTTGTTTCTCCAATCATCATAAGTGTCTCATAATCTCTCTCACATATGCAAAAATTATAGGCTTACACAAACTGACAGGGTTATGCTTAGGTCTATTGCATTGTAATTCATATGGATATGAAGTTACTAGAGAAGATTGTTCTCTTCGGCAACTGCTTGAGACGGGATACCCACTAGCCAGAAGGTTCACTAGATAAAAAATGTACTTAACCTAAAATCTACTTTAGATTAAAGGTGGCATTAGGATTCATGTCAGTTGCAGAATAAGGTTGAGGATTCCAGGATAGCCTTGTGTAGGATTAGGGTTTGGGCTCGGTTTATGGTTAGGATTAAGTTTTGTGTCAGGATGTTTGGTATAATGAACCTTCGATTAAGGAAACCTTGGGGTAGTGAACCCTGCCTTTGAAGAACACTCTTTTGTTTAAGCAAGCCTTGTCTCAGTTTCAAGTAAGGAGGGGGGGAGGGGGTTGCTGGCACTTCTGAGTGAGGGATATTCCCATGACAACAACATGAGCAGCATATATCGTTATGATATTTTTGTGTACAGTTGTTGATTCTCAAGGCTGTTTTGATTTTATTTTGTGAAGTTTTGCTTTTAAAGTAGTGATTTTGGCCTAAAACTCAGAAAATGATGGGGATGCAAGATAGTTCAATCAAATTGTAAATTGTCATTTAGCTGCAACTTTGTGCATGTCTCTTAGTACTTACTTTTCTCACTACTTTATTTTGTAGCTGAACTACATATTACAACTAGTTTAGTGTTAGGCTTATGTGGCTAACACCAGTGTCATACAAGGGTGCATGAATGAAAGTCCATTAAAAAGTGCCTTTCAGTTCTTAGCATATAAGAAAATAGTACTTACCATATTTGAAGAGAAAACTCTTTCACTTCCAAATAGCTCTTTCTTCTTAAAATCAGAAAGCAGTGGGTGCTTATGTTTGAATTTCCACACTAACCATAGAGTTGCAGCTCTTGCAGTGTGACACAAGTGTTTATAGACTTCCATACTGTGTCATTTGAAAGATGCTTGTAGCTAGTATAGCAATCCTAAATTCTGTATGAACTAAGAGAACAAGTAAATGACCATAGTATTCAAATCGGATATGTTGTCCCATTTTACATTGTATCCTGTTTTATTACAGGAAAGGCAAAGATACATCATTCCTGTATTCAAGTCCACATTTTCAGTATCCCCTGAAATGTGTGGGAATAGCTGTATCTACTCTATAGCTATTTAGAGCAGTGTTCACTAGATGGCATGATGCTAGAATTCAATAGGAGGATTTAGCCATCAGGCGGCTATGTATTTCACCCGAGAAAATGGCCTTTTCCTGGGAAACTTTGGCTAAACGAGCCTATTGAATTCTAGCGACATGGAAGGTTCACTAGACTGAAGATCCTGACTCCATATTTAATCTTAACCCTAACTGTAATCCTCAACCAAGCGCTAATCCTGCCTGAGGATAATCCTTAGCCTAATCCTAAACGTTATTATGCATGCCCAAATCCTATCCCTAAATTTAGCCCAAAGTAAACTTTTGGTCAAGCAGATCTTCAGTCTAGATCGCGAAAATTTGTTCTAGTGAACCTTCGGCTTTGTGGATATCCTGTTGTTTATATGCCCTACTGTACCTTTTATAAATAACAAGAGCTGCTGAACAACTAGTATGTCTACATGCTACTGTTACTCTTTAGGTAAAGAACAGAAAAGGTTATGCCTGATAAATGTTTTGGCCACACACAATGTTGTTTAAAGTGTGTATACCTTCAATTTTTATCACAGGGATCAATTAAAATGTTATTTCTGTCTTTACTTGTTTGGGAAAAGAAATGTATGTTTACTTTCCATCTGACACATCATGAACGCCAAGAGCATTGTCAAAGTTGGTGTTTGGGTTTAGATAACCCAAACCCTATGTTCTGACATCTCTATGTTCCGACACTATAACCCTAATAATTTCACCCTAACCTAACCCATACCTTAACACTGACGTTTGTGTGTACTTGTCAAAATATACAGATGTTGGAACAAAAAGACGTCAGAAAAGAGAGCAGTCCCTAGGCTAAGGAAGAAACCTTATAGCTATGTTGGACTATATGACTACATGACCATTCTGAAACAGAAAGTTGTAACACACTACTCAAACTTTAGATGAAGAAATAAGTAAGAATATATACTTACATATTTGTTTGCTTCCTGGTAACATCAAATTTTGCAACAGTTGTGGCATGCTTTATCAATGTGACCAAGATTGGTATCTCTCTGATCAAATTTAATCTTTGTCGTGTCTAAGAAAAATCCAGGTGCCTACTTTATGGTGAACTAAATGCCACCAGAGCTGTAGCTTGGTACTCTGTGCAATCTCTAAATTACCCCTGGGTCAACTCATCATTGCTTATTACAGTAGTCTTCTGTCCATATCATTTAAACAAATACTTTGAATAGCTGCAGAAAAGGCCTATTGGTGCAAAAGTCAGAGTATTTCAGTTTTTTCTACTGTCATTTGATGTTTAGCGACAAGTTGTTAAATTTTAGAGTTGTTTGTGCAAGTAGTATTCTTTTCATTCGCAATGTTTGTCTTGTTTAAATTCTGGACTTCGTTCTCTGTAAGAGATATACTGTTGCTCAAGTATGTTGTTTATCAAATTGAAGGTTAGACAGACTTTAAGTGTATTTTAAACTAGTTCATGAGCAGGTTAAGCTTTGCAAGGATTGAATATTATACAAATAATGAATGTTTATGAGTGCGATAGTATGAACAATTTCATGAGTTGAAAGATTAAACGTTCTATTCAACGAGGCGAAGCCGAGTTGAATAGAACGTTAAAGCTTTCAACGAATGAAATTATTCATACTATCGCACGAATGAAAAACATTCATTATTTGTTTTATATAACACCTTATAATTTTGCTAGTAGTTGGTTAAGTTTGTGTTTTGGCGGTCACTATGGATTCATGTTTGTCCTTGTAGTAGCTCCATGGTTTGTCGTTTTCTCTCCATGGTTTGTCGTTTTCTAACTACGCGTTTATGTAGGCCTGCCTGATATAGAGGGATTCTTTGTGACGTCAAGCGCGTTGGATTCTCAGGCACTGAAGGGCAAAACACACATACGCAGTAAGCGTATTTACAGCACACGCGCATGGCATTACCATAGATACTTCTGTGACACAATGGACGCTTGTCCTTCAAAACCAAAGAGACGCGCGATCACTTGACGTCGGTGAAACAATGTACGATCCCCAGTGCTGCAGTGATTTATTGAGACGCGGCATAGCTTGTACGTAGCACGCTCAATGCATCGCTGACTCATTGCCGTGGGTTAGTATATACTAACCAATGACCGTGGGTTAGTATATACCGGTACTAACCAACGGTGGAGCACCGCTATCTTGATGATAGTGCCGAATCATGCATGGCATGTGACCACCAATCTTCCAATCAGATGTAGAGAAATTAATAAGGTGTTATATAAAAAAGTATAGTACATGCTATTAATGTGACAGTGCCAACAATCCAGTTTTTAGCTGAAGTTTAAGGTCAAAAGTGCTCACCCTTAGCTGACGTAATTAACTGACCCAAGTACAGGTATGATTTTAGAATCATGTGACAAGTTTGAGTTGAAATTTTAACCCCATAGTTTAGCTATGGCCAGAGCAGGGTAGAAATGAGTTTGTAAACAAAGGGCATGGACATATTCTGCCCCTCTGTCAACATTTGTCCAACCGTGCTGTTTCTCCCACGTCAATCAGTAGATCTTTATGAAATGTGGACACAACAATCCTTGGGTTGTGGGCTGTGTAGAGTTGTCAAAAATGTGAGTTAGTCATTCATTGGTCATTTAGGGCTGCTGTTTGTAAATATGCCAGAAGCTTGTTTACAAGATAGAGCTACTGTTTTGGGTGTGGTATCATTGGTCATGAGAGGTCTCCCAGGCTTGCATCACCAGTACATACTTGTGGGGAGAAAATCTGGCATCCCAACCACCCTAGCTTGTAGGAAATTGCATCCTTAAAACATAACTTTGTCATTAGAATTCTGCGTCTACTTTGATTGTGTCACCATCCGTATGGGAGAAAACTTGGCATCTCAAAGCATAAACTTGTAACTGGACTTTTGCAGTTGAATTTGGATATTTCCCTTGTATAGAATGGAGCAGTTCAAATTAGAAGCTTAAGAAGAACTGCTGCTTTTATTCATTATTACTGCTTTGTAGAGAAATTAATGAAGTGCTCAGTCAGTTCGAATTTTACCTAAATGCTATGAGTGCATCCTTTTGTATAAAGGCAGGCAGAGCTGAAAGGAGGTAGGGTGTGAAAAATTTCACTACAGCAAGATTTTGAAAATTGATTTAAATATTCCAGGGACTCTCCCACTAAACTCCAGGACTTACCAGTTGTTGCCTAGGTAGACCTTTCTTTCAGTCTGGAAAGGTGCCATGCATGACAGGTGTAAAAGTCTGACAGGTGAGAAGGCCATGTTAAGTCATAGTGTCCCACCATGGGATATATCTACTTTGGGGAGTAGAACGAGGGGGGGTGGTTAATGTTTGTTTTTTGCCATCTGGCATCCAAGGGAGTTTTAGCAAAAAGCTTACATTTGTAGAACGTATAATTGCTTCTTGGCTGTTTGCCTAGAATACTGAACAAGTGAACAGTCTCTTTTCAGTTCAGCAAGCCGAGTATGAAGCCATGGTGAAGCTGTCTAAACATTCAAGTACTGCTCAGCACTGACCATGGGTGGAGGGGTCACCAGTGTCCATCCCCAAGCTACTTTGGTTAGGTTTTTGAAGCACCAATGATTGGCCTCTTGACTTGGTGTTGAGTTATAAAACTTAATTTATCATTTTTTTGTTTTTACTTCGCCAGGAGACGTGCTGGTACCGTGACTTCTCTCTGTGTGAATATTTCTTGTCTCTTGTCTGTGATGCTTTATCCTTACTTACCAGACACCAGTAGGATCATCCAGGAACAGCTGAATGCACCCTCTGATGTAAATGTCCTGACTGGGGACTTCTTCTGTTACTTAGAGGCTGGCCATAAAATAGGAGTGGTGAGAAACTTATACCTTGAGATGTTTTTTTTTCTGTGTGTCTTTTTATACATCACTGTAAGGTACCATGACAATATCATAGGCTGCTGAAGCTTGCTGGGGGCTGCTACAGCTGCCTCAGGCAAACTTCAGCTGTGCTATAGGGGCTGCAGCCATGCTTGTTGCTTTACCTATTACAACAGTGGGAATAAGAGTCAGTCCTGCTACTGTAATGTGTACAGCAACAAAGCATGGATAAAGCTGCTGCAGCTTGGCTTAGGCAGCTGCAGCTTGACTGAGGTAGCTGCAGCTTGGCTGAGACTTGTGCAGCTTGTGGCTTTGCTATTTTAATGAGGTGTCTGACTTGAATGTTAATGTAATGCTTTTTAACAGGTTGTTATACTTTGTTTTAGACCATTGCGAATCCTTCAAAATTTCAGTAGGGGATGAAAACTCCCTTCCCTCCACAAAAAATGCAAACATTCATGGAAAAAGAAAGATGGATGTTTCAAAATTTTTTGAAAGAGAAATACTGTTAAGTGCAGATTATATCAGAATTTTTGTCAAATTGACCTTATGGATTTTTTGATGGGATGATCAAAGTATGCTTTGCTATCATTCATTTGTGAGCAACATTAAATTTCACCCCTTGGTCATGGGGACATAAAAAAAATTTGTGCAGATTTTTTTTTTTAATTTACACAGAAAACTTGAATATTTTGTAAATTTTGTATGAAACAAATAAATATGGAATTTCTCCAGATTTGTATGTCATACCCTTGGTTCACACAATTCTGTAACTTTGTGCCCAATTCATTAAGCTTTTCAGTGACATTTGTACTTTTGGTTCTTGTTTATAGAAAAACTTTGATAACATAGAAAATTTGTTTCTGTACAGTGCAGTAAAGCTGCATTTTGTCAAACTTTAAATGGTCGTTATCAATAAACCTTTACACTTGTTTTATTGTCACTGTGATGTTGCAATGGGACTTTGATAGAGAAGGCAGATTTGGAACACATTGAGCATTAAAGGCAGGTAATTAATAGGCAAAGTCAACTGATGAGGTAATTACCTCATAAGTTGGCATTGCTTATTACTTGTAAGCATTTATAGTGTATAATGACTTGTTTCAATTTGAAAATTTTGTTACCCTCCAGCCCAAGCCATTGTTTGCAAAGATTGAGCAGGGCCAGGTAGACGAACTGAAGAAGAGATTTTCTGGTACTCAGAAGGAGGTAAGGAAAAGCAAGTAGCGGGTTTTAGCCAGACAGTTTAAATTGGGCATTGCACCAGGTTTGGATTTTACACTTTCACTCTGCTGGTTTGACAATTTAGCACCCAGTTTGAATTTTATCCCACATGGATTAAGGACCATTTTAACCAAAACCATCTACTCTCTGTGGTAGTTCCTTATGGTGACTTGATTGATGCTACAGAGGTGTTTCATGTGATGTCTTATTTTTGGAATAATTGTCTTTCCTGCCGGTCACAGCACATGCACAGTAATAGTATTTACAGTACACACCCAAGGCATGACCTTGAATACAATTGTGACACAATAAATGCTTGACAGGCAAAGAGTCCTGCAGCCAAAGAGACGTGCGACCATGTGACTTTAGTGAAACACCTCTGTTGGCATTTTAACCTGTAAATTGACAGGTGAGAATATATTCCCAGTAAGAACCATGAAAGTGTCATTAATGTCAGTGCTATATTGTCCTTTGTTTCCTGGTGTCTGCATTTTTTAAATTGTCTGTTGGTTTGTTTTTAACATATATACCTTTTCATCTCAGAGTACTGTTTATTAACAATGTATGAGACATAAGTGACTAAATGTAATGCACAAATGCATGAGGGCAGATTGTTTAATAGTTTGTCAGCCTATGTGCAACTGAGTTACATCTCAGTTTAAGGTTTTTTGCAACATAAATCCATTCAAATGGGACAATTTGAATCCAACCCTCTGAAATACCTCAGTCATGTTCCCATGATTTTGTTCTCAAAAGGAAGTTGAATGTACTTTCTTGAACAGTACTACAACCTCAATATAGGCTTTAGCCTACATAATACCTGATTTGTTATTGGTGCCTCAAAAGTTTGCACAGTTTTGGAAGTACAGAATTTTACAGCTGAACAAGATATGTGTTTCTTTTGAACTTTAAAAAGGAGCTGAATCTTAACAGAAGTGTTAGAGAACATGGAGGGGTGTTGTAACTTCAATTAGGTGGATGGAAACCAGTCTCCTGAAAAAAGTGGAACATTATCTCTAGATATTTATACAAGCTACTTATTTAAAAGTGCTGAATTCTTGACTGTATACAGGTATTCAGTTCCCCCTTTTACCAGTCCCGTTGGTCTACAGTATGATTTCAGAGAAGTGTCAAAGAAGTGTCAAATTCAAGGGCCAATTTGCTCATCCCAAATGTTTCAAATTCTCCCCACAAAGGTTTATCTTATCTCTCTTCCATTTTCAAGGGCTGACTGAGTACCTCCCACAAAGTAGCTGCATTACCCATGGGGAATACTCATTGAGCTGAAGTATTAACCTATCAGGCCATTTTCCGAACAGTTTATCATCATGTATTGCGAAGAAACTGAATTTATTGCCCTTCTGTCCTGCCTTTGTGCTGTGTAATAGTCATCTAAATCTCACTGATCGGTACATGTCATTTCCCAATCAGTGGCTTTGAATTTTTGTAGGCACAGTTTGAATTTGCCCTCATTTTATGTATCAGTTCTGCATAGCACAGTGATAAATCATAAAATTAAGGGACTTTTGCTAAACATGTGTTTTGCAATGATGAGAATGTTCCTTTAAAAGACTTGTCATTTAGTTTTTTGTCATTTGCTGGCAGTCTGCCAGCATTCCATGAGGACAATTTTAATTTCAGATGTATGAACTTATTTCAATAGGTGGACCCTTTTCAAAATAGCAGTTACAAAGGATTATGAAACAGAGTTTTGGTATGTGTCATTACTCGTCAATGAAATTTTACTGTGGTCAAAAACAGACACGCACCAAAACTCTATTCCATAACACTTTGTAATTACTATTTGGAAAAGGGTTTATTGGCATTCCATCAATTTAGTGTGAAATGAGTGAATGCAAAGAATAAACGTGTAATGTTTACAATACTGCCTGAAAAACTAAATTTTATTATAAAAGATAACTCTTGGACTGGTCTTATACAAAATGGCTTTAGCATGCAGTGGGAGTTTTGATTGTCTTAGAAGTTAGAAAATTAAACACTTAAAACAAAGGACTCTGCTGTGCATAAGGACCATATGGGGTGCACTGCATTAAAAGAGGGGATAGTTCAAACATGGACCCATTAAGAATTAATGCACCTGTACAAATCAAGTGATATCAAGAGATCTAACTGATATAACAGAACCTACAAGACTGTTTTCATTTAATACTGTACATCATTCCAGAATGATTCATCAGCCCCTCCTAAGGAACCTGCCAAACCATCTCCACCAGCTCAAGCAGACCCAGACCCTACTGCCAGCCCTGAGGACATCAAAAGGCTTACAGGGGAAGTTACCAAGCAGGTAAAGTGGTCTTTGCAAGATCATCCTTGAAAAATAAGGTTTGCTTTACATGCTTTACTTAAGTCAGTTATGTTTCATATGTAGGAGTGTCTTGTCAATCATGCAAGTGAAAAAGAACGAACACTATAACACTCACATGCCATGAAAAGGCCCCTTACAGAAACACACACTTCTAAGTTCCCGATATATGGGCCTTTGATCAGGTTTTCAGCAGAACGTTTATACTCATGCAGGATCGATAGAAGATTGTCACTATGGCAACTGCCGGTACTGCTTTTCTGTGTAGAGCTATTCTGGGGAAAGATAATCAGCTTAAGAGAGATAACAACTGCAGACAGGAAATGAGAGTCACTGGTCAGAGGACTCAAGAAATAAACATTACATGCAAGGCTGCACAATTTCTGTCAAAACCTGTAAGGGGCCTTGCCTGACATGCGGTTCTAATGTCGCACTTCACACCATTTATCGGTTTCAAAGCAAATTACAGTGGCTTGCTGCAGTCTGTATTCCTTAACGTTCTCAAGCTACTGGCTACTACACTACTGTGCAGCTGTTGAGTTCATCATAAAGGGGCCTTAATTATTAAGGCATTTTGTATTTCGTCCCCTGTTCCAATCTTACACTCGAGTGACAAGGGATTAGGCAACATACTGCATTTTTACAGTATTTGGTATGATCCACCTATCATTTTGATGTCCACCTTTAAGTTGCTGCCCTGCACTTAGGCCATCCAGTTTGTAGCAGACTCGATAAAAATGGTTATCTGTATTTGTTGCGATAAAAGAAGTCAAGTTAACCATATTTGTTCATTAGTCATTGGTCACAACTTTGTGAATTCAAACTGACTTTCTGTTTTACATAATTCTGTGTGGTACAGGGTGATTTAGTTCGCAAACTGAAGACTGAAAAAGCTGAAAAGTCTACGATTGATGCAGAGGTGAAAAAATTATTGGCTCTGAAGAAGGAATTGGCTTTGGCATCAGGGGAAAAACCAGAAGAAGGCAAAAAAGGAAAAAGCAAAAAAGAGAAAAAGAAATAGATCATCAGAACTAATAAATCTGGGTCACCCTGATGGTTTATGCAAATTGTGCTCTTGTTTGTTATGATTCATTGCAACTGGTTTAACATCATGTTTTGACAATGTCTTGGAAAGCAATATACGTGCCAGTAACAGGTATGAGGTATGGAAACATTTAACTTTTTAGTACCGGTACTTTGTTTTTCTTTTCTTTTACTTGAAACCTTTTCCTCCCAGTATTGTTCTAGTAATGTATTTACATACATTTATCACATTTTATTTAGTATGTTATCAGTTTTGAAGAGAACTCTCTTTAATACAACTACAATTAGGTTCTGTTACTTTTGAGCTGTTAAGCAGCTATTAAAATTCTGGAGTTGCTGAAAGTAGGTGACAGTCATGTAAAAGTATTTCTGAGGCTTGAACCACAGTAAAGTGTGTGGTTGATCATGAAGTAGAAAACGATTTATTAAATGTAAAGTGAGTTTCTGATGCACAATGAGGAAATTTCATGAGCTTAACTCATGAGATTAACATCTGAGGAATATAATGAGAAGTGCCCTGACAGTTTCATTTTGTAATTGTGCGATTAAGATTTCTCTCGATATGTATTTTTTTCGGTATACATTGCTTTGCATGGCTTGTGTCTGCATATAAACCAATATATCAACCAATTTTTTACTTGATTAGCCATTTTACAGTCAGTTTTAAAAACTGTCAAAATTAAATGAAGTACATTTTGCATGATACAGTTATACTCCTAATAAATTAAATCTTCCTTTTATGACCTTTGACCTTTGTTGAAAACTATTTTTTCCTGTAATGATATGCTAATCTCTGGCAATCTTTGTTTTCTCTCACCTGTACATGTCACATTATCTGGCACTGAATTATACTAAGTGCCGTAAGGTAGCACAACAGGTCTCAAGTTTCTTTAAGTGCCAAGTTACAACTGTGACTTATAACTTATAACTATGTATCAACAGTGTAGGGGTAGTGAGGAGGGGTAAGTCACCCCCTCTCCCAACCCCACCTCACTGCCATGTCTTAACTTTGGTGCAGTGTGCTTGCAATCAGGAACCAGGTGTAAAAGAATTTTGCAAGATTCCAGTAGATTCTCCTTTGCTTATAATATAATTGCAGCCAAGGGCGTAGATTTCTTTTCAACTTTTGGGGGGATGGGGTAAACTTTGCAAATGTGGAACGCGTGCACAGAGAGCGCGAAGCACGAGCCCATGACAGGTGGGGTCCAGGGGCCCGCCTTAGGGCCCCTGGTGGGGTCCATGGGGCAAAGCCCCGGTGGGGGTGCAGGGGGCAAAGCCCCCGGAAGCTCCTGGGTTTTAATGTCTCAGAAGTGCCAGGAAGACTGTTTTAAGGGGTTATTTTCAGTGGTAATGTTCTTTGGTAGGCAATTGGTATATTCATGCATTTAGGAAATAGCCTACTATTTTGAGCACATACTGTAACTCGTTGATAAGCTTCACTGGATTGAAATTGTACAAGAGCAACAATGTCCTGTTAAGCTTAAAAGGCAGGGATCAACATATAGGGTCATACCAGTACCAGACAACTGGATTTTGAATTCGGAGATCATTGCAAATCCTGCAAGTTGGCTTGAGATCAGTGGCATCGCCAGATTTTTTGTGATTGGGGGTCCATAGATGATGTCGTAATAATACTTCAGTTCCCCAAGTCTGCTTAAATTACGCCTTTATTTTTCATGCGTTCCTGCATTTGCATGCAGCAGTTTTGATCTTTCATTTGTCACTACATAAAGGTGTCGTCCTAGGGAAGGGGTTCCCCTCCCCTTTAAGAATTTTTTTATTACTTTAAGGTAGTTTAGATGCAAAATGGTGCTATCTTTGTGATGTTTTTTGGAACTGATCATATATGGCTGGAAAATGTCCATAATTTAGTGAATGTTAATTTTTGGTAAGGTAAAAGAAGAGAATATGTTGTCTATTAAGAGACAGATACGTTGTCAACAAATCTCCTGAAGCCCCCTCCCTTCTGTCTATTTTACTGCCTTCTGGGAAAGTTTTTACACAAAAATATGTGCATGGAGTCCACAGAAACATTCTTGAGTTATTACGAAATATGTCCTTTCCTTCATTGTGCATTGTGAAAGGGCATCTAAGGCTAGCAGATACCTGAATAGGACCTCCTGAAAGCTCTGCATTAAATCATATTAATTTTTTGGGGCGGGGAGGCAATTAAATAATGCGTATACTACCTAACATCCAAATGATAATATAGAGTACGACGCTGAACACTTCACAACTATCGTATTTTTACTACTTTTGAACTAAAATCCGGACGAACAGCTGCCAGCAATGAAAAATGAGAGGGAGGGAGAGTATAGGTGCAGGGAGGTGACATTAGAAATCCCTGACAGGTGTAGTAAAAGGGGTGAAGGACTAATAAGAGCATTACAGAGTGTTGTTTTCGTCATAAGTGTATTAACAATCACCATCTATTCCGATAATTGCTCAGCGCAAACCGGCGAAGCTCTGGTAAAATTTTTTGAAACATGTTTAACGGCAGATACGTACTTCCAACCTTCTACATCATGCTATATATTAGATTGAAAGATCCCATATTGGTGCGAGGTCCCCCACAGATGTTTGGAGATGTATATCTGTTCTTCGGAAAGTGTCGTGATCAGAACAGTTTCGTGTATTATTATCTTAATAATGGTCATGACATGGAGTGTAAACAGTGACGAATAATATTTCCATTACAAAACCTGCATTTAGACTCTACATCGAGACACTTTCAATTGCCCAACAAACCTACATGCACTGCCATAAGCCAGTCTTTTACCTATTAATTTGTAAACTTTCAACATTTTGCTGCTGTGCTTCTCTGAAAGTTGCTATTGGAAGATATTGATAAGATGAGTGACAGTGACGTAACGTTGGAAGCGCGCGGAGCGCGCGAAAATTTTGATAGATTGCCAACAATTTGCTAAAATTCTGATGGTTTGAGAAACATTTGTCATAGAAAGTGAAGCGAGATTGAAAAAATTTCTCATGAAAATGAAGAATAGAATATACTTTCCATCATACATGTATCTGTAGACTGAAACATTGGGGGGGATGATTACATGGGCCATCCCCTCCTGGGATTTATGCCCATGATTGCAGCATTGTCAAGTGGTTTTTTTTTTTTTTCAGGCCCAATTTTTTTCTCACAGGCCAAATTTAATACTTTTGTGGGCAACACTTTGCTTAGGCATTGTCATTAGAGAAACCTCTGAGATCAAGCATGTCTATTTGTTTGTATTTCAATGCAACTTATTACAACCTCATCATGAGTCAGTTGTTCAGTTTTAAGTCATAATGACAGTATTGTATTCCCTCTTTAGTCTGTTTCCCATGAGGACAATATGCTCACAGTGCAAAATTACAACTTTTTTCATCAAGATGTGGAAATCTTATGAAAATTGTTTTACCCAACTAACATTGTGCTATCTAGACATGTCAAAAAAGTTATTTAACACCCCTGCCAAACCTGGAATATGCCCCTGACAAATTTTCTGAAATGCTGAATCTGGTCAAATTTGGCTCAGTTGTTGCTATTTTATCCCAAATTGTGGATGTGTTCATTATCCTACATTTCTACCTTTACAAAAAAATTTGGAAGAACCTTTTAAATGCATAACTCTTCTTCAGTTAAAGATAAACGTGGGCCTATTTTCACTTCCACTTTTATGCACATTTAGTTCTATTATCAGCAAAAAAAGCTCCTCCCCTGTCCTCACAAAACTGACAGGACCAGATGTTAATTTTTCTCTTTTTTTGACATGGCCTTATGAGGTTATCAGGCTGTCATGGTCAGAAGTATTCTTATATCAAATTTTGACAGAAACCAATGTTTTGTTTAGTCTCTATCAATTTAGTCACATTTTTCTTACTTTTCATTCAAATTTCATCTTTTCTTTTCACTTTCTTTACAAAATAGCACAAACTATTATCATGGAACTGTAAATGTGTGCTCTGAAGAATCAAATTCATATGCATGTCATCTTAAACAGACTTGCCTTTGCATAATTTTAACCGTAAAAGTTCCACAAATCTTGATAAACAATTTGATATGACAGAAAAAGAATTGATTGGTTAAAGATTAGAATAGTGAACTGAAAATGTTGCAGGATTTTTTGGAATATACCACGTCCTTCTCTCACAAATACATGTTTTAAGGACGTGGGTATATGTTTTGTTTGTTAAAACATGTGGCTTGGATATTTTTGTTTATAAAAGTTATTTGGTTCGGAAGTTTGGTTGTCACAAAGATTTTACAAGGACAGTTTTTCTCATCTTATTGCCCTATTTCATATAGTGAAATGCATATGTATAATAAGACATTGGGAGAGAATTCAGGTGCATATTAATTCATGAAATCAGGGATTTTTATTGCATTTTGATGGTAAAGGTACTACATTTGTTAGCAGCCAAAGCAACTTAATAAAACTTGTCAAACTTAATAATGTGATGTAATGTTTTTCTTTTCCTTTTTTTCAATGGGGAGGGGGGGGGGGACTTCACTTTGAACTGATCTAATGTTCTGTGTTGGCAAGGAGGGAGTTACAGTAAAACCCCATTACCAGTGAAAGTTTAATCTTATCAATACTTTACGTGTGACCAAAGTCTGTATCAGAGATGCTACCAGCATTTACCCAAAAAATCTGAAAATTTTGTAAGATGTCAAACTGCCGGATAGACGATCACAGTAAACTAGTACACAAAGTCTGTCCAGTACTTAATGATTCTCCATGCAGTGCCATCTGCGTAAGGTACTTGGTACAACAAATACATTTGCGTACTATCAGTGGTTTGTGTTGGACTATCTCTCAGATCATGCAACAGAGCAGACTTTTTTTTGTAAATTTGACCAAAAATTTGGGAACCAAAAAAGTGTTTTCTAATGTCAAAAAAATTTGAATTTTTGATGGGCATTCCAAAAAAATCTGATTTCAGACTAAAATCTGAAAAGTGGCATCTCTGCTGTATGCATATGGTCACACCTACTACAGCAAATGGCTTTGTCTTTCCATACCACTTTTCAGGAAAACAGACCATTCTTATCCAAAATCCTTCTGTTTCAAGACCAGACACATGACACATTGACCCCCCCTCCCCCACCCACACATCACCACCTTCAGCAAGTTTAATCCTAACTTGCACAACTGTTCAAATTCCAGAACTGAAAACAGAAGCCCCATTCCCCAAGAGAGCTTAGCCTCAAAGAAGCTTTATTCCATATGACTTTTTGTGGCCCCATTCACCTCTTGTGACCTAGTTGCCTATAGTCAGCAAAACATTCAATTGACAATGCACCTTACATGGCTGGCTTCTTTGCATTGAAATGGTTTCACTATGGTACTTGAGAGCCCCCTTTTGGCTTCTTGCACAATCCCATGTACCTAAATGGTCAAAAACTTGCTTCAACCTTACCACTGCAGCAGACTCCAGTCAGACAAACCAAACATTTATTTTTTTGTAAGGCTATGTGACTGGCAATTGCTCAAGCTGGTTTAAAAACTACCAGTCTTGGTTGCAAATCAAAGCATGCTACAAGACACTTGGCGAGGGGGTGGTTGACATCAATTGTGTCATGCAAACCTGTATCGTGTGCAGCTGGCTTCATATGTGAATGCCAGAACCAAGACAGGTCTTAAAAGGATAACATCTCAAAAGATGAAAGATACATTTTACAAAAGGATTCACTATCCAAGATGTGTATCAACAGAGGTAAAAAAGGACCTGCTCCGTGATGTAAAGAACTATCTACATTTAAACAAGAATACACTCTTGAATAAATGGAACTCTCAAAAAAAATTTTGTCTTTATTTTTTTTATTGTATAAAGCAGCTGAAAGACTTCTACAAAACAAAAGAGTAAGGCACACATTTTATACTCTACATATACATCTTTGTTAAGTTTTTATTATAGAACTCCGCTTTAAAGAAATCACTTTTAATCCTCCCCAGACTCTAAAAAAGGTTTATAGTGAATCAGATGCCATACATTAGCACAAAGGTTACTTATGATGTGATACTCTAATAAAAACATGCATGTGATAAACAACTTAGTTACTATGGTGTTACTATCACCTTTGCTTAAAGGGCACACAAAGTTTGCAGGGTCATACCTCCATATATTCACATAGCGATGAACGAGAAAATGCCACTTATTGAACCATATGCACAAGTGATATACAATTTTACCATCTCCTTTGACAAATCACAACGATTTTACTACGTCAAATCTTCCATTTTCTTTGGCCATGCTGCTTCCATTTCATCTGCATACGTATGAATGGATCTTAAAAACATTTCTTACGAGTAAATTCAATCCATGTTACAGCTTTAAGCTTAATTTTTTTTTTTGGGCAGTGATTATTACATAATTTTATACGTATCTTCCACACATGATTATTTCCCACCAATTCTATTGGTCAGGAAAAATGCAAGCATTGCTTAAGCCTTACATAGCTTTGTGAAAACTAGCAAAAAAAGATTTCTCCTAATGAAGCCTTTTCACTAAAAAAAAAAAAACAAAAAAATGAGAAAACAGGACAAACATAGAACACTTCACAACCACACACATTTCTACTCCAAATAAACACTCTGCCCCTCACCCCTTTGACAAATCACAAAGATTTTAAGTCAAATCTTCCATTTTCTTTGGCCATGCTGCTTCCATTTCATCTGCATACGTATGAATGGATCTTAAAAACCTTTGTTGCGAGTAAATTCACTCCATGTTACAGCTTATTACAGATTATTACATAATTTTATACATATCTTCATAATCTTCCACACATGATTATTCCCATCAATTCTATTGGTCAGGAAAAATGCAAGCACTGTTTAAGCCTTATACAGCTTTGAGAAAACTAGCAAAAGAAGATTTCTCCTAATGAAGCCTTTTCACTAAAAAAAAAGAAAAAAAAAAGTGAGAAAACACAACAAACATAGAACACTTCACAATCACACACATTTCTACTCCAAACAAATACTCTGCCCCTCACCCCCACCCTCACCCCACCCCCGACAAAAGACATTAAAAACATTTGATAAAAAAAGAGCAAACAATAAATCTCTTATGACCCCTACTCGTTCAATACTATACAAACTCATACCTAATTAACAACTACAACTAGTACTACTTTGAGGTTTTACCACTTTTCTAACATGCCAAACATTCTGAATTGGGTCAAGGGTCACAAAAGATATAGATCTGGCAACATGTAAAGATCCACTTTAAACACCATTGAAAACCCTTTCATTCTTACCAACTAGAAACAAAATCATTAATTACTATTCCACACAACTGAGAAGTTATAACATATTTTCCAAAGTCTCCTTCACTCTTTGACAAAGAGCCAAAGGGAAATAACCAACCCCTAATCCTGGAGGAGTTTTGCTCCCTGAAGGAGTTACAAACCTAAGCGACACTAAGAATAAAGCAACCAACCTCTTGACCTTCAGACCTCTACATCATGGGTCTGTCAAGTGTGGCCCCGTTCCAGACTAGCTGAAAAGTGCAGATATTACACATAATTTTATCCTAAAGGCCAAGAATTTTAGAACTTGTAATAGTAGCAGAGAAAACTGAGTTATGCAATGCAAAAAATTCTTCATCCAATCAAACCTATCAAATTCAATAAGACAACAACCCTTCTTTTATTTAAATACATAAAATATATACCTTCTTATCTCTCTGTTTTTTATTTCCTTTGATGTTTTATGTCACTCAGACAAAACACTTATGTCTAAACCATTATTAAAAAGAAAAGATTTTTGTATATCATGACATCATTGGACAATAAAAGACATGCCGAAAACTGTTACATATTTGAAATTTTTCATACCCTATTTACTTTCTTCATGTTGGTCAAATTTGAATAAGTGTGTTTTAACAGTATATTTAATTACCCTTAGCAAATGCGAATGTAAGCAGAGAACATGTCTCCACAGTAGAAATAAAGTGCAAGAGTTTTTCTGAGATTCATAGTTAACTTTGCAACTACCACCCATAAGACGAAAGAGCCCAGAGGAAGAATCCATAGGAAAATCTATAAACTACAGCTCCAAAGATTTATGTATAACCAGAAAGCCAAAAGGCTTAGTGATTCCTTGCCAATGAAACTTAAAAAGCAATCTTCGAAGCACCAATCATGTTTGCTAATGACGTTCTCTCCCTAAACTCATGTTTTGAGGTTACCCTTCTTGAGATAGTGTTTACAAGCTAAGTGTCACATACACACACATACATACAGCAGACACACACATACATACGGCTAACATGGCATCACCGTTGCATAGATTCCTCTATGTCAGGGAATCAAAAGCTTTGTCTGGTCTCAACCTTTCTCAAATTCACATAGTAGGCCTAGGCCTATACATACTGAAAAGTTTGTATGATGTACGCCACAGAATTACGCCAAATTATGTCATGCAATGGGACTAATATTTCACGGTATACCGGTATTTTTGTAAGTACAAGTATATACCGGTACCCATATGTTACCACCCATCATAAGATACCAAAGTATCGATGAGAACCGTACCCGATGGTACTGCGAAAATATTTTTTGAAAATACAATTGAATGGAATATTACTGAATTATAAACACCACATCCATTGGATAACTGCCTTGCATTTTTTATATTAAATTATAAACCTGAAACGTGCATTTGATAATTATTTTTCACCATTCCAATAACAAATTTCACCTCGGAAATGTTAATTTTAATGTTATCCTATGTTGCTAATGAGTACCCTTGTGACGTTTGTTTTAACTTGGAGAATAAAAGTTTGCAAAAACAGCTTTGCGTTGTATTTGTAACTCATCTAAGCTTTAAACTATTATAGAAAATATTATTAACCAATGGAGGAGTACAACAGTATTTATGAAAAACTATACATGAAAACATACAGCTTCCTCAAAATGTGCTTGCAGCATAATGGTTCCGTAAGTATAGGCCTACACATTACTATGCATAGTATACAGTGTGCAGATATTTACTAACATACTGGAAGCCCAGCACCAAGCGGTCCTACTAATTAGAGCCCGGCTGTCCATGTACGTACAAATCAACCGCCGTAAAGAAGTTCAATTGTTTAGCAAACGTATTAACAGCAAATTGGTACGTAAATCACACGTATAGTAATATTAAACAAGTTTGTCCCCCCCCCCCCCAAAAAAAAAAAGCCAATTACTGTATGTGTTAAGTTAGGCTATGTTGTCACATCATGGGGGAAAAACTTTAATTGATCAGATTAGCAGGCCCGTAGCTGGGGGGAAACCACTTTGAGGGGTCACATCAAAGTAGGATTGTCGCTGGCCTGGGGGAGGGGGCGTCCCTCCCCTTTGAAAAGTTTTTGTCTTTTTCAAGGAGCCTAGATGCAAAATGGTGTGAGATCATTTCAAAATTTGACAGAAGTAGTCTTGAAGGTTTAGTTATTTTTTCTTCGTTTTTGATTTTCCAGGGGGGCAAGTGTCCCCCCTTGCCTCAACCTTGGACGCCCATGTTGTCAGAGCTAATGAAATTACGGTATGATCACGAATGTACCTCTAGTTATTTTCACATACAGGATTCCGTCTGCCGGGAAAGAAAAGTGGCCGAGTGGGCGGAGAATAATCCCCTACACTTTTTAAAGTAACATGCCCGTCACTCAACTGTTGATGCCCATTCAAGCTGAGGCACTCCAGGCAGGCCTATGGACCCGGCAAACTTTGCAGTAACTTTGCCAAAACACTGAACATGATCTTTGAAATTTATGATTGATAAAAATTAATATTGTCAATGCAGACTCATTGACTCATTCTGTAATTACTTTTGTTAAAAAAATATAAATAAAATCATACTTTTGCCTTCAAAATACAACATTGAAAAGGTATTTTTCGGCCACCAAGTTCTTTAGGCAGTCAACTTTATTGTACCTCATTACGTACATTTACGATGCTTCTATAATGTACACTCATGTATAGCCAGGCTAAGTTTAGGTAGCACAGGGCGAGCCGGGCTAAAATTAGTAGGACCCCACCAAGTGACTGCTATCCGGAATTGCGACTGAACGAAACATAAACTGGGGAGTACTGTACAATTGCCACAAACCCCATTAGCAATATCATGGCACCCTTAAGGGAAGAGTTGGCGCTCTATTCCCTTCTACCATAGCACCACAGTGGACACAGGTTGGGCCAAGTCCAGGGTAACATATGGCGGAGCCACTCCATGAATGTTGCGAATAAGGGTCCAAGGAACCATTAACTGACATCCATGTACCAATATTCCATTTTCAATAGTACATAGTCGGGCCGAAGCCACAGTCGGGAGAATGGCAGTGACAAATAATGCTATCTATGCTCAAATCTTTTTGTTCTTATTGTGAGTCAAGTATTCACTTCTCTTAAATAAGAAGAGTATAAATATTGCTGCCACATCCCTAGCCACATCCCGGCCATAATCTTAACCAAAGTCTCTCACAGAACAAACTATAAATGGAACTTCGAAGCCCACAGTACTGCCATGCAACTAGGCCAACTTGGCTATTTCACACCATCTTACCGTGTAATGCATATACACAAACACAGGGTGTAGGCCCACATGTGCTTGTTTTTAGGTGTTTTAGTATCATAAAGAGGGGTAGGTACTGCATGCACGCACTGTATATTACTAGTTTACTACATAAGTATCCGTTCGATACTGTCCACAAATCGATGGACTGTACTCGACTACGTACGCATTATGTAGGCCTATGAGTTGATAGATCGAATGTGGCCTACTGTCTTTGTGATTTGCTACAAAGCATGAAAAATTTGCTGCATGAAATGTGAACTAGGGTTGTAGCCTACCCACAAATATTAGCAGAAAATTTTGTTGTGGTTCACTGACCTGGCGCGGACCAGAGTAGCTACAACCCTGACTCTCTATCACTTAATAAGCTTAGTTTTGAGCTGATGAATCTAAACATTTTTGCAGGTATTTTGTGTTAAAAACTGGACTATTTTCTCTAATGGAACCAGTATTGCGGTATTACCGGTACCATTTGTGGCAGTACCAAATTTCAGCGGTACCGTGAAACCTTACAGGGGACTAGGCCTATGCCACGCCAACTTATTGTTAACACCCCAGTCTCAGAAAGCATAATCCTGCAGCCTGACACTACAATACATTACTGTTGGTTACTGCAGACATAGGCCTACTGTGTATTTGGCTTAAGGTGTAGGCTAGGCTAACATTAGTGTTTGTTATAGTACCGACATTCACTTTAGTATGCCCCCCCCCCCCCCCCCAATGACGTCGGCATCGTGCACCAAAGCGGGCAAAGCCAGTACGGCATACAATTTCATTTGCCACAGATCTGCATGAAAACTCTTGAACTTTCCTGTATGGGCCTAGGCTATACTCGTAGGTAGGTCTTGGCCTAACTGATTTCTACAAATCATTAGCCAGCTGCCTACATGTAACTTTGTAAGACCCTTCATTCTAACGATACTTGCACTTAGTAACACTAACAGTTAGTCACAGGCTGTCCTAGCGTTATACAGTAAACGAGTAAGTTAATACCTTAGGCTATATACAGTACATATAATAGTGGAAAGGTAGCGCACTTCACAGCCTTTCGCCTTTCGGTACCAACTTCGCCTGCCTGAATCACGCTGTTCATGCCTTATTCTCCGTTATCAATTCACAACAATCTTCCAATCGTGCCCGTACAGCACTTCTGTGGTATGACGACTCATTTGGACCGATAAATGTGTTTAAAAAAAGGAATATTTTTCTGCGAAAATTTCGTTTGCACATGATCACGTTTAGTCGTCGCGATGGTGACGTCACTTGTATAAAGGGATTTCCCCCATCTTCGAAATCCGGTCCTCCCACTGGATAGTTCGGCCTATCGTCATGAGAGACTCACTACGTCAGGACAACTATCCAATGGGAGAGCTGAATACCATCAGCTAACAGCTATCATGATCTTCTGGATACGGATGCCCTTGGGGTATGGTTAAGTTTTACAGACCGTGTAGTAAATATACGTAGACCGTTATCACATTATTGATATGAATGGTTCATCACAGCTACCGTAGAATGCAGACCTTTAAAGAAAATGCCAATTTTGACCTCAAATGACTTCTAATCTTCATGAAATTTTAGGACAAATATGTACTACATAAAAGCCAGCTACACAGCAAGTTTCAAGTTAAACCAAGTTCTACATTCAAAGATATTGTGCTTGGACGATTTTGGCCCTTTTCACCTCTGGTGACCCCAAATGACCTTTGACCTCTACCAAAAACGATAGGGATCACCTTCCTGATATGGGCCATGCACATGCCAAGTATGAGATTCCTTGAAGTTACACATCTTGAGATAGAGTGTTTACAAGCAATTTCTATGGCGTTCACTATTTGACCTCTCGTGACCCCAAATGACCTTTGAGCTTCACCAAAAACAATAGGGATCATCTACTCAATATAGGGTATCCACATGCCAAGTATGAGGTTCCCCAAGATTACCTTTCTTGAGATAGAGTGTTTACAAGCAGCGTCACACACACACACATACATACGCACACACACACATACACACACACATACACACACACGCCATCACCATCGCATAGATTCCTTGCCTGCCTTCGGCAAGGAATCAAAAATATGAATCAAGATTTTACCAGCATTATTGTAGCAGTTGAAGATATGCCCTAAAATGAAAACAATGTGCATGTTATATCTTCCTTTATAAGTATTTTGAAATTATTCCAAAATTAAAGTCACCTTTTTAGTATGTTATGTACCTTAAACTAAACTTTAGTAACTCATGGCATGATAAACATGGCATGAGCTGGATGGGACTTCACCTCTCTTTCATTGAAAAGGTTAAATTGATCAAAACTCCAGGAGGTAAACTTGACCAAGTTGATCACCACAAATTATTTCCATCGATGAGTTGTCACCAGTGGCTCTTGTAAGCATTGATGAAATAGGAGCTTGGCAGTTGAACTGACCAATCTGGAGGGAAGAGTAAATGACGGCAGGCATTTTTAACACACAACAGGCAGACATTTTTAACATTACATGAATGCTTGATACATACGTGCCCTGGTAGTGGGAATACCACTCCAATTAACTTAAAAATACATAAAGTCAAGGACAACTGTGGAAATGAAAAGCAGTCTTCTTGAGATAACAGTTGAGTACCCTATCAAGGAAAACCAGTTTTCCATCAAAGGAATAACCGATACTCCTCTTTCAGTCAATGAATCTCATGACAGCTCTCAAAGGACATGTATTATTCTCATCAAATATAAAAGGGTGCCATTATACCTGTAGCAAGTGTGGGCCTGATAATCAGTATTCATTATTGCTATGCGCAGATATTGCTCATTTTAGTCCGGCAAAGGTAACAATCAAAGTCACTTACAAACAACACACCAAACATCAGTTAAGGTTACTTAAGAACCCCATACTAAACAACAGTGAAAGTTATTTTAAAAACACATACTAAACAAAAGTAAAGGTCACTTAGGAACGTCATACTAAACAACTGATATTACTAGACCAATACTTCACACAAAGGTTATGTGATTTTCTTATTTCTGATGTTAAGTCATTGTGTTTCACCTCATGTAAATAAAACGACACATCATGATATTAAAGGAAGATTAGAAGCCTGTAGTTTTGGGCACATTAGGCTCATTCCCTAACTCTGGCATCCGACTAATACTGGCCCATATTGATAATTAAATTATCATATATCTATAACATTGGTTACTGGTCAGTACAATAACATCTAACATCTTTATGTACTAAGTCCTGAATACCAGGAATTTGTACTTCTGTTTCATATTTGTGCATCTCTCGGTGAAAATTTAAGTGATGCAGCATGCAAGTAAGAGGTGAGGACAACACAGTACAATATGTTACCTGTATCAATCTTTGGAGGCTACACCCATCTTCAGGTTTTTTCCAGAGCTTCATTCTGGCATCAGCAGAGGCAGTGATGATAACATCTTCTTCAACACTTATGCTGGTAACACTTTCCCCATGAACCTATGAAATGATGTCCAAAATCATAAGGAATTATTTCCAAAATGACAGAAAGGAATTACAAACACAGGATCACACAGTCATTTAAAGAAAAAGTGACTGGGGTGTTATGAGAAGAAAGCTCTGATCAAAAATTTCACATGTCTGATTTTATTCTCAACAGGAACAATCACAGACAGATGAAACTTTTCAAAGCATTCATGAAGAACACAAAGAATATTTCATTATATGACTTCAACTCTTCATGAATGAAACGAATAGTAATACACTAATTGTTGAGTCATCAACATATCAGTGCAATACATTGAGAAACATGCAGTTAATTGTATTTGTAGATATATTCTTTCATAGCATTTCAGAAGAAGGCATCGTAAAACACAAAAGCATGTCAAGGTTAAAATAGCCACAAAAACATTGAAACCAATGTCACACAACTAGTTCAGATCAGAAATACATCACACACAGACACAAATGTATCTTAATACTTTTAAAATTACTTATACATCACACACGGACACAAATGTATCTTAATACTTTTAAAATTACTTAACAAGCAGACACTCCTTACACTTACACTAGAATGTCTTTTCATTGACAGGTGTTTCTTTGTATACTGTATAGCGGGAAATTTCCGCGAGGCTAATATTTGGCGAATCTGTACCTTGTTCACATATTTGTGGAGTGAAGAATTCGCTGTTGCAGGCAACCAACATAGCCTCGTACATACTAACAAAAGTACTTTCGCGGGTCTTAAATATGCGGTTAGATACTTGGTCGCGAAAAGCGCGAAAATTTAACCCCGTGAAAATTTCCCACTATACAGTAACATACACCTTCTTTAAACTGGGGAGGGCAAACGTACCTTTCTGTATCTTTCTTCCTCAGGCAGAGATTCATCGGTGACATATACTGAGCCATCCTCAAGACCGAGCAGCAACTTGGTTTTATTCAATTCTTCCTTCTCTTCTTTCTTCCAAGGGGTGAGACAGCAAGCGACTGAACTCATGTCAAGGTCTAAGACTGATTCAGTAAGCGTCTGCAGAAGAACCATATATGATAGGAATTAAATCTTATAGAGGCTAAATCCTATGGACTTCATTCAGTACTAAGGGCAACTAAGAGGATCCGAGGGTTCAGGTGTAAAGAGCCCTAGGATGTCAAATTCATTGGTACAATTAATAACCTATTTACTCATAAAATGTACTGAGAGTGTGTAATTTTTCCAAAAGGGGGTTTCTTATTGGGGATGAGTTGTCATTTCAAATTCTTACCATACACTGCACATTACCATACACTTCTCATGCATGGGGGTGGGGTAGGGGTAGTAGGGTGCAAGTTTTCAACCAGATGAAAACTGTTCATTTATTGAGCAGTGCATATGAAAAATTTTTACAGCGGAGAGTTTAATGGAGGGCAGGCATTTAACAGAGTAGATGCAGTAAATTACAACAACTGTCACTGCCGAACAGAATCTCATATATGCAAACTTTGCAAGATGAAAATGAGGAACACCACCTCATGGCACTCGGAGCACTGTGTGGTTTCAGTCAAGTTTAATGTACCATAAACCTTCTTAACAAACCCTACACAAAAGGGGGAAGCCCCCTCCCCCCAAGACTGCTATAGCATTCCAACAGTCAAGGAGTTCTTAAACAGTTTTTCAATAATACGTAAAACAACAAAAAATCAGAAGAAAATACACCTTCGACTATTTCAGTCACACATTTCTCACAAATGACTCAACTTTCTCAATCAACTGCCAAGTGGCCAGGGCCTGAATCTTCTGAGTACGGAACTGATTCTACTGGGCAACCTATACAAGCTGCAGGCTACACAACTTTCACCTAGGCCTACCCCTTTTGACTAAGCATCTGACCCACAAACCATCAGAATGCAATGAATAGCTGCAAATTAACAGCTACTACGTAACATAATACGAACAAAGTGTGGACATAGCAGACCTGCCAACATTTGAAAACTGGAAATAGGAACACAGCGGCGTCATTTTGGAGAATCCGCCAACCTGGGGGTGGGGTCTTAGTGGAGGGGGTGTCCCCCTCCCCTTTGGAAATTTTTTGAAGTTTAAATACTCTTAGAATCAAAATGGTGGCATATTTAAGGAATATGTATCAAATTTTTAAACAGGCAAAATTACAAATTTATAGGCTGTATTTTAAAAGATTGGATGATTGGTAGGCCTATGTCTGCTGGAATTGTAGCCTAAACAAAATGCAAAAATTAACACACCCCATCACAGTGATAAGGCTAAGGTTTAGTTAGTCTATAATGCAAGCAAATTGAACTTTGAACTAGTTCCCGGCAGTGCTGATTACATCCCTTTTTACATTATGAGTGCAAAAAACTTTCAGATTATGTTACTTGTTACTGTTAGGCTGGGCAGGCTAGGCTGCATGGTAATGTTAGTCATGTTACACACTTAGCCTAACACAAACTTCATTTAGGTGTAGGCCTATGTGAACGATTCTTGGCGGGGTTTACGCAATGTATTCAGGAAAAAAAATCATATAAAACATTCCCACCTATTTCATAATCTCCGCGACTTTCGTAGTTCAAAAGTTAGACCTCAACGTACCCCTTAAGTTCAGGCCTGGCCTAGCCTAGGGTACCTAGGCCTAGTTCTCACGTACACTTTGTTCCCTGAACTAGGCCTAGGCTATTGCAACACAAACTTTTGACCGCATATTACTGTGAGAGTAATATCGTCTGCGTGCGTTGCTGCAGTGATTGTTGCTATATACGCGTATGCGCGTGTATGAACGTAACTATAGTTATGGACTATGTCACAATTAAACAGCAGTGCGTGCTATTTAGCAAATTAGCATACAATAGTGTGAACGTCCTAGTAACACGATTTAGCAGTTTAATAGAATGTTTAAAAAACAAAACAGGATCGTTTGTGTAAATCAAAAATTTTTGTCTCTTTTTGGACACTAAGTGCAAATAATCTTAGAATGAAGGGTCTTAAACATATAAAGGACCCATAGAGGTCAATTATGTAGGAGTATACGTGAATTTGAGAAAGTTCGAGACCATTCAAAATTTTTGAAGGTGCGGTAGCCCAATTTTGACAATGGGTATATTGCTGACCTAGTATGGGAAGCCCCAAAGCTTCCCAAATACTAGGTCAGCAGACTGCGGACTAGGCCTGGCCTAGCCTAGGCTAGACAGCAAACATGTGCTATTTGGCTATGCCGCACGCGCAGCCGCACTTAGCTTTGGCTACGTTACCGTTCGTATGATACGGCGAACTACGGTACCGAAAAACGCCTGCAGGGTCGCAGCTTACTGTCCAAAGTTTAATACTCAAAAACTTTGTTGCTGGTCTTCCGTTCAAAATTGAACACTTTCATAAGTACTTTGTTCAATCTTCAAATATTCTTTTTCATCCTTCTTAATCTCAAACAACATCATTGCGATTAGTCCCACTGGTTATCAAACAAACATGCACTATGTATTGCGTATATACCGTATACGTACGTACCGACCGCAGGTGCCACACGGACTTCGCGGTCGGTCCGTAGGCGCAGCTGTGGTGCTTTGTAAAGCATTAACTACAACGATCGTTGCGGATATAACTGTCAGTGTGCACATATCCTGAGACATTTTAGCGCGCACGCCGGATGTCGCATACATAATGCTGAAGTCTTGCTGAAGTACACGTAAACCCCATACAAGTTCGATCCACGAATCATGATGCGTGACATGCGTTCAAATAATTATGTTGCAAGGATATTTCTTGTACTATTTTGGGGTGGCCGCTAGAAATCGGAACGTTCCGATATTTTGCTATGTACGGACTCAAAAATCGGAACGGTTCCGATTAAATCGGAACGGTTGGCAGGTCTGACATAGGCTAGGGCTAACATTATTGTCTACTGAAAATGTTATCCTAACAAAAGTCAGTCTATACTAGGACCTTCAGTAACCATTACTAGAGGGAAATGATGTTACCTCCTAGCTGGTCACTTTTGGACAAACCCTAGCATTTTTGACACACTCGGCTATCATTTGTTAAGGACATAGAAAGTTTGCTATCAATCCAGGTCAAACAAAGTACCAACATTGCTAGTCCTCCCTGTTCAACCACATGTTAAAACACTACTGTAACTAACCTACACTGAATACATTCTACATTATGTTGCATGCATATCATGCATGCATAGCTAGCTATAGCTGTGCATGCTGGTGAGAACCAAGTTGAAGTTAGCAAGAGACACAAACTCCAGTTCACAGATGCAACTAGCAAACCAAAGAGTTATACCACAGAGAAAGCTACTCAACTACACAATCAGAGCCATGTACACTTTCACAGTATAGCCTGTGTTTTTGTGCTACACAGGGATGACTGCATGTTTTCCAAGCTAGAAAGTTCATGCCTAAAACATACTTAAATCATGTGAAAGTCACAGAAGGTACACCAAAGGCAAAGAGCAGAAGAGTAAAAGTCAGATAAAGAGATAAACCAATGACACTTTGAACCAGTAAACAAAAAACAAATCAGAGTACACAAAAGTTTACATAGAAGTTAAACGAAATAACATGTGTCACAGATTCACCTCTGTGATGAATCTCAGAGTACGACAAAATGACCTCTGACACCAAGCTAAACCATAACAAATGAATCTCAGTATGCTCTAGTGTTCCAAATTTCTCTGTCAGTCATTTAACTCCTACAATATGCACTAACGAGAAAAATTCTTACCTTTTGTTGTAGTGTGATGAATGCTGCTTTATTTCTACTCACAAATCCTGTCACACAGGTATTTGAAGGCAGCCAATGAATGCAAGATGCCCACTCACTCAATCTGAAATAAAAAATACAAAGTCTAACATTGTTTGTTTGCGGTAGGATGATGTTTAATATATTCTGAATGACTGAAAACACAGTCACTGTCCATGAATGGTAATAGTCCACAACTTGAAGATATCACAAAAGAGACTTTCAAATGTTGGACAAATCAAACTAAATTTGTCTCAGAAAAAATTTGGTAAACTTACTATATTCAAAAATTAGTCAAGATCACAATAAACAAATTCAATCTTTAAAAGCCTTTTGCCAAAGCACCAGCAAGCAAACAAAATAAAGTTCCCAAAAAATTAAAATATTCTGTGAGAGAGTTGTAGATTCAAAATGGAATTAAATATGACAACCTTTTTGAGATGGTAAACCATATTTTTAATACTATGTAGATGCAGGCTTAATACTGTATGTGCATCCTGCATGAAAATTTGGGACACATAAAACTAGGAGAATGCATCATACCTTAGCTTTGTTTGCTTCCAATTTCCTCTAGCTATGCCTTCAACGGTTTGTACTGTGTTCCATGAAGTGACATATAGTATGTCTTCTGTCACATTATATGACATCCCACTAACTGGATTCACTTCAGACTTTGCCTCTGGTCTGACACATGCCATCAATAGTTTGTCTTGCTTTAATCTGTGAAACAAGCAATATACACCTGAAAATATTACATCTTCAATTACTGACATTAAGAGGCAGAGTGGGTGAGGGGTTACATGTATACCAAAAATATAACATAAATTTTCAGATGCTATAATATTTAAAAGAGTACCAGTCATTCTGTAAACCTTATTTTAAAGAGGCTGATGTTGCATCGTCCCAAACATATTTAGCAATATGAGCATATTACTAAAAACAAGTGGAGACTATACTTTGATTGGCATAAGTTTAAACAAAAGCATCACTCAGATTGGTCAATGACTTGAGAAAAGTGATGCAGATCACTCAGTAGTGTACCACAGTCCACACAGCAGTGGCACTGTGTGGATATACTCTTGGGCAAATTAAACTCAGTATAAACCATTGCAGTATTGTAGAAAAGGTGCACTTGCCCACTGTCTTCCTTTGAAGATGGAGGAGGGGTTACAACTTAAATTAGTAGGGAGAATTATTTCTGTCTGGGGTGAAATTTTTTGGCATTTAAGTATCAGCTGCTTTAAAAAATTTCCGTTTGTCTCTGTGTATTTTTTACTACATTTCGGAAATGATAAATACTGTTAACTGAAATTAATGTAACGGATTTAATATTCTTCATGAATTTATCAACTGAGAAATAAAAATATTGATGCATGATTAAACAGAGCCATACATAACTTCGGAAACAGGGAAACTACTTTCATTACAGTAACAGCATTTAGCCTTTACATACATTTTCTCGCAAATACGTGGATGCCCAATTATTAGAATCCTTGACAAAATAAAGAAGTCATTCTGCTATCCAAGTAGTACAAAGACGGCATTTTGAATGATCCCACTTCCTCCTACTAAACCAGTTTTATTTCTTCCCAGTATTTTCTCAACAGATAATCCAGCTTTATAAGTGCCATACTCACCTGATGTCAATCGTCTTTAGGCTTTGTGGATTATTTATCTGCCAGAGTGCAAGCACGCCATCATTGCTCCCAAATACTACTCTCTTGTCATTGATAAATGCAGCACAGTTGATTGAACAGTCAAAAACCTTGAGAAAAGATATAAAGTTACCTTATATTTTTCTGATTAATCAAGTTTTTGAATGAAATAAAGGTAAATGAATACTGTAATACAGGTCCATAGCCAGACAAGGTAATGAAAAGGGGTGAAACAACTTCTAAAGGGGGGGGGGATAATTTTGGGGGGCAATGCATAATTAAATGGATTAAGGCAGTAGTAATTTTGAAATCTGTAGGAGGCCAAAAATTTCCTGAGGGGACTGCCCCTCACCCCTCTCTCCCATTAGCTACAGGCTTGCTGCAATATCACTCCATTCCTTCATCTTATCAGCATTAAATTCAAAGGTAGAATCATGCTGTCATCGACTCTGAGATGAACCAGAAAGCCCAAAGGCTTAGTGATTCCTTGCCGAATGGGGATGCTTTGTTGCACTGAGGTTTATCCCTCAAATTTACAAGTATCACAAGTATTCAACATCCCTGTCTTGAAATGTCATGTTTTTAAATGCATTTGGTCTTTGACCTCTGATGACCTCTACTGACCTCTGACCTCCAATCGATCTTGGATCTTGAAAATTCTTGGGAAATTTTGCTTTTTGACCTCTGGTGACCCCAGATGATGATCTTAGGAATTCTTGAGAAATTTTGCCTTCTGACCTTTTGTGACCCCAGATGACACTCTTGGGAATTCTTGCTTTTATACGTCTGGTGACCCCATGACAATCTTGGGAATTGTTGAGAAATTTTGCTTTTTGACTGCTGGTGACCCCAGATGATGATCTTGGGAATTCTTGGGAAATTCTGCTTTTTGACCTCTGGTGACCCCAGTAACAATCTTTGGAATTCTTGGGAAATTTTGCATTTTGACCTCTGGTGACCCCATATGACGATATTGGGAATTCTTGGGAAATTTTGTTTTTTGACCTCTGGTGACCTCAGATGACCTTTGACCTCTACCACAAACAACAGGGTCCTTCCTCTCAACATGATAAATCTATATACCAAATATGAAAAGTGTCGGTCACTGGCAACTTGAGATATCGCGTTTACAAGCCGTTTATGAGGTTTTCGCAGTTTAACCTCCGGTGACCTCAGATGACCTTTGACCTCTACCAAAACAATAGGCTTCTTCCTCTTGACATGACAAATCTGTATACCAAATATGAAAAGTGTCCTTCACTCCTATCTTGATAAATTGTGATTACAAGGTTTTCAGTCTTTTACTTCCAGTGACCTCAAATGACCTTTGACCTTTACCAAAAACAATAGGGCTCTTCCTCTCAACATGACAAATCTATATACCAAATATGAAAAGTGTCGGTCATTGCTAACTCAAGATATCGTGTTTACAAGCTGTTTATGAGGTTTTCGCAGTTTCACCTCCGGTGACCTCAGATGCCCTTTGACCTCTACCAAAAACAATAGGCTTCTTCCTCTTGACATGACAAATCTGTATACCAAATATGAAAAGTGTCGGTCATTGCTACCTTGAGATATCATGTTTACAAGGTTTTTGCTTTTTGACCTCTGGTGACCTCAGATGACCTTTGACCTCTACCAAAAACAATAGGCTTCTTCCTCTTGACATGACAAATCTGTATACCAAACATGAAAAGTGTCGGTCATTGCTACCTTGAGATATCATGTTTACAAGGTTTTCACTTTTTGACCTCTGGTGACCTCAGATGACCTTTGACCTCTACCAAAAACAATAGGGTTCTTCCTCTCAACATGACAAATCTATATACCAAATATGAAAAGTGTCAGTCATTACTTACTGGAGATATCGTGTTTACAAGCAAGGCGTCACATACACACACACACATACACACATACGCACACACACACACACGCCATCACCATCGCATAGATTCCTTGCCTGCTTTCGGCAAGGAATAAAAAAAAATGAACCGCATCCTTTGATTGTAATTTGCTTCTTCACTTCTCACATGGTTTGGCTTCATCACTTAAAGATTAAGATAACTATGCCTTCCATCCTTTACACAGCCAAAAAACCCCATCAAACAGCAAAGATAAAACTACTCTTAAGAGCCCTGAAGAATAGGAGAGCAGGGCTACAGAATAAAATACATAAGCATGCAAGCAAGCAAACAAACACCACAGCTTTAACAGGGAACAACATGAGTTCCAAATATGAGGAGGTTTAATATCAATGAATTCATCCTATTCACAAAGACCTATCCTCGTTTTCCAGATCATTGATTCCTAGGACACACCCATTGCAATCTATGTTCATGAAATAAAACTCCAAAAACTTCAAAAATTCCTTTCTGATCATTTGACATTACTGATGAGGAAGGCAGCAGCTTTACATTTAAATATAAATCAAATTACAGATGCACGTGTGTAAAATCAAATATTAACATTAATTTTAAAGACTTCTTTTGAGAACTGTGGCATTACCTCGATCCCACCCCATCCCACTGCAACTCTTCTATGGAACAAATAAATGACTTCCTATATATTCATAATTCCAGTATGACCTACTTGTAAAAACATTCACATTATATTTCTAGCATATACAAAAACTTCTGGAATATGCAAAGAGGATTTTTTACTTGTTTTTTGCTTTTCATTGACATACCCTCCACATGTACACTTTACAGAATCCAGGATCTGTGGTATCATTTGGGTTTCTGTACCACAGGGTTGCTTCACCATCCCTGCAAAGAAACAAAGTGAGCATATTAGACTATCTCAGACTAAGTGAACTTTATAAGTTCTGTTAACAAGAGTTAGAAATGATCTTTTTTGTGACCAGTCTTCCAGCTGTGTTCTTTCTATCTGACAAAAACCTAAAACTGCTAAATAAAGCTATGATCTTAGAAGGAACACAAGCTTTTTTGTTGTTGGTACCTCACTTGATACCTTGAACTTCACATGTTTATTCCTAGAGGATTCTGCTATTTAAGTTATGCTTTCAGCAATTTGAAATAAATACACATTCTGTTGTTTAAATTAAAGGGGAACTAACCTGAAGTAGCAAAAATGGTACAAAATAGATCTGCAGCTTTTGCAAGGGAAATTTCAACATGTAAGTACTGGCTTCACAGGAAATATTAAAATTAATAAAAGAAAAATGAAAACTTTCAGCAGCCAAAAATAAGTAATTTGTACCATGGAGTAAAATATGGCATGGTGACAGGACTCACAGTCTCTGGGTGACTGATGAATGGGACAATATGCTTTATTGAAAACTGTGCTTATTCAATACAGCAGCCAATATTCAGGCAGTTTAAGACCTTGCTGACTGGAGGAATACCCAGTTCTCATCTGTCAATCAAAAGTCATTGGGGAGTATTGTTATACAAAGTTGTCTATCCCAATGATATGGCTGCTACTTTTTTAAGTGTTACGAGGGTTGAAGTGGATGGTAATTAACTTCTGGCACAAGTTTACATCCTGACCAGACATACCATAGTTTCTGTTCTTTAGCAGAAGACTTAAGTTTATCATACCTGCTTGTAGTGACCATGATATTCCCAGAGGGAGACTCTGCAACTGAGGTAACAGCGTCAGTGTGAACACCAAAATCTGATTGGATGGAATGCTGTAGAAATAAATTCAAAAAGTTTTTTTCCTTTAACTACTATCCTTACATATTTGTAACGTTGTTCAGAGCATGGAAGAAACTTTGAGATTGATCAAATTAACACTTCTTGAGATCTTGTTTTCAAAACATATCTGGCAACTCTCACTACTTGCTTCTGACAGCCTATCATCTCAAAGTCAAATGTTTCAATCTCACCATGTATTATACCATTGGCACAGGTACTGGGTTCCTGCACCTTTGGGACAGTATAATTCCATGACTTTTTCACAACCCTTTCAAGACCAAATTATGACAAGTCAATGGCCAAGTCACCCCAAGTGCATTTTCTTGACCATAAAAGTCTGGGACAAAAATATGCATGACATGAAAGTCCTTTTAGCCCCAATTTTTGTACAAGCTGAACTGTTAATCAGGCTTGCATCAAAACAAGACAAAACTCCAGCTCTATAAGCACAATGTGCGCTCAAGTGAATAATGACTTGTGGTGCTTAATAAGTAGTTCCAGTGGCTACCAGGGCTTGGCCGGATCATATGTCCAGATTGAGCACGGTTGTGAAGATACAACTCGCTGGACTAAAACCACAGAATGTGAAAGTTACTGACCATCACTAATAAGACTTTCCCGGGCTGTGGGGGACTACTCGGGATTGTAGGCTTTAGGGTATTTTCATGGCATGTGTACCTGACATGCATTCAAAAGAAGTTACACCATCTGCACAAAATTCCATCAATTTTCCAAGACTCCTGTCATTTTATTCAATATTTCATGACTTTTTTAGGCCTGGACTGTAAAAAGGGAATTCCATGACCAGGGCTGTAACCGAGTCCACCTAATCCGAGTCCGAGCCAATTCCGATTCCAGTGACCCCAATTCCGGGCCAATTCCGAGTCCGGTACCACTCGAGTCCAAGCCGAGTCCGAGTCCAGAGGACCCGAGTCCGAGCCGAGTCCGAGTCCATCCCATAAGTAAATGTGCAGTAAAATCCTTGGAAATTGGCAGCGCCGCAGTGTAGTGTGAATACAGTAGCATGAGTGCAGGTACAGGTACCAGCTGGTCATGAGTACGGGTACCAAGCCATGGGCCTGGGTACAGGTATGGGAACCAGGCCATTAGTACAGATGGGGGCCGGTACAGGTATGGGTAACATGTCATGAGCCCGGGCACGGGTACTGGTCATGAGTATGTGGTTTTGAGTTTGGGTATGGTATGTATGCCAGGTCGTGAGAAGCTGGTATGGGTGCAAGTCCCGGGTTACGAACTTGAGCACAGACTAGGGGTAACACACCACGAGTATCGACACCGTCACGTCTCAAGAACTTTCATACCCAAGTGTAGGTATGAAAGTTCAAACTTGAAGGAATTTAATGAGCACTGGTACAGGATCTGACCAGGTGGTATGGGTGCAGTTACATGGTGATGAGTATAATTATAGGCACCACCAGCTACTATCATGGGTACAAGAATAATATTAGGTGTACTTAGTAACAAGTTTGGCAGCCACTCTATATGAGTATCATATACAGTATCTGGAATATTTACAAAGTTCTAGAACACAACCACTGCAATGTCTGGTACTCAGGTGCCCTTCTCTGGGGGGCATGCCCACCCCTAAGTTTCTCCTAGCCCCTCAAAAATTGCCCAAATTCCATAAAGGCTAGTAGTGAAGACATACAGATATCCCCAGAAATGTTAGCTTAAAATATATTAAAGCCCAGCTGCAAATTAAATCTTCATATTGTAGCCCTGCCCCGCCCCACCACACCCACCGTCCAAAAAAATATGTCGCAACATCCTTACAATTGCCCCTGCTGATGCCTGTACTGACACGTCATTATCTCTATGGTTTGAAGTGAAGTGCAATTTTCATACCTGTTACACTACTTGATTTCAAGTACACAAAACTTACAACTTTGGAAAATTAGTATTGATTATTTTCTGATGCCTATAAACATATAGCTAATTCACTGCCAATTTGTGTTATTGAACTTCACACCTTGTAATCCTAAAGGCTGATGGTCAGTGCTTGAATAGCTTAATCAACTTGAACCATGGGCTTGTTGTATGAACCAACAAGGATGTATTGGAGCAACTACCTACTATTTACAGTACAATCAAAGCCAATTAACAGTTTTTACAACAAAAGCAGTCAGATTTGCTGGGTCTGAGAGTTTAAGAGGAGACTATACAAATCTCCAAAGCACTGGAAGATTCAAAGATTCAAGGAAAATACAAACTACACTATAGCTGTATGTTACCTAAATAATACCTCGAGTTGTGCCTAATCCGTTCACTGGTACAATATGTGCCTATTGATTGTTACACATCTTACACAATGCAAACAATGAACATAGGTCTGTGCCTTGCCTTGCAGAACATTGTCAGTGGATCTCCTAAATCCTATTCAAACCATAAGTTATTATAGGCTCTGAAGGAGGTGATACTTTTTTGCATCCTGTCTTCTGTAACAAATTTTACAAAAAGGCTATACTGTGTAGACTATATGCTAAGGAAGGCTTAGTATGAAACTGCTACAAATGGGGCAGTTCTTGCATTTGTAAGTTTTATCCAGATAAGATGTAAACATAGAGCAGGATATCAATAGCTTCTGTTGATGTATATGAATTTTGCAGTACTAACTGTACAGATCAGTCATGTGCATGAATGGAGCTTAAATTTAGTAAACTTAATTTATTGTCGTTCAAGGACCTTTGTACTTTTGATGAGGGTATATGCAGAGGGCAGGTGGTGGCCGGATGGGGATCAACTGGGAGAGTAGGCTATAGGCCTTTACTGAGGCCTATATTGCCAACATCACAAATCTTGGTTACAATTAAAGGCAGTCCTCAGATCCAGTTGAGCCCAGTTGCACTAGTATATAGACCTACATGATCTGAAGTACAGTGTATGTTGTACCCACGGACTTCAATACATGGACAGAGGATTGCGCAATCAATACGGTCGCCACCGTTCGAACAAATTTTGGCTAACCAAGATGGCCGCCGGGCTACTACCTTTTGCCCAATTTGACGATGAATCTGCAACATTTCAGACAAAATATCAGTATGAATGGAAGAACAATATCACAGTCCTCCATTCTTTTTGATGAATTTGACCTGAGCTTGCATTCTTTCGAAAATATTACAAGTTTCTCACACAATCTGTCGATACTGAGCCACTTGAGCAAGTCCAAACTTTTACACACAAGACTATACCAGGCAGCCATATTGGTAAGCCTACTCGTGTACGTACACTGTGGCGACAATTTACGCACAGGACGTTAGTGCAATATGCTCTGTCCATGTATATAAGAAGTCCGTGGTTGTACCACACAGTATTAACAGAATGCACCTGTAGTAAGTCAAGACTATAAATTTGTACATGTAGTACCAGTTCTGCTAGAAAGTTCTGCTTTACATTTAAGTTACGTAGTCGTTCCTTGCTACCTATAGTATACTACAGCAGCTTACCTGGGGAAAACAGTTCATTGACTGGTACGGTTTTAACTTTTATGGTTCAGTTTTAATCAGTTCATCATCATGTATAGTACTGCAGCATGAACAACTCATCTCCCTCATGGACGACACACGGTGCAGTATGAGTAAGAAGCTTTTTAAAAACTTTTAGGTTGAATCTATCTAGCAAGCGCTAATGCTCGTAACCACTTGCCAACAAGACCAGCTGCTGATATGTACTGGACATGTACTGTAGATCTTTCATGCAGCCAGCATAAGGACTTTGAAGCGCAGTATATTGTTGGGCCTATGCCTAACAGTTAGAACTCATTCTGTGCACTGTGCAAGCTGCAACTGAACTATGTGTGTATATGATTCATTGGTGCAATACATATACACTGTACTATACATGAATGAGTATACATAACTGCAGCTGGTTTTGCATAGGCATTGACAAACATTGTCCTGTTAGCTTTACTAGTGACTAACGTGTCCATGCAACCTGAAGCCTGCAGTAGCTGCAGAGATAGCATGCCATATATACAGTATCAAAGAGCATGGAGTATAACCAGAGACACTGCAGCCTGCATGCACTTGGCCTTCAAGCCATTTCACTTTACCATGATGACGTTGATAAAAATTTACCTCTGAAGGCCAAACATCATGCTCTAGGTGATTACTGTATTATATTTGATGTGCTTACACACTCAACCCTCCCCATTGTCAGGTTTCAGGTTGCTCCCCCTTCCCCCCACCTTTGGGCACCCTGCCCCCTCAGGCAGTCATGGCATAATCACTGATAGCCTATTGCACAATTCTCAGACTGCTTTTGAGTTAGTGTAAGTAAACACTATAGGTCTCAGGTAGTCAGTTATAGGTCAGTGAGCACCCCCCACTACCTGTACATACACCCCATCAAAAGAGATATGTTCAAAAATGCTGCCAGACTCTGACTCGACTCTGACTTGGACACAGCTTGGTCTCGAGGCCTTCAGGACTCTGACTTGGATTCTAACCATCAACTCAGACCTTGCTCAGACTTGGGACAGGTGGACTTGGCTCCAACCCATTTAACTTCACATCTTGCAGACTAGTGGTCACTGCTTGAATGGATAAATCAGTTTAACTTGAATAACCTGAAGGAATGTGTCAGTTCTTCAATCAAAGAATTTCTGTAGCTGGGTAATGACAATGGTTAATGCCACTGTTGCAATTACAGGAACTAGGCATGATACAAGTTCAACCAGGCATGTATCATGTAGCACTTTTCCAACTAACTTAGAGGGCCATTTCTGTTAAAACCTCTTCTTTACAGTATTTCATACATTCTTGAATATTTAGTTCATTGGTTACAAGACCAGACCAATTAATTTTCCCGTGTACACCTGGCTAGCCTGGAGTCCCAGGGGGACTTAGCAAATCCTTTTCCCAAGAAAAAGCCCTTGCCCTGCCTACAAAATTCCAACCTGAGTAAGTTTCAATCCCAGCTGATTCTCAATAAATAACTCCCATGTCCCCACTGTTGCAAACATACCCAGGGGCACTTTTCCCAGACAGTAGGCTGATAGCCCAGTGGTAAATATGAGCTAATATGCTAGGGGGCATCAAATTTTCACTTAAGTGGACTCGGCTGGACTCGGCTCAGAGTCCGAGTCCAGTTGCAGCCCATTCCGGGCCAATTCCGATTCCAGGACCTCCCATTCCAGGCCAATTCCGAGTCCAGAAAAAACTGGACTCGAGTCCGGAATTGAGTCCGAGTCCGGACTCGGGTGTTACAGCCCTGTCCATGACTTTATCATGACTTCTCCAGGCTTTACTGTAACCATTCCTATACACTTTCTTCAAAAGTTTCCATTTTTCACTTGCTCCCTGTCTGAGCTTCAATATTTGACTTCACTTAACTGGAAATACTGAACATAAATGCACAGATATGGCATACAACTAAAGTAGTTACTATCAGTATTAAACCATTCAGCCTCACCAATAAACTTTGACAATGTGGAACATCTTCAAAATCTCTAGATTTGAGGCACCAATCACCAGATTTATTTCAGGATTATCTCCAGGTTCACAGATTTGTAGACTGGCAGGTCTGTTACTTGGGTTTCATAGAGTAACACTGGAGGTGCCAACCACCAGCTTTATTTCAGGATTATCTCCAGGTTCACAAATTTGTAGACTAACAGGTCTGTTACAATGTTTCAAAGAGAAACGTGCAGCTACCACACAGTATACACCTGTTGCTACATAACATGATGGACTGGCTTCCCTAAAAATGGTCAACTGTTACATTTTTTATTTTACCTATGAATGTACAGTTCAGGTGAAACATTGAACTTAAAGACACCATTGACTGACATGAACAATTTCAACAGAAAAGCATTTCAGAGCTTCTTGCATTTTCAACAGTCTAAGGTCATGGGTTTGATAATGTGGTACACCCCACTGAGACAATAGATTTATGGGGTGTGGAAAACAGATCTTTTTTAAGCACAATCAAGACAGCTTGCATCCACATGTACGAAGCATAAAAGGGCTTGAAACCTGCACGCAATTTGCTAAATGTAAAACCTATGAAATTTTGGAGTTAAGTTGTTCTGTATCACTTACCACAGGGGTCCAGAGTTTAACTGTTCTGTCCAAGGAGGCTGACACGACCAACCCATTGCTGGCTATTCCTACAGCGGTCACTCTGTCAGCATGGCCAGTCAAGGTACACAATTCATTACCCTTAAAAGAAGACAGAAGACTCATTTTAATGCCTTTGATCACTATCTTTCCCACACCATACAGCCCAAGAGTACAATGACCTCTGTTTTTGAGTGCACCTCATATCCCTTGTTGCAACTAAAATTTGTGAAAGGCATGATCTTTTTATTCTACTGACAGTATTGTTGTTATGCCTTCTAAGACCATATAAAAGGAGGTACATTGTAATACAAATTCCACCATGCACTGACCAACCAAACAGAACACACTGCATACTTCAAGTGCCAATTACATCTTCAGCCACAAAGCCATTGCATTCAGAAATACGGCACTGTAAGACAAGCTTCATTCAACTTGAAATCCTTAAACTTTGCTATCATCTGGGTTTCAATACTTCACTGACCTACCTGCAGTGGTTTCCAGATCTGGTAGGTTCCATCATCAGCAGCAGATGCCACCATCACTTCCTCCAGTTTGACCTTTGACTGCTTGTCCATCTTCTTCCTACTATGTTCCTCCTTCCACTCTTCTTTGTATGTCATGGTGGCCCAGTCCTCCCCCTCTTCCATTTCTGCTATTTGTTCTTCTGGCAATCAGACAAATAAACTTAGCATTTTCCCAGGAATGCTTTTTCTAGTGATATTACATTTTTCCTCAGTAATTAATTTATTGGTTCCTGGACAAATGTATAGTGGACAGTCCCAATCGGAAAACATTCTCGACCCCCCCTCCCAATTACCATCTACTAAGTTCCTATCCTGGATGATTTTGGATTATTCTGTGGGGTAAGATGTCTCATTGTAATAGTTCAGAATCGTCCAACGAGACACTTCCTGGAATGGGAAATGCCCAGATGGAATTGTCTAGATAGAAGTCACCCAGGAAATGTTCTCAAGGCAAAAATTGTCGGGGAAGGGGGGAGGGGTGTGTCTGCCGGTGGGGAGTTGTCCAGTCACAACTTAATAATTAACATTTATAAATCTATCACTGTGACTTTATACTGATGATGTACATGCAAGTTACAGCTACACATTATTTCATACTTTGCTAAAGATGATTTTAAGCAAACAAAGAGGACAAGGACAACAATTATGATTCAGATTTGTCAAACTTGTAGACACAGAATAAGATCTAATTATAACTAGATAATTAATTGCAATTTTTGGTTCCAGGTGAAGCCGGGAACTGTAGTTGTCATTCACCTGTTGAGCCTGCAATGAACCCGCCACGACCCCGACTGTGACTACTTTTCATATCTGTTGCCGGCTTTGGCATTAGGTAAGTGCACCGTACATGCGATGGCAAAATGCACTCAGTTAAGCCGAAACCGTATGAAATAGTTTTCAAAGGTTTGCTTCTAATAATTCATATCCATCGCCAGCTTGGGAAATTTGCCCAAACGCACCATACACGAGACTTCCACAAGTTGCACTCGCGGTGTGTAAGTCGAAACTGCGTTAGCGACGTTCAGTCAGATTGTGGCGTCATAGGAGATTCCACTGTCGTTTGCATGCACTGCAGTGATTTTGCGTCAGGCAAAAGTACACTGTACAGTATATATTAACTACATACATTCATTTTTATTTTATAATGTGGGTAGAAATACTGTTAACCTAACTTAAGCATTAGGCAAACCTTCACTATCTTGCTAAGCCAACAAGCCAATAGTGGCTAGCCTACCTTTTTTAACTAACATTGCTGCACTAACATAGTTCTAGGCTACTTACAAAGTTCCATCATTCCTTGTGTTAATTTTGCACTGCCTGTACATGGTTAGGTAAGCTGAATTGCAACGTGCACGTGCATACTATGCTTAGTTGAGGCGATCACCGCCTAGAACCATTCACAAGTTTTCCTTTGATTGAAAGATCTTCTTGCAGAAGTGAAAAGTTTCAGTGAAAGTGAGATTCTAAAGTTGACTTCTTAACCAAGTTCTCTCTTCACCTGAGTGACTTCAGCCCCCCCTCATACTAATGAATTATACCAAAGATAAAGTTTAAAACTTTTTAATTACAAACATGCACCACCTTGCAATAAATCTTTCAACCTTCAGTACGAACCAATCTTTTATGACTATGTTCGTTAATATTTGAATAAGATCCTCTCATAAGATGTATCATAAATACATTGGTGTACCTAGAAAGTTGTCAAGCACTGTGAATACTTCCTGTGTCACCTCTTGGAGGGGATGATTCCCTGAGAGGGATCTAAGGGGAGGGGGTGCTGCCCTCCTGTTTAAGAAATGTATCTTACACGCAAAATGGTGCTATCCTTGGCCAAGTTTTCAACTGATTACATGTGTTTTATAGAAATCGACCTAGTGAATGTTCCTTGTGGCATGATATTCTTCACTGACTGGGAATGTTGGTAGACTACTCCCCCCTCTATTCCCCCTACTGCACCACTGCCTGTACACAAGAAATCTACTACTCACCTTCTTCAGTGCTTTTTCCAGATGGGATAAAAATATCACAGGAGTTGACTCCCCTCTCATGAGCAGGAATGGTTGTTATTTCTACACCACGGTGAGACCAGATTTTCAGCTCCCCATTGGTGGATCCAGACACTATACATCCATGCTGTAGAAACAGATTCAAAAGCATCACGTTAGCTAGCTAGGAACAACAAAAAGGTGGCTGCTCAGTATGAACCACACTATGCTATACCACAAAGACATGTACAGTCACTCTTATGCAACAACAGTTACCATTTACCACTTTAACTCATAGATGACTAGGATTACAACCAATCTTGTTTGTAAGGTATCACAACTTGGAATTTGGTGAGCAATTTCCCCTCTTCAACCTGTGCAATCATGACTGAAGAAAAAGTAATACCATCTATGCACACCTCAACAGTTTTATAATATTGTAACACACTATCATGTTTCCAACACTGATCTAAAAAGCATTTAGTTTCCACATTGGCAACTAATTTCATGTGGTAGAAGAATGGGGTTTGGTCACTGTCACATTTAAATGTACAAATGAATACCCCACAGACAAGGCCATGGAGGAGGGTGAGATGCATGATAACATAGCAACAGAGCCTTGGTGGGAACAGTCAGCCTAGCAGACAGAAACTGCACAACCATAACATATTACCATTCACTGGTAAGGGAGGGGATGGGGGGGGGGGGTTTAATCCTGGTAAGGTCAGGAACCAACAGTTATATCTCGACTTGAACCAATTGGTTGGAAACTGGGACGTTAAACCTCATCTAACCTAACCTAACCTAACCTAACCAACAGTTATATCTGAGACTCCATGTGGCTGTGTACAGCTCAATACAAAGCCTTTCACATTACTTAACTGACTCACACTAAAGGCAACAGAAGTCACTGCAGATGAGTGACCCTTCATTGTAACTTTAGCTTGCTGCTTCTTGAGATTCCACAACTTAACAAGGCAGTCATTGGATCCAGTCACCTAGGAGGAGAAGGAAAAATACAAGAAATAACAGATGCAAGTCCAAACAGTTGTGGAAAGAACTTAAATCGCATGACAAAATTGCAAGTACCATGGATCAGACTTGTAGTGAGTATATACTTGTACTCACAGTTCTGCACAATTGTCTGTACTCATACTTATGAGAATGAATTTATACTCATACTCATACTAACAACCAAAGATACTCTGCTTGTACTCATACTCATGACAATGTACTCACAGTACAAGTCTGCTATGGATGCCCCATAGTACCGCCAACACAACTGCCACTGTTGCCACTTTTTTGTCCAAAGCTGTACCAATATATATTGAGTCTGAACTTAATCTCATCACAAGGAGTATCTTAAACTTTTCCATACAAACATTTAGATTTTATACCACAAAGGACAGACTTCTCTTTGATTATACATGAAAAAAGCAGTAAAATTAGTTATCAGCAGTTCACACAAGTGGTTAGGGAAACATAAATATTACAGACAATGTTTCCACACTTCTAAGATTTATTCTAAAACCAGAATGCAAAAATGCATTGAGGTTTCGATGATATACTGTATGTTCTATTCCAAATAAAGCCAAGATGTCCCATACCTTTCAGTCAATGGTCAAATGCTATCTTAACATGTTGGAAAAATACAGTTTTGTATTACTATTTAGTCTTGGGAATTCTGGGGAAATTTGCGTTTTGACCTCTGAAGACCCCAGATGATGATCTTGGGAATTCTTGGGAAATTTTGCTCTTTGACCTCTGGTGAACCCATGTGATATTCTTGGGAAATTTTGCTTTTTTTACCTCTGGTGACCCTAGATGACCTTTAAACTCCACCAAAAACAATGGGGTACATCTTCTCACTATAACACATCAATTTACCACGTATGAAATCTATTCAAGCTTCCTACCTGGAGATATCATCTTGAAAAGGTTTTCAGACATTGATCTCTGGTGACCCCAGATGACCTCTGACCTCCACCAAAAACAATAGGATTCATCTTCTCACTATAACGCATCTACATACTAAGTATGGAATCTATCCAAGCTTCCTACCTGGAGATATTGTGTTAACAAGATTTTCAGAGTTTAATCCCCAGTGACCCCAAAAGAACTTTGACCTCCACCAAAAATGATAGGATTCTTCCTCTTACTATAACGCATCTACATACAAAGTATGAAATTTATCCAAGCTTCCTACCTGGAGATATCAGGTTAACAAGGTTTTCAGGGTTTGACCCCTGGTGACCTAAAATGACCTTTGACCTCCACCAAAAATGATAGGCTTCTTCCTCTTACCATAATACATCTACATACAAAGTATGAAATTCATCCAAGCTTTGTAACTCACGTTATTGTGTTAACAAGATTTTCAGGGTTTGACCCCCGGTGACCCCAGATGACCTTTCACCTCCATCGAAAATGATACTGTTCTTCCTCTTACCATAACGCATCTATATACAAAGTATGAAATTCATCCAGGCTTCCTACCTCGAGATATTGTGTTAACAAGGTTTTCAAAGTTTGACCCCCGGTGACCCCAGGTGACCTTCGATCCCCACCAAAAACAATAGGGTTCTTCCTCTTAGTATGGGGCATCTATGTACCAAGTTTGAGAACTGTCACAGTTTCCCTTCTTGAAATATCGTGTTAACGAAGTTTTCAGGGTTTGACCCTCAGTGACCCCAGATGACCTTTCACCTCCACCAAAAATAATAGGATTCTTCCTCATACCATAATGCATCTACATACAAAGTATGAAATTCATCCAAGCTTCCTACCTCAAGATATTGTGTTAACAAGGTTTTCAGAGTTTGACCCCCGGTGACCCCAGGTGACCTTTGACCCCCACCAAAAACAATAGAGTTCCTCCTCTTAATATGGGACATCTATGTACCAAGTTTGAGAACTGTCACAGTTTCCCTTCTTGAAATATCGTGTTAAAGAAGTCTTCAGGGTTTGACCCCCGGTGACCCCAGATGACCTTTCACCTCCACCAAAAATAATAAGGTTCTTCCTCATACCATAATGCATCTACATACAAAGTATGAAATTCATCCAGGCTTCCTACCTCGAGATATTGTGTTAACAAGGTCTTCAAAGTTTGACCCCCGGTGACCCCAGGTGACCTTTGACCCCCACCAAAAACAATAGAGTTCCTCCTCTTAATATGGGACATCTATGTACCAAGTTTGAGAACTGTCACAGTTTCCCTTCTTGAAATATCGTGTTAAAGAAGTCTTCAGGGTTTGACCCCCGGTGACCCCAGATGACCTTTCACCTCCACCAAAAATAATAAGGTTCTTCCTCATACCATAATGCATCTACATACAAAGTATGAAATTCATCCAGGCTTCCTACCTCGAGATATTGTGTTAACAAGGTTTTCAAAGTTTGACCCCTGGTGACCCCAGGTGACCTTTGACCCCCACCAAAAACAATAGGGTTCTTCCTCTTAATATGGGACATCTATGTACCAAGTTTGAGAACTGTCACAGTTTCCCTTCTTGAGATATCGTGTTAACGAAGTTTTCAGGGTTTGACCCCCGGTGACCCCAGATGACCTTTCACCTCCACCAAAAATGATAGGGTTCTTCCTCATACCATAACGCATCTACATACAAAATATGAAATTCATCCAAGCTTCCTACCTCAAGATATTGTGTTAACAAGGTTTTCAGAGTTTGACCCCCGGTGACCCCAGGTGACCTTTGACCCCCACCAAAAACAATAGGGTTCTTCTTCTCAATATGGGGCATCTATGTACCAAGTTTGAGAACTGTCACAGTTTCCCTTCTTGAAATATCGTGTTAACGAAGTTTTCAGGGTTTGACCCTCAGTGACCCCAGATGACCTTTCACCTCCACCAAAAATAATAGGATTCTTCCTCATACCATAATGCATCTACATACAAAGTATGAAATTCATCCAAGCTTCCTACCTCAAGATATTGTGTTAACAAGGTTTTCAGAGTTTGACCCCCGGTGACCCCAGGTGACCTTTGACCCCCACCAAAAACAATAGAGTTCCTCCTCTTAATATGGGACATCTATGTACCAAGTTTGAGAACTGTCACAGTTTCCCTTCTTGAGATATCGTGTTAAAGAAGTTTTCAGGGTTTGACCCCCGGTGACCCCAGATGACCTTTCACCTCCACCAAAAATAATAGGGTTCTTCCTCATACAATAATGCATCTACATACAAAGTATGAAATTCATCCAGGCTTCCTACCTCGAGATATTGTGTTAACAAGGTTTTCAAAGTTTGACCCCTGGTGACCCCAGGTGACCTTTGACCCCCACCAAAAACAATAGGGTTCTTCCTCTTAATATGGGACATCTATGTACCAAGTTTGAGAACTGTCACAGTTTCCCTTCTTGAGATATCGTGTTAACGAAGTTTTCAGGGTTTGGCCCCCGGTGACCCCAGATGACCTTTCACCTCCACCAAAAATGATAGGGTTCTTCCTCATACCATAACGCATCTACATACAAAATATGAAATTCATCCAAGCTTCCTACCTCAAGATATTGTGTTAACAAGGTTTTCAGAGTTTGACCCCCGGTGACCCCAGGTGACCTTTGACCCCCACCAAAAACAATAGGGTTCTTCTTCTCAATATGGGGCATCTATGTACCAAGTTTGAGAACTGTCAGAGTTTCCCTTCTTGAGATATCGTGTTAACGAGCAAAGTGTCACAAACACACATACACACACACACACACACATACACACACACACATACACACACACACACGAACATACACACATACATACACACACACGCCATCATGAATGCATAGGTTTCTCTTATCATCGAAACCAAAAACAGCTTGCAATTTCTGTAAAAGTGCAATCGTTTCCTTGAAATCGCCCTCTTGAATACTGCAATTTCTCTAATCTTCTTACCAAGTATTCACCATTGTCAGACCAGGCACAAGATGTAATCCAGTCTTTATGACAGCTGTGTAATCTCATCTCTGCATCATTTTTACTTTTCTTCAGACTTCGTGAATCAGTTGCCCAAATTACTATCATCTTCAAAAAAAGAAGTATCACTATGAAAAAAGTATCTTACAAGTGTAAAGGGGGGGGGGAAGGACACAATAGGGTGCTGTTATGGAGGCAAATGCACTTCCCACAGCTGCAAGAAATGAGGCCCTCCCCTCATCACCTATAAAAACTGAACAGTGTGGATGCAATACAAATTGTACAGAATTACAAAAATCATGTCCTTTATGAGAAAATTCAGTACCTTCAAAAATCCTTAAGTGCATTATCCACACTGTCATTCTACATTCAAATTGAAAGTTGACCTATCCGTAGTTACTGACTCAAGAATAGTGATACTGGTCCTCTTTGGCACAGGTGATCCTTTCCTTCCCCAAGCAAATTTTGCAACCACCTCACAGAAGATGTACATAAATCTTGAGCATGTTCACAGATCACCATCACTTCTTGGTAGATCATATAGTGATACACAGACCATGGGATGCCTAACATACCTTCAGAATACTGTTACAACTGGAAACTGCTTACTTGTCTCTGGTATCATGATTATTAAGTGTTACCTTTATGGTTATTACATGTCAAGAAAGCACACTACGGTACACTTTAACAAGTCAGTTTCTGCTATAAATCTTACAAAGCACACAGAGACCAGTTTGCCTACCTTGTCTCTCGTCACAGCAGCCAGCTGCCTGCTGTCTGGACTGAATGCTATGTCACTGATAGGTGCTGCACTTTCAGCATACAATGTACATAGTAACAAAGGCCTGTAAGAGAAATTTACATGAGATTGCTGATGAAACTCACAACCACAGCACACAAAATGAGAGCCAGGATAATTCATAAACAAAGTTATTACTGAATTTCATTCCAGATTCACCAACAAATACACACACCTACTAACATTCATGCTGAATGACAGCTAATAATTCCTTAAAAGACATAATAGCAACAAAGTTTATGACAAGACAAAAGTATCACAAACACTGTTCAACTTCTACCTACCTACAAGCAGCTATTTCTTGACAGTATGTCCAACACTAAGGATTAGGGAAAGAAGGCATGGACCCCAAAAATTTGTCAAACAAATATTTTCAAGTAGGCTTCACAATAATCCAACTAAGACATAAACCCATGATCTTTTAAGAGTCTTCATCATTCACCAATGGTGACAAGATTTCAGCAGCCATTTACACCATTAAGGCAACCACTTGACCATAAACCATTAAGAAAGCTCCACAAAGTATATGTCAAATATCATATTGCTTACAGCTGTGACATTTTGCAAACCATAATCCACAGAAATAATACATTTCCCCACAGATGCATAGAAACAAAGTCATCCACTAGTATTGACATGGTTCCAACAAACTTATACCATAAACAAACTTACGTCACCATACGTTTCTTAACTTCATCAAGCTCCCAGATCATGACTGTAGCATTCTCAAAGGCAGCTGCAGACAAATTAGATTTGCTTCCAGCTGCTACTGCCATCACTGGTATGTGAGCGGTTGTTAAATTTGTCCAATGAGAACCATCCTCTCCTGACAGAATCTGTTATAAGAATACAAGAGAAGTCTGGCTTTCTTTAATTCTGGCCTTCTTTGAAACCAAATCATGTGTAAGTTTATCAGTGTCCTATTAAGGATTTTCTTTCTTAACATATGCATTCAGTTCACTTCACAGTACTTGTATCAACTTCACACATGCAAAAACAGTATTAAAAACTTTTATACTTTCCTTATTTTCACTATTCACTTTTTATTCTGTGTTTGATTTTTATGTATAAGTATGAATATCATGCTGATTCTCTTAATATGAGTACAATGGGAAATTAAATTCTTTCACAGTTTGTGAAACTGATTTGAAACTTTTGCAGATTTGTCTGCTTGCTGTCACCAGAGAAAGTCGGTATGTATGCAACAATATTGAACTTCACAACTATCAACCCCTCCCCCCAATTATATCAAATAAAAAAAATAACAAATTAAGGCTATACCTCCAAAATGCCAGACTGGTATCCTACTAAGATACATTTCACACTGTAATTGACCAGACACCAAGCTAGCCCACACACTCTAGATTCTTGGTGCTGAACTTCAAATCTGATCTTCTTCAAAGTGACTTCCATCACTGACACTACACCATTGTGAAAACCTGTTACTAGACACGCATCTTCCGGACTGAAGGCACAGACAGTTGCAGGAGGCTTGCCATGGAGACTCTTAGAGTAAAGCTGTCTGCCAAGAGTTCCAGACCAGACCTGGAGGGAAAATAGTGATCCAACCATTATGATTACCAGTCTTTTCTCGCACTTACAGGAAACTCCCTTGACTTGACTATCCCCAAAATTAGTAACAATAAGAGAATGTGTATTCCTTATTCAATAAAACACAATGGAAATAACTCACATACACAGTTCCCAGGCTCACACAGGTAGAGAGAAAACTATCAGATCTCAGTAATTGTGGGAAATATGGAGTGCCAGAATTGCAAAATTTTGGAAGTAATAACAATAGAATAGGAAAATGACAATTAATTGAAACATGAATATACAATAATATTATTTTCAGACCCATCCCAAACTCCTTCCCAAATGAAGTGGGGGCATTAAAAGAGAACATAAGGACAAAATATCTAGAATCAGAAAGCTTTAGCCAGCGATGAGCTTCACACTATTACATCATTTTAACCATAATTTACACTGTTTCTGTAGAGTAATGTGCCTTAATCCAAAAAATGTGAAAAACTGAAAAGCCTCATCAAAAAATTCATCCCAAGGAGAACACTAATAACTTATAAACATTTATTACAGCATTCTCAAGCACATGAATATGGAATACAAAACATGGTCATCAGTAACCATTGACCTACCTTCAAGCTGTGGTCATCACTGACAGTAACCAATTCCAGACCTGAAGGAGCAAATCGCAGCTGGTTGATTGGTTGACTGTGACCTTTCAAACATCCAACCTATGAATACAAAGAAATAAAACACAACGGCTCACTTCAGCTTTGTTTCATATTTACTATTAATTATCTTCAAATGCTCCAATTGTGCTCATTACAATTCTATTTATCTCTTAAAGGTAAACATTTCATTCATTTAACAGAAAAATTTTCAAATATTAAAAACTGATGTTTATAGATACAGAATGATAGATAATTCAGACTAAGGCAATATGGTAGCTTTGTAGCTTTCTTTTCCAGAAATATGGTAACTTTCTTTCTCATAGAAAAAGAAATTCAATTACTTGTTGCTCAGGAATAATTTGTTTGCCAAAACTTTCAAAAATTCAAATGATGCAACTTCCATGACTCAATGCATAATATTTTGAGGAGATAAAGCTATTGCTGGAGAGTTTATTGGTAAGACTGAATGGTGAGATAATGATTAAATCTATTTTCTTTGTATGTCATGTTAATGCATTTTAAACCCAATATTTCCCTATAAGCCTGTTCATCCCTAAAATACTCAACTCCAATTTTTCTTCCATTTTTCATTTTTTTTAACATGTGCCCTTGGCAATGCATATTTTTGAACTACATGCACTAATGGTGGCATTTCCCTTTCCAATTCTCACATGTTAGCCCTAGGGGTTGAAATGTTGTCAGGAATCAAAATAAGGTTTGGGAAATACTGAATAACAGTCACAAAAGGAGTATATTTTAGGGGTCAACCGATAATCGGATCGGACATCGGGCCGATGTTTAGGACAATCGACAAAACATCAGATCAGTGAAATATAGCAAATTGCACTTGCCGATGTTCCATGAGTCGAAAATTTCATTCAAGTACATCAGGGGACATATAGTGATAGTGGTTTCTTACAACACAGAAATGAACAGATAAATAGGATTAATCATTTTACTACGACCGACAATAGCCCTTGTGATCGAATAGAGCTGTCAATTTCTGTTTAATTTCCTAAATTCCGTATCAACAGTGTAATGCATAAACTGGCTCTACTGACAAGCACTATGATATTCGCAATATGCACAAGCTTTAAAATCTGTACGTAGAGTCTAGCCATCATGTCACCCACTTTTTTTCAATTCACCGAAATTTATCAATGAATGAAACACAGTGTGGAATTCACAGTCATTGATTGTATGTTTGATATAGGGCCGAAATGTACGCAAACATGGATACCTTATGCATGTCAGTGTTCGGTACAGAGAAGTTAAAGTGAAATACACCATGAAAGCACAGTAAAGCCAGTGCATGTGTAGGTCTGTAATTGTATGCAAACACCCATACATTAGGCTATGCACCTGCTCTGTAATGACGTTGACGTACATAGCAAGAACATGGGGCATGGTCCGGGAAATAACAGTGTTTTTCGATCACTGCTTATACGACTAAATTTCCAGTTGTTTTAGTTGTTACATCATAGTTTGCAGTAGTTATTACAGATGCTTTTTATGTAAGACATGCATGTTCATTTGTGTGAAATTAAGTGTGCCATGTACTTTTATGACTTTCATAATAAACAATGTCTGCAACATCACCCTGATACCCAAAACTTGTACTAGCTGCATAACTTTGCACACAGCACCCTCTCTAGCCAGCATGCATGGAACAAATATTTACGTACGGACATATAGTACATGCATGCAACACTCAAAACAAATTTACACGTGTAAGCCTAACAATCTGTTTATGTGTAGGTAAAGCATTGTAGGATGGTGCGAAATGGGCAAGTACATGCACTGAAATATCGCTGGCTAATTTGGTTTTAACGTTCATTAGTGTGAGCGACTTTGGCTACAAACAGAGAACATGTGAATCAATTTGTTAAGCCCCATCGTGTACAGTTTATAAGCAGATTTGGGCTACTGCTACGAACAGGATAACAAAGGTATTGCATTTTGTAGGTGAATAAGTAGGATTACTGTGAGTAGGTTAAAGTCAGTTCAATCACAGAATTATGTGCTATGAATGAAGAGTCACCGATAGTCTGCCAACTGCTTATTTTCAAAGCTTTATTTGGTCACTGAATTGTCATATAAGCATTGTTTTGTGAATGAAAGGTATCAAAGCAAAACACAGGGGAAAAATACTAAACTTCCATTTTTTAAAGGCAAATTTGTTTACGCCGATATACATGCTCAGGAATAAGGAATGTTTGATCGCACTGTTAAACGACGTAAAAAGCACTGATAGTGAAAATATCAGATCAGATCGGATACCGGCCAATGTTGTGATAAAAACATCGCACATTGGATCGGCAGCAAAAAAACACATCGGTTGAGCCCTACTATATTTTTCCTTACACATTTCAGTTCGTTTCAACTTTCTATGCAGTGGCTAGACTATGACAACTGACTCACTTAATTCTTGACAACTCCATGAATTGCATTTTCATCGTAAATTAACCTCACAAGCAAGTTACATGTTGCCAAGGCAACCATTAACTTACCATAACACCAGTATTAGCAGACCACATCATAACCGCACCATCCAAAGATGCTGAAGCCAGATAAACATCATTCGGTGACCAGGCAACAGATCTAACAGCTGACTTGTGGCCTCTTAGAACCTATAATAAGTACACAGAACAGAAGCATGTTATTTCCTTTTATGGAAGGATTCTACAGAAATAATACTAACACCTATAGACCAAAGTTTCTTGAAAAACAATATCCTTTTAAACCTACTGGTCAAAAAACCTAAAAATTTCACACAGAAAGACTTCAAAACAGTTGGTTGACTGAGTAAGACACAAAGTACAGCTTTCCAGTCCTCATCCCCTCCCAGATCTCCCCTCCCTCCTCCATCTTCCTTTTCCCCACCTACCCTGCCTACCTCTTTCTCCCACAAACCACACCACTCCCCTTATACTGTACTTGTCATAGATGACAAACAAAACCTAACATTTAAAGCCTAAAGAACAAATTGCCTGTCTTGCAAGTTTTTTTCCTGCTTGTTCAGTAATTACATCCTAACTTTGGGTCATCCTAAAATGATACAATGTCCAAAGTTATCCTAAGTATGTTCCCTTTGCAATAAATTGACATCCATCCACTTTACTAAAATGGCTTTCCTAAAACAAGTAACGATTTCTTACTGCCAATCTCTTCTTGTCAACAGAGTCCCAAATCTTCAATGTAGAATCCCAGCTTGCTGTTACAACCTTTCTCCCACCACTATGAAAGGCCACACAGTTGATGGGCCTCTTCTCATATAGGGTACAGACCAGACTGCCATTGCGTCCATCCCATAGTTTCACCGAACAATCCCAAGATGCTGATGCTATCATGCTGCCCCCTTTATCTGCACAGCACCAACTAACTTGTCGACGATGGTCTTTCATCTGGGATAATCTACATTGCAAAACAACATCACAAAATGCTTGCAAAATATTGAAAGAATATTACCACTGTTGTCTACAAGCACTTCCAAAAAATATCAAATTTTGCTGTTTCTATCATTTTTAAAATTATGATCTGTTTCAAAATTCCAAACTCATCAAGCTTATTTTATTGGTATTGCCCATGAAACCTTTCAAATTGAATGTACCTGACACAGGATTCAGAATTTGGTAATTCATACCTGATAGTCCACACCTACTCACAAGGACAAAACATGACAACCAAAAAAAATTTCAATAACACATCTATACAACAGCCAGTGACAAAATCTAGCATCCCAGGTTTAAATTATTAATTATGTGGACATTTCCTGAATAAAACCAAGAGTTCAATATTCTATAAAACTTACCTATGGCCCTGCTGGAGATCCCAAAGACTGAGTTGTCCATCTCGGGATGCAGACACTAGACGATCCTTCCCAACAAAACATATGCTTGTAATAGCATCAGAGTGGCCATGGAAACTTCTATATTCCTGTTAAAACAACAAAAATAAGCTGAAACTTACATTACCATTACAGGTAGTACACCCTGATTAACCACTCAATTGTAGGCACAAATAGGGACAGTATTACCTCCAAGCAATTTTCTGTTGCCTGTGATGGTTCCAAAAAGCTCTCTAATGGTGCCACTTAATTTACTGTACATGTAGGTCATATTTGTGATAAGGACTTTTTCAATGCAACATACAGCCAAAGGTCACATAGACTGAAAGTTTCTGCCCTTTAACTTTCTACTTAACATGAAGTGTCAAATATTTATTACAAGAAAACTATTTAAATATCTTTCATTGTTGTATCCCATGGATTTAGTAAAATCTGCAATTGTCCCAGTATGGTTTTATACACAAAACAAAAACAGAGATATCGTAAGTAACATGTACAAATTTTACAAGTTACTTGGACACTGGAATTCCAGTGTCTAAATTTTAAGATTTGCGACACAAATAGGACTGTATTTCTAATACATGCATATGGTTTGAAGCTAATCACTGAATCGTGTATAATCGTGTATAAGCTACAATGCTTGAAGATAACAGTTAGTATAACATACATCAAAATACATGTCAACATGCGGTGCTCAGTAAAAAATTGTACCATAACCCATTCATCAGTTTCTTAACCCTTCTTGATTATTACTGTGACAGTGTCACATAAATAAGTAATTATACATGTTATCTCAACGTTACAAAATGACTCAAACAAGAACGCTATGAATCGTAACAATTTTTCTTCAAAAAACAGTTCAAACCTTTCCTGTATTCAGGTCATACACCTTCACAGTGGAGTCTTTGGTGCCGCAAGCAAAGAACTGATTGCCAGGAGACACATCTACACATGTGACAGGCTGAAAGAAGAAAGGACTTGAGTAAGTTTATTACAATCAAAGGTACCCAAAATTGACCAATTTTATAGAATTGAAAGTTTGAAAGCAAGCAAGAAATCCTACCAACAACCATAGCATAACAAGCCCAGTACTTCAACTTTTTGACTTGTCTACCATATCTATAATATTTAACTCTCCTCAACTTCTTGACTTGTCTACCATACTAAACATTGAACACAACTGCACCAACACTGTTACACAGCGCAACACATGAACAAAGTACTTAAAAAACAGTTAATCGCTTAACACTTGTTAAATTTCTATATATCAAAGATTTGCAACAAACCTCCACAAACTCTGACAAGGTCTGCGTACAGGAGTGTTCTAGCTGAGATTTGTTTTTCCAACGAACCAACCTAAGGCCTCCTCTGTTAAGATCATCCAAAGCTTTACTGGCATCAGATGACACAATGGATGCAGATGGTTCATTGATAGCTTCTTGCCAGACTAATGCAGGACACTGACCAATCAAATGCAAGCATTTAGAAACAAACTTGCTATAAGTCTTCACATCTGTCAGGGAAGTGAATTTCTCCATCTCTCTCAAGTACATCCTAGATGGATTGACCACTTGCCCAGCTACATGGTAGCAGTCCAGCAGGTGTGGGGCAATGCCCAGTCTACAGCATGCACAAATGTAGTGGAGATTGCACAATACACTTTTCAATTCGTGGAAGAGACCAGCTTGAGTGAGGTGGTATGGTAGCTCTGAAATGCCACGCAGCTGTGCTCCTTCCAATAAGCCATTACCATGAGGGTCTGCTAACTTGGAGAAGAAACCTGCAGAATTAAAGAATTGTCAGAAATAATGGATTACTGATATGGTTTCATGCCCTGACTTAGTAAACAATGCAAGCTACTGTCCAAAATATCCTAATATTTTCAAAAACATGCAATCAATGTTTTGAAGGCAAATAGTGTTATACAAATCCCATGGGGGTGGGGGTTGGGGATAAGGAAGGAGGAGGGGGATTCTGCCTCTCAGTGAAATCTCTTCAACCCCACTTTCCTTCTCCCTTCCTGTCATTTCTTAAACCATTATGCTGCAGTACTGGACAATATATTATGCATACGTACTGGAATAACCCCCTATAATTTCATCTGACTCCAATTTCATCATACCCCATTTCCCTCCTCCCACTTTCTAAAAATCCTTATGCTACTGTTGGCCAACTAAAAGAATGACATCTTGCACATTTACATAACAATGTTTTGAGACTAAAAAGATCTTACCTGCCAAGAGGATATGCATCTGTACTCTCAAGTCAGCTCCTGTCCCACGAAGGTAACGATGAGTGATGGCTTCCAGAATTAAATTGCTTCCAATCCTTAGTCGAGAGCTTGTATCAAAATGAAAGCAAATACATTTTCAGGTTAAAGGTTTAAACCAGACAAAACTCTGTAAGAGATTACAATGGAAATGTACTTTTTGTGGTTAGCCCCATGGGCATTCTCCCACCTGATGAAAACTGTTAGGGCACCAAGTCAATATAGTAAAGCTGCACCTGCCTCATCCAAGCTGCAGCCATGCTTTGTTTTGATACATATTATCAATGGCAGGTTTGAACTAGTCCTGCACCTGTAATGCCTATAGAGGGATTTCATGTAACGTCACGAGTAATGGATTCCCATGCACTGAAGGGCAAAAAAAACACGCAATAAGCAAATTTACAGCTCACGCGCACGGCATAACCATAGATACTACTGTGACACAATGGACACGTGCCATTCAAAACCAAACAGACGTGCGATCTTGCCCTTCAAAACAAAAACAGACACGCGATCTTGCCCTTCAAAATTGCATCTAGTTGGTTTAAGTCACGTGAAAGAAATCCCTCTATAGGAACATCATATAACTGCAGCCCCTACAGCTTGGCTGAGGCTGATGCAGCCTGACATTTTGATGGTGCCTAAAAGGGTTGAAAAGCTACACTACAGGTATTAATGCATATTGATACTATATATGTTAAACAACATCAACTGAATCAGAATACATTCCCCTGGCTTACTTGATCAGTCTCTTGCCTAGCCCTCCCTCACCTATTTTCTACCCCTGGATTAGTTGGCCAGTCTTTTGCCTAGCCCTCCCTCACCTGTACCCTACCCCTGCATTAATTGGCCAGTCTCTTGCCTAGCCCTCCCTCACCTGTACTCTACCCCTCCCCCTCTCTCTCACCTGTACTCTACCCCTGGGTTGATAAGAGTCTTCACACTCCTGATGAGTCTTGCAAAGATGGCAGATGGAATAAATTCTGGTGGCGTCAAAGACAAACCTCTTACATCTTGGTATGTCAATTTTTTATTCTTGAGATGAAAGGCTAAACTAAGAAGGTGATGAAGTTCTTCCTCCTCCAGACCTGATGATGTTACAACAACAAATGAAAGAGAAACTCAATCAACATAACTATAAAGAGAAATGTTCTTTGAAAACTGTCATATATCAAAATGAAAACACTGTATGCATGCAGATACAAGGTCAAAATTTTATTTCCATTTTTCAAGGGCTCTTTTCAAATGATTTGGGGGAAACGATCACTCCCTAAAATACTTTACAGGAGATATTTGAGGTCTATGCCAACTATCGTTAATATTTTTTGGACAATTACCCAGAAAATTCTGGATGCTGTGAGGGCAAACTGCCTGTTGTCCCTGTACATTTTATATGCTCACCAGATCATTCCATACCTGCAATAACTGTTTTCTATGCTAATATGCATTATTTAGGAATCTCAAAATTGACATTATAAATTATGTTTTTCAACACGGGTCAGCTGTATGCACAGTTAATATACCTTTGGGTATCTAAGACATAACGATGTACACAACATTATTTTTTGCAACCTTAACTTTAACCACATCTAAGACATTGCTACATCCAATTATGACAGAACTGTCATACCATCCCTAGCACAAATCAGCAGTACAAGCAGCTCTTTAATCATCTTATCATCATATTCTTTCTCAAGCCGGCTGATTATCTCCTGCAGCAAGGCATCGACGGTGTGAGAGAGGGCTTTCAGCTTGCCAGATACCTGCATAAAAAGAAATTGAATCGCCAACTTACACATAAAATCTTACATTAGAGACAAATCTCAGGTGTGACATGTGTCAATAAGTGGAGAAGGTCCACTAGAGATAAAAAAAAATTCTGGTTAAATGCCAAAATTGAGGTATAAAATGTACTATCAATTAAATTATGCATTGTGCACGTTGTCTCTAAAAACTCTGCATGATACCTTCCTACAGACAAAGCTCACCTCCTCAAAGACTCCAAACATTCTGATTTCTTCACAGGCCAGGCTCAGAAACAAGGCCAAGTTAGCTTGTCTCTTTGATACAAGAAGTTTCATCTGCAAGGGGAACACAAAAACAAAACTTTTCAAAAATTCTCTTTGTTGTTTCCCATGCTTAAGGAGACAAAAGAACCTTAATTGTGAGTTACATGTCTGTAGTATCAAGGTGACTGCTGACTCTCCACTCAACTTTTTGCAATGATTAAGTCTAGATCAAGTCCTGGCCTTTGTAGAGTGCATTCCCTTATTTTCAAGTGTTTGCCTATTTTTGTGCAGTATACATAAACAGCATTAAGTTTACATTTGACTCTCGGCAGCATAACTTCATAAAACTACTAGTCTCCATCCTAGTATATCTCTGCCAAACCTGCAGCTGGGGTATTCACATTAATAATTTTTAATTTATTATTTTCTTCTGACAATGCACCACCCTCCCCAAAACTACACACAATCTTCACATCTCCTGATTCACGGAACTGATGGTAGATAGGACACCTTGCCTATTCAGTGGTTATCTCGAAGGGAGATTTGAAACTGGAGTGTGTCTGATTCCACACATCAGAATACGCCTACAGTCCTTTCTATATGGGGGTTGTCATGTAATAAGTTTAGGGTCTTTACGAAAGATAAATCTTTACTTTAACACATATCCAGATTTATGATAAGAGCAGAGAAAATTAGCTAACATTCCATATTTGGAGAGATCCTTACTTCTTTCAAGCTGCAATTAATTCACAATTGATAACACGTTCTCACCTGATTATTGAACGGTGATTCATCCAATTGTTTTCTGTACACGCCAAGAATTTTCCTCACCATCTCTGACTTATCCAAGATATCCAAAGGTCCTAGATTGAAGACTGATACATTGTCCCTCCTCTGTAAGGCCTTGTAGCATTCTTTATTTTCACCACATGATACAACTATGATTACGCTCTGAAAATTTCCAAAGATAGATAAAATACAAAGGTCAAAAAATTCTGCTTCACAGCAATCCATGTCATTACTGCTTTTTGTCAACACTTTTTCACCTGAGCTACAGACAGCTTCACAAGACCTTTTGGAAACTACTGAACTGAGGTTTCCTTACACTGAGTATAAGATTATTAAAATACACAAAAAAAACCATGTGGCAATTTGTTCCAAATCCTCAGGTTTTCACCTGTGTTTGTCATGGGTAATCACACATATTTTGCATGAAAACCTGTGTTTTCCCTTGACACTGACACAGGTTGGCCAGTTGCCACACTTTGCCATAGGTTTGATGCAGGTTTGCCACAGGTTTTCAAGCAAAATGTGTGGCAATTAAAACCAATGTTAACAAAGAATTCTGAGACAAAACCTGTTGTTTGAAATTAAAGGCAGGAGAGGTGTGTCAACCTGTGTCAAACCTGTGTCAAACCTGTGTCCAGAGGGTTCCAAATACGCAGGTCATCACCCAAGAACACACGTCATTTCTTTTGTTTTTTATGTGTGATCACACGTGGTTACAGACACAGGTTGACACACCTTTTTTGTAAGGGTCAGTTTGATCTATTGTGGCCCCTTATTTGGAATGGGCTCAAGGGCTGTATGCCCATTAATACCAAAATTCTGTAAGATTCAAGAGATCTTATGAATCTCAGAAAAGTGAAGGTTACAACTTTACATCAATATGAAAATTATACCTTCTCTGTTTTCCTACCAATGACAAGCTGAACTACTTAAAATCCGATTAGTGAATTGACAATCACATTTGGGACTCTATGAAGGATTTGCAAGGAGCAAGTTTCACTGGTTTTGTACAAAGTCAGTAAAGTTGTTTGAAGTGCAAAGCTCCACACTACAGACCAGTGTTGTATTTAAGCAAAAAAGAGCAGCTAAATTCATTTCACACCAGATTCAAACCTACATAATGAACTGATACATACTCAATACATGATGAACTCGAAGTAAAACTTTTCCTTTTCATTAAAGACACTAAAATAATAGTCATTTTTAGTGTTTTTCTCATCTTGTCAGTGATGTACTTCCACAATACTTGTGTCTGCTAGAAATGTTTTCTGTGTTTACTCCATTGAATGTCCACTTCCTAATAAACAACCCTCTCCCCCAACCCCACCCTCCCCCCCACCCCCAAAAATGGCCATATCCACTTCTCAATAAACAAATCTATTCACGACAAAATTGATGGCTTCTGGTACTTTATCAGTATCCTTGACTCGGATCTTCTGTTTTTGTTTTGTAAACTTGCAAAAGCATTGCTGTGACTGTGGCTGACAGAGCCGTAGTAAAGCTGCTGGTGGATTGAAGGATGGGACATGTAAATTTACATTCTCTGGTCAGAGCCACTCATACAGTGCCTCAAAAATCTTTGTAAGGTCAGAATTTGAAATGACAATTCAACCCAAATCACAAATATCCCCCCCCCCACCAGCCCCTTGGAAGTTTTAACACCCCAGGGCATTTAATAAATACATATTTGCATGAAGTGCCAGCTTGCAAGCTCAGGTGCAAACCAGTGCAATTACCACCTTGCTTGAGGATTATTACAATGTATACCATCCAATACAACTCACCTCTGGTACTGATGCTGGCAGCCATTCCATACTCTGAGCTTGATGGGATGGTTCTAGTTCATCTAACCCGTCAATTAAAATGACGTACTTTTCTTGACTAACCATCTGACTGGCTTGATCAAGGAATTTAGGCAACTTGTTCATGAGATTTCTTGAAAGAAACAAACAAGTACAAAATAAAGACAAGATGTAAGTAAACCTGTGTAGATTTAATTCACACGTGTACTGCCCTTATCAATACTCTCAGTGATATTTATACTGCAGACTTGATGGTATGATGCATTTTTTGATCACATACTTGCTACTGTATGATCAATAGGACCATTGGCAACAGTTTTGAACAACTGTGGCGATGTGATATTACATTTGTTATTGCCAAAGAAGGCTGCCAATTGTGTAAGGTCTTTAAATGTTAAATGTTAAATTAAATTTCCAAATACAACAGGTTGCAATATTTAGCACTCTTGCTCCAACTTTTTCTGTTAGCTTCACAAATGCTCTAACTTTCTAAAACTTAAATAAGATAAACCTACAATGGTGTAATGTCATTGCAGCACTTCATAATAAGGCCCCATAAAAAAAATTACTTGTTTCTCATCACTGACTTCTGAAAAAATCCGTCGCCCGGTCCTTTTTTATTTTTTATTACCAACCAATTTTCAGTGTGTTCTGTCTGGGCCCTATTTTATACTATATACCATGTATCCGGAGTGTTGTCAAGTCCGCCTTTCATAGAACATTAAGGAGTAACACTCACTCATCTGATATAACAGTTGTGTGTGATTCAGTATCATTACGGACTTCGGGACTTGTAGCACATTTTAGTGAATCCACAACGGTCTGTGCACGGCAGAGCATATTGATACAGCAATGATCGCAAGTACGGGAAGAACGTTTGATTGTGGGATTTGGTCGGAGTGATTTGGGGCAATATATTTATGCAAAAAACGTCAGAAACGATGTCAGAGATCACATTTTCTTATTTAAAAAAAAAATGCAGACATGGAAACGATAACGTCGGCCCGGGACGTTTTTATTTTTTAATAAAAAATAAAAAAAAAAATCCACCCGGCGTCCAAAATCAGCCCGGCCGGTGATGAGAAACAAGTAATTTTTTTTATGGGGCCTAAACAGAAATCACATTTTCTTGCACAATTAGAAACAAAGTACATTTGCTACACTTTTTACAGGAGAAAAAATATTCTGCAATACTTTCAAAACATTTTCTGAGCCTGTAAGCATTAAAGCATGGACACAAGTCTGTCAACATCACTGGCAAAAACAAGCATAAGCAGCTGCTGGTTAAGAAAATTTGAGGTTGTTCAAGCTAGAGGGTGGGTTTGAAATATTTACTGAAGCTACAAGAATTGAAAAACGGAAAAATTTACTTGTAATCTTCAGGGACATGCATGAAGAGGTTAAAGGTCAACTTGATGGTCCAGCAGATTCTTGTTAGGACATTTAGGAGTTGAGAGGATCCAGCTGTTGCACCAACAAAGTGTGTGAAGTAGTTATAAGATGAGTGTGCTTCCACAAATCTTTCTTTCAATGCAGCCTGAAGACAAAATGACACAAAGAGGATGACTGCCTTTCAAACAAAATGCAAATACCTTCTGTTTAGAACTGACATTAGAAGCAATGATCATTATACTCCTTATTCTTGTTTTATCACACTTTTGAAGCATGCACATAAGGGTATGACTACAACTTCCATGAATAAATTTCACAGTAGAAAGTTGTGAGTTACATAACATGGAATCTTTCCTTAGAATTTGAACCCCCGTAGCATTGAACTTCGAGTCTTTAACTTACAATGAAATAAGTTAATCCCATTACATTGGATTTCCACTTAATTTACATTGAAAGAAGTTAAAATTTACCCAAAATACTGTTAGTGACTACTTCACACTACTTTTAATACTCTGAGCTGCTATCACAAGTTGGTAGATGATTTCATCAACAAAGTGAAATGACCACCACTATCCCTGTTTAAGAACATAGTGAAATGACCACCACTATCACTGTTTAAGGAATTCAGCATAATAAAGGGTAAACATCCTCACCATGAAGGCAGACTTTCCACATCCTTGCTGGCCTGTTAGAACAAATATTCTTCCTGCCTCTTTCTCCATCATTTCTGTAAACTTAATCAGCTGAGATTTCCTGCCAACAAATACTGATGTGTAAGTGTCCATCAGAGCTCTGTGGTGTTCTGCTTCCTCCTCCAGAACCTCTCTTTGAGAAACCTGAGATGAAGGAAAATGTAGATGATCTCTCCCTCTCTACTGATACACACCTAAGAACTACCAAACTCCATGACAATCACTCCCAAACTAGGGTCACAAAAACTGAACAAGGGGTGCAAAGTAAGAACAAACAAAAAATATTATGGAAGAAATCAGCCATGCAAAAACAACATGACAAGAATGAACACAAGGACAATCATAATTTAATAAAGGAACTAATAAATATTACTCATCCCTGTCAAGAACAATTTGACTATCATAAAATGGGGGCTACTAGCTACGATGTCAACCTCCCCCTTCCCAACAGTGAGCATTCATTATTTTATTGGACAAGGTTAGGCTTGAAAGAGAACAAGCCATGGGAAGTTTTTGAACCATTGCTGTAAGAGTCACAACAGTTTTCAAGAGGAGGTAACAAATATTACTTCTCCAAAAGGGTATGATAGATTTTTATCATGATGCTGTGTTTTCAACTTGTTTTATGAGGCTGGTAAATAACTCTTTGTAAAGTCTTTCACAAAGGGGCATATACTGAATTCATCATACATATAAATACAAAGACATACTCAAAGGTCTAAGTATATACTTAAAGGTAAACCTGCATCTCCTCCAATGCCACTTAATGAAACCTAAATGATGTTTATTTAAATAACACTCTATACAACACTGACATCTGCTACATACTTGTCACTGGTGACATAACCATCTACTTGACTCCATTTTTCAGTTGAAAACACCTTGAAAATATCACCCTGAAACTGCATCATTGTAAAATCTTGCAACTATTAACCACTTTTAATTGTCTTACTTTTTACCCAAGTCTGACAAAAACAGATCAGTCTTCATTTACTTTTACATGTAATCAGGTCTGTGAAACATCCTTTCATAAAGTGGACATAACATACAGCACATTATTAAAAGACAACAATTTAGGTTAAACAATATCTTTTAACTTACCTTTGTGTCAAAATCACAACTTATTTTGGTCCAAAGATTATTCAACACTCTTTCACCAAATTCCTCCAAGCCTGCTGTGATGGGTTTGCCATCAACTAGACCTCCCCAGTAGCAAGAGTAACTTTATTAAACAAACAGAATACAAAATATATCTGATGAGCCACAAGACTGAAAGATATGTTAACTTGGAAAAAATAAAGTATCTATATTCAGTTGAAGGTCAAACATTCCAAGAAGATATCATCAAAACTGAAAATAACTACAAGTCAAATGATCGGCATCAGTGAATTGATTCAATTGAATGTCGACTGACCAGTTGATCAATAGATGAATCGATCAATCAATCTATCAATCATAATGTACTTATTTGGAATTAGACAAACTGTTTTGCAGCAACTTTGCCCTGCGTTATCTGCATTCTACACAGAGATCTGAAGATGATCAATTCTGAAAGTGTCATGCAAAAATCAGATACTGCATTCCTTTAGATTCACATCTCACACTGTGTGGCATTCTCACTGATACAGTATACGAGCATTCTGAAAGCGGCAAAACATTTCTTACCATGAATAATTTTGCACAGTCCAATTTAATCTAACACCAACACTTGAAAACCTGGTTCCTTAATTGTCTTCGTACATTTCTACATACTAGATCCTTTATTTAAATAACTCAGTTCCAGATAAAATCATAATGTCTTGAAATATTTAATTTTAGAAACAATACACTCACTTGTTGAATACTTCAAATCCACTTTTGAGAATCCCATCTTTCAAATTCATCAGCTTAGAATGGCTTGCATCTGATTCTGCCTTAAAGTTCTTTTTCCATTGACCAGGAACATCTCTGTGATATTAAAACACCATGTAAAATTTTTAAATAATGCAGTTTGTTTACTTGATACTCTTTGGAGGAAAAGGTGGCAGGGCAAAAAGTTTCTTACTTTATGAATTCAGACCTTCACAGCCTTAGAGCAAATATTTCACTACACTAAACATTACACACTGGGATGCTAATATGAACAGGTTAACATCTGATTGCTTCCAATTATGCATAGAAAAAGTAAGGAAGTTGGTAGCCTCCTCCCTCAGAAATTTGGGTATCTGGAGAGAAACTGTGGCAATCAGAGGAAAATTTACCCTTGTACATGGAAGTCACAAGTTGTGAAACATTTGACTCCCTTCACTGCAGGAAATAAACATTTCTTCCAGCCCTGGAGCCTTCCAATTTAAAAATATTAGCCCCAATTTGGACTCTTTTCAAATCAAGCCAGTTAACATGGGTTTCTACGGAAGCGTAGAAGGGACACTGCATTGACGAGTTACCGACATGGCAAAATGACAAAAATCTGCAAATTGTATTGCTGTATTACTATATCACTAAGTAATGGCAATTCCTCACATGGCCGTTAACTCAGTAGGGGAGCAGGGTTAGTTTCCCTCTAGAAAATTGGTATTATTATTATTTTTATCACATCGGTCTGTATAAATATTTCAGGTTTTAAAATAGAAAAAAAAACATTTGGATGCAACTTGTAAGTTACGGGATGTGCCATTTTTGGCAACATGGGAAAAATCATTCATGGTAATAGTTTGCTTCTAGAGTTATGTGCCAATTTAGGTTGGCGCGCTTCTTACAAAATCTCCTCTTTATCGAGAAGTTTCTTGTTGAGTAATGTACAAATCATAGGCGTAGGAAGCTTTTCGAGATGGGGGAGGGGGGCTAAACTTTTTTTCGGAAAACCGTCCTGGGGGAGGGCTCTAAGGAGGGGGACACACCCCTCCCCTTTTGAAAATTTCTGAGTATTTGGGGATCTTTAGATGCAATTTGATGCAACAAATTGGGAACATTTTAAGAAAAATTATTTCAAAGTTTTGACATTTTTATACACGCAACAAATAAGGTGTTTTCATCCTTAGATTGAGGGGGGAAGCATAATTACGCCCCTCCACATTTTTGACTAAGGGGGCTAAAGCCCCCTCCCCCGGCTTCCTACGCCTATGGTACGAATTAAATTATTGCGCGTACTGCAAAGTGTTTTCATGTCAAAATACACTACTCAAAGTCTGCGTGTATGCTTCAGGTGACTTCGAACTATGTATCATGTAAGATGACGAGGGTTCTTTTATTTAGAAGTTGAGGGTATTTTCTCCTTTCCCCTACCTGTTGAAGCCCTTGCTTCGCTGTTAAATGGGAGGCTCCGCGTTCCTGGAGAGTCGTTTACATATTTCAAATTGGGATTCCCCCTTTCAGACAAACTTTCTGGCTCGTGTTCGGCCCGCGAAATTTTCGTGATTAAAAATGTGGCTCGCCAACGAAAATAATTAAGAACATCTGCTTTAGAGAGACACAAATTGTCACGTCCTCATGTTTATTTTTCATGCAGTATGACTCTCGAAGTGCCTAGGGCCAGTCGAGGCCAGGCCGACATATGTAATTTTTTTATTGTCGTATTTTTTGGGGGTGGGGATAAACAGGGGGCCATGGTCCCCTTGTGCCCCCTGTCTACCATGGGCGGCGATCCTGGGGGGGTGGGGGATATATCCCCCCCAATATTTGAGAAATCGCCCATTGACTTTGATTTTTCACACAGTAAATTATTGGAAATTCTGGTCATATCCCCCCAATATTGAGAACAAATCGCCGCTCTTGCTGTCTACGCCAGTGCCACGGAACAAACTTATCTGTAAATCAGCAAGAGTCCTCTACCTTGGAATCCATTGCTCCATTGCTCCTCCGGGAGTTGTTATCACAAAGTATTGATGAAAAGCATGACACTGAGTTGGCTTGAAGCGTGCCGAGCGCACAAAAGGTTTGATAGTTTTCAAAACACTTAAGTGAATTCTGATAGGTTGAAAACCATTTGTGCTATAACGTGATTAAATAAATCCATCAATCTGTCAGAAGTACACCTTACCCTACTCCTTACGAAAATCTTTCACTTGAACGCCTTTTGCGATTATTTAAAATCAAAACAAACAAAAATCCAAAAATCGATTGGAGAGGGACTATCCCCCCTATCCGGCACACACACGTCTTGCACACACAAACGCGCGCACACATTTTTTCTTTCCTTCTTTTCTCTTTCTCCCCTCCTCTCTCCCTTCTCTTCTTTTTTCCGCTTTTATTCTATTTTATATTCCCTCATTTTCAATGGGTGGCATGGCCTGTTGCCCCCGCCCCCAGGATACGCCACTGAGCCATTCACATCAGATTTTATACAATGTGAAATGATATAAGATCAACTTGACAGAGTAACTGGAGCCGATTTCTGCACCCTTAATATACAATATTGCGAGAGCTCCGCGGAGGGGAGGGACTTCGCCCCTTGGACCCAACTTTGGCCACGCCCCTGGACCTCCGCCAGGGGCACTTACACAGTCCCTTGACCCCACGAGAAATATGTCCTCAATGTAACAAATTATTGCAAATTGTTAGTTTGTATCTTTGTGATGTCATGGCATTCATACGCTTCCGTAGAAAGTTGATTCATCGAGCGTATCCACAACCTCGGCAAAATGTCAATTTTCTGCATTTAGTCATTTTGACGAGATACTAACAACTGTGCAACTCACCAATTTGCAGAAAATTGACTCATTAACGAGATCCAGCATCTCGTCAAAACGTCATTTTTCTGAATTTTGTCATTTTGACGAGATACTAGCAACTGTGTAAGTCGTCAATTTGCAGAGAATTGTTGCATTGACCAGATCCAGCATCTCGTCAAAACGTCATTTTTCTGAATTTTGTCACGTTGCTACGTCGTCAACTCGTCAATTTGCAGATTTTTGTCATTTTGCCATGTCGGTAACTCGTCAATGCAATGTCCCTTCTACGCTTCCGTAGGTTTCCATAGAAAAATTGATTGTTCTTGTCAAAACTGCAAGAGAAAAGGACACCTAGCTTTCCACTGACCATGTTTACTAACACATTCAATGGCAATATAAACATATCAAAATTGCACTCACTCAATGAAACCAGAGTCCCTGATGTAGAAGAAAGCTCCTTGGTCATCAGCATGGTCTTGTAGAGCTTGCTGGACTTCCAATTCAGTCATGGATCTGCCACTAGGATACTCTGCCAACCATTCAAACTTACTTCCCAACATGGCAGGATAAAACTCTGGTACAAATCCATACCTCTCACCCAGGATACCGATGAAGTAATCACAATGTGCAACTTCTGACAGGCAGACTTCAACAGATCTGAAAGCACAACAGAATCATGGCAATGATAAGTCTTCTTGCATTGCAGCTTTGGAGCATAAAAGATTAGATTTCTTGAGCAAACATGAGCACTTGTTTGGTGGAAAGTTTGGCAGGTTATCTTTGCTTTGGAAACCCATAAAATATTAATAACTTTGTGTCATGATTTCTTTGGAATCATTTAATCTTCCAAGCAGTGTTAAGGCTAGTTGGATAAAAAAGTGGCATATGAAACAAAGGCTCCCCCATCAAACTGGACCCCTGTGATTGCTATATTGTAAACCAACTCATACTTGGAATGTTAGGAACCAAATCATTTAGCAGCTATAAGATTCATGTTTGATTCACAGCCAGGTCACAGTAAGGTGGGTTTTTCTTTCTTTTTTCTTTATTTACATTTCATACAACAGAGATAAGCAGTTTCCAATAAGAACTAGCTATCAAAAGGAAACAAATTCAAATTCTATATTTCAGGTTGAGTTGGTAAGCCACTCAAGAAATTTTCATGAAAGAGACACAGGCATCATATTGTACAGTACAATACAATACAATACAATACAATACAATACAATACAATACCAATACAATACAATCAATGCCTTTGCACTTACTTTATAGCCATACTCAAAATTTGATCCAGTTGCAAGCCCTGACAGGTAAAAATCTGCTAAGGGGCTGTTTGAGAATGTTTTCTGATTTGATTTACTCAAATATGAAATCAAAAAATGGGAGAGTACCTGCAGACTCCTCATGACTTACATAATTTACAACTACGTCCAGGTATACTTGCTTATAGATTTGTTTGTTGAAGCTGTAAAACTGAAGTACAGCCAGTATGGGGGCAGGCTTCTAGTTGCAGATGTGTACCTTTATGTGCCATTTTGAAATTAAATTGTAAATGACTGCCTTTCAATGCTGGAATGAATCTTTTCACATCCCTTTAATGCCATACAAAGTAACTCAACCACTACTACATTCCAAAAGATAGCGAGACGAAAGTTTTATGAAACACTCACTTATGCTGTTTTGTTTGTTCCTCTGTCACTCCCCACCTTAGATCAACCTCCACGATATTCAAAAGAAGACGCCTAGCTCTCGATCTCAGCTCTGGGAAAACATATCGAGTCAAAAGGTCACGCTCCCCATGCATGTCTTTGAAAGTTGATGAAATGAATACACGAACAGTTCTCCATCTGAAAATTGATCAAAAAACATAAAAAATTTGCTATTGTATTTGGCTCAAACAAGAATCAGGCATGGTCCATGGCTGGTATTTGTATTTTTAAACATCTTGAAATAACCATTTTGATGCCCTAATCAACAGGTATGAAAATGAAGAAAACTTTAAGAAGTTTCAAAATGCTTTATAATATAATATAAAGGTGTTACCTTCGAACGGGAGGTCCCTCAGGAATTCTGAAATGGACAGCTGTAGTTTCAATCCGTTTTTCCAGCTGTAAAATAGTGTTAAAAGAAAGAGTAAATGGACTTACAAATGAAGTCAAATCATTGCCATTCACAAAATGAAATGAGGTTGTGATAAAGCAGTAGATTGTTCCTCCAAACCCTATGAAGTGTAGATACTATAAGCAATTGCATGCAGACTTATAACCTTTTATACAACACCTTAATTTCTCTTCATTTGATTGGAGGATTGGTGGTCACATGCCATGGGTGATTTGGCACTATCATCACAGTCGTGTGTTGTCCATCGTGTAACAGTCTAGTATAACGCAGGGTCGTGTGTTATACTAGTATAACACACGGCTGTGACGTCAGCTATCATTGGGATACATACAAACTATGCCGTAACTCAATAAATCGATGCAGCTTTGAGGATCCAGGATCCGGGATCACACACTGCATATCGTACGCAAGTAATAGGTACATAAACGCGTAGTTAGCAAACGAAAAACCATGGAGTTACCACACGGACAACCACGAACCATAGTGACCAACGAAATACAAATTTTCTGAACCAACAACTAGATCAGGTCAAAGTTATAAGGTGTTATATAAAACAAATAATGGATGTTTTTCATTCGTACCATAGTATGAAAAATTTCATTCGTTGAAAGACTTACGGTTCTATTAAACTCAGCTTCGCCTTGTTGAATAGAATGTCCAATCTTTCAACTCTTGAAATAGTTCATACTATCGCACTCATAAACATCCATTATTTGTATAATATTTACTTAAATCATCACACAAAGAGCTACCAAGTCAATCGGGTAAACAACTTTCCCATTCACGGTGAACTCACTATTACTTTGAGAAGAACACATCCTATCATGCCTACCTACCACTAAAATTTACAACAAAATGATGAGCACGTACTACACTCATCACTCACTGTTTTTCTCTCTATAGAAAACAACCTAACCTCACCCACCACAACTGAAATTCTTTCGATCAATTCGTTTATATATATCAGTCACGTTAATGTTTCAATCCTAATCAAGATAGGACAAGTGTGTAGCATTACTTACATTGACATCTTTCAATGAATAACACTTGTCAATGTTTTCTACATGGTTGAGTTGCCCCGTATCTCCTCTCTCCGCGATAAAGCGAAGAATTTGGTCGCTAAAACCAGCAATGTAGATATCATTTGGATGTTCTTCAGAAGAGAATTTATTCCACACACTGTTAAGAAGAAATAAGGATTACATTACGAAATAAGCAATTACGTTATATGCTGTATAGTTAGGGCAGCGGTATTTGGCAGTGGCCCAAGATATGTTCACTTGATATTTTTGTACGAATTGTGCATTCATTCCCCTACAACGGGCGTGCAAAATAAGACCCATTGAAGAATTCAAAACATGCAACAGATATAACTCCATAAAGACTCAATGAACGTAACATGGGAAAGTTATCCCTTTTTGACTCTAATAGTAGTAACCAGCGTCACGCTAACAAAAACGAATAACCTTGATCATCTTCAGCGTTATTCGTTTTTGTTAGCATGACGCTGGTTACTACTATTAGAGTCGGAATGGCTAATTCTACCAATTGGCAATCTCGACAATGACTCTATCGCAGGTCAATAAAATTCTCTTCAGTTCTAACTTCTCCCTTTTCTTTGATAGTCTTTCAACCACAGATAGTACATTACCACAGTCAGTTGTTCAAGGCCCAGTAGAGCTCAAACAAATCCTCCTGACACTTTTCCTTGTTTTAAGTGAAAAGTTGGAAGCTAAATTTTAAAATCCATTCAGAGGTTTTTCGAAGAAATGATGTTCCTTTAATATACAGTGCAATCACACTGAATGAACTGCAGACAACCTGCTAAATTTGTGTACAGAGTTTTACTAATCACTCAGTTCGACCAGATCTTGTAAGATCATGGATAACAAGGCTTGTTCTCAAGAAAATCCAACAAAATTACACTCGCAGTCAGAACAAAAGCATAATAATATTTCAATTTTTGCAAGGTTGGAAGGTGCTTAAAAGTTAAGATGAACAAACTCAGGAAGTTGCATTCTATTAAGCAATTAAACTAAAATTGGCTGAATACTCTTCAGGATCAATGGAGGTGATATTAATGACACCTACAGTACTCAAGGGTGAGAATATTTCTGTATAACACTTTTTGGCAGTTTTGTGTGTTTTTGTGAGTGCTGTTATTAATACCCCACATGCTACTATTTAGTAACAATATTCTTTGTACTTTACTACTGATCTACTTGTGAGCTAGGCCACACTTATGCACTAACCTACATTCTGCAAGCTTGTGTGGTGTTGTTTGGGAAACAAGCTCACAGCACCATATCACTGCTCACTGGAACAATTTGCTGTAATATGTGCACTGTAGTCAAATGGTCAATTTTTTTCTTAATCAGTCTAAAATTATTTTAAATCCATGGAGCATGTTATCAATTAAAATGTTTCCCAAAGGGAGCCTGCATGGTCAGGTGGGTTGGCTAATTATTGCTAGGCAACCCAAAGCTGCACGGCAAACAAAGCAATGAATAACCACTGCATGCAAAAAGTATTCAATGTGTTTCAATTTACAGCACAATAGACAATGTAATGTACACTGTGTACATACGTGTGCATATTTCCTGTGACTGTTTGCCCTACACAAAAAGTAGTGCATCACTTAATTTGACCATTTCAAGCTTCCCATTGTATATTTTGCCTTTGACTATAATTGATTTTGCACAATTTCGCAACTTACAAACACATTTATCAGTACCACTATGCTAGTCTTTTAGTGGCAAAACTTTTTTTTTGCTAAACATTAGTTCCAACCCATTTACATGCTTTCCTGCAGTACCGCTACATATGCATGCATACTACTCTTAAAAAGCAAAATTTTTTCAAGGTAAGCCTTCCATTTTGATGTCTGCTACTTACCAAAGGGCATTATTCTTCAGTGCTATGTTCACAAAGAGCATATTACGATTCAGAAGGTGGCGGTATGTTGCAATGCTCTGTCTAAGATTCTCTGCCTGCGATGACCGTACCATCCATCCTTCTGCAAGTATCACTATGGTATCAAACTAATGACCGAAGAAAGGTTTCAAAAAGAATAAAAAACAGAAAATATTCAACCATTACGGCAGTACCTTTCACCTCACTAGTGTTAGAAGATTCCACTAGCCTTTAAATGGCCTCTTCAAAAAAATAGTACACCATAAGGTGTCTTACAAACATTCAGAAAACCTTATGAAGGACATAGTGGGTTGATTTCTGCAGACGATCAAGTTTACACACCTTTCATTTGTACAAAGATGTCTAAAGGATATATGCAGTTATTTGAAGCCTATATGTAGACACCAGTGTTGACTAGTCCACAGTCTACTGACTATGTTATAGGTTGCCTTACTACTTCCCATACTGAGCCAGCACCAAGTTCCACCATAAAGTTGGTCAACCTAGTCTTCAAACAATTTGGTTTTGATCCTTTTCTAACATATAATCCCCAGTCATTGATCCACTTGGGTCCTGTGTGTTAATATGAAGACACTTTTATTTAAAGTACTTCAATTTAGTTTTCTTAACATTTCCAAAATAACGAATTTTGTGATCGATGTTGATTCAAGTTCCTTGATAAGCTCATACATCTTCTTGCTATTTTTTTTTTTTACAAAGTAGGTCAATGGGGTTTCTACCCTCCACGAAAAGAGAGCAAAATCACATCCTTAAATTTACTTTGTCTTGTGAATGTTTTCTTTTTCGGAATTGTGTAAAGTAAGGGTAGGGGGTATCACCATCTGATGTCACCTGACAGCCATTGAACAACACTGTTTTGGGAAACACCAGTCATAAATGTGACTCATCCAAAAGAAATATAGGATTAATAAATTTGCTGGGGGTTGTACAACAAAAAATTTTCACTGTGGCTGTGAAGGGCTGGTAGGTCTAAAGTACTTTACTTCCCCTTTTAAAGGTAGCAGGGTATGAGGAAATGTTTGATTCTTATGATGAGCTTTGATCATAAGAATAAAAAATTTCTTTATAACCCCCTGCTACCCCCACACTTACAAGGGGAAATATAGTATTGATAACCCACCAGCCCTAAAGAGCTGTAGTGGAAGAAAATTTTCTTACAAACCCCAAATTCCCACAAAAACCCACAAATTCATAAAGCCTGTATTTCTTTCACGAGTCACATGTATGACACACCTATCCTAACTTAACTCAATTTTGTTGAATATTTATTCTTCCTTTTGGTTCTTTCATATGTAAATTTTAAGAGTGTGCCATATGTACTAAGAACAACATGGAATTCCTGTTAATGTTTGCAAGTATCATAACCATGATTGCAGCTGATAGCTGAAGAGGTAAAACACATCCATGGGGTGGGGGAGGGGGCACCACCTCTCTTGAAACTTATTCCTATTTTATAAACTCTGGCTCTCTTTAATAATATTAATCAAAGTGCCTTGTACTGGCAGTTACTGGTCCATACACAGAAGGAACAAACGTGTGTCCTTACATTGCAAGCAGTAAAATTTGCACAAGTGACTGTTTACTCAGATAAACCTTTCATGCTAAGTTGTTCACACTATTAACTAACAGTCAAGCAGCCAAATATTTTCTTAAACAAGACACAGATAAGAGAAATGAAACATGTATACTCCATTGCAATGTTAAATTACTATTGTGACAAGGAAAAGACTTATTTCTGGTAATAAATGCAATTTGAACATTTCATACCTCCTGACGATTCCGTATGACTTCCAAGAGGACGCTGTTCATCGAATGATAGCTGGAGATACCAGACAACATATTCTACAGATAAAGAACCATCAATATAAAACACTTTGAGCGACTGTTAACTTTCTTTCCACAATTGAACATCTACCTTTTCAACCTTTATGGTCAAAAATTAGGGATTCATTAAAAAAGAACTTTTCTTTCAAAAGGAATTCTCTCTGACCCATGACTGATGTTCAGAGAACCATAACTTTAAGATAAAAAATTGCAGGTGCTAATACAAAAATACTAATCTTACATCAGCAGTCTCTGGGGTGGTACAGCTTCCTTCCCAGCATGCATTGTATACCAAACTTGTTTTCTTCCATCTGTTACTACAGGCCACCTCAAACTCTCACTTAAAGTCTTTCTAATCTCACCCCAGACAGTAGCAATTCTCCTTTATACTAAGTTTATTTTAAGCCTCTCCTCCAATTTAAACCAAACCACCTGTCTAGTACACCTCCAAGAGAGAGCCACAGTAGCCTGCACTGAGTTTAAATTGCTTGAGGCAATATTGTCACAGAAGTGTGTGTGAGCTTAATTGGGAACACTGCTGACTGTACAAGTCATTGTTGACCAAGCAGAGTGAAGCTATACTGTTTGCAGGAATTTCAATCAAAGTGTAGTCATCAACTGTATTTAGACTTCTAGGGATATTTGCAAATATGTTTGGGCAGGGAGTTACTAGCAGGTCCCTGGTTTGGGAGATACATCCCTTTTACATGTATTTTGCTTCCATGTCAAAACCTAAAGGCTCTGTGAAGAATAGGATTCCAAGACTTTCTCCAAGATGTTTTACAAAGTATCGTTTAGTCTGCTTATTGCTAGAAAGGTTTTTACTAGAAATCCCTCAATTTGAAGGCTGTGAATGAATTAAAAGTTCCAAAAAGACAGTAAGTTGACTTACATACATGTACGGATAGAACAAACCATAAGCATTCTCTCTTTCAAGATCATCTCTTCTCAAACCAAAGTGCCTTCCCATTTCACACCAACTAAACCACACAGTACAGGTCAGCTCTTGCAATTAAGGTCAACATTTAGTTGCTTACATTAACAATAACTTTGACCAAGATTACCAAAAGTTTAAAGTAATGAAAATATTTTGAAGACCAAGATGGCCATTACTCAGATTCAAGAGTAAAAAATTATTTTGGGGAATTTTTTTTCATTTGTTTAGGATGTAGTTGTCATGATCTCATAAAAATACTTTTTGACTATAAGAAGCCTGAATCTACGGCGGAAGGTTAAATTCAGTATTGTAATAGCTGTCATCGAGGGTAAACCAATGGGATGTAATACACGCTAGCATGTGCCCACCACCCATCACATTGCATAGTGTACTGTAAACTGAAACACATCAAATACTGCTGTGAATTTTTGCACCAAGGTTATGTATACAAAAGTATATTCATGGCTTGTTTGCCACGTAATACTTGGTTACCTAGCAACAGTTAGCCAACCCACTTGACTGAGCAAAACCCTTGTATTTGTACTTTCTGTTGTCGGAAGTACAAAACGTGAATGTGCTCAGTCAATTTAGAGGTGTTTGTAAAATTCCATACTCTTCAAAGTTTATTGTTGTGAACATATTTAAAATGCCCAACACACTTCGCACAGCAAGAGACTGGCTTCAATTTCAAGATGATGTGTCAATATTTCCAGACCAATCACTCAAAAATTAAGGATGTTTGAGACCACGAAATACAGACTAGACTTTTTCAATTTGTTATTTAGTTACATGAGATTTAACAACACACCAACACAAATGTCTTATATAGTGTCAACTACTGTAGATAAAAAGGTAACGTTTACAGTTTCAAATACGGTTCAAGTTCCAGTTTGGTTTCAAATACAGCTCAAATACGGTGCAAGTCCTTCCCTTTAGTCGCCTCTTACGACAGGCGGGAAATACCATGGGCATATTCTACAACCCCCAGCCCACAGGGGGCTATAGAATTTTTCAAGGAAACTCCCACTCTCCCTGTAGCATGGGAATGTCACTCTGAATAAAATAGGTTAGACAGTACAATTTTGGCACAAATCTTACCGTGGCTAGCTGAATAACACTCTCCATATTGTCCAAGATGGTGCCTTCTTCCAATTCCACCTCTTCATGACCTTTATAGTCACAGAGAAGGAAAGAGCAATCCTCGCACGAGTACTTGCACATCAGACCAAGGAGTACTCCAACCTCTAGGACCTAGTGAAATAAGATTAACACATCATTATGTCTAATGACATCCAACTGTTCATGGGATTCTTTGATATACTATACAGAACTTGGCAGGGTGATAGCTTGAAAATACTAGTACTGTACCGGCCAACACTATCCAACTGGAAATTTGTTGTAAAAACTGGTAAGCACCCATCCCTCAAAAATATAAGAAATACAAGATTGGTCATGAATATCATTCTAAACTTTTTACTCCTAAATGCTCTTAGTTTCTACCACTTACAGATTTTGGTTTCCCAAGACCCCTTGCCTTTGTACATGACTGCCACATCATTTCCGTCAAGCTACACAAGATGAGGGTTTTCCCGCGAATAGGCTTCACATTGTATGCAGTGGCAATCTTCACTGCTGTGTCCAAAGCCTTGCGGTAACGTGCTAACAGCTCAGCATCATAATTGTACTCACACCTGTTGAAGTAAAATAAGAACATGACATATGCATGTTTTCCATTGCATACAAGCAAGTTCTTTCTGTACCTAGTGCTATTATTAAGCCAGGACATCAGATCAGAGGGGTCTTCAGCCCCCTAATAATTTTCAGTTCAAGTTCTTAAAAAAATTATTATTAGCTGTAGCTGAAAATTGAGGGTCAAAACTTAGGGGAATGCCACAGCTTAGGAGATAAAAGGTTTCAGCCCCCTTGCCCCAACAACAGAAACCTTCTGACTGCCCTGTGAGCCCAAGTTACAATCCATATAGCTGAAGATATCCAATCATGAAAGCAAAGGAAGCCATCAATATAGTGCATCTTGTTAATACACAGTAACAACCATGAAATTGTGAAAGATGTGGGTAAGGGACCAGCCATTAGCAAATGCAGTTGCCCCACCCTGGCACTGAACTATCACTTAAGCCATCACAAACCCTTTTGTATACTTATGTGTCACACATGGGTCTTCCCAAACCCACTCCCCCAAACCACCCAATGAGGGCATCCCCCTTAAAAACTCTACACAGGTACAGTACATCATTAAACTTTTAGAATAACACTTACAACGGCTTTTCAACTTTCTTCTTCCACCAAGAAGCTGCTCCAGATCCACCTCTGCCTCTCCCACGTCCCCTACCCCTACCACGTCCTCTGCCCCGATATCCACTGGAATAATTTGCTGCACTGGAAGTTTCTTCCCGTACTATAAAGAACAGTGGAACACATATGAGGGTGGTTAATCAACCATAAATAATCCAGTCTCTATATTTGCCTGTAATTAGATGTCTGTGACTTGTTTTGAGCAGATTTTAAAACCTTAGTGAACCCCTCCTTCCACAATTGTTAGAATTCCTTAAATTCTTGGTATTACATCTTAAGAATTCTGCAAATACATTAACATCATACAAAAACATAACTGCCATTCAAAAAAAAAAATACTGCTGCTGTAGCTGAGTGAAATGTAAAGGTATTTTACAGTAAAGTGACGAGCTCTTGAAGCCTTGAGGATCAGTATTTGATCCCCCGGTGTAACAGAATGGTGGACTTTCTCATAAAAGCAATCCACTGCTTTTCCATCTGAACTGACCCTTCTGAGTATGGGGGGTTGTCTTCATAATTTTTCATTTTCACAAGAGTATGAAACATGCTCTTTATTAGACCCCCATCCCCTTCACAGGGCATACTTTTGAAAGTGAGAAAAGTTATGACTTTTTGGCCAAAGAATTATTGCCACCTGTAAGACTTGAAAAAGCATACATGGGAATTTATCCCCCTCCCATGATGAAAGGGTGGGTGATACCTGAAAAGAATCCAAATTCTACATGAGCAGTGTTGTTGGGTAGCAACCTAAAAAAAAATGTTACTTAAAAGCCAAAACCTCTCAAATTGTGACACTAAAGAAATGGGCTCCCACACTGGAATTATTTCATCCACTTGAGACTTCATTTCAATTGTTGTAGGCAAACAGCTCTCCTTATCTTAGATAAATTTAAAACTGTGCGGGTAGAATCTTACTCTCAGCTTTTTCTCGTTCTTCTTCCATGTCATCAAGAACCTGATATGCCGAGAAAAACCTAAAAGGAAACTGCTTGCTGTTTGTAACGGAGCCTTCATCCGTCAACTTCTTTATGACCCATGTATGATGCTTTTGACTGATTCCAGCTGCAATCATGTTCCTCAAGTTACGGAGCATGGCCATGAAAGGCAACTTCCTATTATCTGTTGAGAATTACACAATGGAAAAGGACATGAAACAGTAAAATTTTCACTGAAATTAAACAACAAAAAATACATAACATTTCAATTTCGTTCTTAACATAACATCACAACCACAGCTGTTCTTTAGTATTTCTCATGGAAAAAATTTGACTAAAACTATCGTTTGGAAACAGCTAGTTTTAATACCTTCTTTCAAAGACTATCTGGAAGCTGTAACATACGTGATATCCTGATATCATAAAATAAGGCATTGTTAGTAGTATCAACGGTTCCACCCTCCTCGGGAGCTTTTACCATTGCAGAGCTGTAGAGCCACCTACATATACACTATATATCACACTTGAGAAAACCCCATTACAATGCCAAACAACCAACTTACACATCAAAACAACTCTTCCCACTCATATTATTTCACATTTGCATAAAATTCCTATCTTTTATTTTCACTAAAATATCTATCCTACAATGATGAGAAGACAGCTGATCATTGGTTAGCAGCCCTACTAGCCTAGTACAACAGCAGTACCCACAACACCCTGTTACTTGACACAACACAACACAACACTAAATGAAATGATGCCACACTACGCTACACCACACTCAGTCTGGTAAGTTCTGGGTACACATGCACATCTACTATTTATCGTGTAATGATTGTCTTATAGCATCATTATATTACATCAGAGTGTCTACTACAATATCTTGATTACAGAATTACCATCCCAGCCCTATCATGAAGGGTTAGAGTTAGATGATGTTTTACGGCTCAGTTTCTAACCAACTGGTTTAAGTCAGGCTGGCCACGGCCTTTTCTCCAGTTGTGGCTCACTGGCTTGTTTTCCCTACTCCATTACTTATGCTGATCACCCAGCACAATGGCAGTAGGTTCCATTTTTAAAGTCTTTGGTATGACCTGGCCAGGAGTTGAACCCCAGACCTTCTGGCTGCAAGTCGGATGCTCTAACCACTTGACCATGCAGTCAGTCATGAAGGAAACTAGGCTCACCAGCATGTTGTTTGTTGTTGTTTTTTGTTTATTTTTGTTTTGTTTTTATTTGCCTTTCCCTCATGACAATGTGATTTAACTCACCTATCAAGGTCTCCCAAGTTTCAGCTTTGTTGCCTTTCAGAGAAACCTGAGTTTCCCAGGTTTCTGGGGTGGGTAGCTTCATTCGCTTACCAGCCCGGTCTGATTCCCATGTACCAGGCAATCGGCTTTTGTAGAATGCTTCCAGATCCTCAGGATACCTGACAAAAAGAAGGCAAAATAGAAAGAATTGTGAAAAAAACAAAAAAAGAAAGTCAGTAAATAAATGTACACTACAACCGCCAAGAATAGATATGATGAAAAAAGGAAATGCACAACTGGCAAAATCATCCAATCTCCTCTCAGCCTGAAGATGACAAGACTTTTAAGATTTCAACAGAATCTCCCTTGTGTGCTACTTGTCTTCTGGCCTAAAAAGCTCTCTGCCTGAATGTAAAACCTTTTTCTCTGAACCAACCACTCAACCCAACCTTACCATAATGCTTCCTTCACTTGTCAAGCAATTTTTTAATTTTGTATTTCCATAAAATTTCACAAGGTACAGTAAGCATTTTGAGTTTCTGCTTATGACTATGCGCCCCTAGTTCGGCCATTAAAACTTAGTTTGGCATTCAAACAGGTATGGACCAATAATTACAGCTTCCTAGATAAAATACCCAAGAAATACTCGAAGGTTCTCAGAAACTGAATGGTATTAAAAGTTTCCATTTTTCATTACTTTTTGCCAATAAGACACATGACATGCTCCACAGGGTCTGTGATGTGAAGTTTTCGAATCAGTTCTTTCAAGTTGAACGAGCGTTTCTCTATGTCCTCCGTCTCTTGATCTTCCTTCTCTTCATTACTATCACTATCTGCATCCTCCTTGGCTGCTGTCTTGGCTTTCTCTTTTTCTTTCTTCTTGTCACTCTGTTTCTTTTGCTTGTTGTATTTTGCTGCAACACATAATTTGAGGGGCTTACAGAGTTGGCTCATGAATTTCATGATTTTTTTGCCACACTTGTCGCTCAAGCTCTTAAGCCCATAAAAACTTACAATTTTCCATGTTTTTGGTAACTACAGGAAGTGAGAAATGGCTAATGAGGCTAATTAGAAGCATTGTCAGCAATAATTTCCTTAAAAATTGTAACAAAATATTCAATACCAACTCGATAAGCCCTCTTAAATGTTACACAAACTCTGTACAGAAAGCAACACTTTTTTTCCCCATTTCTCCTTTCTTACAAAGCTGGGTTACTTATGAAAGCTAAAAGGACAAGACATTTTGTGCATATAAATGATTTCACTTTGGAGGATTCCTACCAATGATGTAGGAATTTCACAATTTCCTGTCCTAATCTTTTTGGTTCCATTTGGATTTTACTTTGAAATATGGCCATGAGAATACAAACATTCACAATCTGCAATCATATTGACTCAGACAAAAGTTCCTTTCAAAGAGATAACAATGAAAATACATTATGACTATTACTACTACCAATTTCTTTTCTACAATAACATACTATTATAATATATACCAAAGGAAAAGTACACAAAATTTATGATCATAAATCGTCCCCATTTTTTAAGATGAAATCATAATCCACTTACCATTTTAAGTGAATAAAAAAAATAACCTTTATCATTTTTGATACAAGATGGTCAAATTGCAAAATGGAATCAAATGCAATAATGTGTACGTAACCCTAGGTTTCCAACCATGCTATGCTAAAGAACTATCAACAAAAACTCAAACTTGGCAGATGCCACATGTTAATATTCAATTATTCACTGATTTACAGCTGATAGGAAATCATATAGAAACCTGAAAGCTGGGAAGGAATGTGAAAATTCCTATGTCCATTTCATAAATTATGCAACATGCCACTTTTTGTTACCATGGTCATTACTGTAGTAGTGCAGAAAACTCTTCCACAGTTTTCAACGTATTTCACTACTAGCCCTCTTTGCTGAATATACTTTTTTAGAACTGTATGTAAGTTACAGTGTATAGTAAAGCCAACCTTTCATGAGAATGGTATAAAACGCAAATCTTTGATGAAAACCATATTTAATTAATATAACCTTTAATAAAGATGAGTAATTGGTTGCAAAGCTAACCAGTGTCCACTTACCCAGTTGATATTTATCAAATTCAGGAAACTTGGCAATCATAACTTTACGCAGGGCTGAGGGCAGTGCACCAAAACTGATTGAGTCATCATGAAAAGTCTGTGTGTGGAAGAAATTAAAGCCATCGAAACAAATCACTGAATGCACAGATGAAAGTGTCAACATATCTTTTCCTGCCACACTTTTTGATTTCCAAAAGGCAAACTATGACAATAATACTTGCCAATGACATTTCCAAATCAATGGTACCTTACCATCTTCACAAGTGTCATGAACTCTGATAAGTGCATTCTCTGGCATTAAAGAGATTTGCCAGAGACAAAATTCAATGAGTTCAAAAAATGCAGCAAAGTTTTCTCTGTTAGGAGGTGAAAACTGCATCTCAATAGCTTCTAGCATTTGGAAGATATTAATTTTCAAAGAAATGCACTTTTTTCTCAAGATGAAGTGCATTAAGGGAAATCTGTGATGTCATCCCAGCACATTACTTTGACACAGAACTGAATTTCTTTAAGATATTGATGCCGCTGTAGGGGATATTTAGCAACTTTGTTAGTTATGCCCTACATATGGTGTAGATTTGTGCTAAATATACATGGAAACATATTCAAACATTCCAACAGTATCAAATATCAAGGACAAACAGGACATTCAATTATAAAGAAAAACAAAAGGAATCTGAGGCAATATGCCCACTTTCTGTGACCTTGATAAAAACTGGAGGTATTTTTTGACAAAAATGAGTAATCTCTAATATGAGGTATTTTGAGTTAGAAAAAGAGTATTGCTACAGGATTTGGTGGGCATTAACTGGAATTTTGTTCTCTTTCATATGAGACCCTTGTAAAAAGCCACTGGAAAATGCCTTTAAGCAGTAACACTAGAGTACATGAAGCCTAAAGCAGGGCACTCCACCTAGATACCAATCACTTAAATTTTGGTACAGTAGGTTTATAGGTCAGCAGGCACAGACAATTTTGACAATTATATCACTTTTCAAAGGAAATAAACTACAGTATCCACCCACTGCATTTATCAGGCAGATCATATGTATTTATCAATGGAATGACTCACCACACTTACCCTGAGCATGGTCAGTCAAGGGTGGGTCATTGACAATGACAATGTGACTCACATGTACATCACTGTACCAATATTGTCAGCTCCCAAAGTGACTAAGGAGTGAGTCACAGGCCTTGAGTTAGATTTTGCAGGTGTGCTACAAATGACACTCCTCAGGATATCAAGGAGTGTGGTAGGTGTGCTGTTTTATTAAACTTTAATAGATTTATCTGTGTTTTAGGTGTGCAAAAAATAGCACTCCTCACAGTGATTTGAGGCAAGTGGTGGTGTGCGATCGCACTCGCATGCCTCAAAATTCAAGGCCTGGAGTCACTTAATTACTAACCCTGTGTGAGTCATTGTCAGCTATTACACTCAGTACAGCAATGTAGGAAAAATGTCAGTCATTACAGTAACTGACATGTCAGTCAAAAATATACACTGTGCATCAAATTTGTGACTCAGGTGTGTGTCACTTTACACAAGAGATCAGTTACAGTTGACTGAGGGGGTGTGTCAATGTGCACACTTATGTGTGCAATTATTGACCATGCTAACCATGCTGACCATGGAGGTATGTCATTCAACTGTTAATTCCATAATACCTGTACTTCACTGGTAATAGGCTACACAGCAGAACAGAAATTGTTCATTTAGTAGCTTACGCTTTGCTCAAACCTTCCTAAATTCAGAAAGCCAAATAATAGACAGCCCAATGTCCACTTTGCAGGCTTGTAATATGCAATATCATGGCTTTTATCCAGGAAATATAATTAAAAAGAGTTTTGACTGCATGCAAAAGAGATGTTACATACATACATACAGTACATATAGTATTTATAATGCACTTAAACACAGATACAAGCACAATACAAGCACAAAAAAGAGCTAAGACAGAGAGAAAACCACTTTAAGCAAACCGGCAGTTTTTAAATGCTTCTTAAACAGTACCAGTGAGGGGCTTCTCTGACTGATTGTGGGAGAGAATTCCAGAGCCGTAGGCCTGCTACACTGAATGCATAATCACCACTGGATCTAACTGTTTTCGGAACATGAAGCCAAGCATGTTTCAAACATGTACCAAAATTTTCCTATTAAAGTGATCAAAGAAATACATCCTGATTCCCAGTATTTCATTACAAACTTTCCTGACTTTTCCTGATAAATGTTCAAAATTTCATATTATTTTTTTGGCTTATTCCCAGTTTGGCATGTATTCTTGCTAAATGAATAAACATGGGCAAAATACAACCAGACTTAGGACTACCTTTTCATTTGGGTCAATCCAATGTGCTGGTTTTTCCTTGATTTGAGGCATTTTTCTCAAATTTTCAAAATTTTTCCTCACTGAGAAAGAAGAAGCTCTTTTCCCAATTTTTTATCTTTCCAGGATGACTGAGAACCATGATACAATGACTGTTAATAACTGTACATGTTTGTCACTTCTCAGCATACAGCTACACCACATCACACTAACTTAATAACCTCCTGTAGTTCTTAGTCTTGAAATGTTACTTCTATTTACAGGCATACTCCATACCAAATAAATCTCAGCGACTTCAATCCAATCAGAAGGCAGTGCAATGCTTTTCTGGAAATATTTCTTCAAGAATGGACGGCATTCCTTATGGTACGATGCAAATGCAAGCAGAAAATTGGCAGTAGTCCTTATATTAAGCTCCTTTCTGGTATACAGTGCTACCTGGAGACAGAAAGACAAAAAAGAAATGAATTGTTCAACTGAATGAATACGTAACTACCATAAATATTGGATGTAATATTCATAGACAGGGAGGCTCTGTTGCAAGTTGGCAGTGATACAGCTACAGTAGGCAACAGGGTTTAGAGACCAGGGGGAGTTGAGGGGAGGCAGCAAATTTGCAGAGATGAGTGGGGCAAGATAATAATGTCAACTGTAAATCTGAAAAACGTTCTGTCATTTCATTTAAGGGGCAACAGGCTAAATGATCCCCCCCCCCCTCCATCCATGACTATATGTCTGAGGGATTGTACTGTAGATGAGTAAAGGCTGCTTCAAGTTTCCAAATTTTCACATGCTATAAAGATAAAAGAACCATATATGGTCATTCCTTGCTCTTACAGGCCAATCACAGACAAAGCTTAGAGTTGAACAGTGTTCAACTTTTATAGCTTTATAGCGCTATACTGATCTATGAACCAGCCTTAATAACACTGTGTACGTGCAATCAATATTATAAAATGACTGATATTAGCCTTGGCCAGAAACATCCACAAAGCAGATTTTATTTCAGTATTATATTAAATGTTGTAAAGACTTATTTTTAAAACAGAGTTGTTCTTATGACCCAGAAGCTCAATCCCCCCCCTTCCCCTCCCCCTCCCCCTCTCACACTCTTATCTCTCACAAAGGTTTGCTTTACAGTGTAAAGTAAGAGGTAAGCAGATTACCTTTAAGATAAATTCTGGATCAAAATCTATTATTTCTGAAGCTGCTGCAGAAATGTCTACCCTATTAGCATTTTCAGCATCATGAAAATCTGCATTTCCAATCAGCGAAGCACTCACAGAGTTGATGAAATTTTGCTACAGAAAGAAAAAATTTCAAAGCAGTTATTTAAAATTTTATACTGTACCCAACACACACACACACAACACACATAGCATATAGAGAAGTACTGTAAATGTTCACCACAAAATGCCTTCCTGTTAATTATTACACCATGGCAATGTAACAAAAGTTCTCAAAAAAAATTACCCACTTCCATTCAAAAGGAAGCCAGGGCAAGAATATGACAGTGCCCTGTAGTTACAGGGGGTACAAAAAATTATCAGGGGAAGTCCCTGAAATTTTGATCAAAATTTGATCTGATGTTACGACAGTAAGTGAAATGAGGGAAAATTTTGAATTCGACAGCCACAACATAGTGTTGACGTATGAAATTCATACTTTATGGCCAAACTCTTCCTCAACATGGCCAAATTCAGGATCTGCTACTGTATACTGTACCTCCATCATTGTAGGGAAGAATATGTCATGGCCAAATGACTACTTTTCATGCCCAAATGGCCATTTTTAATGTTAAAAATAAGGCCAAATTGGCAATATTTGGCCATAAAAATGGTCAAATGGCAGCCCTGCTACTAAAAGACATGGACAGCCACAAGGATACAAATACTGGTGGGTGCAACTAATACACAACTGTACATTGTATTCTTGACAATGACATACTGTACTGTATGTATGGTGCAACAATTCCAACAATTGAGCATTATGAATGAACAGATTTACAATTACACATAACTTGCTCTACTATTACACCTATTACAAAGCCTCCTAAAAAGTTATTTAAAAGGAAATGAGAGGTGAGAAGAGTTAAGAATGTTGTTTTATTTCCTTTTTTAAAATAAATTTTTAGGAGGCTCTGTAATAGTTGTAATAATAGAGCAAGTTATGTGTAATTGTAAATCTGTTCATTCATAATAGTGTATTGTTGGAATTGTTGCACCATATGTTATCATCAAGAATACAGTAAAAACAATTGAATAGTATTCTAGAATGTGAACAATTTGTCATCAACACATGTCACATGATTAAAACAGTTAAAAAGGTTACATATCATTCACAAGCAATGCATTCAGGTAACTCCAATGGGGGAAGATGGCTGTGCCACTTTTGCCCTCAGGATATCTTCATGCATATTTGCCATACTGTGCTTTCTTAATCCTCTTCCCCCACCTCCTGCCTCAACAACAAAAAGTCCCATACACCTTTATACTGAATTTTTACAAACCTTTTGTTTCTGGAACATCCAAGCTGATTCCTCTTCCAGCTTTTCTTCATCTTCTTGCAACTGGAGCTTTTCAAATGTATTCTCATCCTTTTGACTAAGGTCATCATCTATCACCATAGATAAGTCATACTCCGGGTACGCAAAGTCAGATGAAATGGTCCGCTCCCAATATGGAATGGCATCAAGGCCAATCTCCTGCTCTGTCCATCTCTCCGTCGTACTTGCGGTTCCATGGTGGTGGTGATGAGAGCTAGTTTTAAGGGCATGACCAGATCCAAATTGTTCCTCACTACCAGCAAGCAAGCGTTTCTTACTTGCGCTTGTCTTCTGGCTAATCAATGTGTCCCCATATGATGAAATCTGAGGAGTGCTATCTAGAGAACTGGAAGGAGAGTACTTTACAGCAGCCTTTCGTTTCAGGAGGAGTGGTCGAAGTGAAGAGTCTAAAAGCAAAGGGTTAGTCAGTCTTGCAGCTTTGTAGGTGGAGGATGCCTCTCCTTTTTCCCCCACAGAGGCAGTTGAGCCTTTCTGGGACAAGAGTGAGCTCACCTTAAGTGATGAGCTCTTCAAAAGTTTGTTCTCTGTTGAAGCTAAGCCCAGAGATCCCTTAGACTTCAGTGAAAGTAAGGGTGACCTCAAGGATGAAGTCAAGCGGGGGTTGGACAAGTTTTTACTTCTGAGATCCATGTTTAACACCACATCTCATTGATGGTAGAATGTCAACTTCAGGAATTCTAAGAAAGCAATTGAAATTTCCCTAATTAGCCAAAGAATAACCAGATTGGGCAGAACAAAGCATTTTCTTCTCAAATGTTGAGAGTACCTAAAACAACTATTAAGCTGGTAAAAATGATACTTACTGTAACATAAATTTATCACATTTAAGAGTAATTCCATAAGCCCACAGGAGTAGTTTGTACTGCAGGTGTACTGTACATATTCTGGCTTCCGTTGTCATGTAGGCCTAACTTAGGTATTAACACTCCTCACTGAATTCTTTACTTTGTTGCTTGCATTGTTTTCAGGACATTTCAAGGTCATTAGCACCTGCATGCATTAATTGAGTAGTTATTGTTCAATGATGTACAGTATGTTGCATGGTCCAATAGATGAGGCAGAGAATTGATTTAAGTAAAACTGGGATTGTTTATTGTTGTTCTGTTCTTGGAGGAATTACACACACGCGAGTACCTGGTAGGTTCACATGACAAGTAGCTGACTATTCTGTGTGAGCATGCATATCACGTAACAATGTATGAATGACATGTCACTCGCAGTGTTCACTGTTAGACTAATTTCCAATTCTGAGTTTGTAGCTAATTGACAAAATAGCCTCCTTTGTCTCACATAAAAAAGTCTCACGTCTTTTCCATTCACTTAAACATTTTTGAGCCTGAACACAGGTCTTTGAGTCCTATACCTGGGGCAACAAAAGGTCATGGCTGATCCATTCCCACTGGGACTTACATCAACTCAACTGTACAGTGTAGGTTCCCAATTCAAGCACAAGCAATTTCTTAGGTTCAGATCAAGGAAACTTTCCCTCCAAGTCAGTGACTTGGTTTTTTAGCTCCTGATGTAATGACAGGAGCTGAAATGATGGCTTTTGGACTCGGTTCTTCCGAGTGAATTTCTGCCCTCATCCTACCAAGTTCTGCTCAAGCATCTGGGACCCCCATCATAAGGGACATATGTACAGTATATGTAAACTTGAGGAAGTTTAATGCTGAGCTGCTAGATTCCTCCTCAATGACCAAAGATGTAAGAATAGTGTCTCATCCATGTTGGCAGAATTAAATTGGTCTATAGATAGTGGAGGAATGCAGAGCCATAGCAAGATTGACCCTACAAGGCAAGTTATCACCATGTGGCCGTAGATCTAAACCTCTTTTTTACAACCCTGCTAGAGAGCATATCTCCACACAGAAATCATATTCCATCTGTAAAACTTTTAGACCTATGTAGGTTGAATTTTGCAGATCAGATTGAAGCAACAAAATTTGCACTTTTTTGTTTCTTTTTTTTTGGGGGGGGGGGGGCTATAAAAACATATTTTTTTGGACATTTGTGGTTCTCTAGCAGACACATACTGTACAACCCCACAGTAGGCCTATATCCCACCTGTGGAAAACTATAATTTACCTATTTACAGTAGAACAGACCCAGAACCAGTTACAGTATAACACTGCTGTTTGAACAGTACTGTATGATCGAACACGGAAAGGTACAGCATGCAGACTTACATATGCTACTCTTAGCCAATCACAGAGAATGTTATATGTAGGATTTAGCAAATAATGAAAATTGGCTTTATTATGCATTATGAACTTTTGTTCTTTTACTGCACTTCATCTAACACTTTGTGTTTTGTGAGAAAGACGGCATGGATATAGGTGCCCAAGCTACTATCATCTGTAATTGCGGGCTGTAAAGTGTGACTGGACAATGTTGTCTGCATCAAACATTATTTGCACTTCATCTTACAGTGCGTGTTTTGTGAGAAAGACGGCATGGATATAGGCGCCCAAGCTACTATCATCTGTAATTGCGGGCTGTGAAGTGTGACTGGACAATGTTGTCTGCATCAAACATTATTTGCACTTCATCTTACAGTGCATGTTTTGTGAGAAAGACGGCATGGATATAGGTGCCCAAGCTACTATCATCTGTAATTGCGGGCTGTGAAGTGTGACTGGACAATGTTGTCTGTATCAAACATTTTTTGCACTTCATCTTACAGTGCGTGTTTTGTGAGAAAGACGGCATGGATATAGGTGCCCAAGCTACTATCATCTGTAATCGCGGGCTGTGAAGTGTGACTGGACAATGTTGTCTGCATCAAACATTATTTGCACTTCATCTTACAGTGCATGTTTTGTGAGAAAGACGGCATCGATATAGGTGCCCAAGCTACTATCATCTGTAATTGCGGGCTGTGAAGTGTGACTGGACAATGTTGTCTGTATCAAACATTTTTTGCACTTCATCTTACAGTGCATGTTTTGTGAGAAAGACGGCATGGATATAGGTGCCCAAGCTACTATCATCTGTAAACGGCATGGATATAGGTGCCCAAGCTACTATCATCTGTAATCGCGGGCTGTGAAGTGTGACTGGGCAGTGTTGTCCGCATGAATATGAGTGTAAAAAAAGGCCATTTCTTGTTTCCTGTGGAGAAGTGTCCTACTGTACTGTACATTGTATTAGTATATGTATAGTTTATTGTATATGCCACTGAGCATTCCATGTCAGGCCCATGCCGAAGTTACGCCAAGAAAAACAATAGAAAACATAAGGAAAATGCCAACTCCACGCCGAAGATCTTCAGATCGGAGTGCATGGAATGCACCCTGGTGTATATGTAATATAACGCTGAGAACATCTGTGGCCTTGCCTAGTCTCAGTTCCACAAGCGTCCGGAGGGGGAATGGGGGCACCCAATTACGCTTTTTTCAGGAGTAAAAATGTCCCCTGGTTTGGTCAATTAAAAGGTTTGCTCTCCCCCCCCCCGAGAAATCAAAAACTGGAAAAAAAAACTTGAAGAAAAAATAACATCAACATTTTTTTATGATATTGCTAGAAAATTTCCAGAACATGAGCTTTCAAAATAGAAAATAAAAAGATGCAACTCACAAGGCTTGGGAAGTGCCATTTTAAGCGATCTGGGAGACATTTCGGCCAAAATTTTCTTGGTGCTTTGCGCCAAACTATGGTGGCGCTATGCTTAGATAGTTTGCCTAAATGTTTTGCCCCCCTGGCAAATTCCTGGCTACAGCGCCTGTAAAAGGCACCAACATTTAGCAATTAAGCTCTTTTCTGGGAGTAAAAAGTTCCCCTGGTTTGGTCAATTAAAAGTTTTGCTCTCCCCCCCCCCCCCTTAAATATTTTTCTGAGGATGCCCATGCCCCAGTTATCATTATTACTGCATGCAAATTTGTACAGTAACTTACAGAACTTTTTGTACCGTCTGAACCATGACTAACTTTTGTAATGTGGCATGACAATTAAGCAAGCTCAAATTGGGGAGTCAGCCAATTACACAACAGGTTTAATGACATGAACAGAATTAACGCCTAGAGTAGGCATGGGCACAGGCCTACACTGCATTTTGTCTGTTGTGTGTCATCATTGGTGATGTACCTTTTGCCTAGCTTAGTGAAATTAGGGTACCTAATTAGCCTAACCAATGTTAACACAATACTCAATAGGCTCCTAGGCCTAGGTCCAATATTATACAAATAATGAATGTTCATGAGTGAGATCAGGGTTGGGAAGTTACGAGTTACAAGTAACGCCGTTACTGTAACAAGTTACATTTTGTGTAACACAACTGTGTAACGAGTTACATTAACATCTGTAACAGAGCAGGTACTGTAACTAATCAAAATTTTGGGTCAAAATAACTGTAATGGACTCACTTTTTGGTTCCGTTGCCTTTCGTTAAAATAGTCACAATAACCACAAACTACATTTTCTCTATAAAAGTAAAAGAAAAATTTCAAACTGATGGCAGTTTGATGGTGCCATGTTGTCGGATACATTTATCAGTCATCTCTTTTATCGTCTTCATCCCCACCCAACATTAAATTTTCTTCACGATTTATAATCACAAGCTGTTATGTACAGTACAGGCTTGCACAGTCACTTGATTTTCCATTGGTGAGGTATTGGACATGCCTCTTTCTCCATATAGTCATTCTTGTACAGTAACTCAGTTAAAACTTAGTTTATGCACCGAGTCATTAATAAAACAAAACCATATTTTCTGTCCATGAGGTGTATTTCAAAATTATGCAATTCAATGTAAGATACTAAATGATCCTGGGTAAGTTTTTCCCTGTGTCAGTGACCCAGTGTTGTAACGAGTCACTCAATTTCGCAGTCGAGTCATTAACTACTTTCAACATGACTCGAGTGGAGTCAGTGACTCAGGCTTCGACAAATTCTTTTTTCACTACTTGTCCATCGGGCAAGCTGTTCTCTTAGTCTACTTGTCTGCATGAATATCTACTTGACCACTTTTAATATGCCTTTAAACTCCTTTGTGGAGGAGACTTCGTAAGTACTTGCCCGGCGTGCTATGAGATTGAACAATGCAATTGCCCGAGTAACTTTTTACTTGTTCCGGACTGTCGGGCGGGGGATTTGTCGAAGCCTGCAGTGGCTCGAGTCATTGTATTATTTCTATGAGGAAAATTATGATACAGTTGTTAAAGTCATTTCCCTCTTGAAAATTAGTGGCTCGAGTCATGACTCGTTACAATATTGCAGTGGCCTGATTTTTTCATGCTTTCCCAGACCTTCAGAGGACAAAGTATATTAATACAGTATTACACATGAGAACGGTTTAACTTCAGACAAACACAGCCAAACACTACACTGGCTTGTTTTAATCATTGCCTCTTGTGACTTAATACCAAAAGCCGCTGTCTAATCGGAGATCAAGTAAATTCCGATTTCCTATTTCCGATTTGGACCTTTACTTAATCTCCTGGGGATGGGGAATATATCCACCCACGAAATCAGATGAGGGATACTGTGCACTACACGTAGCTACCGGTATATCCCCCCTGAAATCAACCTGACAGATTCAGAAATCATGTATAAAAGTTAACTTTGCTATTAAGAAAACTTCTTAAGAGAACAGAAAAATTTAAAGATCTGACAATTGTCATAGTATCACGTTGAAAGGCCTGGAAAGGGCCATTTCCGATGACCGGGGGGTGTCTTTGGCCAAAATAGTGGTGCTCCACTCAGACAGTGCCACTGACTATACTTCCCCCCCCCCTCCCGGCCCACTTTCAAATATGGATTGTGGCACATGGTATCTGTTACCAGCCCCCCCCCCCCCATCTTGGATGGAGTTGACTGTATCTTCAAGTGAAAGTAACTACTGTAGTTGCTTTTGAAAGGTAACTAATTACTTTTCAGGCAAATGTAATTGTAACTAGTTACTTTTTCAATATTGTAAAGTTCTAGTAAATGTAACAAGTTACAAGTTTATGGAAATAACTGTAATTATAACGACTTACTTTCAAAATGTAACGGGCACAACCCTAAGTGTGATACTATAGTATGAAGTAATTTCATGAGTTGAGAAAGACTGAGAGTTCCATTCAATCAGGCAAAGCCAAGTTGCATAGAACGTTCATCTTCTTCTTCTTCTTTCGAATACAGTGAGACATCCAGTTAAGGACATTAGTACAAGGCATATGTGCAGTGAGGTCAGTCAGACCCTCTGAGAATTGATAAGCTCTACAGGCTTAGGGTGACTAAAAGCCCCCTCAATAAGGCTGCCAGGGAGATCATTCCAATCCCGAATTGTGTTTGGGATAAAACTATATTTAAAGCAATTAGTCCTAGTAGAGGGGGTGGGGGGGGGTGCGGTAGTGCAAAGCATGCACGTTAAGAGTAATACGAGTAGGTTCACAAAGCCAGACAGAGGGATATTAGCTTGACCGTGGATACCTTTGGCGAGGATTTGAAGCCTACAACGCCTATGGGGATCAGATAAAGTGCCGAGACCAAGATCTTTCAAAAGGGTAGGCTAGTCACTGAACCAACTTCACAGGAGTACTCGTTGGCAATAAACCGAACAGATCTCCTTTGTACTCCCTCTAGCCTAGTTTATACTGAAGTTACGCCTGATATGGAGCCCAAACGGAACAAGCATACTCCCCAGATTGGAAAGTATGGCACTTTTCGCCGAGATCTTGGGTGTGCACAAAAAGAAATGAAGTGCACAGTGTGCAACAAGGTGTCAAATGCACACTTCAAGTGTGCACATGAAAAGTCAAGTGTGAAATAAATACTTGAGAGCAATATTACATGGGATCGATACTGGATCATAAGTTCCAAATATGCTTCACTTCAGGCCAGGGGTCTTGGCCAAGTGATGGCCAACACTGCATACTGTACATCATCCAATCAAGTCATCGGCATGTCATGATCACAACTTGTGATCATCCAATAGGCTAGGCCAACTTAATATAACATATACCTACCTAGGGTTATACAAGGCAATTGCCATCGGCTTAAAAAATCAGGTGTGCAATGTGAATTTTCAAGTGTGCAATAAAAATCTAGAAAAATATCTCGGGTGTGCAATTGCCATACTTTCCATGCTGGCATACTCCAACAAAGGCCTATGAAGCAAACCTTTATAGCCTAGGCTGCCAATTTAACTTCCTTAGAACAAAAAGAATGGTTCCTACATAACAAGCCGAGGACCTTGTTTCCTTTATTACAAACAGACTGTATGTGATTTCCAGACTGGAAAGTTTGCCCTGCGCAGGGGATTTATCCCCCGCGCAAAAATATGAATTTAGAAGTTGCCAGCCACGCAATTTAACAAATGACAATTGCAACCGCGCAAACTTGTTGGCAGCAACCAAGCAAGTTGGCTGGGAAAGGCAATTTCCTGCAATATCGGAGGTAGTTTTGGCTTAAATTTTCTTGCTATGTTCCGTGCCAACTCATGGTGGCGCTCGGCTTAGATAGTATCGGCCGCGCAATTCTCTTGGCCATTATTAATATCCCCGTGCACCATTGCAAGCTTTCCAATCTGGTGTGATTTCCCCAACTGAGATTCTATTTCCCTAATTGAGATCTTTCAACGAATGAAATTATTCATACACCCACACGAATGGAAAACATATTCATTATTTGTTTTATATAACACCCAACTTTCTAAATAGGCTAGGCCTAGGCCAGATTTTGGTCAAAATTTGATTCAAGGAGCAGATAGGGCCAGACACCATGTGTTAATTATTCTAGACTAGGCCACAGGCGCCCCTTAACATTGTACAGTATACCATATACTATGTAGTATATATAGACGGAAAGGTATGTCACAAATCTCCTAGCTCGAACCACAGGCAGTTCTAGCGTTATATAGTACATACATATATATAAATAGACAAGGTAGAGCACTTCTTCCACACAAAGGCGTTCAGTAGCCAGATTTGGCCTATTTGGCTATATATGCACGAGTACATGGCCAAGTTAGTAAACAATTTGCCAGTTCGGCCAAAGCATTTGAGGATTTGGCCATATTAGTGCATTGCAGCCAAATCTGGCTACTGAACGCCTTGGTGTGGAAGAAGTGCGCTACCTTGTCTATTTATATATATGTATGTACTATATAACGCTAGAACTGCCTGTGGCTCGAACAAACAACTTTAAGTTTCTTTCATAATTCCTGCACTTTTCTCACCAAAATTGTCTACATCGAGACTGTTGGTCATAAGGTACCTGAAAGCAGTTCTTTTTCCCGAATAATTTCACGTGGCATTGTCTGAAGGATGAAATTTCGATGAAGTAACAGTTTGAGGATGGTAGCTGCTGATAGGAGAGCATTCAACACTTCCACACTATGTAATGAAATACTCCTAAAATATTCTCTAAAGTTCCCTTAACTTTCAAGATTTCTTTTAAATTTGTTAATTATGGTTTACTTTTTATTATTACAAATCTTGCAGATATCTATTAGCATGAATATGAACGATTTTTGAACAATGAATTTCATAAAATTTGAAAAGCTTTAGAAAAGTGGAAGGGCTAGCATTTCCTACAAGCATTTGTGGCAGTTGAACTGTAGCTGTTTCACAGTCTTCAGCTGCTACAAATGCTCATATAGTACATAGTATACGGTATACTATACAATGTTAAGGGGCGCCTGTGGACTAGGCTACCCCATGTTGGACAACACACGACCATGTGATAGCCTAGTGCCAAATGTAACCCATAGCATGTGACCACTGACCAATCCTCCAATCGGCGCCGTAGGCCTAGGCCAGAGGAATATGGTCAGTGTAAATATTTAGGCTAGGCCTAATATCAGTTCACATTCTGTACCTAGGCCTAGGTATATGTCAGTTTACTTGAATTTGTTCCTAGCGTTAGGCATTGGCTTAACTTATATGCCCAACACTCAACAGCTAATCCTTCCTTCCTTCCATGCATACCTGCAGGCTGCACACTGACACTGGCAGACCCAATTGTTTGAAAGGGCCAAGTGCTTGATCAGTACATCGACGAAACTGAGTTCAAAAGTACTGGAGTAAAGTCTGGATAGCCTTGCTAAGTTGCTATGCAAGCTTCTTCGTTTGAGCTCGTCTTCCTTGTCCTCGCAGCTGTAACCGGCCGATGAATTGATAGTTTAAGCATAAGTACTGTACTTGTTACAAATAGCCTACAACTGTTTTAAGTCAGTTACACCACTCAGTGCAAATGTTGCAGGAGATTCCAGGATTTACACCCAGTCTCCCAGCTGGTGCCCGGACAACCAGTTTTTATACGCACAGCCGAAAGGTGCATCAGTACTTCCACAAGTTAAACCCAATTTACAGGAAAAATTCAAACATTTCCTTTGCCTTATTACCTTGCATTTAAATTTCAAGTCCTCATATTCAACTTTTTAAGACATTTAAAAGAGCATTTCAGTACTTTTTGTCGCTAATAATTTTTGGTAAAAAACATTTCCAACCCTTTTCGATGTAAAGTATTCATCAATTTTAAGGAATTTTTTTACAAAGTGGAAGTGAAGCAATTGCAACATTGGTCGCAATAGCTGGCTTTAATTAATCATTGCACTCGTCACCCCAAAGTATATTTTTGGTGTGGGTACATCAAAATTCTCAGGTGGTTACTGCTCTTTGACTGACATCAAAGTTTGAAAATTCAAAAGAGGCAGAGTAGCTCATATTCCACAGAATGCAGAGAGAGAGAGTGCTTGGATTACACTTTGTAGCCTTGTATGCTCACCAGGACATGGCCTGAAGGCTGAAGCAATAAAATAGGTTTGTATCTGCACAAGGAGGAGCTTTACACAGTTATGGGAGGAGCTACAAGTTGGGAGAATTGGAACAGTCTGGGATGATGAGAATTGCCCTTCAAAGACAGTCATCACCTCAAAGTAGGCCTATATTTTTAGTGTAGGGGTATAAAAATTCTCAGTTGGTGACTGTTCTTTGATGGATATCAAAGTTTGAAATTTTGAAAGAGTGCAGAGATGCATTCCACACAAGGCAGAGAGAGTGTTTTTATTACATTTTATAGACTAAGTTGTTTGTTCACCAGGACATGGCCTTAAGCAATAAAACAGGTTTGTTCCTGGAATTTCTATCATCCCAGACATGCAGTTCCAGTTCTCCCAACTATGCAACTTCTAGCTCCTCCCATAACTGTATGAAGTTCTTCCTTGTGCAGGAATAAACCTGTTTTATTGCATGTCCTGGTGAGCATACAAGGCTATAAAATGTAATAAAGCACTCTCTCTGCCTTGTGTGGAATGTGAGCTACTCTGTATCTTTCAAATTTTCAAACTTTGATGTCAATCAAAGAGCAGTCTTCAACTGAGAATTTTGATACCCCCACACTAAAAATATACTTTGGGGTCATGACTGTCTGTCTTTAAGCTAGCCATACACTACACGACTTAGCACACCGCAACCCAACTCGATTGTCGGGTCGCCAACAGTCGTGAGGTGTACAAGAGTTTAAGACGTGACTGCGATTGGCAGTTTTAAGCAGTGTTGTAACAAGTCAAGTCACTGACTCGAACTCGAGTCGCATATTTGACTTGACTTGACTTGACTTGGTCATCAGCCAAAATGACTTGACTCGAGTCTGGAACCCTAAATGACTTGACTTGACTCGAGCCATCACCTAAAATGACTTCACTTGACTCGGACTATTGAAGACTCGAGTCAGGGAAAGTAACTCGAGTCTCCTTCTGCGACTCGAGTCCTTTGATGCGACTCTGATGTTTGTAAACGTACCCAGTTTTGGACTGTGCACCTCCTTATCAACTCTGATGGGAGTGGTTTAGTCCTCACTAAAGGCATGTGTATAGCTGGTCGCCGACAGCTCCCTATATATACACGGTCCTTACAACGACCCATTGGAAATCCGGAGTCTTCGACCAGCACAGTGCTGGTCGAGATTGATTTTTTCCTTATAGCAAAGCTAAGACCTTAAGTCCTTATTTTCTGCAGTGCAGTAACTTTTCCTTTCCAACTCTGTAACTAATATTGAAGTTGTTTTTGATCACTTTAAACCTCTGAAAAGTTCCGAAAATTTGAAATAGGCCTAAAATCATTAAAGTGGACCTAAAGTCTAGAGTTACAAGAATATATATTTTAGAGGTTGGAAAATGAATTCCATTCATCCAACTCCCATCTTCATAGCTTATTCCGTTGCTGAGATATAAAATATTGAAATTTATTCACCTAATTTGAAAAAGTCAATTGCGCAATAATTTGTGATGCCCTTCTTGTACAACTCACATTACCCGCTTTTGTTTCCTTATGAAATTAATATGTCGGTTTATATGACCTTGAAACATTTACCGTTCCCTTGCATAGCATGTTGTATGGAGAGGGCATTAATAGCCAAGTCACCCTATAACAGTAAGAAAGTGATCCCATTTTGGCACAAGGTGCAGTGGCTTTCGAGAAAACAAAGAAAAACAAGACCGTAATTTGAGTAGTACAAGAATGACATCACAAATTATTGTGCAATCTACCATTTCAGATTGAGTGAATAAGCTTAAACATCTTATATCTCAGCTCAGGAATGTCCTGTGAAGATGGGAGTTGGACCATCTGGATCCATGTTTCAAGCTTTGTAACATATATTTTTGAAATTTTAGACTTTAGGTACACTTTAACTTTGTTACTTTGTAAAATTTACTGTAGGCTGTAGCGTTCGATATATTTGTTGATATCAGAATGCCGTGTGCGTAACATTGACATCACAAAACATTTTACTACTGTAGTTTCTGTACATACTCATGACAATTGCCTCTGCAAACATTCCATACTGACGTAAGAATGTAGCTTATTAGCATACTGATGTAAACAACGTTCCTTAGTCACACAGTAAATATTACGGCACGAAAAAGTTGCTAATTTCATTTCAAGCTTTTGGCCCTTTCAAAAAGATCTCAGTGATCAAAAACAAAACTGTAATACTCCTGTAAGAACTGGAGAAAAAAGTCATGGTAGAAAATTAACATTTTACGTCCAATATTTGCTGAGAGAAGAAAGTCAATTTCAACCATTATAAAGACGGCCGACCCCCCCCCCCCTCTCTATTTTCAGAGGTCGTTGTAATTGGGGAAAGTAGGAATTTTTTTAATGCAATAAACAATTATACTGCATTTAAAACTAAAGAAAAACAATAAGCAACAATTAAACACCTCAATATGTTTTCTTCGGCGCGCTTCACCCGTTTTAAATATTGTTTTGGGATTCCGGGTTACTTCCCGTAGAACATCTCGCTTGTCGTATTTTCGTACAAACTAATTCCATTATCATTGAAACCCTTGATTTCCCCATGGCCTTACGCAGTGGAGGGAAAGTTTCCCCTCCCCAGAAATTTTCAAAGCAAAATTTTTATCACCATCGATCTGTGTAAATTTACCGACTTTTTGAAGATTGTTTAGATGCAAGTTGTAAGGGGCGAGAAAGTGCCATTTCCGGTACTGTAATATGAGACAGGCGCTTAGCGAAGGGGGTGCAAGAGTCCTCTCCTTGAGGGTACTTTTCTTAGCTTTTTTATTACTCATATCGCTAAAAGTCTAAAAAATGCGATTTTTCAGCGGGCTTCGCGCGCACCTCTCTTGAGTTGTAGATCTCACATTTATAAAATAATTGCTACAAAGTCCCGGCCTTCGGCGCCGCTTGGCAGTCCACAAGGGTTTGCCCCCTCCCCACACACACTTTCAGACATCAAATCCCCCGTCGTAGTGGCCATTTTTATTCGTTATTGACGGAGAGAGTTTATTTCCGAGAGTTGCACAGTGCTACTGCTAGGTCGTTGACTACTTCGTTCGATTAAAGCAGTGGTTCCCAACCTTTTCCAGCTCATCGCCCCCTTTCACCATATAGGGGTGGGCAAACGCCCCCCCCCCCCCCTTCCATGTCCCTTCCAAGTACTACTATAAATGAAACGAAAAAAGTTGAAGCACATGTTGAAATGAAAGGTGCGAATTCATCCTTTGCAGGTGTGGGCCCAAGGGAGTACAAACAGACAAAAGCGGTACCGAGTCTTCCTCTTGTGATGGCAAGTTGAAAACCCGCGATTAATTTAGAAAGGGTGTGAAGCCTTAATCGGAGTCAAGGGTGAAGAAACTTTTTCACTAAAAGAGAGAAAGATTTTGGGGATTCCACAGTATGAAGTGTTTCCCATGGGCAGGGAATCTAGAGGCCCTTCTTAGCTGCTCTGGGGCATTGCCCTAGTGGGGGACCAGCGGCGAAGTCCCCTGAAGTTCTGCAGTGTTCACGAAATTGTCAGCACGAGAACTATAATAAAACATTTTTAATCACACTTTGACCATTTGCCCTTGAGTGGTAACTAATTGAAGGTTTCTTTCATTCTGCGGTTTGCTTGTCTTGTGGGTGGGAAGAAGGATGATAGTGGCTGCATGGGGCTTTGGAAGACGTATGTTACTCAAGGTGTCCTACACCGGCAATTATTACAGATCGCCCAAATTCTCACTCCAAAATATAGCATTTTAAAAGACATTTTAATACCCTACTTCCTTTTGCATTGCCAACGTTTTCTGTTATATTTCAATTATCTACAATTGTCGATTATGTCAGTATGTGCTTCTACGAACAGCAAGGCAAGAGTTACATTTGAGATTTAATTGGCACGACAACTTTGACCTATGGACCCCATAGCCCCCCCCCTTCACCGCCACTGATAAAGGCAATGGGGTCCTCACAAAGAATATTTTTGAATTTCAACACTGTTTGATGCGATTTCCTGGCAGCTAGCAGATGAGATAATTCACAACTTTGTAGTGACCCTAAAGAATGAATGTTAGACATACCTGACTTGTTAACTCGAGCTATTTTATTGCATACTTATCTGAAAGTTCAACTAGAGGAAAACACTTGGTATCTTCTGCAACCCCGTTTAAATTTAGTTTAGTATAATCTTATTTCTTCAAATGCTCTCACTGCCGCCCCTTGGCTCTTATCCCCCTCAGTTGCGAAATAGCCTTCAGGAGGCGATGCCACCTGATAGGAACAACTGATCTGTTAGTAAAGATACGAGTACAAAACTCATTGACACATACTTCCAGCTACTGTTTGCTAAATGAAGTTAACCTTTTACAATCCGTTTATCAAACTTTGTAAGATTATGTCTTCATTACACATATTATATTGTGGAGAATAACAAAACGAGGGAAGTATTTACGTAGCTGGGAATCATTCACGTAAAACAACATGAAAAAAAATCTGATGAATACTATTTCCAGAATTCGTGGTGAGGTTAGGAATGATAAAATCCCTGTCTTTCCTGCTTTACTAATGAACGAAATAACAAAATTATTATTTCAAAACTTAATTAATAATTTTTTGCAGATTTTTAAGGGATGCGGATAATCTCTAATTACAAATTTGTTACAACCTCCAAGTTGTTTCCTGCAAGCTAATACACATGATTAATTTGACAGCTCTTGCCACAAATCCACTTTGCCTTTTGCCAGTAAGTTACATCGTGTCTTCAAGGAAAAGACAGGGAGTTTAATAGGGCAGACTTCCTCATTTCAAAGGCTAAGAAAGCAAAAGCAACATTTTAACATCTCCCCTTATTTCAATTTCTCCAACCACAAAAAGCTTTCTATTTCGGCAGGAGCAATCTCCCATGGGCTGCACTCCTTGGCTGATCGGTCACTTCAAACATATTATCTGGTCTTAGCTCTAGTACTCAGCCGAGCTATTGTTATATTACTTATGCTGCTATAGGCCGTGTGTATGAAACAATGTTATAGTCCAAACCTCAGTATCCGAGACCGAGACTATCCCTTCCGGGACCAAGACACCGCTTCATAAACCGGGAACTTTTCAACGGAAGTTCTAATCGACTGTTAATAAAATTAGTTGTATCATAGCGCTTTGTTCTGCAACACAGGCCATCCGTAAATTCAAATCTCAAAATGCTGATATTGCATGAAGTGTTGCCTTTCACAATTTTCATTGTGATATCGTTCATGACTGTGTAGTAGCGTACACAACTTCATCATGGGGTCTTCACAAGGAAAATTTTGAAATGCAACACTGTTAAATGCGGTTTCCTGGCAGCTGGCGGATGAGATAATTCACCAACTTTGTAGTGAACCAAAAGAAGGAAAGTTAGACCTACCCGACTTGATGATTCCATTTTATCTCCAATTTATTGCATACTAATTTGAAAGTTCAGTTAAAGGAAGATACTTGATATCATTTAAAGCCTCGATTAAATTTAGTATCTCATTTTTGCAAACGCCCCCCTGCCGCCCCCTTGTCTCTGATCGCCCCCCCCAAGTTGCAAAAATGACCCCAGGGGCGAAAACGCCCCTGTTGGGAAACACTGAATTGAAGTGTATTTTACACCATGGCCTCGTCATCTGTGGATTCTAGGGCGACGACATCTAACTTTACACAACTGCCTCCAGGGCACCCTTGGGCAATGTGCACCTGTATTTGCCCAGTGCTTTTTAAGTGTTGTTGCCTTTGGACGTGGTGTTGCCTTCGGGCGTGGTGTCATCCTCGGGCGTGTGGTAGCCTTTGGGCGTGTGGTTGACGGGTGGGACTTTGTTTTGGGGTGGTTTGTGGTTTTTGGGCTAGGGTGTTGTTTTGGGGTTGGTTGCAGTGGCAGTTTCTTAATTTCAGTAGTAACAAAGACTCTTTTGTTCCCTGTTGCATAGTGTGTATAGTTTTTTTTGGCATTGTGTTTGTGATCCGACAGGGTTTTTGTTTGGGTTTGGGGTTCTCCTTTAGTTTCTCAGTGCCTGTTTCTACGTACTTCAAAAAGCTAACTTTAAGACTTCGTCGCAAAGTGAAACTGAGATTGTGCCACGGCCAGCAGATATACATTAAACATTGTTTGCTTGAGTAGTTTTAGCATTCCGGTGTTGGGCGCAAGCTGCGTGTGGTACCGCATGTACAGCGTACTCCTGGCAAATTGCGTGTAAAGTTATGTGAAAACAATGTACCCTTAGCATACCATAGTAAAAGACTGCAGTCAGTGACAGGTACACTTCAGAAGAGGCAGAAAGCAGAAAGGAACCAGTTGTCTCAAGGTCACACCAAATGTGATTATATAGGCCAAGTGTGACTTGCGTTAACTTGAAGCTAGACACATCAACTGACTCGAGTTGACTTGACCAAAATGTCTGACTTGACTTGCCTTGGCTTCTGTCATGACTTGACTTGAAAATGTGCTTGGCTTAACTTGACTTGACTTGAGCAATGTGACGAATGACATGACTTGACTTGCGACTCGACCACCGTTGACTTGACTTGACTTGCGACTCGACCTAAGGGTGACTCGTTACAACACTGGTTTTAAGTCACGACGACTTCAGTCGGGAAGAATCAACATGTTCGTTCTTCCCGACTGAAGTCGGCGCGACTTAAAACTGGTTCTAAAACTTCCAGTCGCAGTCATAAACTCATACACACTATACGACTGTTGGAGATCCGACGATCGAGTTGAGTTGCGGTGTGCTAAGTCGTGTAGTGTACGGCTGGCTTAAAGACAGGCAGTCATCACCCCAAAGTATATTTTTAATGTGGGGGTATCAAAATTCTTAGTTGGTGACTGCTCTTTGATTGACATCAAAATTTGAAAATTTAAAAGATGCAGAGTAGCTCACATTCCACACAAGGCAGAGAGAGTGCTATTATTACATTTTATAGCCTTGTATACTCACCAGGACATAGCCTTAAGCAATAAAACAGGTTTATTCCTGCACAAGGAGGAGCTTTATACAGTTATGGGAGGAGCTAGAAGTTGCATAGTTGGGAGAATTGGAACTGTCTGGGATGATGAAAATTACCCTTTAAGGCATGGGGTGTAAACAATGGGTTATCTAAACTTGTTTATTCTCCCTGTTCCTTTGATCCCTTGGGTGCATTTGAGCAATGAGTAAATTCTGCTATTTATTGACTAGAGACCAAAGTCAAAATGGCGGAATGTCCCATCCATGGAGGCAAAGCTAGGTTCAAACATAGAGCAGGATATAGGAACAATATCCTGATCTATGTTCCTATAGAGGGAGTTCAGTCACGTGACTTTAACCAACTAGACGCAATTTTGAAGGCAAGATCGCGCGTCTTTTTGGTTTTGACGGGCACGCGTCCATTGTGTCACAGTAGTATCTATGGTTACACCGTGCGAGTGAGCTGTAAATTTGCTTACTGCGTGTGTGTTTTGCCTTTCAGTGCGTGGGAATCCATTGCGCGTGACGTCACATGAAATCCCTCTATAGAGGCTTTTCATATGACGTCATAATACTCCCTGGCGCCATGTTGGAGTACATGTTACTTCGTAGTACACCACACTCGACGTACTTGCTCAATGAATGTGTACAAACCGCGTATAGAGCTTATGCACCTACGTCACGTTTCTCTATTTTTCCATCCAGGCGTACGTTGTGCAACAATTGTTACTAAGGTGCTGTCGTGAGCGCGTATCTTTAACACACCTACTACGTATGGCAGTTCCATCCTGTAAGCCAAATTGAAACGCGCTGACGTCACGTGCATAAGCTCTATATGGCACTACGATATTATTGTAAAGAAGCCAGTGCTCACTGGCAGTTTAGGCATAATCCTACCGCCCTAAGTTTCTAAGGGCCAAGTTCTCAATACTATATGCTCTAAGGGCCATGTGATGGCATGATTTTGACATAAATGCATAGGTGCTAGAAAGCAGAGAAAAATCTCTCCCCCTGATTCGTTTCATTTTGCAAGTTACTTCACTTAACATGTAATGACAGTCGAGGTGTGGATAAACTGAAATAGCAAGGCTATAAAATAGGTCTGTCATGAAGAGAGAAATTTAGGGAGTAAAGAACGAAAAAAAATCATGAATAAAAGAATATGTTCAAATATGTACAATGTTCAAATATACCGTACGAAAAGGGTGAAAATGAGAAAGGCATTACGAGCAACATAACAAGTCTAAGGCACCAAATAGATCTCCGCCATCAATAAATCTCTTAAATATTTCTTAATCTGGTAAGGTAAAGTTAGTAGGGTCTAATAGATGAAAATGAGTACACGTATTTTTAAAGATTTTCTACAGACTGATACTAGTTGATAACAGGGTGGCTCCAGGATTTGCCCGAGAGTGGGCCCATTCTCCCCGACAAGGGGCCAGCAGCCCAATTAAAAGCCCCGACAAAGGCGATGAGTTGACAAAAGGATGTGGAGCACAAAATTTCGCGCGCCGAAAAATATTTGGCTGTGTGTACAAAAATTGAAAATTTGGGACTTTTCTTAAAGAAATTTTGAAAAGTGTGGATTTTATGGAAGGAAATTTGAGAAGTTTGGGGTTTTAAGGAAAATTGGAAAGTTCGGGGTCTTTACTTAAGAATATGCCCTTCCTATGAGCAAAATCAAGCAGATCGTCGGGGCGACTGAAGATTACTGGGATCCTATTTTATCGTACGGATTAAGGCCCCCGGACAAAATTGGAAAATTTCCCCGACGGTGGACAGCCTTCTCCGACGGGGATCCCCTGCCCCCCCCCCCCCGGGCGTCACCCTTGCTTCATACTCTTGCTACCTTTACCTGTAATCAGCATACTTAAACTCTATAGGCCTATAGAGCTTATGCACGTGACGTCAGCGCGTTTCAATTTGGCTTACTGGATGGAACTGCCATACGTAGTAGGTGTGTTAAAGATACGCGCTCACGATAGCACCTTAGTAACAATTATTGCACAATCTACGCTTGGATGGAAAAATAGAGAAACGTGACGTAGGTGCATAAGCTCTATATGTTTTACCAGCAAATGCCCAACGTCATCACTCGTTGGCAAAAGAACGCGCAGCCTCAGACATTGCACGCCGTCCTGACGTAGCAATGTAGAACTAAATCCTTATTCGTCTATTCCTGCGCACAAAGGTGCCAGCGTTTAACACGCGCAGTATACTTTACACGCACACATACTTATCATGGTACGGGTTTTATCAACCGCGACGTCATCATATATTGTCCGGTTAGGCTACATCTTTTTTCTTAAAAAATAGTTTTTAAAACTCGTATTGCTCACGATTACAGCATGTAGCGTTGAACGACGAGTTGTGCATTTACGGTTAGTGCAATTGTAGGCTGCATATACTAACATTTTGTAGAAATTCTAAAAATACGAAGCTCTCATAGCGTCTCTCCATTGAGCTTGTACGTGGCTAGGCGTTTTACGAGTAGTTGCTGTGAGCGGAGTGGTTGCCCTTTTTAGACGCACATGTTACATCCAGTCCTACATGTAGATCGGTGGTACGCACGGATTCAGTGTAGGCTGTTTGGGCGTTCAATTCGAGGCTGCATATCTTAGCGTTTGCGTGCTTGAAACATTTAACAGGTTCACGCGCATTGAAAGGGAGTTTGCTGTGCGTGTGCAGCATCAAAAATTTACGCACTGATTGTGACAGCAGTTACTGACGCGCTTTGTTGGCTGGATCGATGCACGAAATTTGAACGTGGCCTTATTAGGTCATGTCACCATTTAGTATTATCTACGTTAGACGACTAAAGCATTCATTCGTAATCGTTGCATGGGGTTTCTAGTGAATCCTGTTGCTAAGGTGACGTTTTGTTTCCTAAACGTTACACTAACGCTGCATACTTTAGTAATGTGTCCAGGGGTGGCGCCAGGATTTGCCCGACAAGGGGGCCAAGCTCCCAGACGGGGGAGGGGCAGCAGCCCGAAGCCCCGACAAAGGCCAAAAGGACTAAAAACGCAAAATTTTTGACGCGCAAATCTTTGGCTTTTTTTACAAAAAATTGAAAATCTGGGAGTTTTATTGAAGAAATTTTTCAGATTTTATGGAAGAAAATTGAAAAATTTGGGTTTTTTTGTAAGGAAACCTGGAAAATTTGGGGTCTTTGTTGAAGAATCTGCCCTTCCTACGAGCAAAATCAAGCTGATAGTCGGGGCGACTGAAGGTCGTTGGGACTTCATATTTCATCGTACGGATTAAGGTTCCCCGACGAAACTAGAAAATTTCCCCAACGGGGGGGGGGGGGTCCAGCCTTCGACGGGGGCATGACCCCCAGCTCCCCCTCCCTCCGCTGGCGCCACCCCTGAATGTGTCAAACGTAGACAGAAGATGACGTAAAGGATTGCACAGTCTATGCGTAAGCGAGGCGGCTCAGTAGGCAACTCAGTATCTCTTACCTTCGCTTTGTGGCTCTGAAAGTAGGAAATAAATTCCAGATATAGGCGACATGCCACTGATTTGTCGCGTCAATTCTTAAATAATCGAACTAAATGTAAAACAGTGTTCCTTCAGCAACAAAAGTTGCTGAAAATTTTGGGGTATTTGAGGGTCCTCAGATGCAATTTGGTGCAGCATTTTGGACAAACTTTTAGGAAAATGACTGCAAAAGTTTTGACATTTCTTACAGAAGAGACAAATAAGGGGTTTTTGCCCTTGGATCTTGGGGGGGGGGGCGGAAGCATACTTCAGCACCCATATTTTTGACTGGTATACCTCTTCTTAAGTTACGAAAAACACCGAAATGTTGTTTTCGTCCACTAGATGCGCACAGCGCAACGACTGGCTGTCAGAGACTAAACTATTTTGGACCTAACTCTTGCTTTCAAATTGCCCAAAATTTTGTACAGGACATGTATTAGACCTTGGTCTCTAGTCAATAAATACTCCTAGATCGTTTCATTACAGCATGAAAAAATGTGCATATCCTCAAAATAAATGGACGAGTCTCAATGTTAGTGGAGAACAGAGCCGTCTGTAGCCTTTGTCAAGGCTCTTCTGCCATTTATTATCCTTCCTTTGTTATTTCGATTCGAAAGTTCGGGTTCACCTAACCTGCCTCGTATTTACTGCTCCTCCACTGATCTAGACTCGGCATCAGGGGGAGTATAACACAGGAGGTAACAGCCAGTGTTTACAAGGGGGAGGTGAAAGAAACTTACGCCGGAAAGACTCGGCAGAGGCTAAGCCGTCTGGAGTAACTCATGCGATAACCCCGAGACTCAAGGGTTTATAAAAATTATATCAGTTAATGAAAGCAAGCAAAATATCTGGAACAGACCTAGGCCAGCCCTTTGATCATGTAATCTTTTTCAAGACTCATCATGCTAACAATACGAGTCTGTTCTTGAAAAATTTGAGTTTTTGCGTCATTCTAAAATTTTTGTATTTCATGATTCATCCTGTGTAATCTTGGGGCTTGTTTTAGGCAATTTCGGACGTCGAGAAACCTACTGTTGAGTACATTTCGCTTCTCTGGCGCAGAGGTATCCGTGACCACGACAGCGGAGCTCCAAGGTGGGATCTGTTCTACTAAGCCAGTCTAGAACGGGGATCACTGTTGGGTTGGTCAGTTTAGTCACAGTTGTCCCTTGGGGACGTTGCTCCTTCAGGGAGCAGACCTCCTTCGGAAGTAATGTTTAGTTTTGCCCCTTGGCTCTTCGCCAGAGAGTCGAGGGGACTTTTAAAAAAGTACATTTGCTTCTTGGCCTTTTGGCTAAGATCATTAGGCCTATACTATCGGCCTTTTGGCTATGATCATGTGTAGTATCTGTTCTTTTCAGCCAGTCAAGAACGGCACCACGAAGGGCATGCATGATGTAGAGGTCTGAGGGTCGAGAGGTTGGTCAGTTTAGTTTGTTGTCCCTTGGGGACGTAGCTCCTTTGCGGAACAGAACTTCGGGAATGTTTAGTTTCGCCCCTTGGCTCTTCGCCAGACAGTCGAGGGGACTTTTGAAAAAGTACATTTCATGTGTTTTCAGATCATGTCACTGAAGCATCTGTTCTTTTCAGCCAGTCAAGAACGGGACCACGCATGACAGACCCATGATGTAGAGGTCTCAGGGTCGAGAGGTTGGTCAGTTAAGTTTGTTGTCCCTTGGGAACGTAGCTCCTTTGGGGAACAGAACTCCTTCGGGAGTAATGTTTGGTTTGGCCCATTGGCTCTTCGCCAGAGAGTCGAGGGGACTTTTGAAAAGTAATCTCTGTGTTTTCTCTGTACCATCTGTACCAATCTGGCACAGAAGTGTTTGTGATCTCGGAAACGGGAGCTCCTGGTGCAGGAGTATCCGTGATCACGACGGCGGAGCTTCGAGGTGGGGTCTGTTCTATTTAGCAGTCTAGAACGGGGTCACCGTCGGGTTGGTCAGTTTTGTCAAAGTTGTCCCTGGGGGACGTTGCTTCTCCAGAGAGCAGAACTCCTTCCGGAGTAATGTTTGGTTTCGCATCTTGGCTCTTCGCCAGAGAGTCGAGGGGACTTTTGAAAAAGTACATTTCTGTGTTTTCCCTGTACCTCGAACTTCTCTGTTTCCGTGCTGAATTGACTACGGCTGTAAAAATTTCGACCTTGAAATAGCAATGATCACTATACTGGGGAGCTGGCGCTGTACATAGTGACTCCGTCCCCTACAAGCCCGGGGAAAAAGTGTTGCTAGCAGTTACTATTATTCACAACATATTGCATAACTTTAACAGTGCTGCCAGTGTAAGATTATGGGAATTCTGGAAAGTGAACCGATGACCTCGGGGATTTTCTTGTATTTCCAGTATTCAAGAGCACCTCAACTTCACCTGGTCTGGCAGCAGATTGAATCTGTTGTTATCCACGCCCACATGCTTAGGCCTATGAAGGAGCGGAGGGGGAGTAGCCGGGGTGCTACAGACGTGGAAAAACGGTGGAGCAGGGACGGGCGCTGAGGAGAAGAAATGGGGGAACTCCCTCTCCCGCCCCTCCCCCATTTGTCTCGTAAAAAGGGATAGATATTCGGTGGAGCAAAAAACAATTTCCCCATATCCAAATGGTCCCATACGTTTTATGTCTGCGTCTATGGTTGAACAAGCCTGCAGGGAGGTGCCCCAACCATTCTGCAGCCTGCAGCTTGTGATCAGCACTTTTACTGATGCCCTGAGTCATATATGGTTTAATTGTCAACCTGTTACTCGAGGTCCACTTCTAATTTTAATTGTCAAGTTGTAACTACTAAGACCACATTTCACCATTAATTGGAAAGTGAATTTTAGTAGTGTACCTATAAAGGCCGGTGGGGGGGGGGCTGAGTGTAAGCCCCCGGTGAGTCTCTCTCGCACCTCGACAATCCCACTGGAAATCAATGCATGGAAAAATGTTGTGAGGTGTATGATACTAGGTCCATATTAGGGATGTAGTCTTCTTTTCTTCTGGGTATGTTAACACTGATTATCCCTTGTTTACCTTTGGGTACAATGCTTTGCGGCGTACTAAAACCGGGGAGCTCTTTAACATTCAGCTTCAACAGCAACTTATGAGAGAGTGCGTAGGCCTAGACGGGCGTAGTAAGCGATGGTTTGTTTACAAACTTCGCCGTCGCGATTACGTTTCGCGCAACTGGTAGGAACCATATGAGAGCGCCCTTTCTTAATTTTTACTCGGCCGGGCAGCCCCATTGATATTCCAGATTTGAACCCCTCCCCATGAAATGATGGAGTCCCTTCCTCAGGGGCTCTCCAACGCAATTTTTTCTGACTACATTACACTGTTAACAACTTTGTAACTTGACCGTATGAAACATTTAGTTTCAACACTAAACAATGATGTATACTGAATTTGCATCTGTTTGGGATGGCATGAAATATATTTCAAAATACTGATAGAAATAAAGACCTACATTTTCTTCGGCCGACTTTGTGGTCCTCCAGACGGCTGTCGATTCGAGGACCACTGGTCTAATTCACATATGCGATAGAGCTCTAAGGTACTTACTATTCTTATTCTACCTATTGAATTTTACGTAGTTCTGATATGAAAGGACAGATTTGTCATTGCAGTACACCGTGTGTGCTCCCCCTTATAACTCGTAAATGCGTCACTAATTATCTCACCTCGCTACATGCAATGTATAGGGAAATGAGATATTGCATGTACTTCACCTATAACATCAGAAATGTGAATCTTTGTGTGAATGTGTGTTTTTGTGTGTGAATGTGCATGCCGGTGCGTGTGAGCAAAAAAGTGTATCACGATCTCCGCCTAAAAGCGTAATTAAGATAACGTTCAAACTTGGTGGGTAGGTATCTGATCGTTAAAACTCGTGCATTCATTATTAATGATTAATTATTATATTAATGATTATAAATGACCTCGTTGGTCAAAGGACAGCCGGTTACAGGTCAAATTTGCGAAAAATTGGGTTTTTGTCATTATTTTTCTATCAGTTTATTAGAAAATGTAATAAAACCAAGATATATGCTGGGACAGATATGATAATTTTAAAATAGTGCTTTTGGTTGCTAAGGGTGGGGTCAAAGGTCAAATAGGTAAAAGGTCAAATTGGCCTACAGTTTGCAAAAAGTGTGTTTCGAACTCCTCCTAAACCCTACTTACGTCCGATGAAGTTCAAACTTGGTGGGAAGGTACCGCACCTGACCATGAAAACTCGTGCATGCATAATTGATGACGTCATACATCAAAGGTCAAATGTGCGAAAAGTTGGTTTTTTGCTATTATTTGCCTATCAGTATGAAAGAAAAGATGATAAAACCACCTGATGTGTACAGAGTGATGAAAGATATTTTAAATAGTACATTCTAGTTGCTTAATTTAGTTTGAAATCCAAGTTTAAATGACCTAAAAGTGGTCTTTTTTCATCATTTGCTTATCTGTATGTTGGGAAATTTCTTAACCCAAAGGTATGTTGAGAATATGGGGGGAGGGGGGATGAGATTTGCAACTCCATGGATTGCCCTTTTCTTCCTACAGTTGACATCCAATAATCTGTAACTTAGCGTCAATGCCAAGCACCTAAGCTGCTCTTCGCAACATGTAACCCTCAGTTCGGCCTGCAACTTTCTCTCTAGATCGCTAGTGGTTTTAAATATCGGACCTTATGCATGACGTCACGCGGAGGTCATCTTGGAGGAAAAACAATAGACGAGTTGGAAAAATGGATTTTGCTGTAACCATGGAGTACCACATTTCAAGTCCACGGATAGTTTCTTAGGGCTACGAAGTTTTCGAGCGACTGTTTTCTTGTCTTCCACAATTTACCGTCATATTGCCCAACCTTTTCGGTCCAAGTTAAGGAGACCAACTTCAAAAAGAACTATTTCTTCCAAAGGAAATTCTCTTTGACCCAAGATTGATGTCTAGAGAGAAATATAATTTTTAACTCGAAAATTGTGTGTGATGTCTTGCACATGCAATCTCTGTTATAGTACACTTTCCTTCCCAGTATGTATTGTGTATCGAAGTTTCCAAACTCGCTTCTTACTAAGCACACTGTACGCACGACGTAGACTTTGTACGCGCTCGTAGCTGACTTACGAGCGTATCTGACCTGTACACAAATGTTGCTGTATGAGGCTAACAAACCTTCCAACCCCGAATTTCAATACAGCGATTGCCATTCGTCCGTTTGCCTAAGAAGATTACAACGATGATGTGTGCAGCGCGTATTGTAAGTTTCTAATGCAACGATCGACATGGCAACAAAATCATATGACGTCATATGCTGCCTCTCGTTGCCGTTCTAGCCACAACGCCAAAACGAGCGACTCCCACCGACAACGTGAAGTCACGTAGACGCATGCGCATAATCACAACATGACGTCATTACGTCGTAGCCGACGTCCGCGTCGTGCAGTCTAAGCTCACTAATGAAGCACACGTGCACGAACGGCGTGGATTTCGCCGCACGTGTAGTAGATTAACGTATACCATTGGTTGACAAATCAGCTGTCTGCATTTATTGGTGTAACTTGCAATGGTACGCGCTTTTCCGCCATTTTCCTCCAAAAGAGGGAGCACTTTCTCCATTGTGACATCATATGCATAAGGTCTTATAGACGAATCCGGAGAGCAAGTGATGGTCTGATTTCAGTCGGCCATACCTGGGGTCTATCACCTTTAATCTTTCAATTTCCTTGCTTACCTGTATGATGGATGGTTGGACATTAAATTGTATCTTGATTCGTTCAATTTCACTGAATATGTGGGTTTGAAATTCATGTAGAAAATAAATGAAGACGATTTAAGGCTGGTGGACCCCCTTAATGGCTGCCTACAGTCACTAAACACAAGCGCTGATCGGATTCGTCTATAAGACCTTATGCATTGACATCACACTGACGTCATTTTGGGTGAAAACAATGCAGCACACGTGCACGAACGACGTGGAATTCGCCGCAGGTGTAGTAGATTTACGCGTGTATACGATTGTTTGACAAATCAGCTGTATGCATTTATTGGTGTAACTTGCAATGATGCGTGCTTTTCCTCCATTTTCCTCCAAACGAGGGAGCACTTTCTCCTTTGTGACATCATACGTATTAGGTCTATAGGCCCTTTTCTAAACAGTGATTACAAAGGATTGTGGGATACAGTTTTGGTGTGCGTCGTTTTTCGCTACAGTAGATTGCCTTGCAAACTACATATAGCAAAACTCTATCCCACAATCCTTTGTAATTGCTATTTGTAAAAGGGTCTATTGGACGTCAAGCTTATCGCGCTTCAACATGTACGTTGTGTGCAAATGTATTGGCCAAAGTTTAAAATGTTTAGTACATTCTTTGTAAAGAATGTTTTACTGATGATAGCGAAAGTTCGTTGCGTAATCCGCGATCTAGGAAAATCACAGGGCGAACAGTATTATCTACTAAAGATATTACGAATAGCTTTTCATTGTGATCGTTATGAAACATCTAAGCCATGCACATGTACCACACGCAGGCTTACACGTACACGTCAGTACAATCAGGGGGTTGAGTAGGTAGAGTGACGTAGCGACTTTATATGAATGAGTGAATCAACGTTGTATTGAATAGTCGCATGAATACCTTAGGCCATTATTCCTCTAACATAGACATAGCCGTATACTGAAGAGGATGTTTATAAGTGAATGGAAAACTTAGCCTCAAGCAGGATTCGAACCAGCAACCTCAAGCATATAAGGCGGATGCTCTGACCACTGAGCCATTGAGGCCTATGGGACAAAGCTCGGCCAACTAAGTTTAAATACTGATGGGTTAAGTTTGGGCCTACGGTCTTCATGCGACTATTCAATACAGCGTTGATTCACTCAGTCAGGGAGTTCTAGCAATTCCCTAGTACGATCAATCGTTAATGCATTAGTACCACCGATCTACATATATCTAAATGTCCTACATTTAAATCAGTGGTGTACACAGTGAAGGTCTTGCGCGTGCACTATGTTTCACGTGTAAAATGGCTCATTATGGCGTCACGTGAAGAACCTCTGTAGGTCTTCACAGAAACAGACGTCACAGAAAAGGGGCAGAGTTAAGCGCGTATCATTTCACTTAATACACCTTATCATGCATATGATGTAACAAAGCAAAGATATTATAAGCATAGATTCCAAACTCCTATACCTACACTGTTACGCTCAGCGACTCCTCATGAAGACGCATATATCGGGGCGGAAGTGTGAATTTGACATGCGCACCGTTCTATTCCGCGATCTGCGTACAAAAATAAGAACGCGTCACAGAAAATTTCATTGTTAAAAGAGGTTAGCGTGCGTGCACTTTTACAACGCGTTTTATACGCGCAGAATACATTCTTCTGTGTATTATCCGGAATACTTGACGTGACAGTTCTGCGCGCTCTGGAAACAAACGCGCTAGTTGCTTTCCCGTTATAAGTGCGTAAGTAATTGAACGCGCACATTAAAGTGCGTCACATGAAGAAACCATAGAAACTAACCAATGAAAGTCCATGAACTTGCAGTACCAGTCATTGTGCGTTCATCTTCAAGTGTAAATACGTAGATGCCGCGTTGAAGAAATAAGTTATTTTTGTTTAAGTGGAATTTATTGAGGCGTAGTACTTCTCCAGTCAACAACTTTCCGAAATAACAAGTATTAATACTTTTGTAAGATATTCATTTGCCTGTTTGATTTCAAAACGACTGAGCAGTGATCAGCACTTCCGCCCCGATGTTTTGGCCTCCATCATAGAAATAAAAGTAAGGGAGAACCATAGAGCAGGTTATTATATCCTGCTCTATGTAGAGAACGCTAACACAATGCATCCATGCATGTTTAACCGGTGAAGCCACGAAAATTGTGAGGGCGCTTCCGTTGTACGGCAAAAGACCGGTTGATTGATGTCTCTCCGTACGTAGAGTGTGCATTCTGCTGCAGAAGTTATAGCTTATTTTATGCATTTTTCGAAAGATTTGGAGCAATTTTCACAACAGAAATAAGTCATGGTGCCTTAAGTATTTTGTTTTATTCTTCTAACTTGAAAACTTGTAGTTTCTTTGCCAGTACTTGAGGCAAAAGCAATGACGTGATATTTGTATTAGGCGCCGGTGCTCTGTTGCCGTACAGACTGGCCAAATCAATGGCTTCAGTCCAGATCGGCTGACGTCATTCTCCCTTACTTTTATTTCTATGGCCTCCATGAGGCGTCAACGCGCCATTTTAAGTTTGGAATCTATGCTTGTAATATCTTTGTAACAAAGGAGGAAGTGCGCCCTCCTTTAAAGGAAGATGACGGAAAAGCGCGTATTCTTGCATGCTACACCAATAAATGCAGACAGCTGATCATATTTATGGAGCGCCAATCACGCAAAAAGTCGTCGAAGGTGGTGGAAGGTACTGAAGGTATCGATGGCAACGTCATCGATGGTAAACGCTATCGACGGTAATGCTATCGACGGTAAACGCTATCGACGGTAAACGCTATCGACGGTATACGCGAACTATGTCAACTCAATCGATGGTTTACTTAATTGATGGTGGCGGTGTACACGCTATCGACCAAAGATATTACAAGCATAGATTCCAAACTTAAAATGGCGCGTTGACTCCTCATGGAGGCCAATATATCGGGGCGGAAGTGCTGATCATTGCTCAGTCGTTTTGAAAACAAACAGGCAAATGAATGTATTACAAAAGTATAAGTACTTGTTATTTCGGAATGTTGTTGACTGGAGAAGTACTACGCCTCAATAAATTCCACTTAAACAAGAATAACGTATTTCTTCAACACGGCATTCCACGTATTTACACTTGAACATGAACGCACAATGACTGGTTTTGCAAGTTCATGGACATTCATTGGTCAGTTTCTATGGTATCTTCAAGTGACGCACTTTTACATGCGCGTTCAATTACTTACGCGCTCATAACGTGAAGGCAACTAGCGCGTTTGTTTCCAGAGCGCGCAGAACTGTGCGTCAAGTATTCCGGATAGTACAGAGAGAAATGTATTCTGCGCGTATAGAATGCGTTGTAAAAGTGCACGCACGCTAACATCCTTTAACAATGAAATTTTCTGTGACGCGTTCTTATTTTTGTACGCAGATCGCGGAATATAACGGCGCACATGTCAAATTTACACTTCCGCCCCGACATATGCGTCTCCTTGAGGAGTCACTGAGCGTAACAGTGTAGGTATAGGAGTTTGGAATCTATGCTTATAATATCTTTGCTATCGACGGTGTACGCGAACGATGGTAACTCAATCGATGGTTTACCTAGTCGATGGTATACGCGAACGATGGTAACTTAATCGATGGTTTACTTTTTTGATCGTAGCGGTGTACACGCTATCGACGGTATACGCGAACGATGATAACTCAATTGGTGGTTTACTTCATTGATGGTGGCGGTGTACACGCTATCGAAGGTACACGCGAACGATGATACCTTAATCGTTGGTTTACTTTATCGATGTTAGCGGTGTACACGCCAGCGGTGGTATACGCAAACGATGATAATTCAATCAATGGTAAACGCTATTGACGGTAATGCTATCGTGATAGACGCTATCGACGGTAAATGCCATTGACGGTAGCGCTGTAGGTGGAGAACTCGATCGATGGTTAATAACTCGGTCGATGGTTAACACGGTCGATGGTCAACGCGATCGATGCTACACTCCATCGAAGGTGGCACACTGCATGGTCGATTTTTGTTGCCACGGGGTTAAGGACAAATCGCTTTGAACGAATTTGAACAGCTAACGGAAGTTAAGTAGAGCAGGTGTTAACCGTTACACAAGAGTATAATCCAATACGGTAGTTCGGAATGAACACAAGGAGCGAAGGTCAAAGGTCAAATGAGGGAACCTGCAGGGAACGGACGAACTTTTTGCCACCGTCACTGTGTAGCTAGAGCATATACACAGCCAATGAGAGCCGCTACGCAGACACTCGGCTGATGGCGGGATGTAAACATTCAAAAATTACATGTACGTACATGTAGGTACGAGATACGCATAGTGTATACTGTACACATAATTGTATGATTGTGCACGTACAAAGCGTTATTGTGCAGAGACAGGTAGCTAGCTGCTACTGGACTCACAAGCCTCACAGTCAACAGTAGTCTGCAGTCTGCTGACCTAGTATTTGGGAAGCTTTGGGGCTTCCCATACTAGGTCAGCAATATACCCATTGTCAAAATTGGGCTACCGCGACTTCAAAAATTTTGAATGGTCTCGATCTTTCTCAAATTTACGTATACTCCTACATAATTGACCTCTACGGGGCCTTATATGTTTAAGACCCTTCACTCTAAGATTATTAGCACTTAGTGTCCAAAAAAAGACCAAAAATTTTGATTTACACAAACGATCCTGTTTTGTTTTTTTAACATTCTATGAAACTGCCAAATCGTGTAACTAGGACGTTCACACTATTGTATGCTAGATAGCACGCACTGCTGTTTAATTGTGACATAGTCCATAGCTATAGTTACGTTCATACACGCGCATACGCGTATATAGCAACAATCACTGCAGCAACGCACGCAGACGATATTACTCTCACAGTAATACGCGGTCAAAAGTTTGTGTTGCAATAGCCTAGGCCTAGTTCAGGGAACAAAGTGTACGTCAGAACTAGGCCTAGGTACCCTAGGCTAAGTCAACAGTACTCTGATCGATCACGTTAGCAGTTTAGGGAAGGTTGCAATGAGTTAGGCTCACAAAATCTAGGCTATTGAGATTAAAGAAGATGATGATGTATCTACACATTTAGTTTGATAATGGTGAGTCGAGAAAACGGGGACTTAAACTAGCTTCGCTCTAAGTTCGTTAAGTTAGTCTAACGTTAACGTTAGTGTTTGCCACAATGAAAATGCCCGAACTCGAAACGCTACCGTTAGGCCTACAACACATTTCCATTTAGAATAGAAGAAATGCGTGTGATAATGATCACTCGAAAATATGGTAAAGAAAATAAACTACGATTTCCCTTCACTAACCTTGTAGGCTATACTTGATGAAGTTCTCTAGCGTCACCCTACCCACACCGGCTAGTCAGTCTGCATGTGCATGTGTGCTGCATTATAATATCTGCCGTATACTAGTTAGTACGTACGTACATGCCCTGCACTAGAGCTGAGGTACGTGCGAGAAAAGAGTACGTACGCTTCGGTAGCTATGCAGAAGACATTCCACATATGTCTCCTTACAATTCCATGTATTTAAAGAAAATTTCCTGAAATAGACACTAAGTTCGATTCATTTTAGAAAGTATTCCATGCACTATTCCATCGATAAAACTATCAACGTTTGCGTATACCATCGATAGCGTGCTCACCGCCTCCATCGATGAAGTGAACCACCGATTGAGTTATCAACATTCGCGTATACCTCCGCTGGCGTGTACACCGCTACCATCGATGAAGTGAACCACCGATTAAGGTATCATCGTTCGCGTGTACCTTCGATAGCGTGTACACCGCTACCATCGATGAAGTGAACCACCTATTGAGTTATCAACATTCGCGTATACCGCTGCTAGCGTGTACACCGCCACCATCAATTAAGTAAACCATCGATTGGGTTGACATAGTTCGCGTATACCGTCGATAGCGTGTACACCGCTACCATCGATAAAGTAAACCATCGATTGAGTTACCAACGTTTGCATATACCGTCGATAGTGTGTTCACCGCCACCATCAATAAAGTAAACCACCGATTGAGCTATCATCGTTCGCGTATACCGTCGATAGCGTTTACCGTCGATAGCGTTTACCACCGATGACGTTGCCATCGATACCTTCAGTACCTTCCACCACCTTCGACGACTGTTTGCGTGATTGGCGCTCCAATCGTTCCTCGTCCTTAATATCAGTTAAATAACCATAGCAATTGCTTCACGAACTCGATGAAGGTTTTTCATTCTTCAACTTACGTAGGGAGTAAGTTTGACTTATACTTTCTGCTAAATACTGTTACCATTAACAGATCGGTTTACGCGTCTGCTACTCAAACGAAGTTCGAATATCACCACGCGACTTTCATTCCGCGTCGCAGAAATCTAAAGCGCAATAGGTTCAGGGCGCGGACGTCAGTGCGACGACGTGAACTGAGGGTTAAAACGCCGCGTCGCCCTGGCCACGTCTTGTAATCTAAAGCTCCCTATTGTTTTCACACAAAATGACGTCAGTGTAAAGTCAATGCATAAGGTCACGTGGGAGGGATTTCAGTCACGTGACTTTAACCAACTAGACGCAATTTTGAAGGGCAAGATCGCTCGTCTTTTTTGTTTTGAAGGGCAACATCGCACGTCTCTTTGGTTTTGACGGGCACGCGTCCATTGTGTCACAGTAGTATCTATGGTTATGTCGTGCGCGTGAGCTGTAAGTTCGCTTACTGCGTGTGTGTTTTGCCCTTCAGTGCCTGGGAATCCATTGCACTTGACGTCACATGAAATCCCTCTATGGACCTTATGCATTGACATCACACTGACGTCATTTTGGGTGAAAACAATGCAGCACACGTGCACGGATGCGTAGATTTCGCCGCACGTGTAGTAGACTTACGCGCGTATAGAGGGATTTCATATGACGTCACGCAAGTGGGATTCCCAGGCACTGAAGGGCAAAACACACACGCAGTAAGCGTATTTACAGCACACGCGCACGACATAACTATAGATACTACTGTGACACAATGGACGCCCGCCCTTCAAAACCACCAGAGACGCGCGATCTTGCCCTTCAAAACTGCGTCTAGTTGGTTAAAGTCACGTGACTGAAATCCCTCTATACGAATGGTTGACAAATCAGCTGTCTGCATTTTTTGGTTTAACTTGCAACGATACGCGCTTTTCCGCCATCTTCCTCCAAAAGAGGGCACACTTTCTCCTTTGTGACATCATATGCATAAGGTCTATAGTTACACGAAAAGAAAGGAGCACCGTGTGTGCGTTCTAACGCACATCCTTAAATCCCAGGATCGACCATTATTTCGTCATAAATAAAGTTTCAACATTCATAGGAGCAAAGATACAGTACCAACAACTCACAGTCACTGCTATTTCCCACATTAGCGATTCAAGTTGCAATTTAAACACTGAATACGATGGAGATGTATATTTATATTTCTGTTTACGTTTTCATTGAGGCAATGATAATATGGATCTGGGAATGGCGAGAGAGGGGTGAGTTATCTCTTTCATTTTTCATTTCATAAAAGTAATCGTTTGAAGTATGTCTCTTCTACATACTCCAGGGCATGGGCACACGAAAGGGTACGGAGCCTGGGGGTTGTATCCCCCTATATGGGCAGAAAATTTGTTAGGCCTATGTCCGGGCAAAGTGCACGCTAATTTCGGAAAAACATGTGTATTTAAATTAGTTTCGGGCAAAAAAGTTGCAGCCTCCTCCCCCACTGGAATAAGCCCCGTACGCTTACGCTACACTGCCATACTTAACCGGTGAAGCCACGAAAATTGCGAGGGCGCTTTCGTTGTACGGCAAAAGACCAGTTGACTGGTGTGTCTCCGTACGTACAGTGTGCATTCTGCTGCAGAAGTTATAGCTTGTTTTATCCGTTTTTCGAAAGATTAGGAGTAATTTTAACAACAGAAATAAGTCATGGTGCCTTAAGTATTTTGTTTTATACTCCTAACTTGAAAACTTGTAGTTTCTTTGCCAATACTTGGGGCAAAAGCAATGACGTGATATTTGTATTACGCGCAGATGCCCCGTTGCCGTACAGACTAGCCAAATCAGTGGCTTCCGTCCAGATCGGCAGACGTCATTCTCCCTTACTTTTATTTCTATGTACACTGCTTATTATAAGCTAAATGCGAATAAGCATTTGTTACGTTGCGGTACTAAGACATTGTATAGGCATGTGAGTGTATGAGTCGGGGGCACAGTCGATATATGCAGTCCTAGTGCCCTGAATGACTCAACAAAGTAGATCAAATAATGTTTTATTATAAAAGGCGCCAAATGTCTTCTACATTTAAGGAGTCCACGGATCGGTAGGTTTAATTGAAACCTGTAAAGCTGAAGGGATGATACGAAGAAACATTTATATTCATCTTTATCCCTTTAATTGACTTCTGAGGGCCTCTGGCATTTCTCTTTATTATGCATCACCAAAGATGGTAAAGTTTACAGATACCCAGGCCCGTAGCCAGACAAGGTATTCAAGGGGGCGAGATGATCTCCAGGGGGCGAAATATTTTTTCGGGGGGGGGGGAGCGAGATGGGTAAAATATTGAGGCAATGGTAACTTTAATTCCCTATGGGGGTGAAACAATTTCTAGGGAGGTTTCGCCCCCCCCCCGGCCCCTTTGGATACGGGCTTGCAGCTACCCGTTTTCTTGTTTAAGTTTATAACTTTCATTTCTTAAATTGTCTTCATTACATTTCAATGTCATTAATGCTTACTGCTCTTTTGGGGGGACGACGATCTTTAACATTATCTGATGACACCTATGTGATGCATTTCTAAACAGTTTACACTGAATAATATTTAATGTCATGCACATTTTTTTTTAAATATAAATAATTTCTTGCAGTTCATGGGGAAAGAAATGTTTTCATGAAGACGAGGAAAATGTCTTGGATAAAGAGGAGGTTACTGAAGATGAAGATAAAGCGAAAACGCAGATTTCGTAAGAGTGAGTCCGAAAAAGACTTGAAGACTTCTCATACTATTGCAATATAACGATTTAATTAAAACTGAGATACACTAACTTTGAAGGTTGACATGGGCACTGAGTTTGGACCCCCCCCCTAAAAAACAGTGCTGGATCTATAAACAAAAGTCAGCAGGGCTCAGGCCCGTAGCCAGACAATGAGCTGAAGGGGGGCGAAAAAGCTTCTAGGGGGGCGAAAAATTTTCCAGAGGGGGCGAAACATACTAAAATGCATTACGGCAATGTTAATTTTTGATCTTCTATGGGGGGCGAAAAATTTTCCAAGGGGGCTTCGCCTCCTTGGCCCCCCTTGACTACGGGCCTGGCAGGGCTATCGGGAGACGCCATCTAGCTATAACCCAGAGACCTTCATACAAAAAGGCTCCCATTGTAAGTTATCATAATTTTGGCTTTATTGGGAGACATGGCACCTGAATTTCCTTGGGGCAATTGAAGCGGTACGTTAATGTGTCTATCTACTTAGCTAATATTATTTCCGAGGAGCCTAATGTGTGTTGAACAAGCCCCTTCAGAAGTTCGCGCCTAGACCCCCACATTTGTAAGCCCGGCCCTTCCCAAAGAAATGAAACTGCAAGCAAGCATTATTGGTGCAGTAAGAAAAGAATTAAACTTCCTAGCAATCAGCGTTGATTGTATCTTTTTTCAGGCAAAAAATTAAATCGACAAAGGATGATCCTGCTGTCTCTCTTGAGATACTTGCAAAAGACCAAGTTCGATGAACGGCTGGTCAAGAACTACTAGCCAAGAGAATGACGTGAACAATGATTTGGTAAATAGATTGGGTTGTTTTACTTACCAGTATCAAATACACGTCCTTTCAAATGTGCAACTAAAATATTTACTCTGACGCACATCGATTTTTAGAAGTCTTAAATTCTGTTTGGGAAACTGGTCTCAATTTATCAGTTCTTTCATCTTTGCTGTTCATTGGTCCACGCGAAACGTTTGGGGTTATTGTCCGTCATGTGATCTGTCGGCCTGTAGTGTTGGGTTAGGGGGTGAGAGTGGGGTGGGGGCTGTCTGAGACGGAAGAAACTATGGACAAAGGTAAGAATAATTTGAAATAATTGATATGAAAGAAATACAAATGTCCTTCTAGCAAAGTTTGACTATTTAGAAAGAGCGGTATCTTAAAGTGGGCATGACACGGCCAAAATAACTTTTGTGTATTGCAAGACTGGATACAGTATTGTATAAATTTCATTTCACACACAGTTAAAACCTGTGCAATTCGGCGTAAATGAAATCTGAAGAAAAACGTACAAAAATCCAATTTCGAAAATTGCCGCAACAGGTCACCTGACTTTTATGACGCAATTGGCGGGAAACACACTGCGTTATATGAGGACGCGTATCTAGATGTGGAACTAATATAACGCTGACGTAAAGTTTTCTTAGCAACTTCATGAAAAGGCTTACATCACAATACCCGCGAAACAGAGCACAAAGCGTGTTGGGTGCTTCGAGGTACATCGTTGGCCAATGCACGCGTCAATGGCAAGCGAAATGTCCAATAATTAGAAAAACCAAGTTTATCGGTCGAAAAACCAAGTTTATCGGTTGAAAAACCAGGTTTATCGGTCGAAAAACCAAGTTTATCGGTTGAAAAACCAGGTTTATCGGTCGAAAAACCAAGTTTATCGGTCGAAAAACCAAGTTTATTGGTCGAAAAACCAAGTTTATCTTTCGATATACCAGATAAATCGAAAAACTTGGATTTTCGCCTGAAAATCTAAGTTTTTCGACCGATAAGCCAAGTTAGTTTGAAAATCTAGGTTTTTCAACCGATATACCAAGATTTGGAGATAAACTTGGTTTTTCGATCGATAAACCTGGTTTTTCGACCGATAAACTTGGTTTTTCGACCGATAATCTTGGTTTTTCGACCGATAATCTTGGTTTTTCGACCGATAAACTTGGTTTTTCGACCGATAAACTTGGTTTTTCGATCGATAAACTTGGTTTTTCGATCGATAAACTTGGATTTTCTAATTATTGGACATTCCGTTAAGAAAAACCAAGTTTTTCTTTGGATTTCCCAGATAAGTCGAAAAACTTGGATTTTCGACTGAAAATCTAAGTTTTTCGACCGATAAGCCAAGTTATTTTGAAAATCTAGGTTTTTCAACCGATATACCAAGATTTGGAGATAAACTTGGTTTTTCGATCGATAAACCTGGTTTTTCGACCGATAAACTTGGTTTTTCGACCGATAAACTTGGTTTTTTGATCGATAAACTTGGTTTTTCGATCGATAAACTTGGTTTTTCTAATTATTGGACATTTCGCTTGCCATACGCGTCCATATGGGCGCGCGTGTTTAGCTTCCCTACATAAGCCTCAGTAATGTTTTTGTGCACAAAGAAAGCGGTAGGCGCGCTTTACAGAACAGCTATGCCCATGCATGGACCAGGGAGTTGCTATCTAAATGACAACTTCCTGCATGGACAGTCCATAACATGCGCGCCTATACAGTGGGCTGTTCAGTGACGGTGTGATTACGAATGCCAGGGAGTTGTCATTTAGCAACTCCCTACGAATGCTAAACAGTCACCGCGCAGCGACGCATCGTTCACAATCTGGTCATTGGTCACACGCGCTGCTCTAGTACCGTAGCACAGGTGTTTGCAATGCTGTTCCAGCTAAAGCGAGTTAGCGAGCACGCACATGATTGGGTGTGTAGAACGATGGGTGAGCTGCCTAGTACAGGACGTAGTGCTACTGACCGTGCAGCCAATGACGTCACGTCTTGAGACGCGCTCACATACGTTTTTTCGCTTTCGGATTTCAGATGGGCTGAGCCTGGCCTGTATTTGGGAATTCACATGGGTATATATGGACGTAGTTTAGTCCGGAAAACATTCGTTTTATTTCAAGCTGTACCCAAAGATTATTTACTGAGAAACTTACTTTGGCCGTGTCATGCCCACTTTAACAAAGTGTCAGATGTGATGAAACTTGTAATCTTTATGTTCTTATCTAGATTCAGCACTTGATGACGTCATAGAAACAATGAATAATGTTCTTTCAATCGTCTGTGAAACTTCTGAGGTGAAGAAATGGAAATGGGTAAAGGTAAGATTATAAAATTATAGTAATGAAAAACTTAATGTTTTGCTACCGGTCTGAATACTTAAACAAGATACATCGTGACATTAAACGTGTGAGGCGATACGCCCCCCCCCCCCCACACACACACACACACGAAACAAGTCTATACGAAGATGTCATTTGAAGTAAAGAAGTACAACGTGAATAACAACTGTCTGAAACACAGTTTGATGTGCTGCATGTGGTCAATATTTTTGCATACGCTGAGATAAATCATGGTCACTGAAACTGCAGTCTGTCAAAATGACAACTTGTCACTTTAGATAGAATGAGGTTTCTTAAATAATACCTGATGCAAAATCACTTTGTATTTACTTTTATGTTCTCACTCAGATTCAGTAAGTGATGACGTCAAGGCAACACTTGATAATAGAAAACAGAACACTTTTTTATTTCAAACAACTTTATTGATCATCCTTATCAACGGGGCACTTTGTTGAAGTTAATTAAACTATACATCGAATCCGTGCATACTTTTGATCAACATTCGTAATAGGTCTCACCTATCGTTGTGAATATTTTCATGAGGTCTAAACATAAACCATTTTCATCGTAACTTGGTACACAGGGTCTTAATGTAGAACCATATCTTTTCGGCTTTATTCAAATTACACTTGCAGTTTTTCTTTATAATCACTATTACAGGAAATTGCTGTACTTTCTGTTTCCAGGTCATTCCTCTTCGACTCGGACCTAGGTCTCACCTATCGTTGTGAATATTTTCATGAGGTCTAAACATAAACCATTTTCATCGTAACTTGGTACACAGGGTCTTAATGTAGAACCATATCTTTTCGGCTTTATTCAAATTACACTTGCAGTTTTTCTTTATAATCACTATTACAGGAAATTGCTGTACTTTCTGTTTCCAGGTCATTCCTCTTCGACTCGGACCTAACTGCTACTAACATAGTGTCTAAACCATATGGCCCTCGAAGACTTATTCAGTGAAATGACTTTGATGACGTCACTGTTGACGATGACATCCTTATTGGCAAGGTAATATTTGATTGAACGTTTCTCTCTCGTTTAAAAACCTCCATGCTTTGCCTGAAAGGAAATATTTTCATATCTTGAAAAACATGTTTTATGAACATAGAGTAAAATTTATTTCGCAATAAGATAGTAGGGTATCCTAATTTCAAGAAATAAAATCCTAAGATATTTAAAATTACTGTTTTGTATCTCATGAATAATTTCTTCATCCAAGCTTTGAAATTTTCAAATGATCCAGCAGCCGTAACTTTTGTAAAGTGTAATATTTTTGAGAAGGAAAGCCGTTGCCAGAGTTTATCGGTGACACTGAATGGTTAAATAGTGAGTAAAACTTTTTTCTGTGGGTTCTATTTCGCTGTAATTTAACCACATTATTTACCTTTAATACAACAGAATGGCTTTCAATTAATATGTTCCAGGATCAGCGTGAAAAATCCTGAAATACTGTAATATCTTATTGAAAATTCAAATTGTTATCTTAAATTACTCACATATCTTTTCATCTCATCAGGACGGACAATCTTGAGACTGCGAGGATATGTTTAAGTACAATAAAATTCATTTGGGCTACAAGTCTTCTCTGGAAAAAGATCTCTCTGAATACACGTAAGTGGAAATGCACCGATTTAATGTGACGTCACGCGAGTAGGATTGCCGGGCACTGAAGGGCAACATTCAGTAAGCATATTTACAGCACACGTGCACGGCATAACCATAGATACTACTGTGACACAATGGACGTTTGCCCTTCTAAACCAAAGAGAGCGCGATCTTACCCTTCAAAACCAGAGACGCGCGATCACGTGACGTCGGTAAAACCCCTGTATCGATGGATTCATAGAAGAGTTTTCTCGGACTTTTGACAGTCAGTAGAATAGGATTATATTACCATTGTATAAAGAATACAACCACGAATGACATGTTTTAGACATGCATGCATAGGTATGATGGTTCGAGTGGTTAAGCAGTCTTTGTCAAGATGGCAGGATATTTTTACTAATCACACGTTCTAAAAATGAGGGCGCTTGTCAACTGAACTGTATGCTCATGAGTTTCGTCCACATACCCTTTCCCAAAATGCAATCGCAAAGGATTGTGGGAAAACAGTTTTGGTACGCGTCGATTTTGTAAATGGCCTTTTACTGTGGCAAAAAACGACCCACACCAAAACTCTGTTCTACAATCGTTTGTAATTACTACGGGTATTTGGAAACGGTACTAACACAGTACACACTGAACCCTGAGGAACAAATAGAAGGCATACTCACAGTAGTTTCATCAGAGCCGTATATTTGGTTCTGAGTTTCAACTGGTTCTATGGTTTTGAATGATACTAGTGGTTAAGATGTATATACAACCTTGCACATTCCACGTATGTGAGACCCCTTAATGTTGTTCTTATTTCTTTTCATTAGAGAAGATACCAAAGAGGACAGACTGAGATGGGAGAGAGCTTGTCGACTCGGCACATGGCAGACGAAATAAAAACCAAACGGCTGGGGGATCAGGCTACACAAGTTTCCAAGGAATAGAAACAAGAGAGACAACAGGAAGAATGTCGCCATTTTGTTACAGATTTAAATTCATTTGTTCCAAATTTCCGAATTCGAAAAAAAAACTTGAAATATATTTAACTTTGTCAGTAACGTTTGCATCGTTTATTATATGTTTGATGAATAAATTAATATTGCTTTCGCTCATTGTGTCTTATTGACTAGTTATATACGACTTATACAGAAGTGATGTTTCCAGAGTTACATAATCACTGCAATATGTAGTGAAACTGGCAATCAGTTCCAAGAGCGGCGATTTGTTCGCAATATTGGGGGGGGGGGCATGACTAGATTTTCCAATAATTTACTGTCTGAAAAATCAAAGTCAATGGGCGATTTCTCAAATATGGGGGGGACATGTCCCCCCCCCCGAATCGCCGCCCATAGACCCTTTTCCATATAACAGTCACAAAGGATTGTGGGATACACTTTGAAGTGGGGCGTTTTTCTCAATGGCATTCTACTGTGGCCAAAAACGACGCACACCAAAACCCAATCCCACAATCCTTTGTATTTGCTATTTGGAAAAGGTTCTATGATCAGTTCTAACTAAAGAGAGAGGCAACGCATTCAGATTATTAAATTGCATTGCAATTACGTGTAAGGGACGGGGTCTGGAGGCTGTATTTCCCTGAGGTATGTCAAAACCCATTTCACCACAGACGTTGGACGCGGCTGGAGTGCTACAGCCCCCTCCCTCAAATAATTTTCAGTTTGAAGGGACTTTTTTCTTTTCAAAACGTCCGGCTAAAATTGCTCTAGCCAAAAACTCAGGAGTTGAATGATTCAGTCTTCCAGTCTTAGACCTCTCCAGACGGCACTGTTTTTGGCAGATCGTTGAAAAAATCGGACAATGTTCTAGGGTAATAAACTTAAGGTTTTTTCTGGTAAAAACGGCTACACATCCCCACACTTCGCCGCAAGGGTATACAGTAGGTTGTTTGAAAGAGCTGCCAAACTGCTGTAGTGCTTTAGCGTTTAAGCAGGAGTAGGGTAGACCGTTGACAAAGAATCTCGGTGGTGGAGCCAGGATTTCCCCAACGGGGGCAGCAACCCAAAGTTCCGACAAAGGTGACGGGTTGCTGAAACAACGGCAGAACCCAAATTTTTGGTGCTCCGTGTGGTTCAAAAAATGTGAGCTTTAATTGCCTGGAAAAAGTTTGAAAAATATCGGGTTTTAATTGAAATATTTGAATTGTATTAAAGAATTTGTGTCTTCCTTGAAAACAAAAGCAATAAAACTGCCAGGGCGTCTGGGCGCCTCAGGGAGTAACATGCTTTATCATACCCAGTTAGACTTCCAGGCGAAGCTGAAAAATTTCGCCGACCGTGGGACCTCCTTGGTCTCGCCTTGTACTAGCCTTTTTAGGGGTGCCATACCACGGACGAAAAAAATCAGTAAATAACCAGAATTTCAGATCATGTTATCAGTTCAAAGCTTTACCGAAAGTAACACCATTTTGGATCTAGGAAAACTTAGAACAAAGAAAATTTCTCAAAGACTAGTAACCCTCCCCTGAGGCCACATCCCCCTTCAATTACATGGCACGCTCTACCAAAATAGAAACATATTGCTAAATAATGAGGATTTCTAAACATATAATCAATTCAACGCTTTACGAAGCTTTACCAGATAGCGCATCCAAGCCACCTCACAAAGGCAAAAATTTCTCAAAGAGTTAAGAGTGTCATTCCATTCTCTTATAGACAGCACCTCTTGACTTACGCCCAGCCTAAAAATAGGAAGATTATCACTGAATAATGACAATTTGTAAAGACATAATTATTGTAGTGCGCGTGCGCGCTACAATCTTGGCGTTGCACGACAAGCTAGGCGTACCTACATGACTGAACGTTGAGACTGGAAGTTCCACACGCTTTCGGTCCGTTTTTACTATCGGTACTATCAATGTGCAGGCAGCTAATGTTAAGCTTGTCCATGATTTTTTACCGCTTTCTTGCACACACTCTAAATTAGTCCCGACAAAGGACTCGTTCATAAACAGAAACAGCTTGTATTAATGCAGAGTGAAATCTTACTGATTGATGAAATGCCGACAGTCTTTATTTCAGAAAAAATTCAGTTGAATTTGCGCTTGCTTTCTCATTAACACAACTTGCCTACATAACTTGAAATTCGCAAACGAAGTAATCATTGGATGAATTTATCGTAAAATTTAATGTGATGGGAGCTGGATATATACGGGCGGCGTCACCTTCAATGTGCACAGTATATGGTATACTGTGCACAGTATATGGTATACTGTATGCGTCACCTTCAATGTGCACAGTATAGGCTCAACCGAAATTCCTCTCAATAGTAGTGTTACAGGTACCTATAAGACGAAAACCACAAAATTCAAGATATTTACTTCAAATCGGAATCAAATCAGAAATCCTTAGGCCTACAATGTGTTTTACCTTTTCACAAAACTAGCAAGATTATACAAAACCACAAATGACACTACCTAGCTTGAAAATAAGATGATTTTCTGCAACGTCAGAGCCGCTCGCGCAATTTTTTTTCCCACGAGGTTATGGGCAAATCATGCCAATGGACCAATCAGCTTCTTGGAAATAGGCCACACCTCTAATTCCAAAATGACGGCTTTTGAACCATTTTTTGTAATTCTGACGCCAGATTATGAAAGAACAGGCCAGATAACCCCAGTCCACGTAACCCTAACCTTAGAAATAACCCCAACCATGATTTAGAAACAAATTTGAAAAAATTTTGAAAATCAGATTTGCCCATAACCTCGTGGGAAAAAAAGTTAGGCGAGCCGCTCGGAAGTTCGTTAGAAAAACACGATTGCGCAATAAAATCACCTTGTTAGCCTTGTGCCAGTCGTTTCTTATGCTTTGAATGTACTATGTATGCAAAGAATTTTGCAAACGTTTCTGAAGGTAGTGAAAAATATTTGATTAAATAAACGCCGTATCAAACTCACATTAAATCTGGCCTACTCCAAACTGCAAGGGCTTGTCTAACATGCACTACAATTCTGCGTATTTGCAAGCAAATGCAGTTCTAGTTAGTTCAAAGCTTTGCCAGCGATTGCGCAATTTTGCACCTAAGCCAGGTCTTACATGTACGCCCTCACCTCAGCACCAGGGCTTTAGCCAGGATTTGAAAGTAGCCGTGTCTCACTTGTTACCGATTCACAAGGAACTATTCATCTGGCGCCGTGGGCATCAGCGCGAAGCCGCTCACGGTTGGGGTCCAGAGGGCGAAGCCCACTGGAAGCAACGGCTTTTTTCACACAATTAAGGCAAAAATCATGTTCACGAAGATGCTAAAACACCTAGATTAACACTTGAATTTTTTAGGCATCCAAACATCAAAAAATGATGCAAAATCAAACTTAACTTGGAAGGGTGGACCAAGCCATTTGTTGGCGTCCCAAAAGCCGTTCTGCTCCAATTTGGCCGTCTCAAGACGGCGAGACGCATCGCTGGCTAAGGCCTTGCTCAGCACCCTCCCTATTGCAAAGATGCCACTCATACACAGGTGAAAAATGAAGGGTCCGCCGGAGTGTCAATTATCTGTCGGCACGCCACTTAGTCCTCCTCTTAAAGAGTGTCATGAACTGCTCCCCTAGGGATTTCGCCCAGGCTACTGCCCTGCAGGCTAAAAGTGAAATTCCGTTGAATCCTTCAGACTGGTCTCAGTACGTACCTAAATATAGCACTGAACTTTCCAACTGGCCTGTATACGGACTCTTACTAGTGTTTTATCTGAGAAATTTCAACACGGAAAACAGAGACTTGCAGACCACAATCCTTACTTATTCTTAGCAAGTCGGGATTTAATAAATGTTTAAACGTAATATCAACAAAATATAGCCCCATGTATCCTCGTTGGCGTTGCCAGTAACTTTTGGGAAGTGTACAAGTAGGAAGTATAAAAACGCTGTACGTAGGTATCTGTAGGCGGCAACATTAATTGGGTTACGACGGAAGCTGTCAATTACCAGCACCAAAAAAGCACAAATCATTTTTTTTTCTTTTTGGCATCGCACACGACACAAATTCTTGGCATTTTGCCTTTCATGCCGATTTGCTGATTAGCGTTCTCTGACTTGAGTGGCTATTAAATGTACTGCAGATTTTCCCTCTCGTGGCCCTCGCAATAGCCCCACCAAAGGGGTATTTAATTGTCCTCCGTCCTCAGAATGAGTCCTGGTACTCTCCACCAGTGTTGAAAGAATAAAAGCTATATGATCAAAATGTCAAGGTAAACAGTTTTAGACCCATTAAAGACAGACACTCATCACCCCAAAGTACACTTTTACTTGGGGAAAGCAAAACTCTCAGTCGGTGATTGCTCTTTGATTGACATCAAATTCAAAACATTCAGAGTATCTCACATTACACAACATACACATAGAGTGTTGTGATTACATATTATGGCCTTTTATGCTCACCAGGATAGGCTCAAGCAATAAAGTAGGTTTGTGTCTGCACAAGGAGGAGATAAAGACAGTTATGGGAAGGGGTAGAAGTGACTTAGTTGGGTGAATTGGATTATTTTGGGAGGAGAAAATTTGCCCTTTAACTCCCTGTCATAATACCTTCAACTGTTTCTTCTTAGATTGTATATACAAGGTCGTCACGATCTCCCGTTATATTACGTTTTCACAAGGCTGTTCTGCATTGTGCACGGGTTCAGGGGCGTGCATACGCGTGTGGGGTGTGACACTCGGGGCTTTAAAAATCGAAGGTCTCTAAGTGATTCCTAGCAGTTCCTTATAAGGGACATTTCGAGATTTTAGATATTAATCATTTAAAAAGTAGTAAAACGTAGTAAAATGTATTACAAGACGCGATTGCTTCAGCGTCCTTCTTGGGCTTTCGTTTCAGATGGTTAAAGTGGGTATGACACGGCCAAAGTACGTTTCTCAGTAAATATTCTTTGGGTACAGCTTGAAATAAAGCGAATGTTTTCCCGACTAAACTACGTCCATAAACACAGTAATACGACCTTGTGAATTCCCAAATTATATGCCAGACTCAGCCCTTTTCATGAAGTCGCTTTGATAACTTTACCAAGCGTTTCATTAGTTCCACATCTATATGCGCGTCCTTAATAGCGCAGTGATTGTGCGGCCAATTGCGTCATAAAAGTCAGGTGACCTGTTGCGGCATTTTTCGAAATTGGATTTTGAACGTTTTACTTCAAATTTCATTTATGCCGAATGGTACCGGTTTTAACTGTGTGTGAGATGATATTTATAAAATACTGTATCCAATCTTGCAATACACAAAAGTTATTTTGGCGGTTTCATGCCCACTTTAAGTCATAAATACCTCCAACATGGCAGCTTGAGTGGTATTATTGCTGCAAAACCTCATGTAATCCCTATCATCATTTGTCTGCCCACTCATTAATTCCCTGTATTATCAACTTGCTCAGCCCTAGCCGTTATTTCTAGTTAGGTTACATTATTTAAAGAAGCCCGCTGTAAAATTTAAAGTCAAATTTTAAGTTTTCGGTGTGTCTACTGTGTTTCCAGTGTCCTTTGAACCATGGAAGTACTACCGAGGTAGTACTTCCATGTTTGAACATAGTTACGTTTCATTGCACACAAGTTTGTTATCATCTTAGGTCAATGTGGCCGTGGTCGTCTCGACTTGAAACAATTGGTTGGAAACTGGGACGTTAAACCTCATCTAACTAACTGGATCAATGTGAAATGATCGATAATGTGTTAGTTTTACCTATATGTCAGCATATGCTCAGCATCTGCTTTGGTGCTGACGAATAGTGAGTTTCGCAAGACTGTTTCAGTAATCAGGAAGAACAAAATATTGGAAATTTTCTCCTTTCAACTAGACTTGGCAAAGTCTACCATTCAACTTGATGTTTATAAAGGTAGCTTTGGTTGATAATTACCATGCTCCTTAGTTAAAGTATATTAACTGAGTTTGGATATTTTATGTCTTTATTATTCAAGTTTGTGTTTCATCATTTGCACATCGCACACTGTACACCCTTCTTCTTTCAAATAGGCCTAACACAGTCCAAGCAGTCAGGAATGCATGAAGGGCTGACTATGAATCGTACGGATTTTAGCGCCTGGGAAATCACACACAGTTAGGGCTCCAGATTTTTGTACAGGGAATAACTCTCGGGCTTACAGGTATAAAAGGGTTTTTCAGGGATGCTGGTGGGGTTCAACCGGCGCAGACCCATCTATTTTTTGCTGTCGGCGTTTGATACATCTAAATTTTCTAATTTCCAAGCTTTCTGTTCTCATGTCTTTATTCTTCGTTATTATTGTTGCTGAAAACGTTGGAAATTTCATTGGCCTAATTTAGAATTGTAAGGCCACTATAACCTGGGGCATCCCATATGAGGGTATCTAAATCTCCAAACGTGAGCGGAGGACTCATGCCTTTCGGATGCAAGTTCGGTGCTCTTAAGTGAGGGACTTGTACATCTCCTGTCTCCAAGCTCTGTATCCGCCCTTGCCAAGTAATGGCATTTAAGTTGGGAGTGGGGTATTTTAGGACATCTTGGGTCATGGTTGTGTGTCTGAGATTCCTACTGGGTCATGGTCCAAAAGTTAAACTACGGCAGATGTGAAACACTACTAAACTGTCTTTTAAATGTCATTTTTTGGAACGCTTGGCAAGCACCCACCTCAGCTATGCTACTTTTCTCATTATAACTTCCTTTAGGGCAGCCTGAAAGCACTTTGGAGGCATCAAATGCGCCCAGCAAAAATAGATGGGTTCGCTCTAAAATCCTATGGAACCTAACATCGTTCATCGCACAAACCCACATGCCCTCGTATCATCAAATCAACTAGCTGTTAGTCCGAGGTATTCTATTATTAAGAAAAAATGTCAAAAGTTTGATTGTTGTAGCCTGTTAAGTCCGATTTCAATGTAATTTGAAGATAAACACATGTTTCATTCTAATCCCAACAATTTTGCTAATGCCTCTGAGCTTCCGGAGGCTTTGCTCCCTGGGACCTGGACAGCACACACTCGGAGGAGGGTTCTCGCTCTTGTGGCGTCTTTGGTACTATTTATCATGATGTTCAGTTAAGTGCCACTCCTCATCACGTTTACCCCTTATATTTGAATATAGTAGAAATGAAATCATAAAGCAAACCCCACCTGCTTTCGCTTTAGGGCCACTGACGTTTTGGACCTGCGACCTGCCGATAAGGGGAGTCGGTGTCAAAAAAGCGATCGCCAAAAATCAGTCCGCCTCCTTTTGAAAGTGTTTTTGCATGTACGCTCCTGAGAAGTGGCAACGCAACTAAATATATATAAATATATATATATATATATATATATATATAGGCTATATATATATAGGCTATATATATATATATATAAATATATATCTATATATCTATTTATAACTATATATATATATATATATCTATATATCTATTTCAATATATCTTTATCTTTATATATATATATATATATATATATATTTATATTAATATATATATATATATATATATATATATATATATATATATATATATACTTGGTGCTGTTTTTCCCTTTGCCGATAGTTGACTCCCACCATTTTCCCTTTCAATCATACTAATATTTTTTGGTGTGGTCCGTGAATCCGTTGCTGGATCCTACTGGCATATTTCGAGAATATCGTTGGTTTCCGGCTTCTAGATTCAAGATATCAAGATATATATATATATATATATATATATATATATATATATATATATATATATATATATATATATATATATATATATATATATATATATATATATATATATATATAAAGACGGTTGTGCAGGTACCGACAGTAGAAAGCTGTACGAATAACAGAGTTAGTCATTAAGTTGCACTCCCATGTCAACGGACTTAATAAGGACACATAATTTTTATCGCATTATTCGATCGATAGGTAAAGCTTCATTGCCTCCGTCAAGTTCTATTAGCTGACTGAGTGTTATTTCTGAAGAAGATCACAGCAGGGAAGTGATAATATCACCTCCCTGATCACAGGGTGATCGAAACGTCATTACATTGCGAACATATGTTTTCTATTACCTGTTGGAATAGCGCTATATTTTTCTTATCATAATATATATATATATATATTGCAAAAGATATCCACGTATGCTCCATAAATAATATACGCGATGATAAATAGTGAGTTACACAGGGGTGACATAATAACACCATTAGACATATATATATATATATATATATATATATGTATATGTATATATATATACAGTTATATACACGCATATAACTGTCTCTTACTCTTATAATGTCACCCCTGTGTACCTCACTATAGCATATATATATATATATATATATATATATATATATACATATATATATATATATATATATATATATATATATATATATATATATATATATATATGTATAAATAAATAATAATAATAAGTAGAACACACCACAAAGATGACAATACGAGAGCACAGATACGGTAACAGAATAGCGTATATTTCGGACACTCCTGTGTCCTTCTTCAGCGCAAAATGTGAAGTGAAGTTTAATTTACAAATAACAGACACAGAAATGAGGTTAAACCCCTTGACGAGGGTGATAAATCACAGAGGGGAAATCGCTTAGGATGCCCAGGTCCTTGTTTAGGCCACGGGTGTGTGTGGACAGTTTTATTACCCACTTGCTTTCGGATTTGAGTCTTTGAGTGACAGACGGGTAATTAGAACCGAGCAGAATACATCTTAAATTAGATAAAGAGTGGTTAGGTTCACTACTGAAATGTTTTGATACAGGATAGCTTATTGATTTATCCTGCACAGTTTTCTTGTGGTTATTAAACCTCAGCCTAAATTTGGTGCCGGTCTGACCGACATAGTTGCCTTTGTCACACAAATTGCAGCATAATAAATATACTACATTAGGCGTGTCACAATCCAGGGGAGGGGGACGGATGTTGCAAACAGTGCCGGGAGGAGTAAATGTTTCGTCCGTGATAATGAACCGACACACTTGACACCTAGGCTTGCCACACTTTTTATTGCCTATGTTCCCAACAGTAAGAAGCCTGGAGGATGTAAGGAGAGATTTGAGGTTGGGGGGTTGCCGTCTCGCAGTTAAAGGGGGATCATCAAAAAGTTCGGAAATGGACTTGTCTGTCCGAAGAATACTGAAATCTGAACGTATACATTTATGTAGGCCCTCAGTTTTAGGGGAATAGTCAAAGACAAGTGGGATACGTGAATTTTCGACTTTAGGTTTGTAACATAACAATTTATCCCTGCGGTAAACGGAAGCTTTACTAATTCCCTAATTAGTAAAGCTTCCGTTTACCGCAGGGATAAATTGTTATGTTACAAACCTAAAGTCGAAAATTCACGTATCCCACTTGTCTTTGACTATTCCCCTAAAACTGAGGGCCTACATAAATGTATACGTTCAGATTTCAGTATTCTTCGGACAGACAATTCCATTTCCGAACTTTTTGATGATCCCCCTTTAACTGCGAGACGGCAACCCCCCAACCTCAAATCTCTCCTTACATCCTCCAGGCTTCTTACTGTTGGGAACATAGGCAATAAAAAGTGTGGCAAGCCTAGGTGTCAAGTGTGTCGGTTCATTATCACGGACGAAACATTTACTCCTCCCGGCACTGTTTGCAACATCCGTCCCCCTCCCCTGGATTGTGACACGCCTAATGTAGTATATTTATTATGCTGCAATTTGTGTGACAAAGGCAACTATGTCGGTCAGACCGGCACCAAATTTAGGCTGAGGTTTAATAACCACAAGAAAACTGTGCAGGATAAATCAATAAGCTATCCTGTATCAAAACATTTCAGTAGTGAACCTAACCACTCTTTATCTAATTTAAGATGTATTCTGCTCGGTTCTAATTACCCGTCTGTCACTCAAAGACTCAAATCCGAAAGCAAGTGGGTAATAAAACTGTCCACACACACCCGTGGCCTAAACAAGGACCTGGGCATCCTAAGCGATTTCCCCTCTGTGATTTATCACCCTCGTCAAGGGGTTTAACCTCATTTCTGTGTCTGTTATTTGTAAATTAAACTTCACTTCACATTTTGCGCTGAAGAAGGACACAGGAGTGTCCGAAATATACGCTATTCTGTTACCGTATCTGTGCTCTCGTATTGTCATCTTTGTGGTGTGTTCTACTTATTATTATTTTTATGTTTCATGGAGCATACGTGGATTTTCTCTTATTATATATATATATATATATATATATATATATATATATATATATATATATATATATATATATTACCTGAACATACACATATATGGCATAGATATGTAGAGGGGTCTCGGCACGAGTGCTCGACTAGACAGGATATTCAATGCCCTCAGAGACCAGTCGGACACCAAGACTCAGGCGCGGTTTTACGGGGGGGGGGGCTTTTGGGGGCTCAAGCCCCTCCAAAATTCGCTCAAGCCCCCCAAAAAATTTTCAGAGGTTGTGTTATGCTATTTTGCGTGTACTGAGAAAAACAAAATTGCCCAATACACTTGTGCACATCCTCGTCCAGTGGATTTAGTTTGTCAAGGGAAACTGTCGTCTGTGTCTCGAAATCACATATTAGGTTCACGATTTCATACAATGGAAGCTGGGTCAGACAGTCAGATAAGTAACATATATAGGTAACATCTATGATAGTATGTACGTACATGTAAATCAAGTTAACGGATTAATCATCTGTTGAAAGTTCAAAACGAGTCATTTCGTCGCTGATCTCGTCAAGCTATACTAGCAGTCCTTTTAAGTCAAATCTACAGGCCGAATCGTTATTCCCATTACGGTGAACAAGTCCAGTTGCTCGTATCTCTCAGTTACGTTTGCTACATTCTTCCAAATAAAAAAATATATGCCTGTATATACGTTACATCTATGTCATGGTCAGGGGCGGTACCACTCGGGGGGAAGGGAAGCCTACCCCCTGTAATTTGCAGGAAAAGAGAAAAACAGTAGGAAAAGAAGACGGAAAGGAGAAGAAAAGAGGAGGGCGGGGTAGGCCTATATCTGATCCATATAGTTAATCCAGAGCTCCCAAGAGGCCATTTTCCGGTTTCTACCAGCCTTTAGATACGATTTTATAATGCACAAATGAGGCAAGGCAAATTTTCTTAATAGTTCGAGAATATTTCTGTCGACTCCACGCACGTATTTTTGCGTAAAACTTTCCCCGACTAGAAGGCAGTAATGTGTCCAAAAGGGGACTTCAGGAGGTTTGTTGATACATACCCTTAGACAAAAAAGGCTCCTCTTTCACCTAACCAAAAATATTAAAAATGTTTGAAGCCATATAATCGGGTTCGAAAATATCCCAAAGACAACACCATTTTTGCATCTAAGTAACCTTCAAGTAACCAAAATTTCTCAAAAGACCCCTTCCCTTAGACCTATCCCCTAGAACAGCCCTCTTTTACCCAACCAAAAATTAGAATTCACGACGTTATGAACATTTTCCAGCCATATATCAGTCAAAACTGTCCCGAAGACGGCAGCATTTTGCATCTTAGCAACCTTAAAGTAACCAAAATTTCTCACAGGAGAGGGAACACCCCTCCCTTTAGACTTCTCCCCTAGGACCGCCCTCTTTCCCCCAACCAAAAATTAGAATTCACAGTTATGAACATTTTTCAGCCATATATATCAGTCAAAAAATAAACCAAAGACCGCACCATTTTGCATCTTAGCACCCTTAAATTAGCAAAAATTTCTCAAAGGGAGGGGAATACCCTTCCCCTTAGACCTCTCCCCTAAGAAAGCCCTCTTTCCCTCAACCAAAAATTAGAATTCACAAAGTTATGAACATTTTCCAGTCATATAGTCAACAAATTACCCAAAGAACGCACCATTTTGCATCTTAGCAACCTTAAATTAGCAAAAATTTCTCAGAGGAAGGGGACGACCCCTCCCCTTAGACCCCTCCCCCAGGACGGCGATCACTCAACCCATGTCCCCTATCAAAATAACCTTGCGCCGTCCCTGGTTATGGTCACGGTACTGTTTTTATTATCATTGGTTTCAGCGTGCGCGTGGCCGATTTACATATTTGAGAGAAAATTTTATGATTCTTCCGTTTCAAGCCCCCCTAAGCCCCCCAAAGTCTCGATCTAGAACCGCGCCTGCCAAGACTGGGTGAGACCCAGGGCCGAAATTTGAGACTGTCGATTTCTACAGCACGGACGGGAAGCAGAAGATACCACATGTTGTACCAGGAAGCTGGCAGCTCCCTGGTTCTACCAAAAGTGAGCTTGCAACCGAGCTTGTGATGTCGTAGTTTCTCGTTGATGACCGATGCTTCGTCACATCTGGCTTTAAACTTCAAAAATCTGATTATACCATGAGTCTCTCCAGTGAGCATTGCAAGTTTGTAAACTTCACGTATGTCATTTGTGCAAACGGGTAACCAAATGCCAGGTCAAAAATTAATGAATAAAGCTGAGAAAACTTCGTAGGTGTAAATTTGCTCCATCTCGGTTAGTGTTTGCCTAAAAGCCGGAAAGCTGAACTTTTCTTCTTAGTCTGTCCCCTGTAGATATTATTGTGCCGGTCACTAAAACCCGAATGTATTGTAGCTAGCACATATAGATAAGTGTTACTGATTATGTCCACGAGTCATGTACACTGGCGTTCACGAGAAATACTTCAGAAAATTTGGTGCTTTTGACACATAATACGGAGTAATTCCATTTCCCATCCAAAGACTATAAGAACACGTGGTCTTCGACTGTCTATCCCGGCATACGTTGGGATGTTGGGACCATATTCTGCTGAGCATTAACTGTTTGCTGTGACCGGAAGCAGCTATAAGAGTGTGGGACTACTTTCAATTGGGGATGAATATTTCAGGTCAAACTTTTGATGCAAAATGTCACACGTTAGCTAGACAGAAAGCAGGGCTGGCGCCAGAATTTACTCGACGGGGTCAGCAACTCGAAGCCCCGACAAAGGCGACGAGTTGCCGGAAGGATGTAGAACGTAAACCTTCTCGCGCCGAAAAGTTTTTGCCTTTTGCCTACTTTTAAGAAAAATTGAAAAATTTGGGCTTTTTGTTTAGGGAAATTTGAAAAATTTCGTGTTTTATTTAAAACAGTTTTAAAAGCAGGTGTTTATTGAAGAATCTGCCCTTCCTATAAGAGCAGAATCAAGAAGGTCGTTGGGGCGACTGACTGTAGTCGGAATTACATATTTTTATCGTTACGCATTAAGGTTCCCCGACGAAAGTGGCAAATTTCCCTGCCCCTTCCCAGAGGAAGCCGTGTCCCCTTCCCTCCCCCTCTGGCGCCACACCTGAAAAATAGTATCAATCCTGTTTCGCCTCTCCGCAGCCCCTATGAACATTTCACACTTGACAGAGCTGCATACAACATTTTCCAGTCAGGAGAGGCTTACTGTTCTATGGAATAGTTTACACTTATGTCAATCCGTCACCATGTTCGAATTCTAGACCCCCGAATCTAAGATGTGTTTTGGGTGATAAAAGAACCTTCCTTTTAAAAGTTAATCAAACGAATGACAGCAAGAAGAAAATATTGCAGGGGAACTGTAAGGTTCGGTGACATCACATCCGTGTATATGGATGCAAGTCATGTTGTGCCAGGTGAAATCATATCCGACCATCTGGATATGCTAAGTAAAGTTTATATAGGACCACTGAGCATTTTGTAGGTGTACCCCAAACTTCCACTGTATCATGTTAATTCCGTTTACCTTACCATACAAACCAGCATGTCTTGAAACCTGCTCATTGATTAGAATTGTGAAGGGATTTTGCATTCGATATTTTTCCTCGTACAAAATCAATACTTGCGATACCCGGGAATTTAAATACCCTAAAACATCCAAGGCGCGAAACCTGTTCGTGAATAGATGCCCGCAGATTAAGCGGAGCGTACGTTTTTCAGTGTCATTGTGAAGTAAAACCGTTTTGTGTAGTGTGATAATTGAATATAATTCTGTGAGTAAGGTTGTCTAACGGTTGCTATATTCTAACGGGAGTAAAGCTGCAGGTTTTGCCTTCAGTGGGAGATCTCTCACTGACAGGAATTTCATATATATTATAACGGGATGAAGATGGGTGGTTTGTTTATGTTCCCGCTTCTTCTCCACTTCGTCGAAGGATCATTGTTGTTGTCATCTTTGGAGAATAACCGAGAACTTTTGCACAACACGGTAAGATTGTAAGAAATGTAAAATTTTAACTTTGTTATTAAGTTTGAGTAACTAGCCGACATAAAACAAAAAGAGTATTTGTAAACAACCTGAGGTGGTGACATTCCAAGTACTTGTATGTAGAACAAACAGGTAACGGGACTAATTTTAAAGTTAGTAAAAAATTCAGAGGTTGCAATTTTTCTCGTTGAAATAGATTAGGTCTAGTTAAGTAATAATCGAACACTAAAATAAAACAGCCATACAGAGGGGCCCGCTCGTACCAATATTTTCTTGGATAACGTTTCACAGATATCAAAACGGAGGGGGAAGTGTCACCGAAGAGAAACGTAACTCATTTGGACTTTCAACCTAGCGGCCACCGTCAGACGGAGCTTGCATTTCATGTGATTCGGCTTATGCTCCCACTACTCAAAGTGGTCCAATTTCACGACCCTCCCCTCATTTTTTACTTTTTGGCAAGGCCCCTTGCAGCGAGAGTGTTCTTTCCCTGCTTTTGCTAATGAAGTATCAGATTTGTCGGATCCTGCATCTTACTTCATGTAGCCTTCTTATTCAGTGAGAAGAAAGCCATTGTCAGGAATCCACCTGGGCTCATTAAGGACCCTGTACTGGGAGATCGTGGATAAACGCACCAATAATTATAACATGTTCTTGTTACTTGCAATCTGGGTTAGTGTGTAAGTCTATCGTTCCCAGTTAGCTATGTATTGCTACCAGTGCTCACTATGGCCCGGGGGGAGACTAAAACTAATTTATGCAATATGATTTTCCAAAAAACTGGAAATTTTGCGCAAACCTTCCTTTATTCTCACCAAGTTCTATGAGACCTGATCTCCTTCCCTAATCCTCAATGCTTGGACGATGCATTGTGGGATGTCGGCAGGGATAAATCACTTTATCCCTCCTTTCCCCATTTGCCTCCCAACGATGGCATTGCACAGAAGCTGATTAGTGGCTCTAAGTTTGCGGTACGGTAAAGTCTAATACTAATTGTTTATAACATACAAAGGCAAGATGAACCTTCAAGTTGTACCGAATGTCTAAACTTTCAAAATAAATGTACTAGTGGCGTATACAGGCTGACAAAAGTGAGAGGAAAAGAGTAAAAAATGGTGATTGTACCGAATCTGATAATATGTTGCAAATGCACCAACAGCCGATCGGGGCGCGGGGTGGGGGGGGGGCAATGCAATTTTCTAACACCTTGAAACAAGATAAGTACACAACTCCAGGCAAGTAATGATGACCGGAATGCATTCATCAAAATGGCCAAGACATGATGGGGGTATGAGATCTTCGGGGACGTAGCCAGCCCAGTCGTTCCGGGTAGGAGGGGGTTAATTTAAGTTGTGGCGCCGCTCCCTCACACCCTGAGAGCGTAAGGTTCAGGGCAGCCCCCGTAGGTCCTAGCAAAACCCCGGAGGCTCTGGGGTATTTGCAAATTTGTGGGCATTAGTATGAAGCACTGAATATATAGCCAGATACAAAGTTCACGATAATCGCTATTACTGAATTAAACGTGGCGTATACAATCTACCGTTAATGTTACTCAAGTAAATGTGCTAATTACCATGGGAACAGGTGTCCATTATGTACGCCACTTTTTCAGGTACATATTACGAGTGCAACATTGAAGCAGGAAGAAAACACGTCCGCTGATGGGGGCAAATGTACTGACAGAATCAGTGAATTCACAGAAAAAACTAATGGTTTATAAAAATGGACGTGGGGGGGGGGGTGGAGTGCTCCCCCTTTGGTTTTGCTGATGATCACCAAATTTATTACGCTATCGTCGGTTTTAAAAGTGTAAGTGGGGGCAGGGGTGTGGTGGGGCGGGGCAGAGCGTGTATGTTTTTCAGGATGAGCGGTGACTTACACAATCCTTGTCCTAACACTGACCCTTACCTACATAACATTTTTCATACTTTACGATTTCTTTAAATGTTTTGAAAATTGCCATTATTCATCCTTAGCAAAAACGCGAGCAGACAGAGGCATATGTCGGCCCTGTCGTATTAGACCTATATATTTCCACAAAATGGACTAAAACTGGTTGATTTAAGGGTACCCAAAGTTGAGATAAATGGCCCAAAGTTAGCTTCACTTCTAGTAAGGTCATTAAAGCAACATTCTAGCTATAACATTGAAGCACGTACCTAATGAATGTTTTTATACACTCATAGGCCTACGAGGAGGGTGGCTGCCACCCCTCTCATTCTGCATTTGAAAGGTTTGCTTTCAACTACTTCATGTCATTGGTTGTAACAAGGTGGTAACTACGGTATGTCGTCAACTATGTTCAAAGTGCACGTGTCCTTATATACTTTAACCAAAGCTCTCATTCGGGATACTTTCAGAACCAAAAGTGACGGGCTCAGAACCATCATGTTCTGCTGTGTGACGTAGGGTAATTTATTAGGTTTACTAGCGACACAATGTGGACATTTCATCACGGTATTCTCAAACATGATGTTAGCATACTTTAACTTAGAACATTAACAAGCCGGTAGCCAAAGGGGGGGGGGGGGACAGGGGACCAGAGGGCGGCGTCCTAACTTAATTGAAGAGTTTTCTCCCCTAGAAAATCGAAAAATTGTATTGCCTTATTGCATTTCAGTACATCTCGCTGCTAAAACTTTTTCGCCCCATCTAGAAAGTAAATCGGTCCCTTCAGTGCCTTGCCTGGCTACGGGCCTGCAAAACATATCTTATTGCAGGATACTCTTCAATGAAATGCTATAAAAAAGGAAATAATCTTTAAAACTGAACATTTTTCATGAATTTGTGCGAATTGTGGCTATTTTTTAAGTTTCTAATACTCTTCACATGATATCGGCATGGCATTTGTACATCCAGAGACCGGTAAGTTTTGATATAATGTTTGTTTTGATTACTGGATAAGGTTGATTTAATTCAGCAAATGATATTCTTACAACGTATTTGCATGCACCTATTATGAAACAAGGAAAGGGAATATGGATGACGACATGGATAGGTCCGACTCCTTGTTAAGAAGCAAAAACAAATGCTGGGTTACAATGGGTAAAGAATCACATGGATGGATACCATCGAGTTGACAGGTTAGTGATGAAATGCTGCATGCACAACGTATTGCAGTGCCGTCCAAAGTGATGATGACAATGGACGATGACGTAACTGCATGTATTTTATAATTATGCATAAACCTTACATCAAGCGAACTTGAACCAGGAGCCAGTCCAAACCGCTTTTCTCGCCAGAATACCCTGGTATTCACAAGTTACTGTATGACCATAAGACATGTGCAATGAGCTCATGAACCCAAGTCAATGTGCACAAATCTAGGAAATTTCATAAGCACAAGTAAAGAAAATGCTCACTGAAAATTTAAAGCACTTTGGAATCGAAAATTAAGGGGGTATGACCAAGATCTTTACACGAAAATCGTAATTCACCTGGTCATATAGTTTTGAAGCAAATCAGGCGTTACATCTCCGGGACCATGGAGTAAAATACCTTTGGCGCCCGCTTAATATCATAAAGCTCGTTCGTTTACTCAAATAATATGTTTTTAAATAGTAAACCAAACGTGAGTCTATATTGAACTTATTTGATTTCCTATGTGGTAAAAGGACGTCGAATGCAATATAGGCCTACAAGACACCACTCTTTACACAACATGAGAATATACAGTGACGAATGCAATTGTTAATAAACTCATTTAAACTCTAGAATTTTATAGACGGTGAATTGTAATTGTTTACAGCTAATAATGGCATGCAATGCCCTTAAATAAGAGTTTCTGTAGGCCGTTTTGTCTTGAGAACGCTTTTATTTATTCATCGAGGGGGTAATGCGTCTCTGCATTGTATTACTTTCAAACAATAGAGCCAACACAATTGACGAGTTACAGCTTTTCCGTATCCACACAACGAAGGTTAATGGCAAGTCAGACATAATTGCAAACTTTCAAATCAAAACAGAGATTAGCAAACGCAGCAGGTGTGATTGTGTATCTCTTTCCAACGTAAATATTCTGTGTTAGACTCCTGCAGCCAATAAAGTGTGGCGTCCGCTGAAAGTGGATTTCTTCCCACTACAAATGGGGAAAATTTTTACATATTTCCACAGAAATCATGAACGGTGGAAAGTGCTGCTCATGTTAGGGTCAACGTTGCAGTTAGAAATGGCCCACATTCGTCCTGAGAAAAAAATCACTCCCGGCAAAGCTGAAATATGGCAGGTTTCTCGAAGCAGAACATATGTACCAACAAGGCTTTGCTATGCTTTGTTTAAGATGGCCATGACGTCTCTCCTCATATCAGTAAGATACCCATCATTTCACTTTCTTACAAGAATTTCCTAAAGCGACCGTCATAATACATTAAGGTGGACCTAAAGTCTAGAATTACGAGAATATATATTTTAGAGATTGGAAAATGAATTCCATTCATCCAAATCCCATCTTCATAGCTTATTCATTTGCTGAGATATAAAATGTTGAAATTTATTCACTTAATTTGAAAAAGTCGATTGCGCAATAATTTGTGATGCCCTTCTTGTACAACTCACATTACCTACTTTTGTTTCCTAATGAAATTAAAATGTTTATATGACCTTGAAACATTAACCGTTCCTTTGCTTAGCATTTTGTAGGGAAAGGCCTTTTATAGTCAAGTCACCCTATAACTGTGAGACAGTGATCACATTTTGGCACAAGCTGCAGTGGCTTTCGAAAAAAACAAAGAAAAACAAAGGCTGTAATTTGAGTAGTACAAGAATGACATCACAAATTATTGCGCAATCTACCATTTCAAACTGAGTGAATAAGCTTCAACATTTTATATCTCAGCTCAGGAATGTCCTCTGAAGATGGGAGTTGGACCATCTGGATGCATTTTTCAAGCTTTGTAACATATATTTTTGAAATTTTAGACTTTAGGTACACTTTAAATGGATGACCTGAACCGTTTAAAGAATGTTCTTACCAAATTGCCGCCTATAGAGGGATTTCAGTCACGTGACTTTAACCAACTAGACGCAATTTTGAAGGGCAAGATCGCGCATCTTTTTTGTTTTGAAGGGCAAGATCGCACGTCTCTTTGGTTTTGACGGGCACGCGTCCATTGTGTCACAGTAGTATCTATGGTTATGCCGTGCGCGTGAGCTGTAAATACGCTTACTGAGTGTGTGTTTTGCCCTTCAGTGCCTGGGAATACATTGCGCGTGACGTCACATGAAATCCCTCTATAGACCTTATGCATTGACGTCACACTGATGTAATTTTGGAGGAAAACAATGAAGCACACGTGCACGATCGGCGTATTTCGCACGCACGTGTAATAGACTTACGCGCGTGTACGATTGGTTGACAAATCAGCTGTCTGCATTTGTTGGTGTAACTTGCAGTGATGCCCCATTTCCCTCCAAACGAGGGAGCAGTTTCTGCGTGTGACATCATATGTATAGGGCAAACACACACACACGCAGTAAGCTTATTTTATATAGCACACGCGCACGGCATAACCATAGATACTACTGTGACACAATGGACGAGGCGTCTCTTTGGTTTTGAAGGGCAAGATCGCGCGTCAATGGCACGCCAGATAAATCCTAAGCTTAGGATTTCTCTGGGGCACGCGTCCATTGTGTCACAGTAGTATCTATGGTTATGCCGTGTGCTTGTGCTGTAAATGAGCTTACTGCGCGTGTGGTTTGCCCTTCAGTGCTTGGGACCCCCACTCGCGTGACGTCACATGAAATCCCTCCATGGATTGTTTCCAAATTGCACTCCGGCCTTGTTAGTTGCATCTAGACATGATAAGCTCGGGAGGTCCCAGGCTTTGGAGAAAAAGAGTTTCCCATTTGTCAGGCAGGGCAATGTCGTCAAATTAGAGCACCAAGGGTATACCTTTTGAGGAGTCCGAAGGCTACCCCGGGCAAGTTTTGAAAAGAATAAATTAAACGGGATTTCCGAGGTTCTCGGAGGGGTCTTACAACCAGAACCATGAAAATGCCGATTATTTGCAGCAGTTATGTAAAACAATACAGTAACCACTTCCAAGCGATACTTCATGTCTGCAAAAAAATAGCTAGGCTTGGTAGAAAAGGTGGGGGGTTACTTCTTAGTTGGAGACCATCCTGTTGGTAAGGCCCAAATTCTTGTTTTTGAGAGAATGTAGTTGTGCATCACCTGGTAGGGGTGTGCTTTCATTGTTGTCTTACGTCTTACATGTCAAAAAGGGACTTACTGTGTAGAGGGGTGGGACAAAATCAGCTGAAGGGGGCTTAAAGAAGGTGACTGGGTTCAGCCCAATCTCCTAGTAGGTAGGTTGGAAAAGGCCCGTCAGGCTCAAACCTATATCAGAGTTTGCTCTTCGAGCGATCAAAATACCGTACAAAACTGGTTATAAATGCTTCACATGTTTGATAGGGTCACTGTTTTCCTCCTCTGTAATATAGGGCAGATAACACTTACAGCTCGTGACATGATAACACCCTTCTCAGAGAAGCAGAAGTTTATTGAAGAAGCTCTATATTTTTCTGCACACTTTTATGACTCCACAAAGGAGCTCACTGATTTAGAACTAGGGCAGCTTTCCATGCCAAAACCTAGTAGTTTTTCGGGGGGTGGGGGTGGGTGGATATCCAAACATAAGAAATTTTGTCGGGGTATCTTGAAGTCAAGACACCTTGCCCAGTGTTAGTCTATAGTAACAGAGGCAGGCCCTTAGCCAGACAAAGTACTGAAGGGGCGAGGTAGCTTCCAAGGAGGGGGGGGATGAAAAAACTTTTAGGGGGCGGGCAAGATAAACTAAACTGCATGGAGGCAATGGAAAGGTTCTGATTTCTAGGGGCGAAAAATTTTCCAGGGGAGCCCCACTCCCCCCCCCCCTTGGCCACTTGCTTCAACAGAGGTTGAATGGCCCAATTAAATATATAAGACATTTGTAAGATTACGGAATTTGTAAGATGTCGTCCATAATACCATAATAATCTCCTATTTTATGTTCTTTTCATGGAGCCCATGCTTCCCTTTTTTTCTTTTTTTTTGTGGGGGGGGGGTGAAGAGGGTAATTTCTCCCTTGTGTCCTATACTGTAGCAAGCGGCCTTTTGGGTACCGTTCATACATACACAGCTCGGAAAGCGTTTCATTCCACATTTTTAATTCCTATACACAAGTCCTTTCCACCTATGTTATGTTAATTATGCTGGTACCTCATTACAGTTGTTACATGCATATATTTTATTTTAGCAGTACGACTTATCATAAAATCACAAAGTGGTAAGCGACGCTTGCTGTGCACAGTGAATCCCAGAATATGTAGCGACGTATGATTGACAAAAAACGAAATTGTACTAGACTAGTCAAAATGATTGTACATTTTTTTTTTGACACAAATCAATAAAGAGAAGGCAGTGCATTGTACCAATATCGCAGTTTGTCCAAAGTGATGAATCTGGCAACAAATTAGCGTAAACCTACAGTATTAACTAATTGAACACAAATTAACTGTACACCCTATCCAGAAGCCCTTTTCCTCCATTAATTACGCAAATGTCATTTGAAGAGCGAGGATCCCTCCAGTATCCATATCGATCCAATAATGACTAAAATTGGTATTTAACATATTGAATACATGGTGGCATTCAATGTGACGATAAGTATTGATTATTATAACAGTTACCTTGCTCGGTTTTTCTTAAGACTATGCAAATTTCAACTGTCTCAATGCGGTGGACATTCGATGCAGCTCTATATCCTTCTCAAAGAAAAGTAATAGCGACGAACCGGGTAAATGACAGATGCATTCCCTGGGGTGACACCAGGTGGGGGAAGGGGACATTCACCTGTCGGGGAAGGCTCCCCCCCCCCGCGAAAGTTTCAATTTGGTAGGGAAGCCTGATGGCTACGATAAAGCATGTGTTATTTCCCATGGTGGCAAGTCTCACCACACTTTCTTTTATACAAATCTCAAATTTTCACTTTTCAATAAAAAAAAGCAAAATTTTCAAAGTTCCTCTAATAAATTCCCAAATTTTACTCTCGCCATCCTTCCGGGTCGCTTTTACTGGGGCTTCGGTTTGCTGATTCATTGTCTGGGAGCTTGCCCCCGCTCACACAAATCCTGGCACTACCCCTGTGCAGCCGATATTCAAGTCTGAAAGATGTGATCTGTGGTGCAGAATACTCTGCCAGTGATATGCACTGAAACTGAGGCACTCCCTGTTTTGCCGGGCCTCCGAAGGATTTGAAATTGGAAGACACATAATCATATTTGGGACTGGAAAAATAAAACATATGTTGATTAATTGACCGATGAGGAAGGTCCTTTCATATGGTGGACCTATTTCGAGGGTTACATTTGTTTGTTCCAACGTCCCTGTGTTCCAACACGTAACCTCGATACTCTCAGATAGCCTTACTCTTATCTTAACACTGACTTCACATGGTCGGAATATAGAGACGTTGGAACAGAGAGCAGTCCCCATTTTGAAGGTTGTACTGTAAAGACTCGAGAATAGAACTCCAAAACGCCATTAATGCCAAGGTCATGTTAAAGTAGCCCCATAATAGTGATCAACCAAACACATCAAGAAATAAGTATTTATGAAAAGATTTATTCACTACCAACTATGCAAAGTCGTATATGATCAAAGGCGCCATGCAAAGTTAAGTCGAGTCAAATTAAATCAACAAAGTGTTATCAGTAAACACCAAACCAACCAGCAAAATCAAAGGAATAACTAGCTTAAAGGCAGTAGGCAGTCTCCCCAAAATTTGCTTTGAAAAATCAGCAAATTCCTGCAAATCTCCTCTTATTGCATTACAAGCACCTCTGAAGACATTTTGAACATAACTATTACAAACAATAGGTAAAGCAAGGAGAAATTCTCCTTGAATTTTACATTTCACTAACAAAAACATTGTCACATGATCAAAACAGGCCATTCATGAAGTAGAGTGACAGGGCACACTAACTCTGATTAGGCTGACTGCCTATTGCCTTTAAGAGCAAGTCAGTGAAGTTAGTTAGATGAGGTTTAACGTCCCAGTTTCCAACCAATTGGTTCAAGTCGAAACGACCACGGCCTTTTTTCCAGTTGTGGCTCACTGGCTTGTTGCGCTACTCCATTGCTTATGCTGAGCACCAAGCACAAAGTCAGTAGGTTCCATTTTTAAAGTCTTTGCAAATCAGTGAAAGCATAAAAGTACCGAAAAATGACAATGAATATTTTCTTCTTAAAAATCAAAGTGTTATTACCTCGAATTTCTACAGGTGGACACACATTTTAACATAACCTTTTATTTGTACTTTCAGAGAAACTGGACTGATCCCGTTAACACTTTAATTACCGAGTCACTTCCTGATACTGATAGGCGTCCTACACCAGGTAAGAAATTTATCATTTTATGTCATTAGTCTCTCAAATAAAAGAAAGATTTTCAGCAAAGAATGGCAAATGGGATTTGAAAGACTCGGAATACAAGGATATTATCCTACATTTGTTTGAAAATTGCCTTTAAAGGCAATTATCTCGCCCAAGGTAAGAAATTTTCAAGGTGGAATTTGTCAGGGATACAGCGGTCTACTGGGAATATCCAGGGAAGTTGTCGGGCAGTCCGGGAACCAATGGGTTGCCAGTCACTTTTTGTTGGAAAACACTTACAGGCCCCCGAAGGTAAACCAATCATCTCAGCAATATGGCAAAATGAGGGTGATCTTAATCTAGCACGTAACTGTTCGACTATCTGTAACGTTTTAAGTTCTTGCTGTAGAGGGTTCCAGAGGGTTCTTTCTCCTTTCTTTTTGAGGGAATTTTGTTATCATCAGGTTTGTTTAAGGCCTGTTTTTCGTTTTCTTCAAATACTTTGACATTTATGGTACACATCTGCAATAAACTTTTGCTAAGCCCTCAAACGAAATTGATCGTCATTTTAAGAAATTTCATTTCGGGTTAATACGAGAAATATTATTAAAAACTGTGTTCTTCTCTATCGCAGACGCAGCTTCACCAAATGACGTAGCAGTTATCATAACGACCATGAAAGAGAAGATATTGCAAATCGAAGATGACCGTAAGTTACAGAAATGAGATGGGGCTGAGCTCCGTCGGTCACTCGCCAGTTGGCAATGTTACCAGTTGGGAGTCTTTCATCAATACAACTTCCTAAGAATAGATGAAAATGATTTGCGATGTTGTTTTTCTTAAAAATTTTCCTACGGGCGAAACATCTCCCAGGGTGCGTCGCCCCTTGGTCGCCTGTCGGTCTTTCCTTGTCTGTGTGACCTTCAGAGTGAGGGCGTTTTCCTACTTACAAAATCGGAAGGTTCGTTTTATTACGAAATTGCAAAAAGAAACCTATATTTGCATGTACTTCTTTCTTTATGTGGTTGTAAAAAGAGGTACCCAAATTCAATTACTATTTTTTGAGTTTGAACTCAGTGAAATGGGTACTTTTCTTGATAAGCCAGCCCGGATATTTCTCACCTGGTCAGTGAAAACTCGAAGCTGCCAACAATGAGCGACGACAATGACGTCAAGTAGTCAAAAACATTAATCATATGAGACATACCATATGAGACATAATTTTATCTAAGGGTTCAGTCACAAAGAAGGTGCATTCTAACTTACAAAAGTGAAATAATAATTTATTAGAGTGAAGAAATTTAGTGCATTTTCAAATCTGTGCGTATTCACAAATTCATTCCTGCGGACACTTTCTCCTTTGTGCGATTAAAGACGTGTTTAAATTGTTTTAGTTGTAGTACAATAAAAAGGTACTACTTTTCTTGGAAAAGTTTGCTGGACATTTATCACCTGATGAAAAGTTGAAGCTGCTCACAATTAGGAGCTACACTCTATAGATAACTTAGTCAAACAAACATTTAATTAGCCGGTCATATGATACATAATTTTGACTAATCTTAGGAATACAACCACGAAGAAGTTGGATCCTGACTATTGAAGTAGAATTTTATTATGGTAGTTATGTGCATTTTCATATCTGTACTTTTCAACAAATTTTATTCATGCATCATGGGTAAAATAAGTTCTATGTTTTAGATGTAATACATTGAAATAGGTACTTTCTTTGAAAAGGCTTATATTTCTCACCTTATGGAAAGATTTAAACTGCTCTCAGGGACTACACCTCAATGATAAATTAGTCAATCAAATATTAATTAGTCATAGGAAACATACGTTTGACTGACATTACGAGAGTACAATCACAAAGATCTTTGATCCTGCCAGCCTATCCTCACATAATGTTTAAATAGCAAAATTAATTAAAATAGCACAATTCAGTATCTTTTCGTGCACTGAAACCAGTTCTGAAACATCCCATAACTTTCTCTTATTTTGATTCACAGAAAAGGAAATAATACAGTATCTCAAACAGATCGAGACCCTTTTGAAGTTGAAATCAGAACGCAACAGAAGCGCGGGTAATGGCAAGCCGATAGTGCCTTATATAAAACATTTACTGAACACACCACGCACTTCCACAAATTTGCAACATTCCACGTCAGAAACGCCGTTGGCAGAGTATGGACAACAATCTTGGAAGCCTTCAACTTCCGAAAGAAAGGATAAGCGATTATTGGTAAAGCCATAGAACAGACTCGATGAATGACACCGAGGAACTAACAAATGAGTTGTTTGGTGCTCATTTGGGCTGGTAGTAATTTTGTAGAGCGCCATCTGTTTTTCGCCTGGAATGGAATCACTAACCTTCACTTTTGATGTCTTAAAGTACAGAAAGGAAGAAGAAATGGCTCTGGGTACTCGGGGTACTTTCAAAATGATTGTGTAGTATTAAATACTAGTACTAGAAATTTTAATAAGAATTGAAGGCTGTTTAGAATCACCAATTTCATAATTGCTTAAGATGAGGCACTTGTGCTTGACGCTTGGAGGTCAGGAAATAGACCTTTAATGTATAGATTTGAATTTTCTTCCAAAACGAAGTGTTCTGTTGGAGAGTGTGTGACGCGAGAAGTGTAAATTACAAGATAGAACTTGACACCTGTTTCCATTTTCTGGTTCATTACACTCTAAAACCAAAAGAGTGAAATTCACTACAAAAAGAGTGTGCTGAGGAACCACTCCTAGTAAGAGTGAATTTCACCCTGAGTGAAGTAAAATTCACTCCAAATAGAGCGATATTTCATTCCATGTGTGTAAAGTATATTGCTCTATTTGGAGTGAATTTTCGCTCCACTCCGGGCGCGAAATACACTCTTACTAGGAGTGGTCCCTCAGTACACTCTTTTTGGAGTGAATTTCACTCCTCTGTTTTTAGAGTGTACCACATAGATTGTATATAAATCGAGGTATGATGGTGTTAAGAAAATATTGGTATAGTGATGTTTTTTTTTTTAAATTTGCATCATCTAGAGCACTAAATGTCGTTTTTGTACACCTGTTCTTCCTTTTGAAATCACGGAATTCAAGTATTATCTTTCCATGCGGTACCGTGTGGAGTATTTGTATTTTCTCTGTACATTCCATGCCCGCTACTGTGGCGCTGTGCGCCATCGGTGGTTTAATGCAATATTATTAAAAATATTGGGTGTAAGTGCATTATAGAAGTGTTTTGATAATAAAATACAGTAAGTTTGAAGATTCTGATATTTCAGGTAATCTCAGGTTCCTCAAGATGACATTTATTTGCAAGATTGTTATAAAATGTTGGGCAAGGCAGCAAACGAAATGTCACTCTGGCAAAGTTGCAGATCTGGAAATGTATAAAAATATAACAAAACTTTTACATATCAAAAATGATTAAAAGATACTATTTCTTATCTACTTTTTCAATTTCTTTATACTTTAAAGTGAAGATGTAGATATATGTCATAACCAAATGTGAATGGTTAATGTGGCATGTTACCTTACAGTGTACTGCCAGGGAAATGTTGACTTCAGTCGAAGAACTGAATCAATGAAATCTGTTTCGTCAAACGCAGTGAAATCCCACATTACCGTAAGTCACACTGAACTTAAAATTACTCATAATGCTTAGCCAGTCTCCAGAAATATATAACCATAAAGCCTGGGCAAACCCTCATGTTCTTTAAGCCAGACACTCATGCTTTAAGCACATTTTGGTAAGGTTCAACCAAAATTCAGTCATTTGGTGACTGCTCTGTAACCGATATCAAAGCTGGAAAATTCAAAAGATGCAGAGTATCTCTTATTTCCCAGCATAAAGAGGAAGTATTCTGATCATACATTAAGGTCTTGTAAGCTCACCACAATATGATCTTACGCAACAATCAAGGTTTATGTCTGCACAAGGAGAAGCTTAAAGCGCAGGTCATACCTGAGCGATTTCAGATAGGATTAGAGTCCGATTTTTGTGAGTTTTAGTTAGAATCTTCTCCATCTCTGGTCGGAAAGAGCCAACAATTTGCCAACCTGTGCATGTAAATATATGATTTGCATCAGAGGACTACGAAAATGAAATGTAAACTAATTATTTCGTGACGACACATCGGCAGACGGCGTTTATCGGAATAATGGTAGCAGAACAGTTTATCGTGAGACAAACTAGGATCAGTTATCGATGTAGCGTGAACAAAGTGTGAACAAAAAATATTGGTCTGTTTTGAAAAATTCGGATCAGATTTCAAACTGAAAATCTCTGTAGTGTGACCCGCCCTTAAGACAGTTTTGGGAGGGACTAGAAGTATTCGGGAGAAATGGAAATAAAGCTGCTAAGATGAGGATATTTGCCCTTCAATTTTTCTTGGGTTTTTTCTCAGCAGTGTTTTGTAGAGAGAATTTCAAATATTTAGTTTTTTCATGAAATATTTACAAGTATTTTCAGGAAACTTGAAGCTGTAATTTTAAATCGGTACCAACTATGAAGTCAAAATGCAATAATATAGGAAATATCAAGTTGAAAGTATACTATTATATACATATATTGTTCTTTTTCATGTTTATCGAACTATCCCCCATCATGAAAGGATAAAGAGTAAATAATAGGCTGCAAGATGATCCTAACTCTTGCACGTGGTACTCGTATATTAATTTTGTGTTTTCGTTTTTCATGTTTGCGGTACCGTTTCACGGTTTCCCATTTTCTCCAGACCCTTTTAATTTAATAGAGGGCGGTGTTCTATATTCCAATTGGTCAACGACTTTACGTTTGCCTGTCTGTGGAAGGTAATTTATTCACTGGCGGCGTGTTACGGTACTTGCTTTGTTTGAAAGGACCGTGCACTTCAGTCTCGCTTGATAGGCCTATTTTTATTCTTTGGCTTACATCCAGTATGTCGAGAAAGGTGATAAAAATACATGGTACGTTTCTTTGCAGAAAAAAATTGAGTTGGATGGGGAACAGTTTTTACTTTAGATTCAGGTTGGAAAATCTAAGAGAATCGGCCGAAAAGCACTGAAATGGATAGTGTAGAGACATTGATTATCTAACCAAGTACAAAGTTCCACAAACGCCATCCTCTCCATCTCTAACAGAAACCCTTATACCACTCAGGCTGTGTGAGTGCTGCGTATCCCACACGAAGCCATGGGTGATGCTAGTATTTGCTGGACGGTGGGCTAGCTTCCTCGACGGGGCCTGAAATTTTCCACAAAATAGCCCAGAATATGCATGGTTGCTACAAAATTTTGCCAATTAAGACCTAATACTTGAATGACGTTATTTGTTCGCTTTCGCATTTTCTTCGAAATAGAAAACCGCTTACCCTGCCGTTTCCGTAATCCTCGAAACGAAAAATCATTTTCAACGAATCAACCTCGATGTGACCATTACATGAGATGACAGTTACAAATGGGGTACTTACAATCCCCAGGGCCGTCGCTAGAAGGGATGTGGAGGGTGTGACAATCGATCCTCTCCCCCTCCTATTCACGGACCCAGTCGGCAAAAATCTGCACTAGTCGGCAAAATTAATGGAAGGGGAAGAGGAAAATGAGGAAAGGAGAGATAAAAAGTCGAGAGAAAAAGGAAGAGGAAAGAGAGAGAAAAAAAGAAAGAAAAAAGAGGAGAGAGGGAAAAAGGAAACAAGAAGGAAAGACAAAAGAAAAAAGAGCCACAGCGGGAGCGCGTGTGTGCAATGGGAGGGGGGAAGGGCAGAGAGGAAAAGTTGGAATGTAGGCCTATACATGTAGGCTGTAGACAATTCATGTTGTAAGATTTCAGAAGACCAGTTCACAGGAGGGCACGCGCAAATACCAACTGAGGAACTGAGGGCGTCGCAGAGCGCAAAGTGCGAGTATTAAGCGTGGCGGAGTGGGGTCTAGACACACAAAGCCCCCTGGTTAGGTTCAGAGTTGAATCTCCGATGGGGACTGAGGAGACAATTAAGCCTCTGGAAGCTCATGGGTTTTACTTTCCAAGATAAAGTTTAAGACATCATTCTAGAGCAGGGGTGGAGAACCTTTTCCTTCTGACGGGCCGTTTTGATAGTCATAACCACTCGCGGGCCGCAGTCAGCGAGGCCCGAGGGCGCAACAAACTTTCCCCATGGGACGCAGTCCAAGAGGCCGCAGACGGGTTCTGCTGGGGAAAAACTCATGTAAGATATTAGAGCGAAGCCCCCGAAGCTATGAAGATTGTGCAGATTTGTAGGCGCAATGTACAAGGCTACACAGACCAGATGTATTACAATAGTTGTCTTTCTATTTATGTATGAATAATGTTGGATGAGCCCAAACAAAAAGTTCGCGCGAAGCGCGCCGAAAAAAATCAACTAACTTTATTTTCCCTTTACTTTGCAAAAGTGTTAACTCTTTAAAGTTTAATGCATACTTCGGAGGGACAGTTCTAACTAACCCCTCCCCCCTCCCTGAATCTACCAAATACAGTACGGTACCCACTTAGTCGTACTGTTATAGATAGACCTAGCCTGTACATGTGATAGCGTAATTCTGTTCAATGCTATGTAGCCTCCCACACAAAGCTTCAGTATCACCAGCAGTACAAGGGGTTCAGCAAGTGGTTCATGTTTACCGAAACGGTGGACGTGATGCATTATTCATACTAGGGTTTAGTAATATGCTGGAAGTGTTTGAGAAGTTTTACGTAAAATATCCGGAAAGCGGTACAAACAGGAGATTAATACGGTGAGCTAAAAGATTATTATCAATTACTTTTTAAGTGATTCTGAATTTGCCTTTATGGCTTGCCTCACGGGCCGGATAAAAAGGTCTCGCGGGCCGGAGGTTCCCCACCCCTGTTCTAGAGTAATTTCCTAGACGTGGGTTGTACTATATTCTTATTACAAGTTTGGGATATTAAACGTGAGTTGTATTTGAGATAAAACTACTCCAATAAGTGACTATAATATCATCATTAATATCAGATGAAGAAGATATCTTCTCTATAATGAAAGACTTTGACTAGCATGAAAGGGATGGCTTATCATAAAATAATGCAACAGAACAGTTGAGCTGATATAGCATATTTTGTATTTACATAATAATCAGAGGGAAAGGAATAAAGAAGATACCAATTTATAGTTCCATCTAGTGAATTTAATATCTGTGAATTGCAATGAAAAAGTTATGTGTTCATTTAAAAATGCCCCTACTGAGTACTTGCAACCTCACTATGCTTATACCTACGTTCATTATACTGTCACAGAAACAATCTTTTTTTAAAAAAAATAAACTTCTATTAGACTGATTTCTTTCGGGAATGAAAAAATTACTTTCATCTCGTTTTACATACCAAACGTGCTCAAACTCATTCAGTATAATTTTGCTTACAGTAATACCTTACCATGCAAGATATGTTGAGATAATTACGGAGACTTTTGATTTAATCTGATGACTTTTTCATACGTAAAAAGATTTCCAAACGCAACTAAATGGAATTCTGCCCCACTATTTTACTAAAACTAAATTTAAACTGTGCTACTAAGTTTTAAAGTTAAAAAAAACTTGGGGTGCCAGTAGTTTTACATCAAACTGGAGAAAAGGTAATGTGTCGGAAATGAATGAATTATTTTCATCCGTTTTACATATGAAAACACTGGAACCCAACCAACGAAATTTTGCTTATAGTAATATCTAACCATACTAAAACTATAGAAGAAACGTGACCAAGAATTTTGTTGATATGATCTGATGGCAATCACAAACAAGCGATATGAGCTTTCAACGGTTACTTGTATAACTCATGTAAATTTCGAATTTTTCAGTGAGCTACTGTGTTTGTGGTCTAAAAAAGATGGATCTACCAATTAAATTTTCTATAGAAAAAAGAAGATATTTTTGAATGACCGTGTTGTCTTGGAGTAAAAATATCACAAAATTGGATTCCAAACATTCGCTATTGAGATTGCCAAGTGTCAAGTCAAAATTTATTAATATGCTAAAAAATTTAATAGCAAGTCTATACATTTTTCAAGAGATCAGTCTCATTTGGGGGTACGGACAAGGGGCACGACACTTTCGGGGGAGGCACGTCCCCCTTTGGCCACGCCACTGCATTTTGGGAAACTTTTACTTAGGACACTACTAACCAACTGAGGGTGGTATTCGGCGTAGATAGTGTGAGCCATTAAAAAGGCCACCGACTGTACGCAGGCTATACCATACCACATTCTCACGGACCCGCGCTTCAAAATAAATTTCTGTACTATGCCTAATTCAGTTCTTCAATGTGTACTTTTTCATAGAGGAGACTCGGACTCGGAAAATGACTCGGAACGTGTGACTCGGACTCGAATACCAGTGATTCAGACTCGGACTCGATCGGATTTGAGGACTCGGACAGGGAAGAAGTGGGGACTCGACTAAGCGTACAACACTGATAATTTCCGAACTAAGGCCGATTGACGAGCACTGACAGTAAAACCACATGGCCCCGATTTGGAGGACCAATGCTGGATCCAGTCGCCAACCCAGATTGTCCCCAAGTCAGTGGGTCAGGAAAATGGGTGTCATGGGTGAAAAAGGGTGTCATGGCTGGGCGGACGGAATTGACATACATATGCAACCAGAGCTCTTGATGTAATGTAATGATGGCGGACGCGTAATTTTTTTCCCAGGACGAATGAGGGCAAATCATGCCAATGGACGAATCAGCTTCTTGGAAATAATTCCAAAAGTGACAGCTTTTCGATCCTTTTTTGAAATTCTGACAGCGGATTATGAAAGAACAGACCAAATAACCCTTACTTACGTAGCCCTACGTTTAAAATATGAATCTCACCTTGATGTAGAAACAAGTTTACACTATGAAAAATCGATCTGCCCTCATTCGTCCTGGGAAAAAAATTATGCTGGCGGTACCGCTATCTCTGTCAGCTTAGTAGGCTATTGCGCAACATATCAAGAAAACCGACTTGGTACAAGTTTCGCGAAACTAGTGCAAAATGAAAGTAAGTCTACGTGTTGGAATAGTATGCTTGTTCATTGCATGTACTAGGCAGCACAACAACCACAAATACACTGCGTAAAAATTGAAATAACCGATTTTTCAATAACCATTAGACTTTCAGAGAGATGGATTGGTTCAACGGAGATGTTAGTGTGGGCATAACTGAAGCAAAGAAGCGAAACACACTCTTTGTAGTGTACATTCGGGGTTTGTATCACAAGACATTAACCACTATCAAGTATCAGACTATGACACCTGGTTAGGCCTACAGTAATACTAAGTTAGGCCTAACGTTAGGGGCTAGGGCCTACTTTAACGTGCCCAGTTGTGTACAATATTATTAGGTAGTATAAACTTAGGCGTACGCAGTGGATCACACTGAAGTGCACACTAAACAGTAACATCTGACATAAGAACATGTCAAGCCAAAGAAATACCCAAAAATCATGTCATGTGGATGTCTCCAAACAGATAGCCTACAGCACAGGCAGTCCTAGCGTTATATAGTAAATACTACATATATATAATAATGGAAAGGTAGCGCACTTCACGGCCTTTCGGTACCAACTTCGCCTAACTGAATTACGATTTTTATGCCTTAATATCCACCTTACCTCTTTTCAATACATACGGATGTTCAAATCGCGTGTTCCAATCACTTGAGTAGTGTCATGATTCATTTGGATCAAAAAATGTCCTCCAAAAAGCAACATTTCTCCGCGAAAATTTGGTTTCCACACTATCGCGTTCAGTGAAAAACAGAATCCGGGCCTCCCATTGGATAGTTCCACCCTCGTCATGACGTCATGACAAGGGGCCGTATACCATTCAATGGGAAAGCTGACGACTGAACGCGATAGTGTGGAAACCCAATTTTCGCGGAGAAATGTTTCTTTTTGGAAGACATTTTTTGATCCAAATGAATCATGACACTACTCAAGTGATTGGAAGACGCGATTTGAACATCCGTATGTATTGAAAAGAGGTAAGGTGGATATTAAGGCATAAAAATTGTAATTCAGTTAGGCGAAGTTGGTACCGAAAGGCCGTGAAGTGCGCTACCTTTCCATTATTATATATATGTAGTATTTACTATATAACGCTAGGACTGCCTGTGGCCTACAGTATGTGTACCAATAGCGTGAAACACATTTATTGATTGTATTTTTCAGAACTTATCAAATTGTACATCGAGTATCATCCAAGTTCAGTACAAAGACAAAGTCTTTCATCAGCATTAAAATAATCTTGCAGATTTTATTATGGTATCGGTAAACACAGTTTTATTGGTTTCGCGCTATTGGTACACCTACTGTAGGCCTAGGTCTAATGTTACAACTTTACAAGAATGGTGATGGGCCTAATGTTAGATTTAAGTTTCAACTTACTGTAGTCCTAGCATTAATGTTACACCCGCAAACTTTACTGTAACCCCTGTGTATAGGGTAGCAGTAGGGGAAGGGTGGGGGTTTTTGACCACCAGGGTATTTCCATCCACCATGAACATTTCTGCCAAATTTGAATTTCATGAAGAAACAACAGTAAAAATATATTTGCCACCAAGTACTATGAACTAGTGGCAATTCAAAATCACCAAACTTTTAACCCAAGCTAAAAATTTAATTAAAAAAATCCAAACCTGAACACTGAATGCATATACATTAGTTTCAAAATCATGGTTTCTTAAAATGGAAGATAAGCCACATGACTTACTTCTTCATAAACTTAATTATAAGGTGGTCAGATTTGATCCTGTATAGGTAAGGGTTATTGGGATGTTGTAATGAAAAGATCAAACCTACCTTAAAATTGTTTCTCTCCTCATTTAGTGGGGAGGTTGAAAACCACACACTGCTTTTCAATGTGACAGGCAATTTTTGACTAAATAGTTTTTGGCCGGCATAAAATCATGGAAACTTCTACAGTCTGATTCATTTTAAGTAATATAATTAATGGCCATATACCAATGTAAAACAGTTACCTTCATACAGTATGTAACTTCTATCACAACATCTGCACAATGACCACTTATGACCCATACAAAATTCATTTGAACCTTAAATTAACATGTTTTTCAATGGGGCGGTTGAAAATACCTAAAGGTAGGTCAAAAATTGCCAATTTTTGTCCCCTTTTATCCATCATGACATAATCCAGTTAGAGAAAACTAATCAAACAAAGGACATACACTGAATGGTAGAACAGGCATTTTACAGTAGTATTGATCAAAGGTAAGTTGGTTCAGTTGCTTCAATGCTCTTTTTAATTTTTGAAACCAAAAACCCTTAAGTGGTCAAAAATTCCCCATCCTACTGTACCCTACATGCACACCCAGGGTGCATTTTAGTGTAAAGCCAATCTCTGAGTTAGGCTACACAGTGGTGTCAGCTTTGTTCTGCTGAGGTATCGGAGGCCTATTACAGGCCAACAAACACAGACTTGATTCACAGCACACTGCATGTAGTACTGTACAAAATTCCATTGTCCACTGCCCTTCTGTGTGATGATCACTCATCTTACTGGGAGATAAAAATTTTACACACATTTTATCATATTTGGCAGGATAATTATATTTGGGAGAGACTGAATGGGTGTAAAGTGGAAACACATCATTGCAGAAAATTTTGTGTTTTTAGTTTGACTTAGGCCTAATTTTCAGTACAAAATATAATGTCATTAGGTTAGTGATATGATCAACTTCTCACACTGCTTTATTATGATCTCACACTATCCAATTTTCATTTGTTTCAGATAATGATTCCTCGATTCCTTCCTCTTTACAAATAGACCATCTTTACAATATTTAGTATCTGACACTGTAACCCAAAATGTCACTCTGTAATTTTTTGATAAGTTGTCTTTACGTACAGTAGCTTGGAAGTTGTGTACTGACCTTCAAACTAAAAACATTGCAGTCCTGGGACAAAATATCCTGGGATCTGTCAGGAATCTTACAGTAACAAACAGCAGTCTTCTTTGATATGATATTTACGTGTTTGAAAATTCATAAAAAAAAGAAAAAAAAAAGTGAACAAGCATGGGCAGAGAGTTGATCTGTCTGATAGTATGGAAGGGACTATGGATCAAATCCCGGTTGATCAACCAGTATTTAAAAATGTTGGGTACTTGGGTACAAATGGTGTTTGTGGTGTACAGGTGGACAAATTTCTCTCTGAAAGGAATCCTTTGTCATCTTGCAATTATCTAAAGGTTCAATGTGATTCTCGGGTTCGAGGCCATTGTAAGAAGCTAGTTAAGTGTTTTGCAAGGCTCGACATTAGGAAGTTCAGCTTTTCTCATAGAGTTGTTAACGAGTGGAATAGTCTGCCTGAGTGGGTAGTTAACTCCACATCTGTGCACTGCTTCAAGGTTAACATTGACAATTTCTTCCATAAGTGTGGTAGAATCTAATTGTGCTGGGCTCACTTGGTGCTGGTTGGTTCTTTGTTTTCAGTTAAGGTTGTATGGACTTCAGGGCATCTTATGGGGCCTTAGCCCTCCTTTGCCCTTTAACCTGTTTTTTTATGTTATGTTACTGTTTAATTGTTTGGAGGAGGATTTATTAGACTGAAGGTTCACTAGATGAAGGATCCTACTGTACTGCAACTCTAAACTAAATCTTAAGCTTACTGTAACCATGATCGTAACCCAGACTCTAATACTACCTGAAACTGAAACTGAAACCTGAGGATAATCTGAATCCTTATCATAACCCTTCAGTAAATCTGTATCTAACCAGATCCTAACCCTAACTGTGACAATTAACTTTAGGTTTTCAGTCATGAGGATCTTTGATAAGTTGTAGTGAACCTTCAGTCTAGTGAACGATCCGTCTAATGGGCATCCCGTGATTATTTGCTCAAGTTGTTCAGCAAACCTGTTTCAGTGATGCTAAGGTTGTGTTTGAATTGTGCAGTTAAAATGGGTTTTGGGTTTTCCAAGTCAGGTATTATCTACTGTACCTTTCTGTACTATACGGTAGGTCTGTCTTATTATCCTGTGAGCACTAATCAAAAAAATGAAGGGGACCTAGTTCACAATCTACTCTACTTGACTAGGCCTTGGAGACATGGCCCCTTGTGATGGGGAATGGGGGAGGGACTGAGAAATTTTGTTTGATTTTTGGTTCATTTGAATTTGATTTCAATTTGATATTTGGTCATTTTCAGGAATGGTCAATACAGTAATATTAAACATTTGGAAGAAATGCTGAAAACACTTAACTTAGGCTCATATGATACTGTACTAAAGTTACAGTATACTGTACAGCTAAGTTTAATTTGTATGGTATATTGAATAAACTGGGGCTTTAAATTCATAAGTGTACAGTCATGCTAATTTTTGTTGGTACTGTACTGTTCAGTATTGCCTTCTTATCAACAAATGAAACCTAAGCATGCCACTATGCTGTGATATGGCTTGACTCTTGAAGTTTAAAGGGGCTCATTGAGTTGATATTGGTTATTTTATGATGAGATTGAAGGAAATTTTTAGTCTCATCACTCATGTATCTCTTCCTCTAAGTTACTGTACCAAAAATATGAGAAATGGTACTTTTTGTGGACAGGGGTTATATGTGTGTAATACATACAGTAATGGTGAAAATTGTCACAAATTTATAAATGATTTCAATCATTAATTACCCCATCATTGCCATTTCAGTTGTGTGTCAGATGGGCAGAATCTCTTAGTTTGACCATTTACTCAAGATGTGAGTAAAACTCAACAGGTGTGAAAAAAATTCATGCATTTTGTGAACCACCTCAATAAACCCCTTAGTCTGAAGTTGACCTTTAAAGCCTCCTCGCCATTCCCAATGAAACTTCTGTCGCTTTCTACTGTTTTTTCATTTTGTTTTATCAGATGATAGTGAGGAGTCCAAGAAAATGGACAAAACATGGGCATCTAGCGAAGTTGCTGAGATTTGCAAGAAACGGGGCTTAGTTGTCATGCGTTTCCAGAAAGACAGGTAATTTCCATGACACTTGCATTATTATAGAAGAAAATAAGGTCATTACTCTACAGGGTGTTTACTTCAGACTTGTAGAGTGAGTACAAAGTCGTGAGTACGAGTACAAGGGCAGTGTCTGTGTTGTGAGTACAAGTATGAGTACATGTCCTTTTTCATGAATATGAGTGAAAAATTTTGCATTAGCCCCTATGCAGAGCTTTCCAAATCTGTGAGTAAAAGTATGAGTACAACTTAATTCTCATTAGTACGAGTTCAGGCAATTGTGCAAACCCATGAGTATGAGTACATACTCACTGCTGTATTGTGGTTAGAGAAACCCGTTTCACTGGGTCAAAAGTATTTTGGAAAGAAGTAAATGTTATATTTCACATTGATGACTTATATACTGTACCTATCGTTTCCCTACATTTTGGGATTTACAGTAGGACTGTTATCCTTCCTACACAAAGTAATATACAATGTTCATTAGAACTGAGAAAATGTGTCATCCTCTTTGCATCTCTTTGTTTACCACCAAGCCTTGATGTATGTAAGGTAATTTTTACCACGTGGTCCCAGGGGATTTGTACTGTTTGTTCAAAGCATTTGTTCTTATTCCCCAACTTATCAAATACAAAGTGCGGTGTTTTCACCATTAAGTTAGGATATTCCTTGTGTGTACTGTACATAAAATTTTCCATATTTGTGCACTCTGACACAAGTTTATAAGCTCATTTTACATTTCTTATATATGTACATGTACAGTAGTAGCTTGTTACAGTATATAAACCAGGGTATTCCTGTAGTCTTAGCAACGCATCGCAAAACATGGATTGGGCTGGCTCAAAGCAATCATACATTCTCAGAATATAAAAAAAATATTTACATATTAGAATTTATTGGAGAACAAGACTGCTGCTTTCTACATAAAATTTTAACCCTAAATGTTTTGCCTTTTGGTATGTTTTCTTTTATTCCTCCAAAAACAGCTCTGAATGCAAGATGTTTTCTCAATACTGTATCCTTTTTTGTTTGATGTGATGAAAAAGGAATAACCATTCAACAGTTGTTTACATTGATCTACTTTGTGTTAACTGTTCCAAAAGATGTGTTGTGGAATTGCTAAAATGGACTTGCTGATCATAACTTGTGGTAGACATTCATGGAGGACAAATAATTGTGCTCATATTTCACTGCAGCTGTAAGTACCCATTCTAATAAGCAGGGTTCTAGCTAGACCAAGTGTAGTGCCCACTAATTCAGTATCAACATAGTGAAGAAAGTAGATGTTAAAGAGCTGGAGACCAGGATCCAGGGTAAAGGCCTCCGTTGGATTCCCTTCTTAACCTTGTTGGCCATTCTGGAAACTGTAAAGTTTTGTAGAAACCATGACTTAGTTATTTTCCATACCAATACCATTTTTCATATCCATATCAGGGTTTTTTCGTTTAATTCTGTGCTGGTTGGCAAATTTGAAAGTTCCCTCTGAGTACCAGTTGAGCAATGGCAGTTTTTGTAGCTTCTGAGTACTGCTGCTACCCAGCATAGCGATGTAGAACCCTGCTCTTTTTTACTCATACTGGTATGTTTAAATTTGAAATTATCACTTATAAAACAATCTTGTCATCTGGATTTTGGTAGTGTACAGTCTATGTAGTGCTTGTAATCTAGCATCCATGTGTTGCTCCACATGCACAAAAAATGGTTCTCAGTCATAAACCTTGTGACAGTGTTGCCTATTGCTGTGACCAACTTCAGCTTCCACACAAATTATGAATTCATATTTTCATATCATTCAGTCGTTGTTTTTTTTTTTGGACAAAAGTTGAACCAGCCTGACATGAATGTTACTTTTGTAATTCACACAAATAACAAAAATAAAATAGCACTCATACTCACATGTGCTTGTAAGATTGTAGCCACATTATACTGTACAGTAGATCTACAAAAGGAAGGAATTTCTCCTTATCGTGCAATACATCAGACCCTGTACTGGTCGTTCCGTCAGTGTCATTCATATCTGGGCAGACGGGGGTACTCGTGGAAGCTACAGCAGGTCATGTCGATGTTGCTCCATTCCTTGATAGAATTGAAGCTGCAGCAAAGGTAAAGGAATTAACTTGAAGAGAAGGTCATTTCAATATTTACCTTAGTTTAATATTGTGTTTATTCATTGTTTGACACTTGTTGGGGTCGGGGGGAATTCAGCACAAACAGTTAATTATCAGGAATAAAATTGCCAGCAAATTGAAGCTTAGACCTGCTTCTGTATGTTTAGTGGTGTAAGGGTGGGATTTGTTCTGTACTTGTCTTGTCAGTAGAGTCTCAGATGACAAGGGCACAAATTGCGGTACAGCATTTGATTAGCAAAATGATGTAGAGCTCTGTTTAAATGTCTAATATATTTGCATCCCATTTGGGAAATACAGATACTGCTTTGTGCATCTTTAATGTTAATTCTTGCATGGTTTATTAGATCGAGATTTGCTAGATCGAAAGTTTACTGGACCAAAGATCCTAACTCTATTAAAACTTATCCAAATGGTAAACAGTAATCCTATATAACACAAACCCTAATCCTACTTGAGGATAATCCTTAGCCTAATCCTAAACATTTTCAGTATCTAACAGGAATCCTAACCTACTTCTAACTCGAACTAGATTTTTGTCCAAGGGGACCTCAGGTCTGGGAGACCTTTGATCTAGTGAACCTTCAGTCTAGTGGGCATCCCCATTTCATTTTCAGTGGATTCTATTTAATCAGAAACGTAAAGTACATTTTTGTCATGTTACAGTCTTTTGCTTAAATCGTTACAGGCAGCCGAAGGTTCCTCTACAGGAAACAGTGAAAATACTAAAGTTGGCGAAACATCTTCTCAAGCTCCTACGGCACAGACAGGTACAGTGTTGTAGGTTCTGGATTAGGGCTGTGATTGTGCAATGAAATCACTAAACGTTTAATCACAAAAATTTGCGATCGTTTTGCGATTAATCGCAATTACCATGTATGTGGAAATTGCCCCAAACAGTATCAGTAACAACCACATTTATATTGGATATATCAATGTTGTCTCCGCCTAAACGAAAAACACCTTTAACCATTCATACCAACATGCTGTAGTGCGTGCTACATGTTTATTAAAATAACTATGGATTACGGGCATCAAAAGGGAATTAATGTTTGGATAACATATGACAAGAAGATGATTGCAAGAAAAACCAGCTGCGATTAATCGCAAGTAGATTTTTACTAAACGTTTTTCCCTCATGCGATCGTTTAGCGATTAATCGCTAAACGATCACAGCCCTATTCTGGATGTAGCTTGTAATCTTTTTTCTAACTTTAAAAGTGACCAAAACCCAGTCTTGAAAACAATGAATGTACTTTAATTTTTAAGCAGCTTTTTTCCAGGGCTTGGAATTGCTTGAACTCTGTTATTTCATAATTAGGTTTGGAATAGCACTTCAGTTTTATTTGTAGAGTATATAGCTAGATATATTGAGTTCTTTCTACTATCATCATCATCCATTTCTTAAAAAGTGTTACAATTGTTTGAAATGCTGTGGAAACATTGTGTTGATTAATCATAGCCTTCTGTATTAAAATGAAAAAATTCAAATTTGAAATTTTTTATGATCTAAAGCTCTGAATGTTTTGGTCCCTGTGCTGATGGCTTCAGAAACTACTGTAGGTGCATGCAGGTTATTAATAGTACTGTGCACTGCACTGTGTTTTTCTGTTGGAAAATAAGGTACTATTAATGCATATCATCAACCCTAGAGAATAGTTTAATATGTACTGTGGTTTAGGCACAGTTGTAGGAATAAAAATGTCCTTGGGGGAGGGGGAGTTGATGGGGGTGGGCTAGGAAGTAGAACCACACCTGCTGTGGTTACTGTTTCCTTGTTTGATATGTGCTAGTTTTGTAATAGTTAATCATCTACTAAGGTTAAGAGCATACAAGGCAGTTATTTTTACTGCTATTTTCCCTGGACAGAATCAGCCCCAGCACCCACCCCTGCCCCAGCCACTGCAGCAGCTCCTACTGAAAGTGTTCAAGAAAGAGCTGCTCGATTAAGAAAGAAAATGGAAGAAGTCCATGCAAAGAAAGAAGCTCAGAAAAAAGAGGTAAAGTTTGGTTTTTGTGCAAAGAGAAATCTTTACATTTCTAATGGTAGATATATGTAAATAAGGGCTCACAGTAGTATTCCAAGAACAAGAGCAAGTTTGAACAATTATTTGATGCCTTTACTCCATGTTAGGATTTATTTGAATAACTGACACATTTTGTCTACAGGTAATTGCACATAGTAAAATTTAAATGTAAACCCTGCAGTATACACATTTATCAGAAGCTAAAGAAGATTTCATTGTGACATTGTCACCCAATCATTTTGATAATTGACAAATTGTTGCTGTGTAATTAATGTATGTGAACAGCAACATTATGAATTATGCAGAAAAATGTGTGATCCAAAATTATGAATACATGGAAGAAAAAACAAAAAAATGAACAGAATTTCCAGGGGATTGTAAGCATACGGTAGTGTTTAGGTGCCTCATGAGTCAACTCTAAAGTTGTCTTTTTTCATATACATTTTGGAGTACTTATGAGTGGGTGGAGCTTAAGGGGCCTGACAAGTTAAACTAGTAATTTCCATAGAGTAGTGAGAGTCAGTTGCACAGGCATGTGGATTCCATCCTGCCTGGAAGGTTGGGTGGGGAGTGGGGGATGGTGGAGAGGCAGCTTCTGCTTGAAAATTATAAAAATTACCTGTAGTTTAAGGATAATTCATCTTGACATTTGAAGACATAGGCAACATTGGTAGGACACAAAAGATATTAACTGTACCTCTGATCACCTGTATGTTAGACCATCATGATATTAGAAAAATCAATGTAAAGGCAATGTTAAATCCAACTGTAAATCAGTATTCTTTGCTCCTACAGAATTAATAGGAAAAGCAATTAAAATGTGAAATATCACTCTTTCTCTCAATATCACAATCTGTATAGCATAGCTCTCTGTTTTCGAGCATGAAAAATATGGTGTGGCAGCTATTACTGCTGTACAATATCCTTGATCTTGCCATTCTGACCTGGGTTGCAGGTCTTCATTCCCTGTGGCCCTTCATAGTTCTGTAGTACCAGTCAGTATCCCCATTGGTGCAGATATGACTTTTTTCTTTGTTGTTTGCAAAAGTTCTATTCATGACACTTCAATGAATGAAATGATAATTATTAAAGTGCTACAAAAATTGAAAAATGATTTCCGTTTGTCAAATTCCCCATCTTAACAGGACATTCAGTGCTAAGGTATAAGTGTTGAAGTTTGTCTCCTCAATAGACCTTATGCATTCATGTCACACAGAGTCATTTTGGCGGCAAAACGGTGAAGCACATGGAACACACGAAGTAGACTTTGCATGCACACGTAGAAGATTACGAGTGTGTCCCACCAGTGCACTGATCAGCTGTCTGCAGTTGTTGGTGTAAGATGCAATGATATATGCTTGCCTCCATGGGGGCGGGGGGCACACTTTTTGTTCGTGACATCATGTGCATAAGATCTGTTAAAAGTAGAATGCAAAATAGTTTGTCATGTCACTCTTTTGCTTACTTGAATTACTGACTTTGTTATTCTTTGCCATTCCTAAAGCCACTGCACCCTTTTCTGAAATGTGGTCAGTGTCTTTTACAGGGTGACTTGACTATGCATTCCGTCTTCTTGTAGCATGGTGTGCAAGAAAACAGTAACATATCTGAGATCATGGAAATTTTTATATTTCAAAAAGGAAACAAAGCAGGTACTGTGAGTTGTATGAAGAGAACATTACATACAAATCGCTGTGCAATTCCCTATTGTAAATGAAGTGGATAAAATTCAAGATAAATCAAAAAAACTGAATAAACTATGAAGATGGAAGTTGGATGTGCTAGATTCATTTTCCAACCTTTGAACAAGATATTCTTGTAATTTCAGACTTTACTGTAGTTAAACTTAAAATGGATCAGAATTCTGTGGCTATTAATTCTGGTACCAGAGTTACATTTGGGCCATGAGCACATCATTGTTTTATTACTGTGTGTAGCTCAAAAGAATAAAATCAGAGTACAAGACACTTTTTTCCTCCTTTTTATTCAAGTATTGTATATAAACATTGACAAATACTGCACAGTATTTCTAGGAGCACAAAACTTTTTTCGAGAAAAAAGCAAAAAACATAGCAGGTGAAAAAGTGAATGGAATACATAAATTAAGTGAATTCATAAGTTACCAATACATATCAATATAATCATAAAAAGCACCACATAATCGTAATAACTGATCTGCTTTTTTGATCTAATTGGTTTTCTTTTCTTTTTGCATTAAACTTTTCCACATTGATTTCAAACTTTAACTTGTACAGAAATTCTTGAACTGAAAGTTGTACCTCCTTGGATTTACTTTGATAAATATGGTTCTTCATGTGTAAAATTAAAAAGTTCAATTGGTGTTTTTTCCCTGATTAAAACCAAAAATACATCTTGTTTGGAAAAGAATTGTTTTTTGGAGAACCGACTCTTCTACATCGAAAGTAAAGCCTTAACCATAGAGAGTACAAGACACGTAAATTGCATTCTACATTCATTTCTACAATAGACTGAAAGACAGAAAGAAATAGAGAGGAGGAAAGTTGGACAAGCAGTGCAGAAAGCCCAACAGACAAGAGCTGAGCAGGAAGCTAAACAACTTGCTTACGAAATTAAGAAAGAGAAAATGGAGGATAAAATGGCAAAACAGAAAATAAGGGAACAGATTGCTAGGGATCGAGCAGAAAAGGATGCTAAATTTGCTGCCGCCAAGGCAGAGAAGGAAAGGATGATGAATGAAAAGAAGGAAGCTGAATTAGAGACAAAGAGGGCAGAGGAGGAGGCCAAGACAGCAGCAAACAGGTGAGATACTGTATTCAATGATAATGGCAGGGATACCATCATCGTTGGTTGTATCTAGATGTGTATTGAACGAACATTTTGGGTCAGGGGAAATGACGTAAAAATACTTTAAAGTTCAGAGGGTGTAAGCCTCCTGAAAAATATTTTGCACTGATACTGTCTCAAATTTATCCCTGAAAACTTTTATTGGGGTCTCCCCCCCTCCCCCTTCTCCTGCCCACTGGCTGTGCATTGGTCGCATCTACAGAATCTCTTGTCACTACTTTTTCAGAGCAACTTTTTCTTTTATAGTTTTGCTGGTTCTGTTACCAGGCTGTATACAGTAAAAAGCTCTGGAATTTGAATGCGTCATATTTAAGGATTTAAGGCCTCAAATTATTTTCACAAGATTATGATGGAAATATGCTTGAAATTCACCTTTAGATCTTCATCTGGGGAAAAGAGTTCTTTTCATTATCATCGTCTGCACCTTGTAAAAATTGAAATGTCCAGCAAAAGTTCTGTTGTATTTCTGGTGCTTGGGAAAAGTTTGCCATCATTGAAAAGGGCTTGAAAGCTATGTGATTTTCTTCTTCAGAAAGTGGACAAATCCAGGGTAAAGTGAATTAGAAATATTTTTCAACAAACAATCAATGTTGATTACATTTTGTTCTTTAGAAAGTGGTAACTCTTGTCGTATTTTGGTGTACTTGCAAAGTCAGTAGGCTTTAAGAGCATTTTAGGGATTTTGATCCAAAAATAATGTGAAAAAAGTGAAACACTATGGAAAAGCTTGGCATTTATCCCATTAAGGAAATAATTCTCATAAGGCAATGCATAGATGTATGGCAAACATTGGGTTTCAGGGAAAAAAGGAGTTGGTATGTACAGGAGATGAAGAGTATTGACAAATTTACAGTTTGGCAAGGTGTTGACACCTTGATGGAAGTCATTTATAGATTTTTTGAAATTAGGTCTTCACATGCAGTCACCACAATCTCTTCTGAAAGTACAGTAGCACATAGAAGTATAAAAGTTGTTCTGCCCTCTTTCTCTGCGTATAAGTCTATTGATGCCCTGGTTTACTCAACTTGTATTACATAGAAGCAAGTCATGTACCCCATGCACAACATCACAAGTTCATGTGCATTCTAAATTGTGGGGGGAGGGGGTAGTAAGGGGATGAGGGATAACAAAATCCCATTTATTGAGAATGACCCAGTTGACTCAGATTGTTGACTGCATTTGCTCTTTAACATTCCAATCATTTTCTTCAATATTTTGTGAAAAAGAAGAAAAACTCATTTGTTGCACATAATTAGTAATTTGAATTTTTTATTGCTTAAACCAGGTGCATGTGTTCTTACTGTAGTTCCATGGTTTATGGAGTTTGTGTTCTTTATCCTCAGGAAAATGATTATTTGTTGTTCTATTTATTGAACGATTTATACTACTCTGACCACCAAAACTTTGAGGGAACAGTTTAAGCTGCATAAAATGTCAGCATAGCTAATGAGTGTTGTAGGGTTACACTAGGAATGAATAGTTTAGATAATGAGGTAGTAAACTAATGAAAGCAATTTTAGGTGTGTAAATTAGTAAGTTTGAAACTTTGTGCAAGCTGTACAAATTTGCACTATCCATTAATCCTGCAGCATGCCTAAATTGTTTAACATTTCAGACGTAGTTTTGACTTGAAAGGTTTAAGTGTCTTCATCGTACATACAGATAGAAGAGACCAAAAGCCTTTTTCCTTGTGGAATGCCTAGGAATAGTATCCATTTGGTTGGTTTCAGTAATATTGTCGAATGCACAAATGAGGCAGTCTCCTAGGTGTTTATCCACAGTGTGCTAAAAGTGTGTTTGATAAGCCTGAGATAGATTTACTAACCTACACTGAAACAATCATTGAAAAACAAATATGAGCTATTTGCAACGGACTGGTTCTTATTTTTCATGATTTCATATCCTTATAATTTTAGGGAGATTGCAAGAATTCAGTTCCGGATGCCAGATGGAACCAAAATTTTACATCAGTTTCCATCATCAGCGACTTTGAGGGAGGCCCATCAATTTATGGCTGAGGTAAAGTTCTTCCCAAAATATGAAACTGAAATTTGTATAACGAGTTTACTGCTTTTAATTAGAAGATTTCATGAAATTCTAAAACATTCACTTGTCAAACTTTTGAAGGCAAGTTTTAAATTCACATAATTTTTTAAACTCTTGAATCAGTATGGCTGTGAGAGGACATCATGAACCTCCTTTAAAAAAGCTTTTCTGTTAATATTTTTTCTTTGAGTTTGAAAACTTGTGTCAATTAATATCATTACCCAGAATTCACAATTTAATATGGGACAATGTGCCAAATGATTAGGTTAAAATAGGTAGTTGGCAAAGTATTACATCACTGAATGTCTATTGCTGTACACCCTTTTTACAGTGTTTTCCTAAACTGATACATTCTTTTAAGTCTCTTCTTGAACCCTTTGTGAATTTTACGTAAGTACTGCATTGGCTATGAAATTATATTAACAAGCAATGTTGGGGAGAAATCCTGCTTGATTGAAACAAAGGACATTCTCAAATGCAACTTCTGTAAATCTTTAATAAGCATGTGCTTTTCTGTCACTTTTTTCACAGCAAATAGGAGACACGCTAAAAGAATTCAACATGGCTACAGCATTTCCAAGGAAACAGTTTGGGGCTAGTGATATGGATTCCACCCTCTTGAGCCTACAACTTGCACCCTCTGCAGCTATTGTCATTTTGCCGGTAAAGATACTTTACTGAAACAAAAGATATTTTTGATATCTGCATTGCTCATATTACTTTTAACATCAGTGGTTCTCAAATGATTGAAAATTTAATGATGACTTATTACAATTTTGGTCCAGTTGCAGGTTGTTTTTAAGATATCTATGTTTTAAATGGTCTAATGCCTGACCTGAAGAAGTTTAAAAAACTGGAACAGTCTAAGGTTGGTATAACTGCTCTTTAACAAAATGAGCACCTTGGCTGTCACAAAATTTAATAATAAAAAGAATTGAGAACTTCTGCTCTTCGTCATGTCTGAAAAATACCAGCTTGAAGTTACTTTGATTACTATTCCTCTTGTGAAAGTAAAAAATATGGATTATCGTAAATCAAAATTTTGATAAACTCTGATTGATTTGTAGGATTGTGCTTTACCTGAGAATTACCTATGAACACAAGCCTAGTCTGAAAATCAAACCAAAAGTGACAGTGCTATGACTTAATGGATGAAGGGAGTGACAATTGATGCTACAAGGCATAGCAATCAAGAGGTTTGGGTTCAGTCCTGGGGAGGGTCATGGTAAGGTTTGTTTTTCATCCAAGGGCAATCTAGTTTTCCCTTCTGTAATGACCTTTTAAATTGAAAAATTTCAGATTTGAGTTAAAACCTTGAATAATAGCATAGGAGTACCAATCTAAAAAGGGAAGATTGCATTTACTCTATAGAATGGTGCCGTGCTATGACAATTTGTTTGTCAGAATTATGCCATTAGGCAAAGGATTCATTACATACATGTATCTACTCCTAAAGTTGAAAAATTATACTGCAAAGACAGGCATGCTGTGGCTGAGTGGATGAAGGCAGTGGCATTTTAAGACTGTAAAGTATGTAGCTTAGCAGTTGATATTTTAAGGTCGAACCACTTTCCCAATCATAGTAAGGTGGGATTTCATGTCTGAAATGACCTTCTAAACTAAGAAGATTGAAATTTGAGTTAAAATGTTGAGTTAGAAGCCACTGGATGTGAAGTTGTAATCCAAACTCGTACAGAATTCTGCCTCATTTGTGACTTGTGGACACTTAACATCATTAAATCATGCAGGAATGTAAGACTTCCGGCAATTGCCGGATTTCCGGCATTTTTGTTTTTCCTAAAAAAACCTCCGGCCACGGCTCGTAACTCGGCGGCCGGAAAAAAAATGTTGGCGTAGTCCTAAAAAATCTCCGACAAAGGAATTTTAGCCTGCCACGAGAAAAAGAAAGAACTGTTTGTACTGATTACTTCTGACTACGTCTGGAAATTCTAGTTCCAGAAGGCCTCTTCATTAACGCGATCATATTCAGAGCTGATTATACAGTATATGACCGCCCTGTTGACATGGCTCCTCGCTAAACCGAAAGCGAGTTCTCCGCTGCATGCAACTTGAGCCAAATGCATTGTCGCGGACAAATTCAGCAACCATAGAGGAGGAAATAATGTGTAAACGTAGCCGCTATGCACGTGGGCAGCGCCGTTGGACTATGCCCTGAACGGAGATCGATCATGCTCAGTAGCGTTGTTGTATATTCTTTGGATAGGGGGTACTGTAATTGCTCATATTTTGTTGAGAGGGTGTACTACCAAAACATCGCGCGTTTCGGATCTTTTCCCATGCGATGTGTACACGAAAAAGCCTAGCGTTATACAACCACATGCAAACTGTATGATCATACTGTGGCATTCATGCGTCACTACGGAAGCTTTCGCGTTTGTGTGAAGATTGTGTCCGCAATCTGTACGTACTGCATGCACAGCTAGTTCGTGGTTTTTCTACGTACGCAGATTCTAAACAGACGGTGCACGTAAGCAGTTGCACGTAACAGCCTTGTGATATAGTAAAAGAGCGTAGCCTAACGTTGGCTAGGTACGTACATATTCAGAGGTCATTAGCCTATATTAATATGGTATGCACACATTGCAAATTAACTGTATGTAATGTAACGCAATATATTCGTGGATGCTCGTTAGGATTTAGTGTTCGCGGAAACGGAAGACTTTGACTGTTTATAAAGAAAAGGTGGAAGTTCAAAGAAATGTGGATTTGAAAGACGTTAATGGGATGAAGAATAAATTCAAGTGGCAGTGGTTGGGAGTAAAGGACGGTGAGGGATATTTTCTGTCAGCTACATAGTAGCACATACAAACGTAGCACTAGCAGGACAAGCTAACTTTGATGTAAGGTTAGGCTATCATTTGCAAGTTCCAACAAGCTTATCACTTAGTTCACGGTTACGTTAGTAGTGGAGCATGTGTATCAAGAGAGTACATCTGAGAGTGAGACACGTGAGTGTTGCAAAATTAGAAAATGTGAAGCAATCAAATGCTTCATTTTTGACTCCATGAAATGATGCTATCTTCTCACCTGGTAGCCTATAGCCTAGGCCAAATGCAGAAAATGGTGTAACACTAAACACAGTGTCAGTATCCTAGGGTGTTTACCAATTCCATGGTTAACAACACTGCTCTGGACGTTGTGCATGTGGCTTGTTCAAGGCAGCTTTATCGTGCAGTACAGGCACTCTGAACATAATAGTCGTATGATACAGGAAAGTCTTCTGAGACCCCATCTACAGATGTATGATAAGCTGCAAACCCGTGAGCTGCACCCCGGCCGTGACACGTATGATTTTCCTGCAAAATCACCTTGGGCCACTTACATCCCTGATCATGACCGGATACACCCCCCCAAACAGTTCTCACCTCGCAATTTGCCTTGGACACGTTCAACCCTAGTATAAAATTCCTATCTAAACAATTCCTGTCCATGGCAATAACCTGTCAGACAATGTCACCCACCAGAAAATTTGGAATCGTCCTGGCTGGAAATAATACAGGTTGCACATGGTCCAGGTGAAAATTGTCCAGCCAGGGGAAACCACTCAGTGTTTATTGTCGGGAGGGGGTTGTCCTGTGTCTGGGGGTTGTCCTGGGTCCATGTAAAACAACTTTCTGAAGGGTTGAATTAAAGAAATATGTATCATACCTGATTTTTTCACACAAACTTTTGTTTGTTTCGTGAAGGGCTCTGGAGGAGGGAGATCTAGTTCCTCAACAGCAGTGTCAAGTGGGGATAGTTTCATTTCAATGCTCCTGGCTCCTCTTGTCTTTCTTTGGAATCTATTCTACACTTTCCTCTTTGGTACAAGAGTAGAAGACCCACCTCCAAGGGAAGCCACATCATCAAGTTCTGTAGGGGAATCATCACAAGCTCATGCCTACCAAAGTATGGGAGCCAGACCCAAAAGGTAAAAGTATTCATGACAGGATTTCTTGATAGTGGAATTCATGTGGTGCTGACTAAATGGATATGTGTGGCCAATTGGATAGACTGGGAGATAGGTTTACCCAGGGGTGAAGAGAGCCTGGGGATGCAGGAGAACCTGCAATTATTCGTAGACCCTGTTGGTTTAGAAGAGTAACTTTGATGGGTCTTACATCTAGTGTTGAAAGTGAGGACCATGCAGATTTTAAGGAGGTCAGTGTTCATTTGTGGTCCAAAATCCAAACTGTGAAAACCTTGTAAGCATGATGAGTAGACAAAAGTGAATCTGATGGGTGTCTTATATAGGATGTGTATGTCCCTTTTAAATGCAAGGATGTGTTGGTTTTGTTGGAGGTTGGGATTCATCTGAGGTCAAAGTGTGAAAGTTGGCTATTAACGTGATACCTAATAAGGGACAGAATGGAGTGGTCTAAGACTTGGCATGGAGGGGCTTATGGGGAATGAATATGAAATAAAGCTTTCAGGATACTTCATGTATAGAAGAATGAAAATTGTCATGTTCAGTGCAATAGGATGTTAGCTTCTGAGGGTGCATGAAAAGATTCACAAAAAGATTAAATCTTTGGATTTAACTGAGTGGGTGGTTCACTAGTGCTATAAGGTTGAATGGATAAATTTTGTGACATTTGAAAGAAGGAAGTTTAGCTACATAGATTATTGGGTTCTGATCCCTGATCAATTCATCATGGTATGTCAGGTGGGTCCCCTGACAGTTCCCTCCTAGAGAATTCACACCCTGGGCAGTTTCCCCTGGACAAGTCCCACCCATAACAGTTTAAACCCCTCAGTCTACTTCCCCATTGTCCTGGATGGAAACTATCTGGGGGAAAATAGTCCAAGTGGGAATAGTCTGTGGGTGAATTGCGGTGGGAGTTGTCATCAGTTGTCTGGGTGGGAATTGGGGGGAGGGGGAGGACTTATGGTCACATGGTCAGTGCTTGTTCACAACATATGTTCAGTGCTTTTTCCAGAAGTAATCTTCTGTCTTGCTATCTGAAGGTACCACCCAAGTAATAGAAAAATTTAAATTTCTACTTAATTGTTGAAGTGATTATCCAACCAATTTAAAGATGTAATTTAAAAGCTGCAGGCTTCCTCCACACTTGTGGTTGTTAATCATGGTAAGATAAATGCCTTCAAGCTGAGAAGTATAGTACTTTACAACAGGAGGTACCATAGCTGTGTACAACACAATTGAACTTGATTTGTTTGTGTCTGTAGCAGTGACAGTTTTCACCAGTGTAGTGGCAGTGGCATGTGAGGCAGTGGTGTGTGCAGGATTTCGAAGGTGGGGGGCACAACCTGTGATTCCCCCGACTGACATGGAGGGGTGTGACAAGTGCACCGAAGGTGCACCACGAGCGCGAAGCGCGAGTTTGCAGGCGTGGGGTCCAGGGGCCCGCGCAAGGGCCCCTGGCGGGGTCCAGGGGCAGAGCCCCGGTGGGGGTCCAGGGGGCGAAGCCCCCAGAAGCTCCTGCAACATAAAGTAATAAGACCGCCCTAAATTGGTTCTAGAGGCCTTATTGATCAGGTTTCGTTTGTTTCAGATTTTGTAAAATTCGGTGTCAGTGACGGAGAGTTCAGGTTATCCTCTATGCGTTGAAAGCTGCAGTGTGCTGCAGTATGTGTCACATAGATTGACAGGACTGCGTTAAAGATCACGAGGCCAGTCAAGGACTGCTTGAGATGATCGCAAAAGTTAACAGCACTGTTTCATCCTTAAACCTATATAGTTTACCATTACAGATAGTTAAAGTGACTAGCGTGAAGGGCGAAGGGCGAAGGGCGAAGGGAACTTAATGATAGTAGGCCTACCTGCACCATATGAGACAGATATTGATATTGATAGCATCCTGTCTGATTATTCACTGGAGGACAATTGGAAGAGCTCTATCCTTTGGTAAACGACCAAAAAATGAAAAAAAAAAAATTCTCTTCTAATATCATTCTGTGGGCTACTTCTAAGTTTTGAGTGCCAGGGATGGCGCCAGGATTTGCCCGACAGGTGGCCAAACGGGCGGAGGCAGCGACCTGAAGCCCCGACAGCCCCGATGCCGTCAAGGGGATGGTGAGGAGGGACCTGAAGAAAAAAATCTGTGTACCAAACCATGCCATTGCGGGACATATATTTCATAAAATGGGTGTATATACTAGAGGAACGTAGTTTCGGGGCTGATTTAATGTTTTCCCCAGAATCTAAAGTGTTAAATTCCAAAACGAGCGAAAATTTTTTGGGTTATCCTTCACTAAAAAGAATCGGTATAATTATTAAAAGCTAATAAAGGTCAATTGTCCGGGCAGTTGGTTCCTTTCGGGCATAACTTACATTGTACTTCTCTCCCGCTCTTGTCACTATAGCCGTTGCGCACAACAGGCCCAAGAGAACATTGACTGAATAACGTGAAATGAGGTGAAATTCCCAACTTTTACATAAATTCATGAATTCTACTTCTTCAGTTACTTGAAAAGGTGGAAATGGTTTGTATTTTATTTAGCTAGGCTATAAGTAACAGAACTGTGGAAGAGTGGGCAAAGCGTACCGGAAATCTTGGGTTTCATTGTAGAAATGACCCTTTGAAAGAAGCCAAAATAAGTAAGTAGATCATGGGGTGCGACAGCATTTTCAGAGGGCTGGGCCATGCCAGCCACCCCAAGGTTCGACAGCCCCTCTGTCGAAGAGGTGGTGACAAGGGGATATGACTTATTATCCCATGCCATTTCAGGGCATATTTTACATGATATCTCTTAATACTTCATGAGCCGATTTGCCCACTTTATATAGTGTTCTTTCGAATCTGAAACTTGAATTTGCAAAGCGCGCGAAAATTTTTGGTGGGCTTACACAAAAAAAGATATGTGATCAAGAACATAAAGAAAACAAAAAAGAAAAACTGTAAGGGTTCTAGACCATATCGGGGATAACATACATATTATCGAAACACTTGGACTACCCTGTAAAACAGCCAAAATTTGGTCTGTGAGTCGCTCACAAACTGACCGTACCGCATGACACACATTAGAGAACAGTAACTAGGCTTAGCGACATGGGATGAAAATTTCGACCTCCACCTGAACAGTGTTCTCTGCCTACATGTTTCGTGGTAAGGTCTGCAGGACATGTGCCTTCTAGCAATGTGGAATGGAACTGCTGAAGATCATGGAGTAACTATACGGCGCACGTAGCGCGCCGAAAAATTTTGGTTCTTATTAGAGAAATTGTCCTCCCTCAGGCGCCGTCGGGGACTGCCTGCATACTCTATCGTATCGATTAAGACTCCCCGATGGGGCTCCCCGCCCCCACCTGGCGCCATCCCTGCTGAGTGCTCAGTGTCTCTTCGATCTTTTTCTCTTCCCCTAACCCTTAAATCCCCCGACTAAGAGATTTTCCCCCGACTGGCTTCAGAGGTGGGGGGGCCAGTGCCCCCCTGGCCCCCCTTTGAACACGCTACTGATGTGAGGCAATGGGGGCAATGGCGCCATGGTTTTGTGGTTCAGTCCCTGATTGCTGTGACAAGGGTGGTTTTTCATCCAAGAGTAATCTACAGTTTTTCCTTTCAAAATGACTGTTAAAAGAGACCAAATTCGAGTTAAAATGTTGAATTGCAAGTCACTTGACAGGAAGTTGTAATCCATATGCCCTTGCAGGCTTCTGCCCATGTGGTTGCTAACTGTCTTTAAGTATACTGCCATGTAAGTCACACCTTTCCTTGTTACTTTCCTGTCCTTGTTAGTTTCAATTCTTTCTTTTCCTTTCACCTTTCAATCAAGTTCATACGCTCGGAGAAGAACACCTGCATCTTCTGATTCAGGATCAATATCGCGGCAAGAAGGAAACATTCATAGATTAAACAGAGACGACGACAACGACGATGAAAATAATACTTGGAATGGAAACTCAACCCAGCAGATGTGAAAGAAATATTATTAGAAGGCTTAATTTTGTCATTAAACATAAATGTTTTCTGTTCACTGGGTAAAAAAGACTTTTCATGTCAAATTCAGAACCATTTTTCTTTGTTCATAAAACTAAACAGTAGGAGAAAAGAAAACTGTAGCCTCAACCCCTTTAATATTAATTTAGAGATGGCAGTATCCTACAGGTGTTGGCAAGCTACTATTAAAAACTCAATGGTCAGCCCATGGCTGCCTGTTAACCTGTCAAAGCTAAGCAGGTTTCCCATATGCATAGAATCCCAGTGAAAATTTCAAGCAAGAAAATAAAAGAATTACAAGTTCTGCTTTCAGAGTTGCATAAAGTTTGTAATTTTAGAAAGTCAAATTTGTAACTGTTGAAGATCCACATATTATCAACTATAATGTAATACTGATTAAATCTGACAAGTTTTTTATCATAATGAAATACAAATTTTAAAGGGGGGGGGTGATATTCAGCAGGTGTTGAAAGTGATGCATACAAAAACTTGTTTAGTATTTTTAAAGTGTACATGATCTTGACATTTCATCATGCTGTTGTATGGTTCATGGATTGTAGATCGATTTTCATGGGTTTGATGGCCTTTATGAAGATATTTTTTCATTGGTCTGAGTCCTTTGGTCATTGGTCATATTTCAAGGCATGTTCTCTGTTACACTTTTTTCAACTCAGAAGACAAAAGGAGAGACAGTAAACTTCGTTTTGATGCTATTTGGGGAAGCAAATTAAAGTTTAGGTGTAAAGATATTGGGCAGTAGTGTTACAACTTCAAGGCTAGAGAGCCTAGCTTTATAGATTTATAAGATGGCAAAGCATTAAGCATTGTTGGGAGACACCTAGTGTTAGATGTTGTATGTATCTGCTTGCCTTAACTCAGTATGGGATCATTCAACAAATCACTTTAAAACATATTTTTTAACAAATATTACGCTTTTTGATAAAATATATGTACTGAAGAACCTCATCTTGCTTATGATATCATGAACATACCATTAATGAAGGGTTTTTGATTAAATTCAAAATCATATTTTCCCATCATTCTGTTCAGATCTTACATGGACTTTAAGACAGACAGGTGGGAGATTGGGTCTTACAGGGAAGGCCCTTTTACACCGGTGAGAGATGCAGGTAAGGGCAGGAGGAGGAAGGACCGTGTTGAGTGTCTAATTCCATTATGGGCCAGTGAGGTCTGTTTGCAAAAATACTGCTCTAAAAATTATTGGGGATGTGGGGGTAGGATGGGAAGGGGAGGGGACGGGGTTTGAGATACATGTATGGAATTTCCCTCTCCTTACTCCCTATCTGGCATCAACTGTCCTTATTGTTAGGGAGGTGTGATATTCAGATGTAAAATTTGTAGGAAGCCATGTCACATTAGTTGACAGGTTCACTTATTAATCCATCAACTAAAAGCAAATTGGTGTTGGGAGGGGTGGGGAAAGGCAGAGACTGGCAGCTTGCAAGCCGCCATCGTGATATGTTATAATGCAACAGATATGTGTTACATAACAGTATGGAACAAATCCAAAAAAGTCCAAAAAAGTGTTACACAGTATGTATATTTATGCAAAAAGGAACCATGGCCCCACCTGACCCTTCATCATCTCAGTCATATTTTCCAGTGCAAGTTAAAGAAGGAGGTTTGTTGATACTATTTGTTGGATTATAAAATCAAAAGGCTTCCTGGATTTGCCTGTTCAAGGGGCTTCTGTCAAAATACATAATTTTACCTTTTTGATGCTGGCCACCTGTTGATTAATATTGGCATATGTGCCAGAGTGATTTTGTTGATTAAAGTTGTATGGTGAACTGTCTCATATTATTTGATTAACTGATTTCGGTGGTATGGTTGATTCCAGCCTTAGCTCTATTAACTTTATCAAAGTTGATAATGAGACTCATGGTACTGTAAGCCTGGAAGCCATTGGGTTTTGATCTATCAGTAAGTCCCTTCGGCTGGAGGGCAAAAACCAAACATCAACCTCAAAGGGGTTTTTGGTTTCGATGATAAGAGAAACCTATGCATTCATGATGGCATGTGTGTGTGTGTATGTGTGTATGTGTGTGGGTGGGTGCGTGTGTGTGTGTGTATGGGTGGGTGGGGGTGTGTATGTGTGTGTGTTTGTGACACTTTGCTTGTTAACACGATATCTCAAGAAGGGAAACTCTGGCAGTTCTCAAACTTGGTACATGGATGCCCCATATTGAGAGGAAGAACCCTATTGTTTTTGGTGGGGGTCAAAGGTCACCTGGGTCACCGGGGGTCAAACTCTGAAAACCTTGTTAACACAATATCTTGAGGTAGGAAGCTTGGATGAATTTCATACTTTGTATGTAGATGCCTTATGGTATGAGGAAGAACCCTATCATTTTTGGTGGAGGTGAAAGGTCATCTGGGGTCACCAGGGGTCAAACCCTGAAAACTTCGTTAACACGAGTGGAGGTGAAAAGTCATCTGGGGTCACCAGGGGTCAAACCCTGAAAACTTTGTTAACACAATATCTCAAGAAGGGAAGCTCTGACAGTTCTCAAACTTGGTACATAGATGCCCCATATTGAGAGGAAGAACCCTATTGTTTTTGGCGGGGGTCAAAGGTCACCTGGGGTCACCGGGGGTCAAACTTTGAAAACCTTGTTAACACAATATCTCAAGATAGGAAGCCTGGATGAATTTCATACTTTGTATGTAGATGCGTTATGGTAAGAGGAAGAACCCTATTATTTTTGGTGGAGGTGAAAGGTCATCTGGGGTCACCAGGGGTCAAACCCTGAAAATCTTGTTAACACAATAACTTGAGTTACAAAGCTTGGATGAATTTTATACTTTGTATGTAAATGCGTTATGGTAAGAGGAAGAACCGTATCTTTTTTGGTGGAGGTCAAAGGTCATTTGGGGTCACCAGGGGTCAGACCCTAAAAACCTTGTTAACCTGATATCTTCAGGTAGGAAGCTTGGATAAATTTTATACTTTGTATGTAGATGCCTTATAGGTAGAGAAAGAACCCTATTATTTTTGGTGGGGTTCAAAGGTCATCTGGGGTCACCGGGGATGAAACCCTGAAAACCTGGTTAACACGATATCCCAAGGTAGAAAGTTTGAATAAGTTTCATACTTTGTATGTAGATGCGTTATAGTAAGAGGAAGAATCCTATCATTTTTGGTGGAGGTCAAAGTTCATTTGGGGTCAGTGGGGGTTAAACTATGAAAATCTTGTTAACATGATACCTCCAGTTAGGAAGCTTGGATAAATTTCATACGTAGTATGTAGATGCATTATAGTGAGAAGATGAATCCTATTATTTTTGGTGGAGGTCAAAGGTCATCTGGGGTCACCAGAGGTCAATGTCTGAAAACCTTGTCAAGAGGATATCTCCAGGTAGGAAGCTTGAATAGATTTCATACATGGTAAATTGATGTGTTGTAGTGAGAAGATGTACCCCATTGTTTTTGGTGGAGTTGAAAGGTCATCTAGGGTCACCAGGGGTCAAACACTGAAAACCTTGTTAACACAATTTCTCAAGGGAGAAAGCTTGGATAGATTTTATGCTTAGTATCTGGATGTGTTATGGTGAAAAGATGGACCCTGTTGTTTTTGGTGGAGGTCAAAGGTCATCTGGGGTCACCAGAGGTAAAAAAGGCAAAATTTCCCAAGAATTCCCAAGAATATTACATGGGTTCACCAGAGGTCAAAGAGCAAAATTTCCCGAGAATTCCCAAGATCGTCATCTGGGGTCACCAGAGGTCAAAACTCAAATTTTCCAAGAATTCCCAAGACTAAATAGGAATACAAAACTGTATTTTTCCAACATGTTAAGATAGCATTTGACCATTGACTGAAAGAGATGGGACATCATGGCTTTATTTGGAATAGAACATATATCATCGAAACCTCAATGCATTTTTGCATTCTGGTTTCTATGAAGGAGCTGCGTTCCCTGATGGGACATCGTGGCTTAAAGTGCGCATCTCAGCCATCAGACCCTTTCATTGTGGGTCTGTCTGAACACAAATGTAGCATCAGATTGCATGTAAGTACACCAAATCATCCAAAACATTTTCAGGGGGACACCCCTCCCCTATGCCGGTGATCACAGAACATACTGCATGGCCCCATGAAACGAATCTTGGCTAAGCCACTACTATGAGAGTTCCTGTAAAGACGAACAACCTATCTGGATAAACCTCAAGTCAGATATGTGGCATTGACATGTAACTGCATTGACTTGAATATAAAAATGTCATTCTTTGAAATAGTGAACAAAAAATAACTAAGTGAATAAAATCCTTTAAAATTCCTTAATTTTTGTAATTATATTACCAAGGCGGTGATCATTGCGTGGACTATGGTTCGTCTGTTTTTGTATCTGGTTTCAATTGATATTAACGCCTTATAATTTGGCCAACATGCACAATTATATATAGGCCTTGGGTGACGTAATAAGTGAGTTCGATTATTTGGTACTCCCGGTGAGGTCACAAGGTTAGCTGTACCATGACAACTGTGTCGTCTGTGTGCTCATACGTGTGGTACACTTGCCCGCCCGGCGGACATGTGTCACTCCTGACACTTATATTGGCTGCACTCGTAATACCAACGACAAATGTGCACATCGAAAAAAGGTACATTTTAGACAACTGCCGCGAAGATTAGTGGTTCACTTCACGTTTGACTCATTTTCATGATGCATTGTGTGCAAACAATTCCGAACTCGCCTATTATCCTGTCGGTGAACACATAAAGTTTACTTTGTTTAATGGACTTTTTTGGTCCTGTTTTGATGGTATTGAAGAAAATCACAGTCATGGTATGTGCTTCATGGGAAATGAAAGTTATGAAGTTCCTTGATCGGGGCCCTAACGAATCAGGTACGGTATAATCGTTCAGATTTTGAGCTAGAAGAGGATAAAGTTTGTACTGTATGGCTTCATACTTCTGATTAACGAATTTTCATATTAAAAAAATGCTGGTGGATGTGTACCATGTTTACAGAAAGTTGAAAATGATTGATGCGATCTACACAGTCTCGCAATATTCTTGAGATTCTGCCACATACTGGTCGAAGGAACTTTTCCAGTCTATAACATCACCCCTTCTCCAGCTGTCAAATTCCTCTTGCCATTCTTCTTGTACCTTTTCAACACCAGCTGAAAAACAGAAACAGATAATAACACTTTTGAGGTTCAAAGAAAGCGGCCAGTCTCCAACATACAAGTCGGTATTTCACGGACAGCATAAGGGTGGGGGTGACACCGGACGCTAAGCTGGGGCGCGCTTGGAAAAAAGTTGAACATAAGGAGTTACCTAAAGGTGGCCTCACCGGTGCTGCACTGCGCCGCGAAGATGTGATCGCCTCCTTTTGTATCCGTTGTTTATCTTTTTCAAGCACAGCACAACGGGGCGTGGCACAGCGCAGCGTCCGGTGTGATTCCCCCTCCCCCTTCAGGGGCAGGCCTAATTATTTCCGTTAGCTTAATAACGGTCCCCGCTTCGTCAACCAACATCTTGCGAGGAGAGAGGGTTAAAGTGGTCTAATTGATGTGAGTTGAGACAAAAAGTCTTGTTTTCCATCCTCTCTTGTCTATTTGTGGATGTATAAGGATTAGATGGTGCCGTACTAAAAACATGAATGACAAAGGTCAGGGTAAGGGCTTGATGTAAAAATATGAAATGCTCTGAAATTGTTGAGGAGAGGCTATTTCATTAGCAATGAGCATACAAGTAGACGTGCCGTAGATCTTTACCGCATCTTACCAGCCCCAACTAATTGCCATCATTATAAAACCCATTATACAGGCTTTGTACTCAGAGAGTAGTTTTGTGTCATCATTCAACCGTTAACACTTTCGTCCCTTTGATTATAGAAAAATACTTCCAGTCTTTATACTAACACAGCAACACAATTGGCAGCATGAATGACCCTTTTTAAGCTGGTGGACGTCAATGGGAAAAGGGGTGGGTGGTCGAACAAGGATATCAGTAGGGCGGCGTGAGGGGATCCTCACATTTCATTGCCATAAATAAAGAGATCTGAATGCAAATTTCCACGCAGTTTGGAGGTTTAGTACAAAGTACTTCCTCTCTGGGCATTAAACCCTCCGGTCTTATTGAAATATATGAAATCACCGAACCGTCACACAAACGTTTGAAAAGAGCGTACTCAGCGACTTCTCACAACTGGGGGGTGGATAGGGGAGCATGACCTTGACAAGAACTATTTTGCTCATAAGGAAACCCCAGAAAATTCCGGGACTCACTTAAGGTCCCTAGAATATTTGGAGGTCAGATGATCTGTGGTGTAATCTGAGGCATGTTCCAAGATTTTAATCTATTAAATGAATTTCCACCATTTTCGAGTTAGATTTCATTGAATCAGCTATGTTGCAGCTATGGAATCATATCCTTTTTCGTCAGAGTTCAAGAAACAGTTGGGGGATTCCCAACTTTCAAAAGTGGGGGACTTAGCACCTTCCTCCGTACCCAGTACCTGTTTGACGCCTAGTGTTTGAGCGTTTGCTTACCGGTGAAGGTCACTAACTTCAGTACATGCTCATTCCAGAAGTGACATTGGTCCTCGCGGTAGCCGTTTATGACCTCTGGTGATGGTTTGAGTTCCATCAGCTTCAATTCTGGAAAATCAAACTCGTCCCAGTTTACCTGACCTGGAGTTCCGTCGATGTCAACCTCAACGTTAGGATCACTGTCAAATTAAAACATATGTGCGAACTGAATCCCAACTAAACATGCGAAAAAAGGGGTCAACTTACGGTTTCATTAATCAAATTATCATAAATGGCCGTGCCACTTGCCAATGAAGACTCTTGTGTTCCAGTAAATCAATTTGCTTGGAAAATGTGTTATCGGAGTGTAGGTCTTTGTGTATGATGCTGGCATTCATATTCGGTAACTTTTACAAAAACGTTACCCTTGAAAGAATACTGCGCCCCGAAAAGAGCCGTACGTCTCTGGAAGGGATTCTGACAACCTCAGATGAAGTGACCAACCTCTGTTTATGTTATAGTTTAGGGAAGAGGAGGGAAAGAGTCGGAGGGTCGGAGGTAGGCAGATATCTCCGTGTCTTGACCATCTCTAACCTAGGGCCTATTCTCCTCATCGCTGGTAGCTAGTTTCCGGCTTAGTAACCTGTTTCTTCCGTCATATTTCGTCTTTTCGTTGTCTTCGGATATTTTACACTTTGTGTTTTTTTACGAGGCTGTTTTTAAATACTTGTAAATAAATTTCTTTAACTGCATTCCTTTATACTCTCTTACTTTTTACCCTGTCTCGTGTTTGTCCGTTTAACTAACTACATCCTCTGAAGTTCGTGGCATTGCCTCTGCTTGAGTTATTTCTGTTTAAATTTGAAGCCCCCCCCCCCCCAAAAAAAAGCGCACTCCCTGAGTAGTGTTACAAAAGAGAGTCGTGACAGCTTCCTGCATGGTAACCATTTTTATTCGTGGGAAAGAGACGTAGTTAGGAAAGATTTGTAAGGCACTAGACACAGTTTTGGTCAAGTTTCTATAGCAACTTTTTCTAGAGTTGCTTTATGATAATTACAACTTACCCATTCTTTGCAAAATTTGAAAAGTATCTCATCATATCTAGGGATAAAGTCTTTTCTTCCTCTGTGTAGTTGTGTGGCCAGTTAGGACGGAAAGGGCAGCCGAACAGGAATGGTATATCCTCGGCATGTCCGACTCCTATCCATTCCAACATTGGCAGCGGTGACGGCAAGACTGAGTAAATGCTTCTCGAAGGCAGATGATTGAACAAATATTTATAAACAATGTTTCCCCTTTGTCTAAAAGTTCTTGCTACTTCATCACATGGACAGTAAAATGCTTCATCTGTTACTAAGTCAATGATCGTGTTGAAATAATTTGCGGAACCATTGTCAACCTGGGTCCAGTCGACATATTCCTGTTCAATGGCCCTGGAGACTGGTGGAGTATTATAGACGTAGGTTACTTCTGACATGAAATGTTTGAATTCAGTGTAATTGGCGTATGGATCACTGTTGCCAATTTGTGACAGACCCAGACCGTAGAGTGAACCGTCATCCTTCGTGGCTCCAGTCATGATGTCGCACTGTTTGAACTTTCCTTGGTCTAGAAGGATTCGAGGATTGTTTGCAAGAAGCTCTCCGTCAACGACAGGAACAAACGGGATGTTATTAGAAATGATCTGTCCCAGGGTCTGAAGGAAACAAAAGTTGAAATTAAAATACGATAAAAAGGGGGTTTCCAAGGTAAGAGAGCGAACGAATCACAAGCCCGTCACCAAATTATGGTTAGCAAGTGTCTGAAGTGGTAGTAATCACGTCACGGTCTGACGATAAGTTGTTATCAGAGGTGAACACAGATATCATGTCTCCACTGAAAATTTAATAAAAATTTATAGTACAAAGTCTTTCACCCACCTGTGGTTATTCCTTTGTAATTAGTAGCGATCATGTGCAAGAGCGGTGATCACTGGGAGATGGGGGGCATGGTCTTCCCCGCCAATAATTTGGTTCTTTGGGGGGACAGACCAACTTCCGTCCCCTTCAATATATGGCCAACGACCATAATGTTTTCTGATATTGTGAGCGTGAGACCTCTAGACGTAAATCCCCTCCAATATTTTGAGTGAAAGGGGGAGGGGGTAATATTTGCTGATAAATGTGTGAATATTGGACTTACCAGTGACTCAGAGGTTACCAAGAACGATTTCCTGCGCGCTTTGCGCTCACTTTTATCGGGTGCATGTTCAATGAGACACATGTACACCCCCTCTCTATTTGTTTGTAACGGACTATCTTTGCATTCAACCTTCCGGTAGGCTATAGAGTTGGTCAACTGAAGTGATACTTGTTAAAACTGGTATGTGTGGCACATAAAGTCACCGCCAATGATTTGGTTAGGGAGGACGGAGAACCTTTAGCAGTTTAGTATTTAACAAAACCAGCAATCTTTGCTACTATTTACGTGTCGTCTTAAAAGGTATGATCCCTAGTATTGTGGTTGAGGGAGATGGAGATCCCTCTCATCCCTCTCATATTTTTGTCATCTTCCGTTATATTTAGCTTTATTAACCATAAAAGGCCAATTTTTCTAGGGCAATAAAAAGCTCAGCTCCGAGCAAATGCCAGCATGCAGCCACAATAGATGGTCCGTCCTTAGACAATGGATTGCCAGATTACGGTTAAGGGCTCTCACCCAAGGTAGTAAAAAGTTTCCCTACTAAGCCTCTCCTCCAATTTAAACAAAAACACCCGTCTAATACACCTCCAGGACAGAGCCACGATAGCCTGCACTGAGCTTCAATTCCTCAAGGTCATATATTGACACACAACTGTGTTTAACCTTACTTGGGAACAAAAATTACTGCACAAGTCATTATGACCACCAGACTGCCAGAGTGGAGCTACTGTTTGAATGACTTTCGATCAAAGTGCAGGCACCAATTGTATTTAGAACTATAGCGCTGTTCATAGATGTATTTGGACGCTACAGCCCCTTTAATCTATCATATCAAGTTATTCCAAATGAATTTGTATTATTTAAAAAAAAAACACTGCCTGTCTAGTGCACCTCCCTGACAAAGAAACACCAGTCTTGCCCATCGGAGCGGAAGAAGTTTTTTTCGTTCAGCTCATCTCTGCGAAAAACCAGACTAATGGGGCCGCAGCCACAGAGGCGCTACGCAGCTACACCAGCCTGTACTAAGTTTAAATTATTCAAGGTCATATCCACACAGGCTGTGTGTGAGTTCTCTGGTTACATTACTGAGTGTTCTGTACAAGTCATCAGTAACAGACCAACCAGAGTGATGTTATAGTTTGAATTTATGTCAATCAGAGTGCCGTCACCAATTGCATTTAGAACTATAGGGTTATTCCTAAATATGTTTCGGTGGATGCCACGGGAGTGAGTTGGATAGAGAGGGACTATCGTCAACGGGAGGAACTGTACAGCATGTGCCTTTCCCTTACTCAAAATCCATATATGGCCCAGATATGGGATTTCATATCTGGCCCGTACCTGGGCCAGATATGTAATTCATATCTGGCTTGTACAGGAATTGGGCAGATATAACTTGATATAATATAAAGGCCATATATGGCCATATATGGCCCAGGTAAAGTTTCACTTTTATATGGCCCAGATATGCCCCATATATGGCTACTCCATTTCTGGCCCATATATGGAAAATCCATATATGCCACATATAAAGAGATTTATATCTGGCCCATATCTGTGCCATATATGACCCATATAAAACTTTATATGGCTCACTCTTTATATGGCCCATATCTGGCCCATATATGGAAATTTATATCTGGCCCATATCTGCACCAGATATGGAATTTATATCAGATCGGATAAAAACCATATATGGCCAGATAAAGTTCTATCTGGATCAAGCCTTTATATGGCACAGATCTGCTCAAGTTATGAATCATAGTTAGGACTTATAGTCCACACTCCTCATGGAGACTTTGAACACCAGCAAACAATGTTAAAGTGCTCCATGAATTAGAATTTAATGTAAGTATTAGGTTGATTTGACTCAAGTACATAAATTCAACTTATTTCATAACAGTGAACAGAAAAATGCCTTGAAATTTCCTATTTTATGTAATCACAGTGATATGGGCTCCTTATTTTAAACTTAATTACGTATTTGACTCTAAATTTTGTTTACTGCGTGGTGCGTATTTTACTTTCAACTTCCTAAATCATGAAAAATGTAGGTTTAGATACAAGCTCCGCCCAAATATGCAAATTGTTTGCCTAAGTTCACTTAGTACACTGCGGTATTAACAGAAGTGTAGCCACTAAATAACTGCAATGTCTGGGAAGGTGATGCTGTATCCAAAACATGTCTTAGTTTGTAACAAGCATAATCCAAGAATCAAATCAAATAAATAATAAAACTAACTAACAAAATGCTCATTTGCATATCTAGCATATCAAGTTATATCTGGCTTGATATGGCCATATCAAACTTTATATACATATCTGGATCACGGTTATATCAAGTTATATCTGGCTTTATATGGCCATATCAAACTTAATATGCATATCTGGGTTATGTTTTAATCAAGTTATATTTGGCTTTATATGGCCATATCAAACTTTATATACATATCTGGATCACCATTTTATCAAGATATATCTGGCTTTATATGGCCATATCAAACTTTATATACATATCTGGATCACGATTATATCAAGTTATATCTGGCTTTATATGGCCATATCAAACTTTATATACATATCTGGATCACGGTTATATCAAGTTATATCTGGCTTTATATGGCCATATCAAACTTTATATGCATATCTGGGTTATGTTTTTATCAAGTTATATCTGGCTTTATATGGCCTTATCAAACTTTATATACATATCTGGATCACCATTTTATCAAGTTATATCTGGCTTTATATGACCATATCAAACTTTATATACATATCTGGATCACGATTATATCAAGTTATATCTGGCTTTATATGGCCATATCAAACTTTATATACATATCTGGATCATGATTATATCAAGTTATATCTGGCTTCATATGGCCATATCAAACTTAATATACATATCTGGATCACGATTATATCAAGTTATATCTGGCTTTATATGGCCATATCAAACTTTATATACATATCTGGATCACGGTTATATCAAGTTATATCTGGCTTTATATGGCCATATCAAACTTAATATGCATATCTGGGTTATGTTTTAATCAAGTTATATCTGGCTTTATATGGCCATATCAAACTTTATATACATATCTGGATCACCATTTTATCAAGTTATATCTGGCTTTATATGGCCATATCAAACTTTATATACATATCTGGATCACAGTTTTATCAAGTTATATCTGGCTTTATATGGCCATATTAAACTTTATATACATATCTGGATCACGATTATATCAACTTATATCTGGCTTTATATGGCCATATCAAACTTTATATGCATATCTGGGTTGTGTTTTAATCAAGTTATATATGGCTTTATATGGCCATATAAAGTCTTTAATCAACCAGATATTTCCAGATATAAAGCCAGATATGGATTTTGAGTAAGGGTTGGGTTGTAAAGCAGAGAGTCGTTCAGCTCCGTGGTACATGTAACCAGGCGCGTAGCCAAGGAGGGTGTGAAGGGGACAGCCGCCCCTTGAGGCTTTTTTTTTGGTATATAATGATTTTTTACGATATTGCTAGTAACTCAAAATAAAAAAATGTTAAGATGCAAATAACAACGCCTGGAAAGTGCCATTTCCAGGGATCTGGGAGGCATTTCCCGCCAAATTTTCTTGTACGCTTCGCGCCAACCTATGGCGGCGCTACGCTTAGATAATTTGCCTACAGACTTCGCCCCCCCCCTTGGCAAACTTCTGGCTACGTGCCTGCATGTAACCGGTGACTGTTGCTACCTTTGGGTTGTAAAGCAGAGAGTTGTTCAACTCCCTGGTACATGTAAGCAGGCGCCTAGCCAAGGGGACGAAGGGGGCAGCCGCCCCCTTGAGCATATTTTTGGTATTTTTTTAATGATATTTTCAGGCCCGTAGTCAAGGGGGCCAGGGAGGGCGAAGCCCCCCTGAAATTTTTTCGCCCCCTAGAGAGTTTGAATATTACCATTGACTTAATACATTTGTACACATTTGGCCCCCCCCTGAAAAATTTTTCGCCCCCCTGGAAAAATTCTGGCCCCCCTCCAGTACCTTGTCTGGCTACGGGCCTGGATATTTTATGATATTGCTAGTAACTCAAAATAAAAAATGTTAAGAAGCAACTTACAAGGCCTGAGAAGTGTCACTTCCAGCGACATGGGAGGTATTTTCGACCAAATTTTCTCGTACGCTTCTCGCCAATCTATATATAGTTGCGCTACGCTTAGATAGCTTGCCTATAAGCTTCGCCCCCCCCCCCCCCTCCCTTGGCAAATTTCTGGCTACGCGCCTGCATGTAACTCGTGGCTGTTACTACCTCAGTACAGGCTGGTGATGTAATCTCGATGGGAAATTCCAACTCACCAGTACCGCTGCACTAATCAGCGCAAAGGCGGTTTTACCTCGAAGACAGTCCACCAGATCCTGATCAGATTCCACATTTCTGCAAAGTGCATTCCTCCCAACTTGGTAAGAATCACTAAGAGCTTTTTCTTTATCAAGTTCCACACCCCATGGATGAACCATTGAACCACTCTGTCAAAAAAAAATGGAGAACCTGCTCATTCGAATTAGTCAGCAAACGAAGGGTTTAAATAAACCAGTCTCCTCAAAGGTGTGGTGACATGAAAATGATATAGTTGACTGATGAATATAACAGGCATGGAAAACTTGAAAAATAGCCTGAATTTCCATTAAAATCCATTGACCACTTCACAGAATTATTTCTAGCTTACACCTTTTAATGAATAAACTCTAACTAAATGTGCAAATTTCAGACTTGGAACGAGGTTTATATGAAGGCCTTTCTAATGTCAGCCTTTGTTTTTCAACCTTCATTTCAAGAACAGTTGGAACATTGATAAGCCCTGAGGGTTTTATTTTCATAAGTTAAAATTGTCTTCTTTCAAAATGTCAGTATCACTCAATAAACCAATTGCCCCAAACTTAAAGACAAGCAGTCATCACCACAAAGTAGATTTTTGGTGTGGGGGTATGAAAATTCTCAGTTGGTTCCTCCTCTTTGATTGACATCAAAGTGAAAATTCAAATGATGCAGAGTAACTCACATTCCACAGAATGCAGAGAGAGTGTTTGGAATACACATTATAACCGTGTATGCTCACCAGGACATGGCCTGGAGCAATAAAATAGGTTTGTGTCTGCACAAGGAGAAGATTTATACAGTTATGGGAGGAGCTACAAGTTGCTTAGTTGGGAGAATTGGAACTGTCTGGGGTGACGAGAATTTCCCTTTAAAGATCTGTGGACATGTAAATTTCCTTAATGGCTCTTGAGAATCATGTGACAGTATTTTTCTCACTCAATTGTACAATCACATCAAGTAGTGACCTGCCTGTTTGATTGAAAGAGCGTTAAAAACGTTGAAAATATTCGAAATTCCCATCAAAATCCATCAAGTAGTGACAACTTTACAAGACAATTAATGTTTTTGCAAGTACATCTTTAATAAACATGAGCTACATAAGCTAAGTTGTTATGATGGCATGCCCTAAAAGGTTTGTCTTGGAAGAAGCTATTGGCTTCTTTTGAAATGCCCAAATTAAACAACAAAATAGAAACTAGCGGGTAAGTAATTAACAGGTTATTAACAGAAGATTAACAAGAGAAATACAGATCCTGTAGAATTGTTCAAAGTTTATAGAGGTATATCTTAAAAACGGTAAAAGATTACTGTTTTTGCAGTTACATCATAAATAAACATTAATAAAGGGTTAAAGATGTTAAAATAATTCCAACCGATTTTATATCAGGAAATCTAAATCTATCATTGTTGAGTAAGGCAGTTATTTTAGTTACATGTCCGGAGACCTTAGAGGTTGTCTGAAGTTATGTCAGCGAGTGCTGTGAGTGCAGAAAACAGCCTTTGTTACTGGCAAGAGCGTCAACACTTCTCACAGGCTAACGGTACTTGACCGCGACCAAAACGTCTTCAAGCGCTAATGGCGAAGCCCTAAAAGTGAGGGATCCGGGGCTGAATTAAGGGCCCTGAAAAAAATGGAGGTAAGATGATCCGGGTCGTAATCTGAGGCATCTCCTAACGACTGCAATTCATTAAATAAAAGTTTATCACCATTTTCGAGTTTTATTTCATTGAATAAGCTATATTGCAAGCCTTGGACTCAAACATGTGCCAACAATGTGTTCTGGAAAAAATGTGTGTGTGTGTGTGTGTGTGTGGGTGGGGGGGGAGACAATCCCCCACCTTCAAAAGTGGGGACATTTCCCCACACCCCACCTGTTGACGTCCATGTTTAATGGAATGCATATTTTACAAGAATAGTTACGTACTGTTCTTTATGGTGACTGAACAAGGATGAGACATGACTGCATGGCTAATTAACTCTGCAAAATGGAAGTTTATTGACATAAGATCGTACCACAGCAATGCCCTCAGTTACCTTTCAATATCGTACCAGCAGACGAGGTTCTGAAGGAACCGTCCAAAAAGTGGGAGAAATATTTACGTCCAGCCATTAATTTAATTTCTTCCTATCTCACAGTACCAGAGGCTGTTTTTCACCTAGACCTTACTTAGTATATCCTGAGTTGCGTATGACTATCATGTACAACTTTTATATCCAGTTTGCCCACCATGAACGAATTCAGTACCCAAAGCCACGATAAATAGTTGAAATGACTTGCAATTTTTATTGGGTTTCTTTTCCTGCATTTATTAGCGGCTTCGCACTGCCTGCATGTCTTCCCTGTACAAATCGAGGACCTGTCCTGATACATCAAGAATCCCTTGGCACTTTATACCCAGATGGTAGCATATACAGGATAAAACAACGAAAACTGTGGTTCTGTTCCCAAGTTAGACTTACCATAAGTATTGCCCTGTTAAAGAGGTCTTGACTCTGTTTGGCAACCAGATGTAACCCAACGCTGACTCCACCCGCACTCTGACCAAAAATAGTAATATGATTTGGGTCGCCACCAAATGCTACAAAGATAAGTTGAAACACAGTGTCCGCATATTAAATAGATTAGAATTGATGCTGAGTAAATGATACTTCAGAGTAGGAATTGCAGTAGCATATCCCTGTCAATACGTCTTGCTTTGTATTAATTCCTATTTTTACGATTTCCACCTTCCTTCAATACAGAACAGAAAACTACAGTTATTTGAAGAGAACTGGGTGCAATCCTCTGATCAATCAATGGTTGAACAATGTCGAAGGCGTTACCGATAAAATTTGCAAAAATTCATGTAAATAAAAAAAAAATAATAAATTTATGTAAAGTACTAAGGAAAAAAGGAAGTGCGTTCTACCAGGGAGTTACCATTTCCAAGGTCAACCGTTTGGTTTGGCAAATGCTTACCATGTAATACTTAACCGTACATCAATATAAACCAATTACTAGTCAAATCTTCACTCATATAAGGCAGGTACTAAAAGTGCAAATAGCTACAATAAATCATCAAGACTTAGCAATGCAAAGTTTAACTGTTTGTAAACAAGACAAATTTTCATCAGCAGAAAAAATGAAAGACATAAGGTGATATGAAAGAGGTGCGTTTAAGTAAGAACAACCTGACAACTGACCTGCAATGTTGTCTTTGACCCACATTAAAGCAAGGTTCTGGTCCCAGATTCCGTAGTTGCCAGGAGACGCTGTGCCTACACAAGGATTACAAGCAGCAGACAAACAACAGAAAAATCTTAATAAAAACATTAAAGTAATATAAATAAATAAAATAACTAACTAAGAAAAAAAATAAATAGCAAGTTGATTTTCTTTTGAACGGCAAACCTTTTGGGTTGAATAGTCCCATCAATGAAATGACGTTAACCGTAAAAGAAGATTTTTAAAAGATGTTAAAAATACTAAAAGTAAATGATACCTTTAAACACATATTGAAAAACAAAACTGCGAAGACGAGGCCATCAAGAGTTTCTGCTGTAGTTGAAACTTGAGATGAAAAAATCCGTTAAAAGAACGCTTTCAAGCCAGATAGTACACAAGTAGGTTTAAACTAGTTTACATTTAAACGTGTTGGTACGAAAACATCGTTTTACCTTGTCTTGTTAGTTATATGTTTGGATACATGACATAGTACCCCATAAGTTGGTTTAGAATGTGTGAAGTACCTTTCGTCCCTCCCAATAACTTGACTTAATAGCTGGCATTTTTCCGGCGCCCTACCACATGATAACCTGATAATTACTTAGACATTCGTAACCAAACACAGGTTTTTTCAGCATCCTGACTGTGGAATATCCCCATGCATGCAGTTTTGTAAGTTGCCCCAACGTATATTTTCCCTCTGGGAAATCGCCTATCACCTACTTTTGTGACGGTGAGTCGCTTTTTTTCATAGTCCCTCTTTTATTATCGACATTATTGCTCAAATGTACTTAAGGTTTCATTTTTCTAGGTGCCCTTCTCTAACAGCTATGAGGGTGACGAGAAGGGTATTTAAAGTAAAGTAAAAATTTTATTCTTCAATTTATATGAAGATTTCTTTGACAGCTCCAACCCCCTCCTGTTTGTTGCCACTTTTCCTTTGTCTCTTCTTTCCCCCACTAACTAAGGAAACTTGAAAACAGTACACAAATTTTTGCTCAAAAGGCAGTAAAAGTGCAACTCTTGTGGCGTAATAACATCACATCCAACTGGACATTGCCAGAGGAAACAAGTTTTGTAGCCTACTCCCATCTTCTTCAACCCAACAGTACCTTTTTATAGCTTTAAAAGTGTATTGATTGGTGCTGCATTGTTGAAGCCTGCCAGCATTTTTGAGAAATCGTAAACAACTAATGTCCCTGAAGCTAAATCCATGGGACCCTTTGATTATTATTTTCTCCCCATTTAACGTCGTTCGTCCCCTGTAGAGACAAACTTAATCTGATCTTTTTCCGGAACAGATAAAACTATTTTCTTTTGATGCACTCTATACCACTTGAGGAAGGTTAAAAAATAACTTTATTCTAAAGTCGATCACATTTAATAATACTACGGGGTTTTCATTCCGAGGGCTTAATTGACCCTAACGGAGCTATGGTCCAGTTGATCTCAATAAGGGCGTAAAGTATTTTGGTACCTCACAGAATGCTACAGTTATTACAAAAATATTTTCAACGGACGATTTTTCTGCGCTCTTCCCGTACACATAGTAGTTCAGGTGTCTTATAGTTTAAAAAGGTATTCTTTAGAAGTCTCCGTCCTTTATCCTTCTGAAGTTAACCACCCAACAACTGTATGATAACTGTTTGGTTCTTACTACTGCTCGAACATCCAATGCTATTCACGACAGAATGGAACGATTTGTCCTCCTTCAGTGCCTCAAATACGCAAAGGTTACTTGTATATACATGCATAAGTATACATATTCGCAAACGTATACAAATATGCATCTCTACACTTATGCACACACGCATACATGTATGCTCCTGCATGTATGTACGTGAACACATTATACGTTAACTAATATACACATAAATCATTATGATCTTTCCCACCCCCGTCCCACCCTCCATGTTCAACACAATTGACGCCCTTGGTTGTTTAGAAACTATGGCTGTTTTAACTGGAACGAGTGAATTTTCTTAAAAGAAGTACTTTACAAAAATGCTTGAACCAAACAGATAGCCAAACATTTCACCATTATGAAATCAAGTATGGCCAAGATAGCATAAATAGTTTCAACGTTGTAGTAACATAACATAAGCCTTTAGACTCCTGAATCTTCCCACAAAGTTACTAAGATTGAGCCAAGCTGAACTAGACTGATCAACACCAGAGAGAATCGCCAAGATTTTCAAATTGTGTTCCGAGTATTACAAATCGCTTTCCATCCTGTCCAAAGATCAAAACCTCTTCATCTGACGAAGGAAATTGTATCCCCAGTCATTGGGCAATGTCTAAAAGGGTACCATGGCCGGGGTCTACCTGCTTTTCATTGGGTTTTAATTCATAAGGGTCGTTATTCATAACGTGCTTTTCAACAAAAATAAGTTTCATTGTTCATAAGGGTCGTTATTCATAAAAAGGAAGTTAAAAAGGAATTAATTAGTCATAAGGTTCACTATTCATAATTATGGCAAAAAAGGTTCGATATTCATAATGGTAAAAAGCGTTTGATAGTCATAAAGGCATAACAGGTTTGATAGACATAATGGCCCAAAAAAAATCGATAGTCAAAATGGCAAAAAGGGTTCGATATTCATCATAGGGGAAGAGGTTTGCTATACATAACAGGGAAAGGGTTCTTTATTAATAATAAGAAAAAAGGATTTTCTGTTCCCAGGGGTAGTAGAGAGCCCATTATAGCCTGTAAAATGGAAGAAAAATTTCGTTATTCTGGAATCCCCACCTCAAAAACCCTTGATTCCACCCTGACCCTTGTGTGTTACGAATAATGAACCATATATTTTATTATAAAGTGCAAACCCTGTTTATTATGAGTAACGAATCCCTTTTCTTATTACGAAAAGCGAGCCCTTTCCCCCATTATGAATATCAAACCTTTTTGATATTACGAATAAAGAACCCATTTTTCTATTATGAATAACGAAGCCTTTTTCTACTATGAATAACGAACCTTACGAATAACGAACCCTGTCTTTTATTATGAATAATGAACCTTATGACAAATGCTCCTTATGACTACAAAACCTTATGAACAGTGACTCTTATGACTAAAAAATCTTACGAATATCCAGTTGTTCCCCCATTACTAGGGATCTTTTTGATTGTCAAGTTCACTACTTTGCTACATAAACAGCTTTGTCGAACAATCAATTTGTTTCAGGAACATTACCAGATGGTTCTGTGTAAAGTAGATTCTGAGAACTATCGAAATGGTGCTGAGCCTATTGGCTAGGAGATGCAACACCAAGCCAGCTACCCACTCTTAGTACTTTTCGCATTTTCATTTTTAGGGAACACCAAACAGCAGTTTTTTAAAGTCTCACCTGCGTAAAGAAACCCAAAGACACCCAGACGGTAGTTTAATGTAACAACAACTACTTCATTAAATGCGGCCAACGGCAGCCCTTCGTAGTATGGACCGGAACCGCTGCCGAACATGAACGCACCACCGTGAAACCACACCATAACAGATAAATTTGCTCTCTGTCGTAGAAGAAATGGGGAAAGTCAGTTACAGTGACGTTACAAGTGATGTTCGAATTGTTAAATGAGCAGATACTATTTTTGACAGCTGGCAATGGTGATATAGAATGTAGACCATCGTTTCACGAAAATTATCAAGTATAACGTATTCTACAGTCCGGGAGATTCTCCCGTTTAGGGGAAAACCAAAATTCTCCCGATTGGGGGAAAACTTATGCAACACATTGTATAGGCTTGCTAGCCTAGTTAATACAAGGCTTAGCAAGAACGAAAACCACTAAAAAGCTTGCGTGTTTCTAAAAAAAAAAAACACAAAAATGCGTGGTGAAGCACCGATAAGGACGTGGCTTTTCTGTAACTATGACAATACCTACCGAATATACATTTCATTCCATTTTATTAGACCGAGAAACTTTGCAAGGGGGTTCCAGACCACATTCTCCATTGACGAAGTGCACAAAGAACGCTTGGAATGTTGGGTAAAATAGACAAAAAATGAGCCCATGAACAATTTTTTTTTCAAGATAGGGGGAAAGTAGATTCTCCCAAAAGATGGGATCACCTGAACTGTTCTAGTGACAATTCAAACGGTATATTTCTATCATTGTGAATTTCCCATTAGGTCAGATCACTGATCCGAGGGTTGGCAGGGTTGAGGAACATATATTTGTTAGGCTACACAATTAAAAGGAATAGTTAAGACAGGATTACTGACACAAGCTTGTGTCCCTATCCTGTGTCGACCACTGTGTTAATTCGTAATATACATCGTATTCGGCTGGTTTTTGTTGGGGCATAAACCCTAAAACCGATAAAATTGAAACTTCCTTGCTAAGGTGATAAAACAAACCTTTACAACTGGGCTCCAGATGTTAAGATATAGACAGTCTTCATCTTGTCCTGGTTGGCTCGGCACATTAAGAGGTATCTGCCAACATCTGGGACGGTAGAAGGTAGCGTTCCAAGGCTCTGTCCAGTGTTTCTTCACCTTCGGTTTCCGAAAGCGACCCTCCCCTATCGGTGCCTCCCCGAAAGGTATCCCCAAGTACGTGTCAATCTGCTTGGAGAGTTGGGCATCTCCGTCGTTTACATTGTATTGGTAACGAAAACCAACAATAGGTCCCACGTCCGGGTAGACCTCGACAAGGTCCAAATCTTCGGCGTTCAAGGATGAGATCACAAAAATGCAGGACAAACGGAGCAGATTTCTCCAAGCCATTATTTCTTGTTGTATATATGTCTATAGATGTGGTTTTGTTGACTTTTCGTTTGCTTTAAAAGGGACTTTGTTACGATACGGTTTTGAAATGACCTTAATGGTCATGAATGATAAAGAGTACATTCTGCCTTGTTGTTAATCATATTTGTAGTGTTTGGAAAGCAAAAACTTTGATCTCATTACCACTGCAAAACAATGAAAGAGGGCCTGATAAGTAGGAAGATATCATTTTGTAATGTTCTGCTTTTTATAGTTGCAGAGTTAGTATTGTCAAATTATTAAACGCTATGCTATCAATTATATTTCCTCGAGTAAAGCTTAGTGTACTTCTACGCTATGACGCTGTAACGCATAAATAAAGAGTAACTTGGAATTGGTTCAGATTATATTCGGATAAGCTTACAAAAAGCCACCCTAAAAATCTCATAAGAGTTTCAAAGTTAGCCTCCTGCACTGCTTGCTCGATTGATACAAGGTGAGGTGTGAGGTTGGCATAGCGCGTCACTGTTGGTGTCCAAAATATCAAATAAGGGCTGCAGAAGGTAAATTGTGATTAAAATATTAAAATGAGTACAGTCGATAAATAACCGATCGTATACAACCATGAACAATTCTGAAAAATTCTACAATTTCTAGGTCACGGTTGTTTTTATGTTCTATTTAGGTCTGAGGGTGTCTGTCGAGCATTCCTCCCTTACTCCAATTCCAGATATGGATTGATATCTGGATATATCTGGTTAAAGTCAGTCTTTATATGGCCATATCAAGCCAGATATACAGCCAGATTAAGATGCCTTGATACATTATATCAAGTTTTACATGGCCATATCAAGCCAGATATAACTTGATGCAATGCAATTCCAGATATGCAAATAAAGTTTTATATGGCCATATCAAGCCAGATATAACTTGATGAAATGCCAATCCAGATATGTAAATACAGTTTTATATGGCCATATCAAGCCAGATATAACTTGATGAAATGCCAGTCCAGATATGTAAATACAGTTTTATATGGCCATATCAAGCCAGATAAAACTTGATACAATGCAATTCCAGATATGCAAATAAAGTTTTATATGGCCATATCAAGCCAGATATAATTTGATGAAATGTCTGTCCAGATATGTAAATACAGTTTTATATGGCCATATCAAGCCAGATATAACTTGATATGCTAGATATGCAAATGAGCATTTTGTCAGTTAATTTGTTTTATTTATTTGATTTGATTCTTGGATAATGCTTGTTACAAACTATGACATGTTTTGGATACAGCATCACCTTCCCAGACATTGCAGTTATTTAGTGGCTACACTTTTGTTAATACCGCAGTGTACTAAGTGAACTTAGGCAAATGATTTGCATATTTGGGCGGAGCTTGTATCTAAACCTACATTTTTCATGATTTAGGAAGTTGAAAGTAAAATATGCACTACGCAGTAAACAAAATTTAGAGTCAAATACGTAATAAAGTTTAAAATAAGAAGCCCATATCACTGTGATTACATAAAATAGGAAATTTCAAGGCATTTTTCTGTTCACTGTTATGAAATAAGTTGAATTTATGTACTTAAGTCAATTCAACCCAATACTTACATTAAATTCTAATTCATGGAGCACTTAAACATTGTTTGCTGGTGTTCAAAGTCTGGCGCAGGAGTGTCCGTGATCACGACGGCTCCCAGTGGGACCTGTTCTATTCAGCCAGTCTAGAACGGGACCACTGTCGGGTAGTGTCAGTTAAGTCAAAGTTTGTCTCTTGGGGACGTTGTTACTCCTTCAGGGAGCAGAACTCCTTCGGGAGTATTGTTTGGTTTTCGCCCCTGGCTCTTCGCCAGAGAGTCAGGGGACTTTTGGAAAAAAAAAGGTGTTCAAAGTCTACATGAGGAGTGTTATGATGCATAACTAGAGCAGATATGGTGTGGATACAATTTTATCTGTGCCATATAAAGACTTGATCCAGATAGAACTTTATCTCGCCATATATGGTTTAGATCTGGTTCTGGTTTAGATCTGTCTTATATCTGCCTAACTTTTTATCTGATCTGATTATAAATTCCATATCTGATGCAGATATGGGCCACATATGGAAATATATTCTGCTCATATAAGGACCATATCTGGTCCAGATAACATTTTATCTTCTTGCATATAAAGACTTGATCCAGATAAAACTTTATCTGGCCATATATGGCTTAGATCTGGTTCTGGCGTAGATCTGGGTTATATCTGCCCAATTTTTTATCTGGCCCAGATATAAATGCCATATCTGCAGCAGATATGAAATCCTTATCTGGCCCATATCTGGATTTCGAGTAAGGGCTTGAGCATTTCGCAACACCAATCTATCGACGGAGGTTCCCCTTCGTATGATCCCCTGTCCGTAGTCAAAAGAATGTACCTGGCAGGCGTTCATTTCCGTGTTTGTTCATGTATACCCCTAAAGGTCTATACATGGCATTTGATAAATTAACTTTCCAGCTTGGTGGACCTCTCTGCTCTCCAGAGTCCAGGCATAGAAGTTCGCACCCATGACTATGGGAAAGGGGAAGTGCCCAGAACATGAAGTTATTACGGATAGTTCCACGCTCAGAAAAACCCAGCCATATTGAATATGACAACACTGCAGCTATGGCCGCAAACAGGAGTATTTATATGACAGTGTGGTTGGCCCATGCTAAAGCCACGTCCAAACATAAATACAGCATAAATTAGTGTGAGAACCTGAATAAGAGGCCAAGCTATGACGCTGTTGTCAGGTTGTGCTGATAAGATGCGAAGAACTGAAATGCTAGAGAGATCTAACCCAGACATTCACACCTTCTGTGAGGAATGGTTCCGCTATACTACAAGGGGTAATTCTTAAGGGTGGGTAGGGAATTGTACATCCGTCGTGATAATCCCAACTACAAAGAGAAAGAAAAGAAAACAAATACGTGTATGGTGGCCTTTCGTCTGCATTGGATAATATTTCGATTCATATGATATAAGATACAAATGTACATCATTCGCGAAAAGTTTTGACGTATATACACTTTTAAAGTTGAGAATGGCCGAAATTTGACATTAAGATATAAAAAATCAAAATATGATAATTACTAATTTTCAATAACTGTATACCGATTTGTATATACATTTTTATCCTCAAATTATTGAGGGGACAAAAAGCTATCACAGCCCAAGTCAAATTATCGGACTCATCCCTCTCATCTCCCTCCTCTGTGCTCTCTGAACTAAGTGTGTTGATAGTTACTGGGAAGTACATTTTATCAAAATATAATATCATTTTCCAACAGGGATGTAAATTTCCAAACAATTCTGTTAAAAGAGTAAAATTGAACATAATGAAATATTTTAAACATTTAAAATACTGATGATTGTAAAACGCACCTTCACTTGTACTAAATAACTGTTTTTTAAGTTCCATATATGAATATAATCCAGATAACAATGTTTTTTATTTAAAATGCAAAAATGTATTAAAAAGGCATGTAGCAAGGATGACGAGATGGAGCAAAGTTATATCCTAGTGATCGGTACAAACATTAAAGGGGAAATGTAGTCACCGCAAGTTGGATAAGTATACCCTGGTATCTTAATTCAGGAATGGCTCCTTTCAAACATGTGACATGACAATGTTGATTTTTTACTTATTTGTTAAATTCATGCCAAATAACTCCTTGGTTTATCTTAACTGTTCAATATTTTTTATTCAGGAACATGAAAGCTACTTGTTAGGGAATTGAGAGAAGATTTTTTAGATTTAGCTGATGTTTGAAAATAAACATTGAGCCGCTGCTTAATGCCTTTAAGTCTACATATTGTTTGTTTTCATAACGTGGAAAAGAAATTTACAAAAATGAAAGTTGATTCGAGAATATTTGTTTATTCTACAATACATATAAGGAAAAAATTTACACGGAACAAAAGGTCTTTTTTAAAAATGCATCGCAGGCAGTGGCACCGGAAAAGGGGCATCTGGAGAGCGCCCCCATCAATTTCCGCAAACTTTCTGATGTTTTTAAACAAGCCTAAAAGGCGTTTAAGCTATAGACTTTTGAAGGGGATAGGTTGAGGTGTGTTTCTGACTGACTGATGGATCTATTTTAATCATGTTTTAATCATTTCAATCCCAAGTCGTTCTCAAATTTTCGTGCGCTTCGGGCGCTACCATGCCTTACCTCGCTGTGTTTATTATCATCACCGTCTGACACATTCGCATTATTCATTGGTGAGGGTTTTACAATTACGCTGATTGTGTGCATAGGAGTCATTACGGATGAGCACACAACTTTTGTTATAGAAATTATTTTTATGCAAAATTTCGGCGCTTTTTGCACCCCATGTCGCAAGGCTATTATTAGTGCAATAATACATTATTCTGACCAAAACATTTTCCCGAAAAATGGAGGTATATCTCCAACCTCTGTAAATACCCCGCATCAATAGATGATCTTGAGCAATCCAATATCGTGAGTAGCATACACGGTAACATTCGTAGCATGTATTTGTCATTATACACATTTTATAGCGGTGCCATGCCACAGTCAAAATATCACTAAACACTGAAAATTTTAATCATGTAATTAATTGAAAGATTTGCCAAAGATACCATCATGATGCATCTAAGCTACCTCACTAAAACAAAAACTTCTTAAGCAAAGGAGTTGTCATCTCCACTTAGACAACACATCCTTTCTTTAGTCCTTTACGCTCAACCAAAAATAAGAATTCACTAAACTGTGGGAGTTTTTTTCAATATACGATCTGCTCAAAAATTTGCCATCTAAGCCATGAACAATCCATCTTAAATGGACACCCCTCCCCCAGGACGTCACCTGCACAAGGTCACAAAGGAAGGATCGGCCCTTGTGCAAAGTATCACTGGTATGCATATGTTTGAATTTATCTCGGGTGTGTTTACTGCATCTTCTTCTGTGCCCCCTACCAAACCACCAATCTCTCAATCAAGAAATTATACGAACTACAGAACATTAAGCTTTACCTTTGATAAATTTAACACACAATTCGATCAGAAAACTAGGTTTTCACAATTGCAGCTAAAGTCAGGATATTTTGTTATCGTGCAATGTCCATTAGGCAGAAAACACGTTCTCCAGCAAAGCATTAAAAGCGTGGTTATGATATAAACATTAATGATGATATGGAAATTGTAGGAGATATAATGATTTAAAGGTCGTGTGACATGCCACCAAAAAGAGCTGTTTCACTTGTCAGTTAAAGAATTAAGCCCTCCAATCAAAGATCCGTTGGAATTATTTCAATATCTTTAACCGTTCTCAAAATACATGTCTTCAAAGTTTGATGGTTTCTGAAGAAACTACTTGCCTATGCAAAAATAATGATGTGGAGTGTTGCACAGTGTTATGATTTCTTTTGTTAACCCTATATAAATTATCTCTTAATTACTGATCATATATATTACAGTTTGGTGAGTGATATCAATATTTTTCAAGGAAAAATTTTAACTTTTATAATAAACCCCTCAGAGAATAACAATGCTACCAGTGTCCTTGAAATTAAGGTTGAAAAAACAAAAGCTAACATGTGCCATATATGGTCTGTCCCTCTTTCGATGTCACATATTTGCATATTTAGCTCATGTTTATTCATGATACACGTGTGAAATAGAATTTCTCTGTAAAATGGTCAATATTTGATGAATTTTAATGGAAATTGCTGCTATTTTCTGGATTTTTAATGCTTTTTACATCAAATATCCAACTATGTTATTTTCATGTCACACGACCTTTAAGATTCCAGTTTTCATATGAGGAGCGGCTTAGGGTTACGTCCAGGCAAAATGTGCAAATATTCTTTAGATCCAGGAAAGTCTTAATCCCCTTTCATCTGTTACACCCCCTGAGCAGTCCTCTCAATCCGGTCCCAGAACGCACACTTCTTGACTTTTAATGCTCGTCCAACGGGCAGTTCGACGGACATTTTCTTGTATTGTAGTTCTCTTTCGGTGAAGGCCGGCCACTCCATTCCTCCGACCCCAGGGGGAGAGATCAGATCCTTGCGACTTGGATCACTGCAAAGAGGAGTATTGAAACAGGGTTCAAATTTGAAACCCATGATACACAGTAGTTGTTAATCAACACTACATATACCTACAGAGTGTTAGGAAAGTTAAGTGGTCTGCCATAACTCACTTGAAGCAATTGACCCAATGCACATGACGCCACAGGGTCACTGGCACAGAGGAACGCCTGCTCAGAGGATATACGCATGTGCCCACTTATGTACCAATAACACAGCATGTCAGCTAAGATGGAGGTTATCAAGTGTTTGACGACGTCAATGCAGAAGGTCTATTGTTTAGATAAATTTGGACCAAGTAACATTTCACGACTGTGTGTGTCGTGTTACCACTTAGAGGATATATTCTTTATATTGCCTTTTAGTACTTAAATTAATCCTTCAAAATGGAAACATTTTCTAAATCTAAGGTTTGTCTCAAATGATTAATTTGTTTTGTTTTTGCATAAGTTTTAAGTGTCATCTTCAAAGCCTCTTTCAGTCATAAGGAGAACTTCCAACTAAGTTTTCTACATCAAATATCAAAAAAAAATTCTTAACTCCATTTAATGAATAATTAAGACTGAAAACTCTTGTTTGGCGAAATAATGAAACTTATACCACCTTTCCCGGGAATTCTGACGCCTTTGTATATTTTATCTAGATATTGAACAATAATTCTCGGAAGGTAGTTTGCATTTTCAAGGTCGGTTATTTCCTTCGGTAATCAGATTCTTACGAAACATCCCTTCAATTTTCTTATTTGTAATATGAAGTAAAATGATTACTGAAATTCCCTGTGCGAATGAAGTTCTATGCACATATTTAAGTTTTGTAAACTTTAAGTATCGAGAAATATCTCGGCGGCAAACAAGTAGGCTGTCATCAGGGTCATTTCTCTTTCAAATATTTCAAAACGATGTTTAACATATGTCAGTTACTAGTTGATTAGAGTGACTTAAATGTTTGAAAGCTCTCAAACTCCTCCCCCCCCCCCCTCCGACAGTAACAATTCTGAGCCCTTACTAAGTTTACTTCTAGCCCCTCCGCCAATTTAAACCAATCCACCTGTCCAGTACACCTTCAAGACAGAGCAGGGGAGTAGCCAGGAAGTTTTCAAGGGCCGGGCGAAGCCCATAGGCAGGCTCTCAGCGCTCGCGCGACCATGGGTTGTCGCAAAGCGCAAGAAAATTTTGGCCCAAAAATGCCTCCCAGATCGCTGGAAATGGCACTTCCCAGGCCTATCTACCACATATAAATGGGGGAACACTAGCAATATTGTAAAAATAAACATTAAAAAATACCAAAAATATGCTCAAGGGGGGGGGGCGGCGTCCCCTTCGTCCCCCTTGGCTACACCCCTGAGACAGAGCCACAGTAGCCTGCATTGAGTTTAAGTTGTTCAGACAATATTGTCAAACCAGTGTGTGTGAGCTTAATGGGAACACAACTGACTGTAAAGTCATTGTTGACCAACCAGAGTGGAGTTGTATTGATTGAATGAATGTCAATCAAAGTGTAGTTACCAACTGTATTTAGAACTCTAGGGCTATTACTAAATATGTATGTGCAGAGAGTTGCTAGCAACTCCTTGGTTTGGGAGGATGTCATATCCCTTCAAGCTGGACTGTTAACATGTTCTGTATGCAGGTGTGGTCCATTTCACATTCATCAATGTTCCGAAATCTTCTTCATACACATCAGGCTATACAACTAGTATCTTGATGTTTCATATGGTTAGTTAGTTAGTTAGATGAGGTTTCACGGCCCAGTTTCTAACCAATTGGTTCAAGTCGAGCCGGCCACGGCCTTTTGTCCAGTTGTGGCTCACTGGCTTGTTTTCCCTTACTCCATTGCTTATGCGCAGCATCACGCACAACGTCAGTAGGTTCCATTTTTGAAGTCTTTGGTATGACTCGACCTGGGAATCGAACCCGGGCCTCCCGCGTGAGAGGCCGATGCTCTACCGCTGGACCAAACACGCGGTCTCATATGGTATTCGCACCTGTAATTGCATAGCGCTACATAGCAGAAAGAGTTGTCGCCCCTCACATCAATCTTTAAAACCTTTTGTTATTAAAAATACCGATTCATTCTATAAATGCAACTGGTAAGACACGAAAAGTACCATTTCCGGCAATATGAGAAACATTTTGGCACTTTACCCCTTGGTATGCCAAGCATGAGGTTTCACGGCCCAGTTTCTAACCAATTGGTTCAAGTCGAGCCGGCCACGGCCTTTTTTCCAGTTGTGGCTCACTGGCTTGTTTTCCCTTACTCCATTGCTTATGCGCAGCATCACGCATAACGTCAGTAGGTTCCATTTTTAAAGTCTTTGGTATGACTCGACCTGGGAATCGAACCCGGGCCTCCCGCGTGAGAGGCCGATGCTCTACCGCTTTTATTTTGCTCACCAAGAGATAGTGGCGCTCTGCTTACCCTCTGTCCTGCTGAAAATTTTGCCTACGGCCATGGTTATTTGCTATACAGGTATGGATATACGCGTATTTAGAATTAATATTTATCTTATTGCGCCATGTCTTTGCAGAAGGCAATAAAAGATAATTTTTTTTTGTTTTGTTTTATTTCAAATAGTTCATTTTATTTTGCTTTCAGTGGAGAGACGTCTTGGCATCTGAGCTGTGTACACGCAAAAGAACATTCAGACGAGTTGCAGGTAGTGCAACATCCCAGGGAGGGGGGATCAAAAATCCTGAACTGGAGACTTAATTTATTTAATAGTAGAATGCAACTCATTTCCAGTGACTAACCCAGTTTTGGCGAAGTTCGTCCAAAAGTGCATAAAGTTTACTGATAGTTTTGCTTCCTCCTCCGTCATTTGACCACGACTTCCCTTTAACTCCGGAATGAAGGGATAACCAAATACGAACGGTAGATCTTCCCCATGTCCAGCACCTAGCCATCCTGGTCCAGTTCTATTTATTATAAAATAGGAACTGTAACAGAAAAAAAAAGCAAGATATATAACAGCACGTTACGGCTAATTTATTGTTCTTGTCTACATGAAGACGTGCTACTGTAGGTTATCTCCAGAGAAAAGCGTATCCACTCACTAAAGAACATTTGCAAACCGACGGTAGCTACACTCTAAAAAAAAAGATTGGGTAAAAAATTTCACTAAAGCTTGGTACGAGTGTGAAAATACTAAAACTGGGTAAAGTTTGCCTAATAATTGGTAGTTAATGGGTTTAGAGAGAGTCTGGTTGTGCAATAACATTACACCGTATCGCATATCCCATACGTGAAATATACCCACGTGAGATCACTCGTGAAGAGTATTGCTAGATGATACAAGACTTCGTCGGCAAACGCAGACCATCATTACACCTATTCGTTTGGCGTCCGAAAATCAAGAAGTCAAACTTCAAATGAGCTAAAATTTTTTTTTAATTATTATTTGCATAACGGTATGTAGTTAGTTAGATGAGGTTTAATGGTACGTCAGAAAAGATCATAAGTCATGTGATATGTACAGAGTGATATGATATATTTTTCAATAATACATTCTAATTGCTTCAAATTCGAGATCGAAGTTTTAATAACCTTAAAGTGGTTTTTGACATGATTTGCTTATCATTACATTGGGAAATTTCTTTAACCCCAAGGTATGTAGAGAGTATGAGGGAGATGAGATTTGCAACTCAATGGATTGCGTCTTGTTTCATTTCGTTTTAAAGCCTTTTGGTGACCAAATAAAGCTCTACTTGGCTTTTAAATTTTTTGCATAGCTTGAGGGGCCCTGAAAACCTCGCTATCTACCTATATTTTCGGGGCATGTAAGCCTCTAAACTTCTTAGACGGATCCACGTCTTTCCTACATATTATCCTTGCCAAAATGCCGGGAAGCGTTTGGAAGGCATACCAACAGCAAAACTTACGTAAGAAACTCACAGAGTTGTTTACCTACGGTATTCAAGTCATTACCAGTCTGCCAATGGCGCCGCCACGATAAAAGGGAAAGGCATTGGGAAAAGTAGGGGAAGGTCTTGAGTAAGGGGGCAACTGCCTCCATTCCTACTGGCGGCGCCCTGTTTGTGACTTGTAACTTAACACTGAAATATAATGAAGATAACTGAAAGGACCTGTTGTCATGTTTAGTGTATATGTATGTACTCATAAACCAAGATAAATTGTTGTTCTGTAGATGGAAGTGTATTTTTAGTAAACAATGTTGAACAGTATATACATAATGAAAATAACGTACCTACTTTCATTTCACTCTTTAGCAGCAAGCCTGTTTGAGAGAAAACTTATGCAACACAATATAGAGGCTTGCTAGCGTAATATGGACAATGTTTACCACAATCGAAGACCACTCAAGAACACGCTTTTCTCAACCTCGGCCTGGTGAACCACCAATCAGGACGTAACTTTCCGTAGCTATGACAATACACTTACCAAAATATGCATTTTAATTCCATTATATTAGACGGAAAATTTTGCAAGGAGGTTATATAAAACCTTCATCCCTGAAAATGTACACACAGACCTGGAATTATGGATAAAATGGGCAAAATGTCGGCGCCATGACCACTTTTTCTCCCGGTAAAACCAGATTCTGCCAGTAGGGGGAATATCTCAAACTGTTTAGCTATCCTCCCTGCTCGTATAATGTGCAGCTTGCAAAACCCGTATCTTAGGGGGCTTGGCTAGGGACGGTGGGGGATTTGATATATTTGAATAGATTCCCACGAACCCGAAGTCCATATTTGACTTGCAAATGTGTTCGGATGCACAGGAGGATGTCATGCACGCCATTATAAGGAATCTGTATGCACCAGATTTAAGTGTATGATATTCTACTTTGTCAAGTTTCTGCTGCCGCAGCCTTCCAACAGTGAATCCCTTGCTGGGACCCTGGGGCGGTGGCCTTAACAATTTTTTAACCGCGCCCCCATCCCTTTAACTGGAACTGTACTCCTTGTAGTCTAAATGTTGGAAATTTGGTAGCCTATGTGTGACCATGTAAATGCTACAACTACCTATTGATGTAAAAAACATTACAAACATTAAAAATAACCGCAGTTCCCATCAAACTCTATCTAATATTGACCATTTTACAAGACAATTACTGTTTTGGCACTTATACATGAATAAACATAAGCTACATATGCAAATTTGTGACGTGGAAAGAGGGAACCATAGGATATGCGTCATGTTATCCTTTGTTTGTTTAACCTTCATTCCAAGGATAGTTGTAATGTTGACATGCCCTGAGGGGTTTATTTTGGGAGTATCTGTTTACTGCTTTGAAAATATCCACATTAAATACCAAACTAAAATGTAGTTGGTAAGTAATTAACAAGTAATTTATGAAGGGTTAACAAACAAAAAATGCAGACACTGTGCTACACTCCACATCATAATTTTTGCATTACCAATGAGAAATCTCAGAACTGGCAAAACTTTGAAGAGTTATATTTTGAGAACGGAAATAGATGTTCAAATAATTCAACAGATTTTTCATCAGGGGTTCTTAATCTAACATTGTTGAGTAAAACAACTGTTTTGGTTATATGTCCACATACGTTTAATAATACTTACGTCAAATAAACTTGTACGCCCTCCGATGGAGACAAGCGCGTATCATTGCATCTTACACCACCAAATGCAGACAACTGATTTGTGCATCGGTCGGATACGCGCATTAGTCTATTATTTGCCTCCAAACTGACGTAGCGTGACGTAATGCAAAAGGTCAATAAACAGTTCACCAAATTTTGTCTCTTACCTCTTAGGTGCGTGAGTCATGTAATACATATAAACTGGTAATGACGTCATATTGGCGTGTGCTCTTGCAGTGAGTATAGATGGGCAGTTGAATCCAGCGTCACCGTAAATTTGAACAATGGTCTCAAAATAATCATGGACTTCTTGGTCAGAGTAGGATAAGTTTACATACTGCTGCAGCACCTCCTGCTCAATCTCATATTCCACATTATCGGACCCATATATGATCTTAAGTGACTTCAGCAGTATCTGTAGCGACGTAACAAAAGAACACTTTTTCATGTAAAATGTGGTACGTACTCTAGAGCTTAAGGTATAACAAAGCGGCATCCCCCGTAACAAAGTATTGTATTTATACTTCACAAAACACTAGCTAACCATCCGTTCGTCCCGTCATCCGTGTCCGTGTATCCGAGGAATGAACATTGTACTCTTTTAAATCCATTTATTCTTCTAAATTTTGGTATCGCTGTTATTGGTCGTCATTTAGAAGGCAATCATTTCTTTCCTAACTAGCTGTTATATTTACCAGGATACCCAAAAATATTCCAAAACTTGTAAATTAGGAGCCAAGAGCATGCGAATCTCTCAAAGACGTCATCAATATGGTACATATTATACGAAAAATGAAAGTGAAAGATCTTTAGTGAATAATAAGACCTAAAGAGCTCATTTCTTTAGGTCTTCTCATTCACAAGGGCGTATAATCCTGTCTGTATGTTCGTATTCTCGTGTGTTCTCTCGTTTTGAGGCTTGTGTATTTCGCTTATTGATTTAGTGTTTTACGAGTTGTGTTCAAGGGTACAGTGCTGCCCGAAAATTAAACTGAATCCTCGTGTGTTGGGTTTTTGTTGTGTTAGATATAAATATATATATATATATATATATATATATATATATATATATATATTTATTTATATATATATATATATATATATATATATATATATATATATATATATAGGTAGAGTGACGTAGCGACTTTATATGAATGAGTCAATCCACGCTATATTAAATAGTCGCATAGAGACCTTAGGCCATAATTCCTCTAGCATAGGCACTTGCCTTATACTGAAAGAGGATGTTTATTTGTATTCACCGTCACTCTACCTACTCAATACTACATGGGACGCGTTCCTATGACGTAACAATGGAGAACTTAACCCAACAGTAGCTCAGTGGTCAGAGCATCCGCCTTGTATGCGGGAGGTCGCTGGTTCGAATCCTGCTTGAGGCTAAGTTTTCCATTCACAAATAAACATCCTCTTTCAGTATAAGGCAAGTGCCTATGTAAGAGGAATAATGGCCTAAGGTCTCTATGCGACTATATAATATAGCGTGGATTGACTCATATATATATATATATATATATATATATATATATATATATATATATATATATATATATATATATAAACATATAAACATATAGAAATTAAAGAACGATCCAAAACGGAAGACGGACAAAACGAAGTACTAATGTTTTAATAAGCAGCCATATATTTCTATCCCTTCTTGGGTCTTCCTCAGTGGCTAATGATATAATAGAAGAGACGATCGAAACACAACAAAACAAAAGAGTTAACAGAGTGTTGAGAAACGCTACAGATAGTTACATAACAAAGAAAAAGAGCGCGCGACTACAATAGAGGTGAGGGGTGTGGGCGCGACGCGTGAGAGTAAAATAGTGCAAAAGTATAAGCAACGCCTACTCGCGCAATAACTCCTAGAAGAAATGTAGAGGAGCTGATAAAACCCCACATTTCTTAATAACGTGTGTCCACAAAGGAATAGCTTTTCAGGAAACCCAAATCACGATTTAGGCCGCGTTTATGGGTCCCGAGCTTGAGGATCCATTGCATTTCCCTCCTTTTCCTGCAAATGAGGGAATTAAACCCTGAACCTATGAGAGTGCATTTCAATTTATCTATACTGTGATCAGGTAGGTTGAAGTGTTCAGCCACAGGGTAACCCCTCGAGTTATCACGGATAGTCTTCTTATGGTAGTTGAACCTGAATCGGAAGGGGTTAGAAGTTTCACCAACGTAGTTACCATAGGAACATCTTTCACAGGACAAAAGATATACTACGTTAGGCGAGTCACAAGTGAGCATGGGTGGTTTGATAATTACGTTGGCTCCCACAAAATTGAACCAATTGGTTGGAAACTGGGTCGTTAACCTCATCTAACTAACTAACTAATCACAAAATTAATTTGTTTGATTTGAACGTCGCCCCCTGCACCTCTCCATCGCTCTTATTGCATTACATGTTGGATCTAGTCATTATAACCCTAAGTAAAAAAAAACTATATGTTGTAAGTCGCACAAGATCAGTGAACGAAGTAAAACCCTTTTCCCCTGTCCTCATGTTTTCCATCAGGTTATGTACCGTGATTTGTATACAAACATGGATATGATATTGCATTGTGACTGCTTAAAGTCCTGTGAAAATTAAATCTTTAACCTCAGCTTAAGTTTGAAAAAAATGGCGACAGGCCTTAGGCCAATTTTCAAAGGAATTAAGGTTGGCACCGTTTGAAGGTAGCAATTTATGTTTGATGTGGGGACGAGGGAACAATCGTTCGCCATATTGTACTCGATCGTAAACGCATACGTACTCGTATATGTATACTTATCTGACAGGGTATACCGATACGTACATGTACACGTATTGTATATGGGTGATGCTGTGCAGCATTGTAAATGATCGTCAATAGCAAATGCAAAGTCGGCTAGTTAACTGGTCCACCCGAAGGCGCTTCAGTCCGGCGCGTAACCGACTTCGTCGGCTGGGCAACCGATTTTAGAGGCAAGCCTATGCCAAGTGGGAGGAAAGCCGGAGTACCCGGAGAAAAACCCACGTACATCGAGCGGGATTCGAACCCACGCACATGTGAAACACATTGGTGCACAGCAGCTGGAATAGACCACTCTGCCACTCGACGACCCACACTAGAAGGGAAATGCAGCTTTAATTATGAGTTAGGGTTCTTCTTGGAAATTACACTTCTTTCAAAAGACACCATTTGATGTTCCGCAGCGTCCCCTTTCACTAAGTGAAACTTTGCTTCTTAACCTTAACTATTAATAAACGTCATTACCGGTATGTGGCTATATAAACTAAGCATTTTTACAGTTACTAAATGCACGGCGGAAATACATCAGAACACTCCTAAATATTTCAAGTTTATTACTTCCAGAAGATCACCAAAAATGTACACGTAGTTTTACACAGGGAAATAATACTTTATTGGCAGTGTTAATCCATCTTGCACTTGCAGTATTAGAAAATCTAGCTAATGCTCCTTGCAACTAATTTAGAAGTTTGTGATCTCACCCAGATCTTTTTAACAGAAAAAAAAACACGTTTATCGAAATTTGAAAGAGAAATGTCTCCCATGTTCCATTTACACGAAAAAAGAATTAAGTTTTTGTACATGATGATAAGGTTGCCACTTAATGGTATATTTAAATATAAAAGTCATCACTAAGGCTTGTGACTAAGACCATCTCTCACTTCTTCAAGCTTTAATGTGTTTCTAATTTGAGGTTGAAATATATCGTTATGTAGGGCGGAACACCAAGTCTCCCCCCCCCCCCCACCATTTATGGAATTATCCATGTACTTGTCAGCTGCCATGCCGCATTGCGCCATGCAATTGGTAGGAGATTCACCCAAAGTGTGCCTGAAAAATCATTTCTGTGAAGATCAAACGATCGTGGAGTCGTCTCGTCCTCATAATTATCAGCAGAATGTTACTTCCAGTTACCGCAAATAAGCGTGTGCGTGCCCCCCCCCAAGCACGAACGAATTGCGTCCACCTAACCGAAAATTGAGGAAACCATGTTTCCCCTGCTCCATATGCTCGACATCAAGACACTGTACAGTATATCTAAGAAATTTTACAAGGGAGAACATATAGGTTAAGGTTTATATTACTTATTGCATGGTTCTGAATGAGACATAATCGGACCTGATACCTGTTTCCTTTGACAGGGAAAATTTTTTGGTTCCGTTTAGCGTAAAATCGAACCTCCCCACTGAAAAAGCTGCATACGGCATGAGCGTTCTCTGATAATTAGTCAAAACAACATTTTCCAAATCAACCTCACTGAGTTACATTGATTCTCCGGCCTCACCTCCATCCCACCCCCTTCCTAAAGTGATCCTTCTAATCTCAAAACTGTACCGGAAGACCAAGTAAACGCATAAACAAAGAAGACATCTAAGAAGTATTTTGCAGATGACGTAACAAACAAACTGTTAATTGTCCAATGAAATTGACTGGTACCAATAGACATACCGAATTCAAATCCGCTTTGTTGATGTACGGTGGTTCAGTGGAGTAATAGTAACTAGGCATTTCCTGTAGCACTTCGAATGTTCCTTCATCTTTGTTGAATCCTATTATCATTGGACAGTCCTTAAAATCTCCTCTTTCGAGAAAGGCCCGAGGATAACCATTTAGGAAAACGCCATCAATTGTCGGACCCATACGTATGGGATGATCCTGTGTCAAGGACATCTGCATTCAATAAGAAAAAAAAATGTGCCACTTATAAATGTTTCTTCGCACGGTTCTCCGTCAGGTGATTGTTGAACTTACAGATGGCGTATTGCGATTAATAGTTTATAGGGCGTGTCTATACATATCATATATATATATATATATATATATATATATATATATATATATATATATATATATATATATATATATATATAATATATATATATATATATATATTCAGTGCATCATATACTTGATGGTTTCGGCCGCCATCTCGTGTCGAGGTTCCGATCATGATCGCCTGGCTGCCGAAAACCGTCTCATCATGAAACTTGGAACCCTGTCCCCACATGGTCTGAACGTTAGACTTGAACTTTTATAAATCAGCAATTCCTGCATTGTTGTTACCTGTGTTAACCACTTAACACTGTCTGTTTTCCTAGCCGGTTTGCCCGTGCCCAATTTTATTGTGTGTTTTCTAATTTGTACGTTTGGCCGTGTCAACAATCAGTTGCATTTTTGCCACCTGATGAAGGGTTTAAACCCGAAACGTCGTGGACTTTTTCAAAAATTTTTAGCATTATTTCATTATTTACTACTTTTTTGACCTACTTACTTCATAAGTGCTACGCAGTACTTTTACCTTATATATATATATATATATATATATAGATATATATATATATATATATATATATATATATATATATATATATATATATATATATACAAGGATAAGACGGGTCAAGAGGTCAATGTGGATAAGGAAGCTAGGCAACACTCATTGAAGAGGATTGATGGCACATTCAAACTAAGCGCACTTGCATGATGTATTGATCTCTCCTAGAGATAAGAGACTTAATTTAACAAACTGCTCAAACAATTCAGTGCATCATCTGGCTGATGAAGTGAACAGACATTGCTCTTGCAACGTCTCAAATAAGTGATTTTCACCTATTGCACTTGTTCCTAAGAAGGGTTTTGTCAATACAAAACTAAAAGGAGTTTATGTCTTCTCTTTCTCTTCGTCTCATACCTTCTTTTACCTTTTTTGTATTTATCTTTCGCAAACTGAATGAATTAGCAATCTCCACGCCTACCTATTATCTACAACAGATTTCCAATGATCTAGTACATGGCCACACTTCACAACATTTTGCGAGTGTATTTTAATCTTATATTCGCAAGATGGCCAAGATCCATAGAATAATTCACAGTGTAAGAGGGCCTTTATAAGTCTATCATCATCTAATCTACAAACATCGCCAGGAGAGCGTATATAGACGACTTCTGACTTGTCTCAACTCTATTTCTCTTCAATACTTGTTTGATTGTTTCACTCAGGGATTGTTATCGGATAACAACACCCTGCTTCACTTTAGACCTCCTTATTGCTGACAAATGATCCACGGTGATCTTTAGGATAAGACGAAGATGAAGCTGTTGAACAGTACTAAATTGTCCAGCTTGATGCCAATACAAGGTCTATGATTCAGGCGCGGATCCAAGGGGGGGGGGGGCTTTCCCGGCCTCAGCCCCTTTTTCGTCACATCAACAATAACAAATACGCTAAAATTAGCATAATGTTAATCTAGGAGAATATTCAAGGGGGCTTTCAGCCCCCCCCCTTTCGAAATGTCTGGATGCGCGCCTGTGATTCAATTGAAAATGCCATCAAATAGGCACTCTTTCTGAAACTGACGCACAAAAATGCCAGACCAGTAGCAGTATGTGACCATTGATAGTTGAGTTCTACCCTGATCGACCGTCACTAGCCAAATTCAACAATTTTGATCATGCACCCTCCGAGTACCGCTCGCCTAGACTAGATTCTATCTTTCCCAATCGCACAGTAGTTGCCTTTTCTCCCGCCCTAACCAATTCACGGGTCATTTGGCATAGACGCACGAGATACTTTTTCATGGGAGCCTGGGCCGCTTTTCCAGAAAAAAGCGGTATTGCCAGAGAGGATTGCCCAATTTCTTCCTAAAAGCTGCCCAAGAAATAGGTTTTTCTGGAACTCGGAACGGGAGGGGAGATCTGTAGCCCTTAGTCCCTGGCTCATGCGCGTATGCATTCATTTCACGTGCGGTCAAAATTTCAAGATGAACCTGATTCGAGGTAACAAAGGAAATTCGGTTGTTTACTATGTGCTTGTCCAACTGCAAGACATGCACTCTGGTTAATTCTACAAAATACATTTATTGCAATCAAACTGCACACACACTTACAAGTGAGAAATTAGAATGTTTTTCCCCTGCCGGGGAAGGCTGACCCGTCTCAGTTGAGGATATTTTCCATTTTCGTCTGGGAGCCTTGATGGGCACATTAAAATATGTAATCTCCTACGGCAAACATTGGCCCCGACGGTTTACATAATTTTGCTCTCAATGAAGGCCGATTCTTCAAAAAATAAGATAAAATCCAAAAATTTTCGATTTTTGGGCGCCTAAAACATTTTTTGTCCAGAGGAAACCCAACACTTTTGTCGGAACTTCAGTTGCTGCCCCCCGCCCACCCCCCCCCCCGTCGAGGAGCTTGTCAATCCGTTGAGCAAATTCTACCGCCACCCTAGCATCTATCTTGCATCTACTCTAATTTATGGGAAACGTCAAAGTTTCCTAAGAATGAGAAGGGTACAGCACAGGTCAATAAAAGGGGTAAGAGTTGAATGAGGTAAAAGTCAAGAAATACACTCTAAAACATCCTGGTTAAATTTAACCAGGAGATCGAGGTCAATAGTTTTCCATCTATTTCCTGGTTAAAATAACCGGGAAGTCCGGATGAAAATTGACATTTTCCTTGTTAAATTATCGACTGGTTAGAAATCCTGATAAGAATTTAACATTATCCCTGGTTAAATTTAACCAAGATTTCTTTTTTACTTTTAACCAGGAAATGTATGGAAAATTATTGACCACCACCCTGGTTAAATTAACCAGGATTTAACCAGAGTGTAGTATACACTCCTAAATCCTTCAGTAAAACGTTTGCAAACTTAATCAATGTTACCAATATGCAGATATTTTTCCATAATATTTTCTAAGAAAATGCCCCGTCATCAGGGGTGGTGCCGGCCCTCCAGTCTAGGAAAGCTGGTTCCGCGTCAGATAACTTTTCAAATTTCGTCTTGGTCAGTGGGTACGAGAAAGTGTGTAGTCACCAGCGGTGACGGTTTACGTGAGTTTGTTCTTCAAGATGGCAAATTCTTCATTAAAAACGACGAATTTTAAAATTTTCTCACATAAAAATTCCTAAATTTTCTTTAATATAAACCCCAATTTTTTTAATCTTTAAGAGCAGGAACTTCAAATGTTTAAATCTTTTAACTATTTACCCAAAACATTCGGCAAAAGTTTCCCTTCGACATCTGTACGACAATCCGTCGCTTTTATCTTGGCTTACGGTTGCTGTCTCCCCACCCCCCCGTCGGGGAGCTTGGTCCCCTTGTCGGACAAACCCTGGCACTACCCCTACTTTTCAAGTGTATAAATTATATGTAACTTCATACCTTGGCTGAAACCATTTCTAAATAAACAGCGTCGATTTTTCGTAAGCACTCCACCAACTCCGTGGTATTTGATGTTGCACAGTTGACCTGGTTTCCGAGTCGAAAGGAGTAGTTTACTTTGTTGTTTTCGAATTCTTCCGAAATTGCCCACAATGCAGACGCAACCCCACTCTGTTGAAAAAGGTCGAGTTTTCGATTTCTTTGCCTTTAATGGTCACCTCAAAAAATTGAGTATGACGTCTTTCTCACCCACACCTTATATGATTTTAGTGTCCTATGTAGGGGAGTAAAAGAAGGTCACTGTATTCTGTCAAAAGACCCGGAAATTTCCGATGTTAGGTTATAAGGAGAAGGGTTTCAAGGGTTTCAAATTGATACTGGAAAGTTAACATAGGACCTCCTGGAACATCCATTGTACATCAGAAAATACATTGCTCGTCAAAAATGCTTGACGTCTTTTTGACTTTTCTTTTTCGCAAATTCAAAGCAATTCTAATAAGAATCTATTTGAAAGGACTTTGAAATCCATTTGACAACAGAAACACACTTTACCTCTGAAATTGCTTGAGCGAATAAATCACGGCTGTACTTGGAGATGACCTGGAGGTCAACACTTGCCGCTCCAGCGCTCTCTCCGAAAATGGTTACTTTAGTCTTATCTCCTCCAAACGCTAAGACAAAGAGAAAGTTACGTAAGTATATTTAGGAAGCTGCCATTGCAGGGTGTCATAAATGAACCTTTCACAGCCAGTCCGATAGAGGACGCGCAGTAACGTCATTGGTTTCGCTAGAATAAGTTCGTTGGACGGGCTATACCCACTGAAAATTACATCTTTAGAAAAGGGCATACAGTACCAGTGGCATAGCTAGCTGACTTTTTTGTAGGGGATCAAGATTTTCAGACAGAAAAATAACTTTTCCATTAATTTCATTGCATCAAGGTGGTATATATTGCCCGCGAGGCAATTCATGAATATAAATTCAGAATCACTTGAAAAGTAATCAATGTTCCAGCCCACAGTGCCCACCGTTTATCCTGCTTAAACCACTTTCCGGGTATTTTACGTAGAACCTTGCGAAACACTACTAGCATATCACTAAAACCCTATCCACAATTTAACATGCCCACCCTTTCGTAAGACAAAACCTAGGTGCAGAATCCTTGTACTTATGGTGGTAATAGAAGCTTTGCGTGGGAAGCTCCAAAGCGTTGAACAGAGTTGCACTATCATGTGTATAGATCTATTACGGCGATACGCAGTGGGCACTGCATTTTTACTGTATATATATACTGTATTTATATATTCGGTGGGGGTAGGATTGATCCTCCCAAGAGAGAATTAAACGTCAAAAGTGGACACTTTGAAATGTAAAGTGAAGACAGAAAGGAAGTTGGTTTCAAAATATGCGTGTTTTGGGGACGCTTCGAGCGCACTTTTCCTGTGTGTTCATTATTACTCCATACATAAAAAACAAATGGTCATTATCGTGTGATACTTCTGGTATGTGTAGCCTTACACAGTAAATGTGATTTCATGATAGTGGATAAACATTTTATGGCCTACAAATTTATACAAACTCTAGAGGTTCCTGGGGGCTTCGTCCAAGTTTCTTGCCTGGGCTTTTCCTCTAGACTTCACCCATAGTCTGTCATCCTATGGAAAAGCTTGTAGCGAACTCGCTACCTGCGGCCCGCGAGCATTATTTTTTTTCCAGGACGAACGTGGGCAAATCGAGTTTTCAAAAAATTTTACATTTGTTTCAAAATGAAGGATAGGGTTAACATTAAGGTAAGGGTTAGATGGATTGGGGATACTTGGCCCGTTCTTTCATAATCCGGCGTCAGAATTACAAAAAGGGTCGAAAAGCTGTCATTTTGGAATTAGAGGTGTGGCCTATTTCCAAGAAGCTGATTGGTCCATTGGCCAGATTTGGCCTGACTCGTCCTGGGAAAAAAACTACGCTGCCCGCATTATTTTTTGGCCCGCGAGTGGATTAATAACTATCAAAACGGCCCGTTTGAGGAAAAGGGTTCCCCACCCCTGACCTACACGGAAAAATACCCAAACAATCCAACAGTACCAAAGTTCAAGAACACACAAGGTGCTCAATTATGGAGAATAACAAAAGGAATCTGAGGCAATTTGCCCACTTAGCATCGCATTCTGTGACCTTGAAAACATCTAGAGGGATTTATTGACAAAAACAACCAATCTTCGAAAAGAAGTATCTTGAGTTTGGACATGAGTTTTAGTTCGGGGTTTGGATCATTTATACTTAAAAGTGTTTCTCTGTTGTATAGGTTCAATGCCACCAGACAATGCCTATAAGTTTTTGTGGACAATCAAGGTTTGAGGTAAGGTACTCTTTCCAAATTTAACAAAATGGTGAACATATTTTGGAACACTTGATACATAGACATGATCATGGGGGTCCCCAGAGAATATTGCTAGGGCCCAGGGGCATACAATTACTATCCGAGGCTGTATTCTGCTAAGATGTCTTCCCTAACCCAGTTTCACCGCGTACGCAGAAGCGCAAAGCCCGAGGCGGTAGAATAGGGGGTTTCCCGAGATTTTTGTCTTTGATTCGATGACTTATGCGGCCATTCTGAGCCATTTTCGTCCATTTTCGTAGAAGATCAAGAGCGTGGTAGCCTATTGGTTAAGATGTTGGACTTATGATCCAAGGATTGCCGATTCTACTCCCGCCTGGCTCATTACATTGCATCCTTGGATAAGATGCTTTATCTTATTTGTCTCTCTCCATCAAGTTGTTAAATGGTCACCTGTGGGGTAAATTGTCATCAGGGGTCACCGTTAAAGCTGCTTCCGCACTGGAGGAATTGTCTCTGAGATGATTTATCATTAAGCAGGGGTAATATTTTGTTGCGCCTTTGGTTAGGATTGCCTAGATACTGGCGCATTAAAAATGCATATATTATCCTCCAGGTGTAATTTAAAATGTTGTAACGAAATATTTTTGCTGACAATTGTTGCAGATTTGGTGTTGTTCGAAAATTTTTATTGTCATTTGTAAAAAGCTTTCACCCAACACCAAACAGCGGGTGACCCATGGGTTGCCTTACTGGTATGATCCAAGGAAACAGGCCCCCTGTGGAGCCCGGTGGGAAAGACCTCGGAAGCTTACAAAATTGTGTGCATTAGAATGAAACTTATTAAATGTCCTCGATGTTTTTAAATGTGAAATAAGCAAACTTTAAAGACAACACAGTATCAATTTATAGAAAATATCAAACTGAATAATAGGTTGCTCGAGTCGATGATAGTCGCTATTGGACAAATAGACTGACTACGTTCTGGCAAAATGTCCAAATTCTGAACTTCAATGGCGGCACCTTAGAAAAACGAAGCGGGAACCAATTCAAGCTTCAAGAAAATTGAGAACAGAACTTCCAAAGGTCTCAGTGAGCATGCTTACAATGATCATTTAGAGCATAGTTTTAAAGTGACTCAAACATGAACAAGTTGATAATTTGTTTGTACTTACCATGGATATTATCCTGCACCCACTGAAGAGCCAATGCCTGGTCTAGGAGACCGAAGTTGCCTCTTGCGGCTTCGTCACCTAGATTCAAAGAAAGGCAGGAACGTAACGGTACGGTTGTGACGATTGTAGATACATTACAAATAGGTGAGTAACTCCTTTGTGGGGAAGATACCGCTGAGATACTTACCCAACGGGCTACGATATTGACCAGTGCACTTGAAGAGTGATTTCGCTCCGGGATGTCGGGCAGGGGATTTGTCGGAGCCTAGGTCACTCATGCTAACATTCATTTTCAACTATTATATGTCATTGATACTTTTATGAAATAAACCTTTGAAACGTTTCGTCTACATTAGTGGTTCCCAACCGGGGCGTTATCGCCTTCTGGGGGCGTTTGCACAAATCAGGGGGCGATCAGCACTAAGGGGGCGGCAGAGGGCGTTTTGAAAAAAAGGGGATACTCAATTTAAACCAAGGCTTTACAAGATTCCAAAAGCTTTTCTCTAGCTGAACTCTCAAATTGGTTCGCACAAAAAGAAGATGAATGGAGTCAACAAGTTGAGTACGTCTAATATTCCCCTCCCAGATGCCACAAAATAGCATCTACTGTTTAATTTCAATTTTTCCTGCAAGGACCCTCTTATTCCCATCAGTGACAGTGAAAGCGGTGACCGAAGGGGTCATAGCTACAAATTGTCCTGCAAATTTAACCTTGAATGTAGTTTTCTTCCTTGCGGTCCATAAACATGACATACTGACAGAAGTGACAATTGTAGGTAACTGTAATATAATAGATAACTTTTGCAATGTACTGAAGTAAAACTTTAAAATGTTTTCAAAATGCAGTTTTTCAGTGCGCCAATTTCTGCTTTCTCATTATTTCTACCTATTGGACAGCTTGATTGGCACAAGCCTTTCATTTCCCCATGCCACCCCTACCATCCTTCTTCCTCCCGCGACAGGACAAGCCCCTTTCAGCATCAAAGGGAACTCCCGTTATTTATTATTGAAATACAAACTGGGCTAAGGCTGATTTTGCAATATTTTTAGTTTGTACTTAAGGTTATTAGGTAATCTGAAGACAGCCAAAATTTGACTGACAGTACATCATTCTTGTATCAACAATATCGTACATGTTTCACAGCTTCGGGGGCGAATCCCCCATGCAGTTGCCTACTGGGATGTTGACTTGGCCTCATTTTGGGAAACAGTCCACAACTCGATGGGGCCCTGGCAAAGTCAGTTAAATACCAAAGACGTTTCTCTTCTCTTGACCGGGATCAAGCCTAGCTTTTGTATTCATGGGTTAATCAGTCGCCATCTCAAAAGGGTGTCAGTTTCTTAAGTCCTACATTGCTGTTTTGCTACCCTGGGTCGAACCCACACCTAAAAACGATGTACATCACGGTAGGTCTACCCTTCTATTTCGGCATGTTTTGTTTTATTATCGTCGGTTCACCCATAGCAATAGTAGGCTATAGACAAGGGGGCGTTTTCCCATCCTCATTTGGTGAAAGGGGGCGTTTAGCTGGAAAAGGTTGGGAACCACTGGTCTATATAAAAGGAAGAGTAAGCTTGATTCTATTTAATACTTCAAGTGCAAAAAACTCCGAAAAATAATAGCCTACCTGGATGAGACAAACATTTAGCCGGTCAACGTCTCGAACTCTGGAAGGCCGATCTTTCAGCCCCGTAGTTATGATGTAGTTATGATATAATGCATGAAGGCAATAGTAGTTTTTAATTGTCAAATTGTCAAGGGGGCGAAGAATTTTCTAGGGGTTCCGCAGTCTGGTCCCTTGAACTAAGGGCCTGTGGAATGTTCTCTTTTAGCAATTACTCAGTACTCAGCTACTCCTCCTTGTTTGCAGTGACTCAACGTCTTCGCTACTTTAGCAAACAGCTGTTCGAGATATCGTTTGTGAAAAACGATATAACATCGTACAGAAACATTATCAAGTGAAATACTTGTTTGAAACATAGCACAGATATTATCATATATGATATAATAGGATTTATTCAGGCGCGGATCCAGGTGGGGGCGCACCCGGCGCACGCCCCCTTGCCCGCCCGGCGGACGTGTATTGCTCCTGTACCCAGACTGACTGCACTCGCAATACCAGAGTATGTACGTCAAAAAGAGCTACATATTCGAAACCTGCTATGAAGGTTACCCCCCTTTTTTCGATGACCAACGATTTTTTGAAAAAAAAATGAGCAAATAGATATGGAAAATATGTTTCCCAGATGCCGGGAAATCGCATCTAAGCGCACCAAGAATTCAAATTTTCTTAGGGGAGGACCCCCATCCTCCGCCGTGGCTTCGCGCCTTCGGCGATCGCCCGTCGGCCTTCGGCCGACGGTGTGTGCGCCCCCCCCCTTTCTCAAAATCCTGGATCCGCGCCTGTTATTTACAAAATGATTTCTCCTTTTGCAATTTTAGCTTTTTCATGTTCTTGTTGAATGTAAAACAATCTTCAGGCCGTGGAGTGACAATTTACCGCTATACCATTGACGTGCTTTTGGGGACAATTTACATTTGACCAGGGAGTTGTTACGACTCCCTGATTTGACGCACTTTGGGGAACGAGCCAGGAATTCGTCTCTCATAGAATCCAAACAATTTGTGGGGAAATATAATTTCACCTGAAAGGCTTTAATGAACGATATCGATATTAAAGATTTGCAATTCATTCTGGGAAATTTGCTTTACCTTCAGGACAACACCTCATTTTTGAAACACACTGGTGATTATTTTGTTTTCTCTCTACCACAGAACGTTTTCTATCGCCTATTCATCCGTTTCACTCTAAGTAACAATAATTTGCCTTTTCTTCAAATCCAATTACTTTTACACGCAATTTATGTCAAAAATCATGATTTTAACGCTGGTATGTAAATTCTGCTAATAGAAAATACTTCAGTCTGTCTCTTTCGTTCAATTCCCCCCCCCCCCCCCATCATGCATTGTAATCCTATCATGGCAGACGCTCTTATTATTCTGTATTTTCAAAGGACAAGAAGGGATAATAGAAATACACTAGGACAGAGTCCCACAACCGGGATGCACGCACAAGGACGCAGGTTGGTTTTCAAAAGCGAGGGGGGGGGGGGGGACAGAAATAGCAATGACGTTACTGGCTCTTCGGCTTCTTAGGTACCATAGGAGCGACCAGTGCTTCATCAAGGGCGTTGGGTCCAAGGATATATTTTGGGAATGACGGACCTCTCCAAGGACATGGATTTTAATTAAGGCTTTGTGCGAAAACTTACTTGTGCATTATTTTGCTTCCCATTTTTACGAGGGCATATCGCCCTTGCATTCATTTAATAGTTTCCTGGAAACAAATAGTCGATTCCCCAGGCCAAAACACGACGGGCGAATTTTCCTATGTTCATTCAGGATATGTGCTACCCAGAATACAAACGGTTAAGTAAGAGGTATCGGTGGACTAAAATTACGTTCAATATCATCGCAGTAATTAGCGAAAGATTTTGTCAAGAGATGCTTTTTTGCCTTTACCGGTAAAAAAAAAAATCGTAAAGGTGACACATCGGCCCACATCAATGGTAATCTTGAATTCCTCACATTCGGTAGATCCAGATACTTTTGAGGAATTACACTCCAAGGGATTTGGAAGACTTCTGAGATTGGGAGTGGGGTGGGATCATACCATCTAGCTCACAAATTTAGGCATTATCTAACCTATGTTTCAGCCGTAATCTAACACAGCTATGTTAAGAAGAACTTCAAATTGAAAATTATTTGGGGGGTTGAATCACCAGTCCCTAGATCCGACGGCCCTGTACTCCTTTTTTTCCTCGCTTTACCTGTAGAGAGAAATCCAAGAGCTCCAACTCTGTAGTTTATCGTTACGATCACGACGTTACCAATGGCTGCCAATGGTACCCCACTGAAATCATACGTCATACTTGTTCCTTCTATGAATGCACCGCCATGGATGAATACCATCACAGGAACGTTTTCATCCTATTGTCCAGTCGAAGAAAGAGAGTTGTTTTGAATTCAGAGGATTAAAAAAATGCATAACTCTAAGATGCTCTCTAAGAAAGCTCCAAATCATGGCTGTAATTGCAGGGTCAAAGATTCTTATCCCCTTGAAGGGAAATGCCTAACACCAGCCACCGTTTACAAGGCCAAAGTTACTAGCAATAACGTAACACACACATACATAGGCATGTACGGCGGCCCCTTCAACGAGAGGTCTAACAACCACAAGACATGTACCATAAGTTGTCTGGTGAGCAACCAAGATGGTCCATATCATGTCCATGAATTACCAACATCAACCCCTATCCCCTTTCGACAAATGAATTTTCATATAGCATATGGTAATATGGATTGTGTGACAGTATGGAGCTATTTACGTAATAGCTCCATGCTGACAGTTTGCCATTACCCAAATTCCTATGCACCCTGATACAACATTTCGAATTCAAAAAATTGTCCTAGCACGATTACATCATAATATGATAATTGCGAAAGAAATACAACCGTGGAAAGACTTATCTCCATTGGCCGTCATTTAACAATTGAAATCCATTTGATTAGACAAAAAGTCACAATTGCTAAATTATACCAGGGAGCTGCCAGCTCCCTGATTATACCGTAACCGCTCTCCGTTGGCCCAAAGAGTTGTAAATATTTCATTTAAAGGGAGAAAGCAGTTGCCCCAAGTTCTTTTTCAAAAATCTGCTAAATCTTACAGATCTCCGCTTCATTTGCTCAGAGGTATTTTTCACTGTTTCTGTATAATAACACTGAATAATGGAGATAAACCAGACAGTTATTCTTACCAAATTTAGCAAATAAGTAACAAAAATATTGTCACATGATTGAAAGGAGTCATTCCTGAACCAGGATGACGGGGCACACTAATTCAAATGGGGGGACTGCATTTTGAAAGATGTTTGTAAGGGAAATAAGAGAAGATTCCTAAGATTTTGCTGATCATTCTCAAAATCAAATTGGGGCGACTGCTTAGGCTAAAGTGTTGAATATTTCTGTCCTTACCGTTTCATGTGGAGCATAGACATTCAATAACAGACAATCTTCGCTCATAGTCAAAGGTGTTGATGATAGCTCTTGACCTGGAACCACATATTGAGGACAGGAGAAATTAAAGTTCGTTGCATCCCGTACTCCCTTCCAACGTTTCTTCATCTCCGGTGGTCGCCACCGTACTGGCTTTTCTCCGTATGGAATGCCCTGTGTGACAAAAAAATGGTATTTACTTTGACTAAAGAACCGGTACCACGTCATCAAGATGACACTTTAATCCTTCGTTATTTTTCGATTGTCCTTGAGCTTAACGTGAACTACTTATCAAGTGATTAATTACCGTCATGGTCTGGTCGCCATTCCGATCTTTCCGAAATGCTAGACATGCTTTTCTGGGATTTGTCAACTCCACTACGGCCATAGCCGGATTTACCTTCAGGGGGGGCCCGTAACCTATATATGAGGGGGCCCTTCTAGTATTATTTTAGTGACATTATTTGTGGGTGGGACTTACACCTGCACACTATGTAAGTGGAGCGCAATCACCATTCGTTTGCAGCCTGGCAGCTCAATGTTCATGAAATTGTTGGGTGCGAATCCACGATTTTGAAAAAAAAACAATGTTTGCCATGGGGTTAATGGCTCGTTTTGTGAGACTGAAGATAAAAGGCAAGAAGAATTCCCAGGCAAATTTTGAAATGAACGCTGTTTGACGCAAATGTAGCCTCACTTCTTATAATTAACAGCCTACAGGGATTCATGATACAGAGAGCTCAAGGAAGCGCCGGGGGGTTGGATTATTGTGAAATTTTCCGCGTCTAAATCCCACAGAAAGTGAGGAGGGGAGAAGTAGTACTGAGGATGGAAGCGCGCGAAGTGCGCCGAACTTTTTTAGAAATTAATAGCGACATAGGTAAAAGAAAAATATCCTCAAGGACATAACGGTTGCCCTGCCCCCCCCCCCCCTCCACACTCACTGATCCATATATTCAAAAGTGAAACTATCTGTGACTTATAAATTGCCTCTAAACATTATTTTAGAATCTCGGAAAGTAATTAAGATCGATTTCATAAAAAATGGCTTTAAACATTCGAAGGAGGGGGCACTGACACCAATCCCGCTGCGTGCTACCATGACTCCATGAGTATAGCTATGACTAACATACCGTTCAAAATGTCAAAGACGAAAAGAGTGGACTCTCCCCTGAAGTTAAAGACTGTCAGTGGTGAATTTCTTGCTTATGGAAATTAAGGTACGCGAAATGTAGTTCATCTGTTCATGGCACTGTTAATCATTTTAAAGTGTCTAGTTACTAGCAATTTACCTGAAGATCATGTGCAGGTCAATTTGACTTAAACGAAAAGGACGAGGCAACTCATCGATCGGAATCCAGAACTCCTTCTACAATCAAACCAATCCCCATTCCTCCTCAGTTAACCCAAGGTTTTTGTGGCCTGACTGAGAAGCACTGTTCTAACCAAAGAGTTTAGAATATTTTGGGCTAAACTATTTCCTTCATTGTAGGAAATGAATCCCCCCCCCTTGCTTAGGTGCAGATAATGATCGCCTTTTGGATATTTTGTTAATAAGGCCTCAAAATTAACGCTGTTCTGAAATTCTGTCAATAATACAGCGAATATGAAAGGGTCGAAACAAACCTCTAGAACAGGCATGTACAACCATGTGTCAGTGTTAATACAATATCATACCGGACGACAATGCGTCATAACAAACATGACATGCCCCGCAGTAGCTTTGTTGGTACATACTATCAGTAAACTAAACTTAATAAAACTTCCTACCAGGTAGCGTTATAGATTAGAAAATGAAGACAAGTCCTTCTGAGTCTGTATTTTGGTAGGAAGAAAGGTGATGATTTCTGTTTTTACTCAAAAGCAGATTTGAAAACTAAGCTAAAAAGAAGACTCGTTTATGGAAATTTTCGGGGGCCCCTTAAAGTCGGGGGGCCCGTTACTAGGTTACCTCGATTACTGGGTAAATCCGGTTATGACTACGGCACCAGTTCTTCTTATGTCGGAGCAATAATAGCGGTGGCGGCAGGAGGGAGGCAGAGGGATCATCAATCTTTAAATTCGTTAAAAGGTATTCCAAAGAACGAACAAAGTTTTTTGTTCAACCTATCGTCACGACTATAAACTAACACAGACCGCGAGAGGCACAAACCCGTCACGAAAGCTGCTTCAAAGAATATATTGTGTACCGTCTCATATTAGAAGGACTAAGCTGGTGTAGGCTAAGATTGCATTATTGGTTACAGTTAGGTATGCAAACTTCTGATATGCATTGGACCTAGCACGTCAGGTTGGTTGCAATAACGACAGTCCCACACTTTACAGCTTACCTGAAAGACGTTTATTTTGGTCGAAACGTTGGCGTATTTATCTTCGACGAAGTCCACAACCTTTCCTCGCAAGGTTCCTTGCTTGACATCAACGTACACAGTGTCAGACGGGAAAAGAATACTTGCAATTAGTGCCAAGTGTATCCACACATTCATCCTTATTCCTTTACGGCAACTACTAAGAGGAGAATTCTTTAACTGATAACTTGAATCGTGCACACGAAGAGACAAGAAAGCCTTTATAACAACGTAGCAAATGAGGTACCGTTGCAGATGGAATCAATAGCCCGACAGAGTGAAAAATTAATGAAGGAAACATTTTATTTACATTATTTATATTAAAGTCATTAATACCAGTAATGTGATGTTGAAGTACAGTTCAACTTTACTGCACCAAGATTGTGCACGATAAAGGGTCGTTTCTTCCTGACATTTCACTAAATGTCAGTCACTAACTGATTTCTGTTGCAATTCTAATAGCTGATAAGTCTGTCTTTATCTTCCCCATAAATTAAAAGTTGTCATGCTGCAAGTTTAAAATAATGAATCTTGTAGCGCTAATGAGGGATTTATATTCCTAAAAATCACTGTACTATCATAGTTAAAAGTGATAGTCTGTAACATACACAATATCACTGCAGTTGGGGGTCATATATATATCCTAATAAGTGAACTGTAACAGAAGGGTAAACAAACTTGTAATTTCTAAATCTTGAAGTTTTTTCAAGCATTCTTCTTGGGGAGCTTTTTTTTCGTCAGTTCTTTCCATGTTCATTGCTTTCCAGCATATTTAGATTTGAGTCTCAGGGGGGAAAGTTACAGAGTAGATATACCCATACTCCCAGGGCGTCGTGCCCCTAGCAGTCAAGGGCCCGCCCCAATTTTTGTCAAGGATAACATTACACTGTTATCAAAATAGAGAGATAAGTCACGGAAAAGGACGAAAAATACATGGCTTTAATTCTCATTGCTATAGAAACCTTAGTTTAGATCTCTGACCCCGTCAGAGATTGCATCTTAAGGCGATTCACCTTGTGCTTCCAAAACTCAGAATGGTCCAATTTCGAGTCCCCCCCCCCCCAAAAAAAAGTAAGAATTGCCCTTGGCTGTTGGTGATATACATCTATGTTGTTAGGATGTGTAGTAAATAGGAGAATCTTAAAAATGAAAAGTAAAGTTTAACTCCAACTTGTCTCTACATCTTGATACGTAATGAAAGCTTCTTTCAAAATGTCAGTAATGTAATTCGATATTGACCTTCGTTAGTACAGACTAGATGAAATGCTTTTTAGTTAAAGGTACAAATTTTGCCGTCCTGTTAAATTGAAATTCCGGTTTGAATTTTTTATTTCTTCCGTATTTCCGTTTTTTTTTTTGTTATAAAATTCATACTATAATAGGTGAAAGGATCGTTGATGCAACACATATGAATGTGATGCCCAAGCCTGTAGCCAAAGGGTCAGGGAGCGGTGCCCCTAGAAACATTTTCGCCCCCTAAAAAGTTTACATTACTATTGTCTTAATACATTTTAGCAACTGTCACCAGGTGCATAGCCAAGGGGAGGACGGAAGGTGCAGCATATGTTTGGTATTTTTAATGTTTATTTTCACAATATTGCTAGTGTTTCCCCTATTTATATGAGGTAAATAGGCCTGGGAATTGCCATTTCCTGCAATCTGGGAGGCAATTTGGACCGAAATTTCCTTGCACTTTGCGCCAACCAATGGTGGCGCGGAGCGCTGAGAGTCTGTCTATGGGCTCCCCCCCCCCCTTGACAAATTCCTGGCTAGGCCCCGACTGTCACCCATGAAAAATAGACCCTGGAAGCTATCCTACCCACTTGTTCTGCACCTTGTCTCCTTGTCTGGCTTCGGGCCTGGTGATGCCGCATATTTATCAGCGAGGAAGAATCAAGGCAAATTTAAGACCAGTCTAATTGCGATGCCACTTGAAAACTCGGTCAACATTTTTTTTTTCGTGACGACAGGGAACGGGGATCTCATGGTGACTGCATTCATTTTCCAGGTCAGCCAGTGCTAAGATCTTAAGTTTCAGATGGTTTGCTCTTTGGATACCATTTTGTAAGGGAGCTTAGCAGTACTCAGGCATGTGCGGTTGGTAGCCCCATGGTAGTATTTATTGCAGAAGTGTTTCCACAACAAACTGGTCTGCCTAAGTTACTTGGAATTATTTGATAATCCCTCATCAGTTCGGCATTTTCACGATGTCAGTGTGTCACTGGAACGCAGGTTGGATGTAAAGGTGTTTGCCTTGCGGTTTCTGGATAACCTGGTATAAAAACGTAAGTAGTGCAGTGAAACTTATCGTTCGGAGCATATGTCGAATATATATACCTCTTTTAAGGATAACAAATCTCTCCCAGAAAGTAAAAAATTCTCTCTACTGCTTGCATTCCCTCCGGTTTGAACATGTAGGTACTACCTCCATATAAGTACTACCTCCATGCTTGGACGTAGTTACGGAGGCCGAGAACATCGCAGTGGTGTGTAATGGTCCGTTCTTGAAGTACCCCCTCACTAAATTTGGTTTTCTCCACTCCACATTATCGGTGGATAATGGTAAGGAGAAATCGTATCTTGATTTTTCCTTCCCATATTTACCGAAAAAAAGGGGTGGGAAAACTGACACGTCAGATTTCACACCACCGCGGTGTTTTTGGCTTCCGTAAAACCAGGCGCAGGAGTAAAACGGGTCGACCAGGTGGGCAATGTGAGACCAGGCTGTATGTAAATAATAGTTGAGAAGCTACCGCTCAAGTTTAAAAATGGATTAACTGGAATACATCTGGCAAATTTGTCATAATTTAACTTTTTATCAGTGGTAGGTAACCCTTTTGGGAGGGAAAACTTTATCACTTCACCAGTTAACATTTTCTCCACCGTTCCACCAACTGTGACATTGTGTACAAACGAAACTCACGGCGACTCTTCTCCAAAATATACCAACTAAGGTAAAAACAACTCAGAAACCCCGAGATAACGTTTTGCCTGCAACGATTTTCACTTTGCCGATTTATTGTGCACGGAACAGAATAAAAAGTGTATCAAATACCTACAACATTAGACATACTGAGGGTCAAAACAAATATAAGGTATAAAATCGGAAACGTCTGGGAACACTGTGTTTTCTGAACTATTATTTATTCTTAACTATATTTTTCTAAACTATTCCTGAACTTTATTCTTTGGTCCATTTTCTTTCTTAAACGAACAATTTGCCGAATTTTGCTTATATACTTCAGCAGTGTGAATTTGTTACTTAGGTTTTCCCATCAATGATCGATCAACGATAAAGCGGCTGGTGCATGACCCCAAACACATTTAGGAATATACCCGTATCTCAGTTTTCAATTGGTGGCTATATACTCTTCAACTGGCATAAATTCAAACAACAGGGCCGTAGCCTGCGGGGGTGGGCAAGGGGCAGATTTCCAAACCAAACATGAAAGGTAGCCTACTTGAGAAAAATACTGAAATGCTGAAAATTTCACTCATGTCCTAATTACAACTAAGTCCCTAAGAACCTGGGAAATCCCATGTAAGGGTTCCCCTTCCTCAACTTTTCCCCCGGGGGGGTCCTGGACTCCCACCATGGACGCGTTCCATTGTGGGTTACTCTTCCTGATAAATGTACCCTCATTTTCCTACATAATACACAGCTTGAATACACCTGCATATACGCAGGCTAAATATCTTGAGTATTATTCTCATACCGTGTCACAGCATGCTTTTACAAAGCATCCTATGATTACATTTAATTATATGCTACACTCAATGACCTTGTAAAGTATTTTATAATTCTAATCAAAGCTACCCTTTCTTCTTAAATCTAAGTTTTTTTCTCGTAAAGCAAGGAATCTAAGAATGTTTAGATGCAACTTACAAGGTCAGAAACTGGGCCAATACCCCCACCCCCATCTGGGAGGCATTTCAACCATTTTCTTGCAAGGCTCATATGCTAAGGCTACGCGCCAACCGATGGTGGTTTCCCAGTGGCTTCCTTAGAGGTGACAACCCGCACGGGTACCAGCCTTAAAGGGCTGTTTTGCCATAGGCGAAAAATTAACTACATAGACAGAATTCTAAACATATAATCAGTTCACCATTTTGGATATAGGAAATCTTAGGAAAATATTCTCAAAGAGCAGGGAGTCACCCTTCCCTTATGTAACACCCCCTTCAAATACACCCGAACAAAAAATCACTAAATAATGAGGATTCCTAAACATGCTATCCGTTCAACGCTTCACCAAGCTTTACCAAAGATAGTAGTACCATTTTGCATCAAAGCCACATCACACAAAAAATTCTCAAAGAGTGGGGATGTCATCCTCACTTCTTACTCTTAGAAAGCACCTTCTTGCCTTACACAACCAAAAATAGGGTAAAACCACTAAATAATAACAAGTTCTAAACATATAATTAATTCAAAGCTTTGCCAAAGATAGCACCATTTTGCACCAAAGCCAGGTCCTACATGTCATCCTCCCCTAAGCACCATCCGTCAAAATACCCCCTCTGCCCAGGTGAAGAAGGGAGAGTCCGCCCGGGTGTCAACTATCTGTAGGCACGTCGCTTAAATAATGTCATGAACTGCGCCCTAGAAATTTAGCCCTGGCTACGGCCCTGAGCTACAGCTTGATAGTAGTAGTAGTATGATTGTTTTGGCGTAATTGTCAGTAGGTCAGATAAAAGACATCGTCACGAGCAAAGTCTAAAGCTACTTTACTGATTAAGTAATCACTCTTCTTGTTGAATAACTTGCATGCACCGTGAACGGCTAACTAAAACAAACATTGCAACAAGTACATGTAACCTCTTCGTGATCTAACTGCAGAATAGGTAAGAAAAATATGGGGTTTAAACTGAAGCTCGCGAGCCCCGACAGTCCTCTCCATATATATATATATATATATATATATATATATATATATATATATATATATATATATATATATATATATATATATATATATATATAATATATATATATATAGATATATATATATATATATATATATATATATATATATATATATATATATATATATATATATATATATATATATATATATATATGCCTCACCATGGGCCACTTTGAGGAGCAGATGTTCTCTCGATACAACGGGATCAAGCCCATACTTTATAAAAGGTATATTGACGATATTGTTGGGGTCGCAGTGGGTCCTCGAAACGATTTGGAAAAGTTCATTAACTTTGCTGAAACGTTCTGCCCGTTTTTGAAATTCACTCACTGTATTTCCAACTCCTCAGCAGTGGCGTGTGCAGGATTTCAAAGGTGGGGGGGCACAACCTGTGATTCCCCCGACTGACATGGAGGGGTGTGACAAGTGCACCGAAGGTACACCACGAGCGCGAAGCGCGAGTTTCCACGCGTAGGGTCCAGGGGCCCGCGCCAGGGCCCGGAAGCTCCTGCAACATAAGGTAATAACACCGCCCTAAATTGGTTCTAGAGGCCTTATTGATCAGGTTTCGTTTGTTTCAGATTTTGTAAAATTCGGTGTCAGTGACGGAGAGTTCAGGTTATCCTCTATGCGTTGAAAGCTGCAGTGTGCTACATTATGTGTCACATACATTGACAGGTACTTAGTTAAAGATCACGAGGCCAGTCAAGAAGGCTGCTTGAGATAATCGCAAAAGTTAACAGCACTGTTTCATCCTTAAACCTATATAGTTTACCATTACAGATGGTTAAAGTGACTAGCACGAAGGGCGAAGGGAACTTAATGATAGTAGGCCTACCTGCACCATATGAGACAGATATTGATATTGATAGCATCCTGTCTGATTATTCACTGTAGGACAATTGGAAGAGCTCTATCCTTTGGTAAACGACCAAAAAAATGAAAAAAATCTCTTCTAATATCATTCTGTAGGCTACTTCTAAGTTTTGAGTGCCAGGGATGGCACCAGGATTTGCCCGACAGGTGGCCAGACGGGCGGAGGCAGCGACCTGAAGCCCCGACAGCCCCGATGCCGTCAAGGGGATGGTGAGGATGGATCTGAAGAAAATGTGATCAAGAACATAAAGAAAACAAAAAAGAAAAACTGTAGGGGTTCTAGACCATATCGGGGATAACGTACATATCATCGAAACACTTGGACTACCCTATGAAACAGCCAAACTTTGGTCCGTGAGTCGCTCACAAACTGAACGTACCGCATGACACACATTAGAGAACAGTAACTAGGCTTAGCGACATGCGATGAAATTTTCGACCTCCACATGAACAGTGTTCTCTGCCTACATTTTTTGTGGTAATGTTGGCAGGACATGTACTTTCTAGCAATGTGAAATGGAACTGCTGAAGATCCTGGAGTAACTATACAGCGCGCGTAGCGCGCCGAAAAATTTGGGTTCTTATTAGAGAAATTGTCCTCCCTCAGTCGCCGTCGGGGACTGCCTGCATACTCTATCGTATGATTAAGACTCCTCGATGGGGCTCCCCGCCCCCACCTGGCGCCATCCCTGTTGAGTGCTCAGTGTCTCTTCAATCTTTTTCTCTTCCCCTAACTCTTAAATCCCCCGACTAAGAGATTTTCCCCCGACTGGCTTCAGAGGTGGGGGGCCAGTGCCCCCCTGCCCCCCCCCCCTTTGAACACGCTACTGCTCCTCAGTAGTGTTTTAGACACGGAATTATCCATCTCCACCGTAAAATCAAGTCCAATCTCCACTTTAAGCCCACTGACTCTCACAACTACCTCATGTACCCTTCCAACCACCCCAGATCTTGTACCAATTCGATTCCTTTCTCACAACTTTTACGGGCCAGACGGATTTGTTCCGACGACCAGGATTTCGCTAAAGTTTCCAAGCAGATTATTTCTTTCTTTGAACAACGCCAGTATCCACAAAGAGTGCTCTCTAATGCCCTGAAACGCATACAAGGAATTGATAGAGACTCTGCCCTTGCCCCCAAAACTGACCATACACCCACCAGACGTATCCCGTTGGTCCTATCCTTTCACCCATCTGTAACTCCCATTGTACGTGCCATTTACAGGAATGTAGAGACCCTCCGTCATGACCCATCCACCCGTAACCATTTCCCTGAACCCCCCATCACAGCATTCAGAATTGAAAAGAACATATCTAAGCACTTGGTCCGTGCCTCTCAACCTCAAGCGCCTAATACCCCAGCAACTTTTCCTTGCAACCGTGGGAGATGCAATACTTGCCCGTGGTCAGTTATGACAAAAACCTTTCCATTGTAGGTCCCAACAACAACCGGTTTAACGTTCATCAGCATTTTACCTGTACTTCAGCCAATGTTGTTTTCGTTCTCGTATGTAAACGCTGTAATATACTGTCCGTGGAGAAACAAAACGTCGTCTTGCTGACCGAGTCACGGAGCACCTGAGGTCAATCAAACAGAACCTCCCAGGGTTCCCGGTAGCCACACACTTCAATCCCCCGTCAACATGCTCGATCCGTGACTTGATGGTTTCGGCGGCCATCTCGTGTCGAGGTTCCGATCATGACCGCCTAGCTGCCGAAAACCGCCTAATCATGAAACTTGGAACCCTGTCCCCACATGGTCTGAACGTTAGACTTGAACTGTTATAACGCAGCAATTCCTGCATTGTTTTGACTTGTGGTAACCACTTAACACTGTCTGTTTTCCTAGCCGAGTTTTACCGTGCCCAATTTTATTGTGTATTTTTTAAATTGTACGTTTGGCCGTGTCAACGATCAGTTATATATATATATATGTATATATATATATATATATATATATATATATATATATATATATATATATATATATATATGTATATATAGTTTTTCAAAGAAAAGGTTCTCCAGGGGCAGATTAAGAAGGAGACGGGCGGCTCCTCTGTGTCTGGTTCCCATGAACAAACATATATATCACATATTTAGCAATGCTTGTGAATTTCCTAACAGTCAGGATTTGTTCTGAATACTGACATGGATAGAACACTTCACTTTTGGCCATAGGCGTACGGGAAGACATTTCACGAAGGGGGGGGGGAGGCGGAGGGTGTTTGCCCTGAAAATTTTGTAAAGTGCCCTGATTTCCCCTTTTACCACGACAGCACTTAGGACGGGTATGGATGAGTATCCCCCCCCCCCCACACACACACACACAAACTATAAAGAAAGATTATTTCGGGAGATATTATTTCGTTGTGCAACTAATAAGCATTTTGCCCTGTTGGCAAACGCCGCTGCCCACCGCACTCCCCACTGCACTGCCCCCTTGCCCTGAAAATACAAGTGTCAGTGCCCTTAAATAAGCATTTTCCCTGCTTAGGGAGGGCTGCAGCCCCCAGACCCTCCGCCTCGTGCGCCTACGCTTTTGGCTAATTACCGCATGCATTTAATAGTTGCGGCTTCTTCTAGGGTTCTGACCCTTTTCGTCCTAGTATCTTCTTTCTAATCAGCCACCTTAGTCGTCCCCTAGGAAATATTTTACGAAAGGGGTCACCAAAATTGATCTTCACCATAATTCATATCAGGGATGGATTCAAGGTCCCAAGTGAAATGGCTCTCTTTGTGAGGGTGAAGACCTTACTTCTAGGGGACGAATGCTTTAAGCCTCGTTGGAGAGGTGGGTTTCCCTACCCAGGAAGAGTTTTTAAGCACTGACTGTTACCATATCTTGCCATCTAGCAATCAAGATGAGTAAACAAAGGAGAGCATTTTCGGGACCATTCAATATCATGCATTGTGTGACCACTCTTCAGTCTCGGAACAGACAAAGCCAACAATGGTCGTTTATCCGTCCAAATTGGACAAGATGCGGTTGTACGAGTCCCTTCAAGAAAACAAAAATAAAACTAAGCTTCGTTTCATGCATTTTCAGGAGATTAAGAAAAGAACACACCTGTTGTAGTGCATCTTAGGTAGCTTTGCAAGAAAAAGATAGTTGCTTAGTTTTACGAGCCCCCCCCCCCCGATAACCTGCTCAGGTGAAGGGTACTGAAACTAGAACAGCTGTATTTGCTTGCAAATGCATTTCATTGTAGTGTGCAGTAGGCTACAAGTGGTGGTTTGCTGTTATTCTAGACATGATTTAAGAGGAAATTTTAAGTTCTGCAGAAGGAACAATTACTGAAAAAGTTGCAAAGTGGAAGCTAACGTTACACTAGTTATTAAGGGTGAACTGGTAGGTCTTTGGGGGCGAACTGGTCAACACATGGGAGCGAACTGACCTTTGGGCGGCGAACTGGTAGTGGAGTGAAACGACCGTAAACCATCTAGTGGGTGGTTAGGGCCTTGAAGTTACTGACGTTTACTAGGGTTTTAAACAACTCTCGGTCTACTTTAAACTTCATGGCTGACACGCGCATTTCGTCTTCGTCAATGATTTTCAGCCTTCAAAGCAACCTCGACACACTACATTGTGTAATTGCGAATTGCGACGCTGCACTTATAGTACAGCAGTGCAGAGAACGATTCAAAAGGAAGTCGAAAAATTCCAAGATCATGCGCCGAAAGTTCCCAACTAGGTCAAACGAAACATCAAACTGGGCTCTGTAACATGCAAAGGCCTAGGCTACGGTGTAATAGATTATAGGCAGCCACGTCAATAAATACAGGGTTTTGTTTTCTCCCGTGTATGAAACTTTTCGAAAAAAAATAACCCAAAATGTGACAAGTTGGAGATCTAGAACTCAGAACTGACCCCATGAAGTGAGAAATGCAAAGAAGTCTTTGAATGAGAAGAATATAGATCAGTGGTTCCCAACCTTTTCAGCCCACCGTGGTAGGGATCACATGAGGATTTGAAAGACTTATGCCACTCAAGCTGTCCTACAGGTAGAAATAATAAGAAAGCCGAAACTGGCGCACCGAAAAATTGCGTTTTTGAAAACATTTTAACGTTTTACTTCATAGTCCATTGAAAAAGTCTATTTTGTTACAGTTAACTACAATTGTCACTTCTGTCAGTTTGTGGTGTTTATGGTCTGCAATGAAAAACTTAATTCAAGGTTAAAATGGCGGGACAGTTTGTAGCCATGGCCCCTTCGGTCACCGCTTTCACGGTCACTAATGGGAATATGAGGGTCACCAGGGAAAAAATGAAATTAAACACTGTTGATGTGATTTTGTGGCATGGGAAGGAAATATTAAAGCTACTCAACTTGTTAACATCATTTATCTCCTTTTTATGCAAACCATTATGACAGTTCAGCTAGCAGCTAGAGAAAAGCTCTTGGAATTGAGTATCTCATTTTTTTTTCAAACGCCCCTGCTGGCCTTTTGAGTTAATCCCCCTAAGTTGCCAAACCGCCCCAGAAGCGTTTCCCAACGCCCACGTTGGGAACTACTGATATAGATCAACGAGAATTCGCAAGATAATTTGTCCAATTCCCAAGAACTTGGGAAAAATCCCAAAGCGCTGGTACGGCACCTACTGGTTCGGGACATAAAGCCGTGTTTACTGGGCGCGCGGATCGCGGAACGCGGAACGCGGAAACGATCCGTGTGCCCAATAAACACCCCACGCAGATTGCTTAGTTTAGTGAAGCAAACCAAACAGTCATATAACTAGCCGACATTCTACTGACTGAAAAATATGGCGCCTGTGTTGTCCACGTTCGCTAAAGCACGCTGTGCTCGAATTCACGAAGATATAGTCATCGCGGTAGGAGCATATCACACGTTGTTGATCTTCTGTGAGTCCATATGACTGTCATCTTTTGGATCATTGATGAATGGTCGCTCTCTTACTAGTTCTACAAACCGTTCAACGGTGCTATCGCTTAGTTTTTCCCTCTTGGCATCTTGATCAGATGGTACGTGATCAGTGTCGGAACGGGGCCCTGAAAATGTGGCGAAATCCTACTGGAAGCTACGCCAATCCACGTGCGGAACGCGGAAAGAATTCGACATGGAGAATTCGTTCCGCGTTCCGCGAGGTCAATAAACAGTTTCATTGAAATACACACAAAGAATTCTTTCCGCGATCCGCGTGTGTCTTTTCCGCCTTCCGCTTTCCGCGATCCGCGCGCCCAGTAAACACGGCTTAACGCAGGATTCACGCAGTAGTCTTAAGTTGCGGATTAATATTATAATGTTTGAATTTTACTTTTCTTTTGACTATGGCGTGTGTCACTGTGTCTTCCCATATTTGTTGAAATGTTATCCGTATTTGTTAGTGTGAGAATTTCTACCAGTAGGGACATATATTATGATTACGCGTGCTGTTTGGAGTAATTACATAGGCCTATTCTAACATGTACTTTTCGGTATGGACAAAGACATAACGGTTGTGAGCTCGACATATGCATATTATTGCTTCCACTTTCAAGGGAACTTTCTCCGCTTTTGGGAAATTATTTTTCCTGATCTTGAAGAAATTTCGGAGTATTTAAATGGGCATAGGGAATTTTTGAGAGTAACTCGGAAAATTTTCGGAATTTGAGAGCCCAAGAAAATGTCTTGGAAAGGATGCAGATTCGATAATGTCTGTAATATTGCTGCAAAATGATGTTTCCAAAACTCTTGAACGACAGACGTGTACGAAATCTCAATAATGTATCAGAGATTTGGGAAATTAGGTTTTGAAATGTGGAAAAGTTGATATAATTGTTATTTTGTGAATCTGGATTTTTCCTGGGTAGCAAACCCATGAACTTGGAATCCATTGAGTCCGTGCAAAGCTTAATTATGAAACATTCCTTAATCAGCCGAGTAGGTGATCAGGATTGGCATAAATGCAAATATTGTAGCGTGCATGCGCACTACAATAACTACAGATGTAGGTACAGGTCATGGAATAGGCCCCGATTCTTTTACATACAATTTCAGAAAGCTAGTGCACCTTACATGGGAATCCATATGTTCAATAAGGTTTTCGGTGTCTCTTTGTTACTGCTTTCTGTACGACAGCAGGGTGAAATTGCCTCATTATAACTTTTGTTTGAGAATTTCAATTAACTTATTGCTTCGAAAACAGTGGAACCCTTTCCGCGACCCACTTTCACATCTACTTCTTCCTCCAGCCCCTCTCTCATCAACGTGACTGACGGTTAAATTTACTATTTGAATAGTGATGAAGTTATGAGACCTGTTGCCTGTGTAAAAGGAGATACTATATGGGTGTCCGGGATAATATTCCCTGAGAAAAAGTGTCTGGGACAGGATATCATGGGATAAAATGTCTTTCGGGACACATTCTGCCTAGTACAAAAGTCCTGGACATTTGTGCGTCAAGAATTCTTAGGATCAATTGTCCTGTCCAATTGACAGTGTGAACACAATCTCTTTAACACCGGCTGAGTACATAGTGTCATTTGTAGACAGGTGGAAATTTTACTCTAACAATATTAATATTATTTAGGAGCTTCTCCCTCCTCGACCCCATCAGGGAGTTCCCATAGATTTCACTAGTTTTGGATACGCCTGCATGGCACGCTGGTAAGGGGGAGGGGGAGAAAGCGCCACGACGACACCTTTCCAAACTGCAAAGAAAATTTTCGGTCAATACCAAATTTGCAATTATAATCTTCAGTCACAAAATCTCATCAGCGAGAACCCCCAGACCACTCGCCTCGTGACTTTCACCGTATACTTCCGGACTCGTGGCGACCGGCTTCGCCAGTCACACGTTACGGGGATGCAGTCTCCTTTGGATACTTTTACTCTCGGCATTTCCACCGCCGACGTTCTTTGATCATCCTTAGAAAATTATTTCGTAGTTACAATAAAACATCGTTTTGGTAGATTAATGGTAGCCTAAGGTATTGATACATATAGCACTAGTTTGCACCGAAGGACTGGGTTCTTAAATTTTGCAAAGCGGGGCAGGAGAGCATTTAGTTTTCCATCTGAATGCAATGCGTCCCCTCTTTCACTACCTCGGTAAACTTGTGGAAAAAGGAAAGTTCCAGTCTCCCTCTACATGCAGCCTAAGACACTGAAAAAGAGTTAATAGCATGTACATTCCGATCACGAACCTTTTACTTAAAATTTCGCTAACCTATCTGGAGTTACGAGAATAAGCACAATTTCACCACAATGCAAGGGTGTAGGAATCAGGGGGCTGGGGGCTAAAGGCCCAGTAAAAATGTTATAGGGCGGAAGTATGCTTCCGCCCCTCCCACAGGTCAAAGACGCAAACCCTTATTTGTTCTCTTTGTAAAAAAAATAAAAAAATGCAGTAATTTCCCTTAAAATTTGCTCATATATTTCACCAAATTGCATCTAAGGACCCTAAAATATTCAATTTTTTTTCCAAAAGGGAAGGAGACACCTCCTCCCCCAGGACGACGGTCCGAAAAAGCGATCGTTAAGCGCGGGTCACACTACGGCGATTTCGGATCGGATTAGGTCCGATTTTTTGAGTTTTAGTTAGAATCTTCTCCATCTTTGGTCGGAGAGAACCAGGGATTTAGTTAATGAATGTATCGTATACATGGAAGAAACGATATTATAGCATTGTTAGATACTACTACTAAAAGTGTCGTGCAACTTTTACTTTCCAACGTAATTGACAGGTTGAGGGTATAGGCATACATACTTGCAATATGTTTTGTAACCTATTAGCAAATTGATGAAAAATTCTTTAATAGAATTTTTACCAAATATAAATATTGGTACGGTGATTTGGTAAAATGACATCGATGTATGTAAAAAATATTCAGTTGTGATAAAATTTCGAATACATTTATTTTGATCCTCCACAACGAATGATATTACCACAGTTGAAATTTGCTGAATATTTTTAACTTTTTCCATTGTTGCCATAAGCGAGAGAAACGTTTTTCTCCCCCTCCACCTTTCCAGGGCAGAAAACATATTTACAGTATTTATAGGTGCCACCCTGTGTCAACAATACCGGGACGCCGGAACCAAGCGCTTAAACCATGAAAGTACTATCCGAGGTAGTACTTCCATGTTTTAACCGATATGTACATTTTGCTGCCCTCTGTCAGTACAAATGGCTGGGCGTCTGGATCGAGCGAGGAAAATTGTGTTTACAAGAAACTCTCAGGATTGCTAGTGATTATATTTCCCTTACTCATTTTTTGCACTTATTTGCTCATTTTTAATCATAACTAACATCTTTTTATTCCCCCGACTTTCAGTTACGTGGCCAACTACTTTTCTCTGTGTGATATGCATCGTTCCAAACAAGAAGTTCTAGGTGGGTCTGTAAGGACAATGAGTTCATTCTTCCTTCGTGCGTCTCCCAGTGGCGGCGGAACCAGGGGCTTGGGGGGCTCAGCCCCCAATGAAAAAAGTGAGGGGGCTAAGCCTTCCCAATATTTGCCAAGTGCTCCAAGAAGTGGGGACCGCAGGGAGATTGCAGACATGAGATCCATGTTTCAGGCTGAGTACATGCAGCTTAGAACACTCGGGAAGTGCCGTGTCCGGCCATCTGGAGGGTTTGTAGAGCCAAAATTTTCTTGCCTACTCCGCGCCAACTGATGGTTGCGCTCAGCTTAGATAGTCTTGCTGACACTCAGCCCCCCAATGTTTTTTTCGTTCCGCCGCGCCTGGCGTCTCCAACACCATGAGCAAAGAACCCGGCAGATACAAGGTAATACCTCCAAAATGAGCAGGGAGCCATGGGTGTCAACATTTGGGAGACGGGGTACATATCCCTTCCACTTTGAAAGTGAAGGGGACCCCCCCACACACACACACACACACACACTCTCTCTCTTTTCAAAACCCTGAAAAAGAGAAATTTGGGGGAAATGCCTTAGAACACACCACAGATTATCTGGTCTTCAAATTTGTCCAGGACCCTAAAGTGAGTCCCGAATATCTCACTTCTAGAGCTTCGTGATTCGCGCTTGAAGTATAGTTCTGGTCACAGTTACGCCCACCCACCCCACACACTTTTTAGAAGCTGTTGACGCTCTCGCAGTGAGCTGTCACTAAAGACCCCCGCGTAGAGAGGACATTTGCCAGCCCGGCGAACCTATATTGCTTCTCCACCTGTAAGCTGTATTCCTTGCATGGGGGTCACCTAATTACACATGATGCGAAGGTTTAGTAGACACCAGATGTGAACCATAATCAAGTAGCCTTCAGTTCGACTGTCTAATGGCAGCTCCCTGGACTCACCATGTAGGAAATGGCAATTCCACCTGAAATAACTTAAAAATCAAACATCACGGGAAAGGGAGAGCGAAGAGTATGAACTGTGGATATGGGGGATCGTAAAGAATAGTTCCAATTACAACTGTCTTGAAATTAACTTTCTTTCAAAAAGTAGTTTTCAAAAATTGGCCCAAGTGTGTTGTTTTTAGTAACGTACCCATATGAAATGAATTGCATGGCTTTAGTTACGTACTGAAGTATACCATCCTTGAATTGGAAAACATTATTCAATACTAGTAACAGAAAGAAAAAAATGTAAGCTTTTTACGATCAATTTTGTTCCTTTTCAACTCCCACTCTCCTGTACTTTGAACAGTCTAGAAGTTCATTCAAAAGGTTCTGAAATACAAGTTACTCAACTTATTGTGTCACTGCTAATTGCTGCTAAAATTAAAATTAAAATAATTACTGCTAAAATTGACGTATGTTAGGCCTAATTACTTTAATGACGCACAATGGTCAGAACGCACAAGCTTCAGTTCGACCCTCTCTGGTGCCTTTTTGGTAAACCAGAATGCTACCAAAAGAGTAAAAGTACATGCAAAGCCCCTCAAATTTTACAGAGGATTTGACCGGAGGACTCTACAAGAAACACATTTCTACTTTTCGTGCTCTCACACACTACAAACGTGTCCAGGGATACACACTTCAATACAATAGAAGCCCTGTCTAAGCCCTGTTAATTTTTCCCGTTATTCTATACAAATTTCTCCCTTTTTCACTACCAAAATCACCTAAATACAGTTTTCTATTTCATGATCTTATACAATCTAAAACTTCTATGACGCCTATTTGCTTCTCTACCCAAGCAACATATAGACCTTATGCATATGACGTCACATAACAGAAGGTGCGCCCCCAGTGGAGGTAAGCGTGTATCATTGAAACGTACAACAACAAATGCAGACAGCTGATTTGTGTACCGGTCGGATACGCGCGTATAGTTTTCTGTGTGCCCGTGTGAAGTCTAAGTTGTGTTTGCAGTGTGCTTCATTGTTTCCGGCAAAATGACGTTGCATGACGTCAATGCATAAGGTGTATTCCGGTTTTTCGATTGTTCGATTGTTGCATCGTTCATCAAGGAACTAGTTCACAATACGGCTCCTGTTGATATTTAGTAAACGATAGTCTCCATTTTTCCAAGTCGGTCTGCCAGGCCGTGAACCCTTCTCGCCACATCAACTCAGCCTCGTCCATCGAAACTGTAATGTAGAGAAATATTTTCTTGCATGAATCCCACTTTTTTATATCGTGAGATTAATATGGTTCCTCAAACTATGGTGCTGATTTAGGAGGAGCTTGACTAAGAGTTGCGGCGAAATCGATACAAGTGGCTTAGTTTGAGGAGCAAAACTCATTAATGAGTTACTGGAAGTTAATTAGTTGTACACAAAAAGCGGATTTGAACATAACTTGGTTCCGCAAAGGATTGTTCTTCCCTATCATACATATTCATCGATATTTCTTATCACCTTCATAGTGAGTGCTGAATAAAAGTTCTAAACTGAAGAATCAAACGTATGCTTAATCGCTATCCCATTGAAGTAAGTCGACTTATCTCGGCTTTGTCCGAGTCCACCTAACCCGAGTCCGAGCCAATTCTGGTTCCAGTGGCCTTACCTAGGGACGGACTGAGAATCACATAGTCTACTACCCCACGTGTCCGAGGCTGAGCCAGTTCCAATTCCTGTGGCCCCAATTGCCTGGCCAAGTTGAGTTAAACTAGAATATCTTAAAAATGGTTATTACAATCTTTTGCTTCTAATTTTCATGAAATAGGTCATTAACATGTGGAGGGTTGTGTGGATGGTTAACAGTCAGGCCAACTTCGGTAAATTAGTTCACTATGTGTGACCATTCATGCACTACACTGTGCACCAATAATAATGCAAACTTACATTACCTTCATAAAATTTAATGTTGTGGCCTCACGGCTGAAATCGGCTCCTAGTCCGAGCCCAGTTGCAATTTATACGTGGCCAAGTTTGAAATAAGAGAAAAAGCCTCGAGTCCAGCATTATGTCGAGTCTGAACTCGGGGTTTCAGTCCTGCTTTTAAATGAAATGCTATCCCAGGACCATACTCCCCATCCTAATATGTGGTCGCTTTCCTTCGGCACACCATGGCCATTTGTTCTACGATAGAAACCGTCTTTAACACTTGTAGAAATATGTAAATTATATTAAATGCAAATGTGCACCTAAGTAGCTTTGAAGCTTTGGTTTAAAGTCGTTCCAGAAAGCACACTCCTCCGCCTTTATTCCTCTCCCAACAGGTAACTCGACAGATAGTTCCTTGTATTGTAATTCTGGTACGGTAAAGGCAGGCCACTCCATTTCTCCGACCCCAGGAGGAGAGGACGCATCCTTTCGACTGGGATCCCTGCATTTAAGACAAGAATTGAAGCAATAAATATTTCTTCCTCAACACCTCTACACATACCGGTAAAGTTGCACTAAAGATCACCCAGGTCTTCGTGACTGAATGTAATCAATCGTTTTTAGACGGTAGGTCAAATCAACCCCTGTCACCTACTGCAATTTTGTGAGACAACTCTAGTTTTTAAAAGCCGTTCCACAGAGACACCAGAATCTGATAGTCTAGATAAGCTGGCAGCAAGTCAAGACGGTTTCCACCAATTTCAAACCACCGACATGACCTAACCCCGTTTAGCTAACCGTGCCCCTTCCCGCAGGAACCCCCAAATTTCGAGAACGCCCAAACCCAAGAAACCATTCAAAACCCTGAATGACACGGAAGCTCGACCTAACGAGGTGGCTCGTCCAGGTGCGCATTGTGAGGATAAAGGGCTCTAGCGAATATAGGTCGAGGACAAAGAGCGACCGGTTCTGCAGGGCTGTCCCGGCAAGAAGTATCACAGTCCCCCTCCCCCTCCATTACAATGCGGCTATCCACTCTACAGTGGTCCTAGCGATGTAGGGAAGGTGATGATCTGCACCCACATTTAGTGTGACTGACTGCATAGTCAAGTGGTTAGAGCATCCGACTTGCAGCCGTAAGGTCTGGGGTTCGATTCCTGGCCGGGTCATACCAAAGACTTTAAAAATGGAACCTACTGCCATTGTGATTGGTGCTCAGCATAAGCAATGGAGTAGGGAAAACAAGCCAGTGAGCCACAACTGAAAAAAAGGCCGTGGCCGGCCCGACTTAAACCAATTGGTTAGAAACAGAGCCGTAAAACCTCATCTAACCCACATTTAGTGAGTTGTTCTGCCCAGATCCCTGGATAGTCGATGTGGTCAAAACAGTTACCGTCTAGAGCTCAAGGCACCACCAACTGTCAGAAAGATAAACGCGCAACTCCAACCCCCAACGATCCAATCGGGGGGTCTTACACTGCCGTATACTACATAATTTGAAATTTATTCCTTCTTAACCATTAAAGTGAATGATGGCAGTCATTTTGGTAAGCTCCCTCAATTTATAATAGTTTTACATTACTTGGCTACTTATGCGATACTGTCATTAAATAACATCTGATAGATTAGTCCACTCTTGCATAACCTATAACCGGCCGTATTGAAAACTTACGCGGACATCTTAGATAGAATGGCAGTCTCCCAAACTCTCCGGGGATTCTGTGTTTGAGCAGTTGAGGGCACCTAGTAATAGTCTACAGTCTTGCGTTATACATTGTAAGATTACTTAAAGGGAAACTGCAGTCACCCTAGTCAGAACTAGTATACCCTGTCATCCTTATTCATGAGTGTCATTTTTTGTTCATGTGACAATAAGCCTATATTTGTAACTGAATTGTTAAAATCATGGAGAATACTCCTTGCTTTGCCTGCCTTTTGTTTCTAAATAGTTATGTTCAAAAACATCTTCAGAGGTACTTTAATTTAAGGCAAATAAGAGATTTGCAAGGGATTGCCGATTTTTCAAAGCAATTTTTGGGGGACAGCCTACTGCCTTTCAGTCATGTTTCCACAGTCAATGGGAACTTAATATGCTTTCTTGCTTTTAATAGGTAACTGATGTTTCAAAGTATTATCGTTTGCTAAGTGTTACATGAAAAACACTGCTTTTCTCTAGAACCCAAGAGAACATCCCAAAAGGGTGTAGGGCAGTTCAGAGTCCAAGGAGATTTAGAAAATCCTGTTTTTTGGGGCCTTGATCTAGTTAAAAGTAGTAGTAGACTGTAACTTACTTGTAGTGACTTACCCAGTTTTAGCGAAATTAGTCCAAAAGTACATAAATTGTACTGATAATTTCGATTCCTCCTCCGTCATTGGACCATGTGTTCCAAGCAGCTCTGTAACAAAAGGATACCCAAACACGAATGGTAGATCCTCGGCATGTCCAGCTCGGAGCCATCCGGGTCCAGTCCCATTTATTTCAAAAATGGACCTGCAGCAGAAGCATTAAAGCAATTATATCTAGCATATTTCCCCTAGTGGTATGTCCAATGTCGAAGGCTGCTGCAATAATATAGCCCTGGTACATTACAATAGCTCGGCTTAACTTCAGTAACTAATCCGACTGACGGTTTTGATTATGGAAAGTATTGTGGGTTATTTATGGTAAAATCCTAAAACGGCCCCAAATGAGCTACGACCCAGAAGGGTCACAATACTGTAAGTGACCAACTCCTCGATTAACCATATGGATTTTATATCTTTGTATTTTAAACATGCAAGGTTCTCAGCCCCATAGCAAGACGTACAAGGTGTTGAAAAGGAAAAATATTTGCAAGAGAAGAAATCTCTTTCAAGGACGAGATACGTTAATGGAATTGTAATTGCTGGCGCCTTCTTTCGCCCCACCCCTTGGCTCCGGGCCTGACGACTCTTATTCAAACTGTTTGGAAATAACGGACACTTCACATACTGGGAACAGATCATAGGGGGAGACAGACTTCCTCACCTTCAGGGAGGCTCGACACTTTCAGTAAACTCCCTGCCCTCTTTATTTTAAATAAGAAAAATTATCTGTGGAGCATTTGGGGTTAAGATACAGACTATCGAACACAATTCAAACGTTAATAGGGCGAAGGTTCCTCATGACACTCATTTTCAAACTCTTCGCCATCTTGTCGTTTGTCCTCCACCTTATTGTAAAACCAAATTCCACCCTTGTAGTCACCACATATTCAACTTTCTATTGTGGTAAAACCGTCAGATTTGCTTCGCTTCGGATCCATGGCGTCAGGGGCGTAGCAAGACCGCCTGGGGTCCATGGACAAGGAGCAGTGAGGGGCCCTAAAACCAATGGTATCACAACTGAAACCCAAGCCCTCTCCAGCCATCCACGCAAATATTTACAAATTAACAAATACACAACATATGGTACTATCAGGTAGGTGTTACATTGTTAAGGTAAAGGTTAGGGTAACACCTCACTGGTACTGTATGCGCTACTTTCCCCATGTGGTCCTATGACGCTGTTATAACGCGATCATACAATAAAGTCATAAAAGGGTGCGTTACAACTTAAAGGTAAACCTTGCATATTATGATAATGGCCTAAAACCCCATATTTTATTGATCTTAGTCGGTGCCCTCTGGACCCTTGGGTGCTCTGGACATTGTCCACCCTGTCCACCCGCTTGCTTCGTCCCTGCATGACATACTCCTGAAAGCTTTGTTGCATGGGCACCAACTTTCGAGAGGGAACGTCACCTATACACTAGACTCTGAGGTCTGTTTGGAAAAGTTTCACTCGCTCTGGAATAAGATCTTATACCAGTGCTGTTCTTGCATGAAATATTTCACTCCCCTCATCAATATCGACTAAACCAGATGTCAGAATGTGATGTTCGCTTTTTTTTTTTTTGCCAACATTTTCCGGAGAAATTTTTTCTATACCTGCGACAATTCCCGGGGTTGCTTCATAATCATCTTTTCGGAAACCTCCCTTGCTGGAAATCAGTCGCGTAACCCCTGTCGGTAGTCCATATTGTAAGAAAAGGTCCGGTTTTTGGCTCAATAGTAAGAACGTAAAATAACCTTTTATCTATACAAATAGCTTTGAAACAGCCATGGTCTTTTTCTTCACTTACCATTCAGGTACGTGAGTCATGTAATACAAATAAACTGGTGATGACATCATCATGGTATGTGCTCTCGCAGTAAATATAGCTGGGCAGCTAAATTCATCGTCTCCATAAATTTGAATGATGGCCTCAAAATAATCATGGTCTTCTTGATCGGAGTTAGACCAGTCGATATACTGCTGCTTAACCGCATCTTCCATAAGATCAGACGTGTATCCACTAATAACAGTAAGTGATCTCGGTACCAGCTTTTGTGACGAAAGGATATTTTTTTTTCAAATTAAAGACATTTTAAAGAACTGAAGCATTTCTGATACTGCAATGGGATGTTCCCCAAATATTGTACAATAAAAGTGGAACAATAGAGCCAGGCTACTGCGTTAAAATTTCAAAAGCAGTCCCGTCGAAAATCTCAAAAGAAATGGATTTTATTATACGATTTGGCAATCTTGAACTTTGCAAAGTCAAAACGTTTGACTTGAATGCACTGTAAAAAAAAACACGGGTCAATTCGACCCTCAATTAGATCAGAAGGAAACCAACAATATTATTGGGTCAAACAAAGACCCAAATAAGGTTTTATTTGACTCAAATTTGGGTAAATTTTGACCCAAAATGTTCAGTTCCTCCTGACCCAGATGTTTTGGAGTGTGTCCCTCGTCCCTATGCTATGTTTTTCATCTAACTTCCCACATAGAATTTAGCGTGACCGGTAACGGAAAACACGTGGGTAATAAACTGGTCAAGTTGCAACAAGATCAGTGAATAAATTCAAAGTACTTAAACTAGTTCCTCCGTTGCCTGGTGTTTTTTTTTTTTTAACATACTTTCTATTTTGATTCATCTGCATATATTAATAGGATAAAGATAAAGGTGAAGCCGTGTCACATTTTTGTAAAAGGCGCACCAAAAATTTAACAACCTTGTACGAGGATATCTCAGAAAGTAGAGTAAACAAGTTGAACCTTCACCGTCTAAAATACAATTTGATATTCCGCATGTGGTCGACACCTTGAGAAGTCATAAAAGTATAGGGTTAGATAAGTCATTGCATCTGTAGAAACATGATTTATTGCTCCTTGGTAAAAAAAGACCTCAACCCATAATAGTTCATTGTGTGCTTTGATAAACATGATAAAATTGCATTTAATGAGATGAATAACTGGGGGATTTCGACATGAGGAAGTAGAGAGGGCGTTACTTCGATAATTTTCAAGAGAAGGTTTAAATAGGCACCACCATGTAGCCACAATACCTACCAAGACGTTGGTCCACCCTATGCTGGAGTGCTGGGCCATTTGGATTCGTACAACAAGAGTGACACAACAGCACCTAAGAACGCCCACCGATGCGCTGCTCGTGTTACTGTTAACGACTACAATTACAGAGGTAGTGTCATCAAATGCTAATAGAAGAACTCATTTGGAAACCACTTCAAGTGCAGAGCATCAGACTATACCTTTTAGGGAGGGCCATAATATATTTGGCTTCAACGTGACCTCATCAGGACCTCGAGTTCATGAGGGCGCATGCATAATTGTGCCCCCACCCTTTCATAAACGGTGTTATCAGTACTCTGTGTATGATCCTAGAACAGCTCGAAAATGGAATCATCTATTAAATATTTGCACAGCTCCTGACGTTATATCTTTCACATCTAGCCTCACAAATTAATGTTCTCAAGCTAGTAAACAGAGGCGAACTACAAACTCAGTTTGTTACCCTGCCACACTGACCTGTGGGTGATTACCGTCTAATAGAGGTATAGGCTAAACCATTGGTTCCCAACCTTTTATGACATCTGACATCCCTAGGTAATGAGTTATAACATGGCACCCTGTTAACACTACCTAAAGCGGAGCGCCACCACTAGTTGGCGCGGGGCGTCCAAAAAACTTTTTGGGCTAACACGCCCCTTAGATTGCAGGAGATGGCACTTCTTAGAAAGTAACAAGGTATGCAGATACAAGTTACAATGTATAATAATTGCATATTCTTCATTTATTTATTGAATCTTATGCTGGCACCCCTAAAAAATTTTCTGGCACCCCTCTTGGGAACCACTGGGCTAAACAATACGGAGCGGAGCCGGGAGAAACACCGTTTCTATCCCTTCATATGTCCTGCTCAGTGGCGTAGCCAAAGGGGGCAGGGGGCAGAGTGCCTCCACAGAAATTTTGGGGTCGGAATGGGTGATGTTGAAAATGAAGGAAAATAAAAAAAAAACGGCAAGAGGAGGGAGGGATGGGAAGTTGGTGGGGCGGAGTGGGAGGGTGTAGGGATCTAGGTCTCGGGGATGAGTAATGACGGTGGAATCCACAGCAGAACGGTCGGCATATTTATTTAATGCCGAACGCGTTGGCAATACGGCCCCGAAAAAGTCAATCAAAACCTTGGATATTAATGATGTCATCTCGTCTGGAAACAGTGTTCCGGATTTTTTTTTCTATATTTCCATTCCACATAGCTAGATAGCACAAATCCTGTCCACCTTACCAAGTAACATGTAGGTAGAGTACACAACTTTATGTAGAGGTCGCAAATTTTATCCCATATCGCAATGCCTAGTTGCTGTTCTCTAATGTGTGTCATGCTGCACGGTCAGTTGGTGAGCGAATCCAGGTGGTTTCGATACAATGTATGTTGTCCCCGATACGGACTTCAACCCCTACAGTTTTCTTTCTTTCTTTTTGTTCTTAAAGATCACATGTTTTTTGTGGAAGCCTACCAAAAATTTTCGCGCGCTTCGCGCGCTTTGCAGTTTCACGATTCAGATCCAAAAGAACGATATCAGTGCCCAACTTGGCTCTTGAAGTATTAAGTGATATTATGCAAAATATCCCCTGCAATGTCATGGGATAGTTAGGCTCCTTCAAATCCCTTTCTTACCATGCACCCTCGACATAGTGGGTTGTCGGAACTTGGAGTCGCTGGCATGGTCCGGCCCCCGTTCGGGAAAATTCTGTTGCCACCCATGGTCGGTTTACTTATTTTGCCTTCCAAGAGGATCATGTCTGAGATAAAACCCACAATTTCTGATACGCTTTGCCCACTCTTCTTCGGTTCCGTTACTTATAGCTAAATATAGTACAATGTCATCTCATTCCGTAAAACTAGTTACTGGCTGTCCTCTTATGTCTGTCGTGAGGTACGGCTAGTGACCCGTGGAGGGAAGTAAAATGTAAGTTATGTCCGATAGGACCCACCTGCCCGAACAATTGACCTATATAAGTTTTAAACAAGTACAGATTCTCTTTAGTGAAGGCTTACCCAAAAAATTTTCGCGCGCTTTGCAATTTCACAGTTTAGATTCCGGATAAAAACGGTAAATCTATGTTCCTCTAGTATATACAATTTTTATGTAATATACCCCTCAATGGCATGGTATAGCACACAGGTTTTCTTCAAATCCCCCCTCACCAATCCCTCGACGGCATCGGGGCTGTCGGGGTTTCTGGTCGCTGGCCTCCCCCGTTGGGGAGTCTGGCCCCCTTCGGGCAAATCCTGGGGCCACCTGAGCCCCTCTAAAAACCCCTGTGGCGAACACTGCCCAGCCAACATGCCCAGCTGGGCCCCAGCTGGGTTTTAGATGGGAAAGCTGGGCTTAGGTGGGCTGACGGATGTTATTGGGATATTGGTGTTTTGAACAAGCCAGACTTGCTAATAGCACGATAGGAATGTGGAAAAACATTTTTTCGTTATTTCTGTAATCTTTTGTTCGAAATTGTTTTCAGTTTTTTCCGGGTTTTAGCTGGGTTTTCTGCCGGGCTTACCCACAATTTAGCGCCCGGCAATGGCCCAGTTGTTGCCCACCTGGGCACGTTTGGAATTAAATGCCCTCACCTGAAATTTTTTTTTGCTGTTTCAGACAATGAACTTAACGTTGAAAGTTTTTCTTGAAAATAAATAGCAGACAAAATAATCCAAGTTTTGTAATTGGGCTAGAGCTGGGATATTGATGGGTTTCCCAAACCAGAGGAGCCCAAACAGGAACCGGTTGGGACCCAGCTGGGGAAACACATTCATGTATGAATGGTATTTCACTCTTCTAAAGTTCCTATTGTTAACTTTTTGTAGCATTGGCGCTTTTAGGTTAAAGGTAGGCATGCGTATTTAAAATGAAGTTCATCTTCGAAGTTTATTTTGTTTTAATGGGCTCTAGCCTGGCTAAAGCTGGGCTAGCCCAATATGTTTGGCCCAGCTGGGCCTAGCTGGGGCCCAGATGGGCCCAATTAGGAAAATTTTTTCAAAATATAATTTTCATTAAGGTGATTACGTCTTTTTGCTTCAGAAAAATGTATGCCCTAGGAAAATTTTATCATAAACCTTTTTTTTTCTTTGCTAAACATGTGGAATTTTTGGCAAAGACAATTTGAGAAAAGTAATCTGTTTAAAATAATGTGATATTATTGGAACACCAGGTTTATATACCTTTCATCTTAATGAGCATTCCAAATTTTTCAAAGAGAAATTTGTGTTTATCACTTAAATGCAGGTCTAATTGAAATAAAGTGAAGCTGGCAATGGTGAATTCTTGCAGAAAATCATGTTTTTCTCATTTTACAATACAACATAAAGAAGGAGAAATTGAAATGTCATGAAGAAAAATTGCATTCTTAATCTTTAATAATAACAAACAGTGTCACTGATATATATAATAGCCAAACCAACCACTATTTAACCTAAATATGACATTCCAGTAATATCCTACTACCTTTGAAAGTGGCTGGCATTAGCAATGGCGGTAGCTTTTAAGGCTTGTACTGTAGAAGGAAAGTTACCTCACATTTTCCATTGCTAACCCAGCTGGACCCCCAAGTGGGACCGACCTCAGCTGGGCTAGCCCAGTTGGGGCCCGACCAGCCAGCTGGGCTAGCCCAGTTGAGTCCCACCTGGGAACACCTGACAAACACGGATTTGCCCCAGCATAAGCCCAGCATGTAGCCCAGCAGGGGCCCAGTTGGGCCCGAATACAGCCCAGATGGGCTAGCCCAGTTGGGGGCCCAACTGGTTTTGATCGGTTAGCCCAATTGGGGCCTAATTAGGGCCCACACTGGCTCAATTTGGAAAGCCTTATCTGGGCCCGATCATGGCCCACTCTGGCCCTAGTTGGTCAGCCCAATTGGGTCCACATTGGGGCTGGCTGACAAAACTTGTTGGGGCCCAATTGGGCAGCCTAATTTGGGCCCGATCGGTAGCCCTATTAGGACCCAATTGGGGCCCAATCTGGTGTGTTGGCTGGGTGGGATCTAGTATAAAAAGAAGCACCATTTTGCATCTAAGCCTTTCGAGACAGCAAAAAAATTTCAGAGGGGGACACCCCTCCCCTTATACTCCTTCCCCAGGACTGCGGTCAAAAATGGGGACGATGAGTCGACTTTGTCCCCCACACCAAAAACCTGGCTACGCCCCTGCCGCTTGCTCATCGCACGTTATATCTCTTGGTCCCTCTAATCTTTATCCTGCATGGGAAGCCGACCTTACAGCATGAATAAAATCATCATCTGAGAGCACTTTTCATTTGATGAAACAAATACACTCCTATAGTCTCATCCAATCGAGTTGACTAATAGTAACAAACCTACCCAATCAAAATCAGCTTTACTGATGTAAGGCGGTTCTTTGGAGTAATAGTAGTTAGCGAGGTCATAGTCAAACAACACGTTGACTGTTCCTTCATCTTTGTTGAATCCTATCATCATCGGGCAGTCCTTAAAATCTCCTCTTTCGACAATCGTCCGAGGATAATCATCCAGGAAAACGTCATCAATGGTCGGGCCCATATGTAACAAATTCTGTGCCAAAAAATATTTTCGAACATTTAGTAAAAACAGTGTCATTTTTATGCTGTGTTTGCATTGCTTTACTGGTCATAAATAAGTGCTAATTAAGAGGCTGAAATTGCTTTAAATGGGTTCTTGCAGTAGAAAGTTCATTACCGTATACTTTTAGAAAAGCCTTGCTAATTAGAGTAAGTCAGGCATGAGATTTTTACGCCATGGTCCCCGAGATGTAGCGCCTGGATTGCTTCAGAAACATATGTCCAGGCGACTTCTTATTTTCGAACTAATTGCCTGGTTATATGATCCCCAAACATATAAAATCCAAAACTGAGATTTGTGTTTTAATTAGTTACTGAGCATTTAACTTAATGTGTGCACATAAATTAGCCTCGATTTGTGTAAACTGACGTGGTTCATGAGCTCATTTCACATACATTATGTACATGTAAGTATTTTGTTTTACCAGAGCAGGTACTACAATTTCAAAACGTGGATAAGACTGGTGCATAGTTCAGGGTTGCTTTTAGACACTTACATATTCTATCTTCAGTTAATTTTATTATCTCATATTTGTATTGTTGATGTTCTTTATTGTAATATATTTATCCTGTTTACCAATTCTCTGTAAATTTGTTGTTAAATATGGAATAAATGTAGCCTAATATATAAATTGATCACAATAATCACCCTTCTTCAATGGGGACAAATCGATATTTATAAGGTTTTTTAGTCATAAGGGCACTGTTCATAAGGTTCTGTAACATAAGGATAATTTTTCATAAGGTTCATTATTCATAATAAAAGAAAGGGTTCGTTATTTATAAGGTTCGTTTTTCATAATAGAAAAGGGGGTTCGTTATTTATAATAGAAAAAAGGGTCCGTTATTTATAATGACAAAAAGGTTCGATATTCATAATGGCAAAAAGGTTCGATATTCATAAAAGGAAAAGGGTTCGTTAGTCATAATAAACAGGGTTTATACTTCATTATTCGTAACACACACGGGTCAGGGGAGGATCAAGGGCGTTTAAGGTGCGGATTCCAGAATAACGATTTTTTTCTTTCTTTTTACAGGCTAAAATGGGCTTCTATGCCATTGGGAGTAGAGAATTCTCAGTTTCCTATTATGAATAACGAACCCTTTTCTCTTTTATGAATAGCGAAGCCTTTTCCAGATTATGAATGTCGAGCCTTTTCTCCCTTTATGAATATCGAAATATTTTTGCTATTATGAATATCAAACCTTTTTTTATTATTGTAGTGCGCGTGCGCGCTACAATCTTGGCGTTGCACGACAAGCTAGGCGTACCTACATGACCGAACGTTGAGACTGGAAGTTCCACACGGTTTCGGTCCGTTTTACTGTCGGTACTATCAATGTGCACCCAGCTAATGTTAAGCTTGTCCATGATTTTTTACCCCTTTCTTGCACACATTCTAAATTAGTCCCGACAAAGGACTCGTTCATAAACAGAAACAGCTTGTAATGTAGAGTGAAATGTTACTGATTGATGAAATGCCGAGTCTTTATTTCAGAAAAAATTCAGTTGAATTTGCGCATGCTTTCTCATTAACACAACTTGCCTACATAACTTGTAATTCGCAAACGAAGTAATCAGCGGATGAATTTATCGTAAAATTTAATGTGATGGGAGCTGGACTTGTACGGTACGGGCGGCGTCACCTTCAATGTGCACAGTATATGGTATACTGTGCACAGTATATGGTATACTGTATGCGTCACCTTCAATGTGCACAGTACAGGGCTCAACCGAAATTCCTCTCAATAGTAGTGTTACAGGTACCTATAAGACGAAAACCCCAAAATTCAAGATATTTACTTCAAATCGGAATCAAATCAGAAATCCTTAGGCCTACAATGTGTTTTACCTTTTCACAAAACTAGCAAGATTATACAAAAACACAAAATAACACTACCTAGCTTGAAAATAAGATGATTTTCTGCAACGTCAGAGCCGCTCGGAAGTTCGTTAGAAAAACATGATTGCGCAATAAAATCACCTTGTTAGCCTTGTGCCAGTCGTTTCTTATGTCTTGAATGTACTATGTATGCAAAGATTTTTGCAAACGTTTCTGAAGGTAGTGAAAAATATTTGATTAAATAAACGCCGTATCAAACACACATTACTGGCCTACTCCGAACTGCAAGGACTTGTCTAACATGCGCTACAATTCTGCGTATTTGCAAGCAAATGCAGTTCTAGTTATGAATATCGATTTTTTTATTATGAATAGCGAACCCTTTCTTAAATTATGACTAGCGAACCTTATGAATAATGAACCTTTTTGATACTTATATTTTTTATGAATAACGAACCTTATGAGCACTGAACCTTATTTTTGTTGAAAAGCACGTTATGAATAACGACCCTTATGACTAAAAAACCTTATGAATAGTGGGTAGACCCTCTACAGCAACGTCCCATAGTAACCACTGGCCAACGGTTTTGACAACAAAATGCAGTCGGGACAAAACGGTTCTTGATTGTGATGGGACGGAAGAAATGGCACGCACTCTTACACTCTAAAAACAGTCGCTATTAAATTTGAATGCACCTGAGTCCCATGGGCACCTAACCGGAATCTTGTCATATGTTTGACTGGAGTCAGTTCAAAATAAAACCAATTTCGTTCATTTTTATTGAAACAAACCACGGAAATATTTAATCAGGTTCCTGCTAAATGTCCCTCCAACACCAATCAGTTCTAACATTTTAACTGTCTGTTTTCAATGTGTAAAGTCCTTCATTGTCAAGATTTCAAAACAAATGTCGGACAAATCCTTAGTGAAAATTTATTTGTATTCTCTTTTCCTTTACGGATACTTTTACATCAAGGGCAAATTTTTTTCATATAATACCTTGGTAGAAGTTTCTTCTAAAACAACAGCATCGACTTGTCGTAAGCATTCAACCAGCTCAGTGGTATCTGTGGTAGTGCAGTTGACAAGGCTTCCAAGTCGGAAGGCTTCGTTTACTTTGTTGTTTTCGAATTCTTCACGAACTGCCCATAATGCAGATGCAACCCCACTCTGTTGAAAACAGGTTCAGTTTGAAATAATTGTTTTCTTTGCCTTTTTATATTTCACCTCAAATACATTCTATTACATATACCGCAAAGACACTAAATATGCCTTATGCGTTGTTTACTTGTTTTATATTTCCATAAATGAAAGATCATGACATTCTACGAAAAGATTCGGAAAATTTTCAGTATTAGGCTACACGAATGAAGGTTTCAATTACACTTAAAATAGACTTTGGAAAGGTTTTCGGGAAAATCCATGTCACCTCAAAAATACTTCGGTCGACAAAAATAGTTGTTTTCTACATATTGTTTTCGTACATCCATGCACCTTTCCAAGAACCAATTAGAAACAGGACCATGCAGTCCGTTTGAATGCGGGAAAAGAAGGGTTAGCCTACCTGTGGAATTGCCTGAGCGAATAAATTACGACTGTATTTGGAGACGACGTGAAAGTCAACACTTGCCCCTCCTGCGCTCTCTCCGAAAATGGTTACTTTGGACCTATCTCCTCCAAACGCTACGAGGGAGAGAAAGTCAGGTAAGTAGATGTAAGAAGGCGTTATTTCAAGGGTGTCCTAATATTGGACATACAATCCTATAGAGGACGTGCAGTTACGTCATTAGTTTCCACGGTGATGACTTGGCCTTCTTAAAATGGTCAGCTGTTACTTTCCCAGTATGTATGTTACTTTCCCATGATGTAGAGGTCTGAGGGTCAAGAGGTTGGTCAGTTAGGTTTGTTGTCCCTTCGGGGACGTAGCTCCTTTGGGGAACAGAACTCCTTCGGGATTAATGTTTGGTTTAGCCCCTTGCCTCTTCGCCAGAGAGTCGAGGGACTTTGAAAAATGTACTGTTATTGTCTCAGTTTATCCTTTGGGTGGCTAAAGTTCAGTTGAGGCAGTTATCCCGAGAACACCCCTAGGCTATGGGGTTGATAACATGATATACCCAGCTTAGACAATAGAATGATGGGGATACGAAAAAAAAATTGTTAGCGTAGTCAGTGCATAATGTACATAGGCCTATATGCGAAGTATCCATGCCCAGAAAATTAGCACACCAGCATGTTACGTACGTTACTTTATTTACTAACGGTCTGGTGACATGAAAATTACATAGTTGGATATTTGATGTAAAAAGCATTGAAAATTCAGAAAATAGCCCCAATTTTCATTAAAATCCATCAAATATTGACCATTTTACGGGTTAATTTCTATTTCACACTTGTATCATGAATAAACAAGAGCTATAATATGCAAATATGTGACATGGAAAAAATGGACATACCATACATGGCTAATGTTAGCCTTTCTTTTTTTCAACTTTAATTTCAAGGATACTGGTAGTATTGTTATCCCCTGAGGCCATGAGGGGTTTAGTTTGAAAGTTCAAATTGTTTCCTTGAGAAATATTGATATCACTCACCCAACTGTAAACTATCTGATTAGTTATTAAGAGATAATTTATATAGGTTTAGCAAAAGAAATATTAACACTGTGCAACACTCCACATCATTATTTTTGCATAGGCAATGAGTTACTTCAGAAACCATCAAACTTTGAAGACGTGTATTTTGAGAAAGGTAAAAGATATTGAAATAATTTCAACGGATCTTTCATTGGAAGGCTTAATTCTTTAGCTGACAAGTGAAACAACTCTTTTTGGTGGCATGTCACACGACCTTTAATGAGCATACGTGCAACACTGGAATAAGTGTGCGCATGCCTATACTGAGTATAAGCAGGCAATATGTAACCATTTCCGTCCAACACAGAGTCAAATGTCGGTACCCCGTGAAATAATCTACAAAACCTCTTTAAGTTAACCTTGACGAGGCTTATTCTTCACCTTATCGTCTAGATGGTATGTAGTGTTGTGGTGCATTGGGGACCATAAAATATCATTCTAAATAAGTTGACGTTTTTAAAAGGAACCGAGTCGCCGAAATGATTGCGACTTTATGTAAAGTCGAAATCTTGAGTTCATAAAGTCAAGATTTCGTCTTCTTCACATTTTTCACTACCGAATCACAGCGTAACACCTTCCTGACCCGAGATTCTCCTTGACTTCAATGAGTTGCCTGCTGCAAGATATCACACCTCATGCGCATGTGCTTTAGTAATACGCGTACATAAGAAGACCCTAGATACAATTGCTGTGATACAATGTATCATGGAAGGCCAAAATGTCAAAAAGGAAAAGAAGAATTAAAAAAATCTCTTTAAGCAGTGACCTCTATGCAAAACCTTTAGGGGTCTTTACCCAGCCGGCGGATTCTCCCTGAATAAGGGAAACCAAATTACTTCGAAAGAAAAAGATATAAAAGAGCATGGACCCATCAGGGTTAAACTTCAACAAAAATGACATCATTAACATAGCTTACACTGAGCATGCGCAGAGCGACAAGTGCACTTTCAGAGCTATTTCTAAGACGGTGCAAGTATGACAGAGCTGATTATTTGAACGTACTCACCTTCAATATTATCTTGAACCCACTGAAGAGCCAGTGACTGGTCTAAGAGACCAAAATTGCCCCGTGCCGCTTCGTCTCCTAGGTTGAAAGAAAGTTACGTGACGATACGACTCTAGACACTTTGTAGACAGTACAAAAAGTTAGTGAGACCTAATGGCCGTCTGTTTCGGCAATGAAAGCATTGATCAATTTCATATTGAATCTTTGCTATTCATGCTCATATTCACATTTGCAACGAAGGCCTCAAGGATATGTTTTGACATATTTAATCGCGGCATTTGATTTTATGAAAAGTGTTCTGGGCCACACTGATTCTGCTCAGCTGCTCGGGAGAGAAAGAAAACCTTCTACAAGTAGATATATAATTCTCTGGGACCCAAACCGAAGGTGCGTCTGTGGTCAGGGATCCACCCCTGGGGAATTTTGGAAAATAAAAACACAACCTTAGTAAGGACAATAATGGTTTTTACATCATGGGGACTAACTGTTGCTTCAATCCGCAGAAACAGGAAGGCGTGGAGTGTGTCGGTTTAGCGTCAATCTGGATTCGCGTCTGACAGCCTGACTGTTACCATTACCTCGTTTAACATGATCCCACATTGATGGTACATAGGAGAAAAAAAAGAGAATATCGGACAGCCCCATCCACAATATTTCAGTATTGTGAAGAACGAATTGACATAACCTAGATTAAAAAACACCATCATAAGAGTTGAAATACGGTGCAAATATTATCATTCATAAAATATAAGGAAATTTCAAAACGACTCTCATTTTAGGTCTTTAATCAATGGACCCATTTTCCCGAGTTAGCGTTTCTCAACCTTTTATAACGCGAGACCAACTTTTGGTTGTTGAAATGACCCGTGGACAACCTTCCACAATTAACTGAAAAATGGATGAAAGTTACATTTATTTTTGTAACTTAATCATACAAGTTTAAACACTAAGCAACGGTTAATACTAAATCCCATCTTTGTCGGATCAGATAAACCACATTAAAAATAATTATGCAACAAAGACATCAATTTTTTCCTGCAGACTTCTGGGAAAGCCAGACGGCCCTTCTCAGGGACACAAGTGGGTCGTAGCCCACCGCTTGAGAAACGTTGTCCCGGTCAGGCTCGTCGCCAGAATTTGGTCTTTGAGGTGGGTTCAGAAAAAATGAGACAGTTACTTGCCATGGGTTTTCGCGAGTCGTTCCAAAGAAACTGACAATTTTAAGGACATTTTGGTGCTGTTTTTTTTTTCATTTTACAATTCGGGAGTTAGCCTTGTAGTAAAAAGAGGCCATATCGAAACATTTTTTCTAAGAAACACAGCGATTCTGGGCATGTTCTGTTTCCTTGGTCTTGGATCATGGGGTGGGGGGGGGTCTAAACTCCCAAAACCCTTAGTCGTACATATCAACAGAAGATGTCAACATGTGCAGATAGGTGCAGCGTGTGTGTAACATCATAACTCTATAGGTGTTTCTGCAACATGGCGTTGTTCTTCCTTCCTACTAATTTGCGGGATGGGGAATTTTTCTATGTCCCTCCAGGATCTATTCACGACAAAGCCATGCCACCCCAAAAGCCCCCTACGGAAAATTTTGGAATGTACAGTTTTATATGTATTAGTCCTATAGAGAGGGAGATAATAATTCAGAAATTGTGCCCTCCCAGGAAAGGTTCGTGCCCCCCTGCTCAAAAAATCCTGCCTAACGCCACCGACTGGACCTATGTATTTTTAACGAGATACCTTCCATATTGCATTACTAGGCTTTACGTATACCTGTAGAGAGGAATCCAAGAACGCCAACTCTGTAGTTTATGGTCACGATTACGACGTTACCAATGGCCGCTAATGGTACCCCTGAGAAATTATCCATCATACTTGAACCACTGGTGAACCCACCGCCATGGATGAACACCATCACTGCAACCTTCTCAATCTGTTGAGCCGTAGAATTAAGAAAAAGTTTTTCGTTTAAATTTACCTAATTTACTGTTTGAGGAGATTTGTCATGTCTTCTAAGAACTTCTAAGATCTATTGGCACCAAAAGGGGGAGGGCTGCACAGCCGTCGAGAAAATGTGGTGTTGTCGGGAAGCCGAAAGCATGATACCTGTTATTATCGTGTTATCTATATATAGTTTTAAGTTCACTGTTAGGTTATTTTGTGCGATGTACATTACTGAAATCACTTTAAAATGTTTAAATGTTTTTTTGTTTTCTCCCGGCACTTAACTTTGAGTGCACCCATCATAGTATATAGTTGTTTAACTTCCTGTAGGGCAGGTTGGGTGAACTATTGTTCCACAGCCCTTGAACATTGTAGAAGCAAAATATTATGCCCCTGGTGCTCCAATTTGGAAATTTTTCCCCTTTCCGTTTCTTTTCGGTAGAAATACGTGCTCGGCGGCAGTCAGCCACCCATGCAAACGGGCCAACAGTTTACCTGTTTCGCTTTCAACTGGCGTGAGCATTCTTCAATATGATACCAAATTTTCGGTGCGCTTCGCAAGCTTTAGTATATCATTGCTTTTCTTTCATAACACAATCAGAGAGTTGCCGGTACAGCTAAATAATCCAAATAACCTAACCCTGAGTAATAAGCTTGATTGCTAGATGTCAGAAAATCGTATGTTACAATTTTCCTTGGGGAGGAAATACATCCAGTCTCCGTCGAAAAATAGTGCGGTCAGCGATGGAAGGTTAGAGACTCTGTCCACATTAAGTGAACCTCTTTCACATGTCCACCATTTTGCAAGTACACTAGAGCTTCCGTGGTCTTCGACTCGTGGTCCTCCACGCGGCCTTGTTTCCACCCTGTACATTAGGGCTGATCCAGGGGATTCCACCCAAGGTGTGTGGATTCCTTGGTCGAGAGTCTACACTTATCTTGCATTTGTTCAGAAATATTAGATTTTACCGACGATTCTACTGACGTCCAGTATAACCACATTTTCCAAAAGGTGGGGCTCGAATCCTGGATAGCTAGCGCCCTTGACGTATGTCTTATATCGATCCTCTCTTAACATCATCAGCTACTTTTTAGGACTTTCTCAACATACTAACACAGGGCATTCCCCTCTGAAAGAACCACCCACTCTCCCAGTTTGGCCCCGTAATAGTGACTTAGGGCTTTCATCCAAAAGCAATCCATGGCTTTTGAGTCATGAAATGACAGTCTACATTGTATTGAAAGCCACCTTGCAGGAAGTTGTGATCTATAAGCCCTTGCGATCTTCTCCAAGGGCTGTAACGCCCGAGTGCAGACTCAGAGTCAACTCCAGTCTTTAGTCTGGTTTTGTTTTTACTGGATTAGGAGCTGGACCAGAATGAAAGGTCCCAGAGTTGGAATTGGCCCCAAATTGGTTGCACTTGGACTCGGACTCTTAGCCGATTCCAGTCGAGTCCATATAAATGAAGATGATAAATAAGGAACCACTTTTATTGGTGGACAACTTATTGAATGGGACAGTTTATGACATTTAACTCCTAATAATGACCCAATGAAGGCGATGCATTCCACATGTAAAAGGGCATTAAACCCATATGCATGATATGCTAAGTTTTCAAAGAGATTAGACGCGGGCTGGAAATCGAAATTGGTTCGGAATTGGGGAAAATGGGATCGAAATTTGCTAGGTCTCGGTGCTTAAAGGGACTCGGAAGTGGACTCACTGGAATCGGCATGGAGTCGAACTTACTTAGGCTCGGACATACCCATGGCTTCTCCCACATTTGGGGTCGCATAGCGTCGTGAAGTGATTGCTCGCAGGACGCCTCATTCTTTTCCCACGAGGTTATGGGCAAATTTGATTTTCAAAATTTTTTAAATTTGTTTCAAAATCATGGTTAGGGTTAATTTTAAGGTTAGGGTTACGTGGACTGGGGTTATTTGGCCTGATCTTTCATAATCCGGTGTCAGAATTACAAGAAAAGGGTCGAAAAGTTGTAATTTTGGAATTAGGGGTGTGGCCTATTTCCAAGAAGCTGATTGGTCCATTGCCATGATTTGCCCATAACCTCGTGGGAAAAAAATTGCGCTCGCAGGATGGTATTATTAATGAGGAGTTTTGATATCAGGACGGTAGATCAAGAGCAGGGTACGCGGAGAAAAAGTGGACTGCGCATCCGAGTAAGCGAAGACTGCTTCGAACGATCTAACATTCGGTCTAGAACTTGGAGGGCGCAAGGTGTGTCATGGCGATTCACATACAGAGGAGGTGACAGGATTTGCCTTACGGGGGGAGGGGCAAGCTTCACGACGGGAGGAGCCTGAGAGCAAAGAGAAGCTCCGACGAAGGCGACAGGGTGCCGAAAGGATGTCGACGCAAAATATTTTGAGCAAGCGCGCCAAAAGTTTTGGGTTTTTTTAAGTTAACTTTAAAAGTTTAAGTTTTTAGTGAGGAAAATCTGAAAATTTTTTATTTTAATATGAGGAAATTGGAAAGTTTTGAGTTTTTATCAAAGACTCTGCCCTACGCGAAAAAATCAAAATTGTCAACGCGACTGGATGTCTTCGGGGATTACATATTTTATCGTACCAATTGGGCCGTGCCCCCTGCCCCCACCTGGCGCCACCCGGTGACGTTAGTTTGCTAGTTCACAAACTGGGCATGACGAACAACACTAGTGCATATATGAAAAGTCATTTTACGGTTGATTCCTTATTAAAAAGGTTGGTTCCTTATTAAAGAAGCTTTCGTTCATTTGCACAGTTTGCCCTTCGTCTATAACCTTGTTTCTGATTTGACGTAAAACTTAACCTCACTCTGATCTGAAACCGTTAGCTTGCAAATGCCTTACACACAAACACACACAAAACACTGTATTATGTTCGTAATGCTATTCATTACCAGGGGACTGCATTACAAAGATAGTTAATCAACAAGAAGAAAAGGGCGCATACGCCGATGTTCTGATGTCCTATACTAGCTGTGCAATTCAACCGGCCGTTGGTCTGCTTAAAAATGGCCAAGATGAGTTTTGTGGTCTGTTTCCAATGATATTTTCATGTAGCTTCGAACAAATGCTTTCTACTGTGCACAAACCATGAAAATATTTCGTGGATTCGGGTGTCTTCACTGGGACCACTGAGATTTTTGGTCCTGTACCCCTCTGGGGCTCTACGATGCACTCCAGCACCTGGCGTCCTTCGAGAGATCGCTTTGCACTCCTGCAATTGGGTTACTGAACCTAAAGTCCCCACATGACAAAATCTAGGATTTGTCCTAAAATGCTACACGTTCGAAAGCGAGTCGCTGCCCTGAATGTCCCTGCAACAGGGTTTGTTCGAAGTTTGAAACCCCCTGAATTCCAGGATCTGCCCTGAAACGCTTGGCAGCTGAAAAGTTACTCCTGATACGCCACTGCTGGGGAGGGGGAGGGTAATGTAAGTACATGTCGACGAAGCTATTTTCCTGTGGGACAAATTCTGACGCCATTACTGGGGACATCTCTGACTTAACATTTTATACCATTACCTCCTTAATTCTTTCAGTAGCTTTTACAAGTAGCATGTGGTAAAGTTTTCTGTTACAGGGGTACCCCGAAATTCCTAAAATTTAAAAACAAAGTATCATGATTTTGGATAGCCTGCGTAGCACCTCTGTGGCTGCCGCTCCTTAGGCTGCCGCTCCTGGTCGCTGGTTTTTTGCAGCGATGAGCTGAACGAAAAAACTTAGTCCGCTCCGTGGGGTAGATTTCGGACGGTCATGCCCAGATATATTAATAGTTAAAGAATATAATTGCAAGAAGATGTGTCTTCATATAGGCCTTTAGTTGACGATTTTAGACAGAAATTTTAGCAGTCGCTCAATATCGCTGTGACTACGCTCCGTTGGCAGTGGTGTCGCCAAGGGAGGGGACACTGTGCCCCCGTGTGCTCATCCAATTGAGATTTTGGGTATGAAAAAACACATGCACAAACGCAAGGACCCACTGTCACTTTACCAGTCAACCATGGGGCTAAAATTGCACAAAATATTCTAAAATACCATAGGCGTAGGAGGCGGGGGGCCGGGGGGCTGTAGCCCCCAACCAAAAATTTTTGTGAAAATTCGGGCAAAATGCTGAGAATTTTTCGGGCACCTACTGAAAGAAAAATCACGCAAATATGTAGCTAAAGGGTATTAAAAGTGTAAAAAATTTTCTTGGTAATCACTGTAAAGTTCTGATTTGAATTGCACCAGCACCTATATATTCCGTATTAATTCATCAGTGTGTTTTTTAATGGTTAAACTTATATTATGATTATCAGTGGTGTATTTGATCGGCCATTGGGCCATGCCCCACCCTCACTGATGCTGCTTTTTTTCTACCTAAATACGTAAATTTTTTAACACAAATTTTACTTCAAAGGTAGCATATGTGTCACCAGAGTGCATGTAAGGACACCTAATTTTTCAAAAATTTTCAAAGGGGGGGGGGGGTAAACCCCCTCCCCTTAGACCCCTCTCCCAGGCCGGCGATCAACGACTTCCGCCAAAATTAAAACCAATAAAGAAGGTAGAAACACGGCAAATTATTGTATGTAATTGGCATACGGTGTAGCGATGCATGCCTATATGATATGTACATTTACATGTCGAACGTGCGTAGAGCGCGCGGAAATTTTGGGTTATATTTTTCGGGCAAGTCGTTCCACCACCCACCCCCATCAACTTAGGCTCCTACGCCCTACGCCCATGTAAAATACCATAATTTTGCGGCGCGCTTCTCGCGCATCTATTTGTTGAACTACTAGGACTGCCTTATTGGGAGATGTAATCCACAGCTATTGTTTCAACATTTATTTTCAACAACTACGGGACTACAGGGGCCGTAAGTCCTCTCCCTTCAGTATAATTCCTAAATCGATTATCTTTTAATAAGATTTTTTGTTCGAAAACTGTAAAGATTGTGATTTCCGGTGCCTTTGTCAACACGTATCCAATAAAAAAGAGAATAATTAAAAGTCTCCACTCTCAAAGGCTTATGTCCGTTTATTTTAAATACCGGTGCCTTCAAATTTCCAAGACGGGAACTTTGTTCTCTTGAATCCTCGCCGAAGCGCAGCCAAGCACCATACCAGGGATCATAAAATGGTGGTACCTCCGAAAGGAGCATAAGAACTTGCACGAAATTTTCATAGATGCTCGATACCAGCATTTTCTGGTCACTTCGGGCCAATGGCGTAGGAAGCGGGGCTTGGGGGCTTATCCCCCCAGTAAAAATTTGGGGGGCTGAAGTATGCTTCCTCCCCACAAGATCCAAGGGCAAAAACCCCTTATTTGTCTTTTCTGTAAGAAATGTCAAAAATTTACAGTAATTTTCCTAAAAGTTTGTCCAAAATGTTGCACCAAATTGCATCTGAGGCTTAAATACCCAAAAATTTTCCAAAGAGGAGGGGGACACCCCGTCCCATTAGACCTCCCAGGACGGCGATCCGAAACAAGGTTCAGCCCCCCCCCCCCAGGTCTCGAAAAGCTTCCTACGCCTATGCTTCGCGCGCTATGGTCTCAGAGGGTGCTAGCCACCCTTTTTCATTTACTGCTGAAGAAATGCAGGGAATACATGGGTCGTAATCATAATTTTAAGGCCCTAAAACCTATTGAACCGCACTCAAGGACTTCTTTTTCCAAATTTTCCCCGCCAGCCCCGGATTCGCAGCCGTAGATGGACCTTCGATGCTCTAATTTGAAGGCTTCCTCTCAGTGGCATACCTGGAATTTAGGTGTCTCAACCTTAATTCCTTTTGGGTAGCATCAGTGCATTTATTTTTAAAGTTCAATGCACACCTTGACATGATCCGTAGTCCCCACTCACTCACTCAATCACTCACTCACTCCACCTCCCCTCCTCTTATTAAATGGCTAGTGCCTGTAAAGCTACCAAAAAGTCGTCAAATTGTGATTTCTATCAGTCATTTTTGTGGCCTGTTTAGTGAGCATCCAGTGCCATTTTGGAAATAGTCAAATGCTTCATTCTAAAGGTCACAGTTTATTAATATCCCAGGGCCTCCGCGGGTTCCCCCTGGAGCCCCAATGAGGCGTTACCCCTGTTCCCACCAGGGCCCTGGAGTGGTCCCTGGGGCTCAGCGCCTACAAGGGGCCTCCAGTAAGGCCCAGTCCTACATTTTGGTGTGCCCCTACGGCGGAACATTAGGCCCCTCTCTACCCCCCATCCCTACTTGCAAAAGTCTGACAGTACGCCACTTTCCGTTGGTCCGAAGATTTTTATTTTGTTTATTTTGAATTTTGTTTCCAAAACATCATTACTTGTAAGCACGATAAGCCAGGATGTGCAAGATTTAAAGGAAAAATGCAGTAATCCTAATTTGAATTAGTATAGCCCTACATCTTAATTCATGATTGACTCTTTTTTAACCATGCGACAATACTTTTGTTTCTAGACTGTCAAATTCATGCAGAATAACTCCTTACATTGCCTATAAGATTGAGTAAACTTATGCTCTGAAACATGAAGTTGCTTGTATAAAGGGCAATATGACAAGATATGATAGATTTTGCTGGTTTCCAAGTTAAAAAGAGCGACTGCCTTTTCCCCTTTAACTGATATTCGAAACAAAACTGGAGCAAATGCTTATTGCCATTAAAGCTTCGCACAGATAATCATTGCATAGGTTGTGACCCTTACCGTTTCATTTGGAGCAAAGACATTCAGTAACAGACAATCTTCATCCAGAATCAAAGGTGTTATTGACAACTCTGGAAACACAAGGTGAGGGCAGGAGTAAGAAAAGTTCGTTGCATCAAGTACTCCGTCCCAGCCCTTCTTCATCTCTGGTTGGATCCATCGTATTGGTTTTTCTGCGTATGGAATACCCTATATGTAACAAGAACAAGTATTTACGGCACTTCATCCCTTCGGTATTTTTCGGCCATCGTGTACACTAAACGAATTGGGAAAATGTTTTTATGCAATGCATCAGGGGATGGGTCAAAGGTCAAGTGAACCACCGTACCTTGACGAACTGTTGTCATGATACAACTGACCCACCGGAAGTACTGAATTACCCAACTCGTCCATTGACTATTAGAGTATAGCGTCTGATAGCGGCATCATGGACGAACTGATTTTAAGAATGGGGGCAGCTGCAACTTTAACCATACTCCTATCCTTGAACCTAACCTGGACGTTTTTTTGTCTTCATGATTTATATGGAAATTTCTGCAAATCCCCCCCCCCCCTCCCTCGTCCTGAGAAAGCAATTCCGCATCACGGACTACCCTGAAATTTGCTGACAAGAGAAACTTATCATCTCAACTAAAGTACCAGTTCATTTAATTAAGTACAATAATCATGAATTGAAAATTCCTTTCACCGCCATTCCGTTTCAGCTAAGAATATAGAGTACAGTCGACTACAAATGAAGCATAAAGCAACTTTCTGGTTCTTGCCACCATAGCCAAGTAACCATTTTGACGCGAAAGTCATTTTAGGTGTCGGGCTAGATTGAGACACTAGACAAAGGCCAAGGTAAGTTCCTTTGGAGGTGGTACCGTAAATGATGAATAGCCAAAGAAGGATATCTGGTGCACCGTCTTTTAGTCCCAAGACTAAACTGGTGTAAGAATATTTCCTTAGTTACATATACATGTACGCTTCCTAACACTTTAGGTTACTTGCACTATTCACGATCGTACACCTTACAGCTTACCTTGAAGACGTTAACTTTCGTCGAAACGTTGGTATATTTGCCTTCGACGAAATCTACAGTCTTCCCTCGCAAGGTTCCTTGATTAATTTGAACGAACACATCCGACGAAGAAACAAAACTTGCGGCAACCAAAATGGCGAGGGCTAGGTATCTTCGACAAAACATATTCATTTCTATAAGGCAATTACTGTGCAGTGTGCTTGCATTTGATAGTTTGGACCATGCACACGAGGAGACAAAACTTACGTTAATGCACTTACCAATGCAAATGCCGCACGTTTGTTTCCTGCCTGAGTGAGTAAACAGTGCAGAAAATGATAACCTCTTTTATTTACACATCAGTCACTCATAACTATGATATGGTATTGCGACACACTTCAAACCTTTGTGCAACAAGATCATGAATAACAAAAGGTCTTTTCCACTTCAAATATTACCCATAAAGTAAGTCGTTCATCTCAGATGCAGCTAACTAGCTGACAGGTTTTTTAATGTTTCCAACACAAGATAACATTGCGACATTAGTTGAAAGTTAAATACACTGAGTGTCGTAAGGCTTAAGTTGATCACAATACGTGTTCATATTCAAAAGTTCATTGTGGGGTCATCATTTACAATATACGCTGCAATAACTTTTGAAGTACTGTAAATAGTAGTTGTCCACCCTTTGTCATTGCACGCGAGTTAAAGGAAGAAGGCAGTCGCCCAAGTTTATTTTCTAAAATCTGCTAAATCTTACAAATCTCCTCTTATTTTGCTCACAAATGTCTTTCATTATGTTTCTGTATAAAAACCATTGGATATTGAAGTTAAACCAAGGAGTTTTTACTGCATGAATTTAACAAAGATGTAGCAAAAATATTGTGACATGATTGATAGGAGCCATTGAATTAGGATGGCATACTAATTCAAATTGGGGTGACTGCATTTTCCCTTTAAAGTTGGTACAGTAGCCTACATCCGTAGAATACATCCTGGCTACAATAATAAGCAAAAAATCAGGATCGAGGGACAAACACTTTTCAATTTCTAATCACTATTTCGCAGAAATTTACTCACGCATTCTTCGTAAAATTTTTCTTTGTCGGCTCTTTCCACGCACAATAATTTCTATGCAATAAATTTTGGTTTGACTCTCGGCAGAGCGGCCGACATCCGACCCGGGCCCCGGTACAAAATTTCAATGCGGGCCCCCTCTCACCAAATGTAAGTGTGGTGTTCACGAGGAAATAATTCGATATGATAAAATATTTTTATGACCAATTTCCCCGGCCCCCAGATTGCCCCGGGCCCCGGGACATTTGTCCCCCCTGCCCCCCCTCCCCGTCGGCCCTGACTCTCGGGCAATAAAGTTGCACGATAGGCCTATTAATACCTACATCAGCGAAACGCCCCCATTTATACCATGTGAATACCATGGTGAATACTTTCCTACCTACCCTAGTCAGCAGTCAGACCATTGCAGTACTACTGTAGGTTTGACATGAAAGGAAGCTCTTTGTAAACATGTTCAATGCTACTTCTCAAGACTCACCTCAGACACCTAACTTGGATCAGACAGAAATTTTCAGTGTTACGAGACCTACATAACGACGAGGTCTACAATATGCTTCATCAGGCAGTTTGAACAGCTTAATGGAAATCTACGACCCAAAGCTACGACCTGGTTATTTTCTCAAACGTTTATACCGAAACCACCAAAAGCATTCATACCTAGGTATCAAAACTCTCTGTAAAGTTTTTATTTGACAACAATCAAATTTTCATGTGAGTGGTGGTTATCGAAGGAATCTCCAACTCTGATACCAGCTTAACTTCATAATCGAGACTGAAGGGCATTTTCGTCCTTGAGAAGGCTGACGGTGAACAATAGAACAGCACTCATGAATAGCATGTACACAGCTTACACAATCCTGTCCTTCGGCAATGGTATGAATCATAGTTAAAATATCAAAAGAAAAATACTTTACAGGCTTTAAAATATACCTTAAAAATTAAGCGGCAATTCAAAACGCGAAGGTCATCAAAACTGGCTACAAGAGCAGTGGCGTAGCTACGGGGGGCCTGAGGGGGCACGTACCCACACGACAAAGCCGTGCCACCCCAGGTGCCCCCTACAGAAAATTTTTGGAATGCACAGTTTTAAATGTATTAGTCCTATAGAGAGGGAGAGAATTCGGAATTTGTGCCCTCCCAGGAAAGGTTCGTGACCCCCAGTGCCTCGCTGTTCACAAAATCTTGGCTACGCCACTGTCCAAGAGGATAAAGATACTAAATTTATAAATAACATTTTAGGTTATACAAGATATCGCGTAGCCTACTTAGTCCTTGGACCAAGCTAACGAAAGGGGTCCTTATTCAGACAACACCCAAGTAGGTATTCAAGAGGTGTTGGGAGCATCTCCCGGTTACGATAGGCAAAAAAGGAAAGAAAAGAACACGAAAGGGGTTAAAATGCAGAAAACGGGTGGGGGAGGAGTAAAAAAGAGGGAAGAGGTAAAGAGTGTAAAAAGTTATAGGACCGTCATGTACCGTGTAGTAATTTATTGTTGTACAGTACTATAAATATCATCATTGCCACAAGTAGGATTGCTCCCGAGTCCTTAGGTCAAGGGTGGGGAACCCCCGGCCGGCGGGCGGTATACGGTCCAGGAGACCATTTGATCTAGCCCGTGAGGCATTTCGAAATGCAATTTCAGAATTCATAAAAATGTAATACTTAATACGTAATAGTGCAATATAGAACAGTACCATATCCTTCAATATAGCATGCACTGAATAGCGTGCTGGTACGAATAAACTGCAGGTGGAAAACCCTAGCCCAAGTCCTCGCGGAAGAGCTCCAACCCGCCAATGTTTTTATGAATATCCACAAGGCCCTTAACAGGAAAAAGGTTCGCCACCCCTGCCTTAGGTCTTGAGTTGTTTTTATTGATGTGTGTGTTCTCGATTCAATTACTTAACTATTACTGAGACAAAACCTATGAAAATTGAACAATATTACATCTTAGTTAAATTGTAAAATTCCAAATTTCTCTACTACAGTCAAGGTTTACCCCCACTTTAAGACGTCAAATCCTGACCTTGTCATTGCTATCGTTTAGACACGAAAAGAGCCACGTACTATAGATCTTCATATTTGTGAAGAGCAATTTTAATTTTTCATTTCTCGCTATTTCTGATATTACCGTATATGGTTTTCGTTAGACCTAAGTTAGCGTAAAACATTGATTTACCATTACCCACAAATTTCTGTGGTGCTTCAGGGTAAACAACCCGGGCACATTTTAATGGAACCGTTTGAAATTTATGAGAGGTCCTGCTTAAAAATAAGGGCCACAAGACACTTAAAAGGCTTTCAAAATAGCAAATACATCCAGGAGCTTCCAGATTCTCCGCCCCATGGGCCACTGGTCGGAAGTTACTCCTGAATTTCCAAGGAATCCTACGGCAGCCCTCTTGACCATTCCCGCTCACAAAGCCTCAAAAATCCATGTCGGAAATTTTGGGCACCTTAATTGCAACACATGGTCGTCCATGATAACGGAATAGATAGTTCTCAGTGACGTCACAGCTAGGGGTTAGCAACCGCCATGTCTGAGGGCAAGCCTGTACACACATGCCGGGGTTGCCCTCAGACATGGCTGAAATAATACACGTGAAAAGCTCCTATGACGTCACGTGAGAACTTTCTATACACAGTAGTCGTCTTTCCATATACAATTCCCAAACCTAACCGTATGACAGTTTCAAAACGTTCAAAAAAGTTCTGCTCGCTTTGCGCGCACCCAACATAAAAAGGTATCTCATTAATACCTATTTCCATAAGATAAATTGAGTAGAATTGTTTCATTATTATTTTCTGTACGACAACTTGAGTGGAACCATTGTTTGGAAAACCATAGCAACCCTTCCCGAATCCATCCTCCTACCAACTACCACCAACCGTCAACTCGACCGCCGGTTAGTCTGAGTTATTAGATAATATTTAAATCTAAAAGATGATCATTTGTGATCTTTGTGGCCTGAAAATGACATTTAAAAACAATTGAAAGTTTCATTCTACTCACTAAAAGTTGTAAATACCCCAGATGTTCCGGGGCTTTGCCACTGTACCTCAGTGGGCCTTTTCTCCTAAATCCCACCAAGGTAGACCAGTAAATAGGTATCCCGCGGAGAGGACTCTGTTTGCTCAGGCCCTCTTTAAAGCTTTCAGGGATATGACTGAACAAGGAATAGGCCTATGTCGTACAGCATGCTTCGTAGGCAAGTAACAGGGTGGATTTGGCTTAATAGTGGCTGCAGTAAGCACTGTATCTGTCATGCATTCAAGAGGACCATAGTCTTGCTCAAGACCGTAGTATTAGTTGTATACAGTACACGACGTTCATTGGGAACTACTGTGCATACGCCCTCTATCCGTCTTCAAATTTCTGTTCCATACCATGTTAGTAATGAACGAAATAATCAGTTACACACAGTCTAGTTGACAAGCGCCCTCATTTTGTAAAAACGTGTGAAAAGTGAAAATTTTACTGAAGTCTTGACCAAGACTACGAGGATCCGATGACCCTGGACCAAATCCTGCTGGATCCACTTGGAAATACTCATGTGAATCAGATTTGCTTGTTCAGCATAGCTGTTCGCAGTGATGCTAAGGGGGCTTTAAACTGATGACTTAAAATTGGGTTTGTGGTTGTCCGATTCAGGAAGTTGCCCGATTGTGCCTCGTTACCCATTAGTACCTCTTAGCACTTCTCGAAAAGAGAAGCACCTCCCGGTTTTTACCCACGTTCAATCTAGTATAGGGTTCTTCAGATGGGCCTAAGTTTCTTCCTGATACTTAAATACTTTAAACTGAAACTAAACACGTGCGTCTCCAGTATGGCTGTTTAAACAAAACATGAAGGCATTTGAAATAGGCTTATGTATTCACGACTTCCTAACATTTAAAACTATACTGAAAAATACTCCACGTATTATACTACAAGCAAGGGAGCACAACACATATACTAATCCACAGGGAGCTGGCTGGCTAGGGAGAACTGTGTTTGGCCAGCGAATGATTCTGCCAACATCAAAATAGCCCTTCATAGGAAAAAAATTTTCCCACCCCTGCTTAGGAACTAATTGGAGTTATGGCTTATTTCAGCTTCATGATTCTCACGTGTCGTCACTAGCTAAGCCTTGTCCAGTGCCTTACCGGTGTCCTTATCCCAGTTACCTATACAAAGGGAGGTGCAAGGGGAAAGAAAGAAAGAAAGAAAGAAAGAAAGAAAGAAAGAAAGAAAGAAAGAAAGAAAGAAAGAAAGAAAGAAAGAAAGAAAGAAAGAAAGAAAGAAAGAAAGAAAGAAAGAAAGAAAGAAAGAAAGAAAGAAAGAAAGAAAGAAAGAAAGAAAGAAAGAAAGAAAGAAAGAAAGAATCGATAAAAAAATCGATATTTCTAATGCATGAACATTCTTGGGAGAATTGAGCAGATACATCATTTGGCATCTAATCCCAGTATGAAAACAGAAATTACACGTATCGGTCGTGAAGCATCAACGTCAATGGAGAACATACATGAATTAAATATTATGCCACCAGTACTGCATGTAAAGGCTAGCATAGTCTGCGTCTGGCGTATCTCTCTGAGATTAACTGAACTTGTGTACGTATAATATAGTGTACTGTGCATCACGGAGAGTGGTGAAACTCTGGACCACTCGTCTTTAAACACAGTGACATTCAGGCCCGTAGCCTAGCGGGGGCATGAGCGCACTACTGTACCCCCATTAGGAAAATCGATCGAACGATAAAAAAATTTCTACCTATTACCAGTGGTGCCAGCACGAGGTGTAGGGCTCATCCCCCAAGCTATTGCTGAACAGAATTTATGATGATCCTAAAAGTCACAAAACATATGCAGGGACGAACGATATAGCCGTATTTTATTTGTTTTCTGTCACAAATCTGTCGTCAACTGCGCAAAAATGTGGGCGCTTTACCGATGCTCTTCCATATTTCTTCAACAACGCTTCAAACGGATTGCCTTCATTCAGCCGTTAATGTCCCACAGTCACTGTTCTTTTCGGGCAGATGTGATTATGAAGGGGACAGCGGCGTAGGAAGATGTTTGACATTGTGGGGGCCAGACCAGATGCGATTTCTCGACCTTGATCCCCCTTCCCAAACCAGAACATCATAATTATTTGCTAATTATAATTTTTCCGATTTTAATTCAAGCAAAATAAAATATTCAAAGAAAAAGTAAACAACTACAAAATCAACGTTCATGCAGCAGTGGTGTAGCTAACATTTTTTGTTTGGGAGGTTCTGAGGACTGGAGTTATGTTTTTTTTTGGGGGGGGGAGGGGGAAGGAGGTGGACTCCCGTTTACTATCTAAGCGCGGAGCGTACCAAGAAAATTTGAAATTGAATACATCCCAGATCGCCGAAAACGGCACTTGCCAGGCTTGATAGCAGCCATCAAGATATGCAATTTTTGTGAAAAATGTATAGCTTGATTGATTTTATTTTAAAACACATTGCTGTGAGGACGGATTAGCTGAGCTGGCCGGACTTGCGGTCCGAGGATTGCAAGTTTGAATCCCATTTATTAACTAAGCGGAGCGCCACCACAGTCGTCCTTTGCAATTTTACACTTTAGATTATGGGCCGAAAACATTAAATCAGCGGCGAAACTACGTTCCTCTAGAATATACACATTTCATGAAATATATGCCCTACAATGGCATGGTTTAGTACACAGATATTCTTTATATCCATCCTCACCGTCCCCTTGACGGCATTGGGGCTGTCGGGGCTTCGGGTCGCTGCCTCCGCCCGTCTGGCCACCCGTCGGGAAAAATCCTGTCGCCATTCCTGGCACTCAAAATTTAGAAGTAGCCTACAGAATGAGATTAGGAGTTTACCAAAGAAGAGATCTCTTCCAATCGCCCTTCACTGAATAATCAGACAGGATGCTATCAATATCAATATCTGGCCCATGGTGCAGGTAGGCCTACTATCATTAAGTTCGCGCTAGTCACTTTGACCATCTGTAATGGTAAAACTACATAGGTTTAAGGATGAAACAGTGCTGTTAACTTTTGCGATCATCTCAAGCAGCCTTCTTGACTGGCCTTGTGATCTTAAACGTACAGTCCTGTCAATGTATGTGACACATACTGTAGCGCACTGCAGCTTACAACGCATAGAGGGTAACTTGAACTCTCCGTCATTGACATCGAATTTCACAAAATCTGAAACAAACGAAACCTAATCAATAAGGTCTCTAGAACCAATTTACGGCGGTCTTATGACCTTTTATTGCAAGAGCTTCCGGGGGCTTCGCTCCCTGGATTCCCACCGGGGCTCTGCCCCTGGACCCCGCAAGGGGCCTCACCGCGGGCCCCTGGACCCCACGCGTGCAAACTCGCGCTTCGTGCTCGAGGTGCACCATCGGTGCACTTGTGACACCTCTCCATGTCAGTCGGGGGAATCACAGGTTGTGCCCCCCACCTCCGAAATCCTGCACACGCCACTATTCGGGAGTCACGTTTTGTTTTCGCCATTCGGCACAACACCAGGGAGTCGAGGGGACTTGGAAAAAGATTCCATGACTGTGAGATTAAGTTAAAAAAGCTTGGTGTGCTCCTATTATCCTTTGGAGGTCAGCTGGAAAGCTCTATGCAAGTATCCCTATCTGTTAATAACTCAGCTTCTGGGAAATTTTCCTGTTAGATCCCACCATAATGTTACTCCTGGACCATGTCAGGGCCCCTTTGACCGTCCATGGACCCTTCGGTGTTCCCAGAACATTCCATGCTTCAAGTTCAACTGCGCTTGCCGAGCTGAAGAAGCATAACTACAGCCAATTCTTCCACTCACCTATGAAAAACATTCTACCTCTCTGTATATGCACGGCAAGAGAGAGGAAGAGAGAAACAAAATGCTCCTAGGCAGGGGAAATTATGGTGCGCTTAGTACACATGTGCGTACTTACTGACCCCTGAGGCTACCTGGCTGTGACCACTTATATGTTTTTATATATACTATAGCTTTTCTTTAAGTGCAAAGTGTCAAATATTATAAAAGATAAGAGAATTGTATCGTTAAATATACTCTTGAAGCAATCTTCCTGAAACACTAGAATGCCTCGAGCTTCCGGGAGCTTCGCCCACGCACCGGGGCTTTGCCGCCTTTGCCTCCTGGTGGAAATCAGGGGCATATGAGACCACCCCTTATAGGCTTTGTGCTTTGGGCTTAACACTCGCCGTGTACACTACACGTGCACATTTTGACAACCACTTATGAAGACGTTCCGCATCCACTGCCCTAACTGATCGTTCAGTCGGGCCCCCTATTGAATCCTGGATACGCCACTGCTAACTCTGTAGGTCGCACTCCATCTTCAGAAATCGTGGCTTCTATATGGGCGTATGTGTTCAGCAAATTATGTATCATCCATACACCTAGTCCATTAAAAGTACAAAATAGCTTCAAAAGTAACACTTCGTGCAGACGAAGTTGTTTCGGTCAGCTCCCCCCCCCCCAAGGGCGACTAAGCGAAGGTTACTTCAATCGCCCATTTGCCTTAACTCCAAACATGGGTCCTATAGATAAATAAGTATCGACTCACGTGTGGGTCGCCCAAAGCCGGTAACTGCAAACATTTTCAGAGCAGCTTGGATTTACTCAAGTTCTGGTGTATTCCCCTAAATCGTACCTTATTAGCCGATTCCGAAGCGTTAGGTCGATGGCTTGTTCAGTTGCAAGATCTTACTGGTTTAAATATGTGAACTGGACGAGCGCCACCTTTTTTTAAAGTTTTCCTAATGTTGCACTACTCCAATAAATCCTCCATTGATTTATACACTAAACCCCAAAAGTAAACTGACCCTTAAAACCTTGAAGCTTTTGTCAGCTGTACAAACGACCCCTGACAAGATAGCTGGCAAGTTGGTCTTTCTGGCAGTTTCAATTTATCGTACCATAACAGAGGAGATTGAAGCTTGATTATCCTCCATCAGCTAATAAGCACATAGCTGCTCCAGAATTGCTTCGATTGACCCCATGTTTGTACCACTGACTCTTCATGTAGCCTATACTTTCATATCAAACTTACAAAGGACCGCATCTCCGTTGGTAACATATTGAAAAAGTTGTCCCAAAGTCTCCGCTCCGTAAGTTGCAAACCTTTGTGCAGAAGCGGACTGGGGGAAAGTGGGAAGAGTGGGGGGGGGGGGGCAAAGACCATCAAGAAGGCGGATGTCCCCATGCACTCTTCTCTTGGCGGCGCCACTGTTCACCTGACGTGGATCTTAAAAGGTGCAAAACTCTTTTAGTCACATATCAAACCGGGGAGCTATTGCGTAGTAGTTCTACGGTCAAACTTATCTTCAGAAATGACAAACTTGTTTGGTCAAATATCGCAAACAGCTCATCATACTGGTCCTTAGTTTTTGGTATTTTTGTTACTGAATAGTGACCTATACTAGCAGACGACTTGCAACAAGTCTAAGTGACAAATTCTGTCCTTACCTGCCATTTTCACCTGCTTAGACGTATTGAGATCTTTCTGTCTTTTATTTCACATTTTTTTCCAGAATATAATTTGCTTGTGGTAATACCTAAACACTGATCACAACGAATAAAACGGATTTTTAAAATAGAAAGGAGACTGTGGCAATGAAAAAGACATGGTTCTTGTCGGTATGTACTTTTTCAAAAGTCTCTTCGGCTGGATGTCAAAGGGTGAAAACCAAAACGGTATACCTAACGGTTCTGCCCTCCGAAGGAGCTAGGTCCCCAGACGGGACACTTAGACTAACCTCACCAACCCTCTCGACTTGAGACCTCTACATCATGCGTAGCTCCATTCTAAACTGCCTGAAAAAAAACGGATACTACTTTTTCCAAAGTTCCCCCACTATGGCGAAGAGTCGAAGGGCGAAAACCAAACGTTACTCCCGAAGGAGTTCTGCTCCCCAAAGGCGCTACATCCCCTAGGGACACTGAGGCTTGACCAACCTCTTGACCTTCAGACCCCGTCTACATCATAAGTCTGTCATGCGTGAACCTGTTCGAGACTGGCTGAAAAAGAACAGATACTACACACGGTCTTAGCCAAAAGGCTAAGAAGTGCCACTATTCTAAGATGTGAAACGTTTGATCAGATTGAGTTTTGATGAGCTTCACAGATGTTTCAACAGTTCAATGTAATTTAGGGAACACTACATATGCCCTTTAAAGGTCTGCTGTGAACATGTAAATTTCATACCTTTCAGTCTGATGCAAAAAAATATTAAATATGTTAATGTAGTCGCATTCTCACAGAAATCCATGTAATGCTGGTCATTTATATATTTATATTGCTTTATTTTGTATTGTTTTGAACTTTTACGTGCGAGATCTTAATTTCCTTCTTTGGAGTAATAAAATTTTTCTTACTCTTACTCTTACTCTTACTTACTTATTTTTCAATACAATTACTGTTTTTGTACTTACATCATGAATAAACATAAGCTGCATATTCACATATGTGACGTAGAAAGAGGGACTCATAAGGTACGTGTTACGTTATCCTTTGATTGTTTTGAATTTCATTTCAAGGACAGTTTTAATGGTGGCATGTACAGAGGGATTTATTTTGAAATTAACTATTGAATTGTTTGAAAATGTCTACATTAACACCAACCAATAGAAACTAGGTGGTAATTAATAGATAATTTATAAAGGGTCAGCAAAAGAAATAAAGACATTGTGCAACACTCCACAAAATAATTTTGACACAACTTATAAGAAATCTCAGAAAAGGTCACATTTGAAAAGGTATAGCTTGAGAATATTAAAGGATATTCGGATAATTCTAACAGAATTTTCATCAGGGGATTTCAATCCATCAATGTTGAGTCAAAGAACCCTTTTGGTTACATGTTCACATACTTTCTGAAATTTTAAAGTAGTCCCTGGGCCCAACAACACTACAGTTACTCAGAAATATATCAAAACGTACTGTACATTTTTTCCCGAGGGATTGGTGAAGTAAGAATAAGGGTGTTGAGGGCGACTTCTAAATTTTCACGTTTGGCTAAAATCAGCTTGGCATAAGAATTTGAATGGGTATAAGAATCGAGTGGGCGGTGGAAAAATCGACAAGGCACTAGGTACGTGCCCCCACTTTCTCGTTGCTGGGTGCTAGTATAGTTTGTCAGATTACATGAGCGAGAGATCGCACATAATATTTTGAAGGCAATTTGTTGTAAGGAGGGGCCATAAGTTAAAGTTTTTTAAGTTTTCAAAAAATTCCCCCAGTTTCCTGTCACAAGGGTTTCTTTGATGCGATTTAGAGGTCCATTGCAACACAATACCTGATTTTTTTTTGTCAAAAGGGGCATGTATTACATTAAAATTTTTCAGTTCTCAAGAACATGTGTATTTGTCATCAGTGCTCCATACCTTTTCATTGCACACTGCTTCTCATCTTCTTGAACGCGTTTTCCCGGATAACACTTTCTGGAAAATTTACACCTGGAAAATTTCCACCCTGTAATTTCCCTGGACAACTTTCCGGGACAATTCCTACCCACAGGGATAAATTCCATTCCGCACAATTTCCCCCGGAATTGCCCATGGTGGCATGGACGTCGGCAGAAAAAAAATTTCGGAGGGGGGGGGGCAAAATTAATTGATCAGATCAGCAGACCCGTAGCTAGAGTAACCACTTGGAAAAGTCAAATCAATGTAGGATCAATGGCCTGGGGGAGTGGTGTAAGGGGAGGGTGTCTCGATCCCCCTCCCCTTTTGAAAAGTTTTTGCCTTTTTCAAGGAGCCTAGATGCAAAATGGTGCGAGATTTTCGACTTTTGACAGAATTAGTCTTGGAGGTTATTTTTTTTTTCTTCATTTTTTTTTAAGTTTTTGATTTTCCAGGGGAGCAAGGGCCCACCTTGCCCCAACCTGCGGACGCACATGCCTGGTGGAACTGTCGAGGTAGGAATTGTCTAGAGAGAAATTACCCCGTGGGAATTACTTCACACCAGCTTTCTTCATTTTATCAGAATGGTCTTCAAAAATTTTTTGACATGTTGCAGCAACTCTAGAATCAAGAATAGTCAAACATTGTGAGGGAGTTGGTTCAAACAAGGTTCAAAGGACAGAGACAATAGGGTGTTATGAAAGATTTGTCAAAACCTTTCAGAATCTACAAGAACCCTAACCACAGATTAGATGAAGGAAGTTTTTTATTTTGTTTCATAATTCTGTGGTTTAAATGGCTTGATCGTAGGTTTCCTGTCGGAGTAGTAATGTTCCATACATTTTTCTTTCATTCTTACTAACCAAAATAGCCGGATGATGACTACAAATAATGTCTCAGACATTTTCAAGCTCACCTCAAGAGTCAATGGTTTTCCTGGCATTGTATTTTTTTGTACTAGGCCTGTTTATTATGTTTGTGGTGATTCGTACGAAATGATTACCTATAAACATTGCGAAAGAGAACAAACTCGAGGAGAACGGTCGCCCACATACAGGAAGCTGTTCTTAAGTTAGAGCTGAACGTTTACTACCTCCGTTAGGTGAGGGGAGGGGAGGGTTGCCCTTCCCCTCCTTGAATGTGTAAGCGTCCTTAAATGAAATTGCATGCTACATTTTGTGTCGTTTTTGAAGTACATTTACTGTAGATATTTGATATTTTATTTAAAAAGTTTGATATACTTCACAGATGGGACATATCAAAGGTTTATGTCCTTGAAAAGTGGAGGCATAAAAAGCGTATACTTTAGCCCCACCCCACATTTTTGACTGGCGCTAACCCCCCAGCATCCACTCTTCCAAAACCTATGTGGTCTCCTGTGCATGTTGGAAGCAGACTGTTAGTATTACATAGTCATGGAAAACTTCACCCCAGGCTCGTAGCCACATAAGATACTGAGGGGATGGGCCAGGTTCCATATTTTTAGGGGGAGAGATACACTAAAATGCATTAAGGCAATTGTAACTTTTGTTTTCTAGGAGGAGGTGATAATTTTCTAGGGGGTCGGCCTCTTGGCTCCCTTCCCTTGGCTACGGGCTTGCGCCGACCTAAGCCCCTCCTCTCTCCCACCTGCCATTCGCGATACCGTGACAAAATATCCTACTTTGTCCAGGAGTGTTGTATTCAATCTTTAGTGGTTTGGGAGACAACATTTAGACAACACATAAACGATTCAAGGGATGTAATCCTAACCGTTGGTCATTACGTTTACGAACTTGCACGTTCTGATCAATAAAAGAGCTTGCCTACGTAGCAGGCTGTACGGCATATTCCTTGTTCAGTCATGAACTGAGGAGCTGAGCAAACAGAGTCTGCTCCGCGTGGTATAAAAGAGCTTGCTCGCTTGGCGGACGTGTATTACTTCTGCACCTATATTGGCTGCACTCGTTGGGGTATGTACGTGAAGCAGCCCCGTGGCCAGACAAGGTACTGGAGGGGGCCAAAATTTTTCCAGGGGGGCGAAAATTTATTAGAGTCAAACTCTCGGGGGCGAAAGAATCAGGGGGCTTCGCCCCTGGCCCCCCTTGACTACGGGCCTGACGTGAAGAGAGGCGTACATATCCGACACCTGCTATGAGGGTAAAAAAGAGCTTATGAACAGAACTGTACATACAAGACCACAGTCCTGTCCTTTTACTAACGAATAGCTTGCATTGTATTATTTGGACAATGGATCAGACATGCCATTTATGGCTTTGATCACATGACTATGTGTATTGAAATGCGTGAATCAGGGTCTTGAATCAGACTAATAAGATAATAACTGTGAGCATATATCATTGTACCTTTTGTCACGGGGTTGACAATGGGCTTTCCCTATCCCCCAAACCCCATGTAAATGTTCACCACCCCGTGTGTCACGCTATATGAGTGAGCTGCCTCTTTCCTTGTTTTGCTCATCACTCATAGAAAGACGCTGAAAAGTTAAGTAAATAAGAACTCCAAAATTTTTCAGTACAAATTTACACAAAGTTACTTTAAAAATTACCCCTATACAGTGTGTAATACAGTAACAGTACAACTAGATAATGTAGAAAACATCCTTTTTGAAGAATTACTCAAAATAAAGCAATTTTTACATTAATTATGTGTGTAATTTTACTTAAAAGTTCTTGAGTTTTTATTTTACTTAACTGTTCTGAGAGGGATGGCTTTACAGAACAGGTGGGAGTGGCAAACTCAAAGACACTATTGACAGACGCAAACACCTACATATATTAATTTCAGAACTTGCAGTGTAGGCTAAAGGCCTTAGGCGATCGTGTTTTTGGTACAGTGTAGCCGAAAGGTTCTAAGATTACGGGAAGGGCGAACCATTTGCCCTCAGAGTACTGTCATTTTGGAAGTTAATTTTTAAGTTAACACGAAAAACATTCACAACGAAAATTATTAGGTGGCTGTAGCCCCCACCCCCTGTTCCGACGGTCCTGTGGTAGCATGATAACCCCCCGCTTAGACAATAGAATGGAGGGGTCAAGTGGAAATGCAGCTTCTTAAGCCCACTCAATACAGCATGTTCTCAATGCAAAGCCTAGTCAAAATCATGGCTGCTCAATTTTACCCTCCCCCGCTTCTCCAAGAAACAGTTCCTGCCTCACTCATGGGTTATACGGTCTACCAGTGCAACAGGTAAAATCTTTTAAGTGTACCTCAAGCTTAAAATTGCTGGGAAGTACGGTAGGTAACAAAGGCTTGGAAATCAATGTCATTGGTCCTACCCTAACTACACCTCCATCGCTTATTCAGTTGATAAAACATAAAATGTTGAAATTTTATCACTTAAAGGGAAAATGCAGTCACCCCAGTCTGAATAAGTATACCCCGTCATCCTCATTCATGTGTAGCTCTTATTAATCATGTGACAATATGTTTGTTACTAAATTGTTAAATCCATGGACAATGACTCCTTTCTTTACCTTATGTTTGTAATATTTATGTTCAAAAACTTCTTCAGAGGTAGTTGAAAGGCAGATAAGAGGAGATTTGCAAGAGTTTGCTGATTTTCAAGGCATTTTGGGGCGACTGCCTATTGCCTTTAATTTGAAATAGTTGATAAAACAATAATTTGTGATGTCCTTCATGTGCAATTCACATTACCTGCATTTGTTTCCTTTTGAAACAAAAATGTTTATCAGATTTGAACTTGGAGTGAGTTTTTAACTGGCATAGTAGCATGTTGTGAGAATTAGCTTGCATATATGGCATATCGTTCTGTAACGAAAAGATGGTGATCATATTTTAGGACACAGTGTAGCGGCTAAAGGAAACAAAAAGAATGTTATTTGAGTATATAGTACAACAATGACATCACAAATTTTGGCACTATCGACCATTTTCATTTGAGTGAGTAAACTTCAACTTTGGTTGTCTCAGTAGAGGAACGACCTGCGAAGAAGAGAGTTGGGATTCATCTTATCAACCTTTGTAACGTATATTTTTATACTTTGCGACTTAAAGGGGAAGTTTGCTCATCCCAGACATTTCCAATTCTCCCAACTAAGTTACTTCTAGCCAGGCGCGTAACCAGGAATTTGCCAAGGAGGGGGAGAAGCCTACAGGCAAACTATGTAAGGGAGGCGCCAGTGCGCCACCATAAGTTGGAGCGAAGTGCACTAGAAACTTTTGGCCGAAATGCCTTCCAGATCGCTGGAAATGGCACTTCCCAGGCCTTGTAAGTTGCATGTAAACATTTTTTTATTTTGAGTTTCTATCAATATCATAGAAAAATCATTAAACAATAGAGAAAAATATGCTCAAAAAGGGGGGGCTGCCCCCTTCCCCCCTTGGTTATGCGCCTGCTTCTATCCCCTCCCAAAACTGTCTTAACAGCTTACGCTCTTTCTTGTTCAGACAAATAGTGACCATACAAGGCCCTAACGTGTTATAAGAATACTCGCCGCATGCTGTGAGATGTGACCTACTCTGCATCTTTTGAATTTTCCGACTGTGATGTCAATCAAAGAACAGTCACCAATTGAGAATTTCGGTAACCCCTTACCAGAAATGTTCTTGGAGTGATGAGTGTCTGTCTTTAAGGTAACTTTACTCAATCATTCTATCGCTTTTATTGCTGCATTCTCAATGAAGTTAGCCTGTTACATTATGCTAGTGCAACTGATTGAGTGACCCATGACGTAATAACTTGAACTTTGAACAAAAACAAGAACTCAAGACAAATAATGAAAAGATCAGACAGTTGATAATTGGTTTAGCGTGAATGTAGGTCAGATCATCGAGACTGGCAGAAACAATGTAGCGTACAACTTTAATGATTTGGCCATACTTTTAGAAATCGACTGAGAATCATGACATGTGGAATCGCGTTTGGAAATTTAATTTCTAGTCAATTATTTCCCCCAAATCAGTAAACAACTTAACTAAAGCACAATGAAAGTTGGAACATTGCCCGAGATTAACCTGTTTGTGCCCTTTCGGTACAATTTCACACAAAAGTATAAGGTGAAAGTGCATGTGCGAATCGCCGTCCTGGAAAAGGGGTCTAAAGCCGCGGTCACACTACAACGAATTCGGATCGGATTCCGATCCGATTTTTGTGAGTTTTTGTTAAAATCTTCTCCATTTCGGGTCGGAAAGAACCCAAAATTTGCCATCCTGTGTAATTATATGATTTTTATCGCAGGACTACGAAAGTTAAATTTATACGAATTATTTCGTTACGTCACATCGACAGACAGCTTTTATCGGACTACGCGTGCATAAAGTAGACCACTAAGCCATTACATCCGCACGAAACGCGCGAAAATTTTTGCATTCGATCAAAAATTCGGATACTCAGTAGAAAATTCCGGCAGTCTTTTCAATTCAAATGTTTTTCATGTCTGGTTAACTGTTACAAAGGCATACTTAACTGGATTCCACTAAACCGCTACATGCGCGAGAAGCGCGCAAAAATTTTTGCACATTTTGGGGGCATTCGATTAAAACATCGGGAACTCAGTAGAAAATTGGGGGAATCTTTTCTCTTCAGATGTTGTTCATGTCTGGTCTATTGTTACAAAAGCATATTGAACTGGATTTGAGACCGACTTTTTGGCACGCAGAGACCGACCTTTGATTTTCACTGGGGGCCACCCCTCCGTATTTACGCCTATGTCATTAGCATGTTACTCATATCTAATAAAATTTGGATATGGAAGTGATCAGGACTGTGCATATCAGAGCTTTTTCGAAAGTCTGATAGAGGTGATACTAGTAGCAATCTTTTCATTATTTCACTGTGGTACACCTTGTCCTTGCATAGTAGTCGACTCTCAACGAACCTTTCCAATATTTTCTTCAACTAGCATAAATTAGCTTTAGGGGCTTTAGTGAATAGCGCGAGTGGAATTTTGTGGCACATAACCCACGGCAAACTACAGGGGCATCGCGTCCATTTTTGACGTCGGCGTTAGCAATTTTAAGTAACTTTACTATTTTGTCTCTTATTTCGAGCAATGAGTAAAGACCACAAACATGGAAATGGGGTAGGGCCTCCTCCCCTGTGAAAAAAAAATGGAAATTGAAAGGTGGGCACAATTTTGCTTTTAAAATGTAGTGTCAATTTGTAATCTACTGTTATATTATCTTCTTCACAGTTTTAGTTTTCATCATTTTGAAAAAGTGAGGGGGACTTTTTGGAGATGTCCCCCTTCCAAGAAAGTGAGGGGGACGCGTTCCCCTGTCCCCCATGATCCACACCCATGTGAAAGTGCGTAAAGGCGTTAGAAGCAGGTATGGGGGTGGTTTGGGTTCGGTTATGGGTAAGGCTAGAGTCAGGGGTGGTGTTAGATGTTTAGGTTAGGGTTAAGTCAGTTTAGGGATAATGTCGTAAGGTTAACTAGCCATGTGCATAATCAGTAATCGAATCATTATCACAAAGCTGCAATTGAGCATTTACACCTATTTTCGGGTCCTCCGATGACAAGGTACGGTCTTGCCCCTTCAGTGTAACTTGCAACCTATCTGTGACGGCACTGTACATCTCAGTTAAGGGCGCCGGCTCTTTCATTTTACTATCAATTGCCATATTACTATACCTATAGCAAACTGCAATTCAGTAAAATCTTCAAGTTCTTTCAAAGTCCCAACTGTCAAGGTGGAAGTCGGAAAAAGTCTCCACAGAGTACGTCACAATGCGCAATTCAGGAAAGACTATAGGGAATCTGGAATGTGTAACATTAAGCAGAGGGCGCCCTTACAGAAGTTCTTGGTAGGCTACTATTGCAGCCGAAAAATAAGAAGAGGTAAAATCGGTATGGCAACTCCCACTGTACCAATGAAGTTAACGATATGAAAATACATATGAATAATTCATAAATTTTATAGCTCAGCTAAAACGGTAAAATTGTTTTGACTTTTCACTCTTTCAGAAAAGTCAGGCAACGATTGTTGCAGGTCAGCGGCGGTTGCTTGACGGCATTACAGCAACAGTTCAATTGCACTTATGAGTACGTTTACCCACGACAGCTGATAACGATCTCTATAAAAGTTTATTGATTACTTTATCTTTTTTAATGGGTGATGAAATCTTCCTTTAACATTTCAGGTTTCCTAGAAGAGTTCAAAGGCATTAAACTTTTAGTTTCATACACAGGTGGAAACTATTTAAGAATTAACGATTACAACTAATGTCTAGCCTACACTAAAATTCAAAAGATGCAATGGCCATCATCGGGTCTATAATGTTGCTTAACTCTCCCTGCTTAAAGGGGCACATTGAGTTGGTCCATGTAATTCATGATTTTTTATCACAACTGTTGAAGTTTACTCACATCTTGATAGTAAATGGTCAAACTAAGAGATTCTGCACATCTGACACACAACTGAAATGGTAATGACAGGGTAATTAATGATTAAAATCATTTCTTACAAAGTCGTGACCAGACACTTTTTACAGTTAGGTATTAATCATATGCAACCCCTGTTCAAAGACAACCAATGAGTGAGGCTTATCCCAACTGCATTGACAGGCTTGCAACTCCTGTAACCAACAGCTGCTGTGATTGAAGGTCACAATTTTTTATGTGTTGTTTATTCGAGAGAGGATGGTCTATCATGGGCTTGGACAAGCTTGGTGAACTGCAAGCTCTAAAACCCATAAAAACTACAATTTTTCACATTTTTGGTCACTATAGGAAGTAAAAAATGAGCAATGAGGCTAATTAGAAGCATTGTCATGCAATGATTCCCTTCAAACTCGTTACAAAATAATCGATTTCAACTCAATGAGCCCCTTTAAAACTAAAGACTGAGTTTGTTCGTCGGTTGCCACATTCAATACTCTAATAGACTTTAAGAGGGTATCTTTGAATAGGACATTCGAACTTAATCTTCTAATGCAATCACTAACGTTAGGTACCTTTTATTACATCACACCGTTTGTCTTCATTTCACTTGAAATGCTCATTGGAATATAAGGCGGGAATTTGGGGCTGGTAGCCTTTTCCTTGAGCCCCCAAAATGACGATTTCAGGGCAAAATTCAAGGTGTGGTTGTTTGTCAATTGGGGATATTTCAGTGAAAACAGCTGGAGCTCTCGTTTGAAATTTCTTCCACTAAGGTCCCATTACAAAGGTATATTAACGCGTCCATTTGTTCACCTTCACAAATAACACCAAGAAGAGACATTGGGGCACCTTTTGTAGTATGTTACCAAATAGGATGGGGTCTTTTGTCAATTTGATACGAAAGAAAACTACATGAAGTATCACTGGTGGCAAAATGGGGTCAATTGAAGCAAACTTAGGAAAAGCATAGGCCTAGAAGCTCGCGGTCGTATATCATGCTTTAATTGAGTAAAAAGGCTCTGGGTAAAGGTACGTAAGGTTTGAGCTCCGCTAGCAAAAATCTTCACCGTCACGGTATAGTAAATTGAAATTTCCATGAATGGCCATTTGGTCAGCTTTCTTGTGAGGGGTAGCTTGTACCTGGCGAAAGCTTCTACAAGGTTTAAGCGGCCACTTTATTTTTTCAAATTAGTGTGTTAAGTCAATGAGTAATTAATTGGGGGGTATGCTACCCTGAACCTATTGTGACACTCTCCTATATTTCCTCTTGGTTCACCGAAATGTTGGTAAAACCTTTGATTGCAATTCATCTGTATAATCAGGTCTTTTACTTCTTTTGCATATTTTCACGTTAATGTAGCTCCTTAGTAATGCGTTTGTAGTTTTCAATTATTGGCAGCAATTTATCCTTTTTAGGATAAACTCTCAGAACATTTTGTCAAATAAAGAGGTGATTTAATTTGTTGATTTTGCACTGTGGGTTGAGAAATTAAACATCGTTTGCTATGCATACGGTGCTGGATTGGTACTCTTGGAAGGCATTCCACCAATCACCGCGATCTTGTTGCCAAGCGTTGAAGTTTTCCTGCCACTTTTTATGAGTTTTGTCAAGGGAAGCTGAAAGTGCAAGGAGAAAAAGAATTGAGATACTCAAAGTACGAGGAAGAAGATGTCGTTTACTGCAAATTTCATGATAACAGTTTTACCAAAAGATGCGTTTTTGACTAAATTTCCTCTGAAGTCTGTCTTATAGGTTGATGCTCTCACATAAACCTTTATTCAGGAAGTCTTTCTTAAAAAAAATTAAAATCGCCTGCCTACCTGGGTCAGAGAGCATGGAGAACAGTGAACTTGATCCAAAACTCATTTCCGCCGGATCTCTATCTAAGGTCTCGATTCGATAGAAGTCTACACTTCGTGTATGTAATACCTTCCTAATAGCTACTTTCACAAAGACTTATCGAATGACGGTGCATGGGACCTGCTCTCCAACAATGCCTAAACTCAGCTGCCGACGAAAGAGCCGGAATACAGGAAGGCCTCTGCGTGCTTTACAAAGATATTACAAGCATAGATTCCAAACTTAAAATGGCGCGTTGACTCCTCATGGAGGCCAAAATATCGGGGCGGAAGTGCTGATCACTGCTCAGTCGTTTTGAAAACAAACAGGCAAATGAATGTCTTACAAAAGTATTAATACTTGTTACTTCGGAATGTTGTTGACTGAAGAAGTACTACGTCTCAATAAATTCCACTTAAACAAGAATAACTTATTTCTTCAACGCGGCATTCCACGTATTTACACTTGAACATGAACGCGCAATGACTGGTATTGCAAGTTCATGGACATTCGTTGGTCAGTTTCTATGGTATCTTCAAGTGACGCACTTTTATATGCGCGTTCAATTACTTACGCGCTCACAACGGGAAAGCAACTAGCGCCTTTGTTTCCAGAGCGCGCAGAACTGTGCGTCAAGTATTCCGGATAATACACAGAGAAATGTATTCTGCGCGTATAGAACGCGTTGTAAAAGTGCACCGCGCTAACCTCTTTTAACAATGAAATTTTCCGGAACGCGTTCTTATTTTTGTACGCAGATCGCGGAATATAACGGCGCGCATGTCAAATTCACACTTCCGCCCCGATATATGCGTCTCCTTGAGGAGTCACTGAGCGTAACAGTGTAGGTATAGGAGTTTGGAATCTATGCTTATAATATCTTTGGTGCTTTAGTCGTATAGCGACACCAGTTTGAAACCCATTCATCGGCACTGCGTCGAAGCCATACAAGTCAATTTTTGCTGTCACTTATGTGGTGATACGTTGCCACACATTACAGATGTAAGAGCCTGAAAGCTTACAGGATGCCACATTAGCAGGCCCGTAGTCAAGGGGGTAGCGGTTGGATAGCAGCCCCTGGGAAAATTTTGCCACCTAGAAAAAAAATAATTATTTTCCTAATGTATTTTAGCATATCTCATCCATCCCTAAAACATATTTCGTCCATCCTGGAGCTATCTCGCCCCTAGTCAGTACATATCTGTCTACAGGCCTGCACATTATTAGGCCATATTGTCCAATCCGAAGACATAGCTCCTTTAGGTAGCAGAACGTCTTTGGAGATAACGTTTGGTTTTCGCCCTGCTGCATCCATCCGAAGGGACTTCAAGAAAAAAATATCACTGCTTACAGTTTTGTTGAACATGCGCAAACTTTCCACTTACGACCTCGGTGGGAAAACAATAGTGGATGCGCGCCGTACACTCTTACGGTAGGCCATACGTCCACGTCTTCAACACGAGAAATTACGCCAATTAAGCATTAGATGTTGGAGCAGTTATTATATCGTATATTTCATCATACATTCAAGTTATATGTAAAAAGTCGCACCTCGAAAGTCTGTCCACAAATACACAAGATCTTTAATATTACAATCTGAAGTTGTCGGCGGAAAGTCTCCAAGAAAGGGAGCTACAAGGAATACCTTTTCCACTCATTAGTTGTCGAAACTCACCAACAAACTAATCCGAGTTTTAAGATATCTAGGCTTATGTACCTTGTACCTCAAATCATTTCCACATAAGATTATACGTAAGGCTTTTCATCACTATACAGACTGATCCTACCTGTATTTATCTGGAGTTGTTGCATAAAGTTATTCCAAAAAGCACTTTCCTCAACTTTTAGATTTGATCCAGTAGACATGTCTAGTGAAAGATCCTTGTACTTTCTCTCAGTTTCAGTGTATTTTGGCCACGCCCATCTTCCGGTACCAGGAGGATCAGATGAACTGTTCCGACTGGGATCACTAGTGTGTTTAAAGAGAAGAAGTTAGATGATCAATCGTTTGATTGATTGATCATCGATCGATCGATTGATTGTCACTTCATAACGCATTGCTTTACAAAGTTTGCGAGCATCCTTTTCGGGTTTGCGACTGTGACTTATAATTAAACCAGGTTAAAAATGAATACTCTGGATAAGGTCATTGGTGCCGATCCTGAGGTGGCTGGGAAGTTGACTGAGGAACATGTACCTTTTTCAGCCGGGTTCGTAGCCCAAAACTTCCACTCCATTTTACTTCCAAACAACCAATTGAAGATATTAAACGAATGCACATGTTACGTGTTCTCACATACAACTCTTATTTAATCTTTTGCACCGACCTGGCATCGACCCCTGAAAGCGGGACCCCTGGACAACGTCGGGGCTGCGAGGGCCCCCAATACCCTGAATGTTGATCATTCTGAAAGTGAGTGTTCTTCGCATAATAATATAAAAACAGATTACTTTCTAAAACTTAGTTCGTTCCCACTATTTGCATATTTGTTGAGGTACAAATGTACAACAATATTTCGTTAATGGTGACTATTTTCAATCAAAGTTGTGGCATTTCTGTCAAAACAGTGACACATTTTAAATTTCTGGCTGTAGGGCTCCATCGTCCCTCTCCTCCTCCCCTTCCAATCAGAAGTAGTCCCGTATGCTTTATACCCGTTTCAAGCGTTTCTTGTTATTGTACAAGTAAGTGCTCCAGGCAGATGATGTTATTTTTGTAGCAACAGCTTCATAGTGTCAATATTTGCTTCCACATCAAAAACACTTAAGCCACCGTTTTACATCGTGGTTTATTTAGTATAGCTGGAAGCCAGGATGGCGTGATGTCAAGAAATCAACGAACTGAATACGTCTAAGTCAAAACTTAAAGGTGATCAGTCGTCTTGAAATATTCTTTGTGACGTCAGCCTTTTCTTGACATGTTTCTGCAGTCGTCACTGTTCAAGGATACACCGTACAAGTAGCTATGATGACATCGGTATAGCTAGTAGGTATACAGCTACAAGCCGTCTCTTCTTGCTTACCGATTAGCTATACCATGCTTGTACGGTGTATCCTTGAACAGTGACGACTGCAGAAACATGTCAAGAAAAGGCTGACGTCACAAAGAATATTTCAAGACGACTGTATTTCAAGACGACTGATCACCTTTAAACATAGATAAAGAAATCAAACGATAGTTTGTCAGTCCTAACAACATAAAAAGTATGAAATGTCGTTGAAATGGTATTTATATTCAAAAATAGAGGATGCCAAGTGTGGTAAATCACGCTAAAATCACCTATGTTATGCTACTGGTATTGTATAGTAAGGGGGTTTCCCACGGACGGGACGGATGATCGGAAATCATAACTTAAAAACCGTAAGTTTAGGTCTCCAACCTATTAATGTGTGCAATAACGCTCTAGTGAAAACAATCAACTAGTCCACAGTATTATTTCGGTACTTTGGTGACGTAAACCCGATTCTGAGAAAAGAACAAATTCGTCACGCTGCCTACCAACGTTCCAAGTTGGGGGCAGAGTGCTTATAATCGCACTTGTCGATGTGCATCAAAGCATGTCGTATTTACTGCACCAAAATAGCTGTTTTTCAAACCCCATCATTCCATTGTCTTAGTGTGGTACACTCTAAAAACGGCGTAGTTAAATTTAACTATAGATCGGGGTCAATAATTTTCCATACACTTCCTGGTTAAAATAACCGGAAATCGGGGTCAAAATTGACATTTTCCTTGTTAAATTAACGACTAGTTAGAAATCCTGATAAGAATTTAACATTTCCTGTTTAAATTTAACTAATATGTCTTTTTTACTTTTAACCAGAAAATGTATGGAAACTATTGACCCAATCCTGCTCAAATTAACCAGGATTTAACCGGAATTTAACCAAGATGTTTTAGAGGGTATATTAAGTTACCAGCCACATCTCTTTGAGGCCCATTGACAGATTGAAAATGCAAGAAGCTGTGAAATCGGTTTCGGTAGAAAATGCTTGAGTCAATCAATTCTTCCAGCTCACAATTTCTCCTGTAGAAATTTCTCCTTTTAGGTAGGCGAGTTCATCATAGTGTGGTTTTATATTATCGTCCAACGTGGAGTCAAATCTATTCCATGACTTCAACTCAACGTCCTTTGTACAAAGGACGAACAGTGACGTAATCATTTCATGGTCAACCTCGCCACTTCAGACGGCATCTTTATACTCAGTGCGCATCTCTTTTTTGGAGACACTGTCTGTATTCACGCGTTTTCGTGTATCTGCTTCGCGAAACATTTCATTCTCGTCGTATTCAACTGTATTTTTTATGTGTACGCCCTAAGATAGTTTATTTTTATTAAATGAATTTAGGTAGGCCTATGGGCGTCGTATACATCGCTGGACATTGTGCCCTTCAAGCATACATCAATTTACAACAGTATCTAACCGTCTGATGTATAAGTTTTTCACTGCGAAAGTGCTGTGCCGGGCCCGGCACTGGCAACAAGGCAACTCAACTCAAACGCGCAGTTGTCACATCAAACACCTGTATAATAATTACTTTCGTCTAGTTAGAGCGTCCTCAGTCATGTTTAAGAACTTTGGAATAGTAACGGGAGGAAGTTGAGCTAATTATACAGTTCAATTGACATGAGTCTTCAAACTGAAAAGTAGGCCGAAAATTTACTAACTTGTTAAGCAAGACCATGCTTAACGAGGAATAAAGCCTATCCGTGGCGTTACGAGCATAACTGTAACGGTATAGGCTCATAGCTGGAAAGCAGAACATGTGCTAGCCTTTACGATAAACCGACCACATAAAACAAAAACATGACGCTGCGTTACAGCTAAAACGTGCAATTGCTGTTAGCTGAGACCTACCCAGTTTTTGCAAAATTACTCCAGAATCGAATAAACTGCACAGACATTGCAATCTCGTCCTCAGTCATGTCTCCGTGGAACTCGTAAAGTTCGGGTAAGAACGGATACCCGAAAACAAACTGCAGCTCCTCTGCGTGACCAGCACCTAGCCATCCGGGCCCTATGCCATTGTTTTTAAAAACTGATCTGTAAGGAAAAGAAAACACTGTGATAGTTGTAGGAGGAACCTAAAGATGTAATTATTTGGGCCAAGGCCGGCGGTAGGAGCAGACATTGTCACCCTAATAATTGGTGGAGGCGGACGGAGTACCTTTCGTTCTCATATCTGGTCAACCTCTGCAAAACTTTACTAATAGTCCATGGGCTAATGGGCTGAAAATGTCCACCTGGCCCTCTACCCCATGCACCGATTGACGGAACCATATTTTTTTATTACGTAGTATCCATACTTAAACTGGAGTGGATTTAACAACTAGAAAACTGAGTTCCGGTTCTGGATGGTGACATTTACCAAACAGTGTTTTATGTGGTCACAGACTTGGGTGTTTTGGAAAGAAAAATTACGGAAGCCGAGAACATCGCGGTGGTGTGAAATCTGACATGCCAGTTTTTCCACCCCTTTCTTTGGTAAATATGGGAAGGAGAAATCACGATACGATTTCTCCTTACCATTATTCCCCGATAATGTGGAGTGGAGAAAACCAAAGCAAGTGAGGGGGTACTTCAAGAAAGGACCATTGCACAGTGTCTATTTTCGAACACCCTGTCCATAAATGGACTATGTCCATCGATCCTCTTTTCAATTTAAGTAACATAGCTAGCTCGCTCGTCGACGATTTCTCTGTACCACGTTGGTAATAATATAACCAAAGTTATATAGCGCCAATCCGTGTCATGTGCGGGTGCGTCCATTTATGGGCAGGATGTTCGAAAATAGACACTGTGTAATGGTCCTTTCTTGAAGTACCCCCTCACTAACTTTGGTTTTCTCCACTTAACATTATCGGTGGATAATGGTAAGGAGAAATCGTATCTTGATTTCTCCTTTCCATATTTACCGAAGAAAAGGGGTGTGAAAACTGGCATGTCAGATTTCCCACCACCGCGATGTTCTCGGCTTCCGAAAAAATGGCTAGGATTTGGTTTCCAGTTACTCTACAATTCTTTCAGTTAAAGTGCTCTTTTGGGTGATATGTAAATTTGTGTAAGCTAAGTAATGAGGTCAAGGGTGATCAAAGCATCACAAAAGTTAGCCATTTTGTTCCAAATCTTAATTACGTTTATTTCTAAAGTAATCGTGTGCGTTAAACGGGTGATACCTTTCAATTTTGACCCGAAACTCCATTTGAGATTATTATTGTTTATTAACGCCAGCATGGTGGGGGACGGGGACACGTTCCAAATTTTTGAAAGAGGGGGGGTATCATATCGTTTGTCGCCCTCAGTATTTTCCAGAACCCTAATGAAAGCATATTAAGGATATGCTTAATTATAAAGCTTACAATAACTGATTTAACGAAATCAAAGTCGAAATTGTTAAAACAGCCATTTTATCCCTAAAAATCTGAAATTGAAGGCCGTCGAACCGTTGCCATTTATGCCTTCTAAGTTGGGTAGCTGGAAATAACCTCGGTTCAACCGAAGATCATCCGACTGAGATTCAAAATCCCCTAGCACCCCCTTAGGCCTTCGCGTTGGCGTTAGTTTTGTTTAAGGTGATGTTCCCATGTTTGAACAGCTGTTGGAACTCATGCTAATGTTCCGGATATTTCATTAAAAGGAATTTAAGGGTTTAAGCAAAAAGTTACTTTTGATATGTGAAAGAGGAATTAAAATCAAAACATTTCCTGAAATTTTCATTCATTTCTAAAGTGTAGTTCGGAAAATGAAGTAACTAAATTTTTACCAAAGTGTAGTTTGGGAAATGAAGTAGCTAAATTTGTAACCTAAAGGGCGCTTTGAAGGAAGCAGGGGTTGTATCATCTCCTCACATTGATGACCACAACTTTGTTTTCGTTTTTTTTTTCATTATGTTGTTTCGATCTTAAAGGTAATTGTTGTTTCGATCTTAAAGGTAATAGGGATATGAGCTGCCCATGGGGAATTTGAAGTTTGTAAAATTCCCATACCTCCCATAACATGAAATTATGGATGATTATGAAGGTTGTAAAGTTAAAAGAAAACAAAAGAGAGATCATTAATGTGAAGTTATGGTGTCACTTGAGCTTGCTTTTACTTTTGGTTGTATGTGTGATAACTTCATCGTTTTTTGCATACAAGGTTTCCATAATTTTAAAACCAATATTTATAGATACAGAATGATAGATAAGTCAAAATAAGGCAGCGTAACAGTCTTTTTCAGGAAATAGGGTGCTTACTGAACGACAATCGGTTATTTGTCTCCGGAATAATTTGTTACCCCAATTTTCAAATGATGCAACGTCAGTAACTCTTGTAATGCATAATATTTTGAGGAGAAAAGATATTGCTGGTGTCTATTGGTGAGACTAAATGGTTTAATAATGATTATAGCTATTTTCATGTTATGCAATGTTGGTGCATTGTAAACCCAATGTCTCCCTTTAGGTATCTCTCTAACTGATAAAAAGTAGAACCAACGTCAAACCAAAATTAACCAATGAAAAAGGAATTGAAAAACCAATTTTATACAACCCGGGCACGAGACCTGTCTCTTTAAAGGTGTACAGTTAATGTACACAGCTTTTATTACTATCCTCTCTTTTAACTGGTAGTGGACCATCCACTCAAATACCAGACGCTTATCTGTAATCAATATTTTTTGTTCTGAGTTACATTGGGGGAGGCCACATATTACCACAAGAAGGTAAATTGTTACTATAAATGTATAATTCGTTAGGCCTACGTTACTTGGGATTAATTCTTACTACTGAAAAACAAACCCAGAGGTCCTACATTGTTTCGTTTTGCTTGCGAGCCATATTTTTATCGGGAATATTTCGTACGCCATAGAGAGACACGAAGTCAGGTTTTAGTACTTATGTGTCCCCTGTTGGAATGACTATACGGCAGCTTCACCCGACGACTTGGGGTCCCCGGATAAGACCGTCGTATAAGGCCTCAGGGGGATCGAGGGGAAACACCCAGATGGGAGTGAAGCTCAAGAAAGCTTAGGAAGGTACTAACAAAAGTTTGGACATTACTATGGAGCACTTATAATTATGTTAACATGAAACTGGAGGCCATAAGCGTATGAGGCAGGGGGCTGGGGGCTGCAGCCCCAACCAAATATTTTTGTGAAAATTCGGGCAATATGCTGAGAATTTTTCGGGCACCTACTGAAAGAAAAATAATGCAATGATGTAGCTGAAGGTAATCAATAGTTTAAAAAACTTTTTTGGCAATTAAAATGAAGTTCTGATTTGAATTGCACCATCATCTATATATTCGGTTTTAATTTACCAGTGTATTTTTAATGGTTACTCTTATATTATGATTATCAGTGGTGTATTTAGGGGACCACTGGGCCATGCGCCCTCACTGCTGCCGATTTTTGTTTTGTTTTTAGTACCTTAAATACTTAATTTTTTAACACAAATTCTACTTCAAAGGTAGCACATGTGGCACCAGATTGCATGTAAGGAGACATAAGTTTTCAAAACTTTTCAAAGGGGGAGGGGAACACCCTTTCCCTTGTACCCCTTCCCTTATACCCCTTCCTCAGGCCGGCGATCACACGACATAATGCATCCCGCCAACCCCACGAGAGAAATCCAAAAAATTATAATAAAATGGGAAGGGTAGTAACACGGCAAATGATTGTGTGTAGTTTTGCTGTATGATAACCGATGCATGCCTGTATCATATGTACAGTAACATGTTGCGTGCGCGGAAATTTTTGGTTTTATTTTTCGGGCAAGTCGTCAATCAACTTGGGCTCCTATGCCCATGCTGGAGGCGCACTAAATGAAGAATATATAAATATCACAATTTTCACAAATTAGTGCAGAGCTGTTAAAGGGCACATGCTGGATAAAGCCACGCTGATATGGATAGAAAGGGGTGTTGATGGCGGCTTGGACATGACAGAATCTGAGCAGAGTCGACCACCATTTTCTGTATAGCGAAGCCTACCAAAAATTCATTTGCCAAAAATGCCAATCAGTTTGCATGAAATGGCACTTCCAAGGACTAGTAAGTTCCGTGTAAACATTGTTATTGTGAAATGTCATATTTTAGAAATTTACACTTAAAAAATAAAATGGCAAAAAGATAAAGTTAAGAGGCAGATGTTTTCTTGTAATAGGTTTTGGAAATAACCCTTAAAAATTCATATAAACCCACGTCAACTGGTTTTCTCGCAAACCAGCTGGTGAGCCGGATGTGGACGTTGCCATGTTAGGATCTCCGTCACTACACAATGTAATACAAGCAGTCTTGCTTACACTTTTATTAGAATGATCAGACAGATAGTGTTTGTCATTCTTAATGTCATTGAAGCTTAAAGACAGACAGTCATCACCCCAAAGTATATTTTTAGTGTGGGGGTATCAAAATTCTCAGTTGGTGACTGCTCTTTGATTGACATCAAAGTTTGAAAATTTGAAAGTTGCATGCTGAGTAGCTCACATTCCACACAAGGCAGAGAGAGTGCATGTATTACATTTTATGGCCTTGTTTGCTCACCAGGACATGGCCTTAAACAATAAAACAGGTTTATTCCTGCACAAGGAGGAGCTTCATACACTTATGGGAGGAGCCAGAAGTTGCATAGTTGGGAGAATTGGAACTTCCTGGGATGATGAAAAGTCCCCTTTAAAACGTCAATCTGTATGATTCTCATCGCCGCTAGGAAACATCCAGTATAGTAATAACAAACATTGTAATCAGGGGCACAAATCTCTGTTAAAGATTGGAAGGGGGCGAAAATGCATGTGAACCGGTAGCGTGCACCGCGAGCGCGAAGTCCAAAATGGGTGGGGTCTAGGGGGCCAGCCTTAAGGCCCATGCTGGGGTCCAAGGGGCAAGCCCCTAGAAGCTTCTGTCTTTTAGTATTTCAGAAGCCTAAAAAAACCGCTTCGAACGGAAATTTTCCAGTGTAATGTTCCTGGGTTTTAGTACATTTAGACTCGTAAGAAGGGCTAGTTTGAGCACAAAGTTAATATTAGTAATGTGTTTAATTTGATTAAAGTTTTGCAAGAGCTGCGATGTGTTTTAAATGTAAAAAGACAAGGACAAAGTTCTATAGTTATCCCAGACGACCAGAAATTGGCTTACTTAATCGATAATCAACTCTAAATGGTTCTTTTTTTAAGAACATGCATAGAGTACAGATATTCCACTCACAAGCAGCCGTGACTAGCCCGTGACTAGTTTTTATCTTCTGCGCTCGTCTGGAAATTTGTCAGTTCTGCATAATGGCTCAGCCTTTGATGTACATTAATTTCATACGGCTTCGATCCATAGACATCTAAGTACGACGTCCGTTGTATAGTTGTATTTGCTGTCAGCTTAGGAACGTCAAAAGTGAAGTTAATTTTCAAAAAATTAACAGCCGTGTTCCAGAGGGATTAGACAAAGAGTTATTGGCCATATATCCTGCATTTTTGTTACGAAAAATGACCAATACTGAAAATATTTGAGTATTTTTATTAATATTTGGGGGGCAAATTATCCTTTCACCCCCCACATTTTCACTGGGGGAGAATGCCTCCTTGCCCCCCCCCCCCCCGATTTGCGCCACTGATTGGAACTTGGGAAAACTTACGAAGTAGGAACGTGGGTCATCATGTACATGTATACCGTCTGGAACGCCCTCTGTCGAGTAATGGCCACCTGAGTCATTGGGGAACTAAACACCATGTCAGTATAGATTTGGACAGAGTCTTCGAAATAGTCGTACTTGGTGTCATCAAACTCCGACCAGTCCGTGTATTGTTGCTTCACTGCACTCTCTGCTAGGTCATCTTTCTCTCCGGAGTAAGAGGTGATGAAATTTTCAACGAGCTGTTTTAAACAAAAAAAAATGTCAAAGGAAAACAAATCTCGCCCCAGACAGTGAAAAGTCTCCCCGCTCAGTTCACTTGTAGCCCGTCGTCCAATTTAAAGGGAAAACACCTATTTAGTGTACTCTCTGCATGGATAAAAGTACAATGTCCTTACCCTGCAGAGCCGACCATGTTTGCTCTGACCCCATTTATGTCTTTTCAAACAAGACTAAACAAGGAATATGCTGTTCAGCCTGCAACGTAGGTCAGAATGACCTGTTCTGATTAAAATTGCTCAAGACCCATATACCCACACTACTGTGTATGGTCTGTCTGCCACACTGTGTGATCTGCAAAGGCATGCATCATTGACCAATTAGAATGGTACTTTTATCTGACTTTATGTGACGCTTGAATTGTTATGGTTAAAATAAAGTTCAAAAAACAGAGAAATCAAAGTGTAGTCTCCAGTTGTATTTAGAGATACGGGAATAGTTCTTTATATGTTAGGTGTGATGCAACGGCCCCTTTAATAGTCTGTCTGCATGGGCGTCAATCCTGGGGGACAGGGGGACACGTCCCCCCCCCCACATTTTGGAAATACACCCATTGACTTCAGATTTTTACAAAGTAAATTTTTGACAGAAGTGGCCATGATGTCCCCCCACATTCGAGTAAAGATTGACACCCATGTCTGTCTGTACTGAACAATTGAACTAAATTAGCGGCAGTAATAACCGCATAGCCACTGTGACCGGGTTTGATAACGCCTAAACCTACAACTGTGACGCGCCCCACCCACCAAAACCCATGTTCAATTCCCATGCCAAGAAGTTTCTTGGAAATTTTATCCACACCCAATGTCCTTGTGGTACCACGCAGTTTTGAAAATGGTTAGGCCAATATTTTGGTCATCAATTTTACATGAGTTACATATAGGTTTATGCTTAGTTATGTTTTGTTTGAGAATGACTGTAGTCGGGGTGAAACAGCTGTAGCAAATCCAAAGTTCCCGGAAAAGTCATGGATGAATCAGCTTGGAATATGGCTTAGATAGTCCTTGGGAGAAGCGCCATTGGGTTTTCACTTGTAGGTGTTATAGCGCACAATGCCTACGTAGCTGTACGGCATATTCCTTGTTCAATCATATCCCCAACGGTGGTTTGGGAAGCTGAGGAGCTGAGCAAACAGAGTCCGCTCCGCGGGGTATAGCGCACAGTGCATTTTATGCATGTGAACTTTGGTCCCCGTGCGTTCTCCCTAGCCCTACTAGGAAGTCTTGTCATTGATTTCTTACATTAGGCAGATGGAAGACCCCAAGTGCAAAACCTCTTTTTAAGACATACCGTCCTGGAGATGTGAGACTGCTAGTAAAGCCAAAGGCACATGGAAGACAGAAAACGCGAAATACGAAACAGAAAACACATTTCGCGTTTTCTGACGTCCGTGTGCGATGGACAAAAACAACAGCGTTTCGCGAAACAAGTGTTTAGCTAAACAAGTGTTTAGCTAAACAAGTGTTTCGCTGTTTTTGTTTCGTCCAACGTACACGAACGTCAGCGTGAGAAAACACGAAAAGTGTTTTCTGTCGTCAGTGTGCGTTCGGCTTTAGTAGTTACACAAAATATGTGCATGCACAAGCAAGTCAAAATCGAAATAAAAGAATGAACTTAACGCCCGTTTTATTCAAACTGGGAATCGCGATCCTCTTTAGGGTCGCCCGAATATATCATACAATGGAAAAACAAACAAACAAATAAGAAGAACAATAAATAAATATATAAATAGAAATCGGAAAAGCGGAAGAATATCTACTCGGCCAGGTCGCAGCATTCTTAACCGCATTTCTGGCAAAACTTATAGAGTGCCTCTAGCCCCTCACCTAAGAATCCCCAAGACTAGTACGGTTGAAAATTAAAGTAACCAAGCAGCAAAGTTGAATGATATCAACGACTCAAGTTGCCATGCCTGTCTGTGTAAACATAGCAAAACAAACAAATCAAATATATCGATAAATCTAGAGAATTGAAATTAAATCCAAAAGCGATGGTACCGTATCAAAGGTCTCCCTGTTCACTGGTGGAGCATCCCTTCGAATGAGATAACGAGGAAACTCAAACATCATCCCCAGGGCACCGTCATCCTTGTTGAAACCCATAAGAACAGGACCCTTCTTGAAGTCGCCTCGTTTGAATAGATTAGTGGGGGAATCATCAAGAAAGACACCATCCTTGGTAGGTATCATCGACGGACCAAACTGGTAAAATGACACAAGTTGTTTGTTTTAAGTTAAGGAAGTATTCAAGAGTCAAATTTATTTTGGAGGTGTTCAAGAAAAACTAAATCTAACTATCCTGGTAAAACTTTCATTCAAGTTTTATATTCCGTTTCAGAGATACACACAGCTGAAACTAATGATCACATTTCCAACTAAAAGTGAACTTGAAAAAAGCACACATGTGTCATAGTTTGACATTGATAATATTTTTTTTTTAAATTTTATTTAGTTCATTTTTGTAACTTTGAATTAGGCGGGGTAAGGAAACTAATTTTTACTATATCCAAAGGGTACGCAGCCTTAGGGCTCTTACTTAACCCAAGTGTAACGTAGGGTTACGTTTACAAAATTGCTTTAGATTTTTGGTTGGTTTGACTTTACCCAAAGGCTATGCAGGTTTAAGATTATAACTTTACCCAAAGTGTATTTAGATTTAAGTTTACATACCGTAATTATTTTGGATTTGGGGATTGCTACTTTACTTAAAGAGTATGTACGCTTAAGCTAACAAACGTTACAATGTCCAGAATAACTATAAATGCATCAGATTATACAAAAATAAGAAGAGGTAAAAAAATGAAAGGAAACAAAACATATGTTATTCAAGAAATGCCACGACATCACACGTTTTTCGTATAAAACTTTTCGAGATATTTGAATCTGAAGTTAATTTATTTTCCAGGAAAAGTGAAGTTGAAAAAAAAACAGGTGTGAACCCTCTCTCCACTAATAAACCTTATGCATATGACTTCACAGAACAGAAAGTGCACCCAAATGGAGGCAAGTGCGTATCATAGCAGCATCCAACAGCAAATCTAGACCCCTGATTTGTGTAACGGTCGGAATCGCGCGTAGTCTTCTACGAGAGCGCGCGAAGTCTACCTCATGCGTGCGGTGTGCTTCATTGTTAATTACGTCGCTTGACGTCAACGCATTAGGTTCATAATGTCGAATTGAGGAAACGATCCAAACTTCACTCACCGGTTTCCCTGATATGTGTTTCAGGAAATTTATTGCATTATAACAGTTAGACACGACAGATGACCTCCCCAGTCCCCAGTTGTTCCCTCGCGTACACTTTCCTCATGCTTTCGCCGCCTCTGACGAAAATCTTACCGGCGGCACAAAATTTCTGTTTGATATTGGGGTAAAAAATACGAAAGAGGTCCGGGGGGGGGGGTGACGGCTTGTCTCATTGGAAATGCTTGTGAAAAATTACACATTATTATATTTTAAAGCCTTAATACCTATTAATAATTATGGTTTCGCCGCCCATCTCCCTCCGGGTGCTGCCCACATTTCTTAGTTTCGGCAACTTTCCCCATGCATGCTACATATTGACTGAAATAATAATAGTAGAGAAAAGAATGTATACAAACTTGCAGTGAAGCTTCCTCTAGAACTTCGGCGTCGACTTGTTTCAAGCATTCTACCAGTTCATACGTGTCAGAAGTGGTGCAACTCACAGCTTCACCTAACGCGAAAGCATTGCTACGAAGACGCTCGTAGTTGTCGTTGTAGGCATAAAACGTATTAGACGAACCACTCTGACGAGAACGAAATTGAAAAAGAATATGTTAGTTCACACACAACTGGAAGGTAATCGCCAACCCTATCACCCCCACCTCTTCTCCCGGGGGGGGGGGGGGTAAACACTAGAGAAATTTGTGTGCAAGTGATATATTTTCCGTCATGTTTATTAGAAGAGAGCCAATCTTCAATTAATTGAACTGTGATCACGGTAACGCCAAAAATCTGAAAAAAGGGCTTTATACTGAGAGGAACAGAGCCACAGTGCATGAACAAGACCAGGGGGATAGCGCCCTTAGCTACGCAAGTGCAAAGTCGCATACGTAGTAATAGTTTTACGTTACAATCGGACAGGGTTGGCAGTTTTTGTCACAAGCGATTTTTCCCGATAGAAACAGGTTTTTGCCAAAAAATAAAAAAAAAAAACCGGTAAAAACCTTTCCGCAACATTGAATAAAATGTTGTCAGCAAGTACTTTTTATGATTTTTTCAAAGGAAAAAAGATAAAAGTCATTTTGTTACATCAAGATAAATCATTTTAAGCAATAACATATACCATGTTAGAGTCTGGTTGTGATTTGTTTAGTGATTTTGGCCACTTTTGTCAGATTTTCACTGTTTTTGTGTTTGGTGTACATACACTAGGTACAGTACAATTAATGCAGAAATGCAAGAAACAAACTCGAGGAATAATTAAAGGAATTATTTTCAGTTTAATGGAAAGTTTTCATACTGGCAAATTGCTAACCCCACTTTTGGGTATAAGCTTTCAAGGGAAACCTGCAGATGTACAAGTCCTACAATAACTCAGTGTATTACATTGACCTCCAGTAGTGTTATTTCTTGTTTATAATTGAACCACTCACCTTCCTTCAACATTTCCACTTTTTTAAAATAATGTGCTGGTTATCCATTTAAGTTTCTTTCATTCAAACATTACTATTTGTGGTTTATCAAGTTTTACAAAAGGAAGATAACTTAGTCAACAAATAGTCCCTTTGTATATAGTTGGCTATCTATAACCTCTTACTTAATTACTTTTCAGTATAGTGGACTTGAAATCAAGACAGGTATTTCCCATTACCTACCCTAACCCTGTCTGCCAATGACAACTCGGGGAAGCAGGGGCAGACCACCTTATATTAATTTGTTTGCTTAGTGGTTTCCTCCCCACAACATCTTGGGGGGGGGGCTAGACTCTCCCATTCAGGCCTAGCACAGCTACTCAGTGTGTCAAGATGAGGTTCATGCCTGCCAGGAAGTTGAGCTCCATAGTTTGTTTGCTAAGAGGATTAGTTGTGCTTGGAGTTTTTCTCAGTCCTGGCTAACAGGCATTTCCTCTAATGTATTCAGAAAAGCTCCCTTGATAATACTCGTTTACTTCAAGTTGCTGCTTAGTCAGCATTTATGACACTTATTTACTTCTCTGCTGCGTCAAACTGAAGTTTATGATATAAACTTAAATTATAAAAGAAGTTCCTGGTCCAGGAAAGACCACTTCATTCTGCTCTTTTTATAAGTAACAGGTATGCCCTACCAACTTGGTGCAGTGATTGAATTTTCATATTTAGAAAAACACAATTTCATTAATCCTCATTTTTGTAAAACTTTGCTTGATATACGAGTCATTTTTAAACTAACTTTAATTTTCAGGCTGTTCCTGTTGGCATGTAGTTGCTTTGTTTGTGGTTTCACTTTAGGGCTTACAGTGCTATTGTAACAACAGTGCATTTCACTCTTTATTCTGAGTTTGGTAAGTTTTAGTGCTCACTTTTTAGGCAAAATAGAAAGTTTAATGAACGTAAATCATTTTATTTCAACTGGTTTATTCATCATGTGCAATGGGGTACAACAACTGCACTCCCTTAATTGCCAATAGATTTTCTTTTCATTTCTACCGGTTTTTACCGGTAATAACCAGTTATTACCAGTTTATACCGTTGTCCAGGTAAAAACAGGTTTTTTCGCTGCAAAACCCAAACCTGCAATCGGATATAGTTTGTTGGGTAATTCTGATACGAGACACAGTGACTAAATTAGAGGAGGGGGTAAGGGGCCGATTTCCCCAACACACTGCTCCCGCCGTCTCTGTCGGAAATTTTGCACCTTAGTTAAAATTCCTCTTGCAATACATGATCATCCATATTTTGCCGCGGACTCCCATTTTCGTAATTTTTACCAGGTGTCCTAAACCGCCTATTCCCTAAAATGCATAAACCGCGTAATCCAAATACTTAGGTAAATTTTCAGCCCGGTTCGCGCGCATATATAAAAGGTCGTCTCATTGTTACTGCTCTCTGTACACTGACTAGGCTGGGTGGAGTTAAAGTTGTCTCACAATCACTTTACGTACTTATGGAATTATTTTCCCAAAACCCTTGAAACCCATCCCACCATCCTCTTTCCTAACAAACCCTACCCCCCCCCCCCCCAGTCTAGCTTTGTGCCTTCGAAGCTCGTGGTGAAAAGTTTCGCCGGCCACACTTTACAAGCCATGCAGCCTCAGTGTCAAAAAATGTTATCCCTGGCATTTTTATCGGACCAACATGGTTACGTCTTTGTATCAACTACATATAACTACATTACCATTGACTTAGGAAGTTTCATTTACTCCCAAACCTTAATCGTCCTCAGAACAGAGTGATACTGTAAACTTTATTTTATGCACTACATAATTGTTTTCGCACTAAAAAATTGAATGGTTAAAAGAACCCCATAATATTGTAACATATACTGATCTAGCACCATTTTGCATCTAAGCTCTGACTATTCCTTGAATGTCTCCAATGGGGAGAAGGAAACCCCCTGCCCCACCCAAGGGAAGCACTGAAGTTTAAAGCCACCCCACGCAAACACACTTTTAAAACAAAATAGACTCCCCAATCCCCCCTACCGTTGCAACGGAAGATTTAGCAAAAACTGGTTTTCGAGATAGTAATCTGTGGAGAGAGGTTTTGGCTTCGCCTCTCCTCACAAATTGTTTAGATAGGCCACTGACTAAACGCAGGAGGGTTAGTCAGGAGGACAATTGTAGAAAATAGATGAAATCTGCATTCATTAATTCCCCTTCCCCTCGATGTGATGATAAATGTCTGTGGAGTATTTCTTTAGAGTAATATGATCGTTAACTACCCCTTCCTTCATTTGCGCAGTCTCCTCAGCAGACCAATCACAAGTAGCATACCTCTAATATAGCTTGATCGAACAGGTCGCGACTCTGTTTGGACACAAGGTGTAAGTCGACACAAGTTGCTCCGACACTCTCTCCATAAATAGTAATCTGTGTGCTATCTCCGCCAAATGCTTTATAAGGAAATAAATATCAATCTCAGAACAATGTTATGAAGAATGCCACATAAAACAGTAAGAATTTGTCAGTTGAAAAAAGTTGGTAAAATAAACTTCGATATCTAATAAGCGCTATGTGTATACAGCCCTTTGTCCAACTTATCTTGAAGTATGATCAATTAATTAAAAAAACTAATTTATTGCATCACATTAAAAAAAAAGAAAAAATGGTTCAATTTACCCCACCCATGGGGTAATATGAGCCTGCACAATATACATAGGCTATGGTATTTCAGAGAAACTTTCATAACTTTTATAAGCTGAATTATATAAGAAAAGTATTTCTCATGTATACTGAAGGCATATTAACGTCACTGATGTAATTACTTAGAACTGTGCCTTTTTAAATATCGTTGTGTGTGAAGACACTAACGCTCAACTTACCTCAAACTGATTTAAACAGCTAAGACTAACTACCTAGGTCAGGAACGTGATATTTCTCAAAAATGAAAGTATTAAAAAATGTGGCACCTTGAAAAATTGCTGTAATTTGTCAAAATATTTGTCAGAGTATAATATACGTGAACTTGAAGCAACGTTGTGTTCAAAAACTCACTTTTTATCACGAAAAATCAATATTTATATATATATATATATATATATATATATATATATATATATATATATATATATATATATATATATATATATATATATCTGAACCTAACTACGTAGTGACTTATACTTGCATGCTCCTTGCAAAAAGTGTTGTTACAATCCGTTTCTCTTGAAGGGAATATTGTATATTTTTGCAACTCCTCGTCCGGCTGATATTTGGGGTGCATTGTAAAAAATGTCTACCACTTTCGTAAAATTACAGAACAAAAAATAAGGAAATACAAAGAGGAAACGCAAAAAAGCTGTCAATTGTTGGAAATAAATTGACAGCACTTTTTCTGTTTTCTTATGTATTTCTGTATTTTTTGTTCTGCAAATCTACAATTTTTTTGGCTTAACTTAGCAGTTAGCTCAACTAGTCCCACTCTCCCCTACTCTGCACATAAACTAAAAGGCTCTCGAATCTCACCCATAGCAGTAAAGATTCTCCCTTCTAAGTTTACTTTATGCCCCTCCTCCAATTTAAACCAAACCACCTGTCTGGTACACCTTCAAAACAGAGCCAGAGTAACCTGCACTGAGTTTATACTGCTGGAGGTAAGATTGTCACTGTTTGCGTGAACTTAATTGGGAACACAATTGACTGTACATGTCATTGTTGACCAGCCAGACTGGAGCTATTATTTGAATGAATGTCAATCAAAGTGCAGTCTCAACTGTAATTAGAACTTTAGGGCTATTCCCAAATATGTTTGGACAGGGAGTTGCTAGTGTTTCAGGGGGATGTCATATCCCCTTTAAAGGTTGCTGTACTGTGCACGTGTAGGTTTTATTGTATTTCCTAGAACACTACTTTCTGTGTAGCTGTCACTAAAACTGAATAAAGTGTTAAGTAGGACCTAAAATGAATTGAAACATCGTTTTTATTATATAACCCTCCTTAATGTCAACTATGTGATCTGATCTTTTTGTCGTTTATTTGCTTATTAGTTTCGGAGTATATTAGACTACGTCATTTTACTCTTATTACATATAACGTCTCATTGAACGCGTTGTCGTCATAGATGTAGGAAACTGTATGTCACATAAGCCGTATGGATGTAAATAATTGACAAGAAAATGTCACCCTCAATATTTCGGCGAACCCATCTTAGTGCTTCCACTTGGTCCAAAAGTCCATAGTTTCCAGAGGCTGCGTCATCGCCTTTAAAATGAAAAAAAAATAGAGAAGGTCAAGGTGGTATACCAAACATAAAAGAACAAAAAGGTAATGAAATTAGTTGGAACAGGGAGCTGGGAAACAAAGACTTGAAATCGTTGAAACGTTCGATTGACAAATGTCACGCAATGTGTGAATAGTCACGTAGACATATGGGAAAATACCCAACATACGAACCGCTTTTTTGGCTGATTTACAAGACATCCTGCCAACCGACTGAGTTGGCCACCTACAAAGAATCTAACAAAATGTTGATAACAAAGTGAAAAGTTTAAGATTTTTTTTTTTTTGCTTCGATTCCAAAATTTCAAGAAGTGTGCCTTGACTGTTTTTCAAGGAATTTGTACATTTGGATCAATCAAATCGTGTTTGTTAATCATGATGAAGTAAGTTGACACAGGTTACAATGAGACGTTGGCAAAACTTAAGGCTCTTACTCTGGAATAGCGGAAATCTCCTGCCGTTCCTGCTCCGTGACATTTTTACCTGCATTTTCACAGGACTTTTATCAGTTAAAGTGGATTCCAGGACTTAGAACACCTCACACTCTAATGAATGGGTTGAAAAAGTCGAAAGGAGTGGATAACTTTGCAATGTAAATTGAAGAAAAATAACATTTCTTCACGACGCTATTTTTCAGCCGTGTTCGTAGGTACTCTCTCATTTTTACGTCATATATATTAAATAAAAATGAAATTGAGATATGCGTGGTCTGTTGAGTCCCACTCATCCAGTGCTTCTTGAATTTAGTGGCTGAATGCTTCATTCAAATATCCGAAAATTTTTGCATACTCCAGAGCTTCCAGAGTTTTGTCCCTGGTTCTCACCTTCTACTGGACCCCCCAGGGCCCTCCTTGGAGCACCTGATCACGCGCCATAGAGGGAAAGCTTCATGCTCTCTCGCCAAATACGAGTCTGTTGGCCAGTGAGTGGTATTATGATTAAAAACGGCCATTCCAAGGAAAGAGTTCCCTACTCCTGTTTTATTGCATGGGCGTCGACTCCAGCGCCCCCCAACTTTTATGAGCTAACTGAACAGGCGCGGATCCAGGTGGGGACGCACCGGCGCACGCCCCCCTTTTTTCGATGACCAACGATTTTTTGACCAACGATTTTCTATATATATGGGAAATATGCTTCCCAGACGCTGGGAAATCGCATCTCAGCACATCTAGAATTCAAATTTTCTTGGGGGAGGTCCCCCAAACCCCCCGCCGTGGCATCACACCTTCGGCGCTCTCTCGTCGGCCTTCGGCCGACAGTGTGTGCGCCCCCTTTCTCAAAATCCTGGATCCGCGCCTGCTGAAGCCCTGAAAAGTGGGTCACCAAAGTATTAGGTGTGTGTCACGGCATTCTCAACGGTCCCTGCATACAAAATTTAGGACTGTCCAAATCCCTTACAAAAACTTCTGTCACCTTCTCTCGACCAATATAATTAGGTGCCTTATTATATTAGAACTTTTTGTACGGCAACTTCGGTGGATTTGTTTCATTATTACTTCCGAACTTCCAAAAGTTTTTTAATTTACGACAAGATTTTCGAACGTTCCAAAAGCTGAAAATGCTGTTGACATAACAAAGATAGGCTTCCGTACATGACAGTATCACAAATAATTGAATGCTGTTATATATGTTTGTCTGGTGTTTACTTCAGGTAGAACACCTTAAGTGATTTATTTTGCTATGGCCTCGTTCATACCCTACCATTTTCGTTGTTTGCACCAACAATCCACTGTAAGACCAAATAGGGTCAAATCGGTGAATTTTGTGGCCTGTTCAGTACGCATCCCTGCAGTGATATTTGAAGATAGCCAAATGCTTCTTTCTAATGACCACAGTTCTGTTAATATGTTATGCTTCCCGAGATTCCATCTCTATCCCAAACAGGGGTATTGTCACTGGAAACAAACTGGGGCCCAACGAAGGGCCTATGGACTCCACGCCTTCAAGGGGGAATCTTCGTGCTCCCGTGGAGACTTCAGTGCAGTTTAGCATTTTGTCCTCGGTTTGCCCCAAACCAGCCACTTTTAGACATGAGCGTCAACAGCTTCTCAAAAGTGGAGGGGCGGGACGTACATCACAGATTCCGTCGGCGTGAACCCTGGACATTTATACTTTGACCTTGATTTCCGAATCTGCAGAAGTGTAGTGACGTATTTTTGAGGTTAACGTTAAGATACTGGGCATCCATCTTCAAAACATTTTTAAGGATCGATTTGTATTTCCACGTATGATGTGACTAGAATCGGATATTTGTGGTTTTCTATCATTAAAAATTCGGACAAATCGTGACTCTATCGGCCAAGTCGTGACACTCAGTTTCCAGGGGCGGATTTTTCTAATGACCATGACGTAAGATAATTCAAGTGCAAATCGCACTGGGGAGTCAGCCTAAGGCCCCAGAAAAAATTGGATTGCAGAAGATCTGATGTGTAATCTGAGACATTTTCACGCCATTTTAAAACATTAACAGACTGTTTCCACCATTTCCAAGTTTGATTTTGCTAAATTAGCTATTTTGTAAGCTAAGGGATCAAACGTGTCCCTGTTATTTTTGAAAGTGGGGGACAAATGATATGATATTCCCTGCTTTCAAAAGTGGGGACCTGCCCCCTGTCCCCCACCTCTTGACGCCCATGCTTTCAGACATCAAACCCGCCCCTGGTAGTCCAAGGAGACAGCTTTTCTTAGTGGTTCCTACTTGGAATTCGACAGAGTCACTTCTTACCCGTCGCAAGGAACCCAAAAACACCGAGTCTGTAGTTGAGGGTAACAACCACCACTTGCCCTATTGCAGCCATTGGTAGTCCTGAGTAGGTGTCGTCCATGCTACTACCAGATATAAAGCCACCTCCATGTATGAATACCATCACGGGCAACTTGCTGCTCTGAAAAATGGCAATCCAAAACTTAATTTTTTCAGCACTGTGATATATAAGTCTATATCAAAGACGTTTTTGGTCATGCGCAATTTAGAAAACCAGAAGGGGTTGGCAACGAGGAAATTGGGTGGGTTGGGACACGGAGACCGCGTGCACCTTGCCTATATGCTCCACCCCTACACACACACACACACACATACACACACACACACACACAATCGATGTCTCCTTCACCACTTCTCAAAGACTTATATTTAAATTTGTAATGAAGGGTAAGTGTCCGCCAGGTTAGTAGCAAGACAAGATACTGAAGGGGGCGGCGAGGTTGGGTGGGGGAAAAATTTTTCAAGGGGAAGAGGTATGTAAAAATATATATTAAAGCAGTGGTAATAGAAAATTTGTTAAGTTAAGAGGCGAAAATGTTCTAAAGGGTTCCCCCTGTCCCCCTTGGCTCCAAGCTTTCTGTCCGCTCAAGGCAGATGCGTTATCTGAACTCACATTTGATGGGGTCGCGCCCGAAGGAAGCATTTGTTCCTACCAATGATATCTCATTACATTCTGCTCAGCGTTACTACATTCAGCTCAGTATGAACATTATGCATAAGAAATTAAGTAATTTTTGCTACAGAGGTTATCTTATACTGATGCACTTAATTGTTTTACGTTAGTATAGACCCTTTTCCAAATGGCTATTACAAAGGATTGTGGGACAGAGTTTTGGTGTGCGTCGTTAATGTCAATGGCATTTTACTGTGGCCAAAAACGACGCACACCAAAACTCTATCCCATAATCCTTTGTAAACGCTATCTGGAAAAGAGTCTATTAGCAAGTCTGCATACAGGATATAACATATAAAGAGGGCTAGACCCGGGGTGGACCTTTTTACTGAGTGTACTACGTCAATCTCGGTTTCAACTGAAAATAAGAACAAGTTACAGGTTTTTGTACAGTTATGTTCATTTTGTAACGTTCTTCAGGCGAGCGGATCCAGAAATTTCGAAAAGGGGGAGCTGAGAGCCCCCTTGAATATTCTCCTAGATTAGCATTATGCTAGTTTTCGCATATTTGTTATTGCTGATGTGGCGAAAAAGGTGGGCTGAGGCCGGGAAAGCCCCCCACCCCTTTGGATCCGCGCCTGTTCTTATCACTTAGTTCAGACACCAGTCCCTATTACGCGATCGTGGTAAGATACTTCTAATAACAGGCAACTGACGGATATATACCCGTATGAGCAAGAGTGTTGGACTGCAGGGCTGGCGCCAGGTTGGGGCAAATTTTCCAGTTTCATGTTGGAGTCTTGATGGGTACGATAAAGCATATTATCCCCTAGGGCGAATGCTCAGCGTGACGGTTTAAATGATTTTGCTCTCAAGGAAGGGAGATTCTTCAATAAAATCAAAGACTTTCAGATTTTTCTCGACAAAACCCTATTTTTCAAAATTTTCCTCTATTAAAACCCAAAATTTTCTGCACGCTTGCCCGCCACAAAAACTTTGTTTTTCCGAACCTTCCGGCAACCTGTTACCTTTGATGGGCTTTCGAATTGTTAGCTCCCCCTTCGATGAGCCCCCCACCTATCGGGTCGGGCAAATCTTGACGCCACCCCTGTTTGACTGAGGCCGGTGAAAGATCACTCCCATTTGGGTGTAAGGGGGCATCGAGTATCATTTCCTTCTGTTTGTGTAAGATATCAAAATATTGCTCTACATAAAGACTTTATTATTGATCAGACAAATTGCCATGATAATGAAATCATCTTTCAGTCTAGACTCTAGAGGTAAACCAACACTCTGTAATCTGAGCAAATTCTAAGTAAAATAATGAAAAACAAGTTTATAATTTTACAATAATGGCAAAGCAAAGCTACTGTTATAAAGGTCTGGTGCGTCTTTAAGTCACTCTAAAGTCAATTTTGTTTCTATATTTCGAAGTAAGATTCTAATTTTTCTTTGCAATATTTCTGTTTTTAATCAGTCTCTGATTCCCAAGGACAAAAAGGAAACAAACGGACATTGGATCAGAAACTTGTCGTGATGTTTTCATGTTTTATTTAGTGCGCAAGTCAAAGATATTACACGTATTTACACTTGAACATGAACGCACAATGACTGGTTTTGCAAGTTCATGGACATTCGTTGGTCAAAGTATCCCAAAGCGCCCTCTAATTTCGAGAGTGATCAACTGGGTCACGACGATAGCAGCAACGACTGACATTTGGATACTAGCCTGCGAAGTCGGACGTTAGACGTCTTTTTAATTTAGTAAGATACTTAATTTGGTTTGTGAAGCCAGGGATCAATAAGAAATTATTTCTGTTCCACCGGGTACTTGACTACGGTCCATTGAAATGTGCTGCACAGCATATCCTTTACTGTGGACGACCCCTGTTTGAAGTCAGTTTCGCTTTATCAAATATTATACATGTAAATGATCAAATATCAGTTTGACATATAAACCTAACCACAGGAAGCGGCAATTAAACCAAGCAGCATGTAGGACCATGTATGATCACGCCCATTGATAAAACGACTGCAAATAGTCATAAGAAGGCGTGGTTGTACGAAGTTTTCCTGAAAAGTTCATGAGAAGAGAGAACTGATAACCTTGAATCAATAATGGCTATACCATTACAAGTATAAATCAGGTCAACAGATTAAATTAAAGGAAATAGAGTGATTACCCAGTCTCATCTGTGGTCATTTTAGCGACAGTGATTAAATAAAACGCTATATCTATGGTAAACTTGACGTAAGTGTCCGTTAGTGGTCTTTTCAGCTTTGGTGATCAATACCATGTTTGTCGCGATATTTCCAAGTATGTAATGATCCTCGCCGCAGACACCAGTGTCTGTTTTTGAAATTACAATCTTTACGATATATCCACCTGGTATTTATGATTTGTCAGAGGAACTGCGCTCTGACCAATTAAATCTTCCTCTTGTATCATTTCAAATGAGCCCAAGGTGAGTTAGTTATCATCAGAAGCACGGACGTTTTTGAGAGTTTGGTCTTTGCCCTCTTTGGTTGACTCACGACTCTTTTTATTGCAAAAATGTTAATTTACCTCTCATCCTCTTTAATTGCATTCATATTAGTGTTTTCTTTCTTTTTATCGGAACTTAGGAGGCCTTTATAGAAATTTTGAAATCGGGAGGTGAGGAGATTCCCTAAAACGTACTATCTAAATGGATCGCCACCATCACTAAGCGTGTAAGCGTGTTTAAGCAATTCAAAAAAGAACTTTAGTAGAAAATCTCTCATTGTACAGAAATAGAGTAACGCTTTTTGGTTTCCGAAAGGAAAGCTGTTGAGGCGTGAGGTCCAGGAACTCGGTGACGGGCATTTGGCGGAGTTATGGCGCTATACTCAGTTGAGGTTCAAAGGGAAACCCGAAGCTCTGCAACATTTCCAAAATAATGGGGATACCAGCATGAGCTATCATAGTTCAGACGATCAGCATGCAATGGGAAAAAGCGAGAGGCTAGTGCGAATAGACCAGGGCCGCCGACGTGGGGGGCAGGGGAACAAATGTCCCGGGGCCGGGGCAATTTGGGGGAAAGTTGGTCATAAAATATATCATATTGAATTATTTCCTCGTGAACACCACACTTACTTTGGTGAGAGGGGGCCCGCATTGAAATTTTGTAGCTTTGCCCGGGTCGGCTGTCGGCAGCTCTGGAATAGACAAGTGGGTCGAGGATTAATTAGCCTGCAGGTTTTCAGATTAAATTTACTTCGCAAATGTATCTACAGTCTGTCACCATGTACCGAGGTTCGAGGTGCGAGATACCGTTTTGAAAAAAATGGCCGGCTCATGACAAAAAGGCCTATATATTCCAAATATAGTACATCATGATAGGAATATTTCTGTACCTATGATCATAGATTCCTCTAAATATTGATTCCGCCTCCTACCGAAGTTAGGGATGTGTATCTCTAGTTTTCAGAAAAGGAAAAAAAAAATTCCTCATAATGTAGAGCATTAGATATGGAGTGAAATCCGTGACGAGTGAACGCCGAATTTTGCGTCATAAATCAGAATCTGCTTGCAGGCTCTAAAAAGCTAGTTTGTCAAGAAGGTGGACCTGAATAAAGAATCCGTGTAATCCACTAAATCTTTCATTTTTGTAAAATTCTCCACAAAAGTAGGTAAAGGCGGGAAGAATTGCTCTGCTTGGCATTCATGTTATACATTCCTCCCTAGTCACCCGTATTATACCCAAGAACAATCAGCCCTAATTGTAGAAGCATTTGTCGTTGGATAATAATACGAATACGTTCTAGACCTGGGGGCGGCAAACTAGGGGTCACGACCCTTTTGAGGGTCGAGAAAATATTTCGGAGGGTCCCGAAAAGGATTCGGGAGCGAAACATAATTGCCAAATTTCTCATTAAAAATAAGCAATGGGAATGATTCTAATCTAAGAACCAGTGATCTGCCTATTTTACACTGCATAACCAAGTCAAATCAAATTCCTCTCACTGACCCCTCAATTTGAGGGCCACCAAGATTCCGGAGTAGAAAATTGGGGCCGCCAAGCAAAAAAGTTTGGAGACCCCTGTTCTAGACGATACTGATAACAAGAGAAACACGGTACCTTGAAAGCGTATGGAGGGCGAGACAATTTTTGGAAGAGGCTATTTGCAAAAATTTTGGTAGTTTTCGAAGATTTGTTAAATGTTTAGGCCTAACCATTGAAGATCCATCACTGTCACTCAATCGAAAAGACACCTCACTTTAACCCTTTCAGAAATCTATAGCTTAAATGCCGCCTTCTGTGGTCACTTTCAAGTTTTGGTGGTAAATTGATTGGGATGGCATGCGTCCACCCGTCGTGTCGGCACCCTTTGGTACCTGGTTTTCCACCTGTGCGCTTCCCCGGACCCTACCATGAGTTCTATGGATTTCTGAGGCAGCTTCACGCTCCTAAGGAGCCTTCGACACTGTCTGATGCGTCATGTCAACGTGAACTTTTCGCATGACGACTTTTACCTACCATGTGTGTCGATTGTGTGGAAACAGGGCACATCTCTTTGCAGAAAGTTGAACACCTTTACTAAGACCGCCTAATTTGTTTAAATACTAGACAACCTGATTGTGACATACCAGAGGTTACATACGTAGTATCGAACACATTTCAAGAATTAATAAGTGTAGAGGTGCTAGGAACTTGTTTGCGGGAAATTTGGGAGAAACTTTGACCAATCTGAATAAAACAGCTTCATTGGTCTGAAAGCCTTCGAATTTGCAAAACTCCAGGACCCTTGAACCCCACGCCTTTTGAGCAAAGCGCCGAGGTTTGTTGGTACCCCTAATTTGCAGACAGGAACACACCTTTGCTTGCTCCGTGCCGTGTTAGAATATTTTTAAGAAGTTGTTCATGAAATATTGTAAACTTGATATAAAATAAAATCTCTTAGCAACAGACATGATTGCATATGTGTCCGTGCTGGTTTTTAATGAAGATACAACATGACAAACTGGAGTAACTGCTAATAAATACAGATCGGGTCAGGGCATAGGTAAGGTTACACTGGTCATTCGTCCTCAGCCTGGTCAAACGGGGTATTAGGAAGGGGGGTAAGAAATTCCTTTCGGCTATTTATAGACCCTTGTGTAGTCCGGGCCAGACGACTAATACACTTAGTATTTATCTATGGATGCTGGATATTGGAAGCATTTCTCACTTTTGAGACTGTCAAAAACTATAAGCTATTACCAGTGGCGTAGCTAGAGGGAGAGCAGGGGGCGGTCCCCCCCCCACAAAGCCTCCGAAGGCCTCTTTCGGAAATAAATTAAAAACAATTCATTTGAAACATTTACAACACTTATGTTTTTAAGCAGAAAATTACACATCGAAATGTCAACGTGAAAATCAGAAGTCGGTCTCAAATTGCCCGGAAAGCAAAAAAAAAAAAAAAAAAAAAAAAAAAAAAAAAAAAAAAAAAAAAAAAAAAAGGCCTCAGATAATAATCTGTCGGAAAGGTTTGGTTTCTGCCCCCCACAAAAAATATCTAGCTACGCCACTGGCTATTACACCCTTTTTTCAATTGAACACATTTCCGCATGGGTACTTACCGTTTCATTAGGTGCATATACGTTTAAATACAGACAATCTTCACTGAGGGTTAAGGGTGTGAAAGAGAGAACGCCCCGGCGTGCTGTTTGAAAGCAGCTGTTGCCGTAACTTGTCGCGTTCCATTCCCCTGTCCAGGGGCGCCTTTTCACCGGGGGTCGAAACCTTTCCGGGGGCTCACCATAAGGAATACCCTGAAAGAAAAGAAAATTCCCAAACTTCATAACTGCATCTTGGTTTAGGATGTGGGCCCTTAATTTTGTGTGTCGTCAATTATAATATCATCATGTATGTATGTGGAAGGATTAATCAGCATCACTGGCGCCATTATTAAAGTAACTGCAAGCCCACTGACTGTTCAATGCTTGAGCAGGCCCGTAGCTAGACAAGATACCGAGGGGGAGGGGCAGATAGCTTCCAGTGGGAGACAAAGTATTAAGGGGAGGGGGGAGATATATCAAAATGCCTTAAGGAATGGTAACTTTTATTTTCTTGGGCGAAAATTTTTCTAGGGGGATCTCCCACTGCCCCCCCCCCCCCGCCCTTGGCTTCGGGCTTTTCAGCGTGAGTCTTTAATCAATCAGCCAACTTTGGGTAATTCATGGTATGGATCAGTTATAGGATGAAATGTGAAATACTGTTTTGAGAGGTCTGTTTGGGTAGACGATAGAGGATGGGAAAAAGCGGGTCATCTAAGAATGAGAATGACTATAGGGTCCGTCCGGAACGGTAGCTGAGGGCCTGTTGTAGAGAACTCCCTGCGATAGAAAAATATTGTTTCTAACGCCATTTAACTATGGTGTTGTAAACAGTTTGGCAGTTTCACCGCTCCAGATACCTAATTTGGCGTTAAGGGACAAAATGACGTGAAAGTGCTAGGTGTCTTTTGTATATGAAGCATGAAGTCGTATGGAGACCACTTGGAGGATGGAGAGAGGAATCAGGTTGCCTACGTAGCAAGCTGTACGGTATAGTCGTTGTTAAGTCATCCCTAACGAGGGGCTGAGCAAGCAGAATCCGCTCCGCAGGGTGGGAATGGATTCCTCAGTGGTAAATGGCACTTCCATTACCTTCCGCTTTCTTTGGCGGGAAATTATGGCAATAAGATTTATGGATAAATAAGTATCATCCGGAAGTGTCTCCGAGGGTTTCAAAAGGGGTATTTGGGATGATAAGACCTTTCACATGGGACCCGTGCATTAAAAACTGAAAAACAGGAAAAAACCACAATAATTGATACCTTACCCTGAACAAATTAACCCTCGTAGAGATGTTAAACCTGTCATCTTCAAAATGTACAGTCACTCCATACAATTTTCCCTGTTCGACTGTGGCGTAGGGTGTTGACGATACGAGTGCACTCGCAATTAGAACCAAAAGAGTATTTATGACGACGCTTTCCATGGTGTGGTCACTTCTGTTCCACTGACTTTCAAGAACTGAGTTTTCTTGAGGAACGAAACCTAATCAAGAAACCCTGGCAGTTATTAACAAATTAGGGATCTTGGTGTCTATTTAGTTGTGAGAGCAGATTCGATGCAGTACTAATTATATATGAGATTAGTGAATCATTACTTAAATAACCTCAGGGTGGACAAAACAAAGGTGGACGTTTGTTTAGGGGATCAGAGATTATAGACAAGAGGTTACGTAATCGTTTACCTTTGAACCAATGACATCTTGCATGTATATTCCAAGTGATTACTCTTCCATTGGTGGTTGTTGTCATGTTTAGGTTTTTGTTTAGCATGGCCTTTTTAAGTACTTCCGTCTAATGGGACCATTTACTAAAAGGGACCATCATATGGGACCATGGAGCTACTCCAAGTATTAGTTCCATGATGGGACTATGCGGACCCCCACCATCAATCGGCGAGTAGAATACCGAGAATTTTGTCCCAAATGCCTCTCAGATTGCCAGAAATTGCACTTCCCTGACCGTGTAAATTAGTTGCATCTACACACTCTTTGTTTTAAAAGAGTTTTAAAAACTAACACTTCAAAAAAAAAAAAGGAAAAATGAATAAATCGCATCCACGTTTTTGGAGTTTGGTAATGTGTCTACATGAGGCAGAAAGTATTTCGTAAACTGTGATTTAATCACTAAATGCTCTGATTTAAAAAAGTGCTCAATAGGCATACATAAGGCAAAAGAATTCTCAAATCCAAGAGTATAAAGCTGTCTTCAGTCGAGAATTGCAATTTCTTACTTTGCCATAAAACTTCACAGACCCCCTTCTTAAATTGTTTCCGTATAATAAAGGAAATTTTGATGCCTATTAACCTTCATAGCAGATGTGTACTTCTCTTTTGATGCACATACTCTTGGTATGACGAGTGCAGCCAATATAGGTGCAGGAGTAATACACGTCCGCCGAGCGGGCAAGATGAGCGGGCCTTGTTCATCAGATACTTCCAATTTAACACTTTCATTGCCAAACTTGTGTTCCCCTTCCTCATTATTGATGCTACATAATAGCTCATTGACATAGTAAAATTTCTTTAAATTCAGAGATCAACTGACGGTACTTTCCCTTTTTCATTAACTTCTTGTCTGACATGAATAAGCTTCCTTTACAGATGGGCTTTTTAACATCTAGGACCTTTTTGAAACTTGAAGTTCCGAGCTAGTACTTCCATGTTGTTGCACTCGGAAACAATTTTCATACGTACACTGAAAAATAGGGAGGAAATCCATTCAATGGACGGGTTGGGAAATTACAGATCAAGTCCAAGGACATTTTCGCACAGATGCCAAAGCTTCGAGCGACTGTTGTTTTGTCTGCCATTACCGCATGATTCTGTCCAACCTTTCCGGTCCAAGATAAGGAGATGAACTTCAAAGAGAACTTTTCCGCTAACGAAAATTCTCTTTGACTGATGTCTAGAAAATCATAGTTTTAAACTCGAAAATTGTGCTTGACTATAAAAAATATCTGTCTTTTCACATGCAGTCTCTGTTATGTCACACTTTCCTTCCCAGCATGCATTGTACATCGAAGTTTCCCAACTCGTATGTTCTACTGTCAGTTAGGGCTAATCTGTGTAGTATAGTGGTATAGATAATGGCCATGTGGTATCATTATAGTAGCTACCCTAATGTAAACAAACCCATCAAAAAGTGATAAAACATGAAGAACACGAAATCTTGGAGTCCCAGTGAAACAAAAGCAAACTTGAATCATCTCAGACTCAGAGTGAACCCCCACCCTCATATCAATGTTGATTGGTTGACAGTTGGTCTAGCTAGACTTGTCAGCTGGGGGTAAAAAAAAATCAATTTTTCTCTAATTTTTGGACTGGGTGCCTAGACTCTCGAACCTATGTCTAGTCATCAGAGCTTGTCGATCCTACGACTGCTATAGTATGCAAAAGAGGGAAAAACAGTCCCCCATCCACCCTATTTTTAAAACACGATCCAAACTAGTCGTTAGAAAACTCTCATTATACCCCTCAAGTATGTTTATGATGAAATTGAACATACATATTGCATCATTGTAATTGTAAACAGGTAAAAGTAAGATAAGCCTTTATTTCACCCTAGCCAGAGAGATACATGAATCATGATGCGTGGAATCCTGACAAATTTAGTTTGGGGTCACTGTAATTGCTCTACCAGGACGTTATAGCCGTAAATAGAAATGGTGACCATAAATGGAAATGGCGACCATAATCTTCACACTTAAGCGAACACCATCCAGTCAAATAAGACACACTTAACAGGGGGAGGGGGGGGGGGTAAAGCCAGATTAGTCGGTCGGTCGGAGGAAGGAAGGGTAGGATTTCGTCGGGCGGAGGAAGAAGGGGGAGGGATTAATATGAGTAGTCGTCTTAATTTCATGGTTTTCAAAATAATTGTGGAGACGCTACTGCCCCATCCACAAGGGCGTGGGATCCAAGGGTTAGTTAGTTAGATCAAATTTAACGACACACCAACATAAATGTGTTATATAGTGTCAAGCAAAGCTCAAATACGGTGCAAGTCCTTCCCTTTAGTCGCCTCTTACTACAGGCGGGAAATACCGTGGGCATATTCTACAACCCCCAGCCCACAGGGATCCAAGGGCACGTTCCGTAAGGAGCGCGGGTGAAGCCCGGGAACACTGGAGTTCTTTCAAATTGTTGAGTCAGAATGAAGCAATTATAAAGAAATATTGCGTTTGTGGTAAAAAATTCATATCTTTAGAAACCATGATTTATGGGTAAAGAATGGTAGGCAATTCACAACAAATTGGTATCTGAGTAACTTTATTTTCAAGAAATAAGGCCCTCATAGAAAGAAATTTACTGCTTAGTAGCTCTTGAATAATTTGTCGGTACAAACATTCAAAATTTCAAATGATGCAACATGCATAGTATGTTTAGGAAGCGGGGGGCTGGGCTTGCTAGAGCCCCAGTCAAAAATGTGGTGGGGCTGAGCATGCTTCTGCCCCCTCAATTCAACAACCAAAAACCCCTTATTTGTTCTCTCTGTAAAAAAAGTCAAAAATGTTCCTTAAAATTTGCTCAAATATTATACCAAATTCGATCTCAGGACCCTCAAATATTCAAAAATTTCCAAAGGGGAGGGTGACCGACCTTCCCCTCAGACCCTCCAACGGACGGCGGTCCGAAACTTTCTGCTGTTGGCATTTTGGGCGGCCTTAAAGGCTTTTATTTTCTTGAACATATTGGGGGCTGATCCCCCCCCCCCACACACACACTTTAAAATTGGCTCCGCGGTCCCTGTGTGGTATGCGCCATTTTTGTCAATGGCATTTTACTTTGTCCAAAAAACGACGCAAACCAAAATGCTATGATCTCGTAATCCTGTGTAATGGCTATTTGGCAAACGGTATATATATGTTGGTGCATTTTAATCACAATATTTCCCTCTAAATATCGTCAAATGGTCTTAGACATGAAATGAGCTTGTCACAAAATGATCACAGTTTAAAACATTTTCAGAAATATCCCAACTCGGTCTTAAGGCCGGTCAATTCAGTGGTGATACAGTACAGGGGCTTGTTGTGGGAGAGATAGGGGCAGATCCAGGGAGCAAGGTCAAGGACCTTTCCCCCCTAGCCTAGACGGAAGTGCTACAATAAGTTGGCGCTTGAATAGCCAAAAAGTAGTTGTCAAAAATATCCCGGATTGCAGGAAAAGGGCATAATCCAAGGTGTTGTAAGTTGCACCTTATTATTCTTTATTTTGGATTCTTTCTACAGAATTGTTACCACTGGCACCATGCAGTAGTAGCTTGGAGCAATTTGGATTACTTAACAAATGTAAGATAATAACCCTAAATAATTTTTGGTACACATGTAAAGAAACAAAGTAAAGTACTAAAATAATGAAGTAATAATGTTAACGTAATATACGGCATCTATCACAAACTGGGTAAAGCCCACAGCAGAGACACCGAGACTGAAAGAAACTGCAACCGCTCAACGTTCCGGCCTCCACATCATGTGAGTGTCATGTGTGGATCTGTTCTAGATTGACTGACAACCTTACTCTTTCAAGGGGTGTATTTTTGCTATTTAATGGTGAGGTGCCCAAATCCCCACCATGGAGGAATAATATGTCCTGAACAAATAAATACTGTTAGATTTGCATTTTGAACATGACCTAAGTGCGAGTTTCAAAGATATTTTGCGTCTGAAGCATCAAGAGTAAATCAAGACCATCCTTCCAAACAGCTAGGGAAGAATAGGCAGGCGACTTACCAATCTTGATTTTTGGGGGAGTGGGGGATTTTCGGCGTACTATGTATTTTTTGTATTCTCACTGTTCTGTATTCGTTCCTCCCTAGGGGAAGTTTTGCAATCTTGCTAACCGCCTGTACCTTGAATAAGGGGGCGGGCTACGCCCCTGTTTCTAAATGCACTTTATCCAGTCTGATTGTTCAATGGTGTGTGCGCAAATTAAAGACGTGGATGACCACGGCACAGCTGGGTGGCTGTGACGCCAGAAAACATTCGGATTCTCAAAATATGTGAGGTTGTATGCGGTAGATACTTGAAAAAAGGTTGCCAAGCTACTGTAGTGTCACCAGCCCTTGCGGGATCCTATTGAAATAGGCCAGTGGCCATACAAGATACTGAAAGGAGGACGAGATGGCTGCAAGGGGGCGAAATATATTTTCAGGGGAGAGAGGTGTTTAAATGTGTTAAGGTAATTGCAGCTTAAAATTTTCTAGGGGGCGAACCCCCCCCCCCCGGCTACAGGATTGTATTGAAAGAGTTGCTGCGATCGGAGGGGAAGCTAAAATTTTACAAAATGTGAACCTTCATCTGGGAGAGTTTGGAACCAGTGGAGGCGAGAGAATAATTCCTCTTTTTTACGATGTTCTTTAAGGTATGAACGAATCACATAACTCAACGTAAAGCTGTTCTCAACAAACTGGACGCCGAAAAATCTGTTATTATGTTATAGACTGAAAAGGCTTCAATCACATCAGGGCCACTTGAGGCAGGGCGTTAGCCTGTGCGAAAATCCCAAGCAGGCCCGTAGCTAGACAAGGTGCTGAATGGGGGCGAAAAAGCTTATGGTGGGCGAAAAATTTTCCAGAGGGGGCGAAACATACTAAAATGCATTACGACAATGCTATTTTTTGATCTTCTGGGGGCGAAAAATTTTCCAAGGGGGGCTTCGCCCCCTTCCCCCCCCCCTCATGCCGCTAGGATTCAATAGGGTCGTTTAGCCAAAATTCCCCGGGGAAAGGCCGTTTTCTCGGGTGAAATACATAGACGTCTTATGACGCCAGATGGCTAAATCCTCCTATTGAATCCTAGCCTCATGCTTGACTACGGGCCTGATCCCAAGGGGAGGGGCAACCCATGACAGTGTCCAGTGCCGTACCTAGACGGGTGCACCCAGACGAATCCTTTCTTCTTCACCAAGTGCAGCCCTGATGGACGGGGTCTAAGGGGAGGACTTGACCTGTTGACATTTGTGTAAGGTCGGTTAGGTGCAAGTTGGTGCTGTCATTGACAAAGCTTTGAACTGATTACATGTTAAGAAATTTCCATTATTTAGAGTTTTCTTTACCTATTTGTTTGTGGGGTTATCTAAGGGTTAGGATAACACTCCTCCTAAAGAAGCTTTTATGTTTGTGTATGTAAGATGTTAAATGGTGCTATCTTTGGAAAAGCTTTAAAACTTGTTACATGTTAATAAATTCTCACTCTTTAGTGCATCTCCTATTTTGTTTTTGGCTGGGTGTAAGGGAGAGGTTGCTGTCTAAAGCCTCTCCCTCTGAAAAAAAATTTTGCCTTTGTAAGGATGCTTGAATAAAAAATGGTGCTATCTTTGAAAAAACTTTGAACTGATTGTATATGCTTTTAGAAGTTCTCATTATTTAGTGGGCTTTTTCGGCTATGAAATCGCATGCTGACATGCCACAACCGAAGTCTGGTACCAGGTGTTATCCTTCCCCTCTTTGTGGGCTACTTGGAAGGTCATCATCGGCTGGTGTGTAGCGTAGGTCTACGATATCCTTTGTCAAAATTGTCTCCCAAATTGCACTCTTATACCCCCAAAGTTGCATCTTAACATTTTGAGACTTCATGCTTTAAAAACCAAGACTTCAACCAGAAAAGTTTCACTTGAAAAACCCAATCAGTACCGGACTAAAAAATATTCAACAAGCTCATATAATGGTAATGAGAGGCTTTATTATTTATGCATGCTGTGGCAGGGGGTGAGAAACAATACTACAGACTTAAACGTACACTCTTCAACTGTGTTATGTGCATCATGCACGAAGAACGAGGTCTATTCGTCAGTGCGAGTTGCCCGCATTAGAGCCCATCCGCGGCGGGGGTCTGGGTGACTCCCTAGGAAAATTTCGGAAAAAGGATCCCCAATATGCGGCTTCCAAGGCTCTGAGAACCTTACAAAACACGATCAGGACAATAGAGTTTTTAGCATTTTTAGTATTTGTTTCAAGTGGGCCATTTTTCATTTAGGGTATTGGAAATCTCAGGGGAGGGGCCGGGGGAACAGGGGGAGGCTATTCCTTCAATTTTCATAAATCAAGACTGTTCAAAGCATTGCCTTACTTCAAACTAAAAACCAAACTCCCTGCCAGGGGATGGGGTGAGGGAGTAACTAGAAACGTTTTTTTTTATATTGAGTTTGACATTTGCATGATGTTACCACGAGAATGAAACGACACTGCATATTGCACTGAACAAGCCACCACAACATTGCCATTGATAGACAATAAGTACAATTTGCCTAATATGAATGAGAGAGTGACTTAATATACACCTTGTGCATTGTGAGTGAGCTTGTGCAATTCACTACACCCAATGTATAAGCAAGCATACCAGCCCATTCATTCGTCCTTACTGGACTGCCAATGACACGACCCGACAGGGAGGCTTTTGACATGTTGGAATGTGGGACATAATTTTGTAGCGGAAGGGTGACAGCATGTTCCCTAAACCAGAAAATGTGCAGTGTAGCCAGGAATTTGCCGGGGGGAGGGGGGGGGGGTTGAAGCCTGTAGGCAAACTATCTAAGTGTAGCACCACCACAGGTCGACGCGAAGCGTACAAGAAAACTTGGCCTAAAATAACCTCCCAGATCGCTGGAAATGGTACTTCCTAGGCCTTGTAAGTTGCATCTAAACATTTTTTTATTTTGACTTACAAGCAATACCATAAAAAATCATTAAAAAAATTCCAAAAAATATGCTCAAGGGGGGGGGGGGGGCTACTGCTCCCTTCTCCCCCTCCTTGGCTACGCGTCTGGAGACGTGAAATAACGAGGCTAGGCAATTCATTTCTTGAATTCGATGTTGTGTATTTCGCAGTATCCATAACAGGGCTTTTTTAAAACCAAATAAATTAAAACCGCATGACGCCTATATACAAATATAAATACGTGCAAGGTACTGATTACGACAAGGTGATTATTTCACTGAGTGTTTGATAGTCTCTGTGTCATCCAACACGTGACGTACCAGGGGGGGATCCAAGGGGGCTTTCCCAGCCTCAGTTCCCCCCTTTTTGCCACATCAACAATAAAAAATATGCGAAAATTAGCATAATGTTAATCTAGGAGAATATTCAAGGGGCTTTCAACCCCCCTTTTCGAAACGTCTAGATCCGCACCTGCGTACTGTAATATACAACGGCAATACAAAATGAAAGATAATACGAAAGCATGACATACATTAAAGAGATGCAACAACTTGAAATGAATGAAAGTGGAAACCTACTATGTAACAATGACAATATTGCGGACAGTTCTTAACTTGTTACATTGTGTTAGGCTTGCACACATTTTATCCCATGACAGCTGTTCCAAGCTCATGGTGGAAAAGTGGAAGGTGGCTTGGTTCGCTGGTAAAATTAACCCATTTTCATACCAACAGATCGACTTTTACATAAATGTCAGTAAACGCTACCATGGTATACACCTGAAAACAATTTTCAAACCCAAAGCTACTAGCCCTTATCTGCAAACATACACGTAATGATAATGTGAAGATTCATCTTTTCACCTCATTGCAATTATCTTAAAGACAACCACTTTCACATAGGTGTTCATGGGCGTGAAGAAACGTTTAATGCTCACAGTTACTTTTGATATGTTAGATGGGTACTTAGTCTAAGCATTTAATGGAAATTGCATTCATTTACTGTTTGAAGTTCTCGAGATTTTAGCAGATGCAGCTACCACATTCTTAATCAACAGTGCAAGCACATGAGACATCACAACCTCACATTAAACAGCACGGTTTTGCTATTTCTTCAGAATTCATGACCAACTTTCTCCTTCACAATCACATGCCTGCATAACATGAACACACTAGAGGCATGAACTTTATCACCTTTACATTACCACACATGGCACTCAAATTCCTAGCTATTTCAAGGCCAAAGCAATAGGTTGAAGGAGTGAGAAAATAAAGCATTGCTCTTCAATGTGAGGAGATGACATCACTCCTGCTTGCCTCAACTTTAGGACCTTGCAAATGTAATAACTTCACCTGCTCATATCTCTTGACCCACATATCAAAATCACATGAAAATTTCATCAAAATATGTAGTTATGTACATTTCAAATGCAACTTTTTCCCTAAACCTTTCCTTTGAGAGAGGCTCTTGACCTGTTCTCCCAGTGGCACAATCGGTGGGTTGGAGATGGGGTGGGGTATAGGGACGTTTTCACCGTTATGTAATCAAAGTCATTGCCCCCCCCCCCAGTCTTCTGCACAAAGTTTACAGTTTACAGGAGCAATGTGCACACACAACTTTTGTCCCTCCAATTTCTGTGTGCTCTTAACTCCCCCCCCCCCCAGCTTTTGCAATCCTAGTGGTGCCACTGGTGGTGCTCATACTGAGGTAGATATGCGACATCAACACCACACAAACATATCATGCAACAATCATGCTAGAAATTTCTTAAATTTACCAAGTTAAATAGGTTTGGTTTATAAAACTGTGTTGGCATTGTAAGGATACATTATATGCTTACTTTAAAGTGGGATAAAAAATTGATCTCTTTTCCTAATTACATAGTAATATCTCTGTGCAATGAGTGGACAGCAGTGCTCATAAAAGTATGGTTAAATACAATGTTTTGTTCAGACCACAAGCATTTAAAAGTGTTGTGAATTTATGATTAAAAACTTAGGAAAAAGCATTTTCTGCTTCAAGGAAACTCATAATGACAATACAACCCCCTTCCCTCCCAAAAAAGTAAAAAATAACCAGAAAGCCAAAAGGCTTAGTGATTCCTTGCCATATTGATATATTGTAACAAACATGAATCACCCACATGACAAGCATGAGATCCCTCACAGTTATCCTACTTGAGATATCATGTTAATACGGCCAAACGCTTTTGAAATCTTGCGACCCAAAATGACCTACATGCTAAATATAAACAATCCACAGGCTAAGTATGTGATCCCTCACAGTTATCCTCCTTGAAATATGTTTACTAGCTCTTGACCTTTTGTGACCTTAAATAACCTTTGACCTGCACGAAAAATAGTTGGGATCATCTACTCAATATGAACAATCCACATGTCAAGTGTGAGGTCCCTCACAGTTATCCTTCTTGAGATATCGTGTTAACAAGGTTTTGACCTTTTGACCTCTGGTGACCCGAAATGACCTTTGACCTGCACCAAAAATAATAGAGATGATCTACTCAATATGGGCAATACACAAGCTAAGTATGAGATCCCTAACAGTTACCCTTCTTGAGATATCATGTTAACAAAGTTTTAACCTTTTGACCTCTGGTGACTCCACATGACCTTTGACCTCCACCAAAAACAATGGAGATCACCTACTCAATATGGGCAACCTACCTGCTAAATATGAGATCCCTCACACTTACCCTTCTCCAGATATCGTGTTTACAAGGTTTTGACCTTTTGACCACTAGTGACCACAAATGACCTTTGACCGCCACCAAAAACAATGGGGATCATCTACTCAATATGGACAATCCACATGGTGAGTATGAGATCCCTCACATTTATCCTTCTGGAGATATCATGTTTACAAGGTTTTGACGTTTTGACCGCTGATGACCCCAAATGACCTTTGACCTCCACCAAAAATAACAGCAATTATATACTAAATATGGGCAATCCACATGCCAAGTATGAGATCCCTCACAGTTATCCTCCTTGAGATATAATGTTTACAATGTTTTGACCTTTCGACCACTGGTGACCACAAATGACCTTTGACCTCCACCAAAAATAATAGGGATCATCTACTCAATATGGACAATCTACATGCTAAGTATGAGATCCCTCACAGTTACCCTTCTTGAGATATCATGTTTACAAGGTTTTGACGTTTTGACCTCTGATGACCCCAAATGACCTTTGACCTCCACCAAAAATACTAGGAGTCATCTACTTAGTACGGGCAATCCACATGCTACTTGTGAGATCCCTCACAGTTACCCTTCTTGACATATAGTCTTTACAATGTTTTGACCTTTTGACCACTGGTGACCCCAAATGACCTTTGACCTCCACCAAAAACAATAGGGATCATCTACTCAATATGGGCAATAAACATGGTAAGTATGAGATCCCTCACATTTATCCTTCTGGAGATACCGTGTTTACAAGCAATTTCCAGGGTATTTACTTTTTGACCTCTGTTGACCCCAAACGACCTTTGACCTCCACCAAAAAGAATAGGGATCATCTACTTAATATGGGCAACCTACCTGCCAAGTATGAGATCCTTCAGAGTTACCCACCTTGAGATATCGCGTTTACAAGGTTTTGACCTTTTGACCTCCTGTGACCCCAAATGACCTTTGACCTCCATCAAAAACAATAGGGATCATCTACTCAATATGACCAACCCACACACCAAGTATGAGCTCAGTCATAGTTACCCTTCTTGAGATATCGTGTTTACAAGCAAAGCGTCACACACACACACATACATACATACACACACACATACACACACACACACGACATCACCATCGCATAGATTCCTTCTGCCTTTGGCAAGGAATCAAAAATGCATACTTGATTGGGGCATTCTGCTGTAGTATATGTACGTAATGTTTCCAACCCCTGTGGTTCACTCCAAGGTATACAAACTCTGGGTAAACTTATTCACATTTTAATACAAACTTCGAAATATCAGGTCATGTTCAGCATTAGACAATACATTCAAACATTCATACATCCAACCACTGTTAGGTGTCTTGACAACAGAAAAGTGTGAAATCACTAATAGCAATGAAACACGTATGTTTTCATCATAAAGTCACAATTTCTAAAGACTGTCATAGACTAAGTTCTACAGATGGGATACACACACTGTTATGAGCAGCTGACACAAAGTGAACTGGGATGGAGAAGGGAGAGGGAATAGGATACTTTTCTTCCTATTTGTCAATATTTATGAAAACGTGTAGACTTTGCCATCTTGTACATATACACTAAATACACATATCCGCTGACCATAAGCACTCCACACCCCCCGTACCCAATGTTCAACACAAATTGACACCCTTGGCTACTGATGTGACACAATCCCCATGTGCCTTCACACATTTCTCTGCTTACTCTCCAAGTGTCTGAAAAAGTTTATACTAATACTTGTTAGTCTGAAATTTCTTTAATTTACAATACTGTGAGTTGAAGGGAAAATGCAGTTCCCCCAAACTGGATTACAGTGGCATACCAGTGTATACTAATTTATGAGTAGTCTTTTTTTAATCCTATGACAATAATTTTGTAAATAAATTTATAAATATATGCAAAACACCCCTACCCCTTTGTTTACCTTCAGAATGCCACATTTATGTTCTAAAACATTACAAAAGATACTTGCAATAGAGATAAGACAAGATTAGTAATATTTTGTTCACCTGGGGCGACTGCTTATTTCCTTTAAACTTCAAGGCCATAAACTTAATAAATGTCAGCTTTTTAAAAAGGAAAACAGTATCAAAGGAATAAACATAAAAAAAAGGGGGGATACCTTTCATAGATATTATGTTTGTTGTTTGCATATTAATTGTAGCTTAGCTACAATACAACTTAATTGGCCTTTGGCATTTAAACACTTGCACTGTCTCAAAATACCAGTAGTTTGCTTGAAGTACATGAAAGAAAAAAAAACAAAAACAAAAAAAAAAAAAAAAAACCAAACAGCAAAATATGGGAAAAATGCAGCAATGCCTCCCATGAACAACTTTTGTTGTCCATTGTTCTAGTTACTATCAAACTCAGTCTTTGGCATATATAATATTGTATTTGTCTGGAAATGGTCATGGCAGTGATTGCAATGACTCAATATGATTATAAGAAATCAATACAGATAACAATAGCCTCGTGCAAACTATGAATGTAGGACTAATAAACAACTGCTTGCATGTATACGGTAAAATGCTGCATGCTTGTATTGAACGTCACAAACTTGCAATGCCTTGTACTGTATAGAGCGGTTGCATAATTCATATATACATACATAGCATGCTCTGTGTAATGTCAGCATCCTACAGGCAGGACATAATTATTTCTTGCATCTTAAGAGGCTTTATTTTTCTTTTTACACACTCTATAATGTGCAGATGAATTTGTTTTGAGGTAATACAGTAATAGTAATAGTAACATGAAATTTAACAACACACACCAACACAAATGTATTACACAGTGTCAAGCGAAGTTTAAATACGGTGCAAGTCCTTTCCTTTAGTCACCTCTTACGACAGGCGGGAAATACCGTGGGCATATTCTATAACCCCCAGCCCACAGGGGGATGTGAGGTAATACAGTCAGTAATAATATTAACATGACTATGTATGAAACATAAAATCAGCATACCTGTAGCAAACACTGTTGCAGTATCAGGTAAATTTTTGTTACATTGTTGTATGAATGGCATGCCAATTCTATAATTTTTTTTTAATAATGGCATAAAAAATCACACTGGCACACAGGACATTACTGTAGTAGGGGGCCTATGCCGATCTCCACAAAGGTTCAATCTAAAAATTACCCCTAGGTAATGACAAACATGGCAGAATGTACAGTAGCCAATACGTACCTACAGTAGAGCACTGACATATTGTACCAACAATGTAATCTGCACTTAATTTAACACTTATTAGAAGTGCAACTGATTATTATCTCATCGCTCCGTGAGGAGGATGAGATATTGTAGTCACTTGACCTGTTGGGCTACATTCGGCAATGCCAGCAGAAATAACAACGGTTGCCATGGTAACAGTTAATTTTCACAAGTTACTAGTCTAAAGTCCTAACCCATGGTGGGGTACCCCAGGGTGACCAAAAGTCCATAACAGAGGGAGGGGTCAAAACGTGTCCGTGTGTGTGTGTGTGTGTGTGGGTGGGTGTGCGTGTGAGTGTGTGCGTGTGTGAGTGTGTGTGTGTGTGTGTCCAATTTTGTTTTCTTAATATCTCCAAAACGGTAAAGCCGATTTTCTTCAAATTTGGTGGGAAGGTGCCCTAGGTGGAACCCCAAGTCTACATCGACTCCCGGAAGTAAAGGTCAAAGGTCAGAGGTCAAAGGTCAAATTATGTGAAAATCACTCTTTTTATAATAACTCCAAGAAAAAACATCCCATGAACCTGAAACTTCACACATATAATAATAGTGTCTGGCACTACCAAAATATATGGTTGCCATGGCAACCAAGGTCAAAAGTCATGTGATATTAACATTTTAAGGGAAAAAATGTGAAAAAAGTGTTCCATGAACTCCTCCTAGTGGGCCAGACTGATTCTTTTGAAATTTGGTGGGTAGGTACCCCAGAGTGTAAACTTGTGTCTAAGTGACTTTCGGCAGAAAAGGTCAAAGGTCAGAGGTCAAATTCAATTTTTGGGAAAATTCACGGTTTTTTAGTATTTTTAGTATAATTCCAGAAGGAAACATTCCACATACATGAAATTTTGCAAATATGATGAACGTGTCTAATGCTACCAAAATATATGGTTGCCATGGCAACCAAGATCAAAGATCAATTTTTGTGAGAAATCACACTTTTTTAGTATTTTTAGTATAACTCCAGAAGGAAACATTCCAGATACATGAAACTTTACACATGTGATTACCGTGTCTAATGCTACCAAAATATATGGTTGCCATGGCAACCAAGGTCAAAGATCAATTTTTGTGAGAAATCACATTTTTTTAGTATTTTTAGTATAATTCCAGAAGGAAACATTCCACATACATGAAACTTTGCACATATGATGAACGTGTTGAATACTACCAAAATATATGGTTGTCATGACAACCAAGGTCAAAGATCAATTTTTGTGAGAAATCACATTTTTTTAGTATTTTTAGTATAATTCCAGAAGGAAACATTCCACATACATGAAACTTTGCACATATGATGAACGTGTTGAATACTACCATCATATATGGTTGCCATGACAACCAAGATCAAAGATCAATTTTTGTGAGAAATCACATTTTTTTAGGATTTTTAGTATAATTCCAGGAAGGAAACATTCCACATACATGAAACTTTGCACGTATGATGAACGTGTCTAATGCTACCAAAATATATGGTTGCCTTGGCAACCAAGGTCGAAGGTCAATTTTTGTGCGAAATCACATTTTTTTAGTATTTTAAGTATAATTCCAGAAGGAAACATTCCACATACATGAAATTTCGCACATATGATGAATGTGCCGAATAGTACCGAAATATATGATTACCATGGTCAAAGGTCACGTGACAGGAAGTCAAAGGTCGATTTTGGTAAAAATCACATTTTTTAGTATATTTAATATAATTCCAGAAGGAAACATTCCACATACATGAAGCTTAATTCACATATGATGAACATGTCTAATGCTACCAAAATATATGGTTGCCAAGGTCGAAGATCAATTTTTGTGAGAAATCACATTTTTTAGCGTTTCGGTACACAAAGACTTAACATTGATGATAGCAACGTAAATCAACAGTACACAGTGTAGACGCGCTTGTTTCTAGTACTGACCAAGATATTATAAGCATAGATTCCAAACTACTATACCTACACTGTTACGCTCAGTGACTCCTCGTGTAGACGCAAATATTGAAGTGTGAATATGACATGCGCACCGTTCTTTTCAGCGATCTGCGTAGCCGGGAAATAAGAAGGCGTACGTTACAGAAATTTCATTGTTAAAAGAGGTTAGTGTACGTGTCTTTTTACAACGCGTTCTATACGTGCGGAATACATTTTTTCTCTGTGTATTATCCGAAATACTTGACGCATACTCCCCGCTAACACAAAACGTTTTTAAAACGTGCCAGTGGTGTTATAAAACGTTTTATAACACCACTTTACACGTTTTAAAAACGTTTTGTGTTAGCGGGGCTTCTGCGCTCTTGGGAAGCAAACGCACTAGTTGATTTCCCGTTGTGAGGGCGTAAGAAATTAAACGCGTATATAAAAGTGCGTTACTTAAAGATATAGGAACTGACTAATGGATGTAGGCGAATAAGTGTATGAACTTTAAACCAGTCATTGTGCGCTCATGTTCAAGTGTACTTGTTTGTAATGCTGTCAGGAAGAATTAAACTTCTTGTAAGTAGAACTTAGTGTTGAGGAATGAATACTTCTTACATTACAATGTTCCGAAATAGTATGAATACTTTTGTAAGACATTTATTTCCCTGTAGCCTGTGCTTTTTTAAAACTGCTGAACAGTGATCAGCACTTCCGCCCCATATTTTGGGCTCCATGGGGAGTCAACACGCCATCCTAAATTTGGAATCTATGCTTGTAATATTTTTGGTACTGACTGTCCATTCCAATGACGTGCATGCTAACACGAGCAAGCATGCACATCGTATTGTGTGCACATATTTTCTGTATAGCGCACTGAAGGCGTTCTTTTTGCACAACAACAAAAGGGCGCATGAAGGGAAACTAGTACGCGTGCAGACGCCTCAAACACGGTCACACTGATCTGTTTATGTATGTTGATCCTACACATAGATCAGTGCGCTAAAGGGGCAGTCGCCCCCTCCCACAAAGCCTCCGAAGGCCTCTGTCGGAAATTTTTACCACCCTAATTAAAAATTCTTACAACTGAAAATTGTAGCTAAAATTATATTCTTAGGGGTTTATTTACAACAATTCTTATGTTTTTAAGCAGAAATTCACATCGAAATGGTTACTGACAAGTCCTGGAAATGTCATTTAGGCTAAGGCAATGTCGGAGATATTTTAATCTAATTTTTTCCGCGCGCTACACGCCAGATGAGTGTGGTGCTACGCTTAGATAGTACCAAAGATACTATAAGCATAGATTCCACACTCCTATACCTACAATTTTACGGAAATTGACTCCTCATGGAGAGGCAAATTTCGGGGAGGAAGTGTGGAATTGACAAGTGCGCCGTTCTATTCGACGATCTGCGTACGAAAAAAAGAACGCGTTACGGACAACGCCATTGTTATAAAAAGGTTGACCCAGGTTGACAGCATGTTTCATACGCGCAATATACCTTTCTCTGTGCATTTATCTAAATATTTCTTCCTGATTGCATTTCAAAGTAAGTGCACTTGAACATGAATGCGCAATGACTGGTTTAACGTTCATAGACTTATTCGCCTATATTCATTGGTCAGTTTCTATGGCATCTTTAAGTAACGCACTTTTACATGCGCGTTTAATTTCTTACGCTCTCACAACGGGAAATCAACTAGCGCGTTTGTTTCCCGAGCGCGCTGAAGTGTGCGTCATGTATGCCACATAATACACAGAGGTATGTATTCTGCGCGTATAGAATGCGTTGTAAAAGTGCACGCATATTGCCTACCTCTTTTAACAATGGAATTTTCTGTAACGCGTTCTTCTTTTTGTACGCAAATCGCCGAATAGAACGGCGCACATATCATATTCACACTTCCGCCCCGATATATACGTCTCCATGAGGAGTCACTGAGCGTAACAGTGTAGGTATAGGAGTTTGGAATCTATGCTTATAATATCTTTGAAATTAAAGCATTAGACGCCGAAGAGGCGTTCAAGACACGCTACAGGTGTAGGGCACGTCACCATGCCCACATTGCTCAGTGTTATATTATTTCCGAAGGTGACCTACATAACGTGACCTCCAATTCGGGTTCAGTTTCGGTTTCAATTTCCACACATAGAGCAGGATATATTGCGCTGTGATTCCACATTGATGTGCGTCCTCCAGTTATACGGCTCAACACAGTCCCATGTGCTGGCGATGAGATAAGCAACTCCGTGGATTGCCCTCTTGTTTTTTTTTTGAGGGTGGGGTAGGGGGTGGTGGGGAGTTCAACATATGTGTATACCTGCATACACTGTCAGTAAGTTTAGCTGTACACTCTCAAAATTACCTTCACAATGATCAGCACTGACAGTAGAACATGGACTCTGGCACCATCAGGAATACACAAAATAAAAACTTAAATGTGTGCTGTATTTTTGTGGAAACAATCTTTCTGCAGCTTCAAAATGCAGCACCCTTAATTAACTTACAATGTGCTACCTCACATCTCTGTAATCAAGTCTTCATCACTCTTTTCAATTAAAATTTAAAAAATGCAAAACCGAAATGAAAAGTTCAGGTCAGGGTAACCCACTATACCAATAACAAAATAAATTTCATTTTATATCCAGAAACTGACAGTTTGCCAACGTGAATGCCAACACTTGGAAACCTGACAAGGATTAAATTAGTGCCAAAAGATTATTGGATGTAAACTTGTGTCTTTGAACTCTTGTGCGGCACTGAAATGCTCTGAATTCTGAATACCAACAATACCTGGTGAAACTTTCATTTACCATCTGTGCAAGTGTTGGAAATATCATTGGCAAGTGACTCCAGAGTGCTCCTTTTCCTGGAACCAAAACACAACCTAGACTTGATACATGACTCAAGTCCACTTCTCTCTGACTGAAGTGTCTGGACAAGGATTTTGAAAGTAACGCAGCAATGAAGAGTTCAAATTGTGCCAAAGTATCATTCTATTGCTTCTGGAATTTCTCTGTCTTGAACAAGAAGTGTGTGAATGATCCCTTCCCTCCGTTTACCACTGCTTACTGCCTTGATGCAGCAACTTTTACCACCGACTTCAAAGTGTGTCTCTGTGCCATCATCTACAAATTCTCCCTAAAATGCAGATAACATAAGGTTTAAAGTTAACACTGCAAGCTAACTTACTGGAAAATTTTGCATTTGCACTTTGTAGTACAGAATAATTTTAATATCTTTATCGTAAAAACCATGATGTATCGATGAAGAATGATAGGCAATTCTGAAATAGGGTTCCTGACTTTCAAAAATAACATCCCAACAGAATTATGTGCTTTGTAGCTACAGAATTTTCTGGCACCCCTGTATGCCACTGCACCCCTCTAAAGTTGTTGTGGTAGCTATGGCATCATTCAACAGCTTTTGTTTTTATTAAAATTTTGGGCTCCTGGAATCTTCCACAGGCCATTTCAGTGCACACTGCGGGCCAGAAATGGCCTGTGGGCCACCACTTGAGAATTTGGGATCCATTCCAATCTTGCAAGGATCGTTCACTACCGATTATTTTTTTTTTATCATTCATAAAGACTTTCCTTAGATAGCCCTTCCAACTTTGCTTTAGTGCCTGCCGAAGCTAATCAGTGACAAGCATAAAACAGTTCAAACAGCTTTGTAAAATTTTGATGTTTAATTCCTTCCAATAATTTCAACTTAGGTTATGAAGCACCATTGTGGGGTCATGTACTAGGGTCAAAACATTTAGCTTAAATGGAAAATATAGTGTACAAAATATACTAGTGTTTGCACGGGTTACCCGAAAACCCGGGTACCCGCCCGTCATATTACTACCCGGGTTTCGTGTCCTCTACCCGGTTCCAGAAAAATAGCACATTAAAAATAATTTGGATATTTTATGCTATAAACCTGTAGCAATGCTTGTTACATTCACTCACAGTCTGTCTTCTTAGTTTTATCTCTTCTTCTCATGCTTGTCACATATTTTGCGCTTTCTCAAGGGACAAAATAACCGTGTTTCGCATCGCAATTTGCTACCCAAGAATGACTAAGTTGCCCTTACTTGCGAATCTTTTTCAATTTGGCCTCGCGGGAAGATGCGAATCGTTATGATATTCTGTCAAGCCATGTTCGAGTTTCAACTATCCCCAATGACGCGGTGTACAACAATTGGTCGTATTGTTTGAAAGCCGAAGCCAGATGATCAGCTTCAGCTCTTTTCCGCCTGACAACAACCAACACACGACACTTGGCAGCTCCGCATAGCTAGAAAAGTTATAAACAATTAAATACTGAGCCGTGCACATGTCATGTTTGGCTACATAATACACACGGCTGGGATGAAGTGTATACATCGCACCTATATGTTAGTGAGCTATCCGGTACCGCGAATGCTGCAACACCAGGCCTGACACTGCGAGGTCAGTTTAATGTACAGTAGTAGACAAAACCCTTGAACCCTGAGCTAGCTGACCATACCTTCCCTTTGCAAGGTGCCATAGCGTTCGGCATGCTACTAAAACTGAGCCGTGCATGTACGGTACATAGGCTAGCTATGTACTTCGCAATATGTTGTGCCTTCAGTTCAATACGGAATTCCCCCTCGTGTTTGCCAAAAAGGAAAAAAACCTCGATTAATGGTTAAATGCATCACTAATGATGTGCAGATCAACACCTTGCCACCGTGTGTAAATTATCTACGT